>CM057452.1:348872500-350122500 GCA_016271365.2 Neoceratodus forsteri | reverse complement strand
GAGCCTGCTCACACAGATCCAGTTATAGGCTGGTCTCCCTAAATAATACCTTGGGGGACGACCATAGGGAGAGTTTTCTTTTTTGTTGGCTGATTGATTATACCCCCTCCTGAGCAGCTGGAATAATTTTCTGCAGACTGGTTTTTATTTTATTTTTTGGAGTATATGGTACAGCTATAAATCATCTCTCATTTGATCTCTGTTTAAGTGCCTATGTGAGAGATAGGCCATGGGACAGATTCCTCAGGGGTGAGAGCTCTGAGGGATTTTCATTTCTCTAGTAAAAGTATAAACTGGAAGAAATTGTGACTTCTGCTTTTAACTATTACAAACTTTTTCTCTCTGAGGAATTTATAAAACTTGCCCAGACTTGCTTAAAGACTTTTCTCTAAGGAGTCGGCCTGAAGAGAAATTGGATTATTGTTTTAAGTTATTTTAAATTAGTGCTGGTGTTGACAGTATTTATATTAAAGTGGTTGTTTAAAACTGTTTCTTAAATACTTAGATAATTATGTGTTGGGACCGAATATCCATGGACAGGCACTATTCCCCCTCTAGGCTGAGGGACCTGCACCTTTGATAGCCCCTGCTAAACTGAAGTATATAGGGTGTTGCCGTGTTTCTGGGGATTGCAACGGAGGAGGCAGAGAGAGGGAGGGGGCCTCCGGCTACGAGGGGGTAGCGGAGTGGGCGAATAAGGGTGGTGAGGTCAGGGAGACGCCCTGGGACAAAATGGGCCCAGGATAGGGGAGTGCTTTGCCTGGTTCCCATACCCAAGGGCTCCACTGAAAGTGGGCATGTAGCCTGCTCCTCCAGGGCCTCTCATCCAACCCAGGCGTTGTTATGCAATTCCAGGTCTATAAAAAAGAAGACAGCAATTATTGCTGATCTTGTTGAATCATCTGACCTGACATGCATTACCGAGACCTGGCTGGACGAAAATGCTGGTCCCATTTTGGAGTCAGCTGTTCCAACCGGGTACTCGGTAATACATCGCCCGAGGTTGGATCGTAGGGGTGAGGGGGTCGCTATTTGTTTGTTTGTTTGTTTTTTTGCATAATCTTTTTATTAGTTTATCTTTTGACACCACAGCAAGACAATAGTTTACATCTCCACAGACACATAATATTCTTCTGCATATCTTATAGGCCTCCCTCATTACATCCATCAATTTCTATCAATTAATTTACAGTAAAAAATGTTCTTATAGACCTTATACATCCAACTCAGAATAGATACATGTCTCTATATTTTGATCTTAAGATGTTACATCCTAGTGGAGATATAATAAAAGAGGGGAAATGAAAAAAGAAAGGAAAAGCAGGACACCGAAGTGCCCCCCAGGACAAAAGAGCAGAAAGATAATACAGAAAAACAGACAGAAAGAAATACAAATAAGAAAACACACAAAAAATTCCCTCCCTCTATATCCCCTCCCTATTCCCCCGCCCCAACTAATCGAGAATTCACTTCATCCAATATGGATATCCATACCTTTCAATTTTAACCACATCTTAATATCTCTAGCTCCAAGGGATGCATAGAATGTAAGTAGGGTGCCCACATGTTCACAAACTGATTTTCTCACCCCCTAGCCTTATATGTCAAACTTTCTACTTGCAGCACATCCCATGCAAGATTCCTCCACTGCCTAATTGTAGGCTTATCCCCAGAGACCCATGTATTCAAAATACATTGCTTTGCCAATACCAAGAGTATTCTCACCCATCTCTCTAGCATCTCCCACTCATCCTGGTGTGTGAATCCACCCCAAACAACATAAGTGGTTCCACTCTAACCTGCTGCCCCTTCATGTTTGTCAACTCTTTCGACACATCGCCCCAAAAGGCTTGGAGAATCGGGCACGTCCAAAAGGAGTGTAGGTATGTACCCAGGGCCGACCTACATCTCTGACAGATAGCCGATATTGTTGGGTTGTACCTGTTCAC
Organism: Neoceratodus forsteri; assembly: GCA_016271365.2. Lineage (NCBI taxonomy): Eukaryota > Metazoa > Chordata > Ceratodontiformes > Ceratodontidae > Neoceratodus > Neoceratodus forsteri. The sequence continues at coordinate 350,120,551 of CM057452.1, read as the reverse complement.
TGCAACTGGTGGAGTATACAGCCTGTGAACAAATTTGTATGCTGCCTCTTTATATTTATTACAAAGTAATAACTTCTGGTGTGTCCCTTTCATTAAAGTCCACTGCTCCTCAGTCAGTATAACTCCCAAACCTCTTTCCCACAGGTGTTTAGTTTTATTTGTCATATCTGGCCACTGGAGGCGCAGGAGAGATGTAGCCTTCCTTATAATACCTACAGTTTTCTGTTTAACTTGCTGTAACAATTCCTTCACAATCTGAACTGGGACCAGGGACTCTCTGCTTCATCACTCTGAATATATTTCTTGCCTGGAAATATCTAAACAAGTGATGTGCCGTAGTGCCCAGATCTTCCTAAGTTCACTAAATGGGCGACTCACTCCTTTTTCGTTATATCATTAAGCACATTATCCCTTCCTTCCTAACTCTGAAATACTGGGTCTCCTACTCCCGGATAAAAAATGGGTTCCCAACTAATGGTAAAATAAAAGATTCCCCCTTTTGATGCCCTATCATCTTCTTAATTTGGTCCCAGCTATCTATTACCCCCTTCACTAGAATACTCGAAGCCCACTTATCCCACAACCCCCTTCTACCTGCTTCTGCTAACAGAGATGAGATTCGGAACCTAAATCCCTCTTCCTCCAGGCCCATCCAACTGGCCTCTTTTGGCCTGTACACCCAGTCTTTGATAATCCTCAATTGTGCCGCCCAAAAATATAATCTCATGTCTGGGCAGTTCAGCCCACCTTGAGATTGGTCAGCTTTCAACTTATTTAAACTAGCCCTGAGCTTTTTCCCCTGCCATATAAACCTGGTGCAGTCCTTCTCAAATGCCTTTATATCTTTCCCCATCAATCCTATTGGCAACATCTGTAATGGGTATAGGACTCTGGGAAGAATGTTCATTTTAAGTAAATTAATACATCCTATCCATGATATAGGCAGGTTTCTCCATCTACCCATGTCTTCTTACCAATTTTATAGTGGGGTGTAATTCAGCCTATAGAGTGATCTCAAGTCCCTACCTATCTTGATCCCTAAACAAGTAAGGTGCGTACCTACCCTCTTCAAACCCCATGTACCACCCGCATCCCCCTTCTCTTCTCTTCTCCCAGAAACATGATTTCGGACTTTCCCAGATTCAATTTATATCCCGAGAATGTGGCAAATTGACCTATGATTTCCAACAAGGCAGGCATAGACTGTGAAAGGCTCATCGCATATAACATCATATCATCGGCATACAGTGTAATTTTATGCTGTTCTCCACTTTTCCCTTTTATCCCTTGTATTCTTAGGTCCTCTCTGATGGCTATAGCCAGTGGTTCTAGTGCCACTGCAAATAGCAGAAGGGAGAGAGGGCATCCCTGCCTTGTCCCCCTGTGGAGCGCAAATTGTTCAATTACGTTCCCATTAACCAGAACTGCAGCCCTGGGTGCCCGATACAATGCTCTTACCATTTTAATGAAGCTTTCCCCTAAACCGAAGCGTTCCAAGACTGTAAACAGATATGGCCACTCAATCCTGTCGAACGCTTTTTCCGTGTCCCTTGACAATACAGCTGCCCGCCCACCCGATTTCTTGGCATGTTCCAAAACATTAAGGACCTTCCTAATATTATGGAACGAGTGCCTACCTTTTATAATACCAGTTTGATCCAGATGGATCAACTCTGGGAGGATACCCTCCAATCTACTAGCTAAAATTTTAGCAAATACCTTAGCATCGCAGTTTAACAGAGATATTGGTCTATATGATGAGCATTCCATCAAGTCCTTATTTGGTTTAGGAATCACACACACCAAGGCACAGCCACTTGTATCTCGCAGTTCCCCGTTCTCTCTTCCCTCCCTAAATACTTCCCACATTACCTCCTCCCTCAGCAATTTATAATACTCTGAGGGCAGGCCATCTGGGCCACATGCCTTTCCGGGCTTCATCATGTTGATGGCCCGAAGAATTTCCTCTCTGGTAATCTCCTTATCTAACAGCTCCTGTTGGTGTTTTGTTACTTGGGAGTTTATACTTAGCCAGGAAATCATGCATTTCTATTTCACTTCTCTTCGCTTGCTCTGCATAAATCCTCATAGTATTTCTTAAATGTATCTCATCTCCACGTATTAGTAAACCGCTGTCTTTTTTGTTTTTGATACTAAGAATGTGCATCGCTTTTTTCCTACCCTTTACAAGGTTTACCAGCAAAGGCCCTGGGCTTGTTTCCTTCATTCATACTCTGTGTTTCAGGTAGAATAGTTTTTTCAGCCTCGTCCATCAATAAGGTATTAAGCGTCTGTCTGGTTGTTACCAACTCCTGCCTCGCCTGTTCACCTCCCTCCCCCCTTGCTACCCTCCCCTCCAGTATTCTCAACTTTTGTTGAAGGGTTTTCTGTCTTTCCAATCTAATTTTTTTATATTTTGCCATGTAACCTATAATTGCTCCCCTCATGTACGCCTTGCCCGCATCCCATAACATTTGTTTAGAAGTGGCAGTCGGTACATTTACATCTATATAGAATTTAAATTGCTCCTTCACATAATCCTGAACTCCTGCGAGCCTAGCATATAAGTGGGGAATCTCCATGTCTGCATTTCCCCCCTCTCATTCGGAGATCTAAAGGACGCCACCACTCCTGCGTGGTCTGAGATTTGTATGGGGCCATGTGTCACCTTCCTAAGTTTCTCATACCAATCCAACATTACATAGACATGATCAATCCTTGACCACATATTGTGTGGGTTTGAATAAAAGGTATATTCTCTGTCTTGAGGGTACACCATCATCCAGGCATCCACTAAATTAAATTCTGCCAACCCTTCTCTCCATTTCCTAATACAAGGATCTCTGCATCCCTTCCCCTCCAAGTGATCAAGGGCAGCATCAGGCGTGCAGTTAAAGTCCCCTCCCATAATCAGGTTTTCAAATTGTTCCCTCATCAATGTAGACAAAATGTTGTTATAGAACCCCGGGTCCAAATTAGTTGGTGCATACACACTCCCAAATGTGACTTTCAGGCCATGGAGAACCCCTGCAACAAACACGTATCTACCTTCCCTTGGATCTGCAAGGACTTTTGTGATCTGAAATGGCAAATTTTTATGTACCAGAACTGCCACTCCCTGTTTACGTGGGCTGAAAGAGGCCACGTAGCACGCACCCACCCACCCCCTTTTAAGTTTTACATGCTCCCCCGATGCCAGGTGCGTTTCCTGCAGGAGATCCACCTGCACCTGTGCTCTCCTTAACGCTGTTAACACTGCACTCCGTTTAATTGGAGAGGAGAGACCATGAACATTCCAGGATTGTACTACCAGATCACCTCCCACCATTATCTCTTTCCATTATCGCTTTTCCTCTATCCCTCCAAATACTTTCCGCCTCCGGCATTCCTCTTACTCCCCCTCCATCTCTCCCCATATTTTGCCCAGATCCAGGTGTCATCATCCCAGCAACCATATCAGCACCCTTACTATCCATACATGCCATCTTACCCTTATCCCCTGGATGTGAATCTCGATAATTCTTAGCCCTTCCCCTCGATACTACTATATATCCCATTGTTACCCCCCTCTTTCCCACACTACTCCTACTCCCAGACATCCTGAACCATTCCCTTTCCTCCCAGCACTCCCCTTTCCAGCATATCAGCCATCGCCCCTCATTGCTTTCTTCTGCCATCTCGACAGCACCTCCCAATTTCTGCTATTTGAGCAGCTACCTCCCCTCACCCCCCCAGAGACCCCTTCATCTGTGGCCTATATTGGCCCAACTGATTCATAGCATAACAACATAACATGTATACATTATAGAACCAGAACCGCTTCAGTTCAACCCCCATCGGTCCATTTTGAATCACTTTGATTTCTACCCTCCATCCTAACCATTCCCTCTCCCTTTCACAATCCAACATCATAACCCCATGCACAGTCTCTTTCAATTATGAGGCTTCCTTTTCATCAGTCGGCCTGGTCGGAGGCCAGCGGGGTAGGCCACGTGAATTCAAACATCCCCACACGCTAGGCCCAGGCCACCAGCTACTCCTCCCAGCCTACCTTCTCCACGGGAACTCTTCCGGCACATTCTCCTGTGTCTGCGATCATTCTCCCCCGCAATTTCAAAACTTCAGCACGTATTCCACCAAGAAACAGTCTCATTCAGCCCTCACTATCCACCAATTTAACCGTAGGCCTCCTGAGTTAAAAGATTTACAAGATTAAACATAAACAATTCAACTTATAACTGGGGATTTACCCCCAACTAGAAAGGATAGTGTCTCAGGTCCTTCTCATTTCTCCCACCATATCGCCACTCCCTTCAGCCCACTTTCTTCTTGAGTTCCTTTATAAAGATGTTCGCCTTCTCCACCTCCCAAAATGAGTACACTGCACCTTTGTGCTTTATTTTAAGGATCGCGGGGTAGATCATGTAATGTTCCACTTGCATCTCTCTTAACTGAGCCATCGCAGCGGCAAACACCCACATTGTCTTAAGTAGTCTGTTCGAGTAATCTTGTGTGACATGGATTCTCACTCCATCAATTTCAACAGGCTGGTTTACTTTAAAGGCTTTTATCACTGTTTCTCTGTCTTGGAAATTATGGTACCGGATAACGATACTTCTCGGGGGTTGGCCCGGACCTGGCTTTGGCAGTACTGCTCTGTGCGCCCTTTTGATCTTATGCTTTCCCCCTTTAGGTTGCAGCTTCAGGATTTTTGGCAATTTCTCAGCACAGAATTTCATTATGTCCGGGCCCTCTTTCCCTTCAGGGAGCCCTCGTAAGCGCAGATTGGTACGCCTCACATAATTCTCCTGATAGTCTAAAGCTTCTCTCAGATCCTCCAGCTCCTTCTTCTAAAGCAATTATTTTCTCCGCAAAGGCTGTATCAAATTTTCAACTCTAGCTGTACGCTCCTCCACCTCTGTTAACCTTTCACCATGTGCTGCAGTTCTCTCCGCTATTTCTTGCAACTTTGCTTCGATCTGATTCTCCAGTTTTTCAAAGCGGGGATTCAAAGCAGCCAACACTTGCGTTGTCACCTCTCGCCCTAGTACAGCTAATTCTGCCGCCGAGAAGAAAGTTGGGCCTGTAGGCTCCGATGTAGGCCCAACTGGTTGTTTCTTTAGGTTTTTCCCAGCATTTCTAACGGGCTTCCCTGTTGCATTTGAGAGGTAGTCATCCATCATTTCGCAACTCCGGGCAGTTATGCAGCAGAATCCGAATCTCTTTTTCTTAATTTTATAAAAAAAAATACTATATTTAGGTCTCTGGGGTGTGGAGCTCAAGGAAAATGCGTCTTACTTCTTAGCTGCTCATCAGCACCCCACTATTTGTTTTAAATCGGAATTGGGCCTTGTAGAGGTTCCAGTGGCATCCCCTAGATCCTTTGAGTGTATCATGGGAGCAGGTGTGGGCTGCAGAATCCTGCTCGTTTACCATCCACCCAGTAACGAGAACGTTTTTCTGCAAGAAGTCGCAGACTTCATTGTGGACCTGGTGCTGGAGCCCTCCAGGTGGTTGGTCCTGGGGGACTTCAATGCCTGGGTCGACGATGAACTCTCGCAGTTTGGTCAAGACTTTTCCAACTAATGAGTTTGTTGGCTTCACAGGTGGTTATCGCTGCTACCCATATTCAAGGTCACTCTTGGACCTGGTGTTCACCCTGGGATGGAGATCAAGGACTGGTGATGGAACCAGTTGGGTGGTCTGACATCACTCATAAGGTTCAATTTTATGCCCCTTACGAGACCCACCCTTTGGAGATGGTCCAGTATCGCCTTTGAGGGAGTTACCTTGAGGGTCTGATGGCAGTACTGGACCCATCGAGCTGTTTCATGGAGTGCATGGAACCAGATGCCTTAGTAGCACTATAATAATATAGTGCTGAGGGCACTGATTCCATTGCACTGTCCACGTCATTCCCTCCCTCCACCGCCGGGTCCCCTTTGGTTTGATGGGACATTGAGGGAGCTGAGGAGAGTGGGGCAAAGATTGGAGCGTTGTTGGCGGAAATCTGGCCTGGAGGGTGACAGACTTAGATTGATGGCCCATTATGTGGACTATCAATCAGTAATCTCCCATAAGAAGGCAGAGTTCCTGTCCAGGGAGATAACTGCATCAAGAAACCGACCTGCTCAGCTCTTCTGGACCATCGACAGACTGTGCAATCCAGCCTGTCTGCGGGGTCGGAGAGCCTTTTCACAAATACAGTGTGATGAGTTTGCTCGGTTCTTTGATGATAAGGTGTCATCAATCAGGTCGGAGATCCGAGCATACGTTCAAATGAGCACTGCAGTGACCAGTGCAGGCTACATGCCCTCGGTCTACCTGGATGGATTTTGACCAGCCAGCGATCATGGATATCATGAAGATTGTCCAGGCCTATGACCGACTTGCTGTAGTTTGGACCCTGATCCCACGCGCCTCCTTGTGGGTGCATGGATGTGATCGGACCAGTCCTTGCAAGGATAGTCTGGAGTTCTTTGGATCAAGGGGTGTTCCCGGAGTCTTTGAAGGAGGCTGTCATGACACCCCTTTTGAAGAAACCTTCCCTTGACCCCGACTGCCTCGCTAACTACAGACCGATCTCTAACCTGCCCTTTTTGGGCAAGGTTATTGAGAAAGTAGTTGTGTTGCAACTCGATGACTTTCTTACCACCCATGAAGTCTATGATCCTCTCCAGTCCAGTTTCAGGAAGAGGCACAGTACCGAGACTGCATTAGTTCGGGTACTTAATGATCTCCTAATAGCGAGAGATTGGAAGAGCCGTTCGATCTTGGTTCTCCTTGATCTCTCTGCAGCGTTTGACACTGTGGACCATGGGACATTGCTGGATCACCTGGTACTCTGCGGACTGTCAGGGACAGTCCTCAGATGGTTCCACTCTTTCCTCACAGGCAGAAGTCAAAGGGTAGTTTCGGATTTTCTCTTCCGCTCCTTTGCTCTGTCCTGTGGGTGCCGCAAGGCTCTGTGCTTCCCCATGTTGTTCACGTGTATATGCTGCCGTTGGGAGACATTATATAGTTATGGGCTGAGTTTTCACTGTTATGCAGATGACACTCAGCTCTACATGTCCTTTGTACCGAACAAACGATGCAGTGTCGGTTTTTAACAACTGCCTCGCTGAGATTCAGGACTGGATGAGTGCGAACTGGTTGAAGTTAAATCTGGATAAGACTGAGGTGTCGGTTGTGGACCCGGGTCATTATGTAGAGAAGTTGACTCCTGGGGTCCCCTCTGGTCTCTTATTAGGGGATACCCAGTTGAGACCTTCTGAACAGGTGCAAAATCTGGGCATAATTTTTGACAGTGCGCTGACACTGAAGACACAGGTGTCGGCCACTGTCAAGTCATCCTTTTACCATCTGAGGAATATTGCCCAGATAAAACACCTTGTTCCGCATGATGACCTTCCTGTGTTGGTCCACGCTTTTGTTTCTTCACACCTTGATTACTGTAATGCTTTATATCTAGGGTTGCCGGGGGTAGATCTCCGTCGCCTGCAGCTGGTGCAGAATGCGGCAGCCAGGTTGTTGACTGGGTTATCAAGAACTTGCCATATCACACCTGTGCTGCGCAAACTGCACTGGCTGCCAGTGCGGTGGAGAATCACCTTCAAGGTTGCATTGCTGACCTATAAGACCCTACACGGTCGGGGACCGGGCTACCTGCAAGATCTCCTTTGTCCCTACTGCCCTCTCCACCCACTCCGCTCCACTGGCGAGGGATTGCTAGAGATTCCCAGGGTTCATCTTCAGTCATCTGGGGCAAGGGCTTTTTCTTTTATGGCCCCGACCCTGTGGAATTCTCTACCTCATCAGATTAGAGAGTGCCTGTCCATGGAATCATTTAAGAGGTCTCTGAAAAGTTATTTTACACTGGCATTCAGATAGATTATTTTATGGTCATTTTATTGTTTATGTTATTATTTATTATTGTTGACGTTTTATCTCTTGTTATGTATCAGCGCTTTGACTTATTGAAAAGCGCTTTATAAATAACATTTTGATTGATTGAATTGCCTACGGTTCTGGATTATATGGTCCATCTTAACGGCCTAGGCCTCAGACCAGCTACTCTCAAGGTACACTTGTCAGCTGTTTCTGCGTTTCTGTCTGTGGGGAACTCTTCCTCACTATCTTCTCATCCTGTGTTCTGTAAATTTTTTAAAGGATTGCTTCACACCAATCCTCCTTTTAGAGACCCTGCCCCTGCCTGGGATTTGAATGTTTGCATTGCTCAACTTATGCAACCTCCTTTAGAGCCTATGCCCTCAGCAGAGCTTAAGTACTTGACTTGGAAAACTGTGTTCTTGGTAGCCATTACCTCTACCAGGCGTATCAGTGAACTGCAAGCCCTATCAGTGGAACCTGATTTTATCTCCTTTCACAGGGATAAAGTGGTCCTTAGAACCAATAGAAGGTTCTTGCCCAAAGTGGTTTCAGACTTCCATTTAAATCAATCTATGTCTCTTCCTGTTTTCTTCACTGAACATTCTTCCTCTGGAGAGAGGAGGCTACACAATTTAGATGTTACAAGAGCCCTTATTTACTATATAGAGCATCCCAAGGGTCACAGGTTTGACTCCCTCCAGTTGTTCCTCACTTATGGAGAAGTGGGAAAGGGCAAACCTGCCACCAAGAGATCTATTGCCAGGTGGATTGTGTCCTGTATACAGTTCTGCTATGAAAAACTGGGAAAAATTCCACCCTCAGGCCTGAGGGCTCATTCTACAAGAGGTACAGCTGCTTCCCTGGCTGCTGCCAGGGATGTCCCTTGTGGCAGTATTGCCCCAGATTTTGACTTAGAAATCCTCGAGACAGACTTCTAGTCTTTTACCCTCTTGTTTCTGTCCCCCCCCCCATCTGCCTCTCCTTCTATCAAATTCTGCTGCAGCAGTATCCTCTATCTTTTTCACACTATAATGGAGTGGCCACCCATTATAGTGTTATTTCTACCCCGCCATTTGTTCTTCCTGTCTCTAGAATTCCTAACTTCAATAAAGAAAATGCACAAAACGCCAAGTTTATTATGGGCTTTGTTGCATTGTTTAACAGAATGAATAATAAAATGAGCCTTTTTCCCTGTTGAGATTACTGAATTAAGTCCCTCCTTAAAGAAAGCTAGCACTAAGTTGTTGAGCCACAGCTTTAGGAGAGAAGCTGTGGGGCTTTGAGAAGGCTGGTCGGGAGTTTTAAAATACAAGGGGTCTTCCTTGTCAGATGTGAGTTGTGCAAACTAGTTCAGCTGCAAAAGGGAAAGCAGCATGTCCCACTAAATAAAAGGGTTTAGTCTGTCTGTTTATCAGACTTGTAGGTTATGCTTTTTGTTTGAGTTTTTATCCACATGCATGAAGAAAACATAAGGACACATTAAACAAATGTACTAGGCAGTAGTTAAAGAAGAAGCCCCTACAGATTATCTGGTTGTTGTTTTGACTGAAGCGCTCCTAAAGGATCTGGCAGCCCAGAATGAAGCACATTTGTAGAGGGCTAGAACTGAGTGACATCACAATGTGGGCAGAGTTATTAGCTAATTTAGGTAATTAAGGTTTCAAACTATTGAATATGTGTTTTTAACCTACTTTGAAGACTGTAGTAACTAAGATATCAAAATTGTAAAATAGAATATCAACTTGTTATAACTGTAGTCCCCCATTTTTGTGTATTAGTGTAGAAATAAAGTGTAATTATTTAATTAGGGGGTGGACTACAGTGACCACATGATTAATTATGCCCTGTGAATTCCTATAAAAGAGAAAGGTAGACACAGATGTTAGATAGCAGTGGAAGGGAGTAGGTGAAGCTCTGTTCCAGAACCATAGAAGATAGTGGAAAGTTAGACTAAAACTACTTCCACTCTATGTTACACCTTGAAAAGTAACTGTAAGCTCTTGGTGAGCTAGGATTTGATTTGTATCCAGTTTTTCAGTGTTTTATTTCCTCCTTGGTTATATTATTTGAACTTTTATTTGGATCATTATAATAAAAGGCACTCAAGGCGTTCTTGTGTGTCACAACCTACCTTTGGTCTCTACCTGTGTTAAGTTGTCTACACCCACACCCTATGACATCCCTCTCCTAGAAATTTGTTAAACAGCCACCTGGAAAACAGTCCATGCCTTTACCAAGCATTACTCTCTGGCTATCCAGACTAGGAGTGATGCTCGGTTTGGCACAGCAGTACTTCAAAGCCTATTCCCAAAGTAGGTTCTGGATCTCCTCCATGGAGGTACTGCTTGGTAGTCTGCACTTGTCAGAATACAGCAAGACTTCAAGTTGTTTGAAGGAAAAAATTACTCACCTTAGTAATTATGTTTCTTCTATTGGAGTCTTTCTGTATTCTGACCTCCCTCCCTGCCTCCCCTCTCAGAACCTGGTTTTGGGAAGTGGGTGGGCAGGTGCAGTGTTGCACCTCAGGGGTGCTCTTGTTACACCCTCTTTGTGAGGGTGTTTATTTTATTATATTCCTGTTTGGTTTGGGTTTTTGAGTTTTTGGGTTTCCTGAATTGAGTCTTATTTTGGTAATCCAAAACTTTTTGTTGCCAGTTGGCTATTAAATTTTTTTTTACAATTTCCACATAGAATACTATTAGAGTGTTGCTCGTAAGGATCTGACGGTTAGCTTTCAGAGGGAAACAGACAGAGACATCAACCGAGCTCGAGCTCAGCATTCTATGCTCTGCATAGAAAGGTTAACCCTTTGTTATCTGGGGCAGTTTAAAGGCTGGGGCTAACTGCACTTGTCAGAATACAGCAAGACTCCAATAGAAGAAACATAATTACTAAGGTGAGTAATTTTTTTCTTTCTGACTGAGAGAGAGGAGGAACATCGAAGCACTGAAAGATTAAGAAAGTAAGACCAGTCTGAGTGTATGGATTGTAGGAATTTGCACTTTTAAAACTGTTTTGTTTTTAAGACCGTTGTGTTGGGATATCTTGTTCTGTAATTTTACTGTTTTCCTATTTTACCTATTTTAAAGTAAATATATATATTTTAAAAACAGAAACTGCCTGGTGTGCCTTGAAACTTCTTTTTATATAAATGAAGCTTAGATGGTTATAGTTGACACTGTGCATGGGCTTATTGTGGTACCAAACTGGGAAACAGGTCAGAGTTCTCTAGGTCTTGCATAGAGTTCTAAGGGTTCATTTTGAAATACCTGGTTAGGTGCCCATAGGCAAAGATGTCTGGCCCTCCAAAGACAGAATTATCTGAGCCTGAAAATTGGGTATGCTAACAAGAGGTTATCAGTTTGAATCCCTCCAGAACTTGGGACTAAGGTGACTCAAACCCACAAAACAGACAAGAGGGTTACCTTGTTCTGTTAACTGTTCACAATTCTACGCTCAGAGGTTGGCACTTTGGGAGTAGAGGGCTGACCTGCTGAGTGGGTTTGTGACAGATTGGTTGGTAGCAGTGGCATAAAAAGTTTGGTGGTATAAGCTTTATTGTTCAGTGTGTCAGCTTGAGACTGTTCAGCTCACTTGGAAAAAAGAAAGGCAGTGTTTTATTTCAAAAGGAAACAGAACTATATCCCTTGGCTTACAGTCAAGTTCCTACCCATTTTATTTTTTTTCTAAAGTGCCAGTCAGAGTAGCAGTAGTCAGGAAAGATGGCTTCCAACTACAGCAGGCACACTATAAAATACTTAAAGCAGTTGAGCGGGGACAGAGGAGTCCCATTCGAGGTGACAGCCAAAAAGCAGAACCTCACAGAGGCCCTGATGGTAGCAGATACCCAAAGTAGCGAGTCACCGACCGTGACTGAAAAGGACCAAACCTCAAGTGTGGCAGGGCTAGTGGCCAGTGCTGTGTCCAGTTCGGTGAGGAGACAGCAGGGCCACTGTCAGTGAAGGGCCACAGCAGCAGGGGATGGTCACCAGTATCCTAAATCCAGAAGTACTCAGGCTGCAAATTGAGTTGTGCAGGATGGAGCTGGAGTTCCAGAAAGAGAGGGAGCGAGAGAACCGAGAGGCAGAGCGGGAACGATGAGAGGCAGAGAGGGAACAGCGAGAGGCAGAGCAACAACAGAGGGAGGCAGACCATGAGGAGCATGAGCACCAGCGAGCTAGAGAAGAGAAAAGAGAATGAGAACATCGAGATGCAGACCGTGAGGAGCAGGAGCGCCAGAGGCAACACGTACTGGAGAAGATACGACTCCGACCAGCGGCATCAGAGCAGGTGAGTGACTGGAGTTTAACTGGGAATGCAGGACTGGGTTACAAATTGAACCCAAATTAATAGCCAAGTTTAAAGAGGGGGAGGATATGGATGCCTTTTTAAATTTTTTTGAAAAAGTTTGTATTCAGGCTAAAATTCCTAGAGAGTCCTGGAGCTTCCAGCTATCCCCGCTACTTACCTGGAAAGTTCGGGATGCATTGGGTCAAATGGACAATGAGGACAGCAATGATTACAGCAAGCTAAAAGCTGCACTGTTAAAAAAGTTTGAATTAACTGCTGAATCATACAGAGCTAAATTCCGTAAGCTCAGGAGAAGCCCTGATATGAGCTACAAGGAGCTAGCCATGAAACAACGTCAGTTTTTAAAACGTTGGTGGGAAGGAACTGAGGCAAACTCTGTTGATAAAATTGAAAATATGATTTTATTAGATAAGTTTTATTGAGCATGCCCAGCAGAGCTAAAAACCTGGCTAGAGGACTGAGATCCCAAAACAGTGCAAGAGGCTGCTGAACTCTTGGACCACTATGCCAAGAGCAGACCTGCTCTGAGAGCGAATGGGGCGGGTGTGGCAGTGCAGAAAGGGAAAAGCGCATCTTCAGGGCAACTAAAACCCTCACTGCCTCCACCGAAACCAGTTAGCTCCAGGTTTCAGAGAAAAGATTTCTCTGAGAGAAGAACTGAATGTTGGTTGTGTAAGGAAACTGGGTATATTGCCAGACAGTGTCCCAAAAAGGCAAGCCATAATACACAACCGGGTGCTAGAAAAGAAGTGGGTTGTTTGTGTGTCCCTGGAAGCAGGCCAGTGAACATAAGGGAACACATGCACCCAGTCATGGTGAATGGTGTACAGACGCAGTGGTTAAAGGACACAGGGGCATCCCTGACATTGGTAAAAGGGGATCTGGTACAGCCTGGTCAGCTTATACCCAATAAATACGTCACTGTCCAAGGATTCACTGGTGAAGAGAAAACATTGCCACTGGCCAGTGTTCTCCTGGACTCGGGTAAAACAGGGAACTGTGCAACAGGTGACTGTAGCCAAAACATTAGCAGTGGATGTGATCCTGGGTAACAATCTCCAGCAGGGAATGGTATGTACAGTTACCCGTAGCCAAGCGTTGAGGGAAAATAGTAGTTTCCTGAACCCCACAGAAACCAGTGTGGAAACCACTGAGAGGCTGGTTCCCCAGCCTGTGTCTCCAGATGGGGAGACTGATAAAAAGGGGGTAGAAATTTCCCCGGTAGCCAGTAACCACACAGCTACAGAGGGTTACTCCGAAGAGGGAGGAGTGACCCCTTGTCAGAGGGTTGGGATTGACAATAATTCTGAGGGCTGTGACGCTAGTGCTAGGGACCCTAGTTTAGTGACTGAAGCGGACATGTCCCATGCCTTGGGACTGTGTAAGGGGTTTGCAGCCGCTCAGAGGAGTGACCCTAGTTTAGAGAAGCTGAGGGCTTGGGCAGACTCTGACAGTACACAGGGAGGTGATGGCAGACATAAGGTTTATTGGGAAAATGGACTTCTGTATACTCAGGCAGTACAGACAGAGGGAGAAATGCTAGGCCGGCAGCGTGTCATTCCCCAGGGGTATCGTGAGCAGTTGCTCAAGATTGCACATGATATTCCCTTGTCTGGTCATCTGGGAATCGTGTGCACTACACAGCGGTTGGCCCAGAATTTCTACTTGCCTAACTTCACCCAGCAGGTGAAGAAGTATTGCAGGTCGTCACCGGTGCCAAGAAATAGGGAAGGCGGGCAAGAAAACCCAAGCCATCCTGATTCCATTGCCCATAGTGGAGGAGCCATTCCAGAGGGTGGGAATGGATATTGTGGGGCCTTTAAATACCGCCTGCTCCTCAGGGAAGAGATTCATCCTGACTGTGGTGGATTATGCCACCCAGTACCCAGAGGCAGTTACCCTATCCTCTCTGAGGACAGACAAAGTGGCAGATACCTTACTTGATATCTTCTCCCATGTTGGGTTTTCGCAGGAGGTAATCACCAATCGAGGGGGTTCCTTCATGTCGGACCTGATGAAATGTTTATGGGAGAAGTGTAGGGTGGTGCAGAGATGTACGACACCATATCACCCACAAGCCAATGGACTTGTGGAACAATTCAATGGTACCCTAAAGTCAATGCTCCGGGCGTTTGCTGAACAGCATGGGAGGGACTGGGAGAAATACCTTCCCCACCTGTTTGCATACAGGGAGGTGCCCCAAGAGTTGACAAGATTTTCCCCCTTTGAACTCTTTTATGGACGCCAGGTACGTGGGCCCCTAGACTTGATCCAGGAGGACTGGGAAGGCAAGCACGCCACCCAGGGAACTCCCATTGTGGATTACGTCCTTAGGTTTAGGGAAAGGCTGAAGGAGCTTATGGGGACAGCCCAGAGCATCCGGGCAGCTGCCTAACAGAAGCAAAAAGTATGGTAAGACTGCAGAGCCACAGCTCGCTCGTACATTGTAGGTCAGAAAGTCATGGTCCTTATTCTGGTCCGGAAAGACAAGCTGCAGGCTGAGTGGGCAGGACCATACAAAGTGGCTAGGAAGGTAAATGACATGAACTACATTGTGGAGTTACCTGACCAAAGACAGACAGAAAGGATGTACCATGTCAACATGATGAAGCCATATGCAAATAGGGCTGACGTGGTGTTTGCAGTGTGTAGTCATGGGGAAGGGACAGATGAAGGAAACCCCCTTCTGGACTTGCTGGATGAGAGTAAGTGGGAGTCCTCTGTGGAGGCAGTAAAATTGTCTCCCCAGCTGACCCCAGGCTAGATCCAGAAAGTAAGGGAGGTTTTAGCAGACTTTGCCCCCTTGTTTAGCGCTAAGCCTGGACTAACCCCCTTAGCGACACATGATGTGGAGACAGGGACACAGATGCCCATATGGCTGACAGTATATCGGGTGTCAGAGGCTATCCAAAAGGACATTAGGAGGGAAGTGGAGGAGATGCTGGATTTAGGGGTAATCCAGAGATCCCACAGTCCCTGGGCCTCACCCGTAGTCTTTCTACCCAAGCCAGATGGCTCGACGCATTTCTGTGTAGACTATCATGGACTAAATGCAGTCACAAAGTCAGACGCCCACCCGATGCCCCAGATGGATGAACTCCTGGACAAGTTGGGAGGGGCGACCTCCTTACAATCATTGACCTGACAAAGGGGTATTGGCAGGTAGAGGACGGACAGAGCTAGGGAGTGGTCGGCCTTCATCACTCCAATAGGCTTATTTGAGTTTAAAGTAATGCCTTTCAGAATGAAGAACCCCCTGGACACTTTCCAAAGGTTGGCGAACCAGGTGTTAAATGGTGCTGAGGAGTACGCAGTGGTGTACCTGGATGACATTGCCATCTTTAGTACCAGCTGGGAAGAACACCTATCCCAACTTAGGGAAGTGCTGGGCAGGATACAGAGGGCCGGGCTCACTGTCAAAGTCGAGAAGTTCCAGGTGGCCATGGGAGAGATGACATACCTCGGGCATGTGGTAGGCCAGGGACAGCTCCATCCTAACCAAATATAAATAGAGGTAGTCCAGGCATGGCCCAGACTAGAAACTCAGAAGCAGGTCAGGAGTTTTCTCGGGACAGCAAGGTACTATGGAAAATTTGTACCCAATTACAGTGCCTTGGCTGCTCCCCTATCTGACATGAAAAAGAAAAGGATGCCCAAGAAAATTACCTGGAGCCTAGCCTGTGAGGAAGCCTTTTCCAAACTAAAGAAGGCACTGTGCAGTGCTCCTGTTTTGACAAGTCCTGACTATAGCAAACCTTTTATAGTTTAGACTGACACCTCAGATGTGGGTATTGGGGCAGTACTGAGTCAGACATCCAGACAGGGGAGGGATCACCCCATAGCCTACCTGAGTAAAAAGTTACTTCCCAGGAAGCAGGCATACTCCACGGTACAAAAGGAGTGTCTTGCCATAGTGTGGGCCCTAAAGAAATTGGATCCATACTTGTATGGGCAGCATTTTGTGGTGCAGACTGACCACAACCCCCTGGTTTGGCTGACGCAGATGGGGAAATACAATGATCAATTGCTAAGATGGAGTCTTGCTTTGCAAGGATATGACATGACCATTCTACATAGGGCTGGAGCGACCAATCAGAACTCAGATGGCCTGTCTCATGTGTATGAGGAGTGAACTTATTTGGGAAGCTCATCCCATGCAGGGGATAGACCCCACAAATTCAGTCTAGGTGGGGAGAATTGTGGCACATGGACAGCTGGTTCTGATTTCAATATGATATTTTTTCTGCAATATAAAATATGTAAGGCAGGGTCTGTCAGGAGAAAATGCTGTCTTGCAGAAATTGATACATCAACCCCCCCCCCCAGTGATAAGTTCAAAGGACAGGAGGTAGCTTAAACTGCAGATATCTGAAATGCAATTACTTTGTTAAGTTTTCTTTGAAGCCCTGGAAATAAAATATCCATTCATGATGTCCTCAGGGAAATCCTTTGATTTGATTTGAGGAAGGAGAATATGCATGTGTTGGAGTGTCTCCCATGATAGCCAGTAAATACATCAAAGAAACTGATGTCTGGATGAAGCAGGTCCCAGACTAAATTAGGAAGTCCAATATGCATTTGCTTGGGGTTATCCAGTGAATTACATCAAAGAGGCTTTGATGTCTATGTGAAGCAGACCACAGACCGGTTTTGGCAAGTCACATTTATGTCATCTATTAATTTTTAAAATATCTTAGTAGGACATCCTGTCTTATAAAATATAAATTTTAATACACCAAGGCGGAGTTAGGTGGCCTCAGAGAGAAGGCCGTCTCAAGACTGCTTTTAAAAATACTGAGCAGACCTTATACAGTGACATTCATTTTCTGACTGAGAGAGGAGGAACATCGAAGCACTGAAAGATTAAGAAAGTAAGACCAGTTTGAGTGTATGGATTGTAGGAATTTGCACTTTTAAACCTGTTTTGTTTTTAAGACCGTTGTGTTGGGATATCTTGTTCTGTATTTTACTATTTTCCTATTTTACCTATTATAAAGTAAAGATATGTATTTTAAAAACAGAAACTGCCTGGTGTGCCTTGAAACTTCTTTTGATATAAGTGAAGCTCAGATGGTTATAGTTGACACTGTGTATGGGCTTATTGTGGTACCAAACTGGGAAACAGGTCAGAGTTCTCTTGGTCTTGCATAGAGTTCTAAGGGTTCATTTTGAAATACGTGGTTAGGTGCCCGTAGGCAAAGATATCTGGCACCCCAAAGATAGAATTATCTGAGCCTGACAATTGGGTATGCTAACAAGAGGTTATCAGTTTGAATCCCTCCAGAACTTGGGACTAAGGTAACTCGAACCCACAAAACAGACAAGAGGGTTACCTTGTTTTGTTAACTGTTCACAATTCTTCGCTCAGAGGTTGGCACTTTGGGAGTAGAGGGCTGACCTGCTGAGTGGGTTTCTGACACCCACCACCTCCGCTGGAAGGCTGTTCCAGATGTCCACCACCTTCTCCATGAATATGCATTTCCTCACATTTCCTCCGAGTCCCTCCCCCCAACTTCATAGCGTGACCTTGTGTCCTCGAGCTTCTTTTTCTATGAAAAATGCTACCTTCCTATACCTTATTAATACCTGTTAGGTATTTGAATGTTTCTATTATAGCCCCCCCCCTTTCCCTCCTCTCCTCCAGAGAGTACATATTCAGTTCCTTGAGTCTCTCCTCTTAGGGCTTTTAATGCAGTCCCTGCACCATTTTGGTAGCTCTCTTTTGTACCACCTCCACCTTATCAATGTCCTTCTGGAGGTGGGGCCTCCAGAATTGGACACAGTACTTGATGTGGGGTCTTACCAGAGATCTGTACATGGGTATTATTACCTCCTTCTTCCTACTGGTGATACCCTTCCCTATGCACCTGAGCATCCTGCTATTCAATTCAATTTTATTTTTAACCCAGAAATACACCATTGAGATACTCATTTGCAAGGTGGTTCTGAGGGACACAAATAGTATACATAAAAGGAAAACACTACAGATTTATACAATAGTTCATACAATACAGTGGGTAATACATAACACGGTACAGTCCGATTACTCAGATTTTTTACATATCTACATAAGTGCAAGCAGCTAACTGCATAATATGATTGGAATGGAAGGAGGTAAAGGGGAAGGTAGAGCATGATCTATAAGGTGAGGTCGGAATAGTCGAAGATAAGTAGGATATGGGGGGAAGGTGTAAGGGAGAGGGTCTCAGGGAGTAGCAGGGCATAGACAAACAGGAGTGCAAAACAAAAGAAAGAAGGGGAGCAGGGAGAGCCAGGGGCAAATATAGTGGTAAGTGCCATATTGAAACATAGAAACATAGACTTTGACAGCAGATAAGGACCGCTTGGCCCACCTAGTCTGCCCATTTCCCTACCTACAGGATAAGCTGCAGATCCTAGTTAACTAACAGCTTATTTCTTCCTACCCCCACAAGAATTGCCTTATGTATGTCCCATACATTCTTGAATTCTCCCACAGTTTTAGACCCCACAACCTCAGCAAGGCTGTTCCATGTGTCCACCACCCTCTCTGTGAAAAAATACTTCCTCACATTGCCCCTAAGCCGTCCCCCCTCTATCTTCACATTGTGTCCCCTTGTTCTTGCACATCTCTTTTTCTGAAAGTTGCTACCCTCTTGGACTTTATTGATTCTACTAAGATACTTAAAAGTTTCTATCATGTCCCCCCTCTCCCTCCTTTCCTCAATGGTATACATATTAATCTCCTTTAGTCTCTCCTCATATGGCTTCTCTTGCAGAGCCTGCACCATTATAGTTGCCCTCCTCTGGACTGCCTCCATCCTGTCTATGTCCTTGCGGAGGTGGGGTCTCCAGAACTAGACGCAGTACTCCAGATGGTGTTTCACCAACTGTCTGTACAGAGGTATAACAACTTCCTGTTTTCTGCTGGTGATGCCTCCCCCTATACATCCAAGTATCCCCCAGCCCTCCCTACTGGCTTCTCACATTGCTTGCTAACCTTAAGGTCATCTGATATGACTACCCTAGGCCAGGTCCCTTTCCATTTTTGTTGTTGTTACTACCTCCCCCCATTGAGTTATCTTTTCCTGGGTTTTTGTTTCCCAGGTGCATAATTTTGCACTTCTTTGCATTGAATCCAAGCTGCCATACTTCTGACCATTCCTCCAACCTTGCCAAGTCCCTTTTCATCCTTTTCACGCCTCCTTGTGTACCAACCCAGTTGCAGATCTTTGTGTCATCTGCAAAGAGACATACTTTTTCTTCCAGTCCCTCTGCAATGTCACTTATAAAGACATTAAAAAGGACTGGACCCAGTACTGAACCTCAGGTAATTCCCACTAGTAACCCCTCTTTCTTCAGAGTGGACTCAGTTTATACTACCTTCTGTGTCCTATTGTCCACCCAATGTTTTACCCAGGCTACCACCTTGGGACCCACTCCCAGCCTGGTTAATCTGATTATTAATCTTTTGTGTGGGACTGTGTCAAATGCCTTGCTAAAGTCTAGGTAGGCCATGTCCACAGCCTCTCCTGGTCTACTACTTTGGTCTCCCGGTCAAAGAAATCAATTAGATTTGTCTGACATGACCTTCCCGCTGTGAATCCATGCTGCCCTGGGTCCTGTGCCCACTGGCCTCTAGGTACTCAACAATTCTTTCCTTCAGAAGTGATTCCATCACTTTCCCTACCACAGAGGTCAAACTGACAGGTCTGTAGTTTCCTGCCTCTGTCTTGCTCCCACTTTTGTGAAGGGGAATCACATTTGCCTTCTTCCAGTCCTCAGGTACCACACCATCCTCCATGATTTGTTAAAAGGGTAGTCAGTGGTGTCACTAGTTCTCCCTTAATTCTTTTAGGAATTTGGGGTGAATTCCATCAGGCCCCATTGCTTTGTCCACCTTCAGTTTTAGGAGTTCTTTCAGAACCCTTTTCTGTAAAAGGACTGGATCGACTCCTATTCAGAGTGCTTCTATTAATTGGATTAGGCACCTCCCCCTCCTCCTCTTTTGTGAATACTGGGCAGAAGTACTCGTTCGGTATCCCTGCTTTTTCACTGTCCCTCTCCGCCCACCCATAGTCCATTCTATTCAGCCTCACTATCCCTGCCTTTGTATGCTCCCTGATGTACCTATAAAAGGTTTTATCCCCCTTCTTAACCGAGTTGGCTATCTTTTCCTCTTTTTTGGCCTTTGCTATTCTGACTTCCCTCCCTGCTTCCTTCTGCCTTAACTGGTACAATTCTCTGTCCTGCTCCTTCTGTGTTTCCTTATACTTCCTAAATGCTATCTTTTTCTCCCTAACTTTCCCTGCCATCTCTTTTGAGAACCATAGAGACTTTTTCTTTCATTTTGATTTGTTTATTTGCTTCACACAAAAGCTTGTTGCCTCTGTGATGGCAGTTTGATGTTTCCCCATTGTTACTCCACCCCTCCTTCTAGCCTGTTTGCTAGTACTTTTCTAAGGCACTCTCCCATCTTGCCAAAGTCAGCCCTCCTGAAGTTCAGTATCCTCACTTTTGTATGGCTTGACTCTGTAGCTGAGTTTATCGTGAACCACACTGTTTGGTGGTCACTTGTTCCCAGATGGCTACCCACTTCTAGATCTGAAATCCTCTCACTGTCCCCATTTGAGAGTACAAGGTCTAAGATTGCTCCCTCATGAGTGGGTTCCATAACTAGCTGTCTGAGGCATGCCACCTGTAGGGCATCGAGAATGGCCCTGCTCTTGGATGTGGCTGCAGCAAAGGTGCTCCAGTTAACATCTTGCATATTCAGGTCCCTCATCAACACTATCTCCCCTTTCTCTGCCATCCTAAGGATGCCTTCTATCATATACTTGTCCATTCCCTTCCCCTGACATGGGGGTCTGTATACAACCCCTGTGCGGATTGTGTTGCCATTTCCAGTCTCTAAGGTGACCCACAGTGCCTTCTCTCCTCCCTGTTTACTCTTTTGTTCCATTCCTTTTATCCCTTCCCTTACATAGAGAGCTACTCCTCCCACTCTTCTACCGTCTCTGTCTCTCCTGTAGGTTGTGTACCCTGTTATGTTAACATCCCAGTCATGGTTCTCTGATATAAAATATTAAAAGGGGGCTAGCCTTCCCCACTGCCTTGTCACGCTGCTTGGCTAACTTCAGGTCATCAGAAATGATTACCCCCAGGTCCCTTTCCTGTTTGGTGGTTACCAGTACTTCCCCGTCCAATTGGTACATAGCCCCTGGGTTTCTGTGCCCCAAGTGCATGATTTTGTACTTTTTTGCATTGAAGCACAAATGCCAAACTTTTTTTTTTTTTTTTTATATTTTCTTTTTATTCAGGGATGTGACATATATATGAAATACAGTCATTATCGTGTAATTAAAACACAGAGTTGTCCAATTTAATACAATGTGTCAAGGACAATAAAATAAATGTGTTTTAACCTTTGTCTTTGTATTTCATTCTGTAAGGACTGAGATTATTAGTTTGAAAGATGATTCACCTAATATAGAATCTTCAAGGATTTGGTTCCTTCCAAAAACATTCTAAAAAAAAATTAAGGATCCACTCGATGTGAAGGCGACACTCTAAAACCACTATTGGTTCTTGATCTCCTTTAATGTAATGTGAACAATTGTGGTGTGGAGAAGCCCAAGGGACAAAGCCTGGGTCTTGATTGGACAAGTGCAGCACCCACGGTCTCCAAAGGGTTTCGAATGTCTGGTATTTATTATGAAGTTTGGCAGTAAGTGATTCCATATAATAAATGTCTAATACCACCCCCTCCAGTCCCCTATGGACGGAATCACATTAGTTCTCCACCATCTGGTAATAGCTTTTTTTTGCTGCCAAAATATATATCGGAGGCAAAGTACGTTACCATGAGGGCCTGTGAGGGGGAAATAGAGATAAAAGAATTAATTCGGCCATAAATTCAACCGATTCGCCTAGATACTCTGAAACCTCCTGTTGGAGCGCACACTAAAAGGGAGTTAAATGTGGGCATGTCCAGAAAATATGGCTGTGGTTAGCCTGTGTACAAGCACAATTCCTCTAACATTTGCTGTAACTAGGGGGTAAATATTTTGCTAGGACAGCAGGTTAATTAAAAAAATGGCTGCAGCATTTCCAGGCAAACTCTCGCCATTTTGTGGAGTGTGTTACTTTACATGCTAAAGGGGATGCCCGTAACCAATCTTGGTCTGGTATATCTTCGGCCAAATCTCTGCACCAACTACTTAAAATAGTAAGTGAAGAATCACCCATTCCCTCTCTAAGAATTTTATAGAAATGCCCTACTTGATGTCCCCATGAATGTCCATTTACATGTTCTTCTATATATGTCCATGCCATGGGGATGGGGACGGGTAACCTTGCTACTACCTCTCTCTGTCTTAAAATATAATTTTTAACCTGGGTATATCTGTAAATATCGGTATCAGGTCATAACTAGTTTTTAGAATTTCAAAAGGAATAATACCCATATGACATATGAATTGTCTAAAAAATTGTAGACACACTCTTCTCCAGTTGGCAAAATTGTGATCTAATGTAGATGGGAGGAATCTATCATCTCCTGATATTTGCGTGTAGAAAAAGAAAAGTGCTTTAAAGCCTTTATGTGTTTTTAATTTGAACCATAATTTCAAGATCTGTGCTGTAAAAAGAGTATAGTCTTTTAAAGGGGCTATTTTAGGCACCGTGGAAAATATTACCTTAGTTATGTCGTAAAGGTCATTAATGGCACATTCTAACTCTTTCCAGGGAGCTTCATATGCCGAGGATATCCAAAAAGCTAATAGTCTAAAAAAAGCAGCAATGGCATACAATTTCAAGTTTGGGAGGTTAGCTCCACCCTGAGAGAGTGGGAGTTGCAATAGTGACATCCTGATTCTGGGGCATTGGCTATTCCAAGTAAAATTAGAAATGATTTTATCCCATGATTGGAAATAGAATTTGGAGGGAAAAGTAGGGACATTCTGGAATAAATACAAGAGTTTGGGTAATATAATCATGTGAATTGTTTCAATTATTTGAAAAAACTTAATGGTATTTTAGACCAACGGGACAGTTCAGTTTGAATTTTGATTGATAATGGTTCGTAATTTAATAATTCCAAGTTTTCTAGATTTTTTAGTATATTAATTCCTAGATATTTAATTTTAGTTTGATACCATTTTAAGAGATATTTATTTTTAAGTGGCAGGGAAGGGGTTAAATATAATGAAAGAGGGTCTGTTTTGGCTATATTTGGTTGAAATCCTGAGATTGTTCCAAAAATAGCTAAAGTTTCCCAGAGTGCTGGGCGGGAGGTTTCCGGTGCAAAGACTGAAATTAAAGTGTCATCGGCAAACAGGAGTACCTTATGTTCTCATTGACCACTGGGATGCCCTCAATTCGAGCATTATTCCAAATTATCTCAGCCAGGGGCTCAATGTAAAGGGCAAAATGTAACGGGGACAAAGGGCAGCCCTGTCTCGTTCCCCTTTGTATTGTGATTGGTTGAGACAAGGAGCCGTTGACTCGTACATAGGCTTTGGGGTTGGAGTAAATATTTTTTATACAAGAAAGAAAAATGTTAGAAAAAGCAAATTTGGATAAAGTGGCCCATAAATATTCCCAATTAACCTTGTTGAACGCCTTGTCCGCATCTAAACTTATTATTGTAGAGGGAATCTACCTAGTATGTATAAATTCCATTAATAACATAATTTGGCATAAATTATCAAAAGCATTCTGAGATTTTATAAAGCCAGATTGATCTTTATGTATAAGGTATGTCAGTATAGGTTCTAGGCGCCTTGGCCATATAGCCATGAATATTTTATAGTCCACATTTAAAATAGAAATGGGACGATATGACTGTGGAAGATGGGATCTTTATTGGGCTTTAACAAAGGGGAGAGGACCGCATAGTTCCAGGAGGGTGGTAGGGTTTCGACCTCAGACACCACTCGGCATGCAGGAAGAAAACTAGAAAGTAGCTGTGGTATAAAGGCCTTGTACCATTCTGGGCTGAAACCATCTGTGCCTGGGCATTTTAATGGCTTCAGCTCTTTGACTTGTAGTAAAATTTCCTCTGGTCTGATTGGACACTCCAATTGTTTGATATGTTGTTCGGATAACTTAGGTAATGAAAGTTTGTACAAAAAAGTCGTTATCGCCTCTAGGTGGTTTTGGGGCCGGTGGGGGGCTTTATATAAGGTTTCATAAAAAAGTTGAAAGGCGTTTCTGATTTTGTTTTCTTTTTAAGTGGTTTTATTAGAGGCGTTGGCTTTTATTTTTAAAATGGTTGAAGCTTGTTTGTTTGCTCTGAGTTTTCTAGCCAAAACCCTTGCTCCCCTAGATTCTCACTCGTAGTTGTATTGTTTTAGATAATTCAGGCTCTGGAGAGTTCGGTAATCTATTATTTGTTGAATCTCCTGTTTTAGTCCTCTTATTCTATGTTGTAGGGTCAAATCCCCTTCTCTATACAAGAGTTGATATGACTCTAAAAGATCTGTCAAGAATTTAAATCTTGCGTTAATTTTTGTTTGTTTGCAGGAGGTATAGTCCAACAACTCCCCTCGGAGAATGGTTTTCAAAGCATCCCATTGTATAGAACAAGAGGTTTCTGGAGATGCATTTTCTTGGATTGCTTGAGGGATATGTTTCATAAGGAGATCCCGAAACTCTTGGTCTCGGAGAAGAGATGCGTCAAAACGCCAGAGCTTGAACTTATTTTGTTTACCCAAATCTATTTCTAGAATTAAGGGGTTGTGATCTGAAAATACCCTGGGCTCCAGTATTATGTCTTGAATTAGCATGAGATGTTCTACTGTTATAAAAAAATAATCTAGCCTGGAATAGGTGCCATGTCTAGCCGAAAAATAAGTGTAGCCTGGAGAGGGTTGTGGATGCATGGAATGGCCTTCCGGAGGAGGTTGTGGAGTCAAAAACAGTGGTTGAATTCAAGCATGCATGAGACAGTTATAAGGCAATTCTAGGGGGTTGGGGTAGAAAGAAGTAGGCTGCTGGTTAACTAGGATCTGCAGCTTATCCATGAGGTAGGGAAATGGGCAGACTGGTTTGGCCAAGCAGTCCTTATCTCCCGTCAAATTCAAATTCTATCAGATGGAAATAGTCTCCGCCAGGCATCTTCAATGCCCAAGTGGGCAAAGTTCCCCTTTAAATACTTGGCAGTTCCAGAAAGTCTAGTTAGGTTTTGATTAGAGGAATCGAGATGTGGGTGAAAAGGGGTATTAAAATCACCGACCATAATCAATATTCCCTTGAGCCTCTCCATCACCTTTTGCACAAACATTTGCACCACTGGAAGTGATGTCTGTGGAGGAAGATACAGTAGGTGTTAACAAAGGTCACAGTTTGTGAATAAAGCGAGCCTACTACAGTCACATATCTTCCCTGAGGATCTAAATAAGAATCCTGTATCTCAAGTGGGGTAGTAGACGGAACCAGAATTACAGTACCCCTTTTGAGGCCCCTAGGATAGGAGGATGCAAACACTGAATATCTACCTCCCCAATGTAATTTGGAATGTTCCAATACTGAGAGGTGAGACTCCTGTAAAAAATATGTCTGCCCTTTGTTTCCCTAAGTGTTGCATGATTCTGTAACGTTTAATGGGAAAGTGAAAGCCATTCACATTCTGGGAGAAAATTTTTACTGGAATATTAACCATAGTCCCTTAAAAAAAGGGATTGTATTAAAGGATGAAGTTGTTAGAACCAGCACAGGGAGGAACTTAAAAAAATTATTTGTTGTGTATTCCGCTCACACTCCAGCGGTCCTATAAGACCTAACCCAGCAGTGCCGGAGTGAGTGGGTTCCTTAAAGGTATACGCCCTGTCTGGAGCAACCCATCCATCCAGAATCGGGGAACCAATAGCATTACTTAAAGGGCTGTCATCATCCATTTTTAAAGACAACAATAAAAATTGAACTAAAAAATGTATACAAACTAACATATAAACAACAACCTTTAGGGTCAACAACTTCCCCCAAGGGAAGAACTATGTACAAGTGATCTTCCACAGTAGGGGGAGATTGGTCCATCTCCTATCCGTGTCCTGGGGAGAAGAATACCTCTACCCAGGTGAGTGGGAAACGATCCACAGAATGTGGGTCTCTGCCCACTCGAGAGGGAAATTCCCTCTCAAGGAATTAGGTTCTATAGGAGCCTATTCCTGCATTGGTGAAACATAACTTCTAGGCTATCATCAAACCATATGGTAACTCTCCATAAAGAGGAGAACTCCCCGGGCATAGAACTAATAAATCTAGCCTCTGTAAAAGAAAAAGAAAAAACAAACGATAGGCCTTAGATGTAATTATATATATCTATAAGAATTACATAAATTACCCTCTAACATTTATATCTAAAACTTGGCCCAACTCTAAGGATTAATATCTACTGGGTTAATCACAGGGGAAGGATAAGATGAGAGAAGATGAAAAAAAAAAGGGGGTGGCGGAGGGGGAAGAGGTATATAGTCTAAGGTCTAGTCAGTTGTACACTGTTCAGGACATTGTTCAGGAATCTACATACGTAGGGCTAACCTCGTCCTACATTTTATTTACTAACTATGGAACTTAATTTAATTAAAAAATTGTCATTAGCTCCAAGTGATAAGGTTTAGCCCCTAATCAACTGCAGTGTCTTATGACCAAAGTTCCAGTTCGATCTTCTTGTATGCAATTTTTGCAAAGTCTTGTACTGAAGTTTTAACTTAAGGGGCCGTGGATAAAATGAGGAAAAAAAAAACATATATATATGTCCTTTCTTAAAATCAATCCATTCTCCGGCTAACCAATTCCTGGTGTTAAAGTAGACCTCTGAACACGAAGCGAAGGAAGTGGGAAGAAATCCCATAGAAGAGGGGGACAGACCTGAGAGCAAAGCTCCATAGGGATAAGGAAGTGGGAGCTAACAGAACACCCCACCACTGATGAAGGGAAAGCCAAGTGTTCCATAGGACATATATAGTTGCCTTATATGTAGTATAGGTACTATTTAGTACATTGATATTACCCTTAGTGGAACTGTGCATGCTCTCGACCCTCAAGCTTATATGTGAGGGCAAACAGTCAGCATCTCACCTCCCCCCCCCCGCCAGGTCCATCCCCTAATGCAGTAATCTCGTATCTCTCATAATGTACTTAGCTTTCAGGCAGGGTATAAAGTTGGATTTCTGAGAGTTTTCACTTTATTGAGTAGTAGCTGGATTCTTTGGTCTTCTGTATTTGCTTGATCAAGGGCGTGAAATTTGTGTACTGTGAGTGGACGCCCAGCCTTTGACATTGCTTTCAGATCCTTGTCCAGTATTATTCCCTTTTGAAGTAGATCTGCTTTAGCCTCCAACGGCGAATTGTATGTGACTGGGCCATCAGGAAAAAGAACAACCAATTTCGCCGGGTAAGGGGCGCAAAATTTCTAATTTTTAGCTCTTAAAAAAGGAAACAGGGGAGAATACTCCCTTCTAGATCTCTGAGTTTGGTCCTCCTGCTCACAAACCCCTTCTTCCCCTTTTATCCTTACTATTCCCCCTTTGGTCTTCCTCTTTTCATGTGGGGTCTGATAATGGTGCTTTATAATGTAATGGATTAGACAATTGCCTTAAAACCTTCCCATTATATTTTGTGGTAGTTATTACCACTATGTTCCCCCTGGTCTGCTAATTTGATTATATCATCAGTGTTCTTACTTAGGTCCCTCATAGCTGTAAATTCCACGGAACTCATGTTCACAGAAAGACACAAACTCTAATTGATAAAATGATCAACATCCCCTTTACAGGCCTTGAGAAAAATGTTCACAGCAGGATTCATGGCAGGCATGAATGTGGACTTGGGTTTAAACTGTTGCAAATGTCCACTTTGTTGGAATGAAACTTTCCTCAAGCCATCAAAGTCTATGGTTGGCAAGACGTGGTTCACCCCTTCCTATTGAATGTTCTCAGATGGTCAGTCTGTATCATCATTAAACAGGATTTTTAGATTTAACCCCCAGGCAAATTTATGAAGGTCTGCACCAGTACTGAAATGGCCTATATATAGATACATAGACAGTGTCAGCAGATAAGGGCCTACAGCCCACCCAGTCTACCCATTTGAGCTTGTAAGTTTACTTTATGTTTTCCTAGAAGTCTGTTGCCCCTTTACCCTGACCTCCAGAATTCCTTTATGTCTATCCCATGCATTCTTAAATCCCGTGATTGTTTCAGCCCCCACCACTTCCTCTGGCAGAGTGTTCCACTTGTCCACCACCCGTTCTGTGAAGAAATTCTTCCTCACGTTTCCTCTGAATCGTCCTCCCTTCAACTTCATCCCATTCGCTCTAGTCCTGGAACATCTTTTTCACTTAAAAATAGTGTATTCCTGCACCCTATTCCTCCCTGTAAGATACTTGTATGTCTCTATCATATCCCCTCTCTCCCTCCTCTCCTCCAGGGAGTACATATTCAATTCCTTCAACCTGTCCTCATAAGATTTGTGATGCAATTCATGTACCATCTTTGTTGCCCTCCTCTGAACCTTCTCTACCCTGTCTATGTCCTTACGTAAGTAAGGTCTTCAGAACTGTACACTGTACTCCAGGTGGGGCCTCACTAGTGTCTTGTATAGTGGAATTATGACCTCCCTTTTCCTGCTGGTGATGCCTCTGCCTATGCATCCCAGCATCCTATTTGCTTTACCTGCTGCCTTGTCATAACTGTTTTCCTACCTTGAGGTCATCAGAGATGATAACCCCAAGATCCCTTTCCTGCTTGGTGCATGCTATATCCTCACCCCCCAACTGATGTATTGTACCAGGGTTTTTGTGCCCCATATGCATTATCTCGCACTTCTTTGCATTGAATTTCAACTGAGAAATCTATCATGTCTGGGAGTACATTTAAGGCCTCAGTTCAAAACAGATACCTCAGTCTCTGTCAATTCATGTGAAGAGATATTGATAATGTTTGGACCCATCAGTAGTTCTGGTGTCTCCCTCCCTGACTGCGCTGGGACCTCCTTTGCCTGTACTGGCATTTCCCTCTGAATTGCTGACCTTCCTGACCTCTGCTTACCATGCCATGTTCTTCTTGGTCTCTGAAGGTGATTCTCAGAATACATCTCGGGAGGGTAGGAGGTGGGATGGGCTGCCATCTCAGTTGTGAGAGCTCTCTAAAAAATAAATGATGCTGCATCAGATTCAGTCCCTGCTTCTGGACAGCTTGCTGCTGTACTGGGACACTGTGTGCTGCCCTTTAAGATGGACCTGAGCCAAACCTGCTGTTGAGCCTGTTGCTGATTTTGTTGTTTATAATACCACTGAACACACAGTTATTCCCATAGCCCCTTTGGTCCCTTATGAACTTTCTCTGTTTATAGGCCTGTGTTCTTTCATCAAAATTCTCTAATATGGGGTTAAGTTGGGCCTCTAACTCTGAGAACTCGGCTGAACATGAAAATTGGTTCAGATCAGATGCCTTCTCTCTTAGATCTTTCGAAGGTTTCTCCTGAACTTTGATTGAACCACTGGTGAGTATTTTAATCAGCCGAAGTGATGAACCATGTAATTCTTCCTTCCAGGGTCCAAACAATTCCTCCCTTTCTTTTCTAAAACTTGGTAATTTTATAATGTGCAGACCTCTTGGCACCCTCCCCACCTTAATGTAATGCTCTAATTTAACTTGTTGCCACAATAAATGCCTTATTTTCACAGCCACTCTTTCATATTTTATAAAAGTATCCCTGATCGCAAGCAGCTTATCAGGAGCGTTTACCTCTGGCATTTGTTCATTAGAAATGCCTCAATGTGCCAGTATGTCACCCAAAACGGGTTTGAGTAAGACAGTGTCTGATAATGTTGGAGCGGGGTCATTGCTGCAGAAGCCATGTGTGCCAATGCAAGGAGTCAAGGAAATAAAATTCCAGACCTGGAGGGCATCATGGAGGAGGCTAGCCTGTGGCCATCATTGAGTTGTGGTTTACTGACAATCGTGACTGGGACATGGACATACCAGGATACTCTCTTTTCAAGACAGACGGGAAGGGGCGGATGGGTTATTCTGTGTGTGTGTGGGAGGGAATCAAGGCTATGGAAATAGAGGTGCACCTGGAGGAAAAGGGAGGTCTGGAGGTGCTGTGGGTCACCGTGAAGACAGGAGCTGGGACCACTACCCATACAGGTATAGTATACAGACCTCCAGCACAGGGAGAGGAAATGAATAAAGCACTAGGGGAAGCCATCATCAGGGTGGCAGATAGGAGTCGACCCACCAGCGCAGCAGTAGAGCTACCACTCCCAACGTCAGTGACCCAGGTTTGGGAATGAGCCTTAGTCATTGGAGGGCCAGCTGGGGGAGGAGGATTGAGCATCCTAGAGACGCTCTCTTCCTCCAGAGGGTAGGGTTGCTGTACCCACTGAAACACTGCCACCATGGTGACCACAGGCGGCAGTGCAGTCAGGACGCCATGTGGGAGGGGAGGACATCAGCTGGGGTTCAGAGTGGCAGTACATATCTGCATGTGCATGTCTCCTTGGACTCCCTTGTAGGTCGCCATCCTCAGAAACTGGGGAGAAAAATGGGAAGAAAAACCCTCTATGCCTTATGACCCCCTGGCTCAATCACTGGTCCTGTGCATAGCCTCCGTGGAGGTACCCCTGAGGCTGTCACGCCTCGGGACAGCCTCAATGAAATCTCTTGTGGGTTGGGAAGTCCCACGGAGGAGTATGTGCTGGTGCTGGTGCTGGGGGTGAGCCAGGGGTGAAGCAACTGCTGTGGTGACAAAATATAAATAAAAAAAAAGAGGGATGGCAAATAAAGGTGAAGTGCTGCTAGATGGGGACCTCAGTCTGCCAGATATGGATTGGAGCCTTCTAACTACATCTTCGGCAAGGAGCAGGACCATCCTTTTTTTTAAAAAAACATATCTTTATTTCTATTTTTGTTCCACACTTTTATAGAGGAATCATAGAACCAACTTTCACAATAAATATTAGACATACTTTATAGGCTTAAAGTTCGTAAGGGAAAGATGACTTTTATGTTGCTTTCCAGATGTCAGTAATTGACTGCCAGACTTTAATAGCGGTCTAGGTCCATCTCCACTTAATGTAAGTTCTTGGTTTGTTTTAGTACTTTAGTATCAGATCCCCCCTTCCCATCTTTTGGGCATAACCAATAGTTATAGTACACCCAGATCCACCACAGGAGACAGCCATTCCTTACTCACTCAAGGGTAGAAGGTGGGATCAAACTTGGCGCAGTAGTTAACCCAGCCCTGCCATTTCTGCATAGGAGACGAACCTCTACCCTGCAATTCAGCATTAAATCTTTCAGTTACATAAAGTTCAAACATTAATTTCCTCCAATCTTGTATTGTTGGAGTTTGGTTAGACATCCAGTGTCAGGTGATTGCTTTTTTGGCTGCCAGGAGGTAAACTGGTAGTATCGAATCTTTCCAATGAGGAGCATGGTCCTGATAAATCCCCAGCAGAAATTGCTCGGCAGTGAGTTCGATGGAGTTGTTGAACAGGACTGAAAGCTCATTTTGAAGGGAGAGAGCAGGACCATCCTTGACTCTACAGGGACCATTTCTCAGGCAATTACCCTTCACTTCCACCACAGTACCTACCTCTCTCTTGTACCTCTTTTCTTCACCCCACTGCCAGCTATCCCCATCCCTCTGAACTACTGCCAAGGCACTTTGTGGCTGCTTATCCTCCCCAACCCTCATAAAGTGTTTTTCTTGTTATTTTAACTTGTACCTATGTTTTGAGTTATTCTGTAAGTTCTGAATCTAAGCTATATTGTTCATCATGATGTACCTTTGCTTTCTCCTATTGTACTTTGTTTTGCAATCTATGATGTGGAACCTTTGTAAAACAGCTTGCGCTCAAAGGTCTTTTCCGAATCACTAAATAAAAAATAAATATAAAACTAGTCAGCAAACCCCCTAGGGACGGGGCAGTGCTGGATCTGTTGCTTACAAACAAGGACAGCATTGCAGATGTCATAGTGGGCAGTTCCCTAGGCACCAGTGATCACTGTATAGTGTAGTTCAACATTAAGATGGGCTCTGAGGCAAACCACATGAGGATGAGGGTCTTGGACTTTAGGAGGGTGTATTTTAAAGGAAAGAGAGACATAGATTCAAATTTTAGCACCTTTTGTGCCTTTTGTGCAGCCCTTCCACAGACTCGGAGCTTTGTTTGCCAGCCTGTTGAACTCCTGACTGAGCAGCATAGCACAGCTGTTCCTATTCAAAGCATCCCAGCCTGTTTTCGAATTAGCCCTGCTTCTTTCGATTGAACAGCTCAGACTGTTTCGAATCAGCTCTGCTTACTCGAACTAAGCTCTGCTTCCCAACTCAAATTTTCTCATGCTCACCCATCCCCACCCCCATACTCTATTAAATACACTCCCTGACCAAAGGGTTCTGCCCCTCCCCAATCAGGTGCACACTATCTGTTAAAGGGGCAATCAGGCTTACCCTATGTCTTAAAAGGGTAAGAACCTCTATAAATAAGTAGCAGCCTTATTACCTAAGTCAGTGTTCCAATCCTTCTGGCAAGAAGTAATATGCCCTCTCAACTACCATATACTAAGTGGTCACTAGGAGCTACCATTGTGCAGACCCCCCCTCCTCCTCCTAGCCCCTCCAGTTTTTCTCCCCCAAGTAAAATTTTTGCTATTCTGACAGAATGGGTTTACTGAGATGCCTTGTTCCTCTAGCTCTCCTGGTAGCATGTATACCTCTCCACTACCAGGTCACCACCTGGCTGGAATTGATCAGCCAATTACATCCTTGGCAGGGCATCCCTGGGGCCTCTTGCAGCCAACAGCATCCTGCAACACACCCCTGCTTCCTGACCACGCCCATGATAAACTCATCAAATTTCTCAATCCCCCTCTACCTGCTAACGTTGCCCCACCTCTCTTGTCAGCCCACACTCTCAGTAATCCGCAAATCCAGAAATCACAAACCGGTGTCCCTACTTAAGGCACTCAAGTTTCTTATTATACAGAATTCCCTGCTACTCCTACTCTTGTCTTGAAACATCCACCCTAACCCCAGTCCAATGCAGCCTCCCCAGACACACAGCTATAGCCATGGTGCCATTAAGCTGGCATCAATTAACATTAGAAGTCTTCCCCCAAAAATTGATCTCCTACAGGTCTGGGTGACCCAGCACAGACTGGATCTCCTTGCTGTGATCGAAACATGGCTCTTCCCTAAGGTACCTAATAGTACCATCCACCTTGATGGCTACATGCTATATAGAGACAACAGGTTTGGGAAAAGGGGCGGGGGCTGTGCAATTTACCTTAAAGCCTCCCCTCAAGGGCATGTTCTCCCCAAATTGAGACCGGCAGTAGCTCCCAAGCACTGGTGTTCAAACTGCTCCTTGGGTGGCACGGGAAAACCATTGCCATCATCACTAGCTTTGTCCCCCCATGTGTACTCCAAAGGTTTCACAGCAATAATCGATTATCTCTCAAACCTCTCCCCATGCTCTGAAATAGTGCTCTTCGGGGACTTCAACGTAAACTGGCTGGCACCTGAAGCTGATGCCAACAAAGATGCCACCACAGTCATAAATCTGGCCCAAGTAGTGACCTCCCCGACCAGATGCAACCGCAAGACCTCATTTTTACAAACTGGCCAGATAGAATTATTGCCACTGAGGTTCTCCTCAACTCCCTTAGTGACCACTCCCCTATCGTCTGCCTTTGGTCTAATAAATCCCCCAAACTACCAAATAAAACAACACACCAGCGCATCCTCGAGAGGGCAACTAAATCAGTTTCATGCCCATCTCTGCTGCCAAGACTGGTCATTTCTGGACTCTACTCCCAATGTGGATCATGCCCTCGAATACTTCATTACTGGTTTCAATACTGCTTGTGACATCTTTGCCCCTCTAAAAAAAAACTGCGGGTAAAAGCAGTGAACAACCCCTGGATCTCTCCCTCCCTCCTATCCCTTTTGGCAGATAGGGACCACTTCTGGCACGAAGCTCATGCCTCAGGTAATCAAACCTACCGGCAACAGTACAGAACGGCCAGAAACCCCTGCACCAAAGCCATCAGGGAGGCCAAAATGGTTCGTTACAAGGTAGCACTTTCAAACTCCTGGGGTGACAGCAGGAAGTTCTGGAACAACCTAGAAGAACTCATTGGCAAGCCCAGCAAAACCCCTCCCACCATGCTAAATGTTGATGGTACAATCATCCAAGACCCACTGCAGATAGTCAACACCTTCAACGGCACTTTCACAGAACTCAGTGGCATTCTCCCCCCTGACTTCTTTGACTCCTCTACCCCTCCAACTGACATCAAGGATGCAGGTCCAATATCAGCTAACCCACCCTTTTACTTCAAAACAGTCCTCCCTAGTACAGCCAAGAAATACATACTCAAGGTTTTAGGTAAATCCTGCTTTAGTAATGACTCACTAGAACTGAAGTTGCTACACCTGGCTTTGGATGTGGTCCTAATACCCATCACAAAAATACTTAACTAGTCCCTATGCCTTGGACAATTACCCTCACATTGGAAAGCTGCATTAGTGACCCCCATCCATAAAAATGGTGATAGGGCCCTTCACTCCAACTACCGCCCAGTCTCCATCCTTCCTCCCCTCTCGAAAGCCTTGGAATGGATAATTGCTGACCAGCTCTCAGAATACCTTACCAAACATAAGATCCAGTGCTCTGAACAGCATGGCTTCAGAAAATGTCATAGCACCATCTCTGCTCTTCTAGAATATAAATTTTATCCAAAAATCCCTGCACCATGGTCACTTAGTGGGGTCAGTGTACATTGACCTCACTATGGCCTTTGACATGGTAAATCACTCTCTCCTTAATACTCTCTACTTAATAAAGGGGAGGGAATGTGGGCAGAGGGTGACAGTGAAAAAGCAGGGATACTGAACGCATATTTCTGCTTAGTACTCACAACAGATGAGGAGGGGGAGATGCCTAAACCAAACAAGGGAGAAACTCTGAATAGGGGGTCGATACCAATCCATTCACAGAAGAAAGGGTTTTGAAAGAACTCTTGAAACTGAGGGTGGACAAAGCAATGGGGCTTGATGGGATTCACCCAAGAATACTAAAAGAACTAAGGGTAGAACTAGTAACACCACTGACTACTCTCTTTAACAAATCATGGGAGGATGGAGTGGTACCTGAGGACTGGAGTTGGGCAAATGTGATTCCAGTTCACAAAAGTGGGAGCAGGGCAGAGGCAGGAAACTACAGACCAGTTTGTTTGACTTCAGTGGTAGGGAAAATGATGGAATCACTTCTGAAGGAAAGAATTGTTGAGTACCTAGAGGCCACTGGGGCACAGAACCCAAGGCAGCATGGTTTCACAGCAGGAAGGTCATGACAGACGAACCTAATAGATTTCTTTGACTGGGTGACCAAAGTAGAAGACCAGGGAAGGGCTGTGGATATGGCCTACCTAGATTTTAGCAAGGCATTCGACACAGTCTCACACAAAGATTAATATACAAGTTAGCCAGCCTTGGAGTGGGTCCCAGGTGGTAGCCTGGAAAAAAAACTGGCTGGACAACAGGACACAAAAGGTAATAGTAAACGGAGTCCACAGTGAAGAAAGGAGGGTAACTAGCGGGGTACCGCAGGGTTCAGTACTGGGACTGGTCCTCTTTAATATCTTTATAAGTGACATTGGACAGCACCTGGAAGGAAAGGTATGCCTCTTTGCAGATGACACAAAGATCTGCAACAGGGTTGATACACAAAGTGGGGTGGAAAGAATGAAAAGGGACTTGGCAAGGTTGGAGGAATGGTCAAATACGTGGCAGCTCAGATTCAATGCAAAGAAGTGCAAGGTAATGCATCTGGGAAACAAAAACCCAGGGGAAGAGTACACAATGGGGGGTGAGTTAATAACAACAAAAATCGAAAGAGACCTAGCAGTAATTATATCAGATGACCTAAAGGTGGGCAAGCAATGTGAGAAGGCAGTAAGGAGGGCTGGGGGGATACTGGGATGCATAGGGAGAGGCATCAACAGTAGAAAACAGGAAGTTGTTATCCCTCTCTACAGACAGTTAGTGAGACCCCATCTCAAGTACTGCGTGCAATTCTGGAGACACCATCTCTGCAAAGACATAGACAGAGTGGAGACTGTTCAGAGGAGTGCAACCAAAATGGTGCAAGGTCTGTACCAGAAGACATACGAGGAGAGACTAAAGCAGCTTAATATGTATACCCTTGAGGAAAGGAGGGAGAGGGGGGACATGATATAAACTTTCAAGCATCTCAAGGGAATTAACAAGGTACAAGAGGGTAGTATCTTTCAGAAGAAGAGATGTGCAGGAACAAGGGGGCACAATTTGAATATAGAGGGGGACAGCTCAGAGGTAATGTTAGAAAGTATTTTTTCACAGAGAGAGTTGTGGATGCATGGAACAGCCTTTCTGAGGAGGTTGTGGAGTCAGAAACAGTGGGAGAATTCAAGAATGCATGGGACAGGCATAAGGCAATTCTAGTGGGGGGCAGGAGGAAGTAAGCTGTTGCATAACTAAAATCTGCAGCTTATCCATCAGGTAGGGAAATGGGCAGACTGGGTGGGCCAAGCGGTCCTTATCTGCCGTCAAATTCTATGTTTCTATGGCTCCCAGTTTGCTTAACAGTCTCCCAGTAGATACATTAGATGTACCCAAGCTTGGTCCTTTCAAACTTCTCCTGAGACAACAGATGGTTGCGTGCAGCCACTGTGACTGCCCTGCATAGCCCTCCTTCTACCCTACCTGTCCCTCCCCTCCTTCCCCCTTCCTACCCTATCCCCCCCTTTAAACCTATTGGTCCCTCCCCTCTTTTCCCTCTCTTACCCTATCTTCCCCATGCCTGTTAACGGCCCATCTGCCCACTCTTGTACTCTCTGCCTGCTCCCTGATCCAAAGATGGTCCCCCATTATGAAACCAAGGACTGCCCCCCGCTTGACACAGCCATTCTCTGGCTGATCCTCCTAACGACAAAGTCTACCTCAGGTTGCCCATTTCTCTAGCCTGCAGTCCAGCTAATTTCCCTTCTGACTACCATATTGACACCGAATTATCTCTTACTTATTTGTATTTGTTTCTTCTACTTAGCTTACTGTTTAACGCACCAAATGTCACTTGTATACTTGTCTACATTGTCATATGAATCTAGACACCTCACTGTATGTACATGTTTTTGTTCAAAATTGACATAGAACCTATGTAAGAGAGACTCTGACTCATAGGTGTTGTAATCCGAGAACTCAATAAACAAAAATATATAGAATCAAAGAAGTTACTGGCAGATAAGGACCTCTTGGCCCACCTAGTCTGCCCTATATTAACTTATAAGAGTAACTGGAAATGACACCTGGATCTCACTGTAAAGGAGCTTCGGCTCAGTGGAGATATCCTTATTCATTTTTTGTATGAATAAAAATGTTTTACTACTACTACTACAACTTACTACTTACTATATTATTAATAATAATAATAATATTTTAACTTTTAAGGCACCTTTCAAAAAGCCAACGTGCCGTACAAGATAAAATCAAACAGTCCAGATAAATAAACAATCATTAAAATCAGACAATACCATAAATAAAATGGCATAAGATGGTCAGTCACCATAAGCCTGGTGCCACAAATGAGTTTTTAAGGCTGATTTAAAGCCCTCCACAGTCATGCACTCCCGTAACCGACGAGGTAGAGAATTCCATAGTGTGGGGGTCATGAACATAAAAGATCTGGTCCCCAATAGATTCAAACGTACCTTAGGAATCTCTAATAACCCTCGCCGCTGAGCGGAGCGATCGCTTTCAGGGACAATAGGGAATCAGATTTTCAGGTAGTCTGGGCCCCAGTCCGTGTAGGGCTTTGAAAGTCAGCAAACCAACTTTAAAGGTGATTCACCACTGAACTGGCAGCCAGTGCAATTCGTGCAGCACCGGCGTAATATGACAGGACCAAGAAGATCCTGTCAAAAGCCAGGCCGCCATGTTCTGCACCAGCTGCAGATGGCGGATTTCTATCCCAGAAAGCCCTAGGTATGGGGAATTGCAGTAATCTAAGCGCGAGGACACAAAGGCGTGGACTAAGGTGGGAAGGTCGCTGGACGGTACCAGATGTTTAATCCTGGAGATATTCCTTAGATGGTAAAGGGAAGTTTGATGACAGCCGACACCTGCAAATGCAGGGTCAACCCTTCATCAAAAAATAACCCCCAGGTTTCGCACCTGGTTAGAGGTATGGAGAGGGACACCCCCGAGAACAAGTCCAGAGGGTGACCCACTTCCCAAACCTCCTGTCCAATGACCAGGTTCCACAACCATCACCTCCGTCTTACCAGAGTTCAACTTCAGCCAGCTTGAATCCATCCACTACTGGATTTCTTTGAGACAGTTATTAAAGATCGAGAGAGCTCTATCCTGGTTGGGTGCAAAAGAAAGGTAGAGCTGGGTATCATCAGCATAACAATGAAACCTCAGCCCATACCTTCTTACAATGTCTCCAAGGGGTAGCATATACACTGCAAACAACATGGGTGACAGAACTGAACCCTGAGGAACCCCACAAGACAGAGAAACTGGATCTGATGAAAATACTCCAGATACCACTCTCTGAGTTCTTCCAGTGAGGAAAGATGTAAACCATCTGAGGACAGTCCCTGTTATTCCACAGATGTACCTCAGGTGGCTAAGTAACAGCCCATGGTCCACGATGTCAAACGCTGATGATAGATCCAGAAGAACCAAGATGGAACGGTTCTTCTCATCTCTAGCCATCAGGAGATCACTGAGCACCCGAACCAGCGCTGTCTCGGTGCTATGTCTCTTTCGAAAACTGGACTGGAAGGGCTCGTAGATGTTATGGATGGTCAAGTGGTCTTCCAGTTGTGCTGCCACTACTTTCTCAATAACCTTCCCTAAAAAGGGAAGGTTAGCGATAGGTCTGTAGTTAGCGTGGCAGTTTGGGTCCAAAGTAGCTTTCTTCAAGAGAGGTATCACTACCGCCTCTTTCAGAGAGTTAGGAAACTCCCCAGATTCCAAGGAGCACCAAACTATCCTCGCTAGAACTGGACCGATAACATCAAGACAACCAAAAATCAGGGAAGTTGATCCAGGGTCCAAACTATAGCATGTAGGGCGTACACCCTGGATGATCCGCATGACATCCACGAAGTCGAGGTGGCTGAAGGTACTCCAGCAAAACCAAGGGACAGTGACCTCATGCTGATCACAAGCAATACCCAGAGAGTGCACTGGCAGGAGCTCTGCCCTGATGTTGGCCACCTTATCAGCAAAGAAACAAGCAAGGTCATCGCACTCTATTTGCGAAAACGCTTTCCGAACCTGAAGACAGATATTCCCTACATACTATGCCACCAGAGACCCTACTCAATCTCCAGTCTCCCCCCCCTTGCCTTACTTCCAAGATCCCCCATTTTAGCACCCATCACCTCTGCTGAGAGGCTGTTCCAGGCATCCACCTCCCTCTCCGTGAAGAAGTATTTCCTCACATCTCCTCTGAGCCCCCCCCTCCAGCTTTATAGTGTGACCCCTTGTTCTGGAGCATCTTTGTCTATGGAACATGTTACCTTCTTGTACCTTAACATCTGTGAGGTATTTGAACATTTCTATCATATCCCCCCTTTCCCTCCTTTTCTCTAGAGAGTACATACTTAGGTCCTTGAGTCTTTCCTCATAGGGCGTTTGTTGCAGGCCCTGCACCATTTTGGTAGCCCTCCTTTGTACCACCTCCACCCTGTCTTTGTCCTTCTGGAGGTGGAGCCTGCAGAACTGGCCACAGTACTTGAGGTGGGGTCTCACTAGTGCTCTATACAGGGGTAATACTACTTCCCTCTTTCTGCTAGTGATGCTTCTCCCTAAGCACCCAAGCAAACTGCTAGTATTCTCCACTGCCTTATCATACTGCTTGGCTACCTTCAAGTCATCAGAAATAATTACCCCAGGTACCTTTCCTGTTTGGTTGTTGCAAATACCTCCCTGCTTAATTGGTTTGCTGCCCCTGGGTTTCTGTGCCCCAAGTGCATGTTTTTGCACTTTTCTGCACTGAAACCCAGCTGCCATTCCCTTGACCATTCTTCCAGCTTTTTCAAATTGTTCCTTATTCCTTCCACCCCTCCTGGTGTGTCCACGCTGTTGCGGATTTTTGTGTCATCCGTCAACAGGCATACTTTCCCTTCCAGCACTTCTGTAATGTCACTAATAAAGACATTGAAGAGACCTAGTACTGACCCCTGTGGCACCCTGTTGGTCACCCTGCCTTCTCCAAAGTGGACCCCATTTACCACCACCCTCTGATTCCTATTGCCTAGCCAACTTCTTACCCATTTTACTACTTTTGGACCCACTCTTAGGTTGACCAGCTTGCTCGCCAGTCTTCTATATGGAACAGTGTTGAAGGCCTTACTGAAATCTAGGTAGGCCACACCGATTGCTCCTCCCTTATCCACTTTCCTGGTCACCTAGTCAAAGAAGTTGATCAGGTTTGTCTGGCAAGACCTCCCCCATGAAACCATGTTGCCTCGGATCCTGTAATCCACTGGTTACTAGGTATTCCCCAATCCTTTCCTTCAGTAGCAATTCCATTACTTCCCCCACTACCAAAGTCAGGATGACAGTTCTGTAATTTTCTGCCTCTTTCCTATTTCCACTTTTGTGTAGTGGGACCACATCTGCCCTCTTCATGTCCCCTGGAACCTCCCCTGTTTCTAGTGATAGGTTGAATAGAGCTGTCAGAGGTGCTGCCTGCTCCTCCTTGAGTTCCCTTAGTATCCTAGGGTACACCCCATCAGGTCCCATTGCCTTGTCTACTTTTAATTGTGCTAGTTCATTGAGGACTCTCTTCTCTGTAAAAGGACTAGTGTCTACCTTCCTTCTTTTAATACCCTTGTCCCTTATCTTTGGCCTGTCACCTATCACTTCCTCTGTAAATACTGAATAAAAGTAATTGTTTAATATGTCTGCTTTTTATGGCTGTGGGCACAGCCTACAGCCATCTTGCTATCTGTAGCTGGAAAAATAAATCATGAAACACATTTTTGGAGTTTTCAATGTATCCTTCCACAATTATAAATCACTATGCCAGTTGAAATAAAATACTCCCTTCTTTCTGTTTATAATGTTGGAGACAGAACTCCAAGCTGCTTATCAGATGGCCATTAGCAAACTGAAACAGCTTGTTAATTATCGGTTGCCTATTAAACTGGAGATTTGTTTATCCCTTCAAAATGCAACAACATGCACATTTAAATACTTAGTATTTAAACATGTTCTTGTTACTAGCTTCAGCTGGGCAGGTATTGTCTTTCAAGAAAGATTCATACCTCCTAAATGTCACCCTTTTCCAGCAATCTAAAAAGATTTACACTGTTTTTGTAACCTCTTAAGACACTATTTGATAAGCACTGTCTCAGTCATATGCCAGGTTTTCTGTGAACTAACCAAGCCTAAATATATGGCAATCAGTAGGCATTTTTTACTATGCTTTTTGGGAAAAAAATACATTGAGCTACAACATACGCACGCACACGCACGCACACAGACACACACACACTCTATACACCATCCTCATGGCCACAACATTCTAAATAAATACTGCAATCTAATATGTTACAAAATGTAACCCCCCTGCAAATGGGGGTTCCCAAAAGACTTCCAGGAGCTTGCTTGAATGCTCCAAGCCTGAATGGTGTTTGGCATTTAAGCCATTTATCAGTGAGTGTTTTAGAGCCTCTGGTACTGTCTCTTTAAGAGCTGTCTGCTTGCAGAATAATTAGTTTGTATGGGGGACTGTGTGCTTCTCTGAGTACCACTCGAGCTGCTGCCAATTCACTTCATTTTGCAGTCACTAGGGTGCAAAGGGAACCTATCTGAAAGATGTAACTGTTTGCCAGAAATTATTTAGAGTAATAATGAAATTACAGTTTGTCTAACCTGCTTTCTTTGCAGTCAGAACTGTGTCTGCTAGTTCCTATTCTAGTTTTGAACTGCTGAACTGGACCAATCAGTGTGGGGTAAGCTAGCTCTAAAATGGTGCCTTGACGAATCAGAACTTGACTCATAATCTGAGCCAGCCACAAGAGGATTGTATGGGCAGTGACTCTGGGAGATGTAGTTTAGACTTCAGTGCCTTTTGGACCAACAGCAGCAGTCTATTGTGAGTGACAGCCAATCCAGTCAAGAACTGGGAGGAACTCAAAGGAAGTGCCCGTTTTTGTCGGTTGGAGTTCAGTTGAGCTTTGGCAGTGAAGAAGGAAGGAGCCCTGTACTTTTTCAGTGTGCAGTTTTAGTCAAAAACGTGTAAGGCCCAGAGTTCCGTCTGCAGCTTGTTAGACTGAATCCGTCCTGTGAAAAGAATCAAAGGATCTCTGAAGAGTAGAAACCAGGCTCACC
The DNA here is from genome assembly GCA_016271365.2 of Neoceratodus forsteri. Classification (NCBI taxonomy): domain Eukaryota; kingdom Metazoa; phylum Chordata; order Ceratodontiformes; family Ceratodontidae; genus Neoceratodus; species Neoceratodus forsteri. Next base: position 350,077,963 of record CM057452.1, on the reverse strand, counting down.
CTGTAGAAGACTGGAGGAATTGCTGAAAATTACACTCGGGTCTGTCAGGAACTGAATCTGCTGTGTGTTCTCCCGGTATTGTGCAGTAATTGCGATCGGGATACAGATGCAGCCTGCCTGGTATAGTGCTTTCTTTTATATGGATGTGTGAAGAGGTTTGTGTACCTCAAGTGAGCCCGCTGACATTGAAGGACCCTATCTTATTTGGAGGTCTTGAGTACTAATTCAGGGTCGCTCCTGTTGAATTGCCACATTAAATCCAAATGGAATTACTGTACTGCTGACTGTTTAATTCTCCTTTTCTCTGTGTGAAAGGGCCCCTACCAGCTGCCACGGTTTGGACTAGCCACTAGGGCTTGGGTACCCAGGGACAGTAACTGATAGGGATAGGCCTGTGCACAGAGCCATAGGTAGATTATTAGAGTGATAAGCTAATTAACCTGATTTCCCTGTCCTTGTTATATCCCCTAAATAAATCAGAGCTGCTTGTTTCAGCAAAGTTATACTGCCTGAAGGTATTTGTCTATGTTAAAGTACTGTTCTGTGATTGTTGCACTGTATCTCATTTCACAGGAGGTCCCAGTGCCGGAACCAGACCTGGGGGTAAGTGTATACTGTGAAGGTAATTCTGATATGTGTGGGCCACTAGTGGGAAGACAGGGGGTTGCAGTGTCCCAGAGGGCTGTGACCAGTTAGTTTAACTATTGCAAACCCTGACCTCTGGGTGGAGGCACCCGCCATTGGATCCAGGCCCTCAACCTGTTAGTGGCAAATCAGGCAGGGTAGTAGCCCTGGGATAGCGCCATCTAGGGGTTACATCTTGGAGGCTCACCGCTGGGATTGTGTGTCCTCTAGTGGCCATATTTACGAACCACTGTTAAGAAAAAATGTGTACCCGACAGAAGTGGCTGTGCACGGCTGGTGGAGTGGTGTACTGGGAGGAGATCGACCCCAAAATGCTATGCTTATCCTGGACATCCCCTGGGTATCAATACGGACACTGTGCAGGGAGTACTTTCCAAGGTGGAAGGTTTACAAAACCCTGTGGTGGTGGGTCGGCATGCTAATCTGCTCACCCACACTTTCCTGGCCCTAGTAGAGTTTATGGATCCCATAGATAGCTCCAAAGTGCCACAGACCATTACCCCAGAGGGAGCCCTCACTGCTTGGAGAGTGATAACTAAGGACAGTAAAGACCCGGGGGGGAATCAGCCCCCACCACTATCTGAAACTTTTGAGGAGAAATTTGCTGAATGGTTGCTGGGAGAGGGGAAAACTGTGGAGGACTTGAAGAAACTATTCTGCCACCTGGGGTGTTCCTCCCCAACACCCTCTCCTGCTCCAGTGCCCGTAATGGTGGCTGAACCAATGCAGACTCCTATTTCTGCACCTGCCATTAGTCACGACTCTTACCGAAGGTTGAGGATCTTCTCTGGCACCTCCCACCCCCAAGGGAGGATGACTGGGAGACCTGGATAGACTATGTTGCCCCCAAGTGCTAGAATGGCAATGCTCGGAAGGCAAAGCGAAAGAGGGTTAGTGAGAGCCCCGAGGTCCTGCCCTGGCTACCATCCGTGCTAAACGGGCCAGTAACCCTGAAGCGACTGCACAGGCCTATCTTGAGGCCTTGGAGAATGTGTATGGGAGCCCAGATTCTGATGAGGACCTATGGTGGAGAGTAAGAAATGCACAACAGTACCAAGGGAGTTGTTGTCTGTGTATGTCTCGGCTGGAAAAATTGTTGCAAGAATGCCTCAGAAAGGGTAGTTTGCCAGCGATTGAACTAGACCGAACCAGACTGGACAGGAATCACTCAAGTCTACCCCTTCTCAGAACTGCTGTTGCTTCAATTCGCCTGGCAAATCGACTGGAATCCCCACCCTCCTATGATGAGTTAATGAGAGAAATCGAGGAGTTGAGAAAAGCGCACCTCGGGAGGTACCTGCACCAACAGCTGTGGCTACGACCCAGTGACCGAGGTGACCCATCAAGTGAAGTTCAGGGCAGAGGGCTGACAGTCAATGAGTGCTCTGACAAGGAAAGATATGCCACAATGGGGCGAACTGTTGAGAGAGATCCGGGAATTCAAAACAGTCCTTTATGAAGGCCACGCTGCAGTGCACGGGCCCGACCTATATCCGACTGCATCTGCTATGGGGGTGGGGGTACCCACCCATGTATCTCCTGCTGATAACAGCTCCAAACTCAATTCCTTAACCATGGAAGTGCAGAAACTGACTAGATGTCTCCAAATGCTTATCACGCCAAGAGACAGAGATGGCACCCAGGTTTCCAGTTAGTATTACCCCGCCTGGCTCCCAGTGTGGCGCCCGGCCAGCTCAAACTCCAGAAAGTATGTTTTGCTATAATTGTGGGAAAGATGGGCACATGAAAGGGAATGCCAGTCCCCAAAAGACACTGACAAAGTTGTATATAGGCTACAAGGAGAGCTCGGAGAAGAAATCAGTGGTTAAGAGGTGCACGACATGATCCCAGTGAGGGCACCAAAATGCTAATTCACGCCCTTGTGGCAAGGTCAGTTGCCCAGGCCCCCACTACCGCCCTCCAGACTGGTCCAGAATAGTGGGTCCTCCATGGAGACCACTGTAAAGGTGAATGGAGTGTCTACAAGAGCTGTATTAGACAGTGGCTCCAAGTGACAATTATGTTCCAGGATTGGTATCAGAAGCATTTGTCAGAAGTACCCTTACAACCATTAGAAGGACTGCATGTATGGGGTTAAGTGAGAAGGCCTACCCCTATTCCGGGTATATCCGAATTTGGCTGTCTTTCCCCACCTCCGTGGCTGGAGTGGCCGAACAAGTAGAGACCCTAGCCTTAGTGTGTCCCCCCACTGGACTGTATGATGGTGTCCCTTTGTTGATTGGAACAAATGCTCATATGTTCGGAAGGCTGGCACAGTTGTGTTATGAAAAACAGGGGTCAAAGACTAGTAGAGCTTTAAGAGTTCCGGCTTTAATTAAGAAGGCCTATGAGGCACAGAGAGATGCTGAAAAAACAGAACCAGAGGAACCGGTCGGAATTGTATGGAAGAAGGATCCTGAGTCTCTGATCCTGGCGCCAAATGCCCAGTGTACCTTACAGGAGAGGTCCGTATCAGAAAGGATGTTAAGAATAAAATATTAATGTTGGATGCACCAGGCGATGGAAAATTGCCAGAGGGACTGCTGGTCAAGCCTAGTATTTTGCCCGCTAGAGCCCATGCTTATGCCAGAAGGGTAATGGTCCAAGTTCATAATGTGTCTGAAAGAGACATTCGAGTAAACAGAGGTTGCATCCTGGCTAATGTGCATTGTGCAGACACTGCAGTGCTACCCAGCAGCAAGAGTTCAAGGAAGAATGACAGAGTAACGCCTGACTTGTTTGATTTCACGACTCCCGCTGCCAGCTGAATGGAAAGTGAGGATCAGTGAGAAGCTTGCCCAGAGAGACCAGGTGTTTTCTTTAAAGGAATGGGATGTAGGATGCATGCAAGGAGCTGAGCACAATATCCGCTGCATGACGAAAGACCATTTCGTGAGAGGTCTCGACGCCTGGCACCTGCTGACATAGATGATGTGAGAGCATCTGCAAGAGATGTTAGCTGCTGGTTAATACAAGAATCCAGAAGCCCTTATGCTTCCCCATTGTGGTAGTGAGGAAAAGAATGGAACAGTAAGGATGTGTGTGGATTATCGCACTTTAAACCGCGGACTATCCCTGATCAGTACACAATGCCCCGATTCAGGATGCTTTGGACTGCCTAAACGGGAGCAAGTGGTTCTCTGTGCTGATCTCCCGCAGGGTACTACCAGATCCCGATGGCCCCAGAGGACCGTGAGAAGACGGCCTTTATCTGTCCGTGGCTTCTATGAATTCATGAGGATGCCTCAAGGGATTTCAGGTGCCCCAGCCACTTTTCAACGATTGATGGAGCGGCAGTGGGGACATGAACTTACTAGAGTGCCTGGTATACCTAGATGATGTTATTGTGTTTGGCAGCTCACTGGAGGAACATGAGAGCAGATTATTTAAGGTATTGGACCGACTGGAGGACTTTGGCCTTAAACTGTCCATTGATAAGTGTCAATTCTTTCAAACATCAGTAAAGTATGTGGGACACATAGTATCCACCGAGGAATAGAGACCGACCCAAGTAAAGTTGAGGCCTTGACCACCTGGCCACAGCCCAAAAATCTAAAAGAACTGCAAAGATTCCTGATTCTGTGTTATTATCGGGCTCATCAAGGACTATTCAAGAGTGATCCGCCTTTACTTAACCTTACTCAAGGGTATCCCCAACCCACAAAAAATACCAAAAGTCAGCGCCCCTCAAGACTGAAAGAGTGTATTTTCATCCGAGTGAAGTATTTGGGGCCCGCTGGACTCTGATTGTGAGACTGCTTTTCATGAGATCATATATCAACTTACCCATGCTCCAGTGCTGGCCTATGCCGATCCAAGAAAACCCACGTCCCTGCACACTGATGCTAGCTTGCAAGGGTTGGGGGCTGTGTTGTACCAAGAGCACGAGAATGGCCTGAGACCAGTGGCCTTTGCCAGTGAAGCCTGACCCATCCGAAAAGAACTATCCTGTACATAAGTTAGAGTTCCTAGCTTTGAAGTGGGCTATTGTTGACCAATTCCATGAGTACTTGTATGAGGCTAAAATACTAGTAAAAACTGACAATAATCCTTTGACCTATGTGCAGACCTCAGCTAAGTTGGATGCCACTGGCCATAGGTGGCTTTCTGCATTATCTGCATATGACTATGCTCTAAGAATGCGAGAGCAGGTCTGAACCACATAGATGCTGATGCTCTCCGGAGGCCTGTTCCCCAGAATGATTGGGTCCGATTGGCAGAACCTGACATTCGGCACTCTGCCGAAGTTTGACAGGAGGAACAAATGTCCACGGACGCAGTGGACTGCATGGTGGATTGCTTGGGACCCTCTGAGAATTGCATACCCTGCTTATTGCCACTTTTCTGCAATAGACATTGGTGCACTGCCTCAGCTGGACAATGACAGTATTCGGCTCAATCCTCACATCCCATGATCAAAGCAGCTTAGAAGCCTCTATGCAGGAAAAGATGTGTCCAAATTACGCCTCCACTGATTTGAGAACTGCACTGTTATACAAAGAAGGTCCTAAGTTGAAACTGATCAATAAACTGTTATACAGAGAAACAGTAGACAGAGGGGACAAGTAGACAAACAACAACTAGTGCTGCCCACTGCCTTCGAGACTCAGTACTGAGGTCCTTGCACAACCACATGGGGTACCTTGGTATAGACAGAACACTTGACTTGGTGAGATCCAGGATTCTATTGGCCTAAGATGGGGCTGATGTGGAGCAACACATTCAACTTTGTAGTCGCTAAGCTTACAGAGGAAAGTTTTGCTCCCAGAGGGCTGCCCCTTGTTAACATCACCACCAGTGCACCTATGGAGCTGGTCTGTATTGATTTTCTGAGTTTGGAGTCAGATCAAAGAATATCAGTAATGTGCTGGTGGTCACTGACCATTTCACGATATGCCCAAGCTCTCACCAAAGACCAGAAAGCATCCACTGTGGCCAAAGTACTTGTAGAAAACTTTTTGTTCACTATGGGGCTCCACAAAGAATCCATTCTGATCAAGGGAGAGACTTTGAGAGTCGCCTGATCAAAGAGATGCTTTCTCTGTGGGGAGTGCGAAGTCCAGAACCACTCTTACCACCCCCAGGGGACCACAGCCTGAACGTTTCAACCGCACTTTGCTAGATATGCTAGGCACCTGCACCCAAAGGACAAGCTCTAGATGGAGCCAACAAATTAGCACCCTGGTACATGCTTATAACTGCACCAAAAGTGATGCCACTGGATTCTCCCCTACACTTGATGTTTGGAAGAGAAGCTCGACTACCAGTAGATGTGTGTTTTAGGGTCTCTCCTGATGGGGTTCAAGCTGACAACTATTTACAAGTATGTGAAAAGTTAAAGGCCCAGCTAACTCATGTACTAACTGGCTCAAACCATGGCTGCCAAAAGAAATCTGGCCAACAAAGAAAGGCATGATAAAAGGTGAAAGCACAGGAACTCAGGAGGGAGTCGGGTATTGCTAAGAAATCTGGGACTGCATGGCAAGCACAAGATTGCTGACCGATGGCACCATCTCCCTCACATTGTAGTGGGCAAACTAGATGATCTGCCAGTGTACAAAGTAAGGCCTGAGAATAATTCAAAAGATGTAAAAACAATACATAGAAATCATTTACTGCCCATTGGACAAATCTTAATCGAGTCTGAGCCCTAGAAGATGCCCCTCTGGACCAGTGACTAGAGCTGCTGCTAGAAAAGATCAAGAAAGTCTGCACCTACAGAAGAGTTAAAGTGTTCCTCCACAAGTCCCAGTTGAGCATGACTGTCAGTCCATATCGGAAGAAAGTGAGAGTGACTTTGAATACTATCCTTCTTACGAACTGAGTCAATTGTTTCAGTGGCAATCCCTAGTCAATACTGGAGACAAAGCTGGGCCTTCTGGACTGTCTAAGCCCCAGCTTCGTCCCTGGAGCCAATGCTTCCAGAAAGTGAAGTGCAAAGCATCAGATCAGATGAAATGGAATCATTGTGCATGGTTGAACTGTTTGAGCTTTCAGGGAGGAAAATGATAGATTGGGGCAGACTGGTGATACACCTGAACAAGAAGAGTATTTTGAGTGCCCGACAGTCCACTGCCAGTGTCCGAAAGCTCTCCATGCGAGCCAAATGTTGTGGACTCAGAAACTGTAACTCCTGGAGCTGAAAGTGCCCCAAGTTCCAGCCTCTACCCCATGGAGACTCCTGACAAGTGAGGACAATGCTGAAAATGAGGCTCAGAGGCAGAGACTATAACAGTTCCCTAGAAAGACTGGTCGAGCTGTAAAGCCTGTGGTGCACCTCAGTTATGATTCACTTGGGGCCTGTGGACTTGCCTCTCAATGTTGTCCATAAAGGGTGTATGTGTCCCCAGCTCACTGCCCAAACTGAGCATCAGTGCTAACTCCAGTTACTTGTGTTGCCCTCTAAGTATGGTGCCCTTGCCCCATCCAGCCCCAAGGTAACTGATAGGAAGGGCCCCTCTCAGGTTTCATGTACAAGAGGTAATAACTTGAGTTATGGTACAATGTGTATGTAATACTGTGAAGAGTGACGATACGCAATGTTTCAGAAATGTGTTCTTGGTAAAATGATATATTGACTGATGATTACGTATGTGAGCCTAATGCAAATGTATATGGTTGCAGTTGAAACTTATGAAATTGCCTTGCTTGGCCTTGGACGTCAAGCTTTCCCAGGCCAGGAAGGTAACCCCCTGCAAATGGGGTTCCCAAAGACTTCAGGAGCTTGCTTGAATGCTCCAAGCCTGAATGGTGTTTGGATTTAAGCCATTTATCAGTGAGTGTTTTTAGAGCCTCTGGTACTGTCTCTTTAAGAGCTGTCTGCTTGCAGCATAATTAGTTTGTATGGGGGACTGTGTGCTTCTGAGTACCACTCGAGCTGCTGCCAATTCACTTCATTTTTGCAGTCACTAGGAGTGCAAAGGAACCTATCTGAAAGATGTAACTGTTTGCCAGAAATTATTTAGAGTAATAATGAAATTACAGTTTGTCAACCTGCTTTTGTGCAGTCAGAACTGTGTCTGCTAGTTCCCATTCTAGTTTTGAACTGCTGAACTGGACCAATCGGTGTGTGGGTAAGCTAGGCTCTAAAATGGTGCCTTGGACGAATCAGAACTTGGACTCATAATCTGAGCCAGCCACAAGAGGATTGTATGGGCAGTGACTTGGAGATGTAGTTTAGACTTCAGTGCCTTTTGGACCAACAGCAGCAGTCTATTGTGAGTGACAGCCAATCCAGTCAAGAACTGGGAGGAACTCAAAGAAGTGCCGGTTTTTGTCGGTTGGAGTTCAGTTGAGCTTTGGCAGTGAAGAAGGAAGGAGCCCTGTACTTTTTCAGTGTGCAGTTTTAGTCAAAAACGTGTGTAAGGCCCAGAGTTCCGTCTGCAGCTTGTTAGGACTGAACTGGCCCTGTGAAAAGAATCAAAGGATCTCTGAAGAGTAGAACCAGGCTCACCCTGTAGAAGACTGGAGGAATTGCTGAAAATTACACTCGGTCTGTCAGGAACTGAATCTGCTGTGTGTTCTCCGGTATTGTGCAGTAATTAGATCGGGATACAGATGCAGCCTGCCTGGTATAGTGCTTTCTTTTATATGGATGTGTGAAGAGGTTTGCACCTCAAGTGAGCCCGGCTGACATTGAAGGACCTTATCTTATTTGGAGGTCGTGAGTACTAATTCAGGGTCGCTCCCTGTTGAATTGCCACATTAAACCAAATGGAATTACTGTACTGCTGACTGTTTAATTCTCCTTTCTCTGTGTGAAAGGGCCCTCACCAGCTGCCACGGTTTGGACTAGCCACTAGGCTTGGGTACCCAGGGACAGTAACTGATAGGGATAGGCCTGCACAGAGCCATAGGTAGATTATTAGAGTGATAAGCTATTAACCTGATTTCCCCTGTCCTTGTTATATCCCCTAAATAAACTGAGCTGCTTGTTTCAGCAAAGTTATACTGCCTGAGGTATTTGTCTATGTTAAAGTACTGTTCTGTGATTGTTGCACTGTATCTCATTTCACAGGAGGTCCCAGTGCGGAACCAGACCTGGGGAAAGTAGTATACTGTGAAGGTAATTCTGATATATTGTGTGGGCCACTAGTGGGAAGAAAGGGGTTGCAGTGTCCCAGAGGGCTGTGACCAAGTTAGTTTAACTATTGCAAACCCTGACCTCTGGGTGGAGGCACCCGCCATTGGATCCAGGCCCCTCAACCTGTTAGTGGCAAATCAGGCAGGGGTAGTAGCCCCTGGGATAGCGCCATCTAGGGGTTACAAAAACAATAAAGAAACTGTTTATGTCAGTGAATACAGTGAAGTTCAGTTTACAGTAGAGTTCCTTTAAATATTTCTTCTCCTATATTTTTAGATTTCCTTTAAATATTTCTTATCCTATATTTTGTATCCTGGATAGCGCAGGGGAGATGCTACATCTCATTGTCATAGCAATCTTCATTTTACACATTTTTGCACTGTGTTTACTCAGGATGTCCCAAATTAGATGCATTGGGCAGGATTCACAAAGAGGTTATGATGGGTGCATCACAACTGCACTGGCGCAAAGCAGATGCGCCGAGAACAGACAGAGCAATTCACAGAGGCATGCACAATGGGAAGCGCTGAGCGCAGCCCCACTGTGAATCGCTGTCAAACACAACAGCGCAACTGGAGATGCGCCGGTGCAACCTGAGATGCACCAGGGCATGCTGGATGCCCTGTAGTTATGCAGGGGAGCTATTCAGAGCAAGTGGAGCAAGTCAGCAGGGCACAAGGGAGCAACTACATACTGGAACAATGAAACCCACGGACACAAGTGTTGAGAACTACATGTTTATAAAAGAGTCAGATCATGTAAAAACTGTACAACAGAAAAGTAGAACAACTAACAACAAGAACAACACCAAAAGGGGAAAAGGAAGTGCAGGGATGGGAAGGAGGACAGGAAGAGGACAGTAACAGTGGACTATGTATAAGAACTATATACAAGGGACGGCCCCAGGAAGAGGCAGCGGGCCACTAGTGCTGCTGTGCCCTGCCACACAACACCCTGGCACAGACATGGAACAGGAGCTGCAGCAGAATGCCCTGCAGGGCAGCTGACAGGCACTGTACAGTCCTGGACAGTAGGCACAGGGCTGCTTGGATGGCCACACGGATCCGTTGGTCCACATCTACAGGGGCACCACCCCCAGCCACAGCATGGCAATCCTGGAGACCTACAGCAGTGACAGAAAGAACACACACTGATTGCCTGAACATGGACAACACCCCCACCCAGCTGTAACCCACAGCAACTGAAATGTGGCAATAGCAGAATGCATCACTCACCTGCCCCTGGAAGGGCACCAGGCCTGGCACCCATGATCCTCTGCCTCCGTACCTCAATGGCGTCTGCGGCCCTCTGCCTGGCATCTGGTCCTGCAAAACACAACAGACAGCACCATGAGCCACCACTGCCACTGTGCAAGATGCACTGCCACAGTGCCCCCCCTCACTGGCCTGTGTCCATGCAGCAGACAGTGGTAACCAGCTGTGAAGCACCCAGCAGCCCGCATGCAGACACAGCCCTGTCCAGTGCCCTCCCATGGCACACATGGTATGGCAGCACTGGACAGGTGCAGCCACTGCTGTGTGTGCAGGATGCCTGAGACCCATAAGGGTGCCCCATGAGGGCCTCGACACACCCAGCATGCACCACAAAAGGAGCCAGATGAACAACACCTACCTGGCCTTGGCAGTGCACCCCTGCATGCACGGCGATATAGCTGCACCAGCCTCTCCAGGTCCCACCTCTGGAGGTTGCCACAATGATGTCTGCACTGCTCCCCAGTGCATGGCATCCCTGTGTGTCACACAAGCCTATGGGCAATGGAGGCCCACACCTGGGCCCTGGGCTCATGGAGGTCATCCTGGCCAAACAGCTGCCCCTCCACAGACATGACAAGAGCCACCAGATGTAACAACTCCACCTGGGACCAGTTCATGGCCCTAAGTGTCTGTCTCCCTGCCCTAGGCATACCACAAGAGCAAATAACAGTGGCAAGGTGCAACACAGCAATGTGCAGCCGAGCGATCGTTATGCACCACGTAAAACACTGAGGCATGTGCAGTACAGCACACACTGAGTGTGAAGCACGATAAGTCAAAGGCAACACACCCATGCATGCACAATGTAGTCCACAATGGCGTGGCAAGGCCATGGCCTGGTCGCACATGCATGACACACGTGTGGATGCCATGTTGTGCATGGCACGTGCTATGAACACCTATCACGTGCCATACGCGATCCATGGGCACTACAAACACAGTGCAGCATGGACTGCGCATGTGGGATCACACTGCACGATAGAGTACACAGCGTCATAGCCAGCAGGCCTCCAATGGCGCATCAGGTTAGCTGTGTAACGGCACATCATGGAAGATGCACCAACAGACAAAGTGACCATGCATGCATAACAGAAGCGCCATGTAGACTGCCCCACATACAGGAACATGCGCCCAATGACATGTGCATGCGCTGGAGATGCGCTGTTCAGCCATTGGTGCATCCCTGAGATGCTCCGTGTAAAGTGAAATAAGCTGGGGCAATTGTGCAATTCATAGAGAATGCACCCAAAATGGCCTCATCCTACATGCATGGGCATCTCAGCTGATTTGCATCACCATTACCAGGGTCTCAGGCCTCATTTGCATGCCCTGAGCCATAAATGCTCCCAATTCAGCAGGCTGAGAGCAGGTCACTGAAAAGAGTCAGTGCCTTGAGGGTGAGTACACAGCCATGTTCACAGGCCAACAGAACATACTGGGGGGATTGCACATGAGCATGCACACCACCCAATGCTCCAGTCCCCAGATGTGGAACACTGCCTCCCAATGTGTGGAACACATGGCCATAACGTGGAATACAGCAGCAGGGCAGAACAGAAGGTGCACAGAACACCAATTGACTGTTCCCCGTCATGGCCATAATAGCTGTTTGTGAACCGGGATGTCCACATGTCAGCATGTACAACACAGTCCTGTTGAACGATGATACAGTTGTCCTTGGGCCTAAGCCTAGCAATATGGGACAGGGAGGTCATGTGACATATACAGGGGAGCCGTCCACTGTATACTGGGACACAGGAGGGGTGTGTGTGACTGGGTGGCACTGGCAATGTGTGGTGGATGCAGCAAAGTGCAACAGGCCGGTCCGAGGCACACAGCGGCACTTGTGCAGGCACGATGGCAGTGTCACCATTCTGCACACTGCTGCCAGCTGCACCATGGCTGTAGCCACATGTCCTGTGCCCCCACCCTGCGGGCGTAGCATGGGTGTCACCCAGGACGGACGGGGTACTACAGTGGCAGCACACACGCTGCAGAGGTACCAGGACATGACCATGGCAGACAGCACAGTGTGCCCCCCCCGGGGTGGCTGCACTGTTGCCCCAGCCGTGGACCGGGTGACATACATGGCATGTGCAAAATCCCTAGTGTACCATGTACCATGGTGGACAGCCACCTGTGCCAGGACGACCACCCGCGGACCACCACCCAGAACACCAGTGTCACGGACCATGGGGGGGCACCGGACAGAGGCAGACCGGTGCGGGACCATGTGTACCCACAGGCGTGACTGACACCTGGATACTCCCCCCCCCACACAGTAGCCGGTATGACAGAGGCAGCAGGTTCCGCCAGCAGGTGGCACCCCAACTTCAGCAAGGATGAGGAGTGCTCATTGAGGCATGCCACCTACGTCTGGACATCCTCACTGGCAGGGGAGGCAGCTGGATGGCACGGGGGAAGGCTGGAAGGAGGTGGCCTGGCAGGTGAATGCAATGGCACCGTACAACTGCACAGTCCAAGAGTGCCGCAAGCACTGGAATGATGGGCACAGGAGGGCCAAGAAGAAGGTGGCCAACATACAGGCATCCCTGCGGTGGACTGGGGGTGGACCCAGTACAGCAGAAGAGCTCAGCCCGAATGAGGCCCTCCTGGTCGCCAGTGTGTCCAGGACAGTCGTGCATGGTGTCCCAGGTGGTGGATTACAGACAGGTAGCAGCCCATCGCAGCATGGTGAGTAGCTGTGTGTCCTAGACAGGCTCGCCCACCCATGTGCCAAGGTTGGCACGCCTGTCCCTGCGTGCCATGCACTGTCACTGTTCACCCAGGCACAGCATCCCAGGGATGGTCATCTCTGGCCTGACATGTCATGCCCTGTGGTGCTGCGGATGCTATGCCACAGCACCAGAGGGCACATGTCCACTGTGCATCTGTGTGGCATGTGAGGCCACTGCCACGCAGTGTGTACAATGGGACAGTGGCAGGCTTGACCACACCATGACCTGCATATCGCCGTCATGCCCTGGCCCTGGTGTGGACAGGCCTGTGGACCTGGCACCGTGTGGACGGCCATGTACTGTTGTGCATCACCAATGTGACATATGTGGACTGTGCATTAACCATGGTCTCCCTTCCTCTCTCCACAGCACCATCACGCCTCCAGGGTGCAGTCATGGCCTTGACTAACCGTGATGCCCTCACGGGCAATGATGCAGGCCCATCACACGGGGCTGATGACACCACCGTGGATGACTCTGCACCTGCACCATCCACATCCTGAGCAACATCAGTCACGGCCCCAGTGCAGGCGGGCACTGTGGGCCCCTCGGCCAGCAATGGCGGGACAGCCAATGGGTACTTCGCTTGGTTGGGGAGCCTGTCCGGGTTGTCTGATGCCAAACCAGATGATGCGATGGACATTGCGGATGCCCTCCTTGTGCTCGCCAGTGGAGTGCAGGGGGAAGGCACTGGCACTCCCGCATGCATCACTGACAGCAGTGCTGCAAACATGGCCGACAGCGGTGCACACATCACGGGATTGCCTGTGCATGAGTCCCTGGGTGCCACTGATGTTCTCACTGTACTGGGTTCTAGTCCAGTTGCAGCACAGCTGCCCATGGCTGTGGGTGCTGTGCGCCCTGCACCACTGCCCAGTGCAGTGCTGGCAACGTCGTTGTCATCCGGGCAGGGTGCCTGTGTGCATGCACCTGCTCCAGTGGCCCTGAAGGACACCACCCATGGGCAGCCAGTGGCGGTGTCCAGCCAAGCCCTGCCTACATCGCAGCCTGCCAGGGTGCATCCACCACTCATGAATGCACCAGGATAGGTTGATCCATCCCCTGGTCATTGGCGCCGCCACCATGCTGCATCACCCACTGACGACATGGGGGCCTACCTTGACCTTCTGTGGGTGACTGTGGTGGGGCAGGAGGCCCTCCATGCAGAGTTCCAGAGCCACAGGGCTGTGATGGTCCAGGAGCATGAGTCCGTGACTGCGTGGCATGCACAGACGCGGCAGAGACACGCATCATGTGGGTGGGCATGACCGCAGCTCTGGAGCGGATTGCAGCAGCTGTGGAGGCAGTGGCTGCATCCACAAGACACCGCAGACATCGTGCATCTAGTCAGATGCCCAGGAGCACATCCCGTACACCCCAGCAGTGGAGCTAGGTGAACCCCCTGCTGCTGACTCCATCGCCACTGGCCTCCACACCCACCATCCATGGCTTGGCCAGTGAGCATCAGATGGTCACTCCACTGAGCACCCGTTCACGGTCTCAGTGCAGCACTCCTGTGGGGTCACTGGGAATGTGGTGGCACCCCCCCCACCACCAGCCATAGCAGAGGCCGCCCTCGTGTCCATGGCAGCTGGGGGGCTGCCCTGTGATGCCCATGTCCCAGGGCCTGTAGTGGCGGGATGGCACACCCATGTGTACCGGATGCCCTGTGGGTGGTGCCAGTGGCGGTGTGTGTGGCGGTCGCCTGCCCCACAGCCTTCCTGGCACCACCCTGTGCTACATGTGCAGGTTGCCCTGTGTGTCTGTGTGCATCGCTGTTGTGCTATGTGTCATGGGAATGATGAGTGTGTTCCAGTGTTTTGCAGTGCCCATGTGCAGACTGCAGTGCACACTGACCTGTGATGTCTGCGACATGGCCTTGGTGGTGCTTGGTTGATGGACTGCCTGGCGTGTGTGTCTGTGTGTCTCCCACCGTCTGCGTGCACCTGTGTGTGCGCCACTGTGCGGCATCCGGTGTCCACTGTTCCCACGTCATGCAGTCCCTACACCGTGGTGCTCACACCTGCATGCATACATATCGGCATACTCACCTGCATGACCCAAAGTGTTCCTCCACCACATGCATGTGGTAGTCCCGTGCTCTCTCTGCCAGCCTTGGATCTCTGCGGCCCTGCCTTGCATCACCTCCCTGGCACTCAGGGGGTGCCTTGTCTGCCCCCTCGACCACCTAGCTCCTCCTCCTCCCCAGAACTGTCACCCTCACCGGCCTTGACAGGTATCCCACGGTCAAGGGCCATGTTGTGTAGCATACAACAGGCCAGGAATATGCCACAGGCCTTCTCAGGGCTATACTGTAGGGCACCACCTGACCGACACAGGCACTGAAATCGCATCTTCAACATGCCGAAGACATGCTCTATGATGGCGTGTGTCGCGATGTGTGCCTCATGTAGCGTTCCTCCACCACTGTTCTGGGTCATCAGAAGGGGGTCAGGAGCCAGGGCCTTAGTGTATATGTGGCATCTCCTGTGGGGGTATATGTGTGTCCATTAGTACATTGAGTTACTCTGCAGCATGTGCCCTGCCCTCTGTGGTGTGTGCCCCTGTCCTGCTGTCCCACCATTGCATCCCCATACCTGGCAGTCCTGCATCCCTACCACGGCTGCTCCTGCATGCTCCCATCTGTCATGTGGTGCACAGTGCTTGCATGCCACCCTGTGTCTGTCTTTGTACCCTTTCCCACCCCTGCTGTCCCAGAGCCCATGCGCCTGCTTCACACTGCCCGTGGCCCACCCCATGTGTCCAAGCCTTGGAGCCCCCCCTGTGCTGTTGGCTCCCTGTCACATGTACCTATCAGTTGGCCTCTTGGTATGTCCCTGTCCTCGAACCTCATGCAGAGTGCCGACTGGTGCCATATGTAGGCATCATGTGCGCTCCCAGGGTGTGTGGCACAGACATTGGTGGTGCGCCCTGTGACATCGCACACCACCTGGCAATTCACGGAATGGTACCCCTTCTGGTTGATGTATGTGATTGCCTCATCACCAGGTGGTGCGTGGATCACCACATGGGTGCAGTGGATGGCCCCTAAGACACCTGGCATGCATGCCACCCTGTAGAACCTCTGCATGGCTTCTGTCTGCTCTGCCTGCGTGCTGGGGAAATGGATGTATTCTGAAGCATGTGGTAACAGTGCGGTGAGAAACTGTGTGAGGAGGCGGGACATGGAGGCCTATGATATGCCAGTGGTGTTCCCAGTAGGCCTCTGGAAGGTTCCTGTGGTGAGCAGGCACATGACCGTTGTCACCTTGGTCTCCACCGAGATGCCGTGACCTCGTGCGGTGGGTGCCTGCATCTCATCATGGCACAGCTCACAGAGCTGCCTCAGCATGGCCCTGTTGAGGCAGTATCTTCCTACTGTCTCCACCTCTGCGAGCTGCACGAAGGACAGCCAGGTACGATACCACCGTGGGGCTAGCTGCCTACAGTGCCTTCCAGCTCCCTGCCTCCTCCTCCTCATTTGTGCACCTGCTATGGCGACTGCTGCTGGGCTCGTTTGTGCTGTTTGTGTGGCCCTCTGGCTTGGTTTGCTCCCTGACTTGCTTGCTGGCTAACTGGCTGTGTGTGTGTCTTTCTCTCTGTCTTTCTCTTCCCCTCTGGCTCTGGCTGTGTGCTGCTGCAGCTGTTCCATTCATGTCCTGCAGGTGTGCTTGACATAAGTCTCCTTCTTTTGTACTTATCTTTCTATGGCGCACCTTGGCTTTGCGCTGGAGTTGCCCAATTGATGCGCCGTGGATATGCACTGTGGATCAAGTTGTGCTGTGTATGCATGGGTACGCCCCCTGTATATGTGCTGCATGTCACTACATTGCGCCTATGGCATCGTCGTTCGGTGCTGGGCATCTCCGGGCTGGCGATTCACCCTTTCCCTGAATTGGCTTGGCGGCTATTTCGACCTGCACTGGCATCTTAGTTACGCCGGTGCATCTCTTTAGTGAATCCTGCTCAACATCTTCTTTTCAGTGTGGTCATGATTTTACCATTTTTATAATGTAATAATGTGTGTGTGTGTGTGTGTGTGTGTGTCTGTGTGTATATGTATATGTATATATATATATATATACTGTACATATATATAAATATATATGTATAATTTATTCAGGGTAGCCTAGTCAAGATGTAAAATATTATTTTCAGTGTGTTCTGATTTTATGCAATGCACCATAATATTGTATAGATGTAGAGCCCCACTGAAATTAAGATGCCAAGTCTTCTGTGAACTATACAGGTTAAATATACTGTATAGCAATCAGCAGGCATATTCTAGGAAAACACATTGTAAAAATGTGTAAAAGGAAGATCACACTGAAACTGCCTCTCAGCAGATATGCATTGTGCAGATTCGCTAGAAATAATGGGTAAAAGCATTCCATAAGCTCTCCACAACCATATTGGCTCTGACCAGAGTTTGTTTTTTGGTGCTGTTCCTCACAAACCCCTCCTTCCCCAATTAACTTTACTATCCCTCCTTTGGTCTTTCTCTTCTTGCTTACATATCTCAAGAATGTTTTATCCCTTTTTTTTTTTACTAACAGGGCAATATTCTCCTCTGAAACATAGAAACATAGAATTTGACGGCAGATAAGGACCGCTTGGCCCACCTAGTCTGCCCATTTTCCTACCTAACAGATAAGTTGCAGATCCTAGTTAGCCAACAGCTTACTTCCTCCTACCCCCCACTAGGACTGCCTTATGTCTGTCCCATGCATTCTTGAATTCCCCCACTGTTTTTTACTCCACGGCCTCCTCAGGAAGGCTGTTCCATGCATCCACAACCCTCTCTGTGAAAAAATACTTCCTCACATTACCTCTGAACCGTCCCACCTCTATCTTCAAATTGTGCCCCCTTGTTCTTGCACATCTCTTTTTCTGAAAGATGCTTCCCTCTTGGACTTTGTTGATTCCCTTGAGGTACTTGAAAGCTTCTATCATGTCCCCTCTCTCCCTTCTTTCCTCAAGGGTATACATATTAAGCTCCTTTAGTCTTTCTCCGTCTGTCTTCTGGTGCACACCCTGCACCATTTTGGTTGCCCTCCTCTGGACCGCCTCCACTCTGTCTATGTCTTTGCAGAGATGGTGTCTCCAGAACTGCACACAGTACTCCAGATGGGGTCTCACCAACTGTCTGTACAGAGGGATAGCAACTTCCTGTTTTCTACTATTGATGCCACTCCATATGCATCCCAGTATCCCCCCAGCCTTCCTTACTGCCTTCTCACATTGCTTGCCCACCTTTAGGTCATCTGATATAATTACTCCCACGTCCCTTTCCATTTTTACTGTTGTCAGTATCTCACATTGTGTACTCTTCCCCTGGGTTTTTATTTCCCAGGTGCATTACCTTGCACTTCTTTGCATTGAATCTGAGCTGCCATACATTTGACCATTCCTCCAACCTTGACAAGTCCCTTCTCATCCTTTCCACTCCATCTTGTGTATCGACCCTGTTGCAGATCTTTGCGTTGTCTGCAAAGAGACATACTTTTCCTTCCAGTTCCTCTGCAATGTCACTTATAAAGACATTAAAAAGGACCGTTCGCAGTACTGAAACCTGTTGTACCCTGCTAGTAACTCTCCTTTCTTCACTGTGGACTCCATTTACTACTACCCTTTGCGTCCTGTTGTGTAGCCAATTTTTTATCCAGACTACCACCTTGGGACCCACCTGCTGGCTAACTGTGTATTAATCTTTGTGTGGGACTGTATCAAATGCCTTGCTAAAATCTAGGTAGGCCATGTCCACAGCCCCTCCTGGTCTACTACTTTGGTCACCCAGTCAAAGAAATCTATTAGATTCGTCTGACACGACCTTCCCATCATGAATCCATGCTGCCTTGGGTCCTGTGCCCCACTGGCCTCTAGGTACTCAACAATTCTTTCCTTCAGAAGTGATTCCATCATTTTCCCTACCACTGAGGTCAAACTAACTGGTCTGTAGTTTCCTGCCTTGTCCTGCTCCCACTTTTGTGAAGAGGAATCACATCTGCCCTCCTCCAGTCCTCAGGTACCACCCCATCATCCCATGATTTGTTAAAGAGAGTAGTCATGTGTCACTAGTTCTACCCTTAGTTCTTTTAGAATTCTTGGGTGAATCCTATCAGGCCCTATTGCATTGTCCACCTTCAATTTTATTAATTCTTTCAGAACCCTTTCTTCTGTAAATGGACTGGTATCGACCCCTGTCTTCAGAGTGTTTCTCTTGTTTGGTTTAGATACCTCCCCCTCCTCTTCCTTTGTGAATACTGAGCAGAAATATTCATTCAGTATCCCTGCTTGTTCACTGTCACCCTCTACCCACATTTCTTCCCCTTTATTAAGCCTCAGTAACCCTCCTTTGGTCTTTCTTCACTCCCTAATGTACCTGTACATAGAAACATAGAATTTGACGGCAGATAAGGACCGCTTAGCCCACCCAGTCTGCCCATTTCCCTACCTAATGGATAAGCTGCAGATCCTAGTTAATCAGCAGCCTACTTCTTTCTGCCCCTACCCCCTAGAATTGCCTTATGACTGTCCCATGCATGCTTGAATTCCACCACTGTTTTTGACTCCACAACCTCCTCCGGAAGGCCGTTCCATGCATCCACAACCCTCTCTGTGAAAAAATACTTCCTTAAATTACCTCTGAGCCACCCCTCTATCTTCAAATTGTGCCCTTGTTCTTGCACACCTCTTGTTTTGAAAGATGCTACCTCTTGGACTTTGTTGATTCCCTTGAGGTACTTGAAAGTTTCTATCATGTCCCCCCTCTCCCTCCCTTTCCTCGAGGCTATACATATTGAGCTCCCTAGTCTCTCTTCATATGTCTTCCGGTGCAGACCCTGCACCATTTTAGTTGCCCTCCTCTGGACAGCTTCCATCCTGTCTATGACTTTGTGGAGATTGGGTCTCCAGAACTGCACGCAATACTCCAGATGGGGTCTGACCAGCTGTCTGTACAGAGGGATAATAACTTCTTGTTTTCTACTGGTGATGCCTCTCCCTATGCATCCCAGTATCCCCCAACCCTCCTTGCTGCCTCTCTCACATTGCTTGCCCACCTTTAGGTCATCTGATATGACATCCCCAGGTCCCTTTCCATTTTGTTGTTGTTAGTATCTCACCCCCCATTGTGTACTCTTCCCCTAGGTTTTTGTTTCCCAGGTGCATTACCTTGCACTTCTTAGCAGTGAATCTAAGCTGCCATACATTTGACCATTCCTCTAACCTTGCCAAGTCCCTTCTCATCCTTTCCACCCCACCTTGTGCATCAACTCTGTTGCAGATCTTTGTGTCATCTACAAAAGACATACTTTTCCTTCAGTCCCTCTGCAATGTCGTTTATAAAGACATTGAAGAGGACTAGTCCTATACTGAACCTTGCGGTGTCCCACTAGTAACCCCTTTCTTCAGAGTGGACTCCATTTACTATTACTCTCTGTGTCCTATTCTCCAACCAATTCTTTATCCAGGCTGTCATCTTGGGACCCACTCCCAGGCTGGCTAACTTGTATATTAATCTTTTGTGTGGAACTGTGTCAAATGCCTGTAAAAGGTCTTATCCCCCTTCTTAACAGAGTTGGCTATCCTTTCTTCAGTTTGGGCCTTTGCTATTTTGACTGCCTTCCCAGCATCTTTCAGTTTTAGCTGATAAAGTTCTCTGTCCTGCTCCTTCTGTGTTTCCTTATATTTCCTGAATGCTATCCTTTTCTCCTTAACCTTCCCTGCCACCTCTTTTGAGAACCATAGCAGTTTTTTCCTTCGTTGTGTTTTGTTGATTTGCTTTACACAAAGGCTTGTTGCCTCCATCATGGCTGTTTTGATTACTCCCCATTGTTCCTCCACCCCTCTTTCTTGCCTGTTTGCTAGTGCTTTTCTGAGGCACGCTCTCATTTTCCCAAAATCAGCCCTCCTAAAGTCCAGTACTCTTGCTTTTGTATGTCTTGATTATATGGCTGTGGTTATCATGAACCACACTGTTAGGCCGGTCTGGTGGCGCTGAGGGTTGAGGCGCTGGACACCACACCTCGCTCCACACCAGCGACCCGGGTTTGGGAACGAGCCCGGGCCATCAGGGAGTCGGCAGAGGGAGACAGCATTGAGCTCCCAACAGTGGCTCTCCCTCTCTGGAGAGGTTACCAGTCTGTCCAGCTTCTGTCTCCTTCACCTCCTGGGTGAACCCGGAAATGCCGATCGCGGGTCAGGGGGCACCTACAGAGGAAGGGGCAGTGCTAGCCGAGAGCCCGGGGAGGAGTGGCGTGTGTACGCATGCATCCTCATTGGCTCTCCCAGTGTGCCGGCACTGCAGGGGATAGGGCAGAACAGGGGAGGAAATGGAGTCCGTCACTCCTAGGTGACGACTCCTCCGATGTCAGACCACATCACCAGGCGCTCACCAGGACAGACTCCAATGTGAATCGCCAGCTCTGCCGTTGTTAGGGGGAGGATTGGGCAGTTCCTTCCCCGCCTCGCCCGGGGGGGGGGTGTACCGGGATACCTAGGGATCCATTGAGCAGGCGACCACTCTGGGAGCAGACTCCTGGGGGTACCGTGGGGACATGGGGATGGCAAATATTGAGGGCATCTAAATGAGTGGAGTGATGGTGCGGTAAGGAGGAATAAAAGATAAGGTTAGAAAAGAACCACACTGTTTGGTGGTCACTTGTTCCCAGATGGCTACCTACTTCTAAATCTGAGATTGTTTCTCCATCCCCATTTGAGAGTACCAGGTCTAAGATTGCTCCCTCCCGAGTGGGATCCAGTAATAGCTGTCTGAGGCATGGCCCCTGTAGGGCATCAAGAATGACCCTGCTCTTGGATGTGCCTGCAGCAAAGGTGCTCCAGTTAACATCTGGCATATTCAGGTCCCCCATTAACAATATCTCCCCTTTCTCTGCCATTCTAAGGAAGCCTTCTATCATTTCCTTGTCCATTCCCTCCCCCTGAGATGGGGGTCTGTATACAACCCCCATGCGGATTGTGGTGCCATTTCCTGTCTCTAGGGTGACCCAGAGTGCCTCATCTGCTCCCTGTTTACTCTTTAGTTCTGTTGCTTTGATCCCTTCCTTTACATAGAGAGCTACTCCTCTTCCTCCTCTTTTACCCTCCCTGTCCCTCCTGTAGATTGTGTATCCTGGCATGTTGACATCCTAGTCATGGTTCTCTGTGTACCATGTTTCTGTGACTGCCACAATATCCAGGCAACCCTCTTCCATCAAGGCCACTAGTTCAGGGAGCTTGTTACACAGGCTACGGGCCTTGGTACTCATCACCCTCCACTTTTTGATGGCCTTACCCCTTTTAGCCCCATTCCTGTCCTTACTGCCTTTGCCTTTTTTTACATTTACCTCTGTCCTTCTCCCTAATGACTTCTCTACCTGGTGTTTACCTCACTAATTACCGTGTTTTGTGGGGGGAGGCTGGAATTTCCCTGCTCCTTTTCAGTGCCTCCCCCCTTGGCTAGTTTAAATGCTTGCTAATGAAGCATTTAAACCTCTCACCTAGGATCCTGGTCCCCCCCCGGACAGATGCAGACCATAGCACCAGTGTAGGTCTGCATCCCTCCAGGTGGCTCCCCAGTCCCCAATGAAGCCAAAACCCTGAGCTCCACACCAGTTTTTCAACCATTCATTGAATTCCCTGGTGAGGAGTACCCTAGCACCACCCTTGCCATAGACAGGTAGCACCTCCGAGAAGGTTACTGTATGTGCTACTTGTCTAAGGCCCCCTCCCCAGCTCTACAAACTCCTCTTGCACTGCTCTGATCCCATTCCCAGCCAGGTAATTTGTCCCTAGGTGGACAATAACATCCGGCTCCCTCCCTCGTGCAGCTGCTCCCACGATCCTGAGGATTCACTTCCTGTCCCTCCAAGCTGTGGCTCCAGGCAGGCACCTTACCTCCCTCTCCCCTTCCTCCCCCATTTCTACCCCCCTAATGATTGAGTCCCCCACCAGGAGTTGTTTTCTTCCCCTGTGGGGTCCCATGCCACCTTCCTGTGGGTCTCCTTTGTGAAGGTTCTCAGCATCCTCCTTGGTCTCCACTGCAGGTGCCTCCATAGAGGAACCACTATCCACCAGAACAGCGAATGAATTGTGGAGAGGTTCAGCTGGAGGGGTGCAACTCTGTTCCACCACCCTCTCCCTCCCTGAGCCCACCCTGGTCCAGCCTCTCCTCTTTCTTGGCAACCTCTGCGGTAGTGGCATTGGTCCTGGTGGTCCCTGGGTGGGGGAGGAGGTTTCACAAATCCTAGCCAGGTCAGCCTGGAGACGGGCAACTGCCTCCCTCAGACCAGAAAGGTGCCTGCAAATAGGGACAGCATCACAGCCTCCAGAATGTCTCCCAGAACACTGCTGCCCCAGCCATTGCACTGCACCACTCCTATCATGTCTTATTTTGTGTCCCTTCTTCTGTTTCTCTGTATGCTTACTTTCACCTCTCCTACAACTCTCACCCTTCCTGTTCTGGGACAGCAATTCCTATATTCTTCAGTAGCCTCCTTCTTCCTTGCTCAGTGTCAGACCACCAGCAGCTGGGGGAGAAGTGAGCTACTTTTTTCCTTTAGGGTTGACAAAACCAATGTTTCTCTATGATCCTTCCCTTCCTACTGCCAAACAGGAAGTTCCTGTTGACAGTCAAATCCAGTGGCTATAAAAGTAGAACTGGCTTAGGGTGGGTGGGATGGAGGGCAATTAGTAAGAAAAAAGGCTAGCAACAGGAAGTTGTAATTTGAGTCACCTGCTTTTATAGTGCCTAAGCCACACCCCCAATTAAGCTCTCTCTCCTCCTACTGGTTTAGCAAAGTAAGTTGATAAAGTACCATTCCCAGCATGGAACACACACTGACTTTCTTTCTTTTCTTTCTTTTTTTTAACCCAAAATAAGACCCCTTCTGCTTCTAATAAAGTATCTGTCTGCTTAATCTCAACAGGCACTGACTCCTGCTGAGATATAAGTGTTAAACTAAAAAGGAACTGTAGCTTCTTTTAGTTAGCTGCTTTCTGCTCTACAAGCAAGGCTAGCAACAGGAAGTTGTAATTCTGTTTGCACCTTTGTGCTCCTAACTGCTCTTCCTGCCTATTTTTGTTTTTCCTGGTAACTCTCCCTATCCTCCTCTTGTACCTTCTTAATGCTGTTTTTTTTTTGCCCTTACTTTCTCCGCTATTTCTCTAGAGAAACATTGCGGTCTCTTTTTTCTCTTGCTCTTGTTAACCTGCCTGACACAGAGATTTGTTGCTTTTTCAATGCCCCCTTTATTTTTTGCCCATTGCTCATTGACTTCCCCCCAGTTTTCCTATCTCTGCAGGGGAGGTACTAACAACAACAAAAATGGAACGGGACTTGGGGGTAGTCATATCGGATGATCTAAAGGTGGGTAAGCAACATGAGAAGTCAGTGAGGAGAGCCAGGGGGATACTGGGATGCATAGGAAGGGGCATCACAAGTAGAAAAAGGGAAGTGGTTATCCCTCTGTACAGACAGTTGGTGAGACCCCATCTGAGTACTGTGTGCAGTTTGGAGACCTCATCTATGCAAGGACATAGACAGGATGGAAGCAGTCCAGAGGAGGGCAACTAAAATGGTGCAGGGTCTGCATCAGAAATCATATGAAGAGAGACTGAGAGAGCTTAATATGTATACCCTTGATGAAAAGGAGGGACAGGGGACATGATAGAACGTTCAAGTACCTCAGGGAATCAACAAAGTCCAGGAGGGTAGCATCTTTCAGAAAAAGAGATATGTAAGAACAAGGGACACAATTTAAAGATAGAGGCGGCTCAGGGGTAATGTGAGGAAATCTTTTCCAGGAGAGAGTGGTGGATCGTGGAACTGCCTTCCTGGGGAGGTTGTTGGGGCTAAAACAGTGGGGGAATTCAAACATGCATGGGACAGACACAAGGCAGTTGTAGTGGGGGGTGGCAGGAAGTAGGCTGTTGATTAACTAGAATCTGCAGCTTATCCAGTAGGCAGGGAAATGGGCAGACTGGGTGGGCCAAGTGGTCCTTATCTGCTGTCAAAGTCTATGTTTCTATGTGTCCCTGAGGCATTCTCCCATTTTCTTAAAATCAGCCCTCCTGAAGTCCAGGACCCTCATCTTAGTGCAACTTGATTCTGGCCCAGTTCTTATACTGAGCCACATCTACGGTAATCACTGGTCCCCAGGTGACCACCCACTGTGACGTCACCAACACTGTCCCCATTTGTCAGTACCAGGTTCAGTATTGCCCCCTCCCCCATGAGTGGGTTCCTTAACTAGTTGTTTGAGGAATGTTCCTTGTAAGGGGTCCAGGATGTCCCTATTTCTGACTGTTGCCGCAACTGATAGGCTCTTATCCATGTCCGGTAGATTTAAGTCCTCTACCGGCAACACCTCCCCTTTGTGTGCCATCCTTTGAATTGCTTCCATCATATCTTTATCCACCTCTCCCCCCTATGCTGGAGGTCTGTAGCTCACTCCTGTGTGAATAGCAGCCCCCCTCTGTGTCTCCAGGGTGACCCACAGTACTTCAGCTCCTCCCTGTCGTCTCTGTATTTCCGTAGCTTTTATGTTGTCCTTGACATAAAGAGCCACTCCTCCCCTTTTTTACCTACCCTGTTTTTTCTGAACAGTATATATCCTGATATGGCTATATCCCAGTCCTGGTTTTCATTGTACCAGGACTCGGTAATTGCTACTATGTTTGGGTCCACATCTGCCATGGTGGCCTCTAGGTCTGCAGTCTTACTGCCCAGACATCAAGCATTTGCACACATGGCTCTCCAGATTATCCTGCCACCTCCCCCTCTTATTTCCTATTTGCCCTTTTTTTTTTTTTTTAGTATCTCTTTCCTTTTCCCTCTTAGATTCCTTTGTTATTTGGTTACTTTTAGGATTTCACTCCCTCGGGATTTCCATTGTTGACCTCGTGAGCCTGTGGGGGGGGGGGTTGGACAGTTTATGTCTCCCCGCCTCTTTCCATCTACCCCCTTGGCTGCCAATGTAGTATTTAAGCCGTTCACTGAGGACCACAGTTCCCCTCCTGGGTGGATGCAGACTGTCGCCCCTGTACGGGCCTTTATCCATCCAGGTGGGGCACTAGTCCCCAATGAAGCTGAAACCATCCTCTCTGCACCATTCCTTCAGCCATGCATTGAAGATCCTGGTATGAGAATCCTAACCTCCCCCTTGTCATAGACAGGTAGCACCTCCAAGAAGGCCACAGATCATGCTACTTGCCTAAGACCCCTCCCCAGTTCCCTAAACACCTCCTGAACTATTGCTGGTTCATTCCCAGCCAGGTAATTTGTTCCCATATGGACAATGACATCCAGGTCTCCCTTCCTTCCTGCTGCCACAGTAATCCTTTGGATCCTCTTTCCATCCCTGTGAGCTGTGGCACTGGGAAGGCACCTAATCCCCCTCTCCTCATCCTTACCTGCCTCCAACTGTATCCCCCTCACTATAAAGTCCCCCACCAGGATTCACTTCCTCCTCTTCTGGGGTCCTCTGTCACCCCCCCTTGGGGTCTCCACTTTGGAGGACCCCCACTTCCATCCCAGTCACTACTTTGGGTGCCTCTGTGGGACACTCCTGCTTAGCCAGTGTGGCATAGGTGTTTCATAGTGGTCCTGAATGGGAGATGTGCCTATGCTCCAAGCCCCCTGTAGTCCAGTCACGCCTCCTTCTGGGCAACCTCTGAGGTAATGGTGGAAGACTAGGTGGTCCCTGGGTGGGGGAGAAGGTCCTCCAAACCAAAGCCAACTCAGCCTTGAGCCTGGCAACCTCCTCCCTCAGCCCAGAGAGGTGCATGCAGAGGGGGCTGCAACGCAATCTACAGAAAGTCTCCCTGAAGACTGCCAACTCACAGCCACTGTACTGCACCACTCCCAGCATAACAATGTCCTCCCTTGCCAGTTTTACTGTTTTGCCTTCTTTAGCCCCTTTTTACCCCTTGCCCAACTACTGCATGACCCTAAGTCACCTCTACCTTGCCCGTGTAACCCCTAGGTGGCACTGTTCCTAGAGTTACTACCCTGTCTTGCCTGGCCAGACCAAAGTTAAGAGACCTGGGTTCCCAAGATCACATTAAACTGGTTCTTTTCCAAGATATTACTAATGACACAGTGCCTCCACCCAGAGTATAACTTTAAGTTGGCTAGGTTTCACCTGGTACAATCCCCTGGGATGCCATACCACTCACTTTAACCAGTTGCCACCCCAACACATGACCCAATAAACATTCCTGACATTTCAGTACCTGTACCAATTATTGACTTGATCCTAATAATATGCTCATGACACCATTATCTGCAAAACAACAACAACAATAATTTATTTACAGGGAGACAGGGCTTAGGAATGGGGGAAAGGAGTAGCGGTTATGCAGGCAGTATATGCAATATTTACAGTGAATTAGGTTTTTTGGTTGGTGCTGGTAAAAACCATCCAACTGGGTAGATACGCAGTTTCGCAAATCAAAAGACAATCAACATTATGCCAACCTAGATGACCAGAGCGCTGGCTATCTAAACTGCAATAAATCAGATGACGCACAATATTACTTTTCCCACAACTGGTACCAGTTCCCCAAATTTGTACTGGAACCCCGCAATCCCAATATTTAAACCTCGGTACCCAGTACTTCAAAGTTCTTACAAGTTGCAGGCCTGTTGGATAGTGCAGCTGTACATTGGCCAGCTTGATTAGAAATATTTGAAACTAGACTTTTAAACATTAGATACTTAAACTATTTACAGTCTTTTGGGAGTAGGCGGGGAGGGCGGCACGTTGTGAGCTACATAAAGATTTGGTGTCACCAGCCGTTTACATTGGGTTGTGCCCAACTGGTAGTTTCGAACATCCAGCACATTTATATTTCTTTTTTTTTAATGTCTTTTTATTGAAAGATTTTCAGACACACATCATCATTGAGAACTCATATAAAAGTTACAGCATTACATCTTTTTGTTGTATTTAACCTCGTCTCTATATAATGTACAAGTTGGAGGGAAGGACAGATATTACTAAAGTCGTATCTGTTCTATTTTCAGTCCCTTAATCCTGTGGATAAAAACATGTTAGCAATACCATTTTTCTTTTTAATTTTAGATCCCCCCCTCCTCTTCCTCGGGAATAAATTCTGGATCCACTTGAGAACAGTAGAAGATCCAGCCTCTCCATTTAGTTTGGAATTGTACCCATCTGTCTTGCATTGTAGCTGAAATGCTTTCCATCTGGTATATTTTTTTTACTATATTTCACCATTCTTCAATTGTTGGTGTCCTAGTTGACATCCAACACCTGGTGAAATTTTTTTTGCTGCCAGCATGTAGATTGGAACCAGTGTTTTGGACCAGGAGGGGGAGCGATCTGGATACACCGACAGCATCACCATTTCAGCTGTTAGCTCTATTGGTTCGCACAAGCAGGTCAATAATTCAGTCTGTAGAGCACACCAGTAGGGCATTAAAAGAGAGCAGTTCCACATTATGTGCCCCAAGTCTGCCATCCTACACCCACAGTTTCTCCAGCATGAACTGTATGAATCCGGAAGGCATTTGGTTGGTGCTGCGGGTAAGCGAAAATATCTGGAACTGCACTTCCAGGCAAACTCCCTCCAAAGGGGGGGGGGAAGTTATTTTAATTGCCTGAAGTGCAGACTCCGACTACTCTGGCCCGGAGACCTCGATGTCTAAGTCTCAGTTCCAGCCTCTTAATATGGTCTCAGTGGAGTCCCCCTCCACATCTCTCATAATTCTATATATAGAGCCAATTATATGACTCCAGGTGTGTCCCTGTAAGAAATCCATAATTTTTTTAATAATAGGTGGCGTAGGGACCGGTAATTTTGCCTCAGTGAAGTGTTGCCGGAGGATGTAATTCCTGATTTGAAGGTATTAAAAAAATCGCCTGTATGGAGGCCAAATTTTTCTCTGATAGTTTCAAATGGAAGAATTCCATTGCTGTCCAGAAGTTGAAACACATGGGATAGCCCCTGGTGTCGCCATTGGGAAAATACCTAGTCTGACTGGGATGGGATGAATAAGTCATCTTCTGAGAAGATTTTACAATAGGCATGGGTTGGTATGTATGCCGAACTTTTTTGCATGTCATACCATATCTTTAGTACGTTAGAAGTTATTAAAGTGAAGTCTTTAAGAGGCAGGCTCTCGTTTTCTGAGGAGAAGAGGATCTTACCTGTGTCGTGTAAGTCATTAATGAGAAATTCCAATGTTTTCCAAGGGGCCTCATAATCCCGTGACAACCACTGGAATAGTGTTTTCAAAAAAGCCACCCTTGCATACAGTCTGAAATTAGGTAAATTGGTGCCCCCTTGTGACACAGGGAGATTTAGGATAGCTTTACAAATTCTAGGCCATTTCCCCATTCCATATAAATTCAGAGACCATTTTGTCCCAGGATGTAAAATAGAATGTGGAGGGAAAGAATGATATATTTTGATACAAATATAAGAGTCTAGGAATAATATTCATCCAGATTATTTCTATCCGGTGGGTTCGTAATTTACAACTTCCAACACTCTCAAGTCAAGCGGAAGAATAATCCCCAAATATTTGATCTTGGTGGTACGCCAGAGTAGGGGGTATTTGCTTCGGAGAAGGTTTGAAGGGACAAAGTTGAGCAGTAGGACTTCAGTTTTTGCCACATTCAGTTTTAGTCTGGCAGCTCCTTTGAACTGGTTGAAAATTTCCCAAACTGCCGGAATAGATGTTTCAGGAGATAACAATGTTAGGAGTATATCATCCGCAAATAAATTGACCCTGTACTCCTTCTGACCTATTGGAATGCCCTCTATATTCCCCGCTGTCCTCAGGGGTTCCATGTAGAGGGCGAACAACAGAGGCGACAGGGGGCAACCCTGTCTAGTTCCGCATTGTATCTGATATGGGGGGGTATGCCTCCATTAACTCTGATGTATGCTTTTGGGGACTTATAAAGGTTTTTAAGCCAGATTACAAAGGGGTCCAGGAATTTAAATTTTGAAAGGGTGTCCCATAAAAAGGACCAGGACACCCTGTCAAAGGCCTTTCCGGCGTCAAAACTTGGCAGGGCTGCTGGGATTTGTCCGATGTATTCCATTAGAATGAAGGTTCTACGGGTGTTGCCCGAGGTACTTCTGTTTTTTATGAAACCCGCCTGGTCCTGGTGAATACTATGGGTAAGAATCGACTCTAATCGAGAAGCCCAAATTGCCATGGACTGTATATCTTATAATCAGTGTTTAGGATAGATATTGGATGGTACATGGATGGATCAGAGGGATCTTTATTTGGTTTAGGTAGGGGGGTCAGCATGGCATAGTCCCATGCGGGTGGAGGACGCCCATCCTCCCAGATCTCATTTTTAAAAATGTTTTTAATGTTCTATTTTTGCCGCCTTTGGCTGCCAGACATCTGCCCGGTCACGGATCCCCGCACTTCCACCTCCACTTGCCTGAGCTCTCCTGGCACCCCAGCTTACCCCCGGGGGGGTCGTGGCACCCGGCCATAGAGCCGCAATCCTGGTAACTATCCGGGAAGAGGCGTCCAGGAGGCTAATCGAGGCTGGAGGCAGGCTTCATAGAGGTGACCGGCTGTGTGATTTTTTTGTTTTTTCCCCAGGGGCGGAGACCCTTTTAGGTGCTGATCCTCCAAAGTACTCCCAGCCTCCGTCAGGGGTTCCCCATGCATCGGTCACCCACCCCACCCTCCCTCCAGCAAAGGAGAGCAGTCCGTAGGATGCTCAGTCCTTCTCTCCTGGCCGGCCCTCTGGTTCCCCGGGTCCATTCCTGAACCCAGGTCGCCGGCATCGCAAGCGGAAATCCAATCGCTGTGCCGGTGGGCCAGCTCAGCACATTTATATTTCAAACACATCCAGTACATCTAATGAAGGTGTAGCTCCTTCAACCAGGGGCCAGGATGGCCGCCCTGGTCCTTTTGCACTTAAATCTGTGGGTGCTTATTCCCAAATCTAGGGGGACCCTGTTTCTTTACATTCACATCAGCAAATGTAGGTGTTCAAAGCAGTCATTTCCAGTTAAAGTAATCAATTTTGATTTAGACTTGCGATCTCGGTCCCAGTTTTGGCACATGGCTGAAGACTACAGCTCCACTGGCCATCTCGACCAAACTATTCAAGCAATCCCAGGCAAAGTCAGAGTGAGCCCCTATTCGGAGTGCTCTCCTTTCCGTCCTGTAGGCTCCAAGCAGATACACATATCATCACATTTATATGGTTTAGCTGGACTCCGCTGGGTCCCTTAAAACAGTTCACTTGTGCTGGGCAAGACTTAGGCACAGCAGATGCAAGGTGCAGACCATTTGGACAATTTTAAGCAGCAACAGTCACTAGGGCATTAGCAGCCCCAATAAGCAATTTTCTTCCATTCTTGCACCGAGGGTACAAGAGTACTCACTCAGGCTCCTCATGGTAGAATCTCCGCAATGAAAGCTTGAATGAAAGCTCCTGATGTCTTCAGTTCTCTCACCACTGAGGCAGATCAGCTCTCTCACAGCTGGCTTGTTGTCATCAAGTTGCAGGTCAACGTCTTTCCCCAACGTGGAAGGGAGGGCTAGCACCTGGAGGACATTCTGGCAACCCCCAGACTAGCAGGTTCTGCAGTAAACTGAATTGCTTTAAACCTTACTGCGAAGAAGTCAAAACCCCCTCCTGGATGGAGGGGCTTACACTGGATCACCAGGCCCAGTTATATGGCTTGGGGCCTGCGCCCCCACCCCTGTGGGGGCTCCCACTTGAATCTGGAATTCTGCTAAAAACACAGTCTTTTATGGGGCTCTCCTGAGGCTCCTGATTGGCTGAAGCTATTGGGTGCTTTAGCTTTGATTGGTTGGAAGACTTATCAATCAGGAAAATTATTCATTAAGCTTCCTCGATGCACAGTTGGTTTGCTGTTTTGGTGCCTGAAATTAGGTCCCTGTAGTTCTCCATGAGCACTTGGAGGTCTCCCTTGAGCTTTGGCAAATATCCCACAAGTCCTGGCTTTAAAATCCTAGCTTTCTGATTGGCTGTGGCTGCTTTGTAATGACTGCTGATTACACAGTTCCTTAAGCAGAATTTATACAGTCCCAAATAAAGTCCTGGTGCAGCCAGAATAATTACTTATACTGTCCAATTGCCTTACAGTTCAGTAGCCACTGGTGCGTCCTTTAAGTCACTGCCTAGATTTAGTTACTTGCATCAGTCTTTAGCCTGTCGCTGCTGCTGATATTTAGTGTCCCTTGTTTGCAGCAGGCAGGGCTGTCATTCCTCAGTCTCAACATATCTGGTGCAGCCAGTTTTAAAGTGCTCAGTTAAACATTTTCTCCCTTAAACATTTAATGCTCCAGTAAACCCACACTGCAGTTACATTTGTTTATTTACACTTCCTTTCCTTTGTCAGCAGTTGCCAAAACACAGCTTCCCTGAGGGCAGCAGCACCCTCATGAATATATTTGTGATCGAGGCTCTGGGCTCATTAATATTCATGAGCCCCAGTCTTGGATACCTTGTGGACCTCCTCAAATATTTCAAATAACGGGCTCTCAGGACCCTCCCTGTGGTCATCGGGTCTCGCTTAGCAGGTGGGGACACCGAGACCGCCGAACTCTCTCTCCCGCTCGACTGCAAGTTAAGTGGTCGGGAGAACAAAGGTGCCGCAATATGCATGCGTGATCTCCATGGCAATGGGGGTGCCGCATGAGCAATGGGGAGGTGTGGCTGGAGACTTGAGCCCCACAGGGCAAGATTAACACCAGGGCTGTTTCTTGGGGCACAGAAAAGATTGAGGCAACCAGAGTGGGGACCAGAGAGAGAAGAGAAAGAAAGAAAAAAAATATGCAGGCATTATTGGAGGCGCTGAGGAGAGCAAAATGGGAGCTATCTGGGCTAAGGTAAGCCCCCAAATTGGTAGGGGGGTTACACTTGTCTTTGTTCTGTTCACTTTAAATCCTTAATTACTCCTACTCTAGATACTGTGTTTTACCTATACCCACACCGTTTCCAGACCCCAACATGTCACTACCCTTTTTATTTTATTTTCTTACTCCTACCAGTACCCTCCCTATTGCGTGTCCCGACCCTTCTCGCTCCCTTGCAATGGGTGTGCAGTTACAGGAGTTTAAGCTGGAAGCTTACCTGTGGTGTAGGGTACACTGTCTTGATGTCTTGCTTTCTTCTGTCGTACTCTTTTGTTGCTGCTCCCCTGTGGGCTTGTTGAGGTGCAGAGTGTCTGACTGCCGGCTGCCTCGTTGGGCCATCTGAGACCACCTCAGAAACTGCCTTGTAGGGGAGTACTGACAAGTAGGGCTAGAGGAATAGTGGAGAAAAATAAGGGAGGGCATAATTAAGGCAACCAGCCTCTGCATGAAGGAAGTAAGCAAACGTAAACAGAAAAAAGACTATTATGATATTCTATGGAAGTGGCCACAGTGGTGAGGGAAAAAAAGGACTGGCATTCAGGAGATACAAAGAAACGCAGAGAGAGAAAGACAGGGAGATGCACCAAGTAAAACAGAAGGAAGCAGGTAAGGCAGTGAGGGGAGCAAAGGTGCATTCAGAGGAAGGGATATCCAAAGGAGTAGCTATAGGGGATAAGGCTTTCTTCAGGTACATAAGCAAGAAGAGGAAAGCAATTGGAGGGATCGTGAGAATAATGAGGATGATGGGGGAGACTTCACAGAAGAGTATCAAGAAAAGGCAGATATCCTGAAAAAGTACTTCTGCTCAGTCTTCACAGTTCGGGGGAGACAGACCACGAGGAAGCAGCAGGAAAACTGGAGGAGGGAGAGGGATACAAGTCCATTTTCTTTTTTTTTTTTGAAACTTTATTTATTTATGTATTTTTATAACCAAAATACATTCAAGACACATTCATACATCCAATATAAACATACATCCAATATAAATAGTTACAGAGGCAATTTCATCAATAGAATCATACAATTCCTTGTCTGTTAGTAGATATCATCAAAGGTAGCGGTAATCTAAGCGATTATCTAATTATATACTTGATAAGGGCCAGTCCGCCCAAATAAGGCCTCAAATGGTCATTGATCTTTTCTCTTTTCTTTCCCTCTTCTTCCAAAACCCATAGGCGAGAGGGACATCAATAGCTATGGAACAAAATCAGGTCTTTCTCCTGCCATATATAAGACCCATCGCCTCCACAATAATTCAAATTGAGGCACTTTTTTATTCACGGAGGCCGTCAGTGCCTCCATTCTGTATATATTTATCATAATTTCCTGCCATTGGCTTATGGGGATAGGAAGGTGTGACTTCCAACTTCTGGTTATAGCCTTCTGAGCGGCCAAGAATGCTGTTTTCAGAAATCTGGTGGTAAGTGGGTCCGTATGTCCCTCTGGCACTTCTAAAAACAAGAAACAAGTAGGTGAAATTATTATATCTGGAGCAAGAATTATTCCCAGGGCTTGTTGCAACTCCTGCAGGAAAGTATACAATACCGGACAGCTCCACAGCATGTGTATATATGTTGCCCGTATCTGTCCACATCCCCTCCAACACTCTATCCCGTCCTCGGCTGAAGCCTGTCCCAAGGACCTTGGCGAACGAAAGTACCTGATGAAAGTTTTCCAGGCAAAATCTTGCCAGCTGATTGCTGCTAGGCCCCAGTGTATTGCAGAGCGGGCCCTATTCCAAACTTCCTCCTGAATTTGCCTCCCCAGGTCCCTCTCCCATGCTTTTCTTATGGAGTCCGTAGTGTCTCCCTTCCAAGCTAGCAAATCCCTGTACAGAATAGAAATCATATGATTCTTAATAGGTGCTTTCTCTATGGCATTTTTTAAATAAAAGGCAATTTGGGGGAGGTTTATCAGCCCCTGATTAAACTCCAACAAAAGCTTCCTTGTCAGGTTTCTAACTTGAAAGAATCTAAATCTATCCTGCCAGGGGATGCCATATCTGTGGACCAGAGCCTCGAAAGGGACAATCTCCCCATCTTCCACAAAGTGCCATATTAGATGCAGGCCTCTCGTCTCCCACTTCCTGAACCCACTATCCCACATCCCTGGTGTAAAGGAATCCAGATATGGAATGGAAAAGAAAAGGAATTTCCAATTCTTAGCCCTTTTATCGCTCAGGATATTGTGCCATATCTCAGTATAAGCACTGTAAAGGGTTTCCTGCTGGTCAGGAGAGGTTTCCTCTCCTTCCAAGTAGTAAATTGTTTAAGTTAAAAGGAGTACCCTCTGAGAATTCCGCATTTTTCCACTTGGATATGTACAGCTTATCCAACCAAAAAAAGGCCGTTCTTAAATGTGATGCATAATAATAAAGTTTAAAGTTAGGTAACGAGAGCCCTCCCTCTCCCTTTGGTACCTGGAGAACTGAGAGCCGGACCCTTGGCCTGTGTGGGCCCCAAAGGAACTGAGAGACTACCCTGTTTAAAAGGTTAAAATACGAATCCGGCACCCTAAACGGAATAGTTTGTACCAGATATAAGAATTTGGGAAGGATTATCATCCTTATGGCCTCCACTTTTTGGGTTAAGGGGATAGGGACAGATAGCCAGAGTTCCAACTCAGACCTGATGTTCACTAAAACAGGGGAGAAGTTAAGCGAGAATAAATTGTCAAACTGAAATCCCAGCCGTACTCCCAAATATTTAAAATTGGTCAGATTCCATTTAAAAGGAAACATCTGTCTAATTCGATCAGATGGCTCATAGTGTTTAGTTAAAACCTCCGTCTTAGATAGGTTTAACTTGTAGCGGCAAAAGCTAAATTCTGACAAAGCCCACAGTTTTTTCCAGGGATTGTTCGGGTCTCTGAGGTAGATCAAGAGGTCATCAGTGTATAGGCTGGTTTATGCATTTCCCCACTCCCATCCCCTCGATTTCCTCTTCCTGTCTCAACGCCTGTTCTAGTGGCTCGAGATACAGCGCAAAAAGAAGAGGGGAGAGGGGGCAACCCTGTCTGGTACCTCTTTGTAATGATATTGGTTGGGAGACATTGCCATTAATTTTTATATAAGCTTTTGGTTTAGTGTATATTTTAGATATTATCCCCACAAAAGCCTCTGAGAACCCAAATCTGCTCAGGGCCAATTTCAGAAAGTCCCATGCCACCCGATCGAAGACCTTCTCCGCATCCAAACTCAGAACCATGCAGGGGGCCCCCCGGCCGAGCTGCATGGCACAGTACGTGTAGGGTTCTTTTAATGTTGTCTTGTGTCTGCCTACCCAATATGAACCCTGTCTGATCATTATTAATCAATTTGGGTAGAATCTCCTCTAATCGTTTTGCAAGAATTGAGGCATATAGTTTATAATCTATATTTAACACTGATATAGGGCCGTAAGACCCACATCGAGTTGCATCTTTCCTGGGCTTGGGGACACTCGAGATTAAAGCTTAATTCCAGGTATCTGGTATGTCCCCTCCCAGTTGTGCCAGTTTACAGGCTCTCAGTAAGGGGCCACTTAGTTCTTTTCTAAAAAATTTAAAGAATTCAGGGGTGTACCCATCTGGGCCAGGCGCTTTCCTTGTTTTCAATCTTTTAATTGCAGCCTCTAATTCAATTGAGGAAATAGGTCTGTCCAGGGCAGCTCTATGCTCTTGATTTAGTTCTGGAAGTTTTAGATTCTTTAAGTAGGCATTGATTGGTTCACTCCCTACCGAATGTTCCGAGCTATATAAATTTATATAAAAATCTGTAAAGCCCAAGAGAATTTTCTCCGTCGATCTCACGAGTTCACCCGTCTTGGGATCCCTAATTTGCATAATGGTGTTCTCTGCATTCTGCCATCTAAGTCTGTGGGCCAGGAAGCGGGAAGCTCTGGGCCCTGATTCATAATACCTCTGCCTCAGGCGTTGTAGTGCCTGTTCCGTTCTAATGTCTATAATTCCCTGTATCTGTTGTCTGGTCTTTAGTATTTCTGGTTGTACCGAGGTCACCCCAGCCGCTGCCTGCCCCAACAGATTGTGAAGCTGTGTTTGAAGTTGCTCCATTTTTTTATTTTGTTGTTTTTTAAAATATGCAGCATATTTAATGCAATCCCCCTGAACACCGTCTTAATAGTGTCCCATATTATGGTATCAGGAATTTCTGTGGACTCATTGTCCTTCAGAATTTGCGTTATTCTAATCTTAGCCATATCTGTAAAATCCTTCAAGTTTAGTAGGTAGTTATTAAATTTCCAAAGGGATCTTCCCTTTCTAACTTCCCATTTCATGACCACAGACACCTGTGCATGATCCGATAGGACCGATGGGGTATGTCTGCATTCCAGAATCTGGTCCCGATGCTCACCTGAGACTAGTATATAGTCAATCCTGGCATAGGAACCATGTGGGAATGAGTAGTGGGTATATTCCCTTTTATTAGCATTCTGGTGTCTCCAAACATCCAGCCAAAATGCGCCCCTCAAATACCTCTTGACTAACTTGCCTACCGGAGTCTGGCTAAAGTTCTGCTTTCTAGAGGTGTCTCTAGGGTCCCATATCTGATTCAGGTCTCCACCCATCACCAGTGTTCCCACCTGGTATTCAGAAATTTTACGGAGTAGGGAACTAAAGATCTCCTTCGTGGAAACTGGCAGAGCATATAAAGAAACTAATGTGATAGGTATGCCGTCTAAGTTACCCGCTAAAATAGCCAGTCGTCCTTCTGGGTCTGAGTAACTATTAGTTTTCTGAAATGGGGTCCCTTTGGCCACCAATATTGCCGCTCCCTTCTCTTCCCCCTCTTATAGGAGGCCTCAACTACTGTGTCGAAACCAAACCTTGCCAATTTCAAATGCTCAGCTCTATTAAGATGCATTTCTTGCAATAAGATAAAGGTGGGTTTTCCCTCTTCAGGGTCGACATAATTTTGTATCGCTTACTGGATTATTTAGCCTCAGTATTGTTATGTGAGATAATTTTAATCTTTTGCTATCTGCCATTGTATATATAGATATACTGGACTTTGAATATGGGGAGGACAAACTTCTCAATATCCCCATTTCTTTCATCTTCTTCTGAGTTTTCCCACTCCCTCTCATCTCTACCTCTTCTCTCAGGCATGCTAATGAGTGCAACAAGCCCTGGGATTTTATATGGTGAGTACAAACACTTTGCCAATGTAACTGACCAGAATGTATTAAAACAAATATCCAAACTATCATAACAACATAACATATACACATATAGAATAACTCAGAAGGTACCCTTAACTGGGCAACTAGTACCTTCTGTAAAACACTATTTACAATAGGACTCCCAAGGTAGGGGAGCAGAGTACATAGATACATAGATACATAGAAAGTGTCAGCAGATAAGGGCCTATGGCCCACCCAGTCTGCCCATTTGAGCTTGTAAGTTCAGTTTGTTTTCCTAGAAGTCTGTTGCCCCTTACCCCTGACCTCCAGAATTCCTTTATGTCTATCCCATGCATTCTTAAATCCCATGATTGTTTCAGCCCCCACCACTTCCTCTGGCAGGGTGTTCCACTTGTCCACCACCCGTTCTGTGAAGAAATTCTTTCTCATGTTTCCTCTGAATCGTCCTCCATCCAACTTCATCCCATGCCCTCTTGTCCTGGAACATCTTTTTCGCTTAAAAATAGTGTTTTCCTGCACCCTGTTCCTCCCTGTAGGATACTTGTATGTCTCTATCATATCCCTCTCTCTCCTCTCCTCCAGGGAGTACATGTTCAGTTCCTTCAACCTGTCTTCATAGGACTTGTGATGCAATCCATGCACCATCTTTGTTGCCCTCCTCTGAACCTTCTCTACCTGTCTATGTCCTTACGTAGGTATGGTCTCCAGAACTGTACACTGTACTCCAGGTGGGGCCTCACTAGTGTCTTGTATAGCGGAATTATGACCTCCCTTTTCCTGCTGGTGATGCCCCTGCCTATACATCCCAGCATCCTATTTGCTTTACCTGCTGCCTTGTCACACTGTTTCCTTACCTTGAGGTCATCAGAGATGACAACCCCAATGTCCCTTTCCTGCTTGGTGCATGCTATATCCTCACCCCCAACTGATATATTGTGCCAGGGTTTTTGTGCCCCAAAACAGAGATTATTTAAGCCACATGATTTTTGGGCTCGTCCAGGATTTGAACCCGGGACCTCTTGCACCCAAAGCGAGAATCATACCCCTAGACCAACGAGCCAGAGTGTTCTGCTCTCTGTGAAATCGAGTAAGACCCACTCGATTGGGAGGTGAAGGAGCCTTAAATACGTCCCATTCCTCTTGGACTCCATAGTAATTGAGTCCTTGCCAGTTGTTATGGCAAATCGTCATCAGTAAACATTCTGACAGGAAATGTAATATGGGTATGATTACCACGCCCCATCCACTATATTTAGCGTTGGGCTTACACATCTATCTAGCTACTTCCCTTCCTACAATCCAGAATCTCTTAATATGAAATTTGAAATGGAGATCCCCATTGTCTGAAGGAATTTTGGCTTTGGCAATATAACTCGTGGGTCCCATACTGCCCTCCCACCATTATTCCCAGCCCCCTCCGTATAATGCCGAGAGATAGATCATATGTCCCATGTTCTGTGGTGGATTTGTTAATCAACCCACTCTAAGAACGTGGTTATTTAGGAACAAAGCCCCCCCAGCCTCCCCCTCATATGAGGAGGAGAACCAGGAACCGAGACGAGAAGGACAACAGCCATTCCTTCTAGAAATCTCCAAATCAGTGCTCTCTCATTAAGCTAAGGAGGTTAAACTAAGAAAGGATCTCCTCTATTCCTTAACACGTGGCTTATGCTTTGCGAGAGAAACTCCCACCCCCCCCCGCTGTGACAATACCCTACCCGCAAGACCACCTCATAGTTTCCCTTTCATAAAGTACGCAGTAGTGTTAATCATGGTGAAGATCCGGAGAAGAGTATGACCCCTCCTGCAACTGGCCAAGACTTCGGGTTTAACAGTACCGCGATCCCTATATATGCAGACATTGTGAGTGGAACCCCACTGTTCCCCATTTCTAATTTCTCCCCACCTCTTTAAGTTCCCCACGCTGCCCCAGGTGATTGTCCAGTCATTGCCCTTCCTCCATCCAGGCGCCTTGCCTCAAACCACGAGATATTTTAGCTCTTGCGCTTAAAGGGGCCTACCCATAAGTCTTCGGAGAGCATCCCATAAGGAGAGCAGGCAACCAGAAATCACTCACAAAACCCTCTCTGGATAAGAACCCCTATAGGCTACCTGGCCTCGGCTAGGCGCCTCACTCCTGCCTGTCCTGCACCGCCCACACACCCCACCCTCCAACACCAAGCTCCCCACCCCCATCTCACAGCGACCCACTGCCCCCCATCTCCCCACCCCAAAAGAGGAGCAACAAGGTCCATGCCCCACAGCCAAACCCCCACCTCCAGCCACCCACTCCCTCCTCAAATCCCTCTCTAGCCCAAACGCCAAGACACATCCACCCCACAGCCCCCCACCGACGGAAGAGACCCGACCAGAAACTTCCTCCCATCCCCCTTCCCTTTCGTGAGCGCTCCATGTCCATAAACTCCTCGGTACAAATTATATTCTGCAATGTTACGTTATTTAAAGTACCCTAATAAAGAAAATCGATACACCAGGCAGATGTCAGTCCATCACGGAGCCCCAGCGGCAGGAGGGAGAGGATCATCGAGCCGGCAGTCTAAGCAACAAAGTAGGAAAAACCTCACAAACTGAGTTATTTCTTTCATGCATTTGAGTCAACATTATGGAGTGGGATCTTAGGGTCACTATTTTGTGTTAAGTGGCCTAGCATTTTCTTGATGTCCATGAGGGTATTGTCCGCCGCTCTCCTTCCTTCACAGTTACCAGTGCGAGGGTTGTTCACACGCCATGGATTCTGTAACGTCTGGGGTGGATCCTTATGTCTGGTGGGCATTATGATCTCATGTCCACGGTCCTTAAAGGCCTGTAGGGCTTCCTCCGTCGAGTGGTAGATTTCGGTA
Source organism: Neoceratodus forsteri (assembly GCA_016271365.2). Lineage (NCBI taxonomy): Eukaryota > Metazoa > Chordata > Ceratodontiformes > Ceratodontidae > Neoceratodus > Neoceratodus forsteri. The sequence goes on along the minus strand of CM057452.1, from coordinate 350,037,327 downwards.
CCCGAGTCCCAGCATACTCGGAGCCTGGCGGGGTAGGGCATCTGGAACCTCACCTTAATTTCTCTTAGTTTCCTTAATAACGGAGCATATGCCTGGCGGTGTTGCTGAATTAACTGGGGTAGTCTTGATCGAATAGGAGTCTAGCTCCGTTATACTCCACTCGGCCCTGCTTCCATGCTGATCTTAGGATTTTTTCTTTATCTCGATAACTCGAAAGTTTCACAATTATTGAGCAAGGTCTGGCTGTAGGCGAGGTTGGTCTTGGCACTAAGGCCCTATGAGCTCTCTCAATCTTAAAATTGAATGATTGTGGTAGATTCAAGACGTGGCGGAACAAATCCTCCACAAATTCGCACGTCACCGACCTCTACTGATTCTGGTAGGCCGTGGATTCTAATGTTGTCCCTCTGGGAACGCACTTCTAAGTCAAGGCATTTGGCTGAAATGTATTCAGTTTGTTGTGTAAGGTATTCAATTGCCTTAGAGATCTGTCACAGGTCGTCCTTAGCCGTCGAAACTCTTTCTTCCGCTTCAGTTACTCTAGCATCTAGTTTGTTTAAATCCGAGTGCAGTTTATTGAATTCAAGCTTAGTTTCTGATCTAAATTGTTTTATTTCGGACAATAATGTCTCAAACTGTGATCTGGATAGGTTGTCCATTTCGGTCTCGGTGTCGATTCCCGCCATACTCTGAGGGGATTCTCTCCCACTCGCAGCCGAGCTAGTAGGGCTTAATCCTGGGCAATCCTGCTTCCCTTTCGTGTTTTTAGAGTGGGATCTCCTCCTGGATGTATTTCCACAACTTGATTTCTGCATAATTAATACTATTAGTCGAATTTACTTGTGTGGAAATGTCTCTCTGGACCTTTGGCTGGAGAGCTCTCTGTCTAAGCTGCCATGTCGCCGATGACGTCACCGGAAGTCCCACACGTCCATTTTCTGAGGAAAATTAAATGGACAAGGCCATGGGACCAGATAGGATACACCCAGTGGCACTAAAGGAACTCAGGGAGGTGCTTGCTGCACCACTGACAACCTTATTCAGCAGCTCACTGGAAACGGCATGGTTCCAGAGGACTGGAGGAGAGTAGACAGGTCCTCCAATGGGCTACAAGACCAAGGGCAGCATAGATTGATGGGGGAGGGGTCATGCCAGAAAAAACTGATTTCTTTGAATGGATGACTGGGTAATAGATAAGGTAAGGGCAGTAGACTTGGCCTATTTGTACTTTAGCAAGGCCTTCAACACTGTGGCACAGAAGAGACCGATAAAGAAATTGAGCAGGCTAAGGGTGGGATCCGAAGTGGTAAATTGGATAAGAAATCTGTTATCGCATAGTCGACAGAGAGTGGTGGTTAAAGTCACTCATGCTAATGAGGGAAGAGTGACCAGTGGGGAGCCGCAGGGCTCAGTACTTACACTGGTTCTCTTTTATGTCTTCATAAGTGGCATTGTGGAAGAACTGGAAGGGAAGGTATGCCTTTTGCAGGTGACACCAAAATCTGTAAAAGGGCAGACACTTAGGAAGAGGTGGACAGAATGCCTAGGTACCCTGGGATTCTCAGGGAGTGATCATGCGCATAACAGCTGGGGATTAATACCAGAAAGTGCAAAATCATGCACATAGGGCAAAGAAACCCAGGAGCTGAGTATAGGATGCTGGGAGGTACTGAGTGCAGTCGCCAAGGAGGAATGGGACCTTGGGGTTTTCCTATCTGATGACCCCAAAGTGGCAGGGCAGTGTGACAAAGCAGTTGATGGGGTCAGTGAGATGCTGGGATGCATAGATTGAGGCATCACCAGCAGGAGCAGGGAGGTGGTGTTGCCACTGTATCGCTCAATGGTGAGACTCCACGTGGAGTACTGTGTCCAGTTCTTGAGGCAGCACCTCCAAAAGGATATAGACATGGTGGAGGCAGTACAGAGAAGAGCAACTAAAATGGTGTAGGAGTTGCATCAAAAGCCCTATGAGGAGAAATTGAGGGATCTCAACATGTGCACCCTGGAAGACAGGAAAGCAATAGGGGACATGATACAGAACTACTAGTGCCTCATAGGGATGAACAAGGTACAGGAGGGGATTCTTTTCCAAATGAGAAAGAGCCCCAGGACCAGAGGGCATATGATGAAGGTGGAAGAGGGGAAGTTTAAAGAGCTACTGATGCCAAAAAGAAAACTTTCAAAAACATAATAATTAGGTATAATTCGTCTTGCATTCCATATATATTCTATATATTTCTCTTCCTTGTTATTTATTACTGAGTAAATTTGCCTGAGTACATGATTTTATCTCTTAGATTTCCCTTAGAGTGTACCTGCCTCTGTAGCTTACTCCCTACTTCAAGTCATGATCCTCTGTTGTGACATCACAATCTGTTGCCATGGGAGTAACTGTGAGGTCACAAGCAGGGCATTATGACCTCAAGTAGGGAGAAAGCAACAGGAATAAATGAACTCTTCAGGAGCAAAGATCCAGTTGTCATGCAAATGACCTCAATAATAAATAATGGAGAGGAAGAATATAAAACTAATGTGAAATACAAGCAGAAATGTGTCTATATGTTATGTTTTGTTAAAGTTTTTCTGAAGGCATCAGCTACTCTTTTAGAGGGATGTGATGAAGTAATGCTTCACTGAAAGAGTGATTGATACCTGGAACAGACTGCCAGTAGAAGTGGTAGAGGTGAAAACAGTAAGGAGCTTCAATCGTGCATGGGCTAGACACAGGGGAATATTAGTAAATAATCAGGGAGGAGGGAGGGAGGGTCGCCGGAGATCAGTTAGGGTCTGCAGAGACAGACTAAGCAGGGACCATCTGGGCAGACTGGATGGGCCAAGTGATCTTTGTCTGTTGATAAAGTCTATGTTTTTGTGTTTCTATGGGCTGCACCTCTGCCACTGCACCATCAGACTACCCTGTCCCATTGAGTATCTAACCTTTTCCCCTGTCAACTCCAGTCCAGTTCCCCATCTGCTGTGACGGATCTAGGGTAGGGCGAAGGGTGCGGCCGCACCTCCCATTGTAACATACTTGCTTGCTGCTGCTGCATTTCATTTTGTTTAAGAAGTCTGATTTAGTGCTTGTACAAAATAATTAAAAACTATTGAATACATTTGTATTTTCTGTCAAAAATGTACAGAAAATGATAATAACAGACAATATAAAGGATTAATACAAATGTTAAAAAATTGTGTATCAAGTGTGCACACTGCCTCAGCACCCCCCCCCCCCCGCAACATCCTGGTCTGCCACTGCCAGTCTGCACCTCTCTACTCAACACATAATTCTTACCAACATTCTTCACAGTCCTGCTCAGACCCTGATGTAAGGATTTGGAGCAAACAAAGCAAGAACAAACACTGTTTTTTAAATAACAAAAATGGCAATGAGCTAAGCAACTTTCTCAGTCTGTCCCTGCAAATCCAATGGTTTTATGTGATAAAGGTGACTCAATAAGAGCGCCAACCACAAGAAGTGAATCAAACATTGCCCACCGTCAAAATGGCGACTGGAATTACAGCGACTGCCGCAAAAAGTGATGCTGCTTAATTACTCTATGGTGGCAACACAAATTACATGTTTATGCAGGGGGCTACACCTCTGCACCCCAACATTTAATATAATCAACACTGGGGGCAAACACAGGGGAAAGAATAAATAAATAATTAAAAAAAATCCACCACAGCCAGACCCCAGTCTGGGTCCACTAACTCCAGGGGTGGCGACTGAAGCCAGTATACCAAACAGCCAGCTCAGAACTGCTTGGCTGAGCACAGCCCCATATCCTGCTGCAGTGGTGTAGCTCACTGTTACACTCGCTCAATCGTAATCCTCGCTATACCTCCACCCTCTAAACCTAAACTGGCTAGGACCTACTCAAAGCTCTTTGATGTCACTAGTGCACAGCTGTAACCTATACCAGTTGATAACCGAGCATTCAAGAACTCCGACTCCACCTAAACAGGCACCCTTACTGACTGGTTACTTACAAATCGCCTGGAGCATGTGACCACGTCGGGAATCCTGGCAGATGTAATAACTAACCATTCTCCGATTTTTTGTATTTGGACCTCAGGTGTCCCACTATCTCCTCCACCTCGTTTCATCATCTTCACAAATTTTGCAACCATGGATGAAAATGCATTCCTTCATGATGTTTCCAACATTGACTGGTCTGAGGTCTATCAAGCATGAAAAATTGAGGATGCCCTACATATTTTTCTTAGTGAATTTAATGCAGTTCAGTTGAAGCACGCCCCAAAAGTTACTAGGAGGGTCAGAGGTAATCAAGCTAGGTGGCTCCACAAAGACCTGCTTGCTGAGCTGCAACTCAGGGATAAGCTGTGGAAGTGCTATAAATGTACTGGCTTGCCTTCTGATCTCAATACATATATAGCTCACAGAAATTCGTGCAGAAAACAAATAAGACAAGCCAGAAGTAAGTACTGCCAGAACCTGTTATCTAGCTTGGCCCGTGACCCTCGGAAATTCTGGGCCCATGTAAAGACTTTTCTTGGTGCATCACAATCTCCTACCCCGTTAGAAATGATTCTCAATGGAGTTCACTGCAATGACTCTAATACCATTGCGAATGCTTTCAATAGGATGTTCTCTGATCTCTCATTATATACCTCTTCCTTCCCTCCCGTGTCTACATCCTCTCAGTCCTCTGTCTCTAGCAATCTAGCAGACCCCCCTTCACCTTCTAAAGGATCTCCTCTGACTCTGCCTTTTTACTTTAAGGCTATAACCAGATCGCAGGTCCTTAAACAACTGAGATCAATCTCTGACACTAGCCCAGGGTCTGATTCCCTTGAACCCCGCCTGCTGAAACTGGTGGCTCCTTTCATTGCCTTTACACTGGCAAAAATGTACACGTTATCTCTTTCCTGTGGAGTTGTTCCAAACCTTTGGGAAATTGCTAGGATTACTCCTATATTTAAAAAGGGGAATAAGAAGGATATTACAAATTACAGGCCGATAGTGATTCTCTCGGTCCTGAGCTAAATACTTGAGAAGCTTGACGCCGCCCAAACACATGACTTCTTGGCAACTTCAAATCTTTTCTCTGACGCTCAGCATGGTTTCAGGAAAAATCATAGTATGTCAGCAGCTCACTTTGGATATACTGTCTAGCATGGACTCTGGACAACTTACAGGGGCTGTCTTCATTGACCTCACCAAGGCCTTTGATCTGGTTGACCACCTCTTGCTCTTGTCTACCCTACAAAACCTGGGCTTCTCGACTCCTGTTGTGAACTGGTTTCGCAGCTATCTATCTGGTAGGACCCAAACAGTGAAATTTAACTCTGCAATATTTAACAGTACTACAGTCAACACTGGTGTTCCCCAGGGGTCCATTCTGGGGTCACTTTTATTCTCACTTTTTATCAACTATATTCCAGATGCCATTACAACCTGCTCATCTCTTCTCTACGCTGATGATCTTGTCATCTACACCAGCGCTGCAAATGATGATTGCCTCAATGCATCACTTTCCACTGATTTTGGGAACATTCAAAACTGGCTGCGCAACCATAAATTGGTTCTAAATGCCAAAAAAAACCAAAACTATGCTCCTAGGCTGTGCCCCTAAACTAAGGGCGTGTCCATCACCCCTGATGGTCTATGACCTTGAGGGGACTAAACTAGAGTCTGTCACGTCCTTTAATTATCTGGGTGTCATGCTTGACCAATCACTTGATCTCAGTCTCCACATTCAATCAACCTGCAAAATAGTTAATAGTAGGCTGGGTGTTGCCTACAAAACAAGCTACATGATAGCACCATCTGCTAAGCTGGCCTTTGCCAGGGGGATCCTGCTCCCCACCCTAACATATTGTTTTCCTATCCTTGTGGCTGCCCAGAAATCATCACTTCAGAAATGGGACGTCACTTACCACAATGTCTGTCGCTAAGCATCATCATCATCCCCTCGACTTAAGCATTGCTGTCAACTCTGTAGTGACCTTGGTTGGCTCTCTCCCTCTGCATCCAGACAATACTATCTTGGCTCTCTGTCTGACTCCATTATCAGGCTTCAAACCCCTACCACGCTTGCGACACTGCTAATTCCCCTCTCTTCCTCCTGTAGACTGCAATAAGTTGACAAATCATTACTAAGGATACCTAGATGTCATAACTCTAAAGGCACTGGGACATTTAAATATGCTGCTTCTCTGCTTTGGAATGCTCTTCTCTTAGATCTAAGGCTATCTGCATCTCACTGTCACTTCAAAAATGAGCTTCAATGATACCTATCAATGGCTGAAACCTGTACTTGCTTTGACCCTACGTGACTTGTCTGGGGGTCCGCCATACCCTTGCCCTGATATCCGTAATTCTCAAAACTCTCCTGCTCCTTACAACTACCCTCTCACCCCCTTCCCTTCTCCACTTTCCTCTTATCTTACCCCAGCCCTTGTCCTCTTTTTGACTTTGCCTTGGCCTCCCTCCACTCCTCCTCATATACTTATCCTCTATAATCCCCCCCCTTTTTACTCTAATCTATTTCACAGTTGCCCTCCTCCTGCTATTTCCTCTTTTGAAACTCTTAGGTGTCACATTGAGCTAAGTTGTATCCTATATGTGTTGACACGTGCACATGCACTTTGATTGCTGGTGCTGTGACCCATTCTAATATTTGCTCATTTATCTCCTATACTATGCTGTATATGCTTTTGCTGTTGCTTGCATATACTGCTCGCTGTTGTTTCTGTTATTGATCTGCTATTGTATCCTTGTTTAAATGGTTATAAACTAAGCTGTATGTATTATTGTAATGCACTTCTGAAATGTTTCTTGTACTATATGTAATCCCTTGTACTCTCCCGGGTCGTGCCTGAAAATAGTCATTTTTTGGCTAGTGTACTTACTCAGTCAACAAAAACTAAATAAAATAAAAATTCCTACTGGCGGTCAAATTCAGTCACCCAATTATACTCGCCCACATTACATGCTACCAGTCCAACTCATCTTGTGGTAATGCCCCCTATTCCATTCTATTCCAGTCCTGACTCATTCCTTCTTCAGCATGGTTATTTGTTTCCATCATAGAACAAGGGGCACTGTGGGCTTTCAAATCCAGGCAGACCTTATGTGGCCCGCATTTTATTAATAGTCGTACAAGGGAACTTTTAAGCAACAGGAACTATTTTCTAAACATATAGTAACAGAGAAACATTTTGAATTTGATGGCAGAGAAGGACCACTTGGCCCACCCATTCTGTCCATTTTCCCTATCTGTTTTATATACAGTAGATCCTAAATGATCTGCGACTTACCCTCTCTTTCCTATTGCTAGAGTATCTTTATGTCTGTCCCATGCGTTTTTGAATTCTCCTACCATTTTTGGCCCTACAGTCTCTGCTGGGAGGCTGTTCCGTGGATCCACTGCCCTTTCCATGAAAAAATACTTTCTCACGTTACCCCTAAGTCTACCTACCTCTATTTTCATATCATCACCCCTTGTTCTTGAACATCTTTTTTTTTTGAAAGATGCTACCCTCTTGTACCTTATTTACACCCTTGAGGTATTTGAAAGTCTCTGTCATATCCCCCCTCTCCTCCAGGGAATACATATTGAGATCCTCCAGTCTCCTCTCATATGACTTTTGGTGTAGCCCCTGCACCATTTTTGACACCCTTCTCTGAACCACTTCTACTCTGTTTGTGTCCTTCTGGAGATACGGCCTCCAGAACTGGACACAGTACTCTAGATGAGGTCCCACCAATGTTCTATACAGTGGCACCACCACTTCCTTTGTTCTGCTGGAGATACCTCCCCCAGTGCAACATAGCATTCCAGTGGCTCTCCTTTCAGCCTTCTCACATTGTTTGGTAACCTTTAGATCGTCAGATATGATTACTCCCAAGTCCTTTTTCTGTTTGGTGGCCATCAGCACCCCCACCCCCATCATATACTCCTTCCTTGCATTTCTGTGCCCCAAGTGCATGATCTTGCACTTCTTTGCATTGAATCTTAGCTGCCACACCCTTGTCCACTGCTCAAGCTTGCTTAGGCCCCTTCTCATTTTCTCTACCCCTCCTGGAGTGTCAACCCTGTTGCAGATCTTTGTGTCATCTGCAAAGAGACACACCTTCCCTTCCAGCCCCTCTGCAATGTCGCTTATGAAGACATTAAAGAGGACTGGTCCAAGCACTGATCCCCCCTGGTGACCCCCTCTCTTTGGATTGAACTCCATTCACCACCACCCTCTGTGTCCTATCGCTCAGTCAATATTTGACCCAGTTTTCCACCCTGGGATCCAATCCCAGGCTGCCCAGCTTGTTTACTAGCCTCCTATGTGGGATGGTGTTGAAGGCCTTGCTGAAATCCAGGTAGGCCACATCCACTGTCCCTCCCTGATCCACCTCCCTGGTCATCCAGTCGAGAAATCTATAAGATTTGTTTTGACAAGATCTTTCAGCTGTGTATCCATGCTGCCTCAGATCCTGTGCTCCACTGGATTTGAGATACATCACAAACCTTTCTTCTAGTAGGGATTCCATTAATTTCTCCATCACCAAGGTCAGGCTGATTGGCCTGTAATTGCCAGCCTTCTCCATGCTCCCACTTTTGTGGAGAGGGACTACATTCGCCCTCCTTCAGTCCTTTGGTACCACACCTGTTTCCAGCGAACTGTTGAACAGGGCTGTCAGTGGTGCTGCCAGCACCTCCTTGAGTTGTCATAATACTCTGGGATCTATCCCATTCGGCCCTATTGCCTTGTCCACATTCAGATTAGCGAGTTCCTTTAAGACTCTCTCCTCCTTAAATGGCTGGTGTCCACCTCCATCCCTCCCAGTGGTGCTTCCGTCACCCGACCTTGGTCCCTCCCCTTCCCCTTCTTCTGTGAATATTGAACAAAACTACTTTTTCAGGATTTCTGCTTTTTCTTGGTCCCCATTTGCACACTTCCCTCCTTCCATTGTTAGTCTTATAATCCCACTCTTAGTCTTTTTTCTTTCACTAATGTACCCAAAAAAGTTCTTATCCCCTTTTGTTGTTGTAGTAGAGAAACAAAAGTTTGCACAGGAATTGGCGGTGCTGATGCACAGCTGCCAGCTGAAAGTTCAGACAGTTCAAGAAAAGCTCAGCACTTATGGAATAGTGTTCAATAGCTTAGTGTAGTTTTATTTTGGCAAGATGCCTAGACAGCACCCTATACCTCAGCACTTCAACTCTTCTCCGGGTCTTTCTCAGGGGGCAGATCTGAGAAGTGGACAAACATGACATCAATTTATTCAGATTCATTAAAGTGAAACATACCCAAAGTGTTAAAAATATTAGTAAAAAAAATATCACACGCATACAACACATTTCACACCAATGCTTAGGCTATACATGAAAGGGTCATAGGTTAAATTACCAGTTCATTTAACAAATTCTACTTAAATGTAATTTACCTATATTGTGTATAGCCTATGTTTAGTAAAAGTGAAGACAGAGGGAAATAAAAGAACACTAGAAAGATAAGATTTAAGTACAGGCATCTGAGAGACCTATTTGGGGGGTTATCGCTTAGAGGGGAGAAAGAAAAAAAATCTCTCTAAGTAGACTTGATTAACTTAAATAAAATAAAAATACTGCAAAGCTGTGGTTAAGTGTGCTACTCAAATTTGATTAACAGCCAAGTCACAGGTTAAGGAGATTGTCATGGGAGGTCAAAAGGGCAAAGGCATACTGTTCTGTTGGGCTTTTCATAAATTTGGAGCACTGAAAGAAAACCTCGTGTAGAATTTAGGAGAGGGCGAAAGAAAAAAATATAAATGAATAATGTAGGCATGGATAAGGAGATGGCACGATAACCCTTCCAAAGACAAATCAGAATTCACAATATCCAAGAAAGCACAATTCAAAAAATGGTTCCATGTCACTAGCGATCGCCGTTACAGCGAGTGTACATCACTGAGAAACCAAAACGGCAATGTACACTCCCAGCAAGGCAACACCGGCAAAAACAAGTAATTTCTACGTTATTTATGCGGAGGCTTCCCAACTCCCCTTAAAAGGATTCTCAACTGTGGGTGCAAGGGTCGGGGAGAACCTTTGTAAAAATAATATGTCCCACATGCAAAACACAAAATATTGTCTCTCCGAGCCCGAACCTGTACCCTCCCCACTGTAGCCAGCCACCCTCACCACTACACCACACAACAAGCTCAACAGTCTCTCCCCACACTACCTCCCACATACCTTCCCTCTTCTTCTGTTCCCCATCCTGTGTTTCTGGTCATCTTGCTGTTCCCCCATCGCTACCCTTTCAGGGTAGCTCACATAGTGAGCGCTGAACCTGAGTCACTTAAGTTCAGTCGCCATTTTGACGGGTTACCCAAAAAACAATTAAAGGTACTAGTAAGGGAAATCGAGGCCTCCTGGGTTAAAATTTAAACACATCCTGTATGGAGTCAAAAAGAAACTTACATTATGGAAGCTCTCCTTAGTAAAAAGGGAAAAGAAAAAGAAGACGAAAAAGTTACTGTGAGAAATAACTGCCTCAAGTCCAATTCAGGTAATGAACTTCATCTGTGCTCAGCGGGCATACAAATTAGTTGTAGCTCACACATTGTAGTTTTCGGAAATGGGGGTTAGGTTGTTCTACTGTAGAAAAGAATAAAGAAAAGAAAGACAAAAGTACATTTAATACTCATAATTACAGTGAAAAATCAATTTCTTTGTTAAGTCCTATAAGTACTACTGTATCCAGCGTGAGAATCCATTTAATCTCTTTCTGTAACAAGGTGTTCACTCTGTTACCTCCTCTTGGATGTCTGCCTACATGTTCCAGTGTAGTGAACCTGAAACAATCAGATTTTCCATTGTGGGGTTATAAGATAGAGGCCCTAATTGCATTGTAAATATTCCCATTAACAATAGCCCGGATGTTGTTCCTGTATTCTTTGTTTTGTTGGCCTGGTGGTTGTACCGTGATAGCAGGTGTAGGTTGTAGGATCGCCCTCATCTACCATCCACCCGGAGATGAGAAGCGGTTCCTTCAGGAAGTGGCAGAATTCGTTGTCGACATGGCATTTGAGTCGCCCAGACTGATGGCTCTGGGCGACTTCAATGCCTGGGTCAACGATGATTTTTCGCAGTTTGGACAACACTTCCTCCAGTTGATGTCATCTCTGGGCCTTACACAGATAGTTACCTCTGCTACCATAAACATGGTCACTTTCTTGACTTAGTCTTTCCCCTGGGGATAGGAGGCCTCCGAGTTGGATGGTCCGATCACTACACCGTGGGGTTTCGTTTTAGTACCCCCCTTCTTAGGCCTACCCCTGTGGAGATGGTCAGGTATCGCCCTTTACGAGATGTTAGCTCTGAAGGCCTTGCGGTGGTACTCAACCTATCGACCCTTCCAGTGGCAAACAGTGACCCAGAAGCCTTTGTGGTAGCCATAGTACGGCTATCTTGGTGGCCCTGGATGTCATTGCTCCTGTTCGTGTTCGCCCTCTCTCCCCTTGCCCTCGGTCCCCATGGTTTGATGGGACCTTGAGGGAGATGCGGGGACCGGGACGAAGGTTAGAGTATTGGTGGCGGAAATCCTACCTTGATACTGACCACCTTAGATTGATGGAGTATTATCAAGCCTATCAATCTGCAGTCACCCATAAGAAGGCAGAGTTCCTGTCCGGGGAGATTGTGGCTGCTCAGAACTGACCAGCTCAGCTCTTTCGCATTGTAGACAGACTGTGCAACCCAACCTGCCTACAGGTTTGAAAGGCTTTTTTGCAAATAGAGTGTGATGAACTTGCTCGATTCTTTGCAACTAAGGCGGCCCACATTAGGGCGGCACTCCAACCAGCACACTCTAAGGGTGTTGCTCTGGATCAGCGATTGTTGCTGCACCTCAGATTTCTTGGAGTACCTTTGACTGACCGGAGTTCATGGATATCATGCAGTTTGTCCAGGGTGCACGCCCTATATGCTATAGTTTGGATCCTGGACCTACTTCCCTGATTTTGGGTTGTATTAATTCCATCGGTCTGGTCCTAGCACAGATAGCCTGGTGCTCCTTGGAAACAGGTGAGTTTCCTAGCTCCCTGGAGGAGGCGGTGGTAACACCCCTCTTGAAAAAAGCTTCTTTGGACCCTGACTGCCATGCAAATTACAGACCAATCTCTAACTTCCCCTTTTTAGGGAAGGTAGTTGAGAAGGTAGTGGCCGTACAGCTGGAGAACCATTTGACCATCCATGATATCTATGAACCCCTCTAGTCTGGTTTTTTGAAAGAGGCATAGTACTGAGACAGCACTGGTTCACGTGCTCAATGATCTCCTGATGGCTAGGAACCAGAAGAACCAATCCATCTTGGTTCTTATAGATCTCTCATCAGCTTTTGACACTGTGGATCATGGGGTTCTACTTGAACACCTGAGGTTCATCTGTGGAGTTTCAGGTGTAGCCCTCAGGTGGTTTACATCTTACCTCACTGGAAGAATGCAGAGAGTGATTTCTAGGGTTTATTCCTCGGACCCAGTTTTCCTGTCTTGTGGGGTTCCTCAGGGCTCGATGTTGTTCGCAGTGTACATGCTGCCCCTCGGAGACATTGTAAGTAGATATGGGCTGAGGTTTCAGTGCTATGCTGATGATACCCAGCTCTACCTTTCTTTTGCACCCAACCAGGATGGAGCTCTCTCAGTCTTTAATAACTGCCTCAAAGAAATCCAGGAGTGGATGGATTCGAATTGGCTGAAGTTGAGCTTGGATAAGACAGAGGTGCTGGTTGTGGATCCAGTGCGTTGAATAGGGGGGGCCAGGGGTTGGTTCACCCTCCGGGCTTTTTCTTGGAGGTGTTCCACTCCTGACCTCTGAACAGGTGTGTAACCTGGCGGTAATTTTTCATGAAAGGCTGACTCTACATTCACAGGTGTTGGCTGTCGTCAAGTCCTCATTTTACCATCTGTGGAATATCTCCAGGATTAGGCACCTTGTTCCATCCGGCGATCTTCACTACACTGGTCCACGCCTTTGTGTCTTCATGCTTGGACTATTGCAATTCCCTTTACCTAGGGCTCCCTGGGGTGGAAATCCGCCACCTGCAGCTGGTGCAGAACGCAGTGGCCTGGCTTTTGACTGGTACCTCTCAGTCCAGCCATATTTCGCCGGTTCTGCGTGGACTGCACTGGCTACCAGTTCAGTGGCAGATCACCTTTAAAGTTGCTCTTCTGACTTTTAAAGCCTTACATGGACTTGGTCTGGACTACCTGAAAGAGCTCCTGGTCCTTTACTGCCCTGGGCGATTGCTCCACTCAGCTGATGAGGGGTTGCTAGAGATTCAGAGGATGTGTTTGAAATCTTCTGGGGCCCGTGCATTTATGCATGTGGCCCCTACCCTCTGGAATTCTCTACTCCATCAGTTACGGAAGTTTGTGACCATGGAGGGATTTAAAAAGGCCCTGAAAACATAATTTATACATTGAGGCCTGGATATTCAAACTGCACCCAAAAAGTGCGCAATAGCAGGAGCAAGCACAAGTCTAGTGCGCCCATGCACGCTGGCAGGCGGATATTCAAAAAGAGAAGCCAAAGTGCGCTCTATGTGTCTGAATATCGTACAACCCTCGCGGCGCAACTAGGGAGGAAGCTGAGCAGATATGATGCGCTATGGCGCAACAAGGGATGTCCAGCTGAGCAGTCCAGAGGTGCCATAGCACAAGCAGAGGCCCCCAGCTGCAGAGCAATGTAACTGTACAACCAGGAGGAGGCCCACCACCCATGCCACAGATGGGCACAGGAACACACAGCAGAACTGACATCGTCCCCCACACCCCAAGCACAGCACAACTGGGGAGGGCTGGAAAACCACCGCCCATGGATACAAGCAAACAACCCACAGCCGGCCATGGTGCCCCATCACACCCACCGGCAAGCTGAGACTGCCACACAAGGAGGGCGGACCACCCTGTGCCACCATCCCCAGTGCACAGCACACCTGCACCATGACCCCAGACACCCCCCATGAGCAGTGACCACCACTGCAGGAAACCCCATGCATACCACCACCCCACTGTGACACTGCAACCTTGTGCACCAGAGAACCATACAAGCCAGCCCCACCATGAGCACCCAGCAGTGGGTGGCAGCACCGCGACAGTGCAACAGCGGCAGACACAGCCACCATGCACAATCCCCGGTACAGCTGAGAGACTGACCATGCATCAGCACAAGAGGTACCCCACACGGGACAGGGCATGCCCCTGACACCACCACCAGTGATACAGCACCCTGCACAGTAGTCCAGTGACACACCCCAACCCACCACTGGCCACAACAGCCAGTACAGACACCCACAGTGGTGCGTGGAAGCATGCACCACACTGGATGCAACACAGTGCAGGGACAAACACTGACCCATACCCAAGGGGACAATAACACACGGACGCAGTAGCGGGGCAACCAAGCCCCCAGTGTGGGCCCATGGAAACCGTGTACACACAGCCTGCAGTCTTCCATGGCACAGGAGTGCCAGCCACCCTGCGCAGGCACTGTGAACCCATACGCCACCATCATATGCCTGGAGCATAAGTCACAGACAGTGGTGCACATCCCCTGCAACACACACAAGCCACAGCATGGAGGTGGGACAACAACCATGGAGGCCACAGTGTCACCTGAGGCAAACATGCACCACACCAGTGACAGGAGGCAACTCAGCATTGTGACAGGTACAGTGGCTGCCCTGCATGGACAGCCACCACTGACATGGCAGCAGACCTTGCAGGTCACAGACATGTAAGGGTGTCAGCTGCACAGGCCATGGACGGGTTGAGAGGGGCACCATGGACACAGAGCATGCACCATGGACCACTGCACATAGTCATCCATTGCACAGGGAACAACACACACACCACAGACACCGACTGATAGCTACTCCCACACCATAGTCACTTCCCCACGGACATACACTCATACCCATGACTGCACCACCCCTGATGCCATGCACACCACTGCAGCTGAGCACCTATAGCCCGCTGCAAATCAGAGACCACCACAGTATTCATATCAAAAGATTTGTATTCAAAAATATAAAATATAACTATTCACACAACTATGTACAAATGTGGGGGGAGGGACACAAACAAGGTGGGAGTGGGTAAGGGGCAGGGGTGAACATATGGGAGAGGGAAGAAGGGGTGTGAGGGTGGGTCAAAGGGAGGAAGGTGGTAGTTGGGGCATGGGGACATCAACGGCTGCCCCGGTCCTCCTCCTCCTCCTGGCGCAAATGTGTGCTCCTCCGTCTCCTCCTGACCCCATGGTGGTGTATCTGCTGAAGGAGCTGCAAAGTCTCCCTCACCACCTGGAGCAGCTCAGTAATGCCCTTCTGAATTTTCAGGAGTCTCCGGTCACCTAGGACGAGGAAGCAGAGTCAATAGGTGTGACTGTCCATCCCCCTGCAGCCCACCCATTGTGCATGGCATACAGCCATGTGCCACGCCCCTGTGATGGTGTGCGACCACCCACAGTGACCGTGTCCACAAGACCTGCCCACCCAGGCAGCCACAGCCATGTGGACCACTGCACACACCCACCACCCATGTCCTGCACAGCACCACCATGGCCATACAGTAACGTGGCTATGTGGTGTGAAGGCAGTGCCACAGCCATGTGCCCGGTGCACGCATGGACCACCACTGACGCACTCCCAGACAAGCAGTGCCACTGGACAGTGCTGACTGTCACAAGTCGCGT
Organism: Neoceratodus forsteri; assembly: GCA_016271365.2. NCBI lineage: Eukaryota > Metazoa > Chordata > Ceratodontiformes > Ceratodontidae > Neoceratodus > Neoceratodus forsteri. The sequence goes on along the minus strand of CM057452.1, from coordinate 350,021,629 downwards.
GCATGGCAGTGGTGTCCATGGATGATGGCCATGCCCCGCTGCCCACCCTGTTACACAGCATGCAATAGTAATCATGGAGTTATGGCACTCACCCTCATCGGGCTGGTCAGATCGGCGGTGATGGCCCTCGTCCCACCTGGACGCTCTGTCCTCCTCCCTCCACCGCTCCTCCCTCAGCCGGCGACGCTTGTCCACGCCTGTGGGGGAAACAAGGAGAGAAGAACATCAGTACAATCATGAAGTAAAGTCCCCCTGCCCCAATGTGTGCCCACCCACCCAGCCAGACCCACCACCCCACACCCTGTAAACACCACCACAGCCAACCCTAGACTATCCCTCCCCATGTGCTGGACACATACAACACTGTTACCCATATGGACAATACAAGTGCATTGACGGATCCCCTACCTGGACGTGGCACTGTGCCCCTCCTGGCATGCGACTGCAGACGGGCTAGTAGGTCCGGCTCCCTCCTCCTGAGGTCCCCATAGCAGTGCCTGCACTGCTCCGCGGTCCTCCTCCGTTCAGTGGCCTCCTCCAGGGCAGTGTCCACCTCCTGCCACACCTGGGTCCTGGCCCTGTCCAGTGGTGCCTCCCCAAACAGAGGCCCATTGTGTGGCTCGACAACAGCCACAAGGTTGGCCAACTCTATGGCAGTCCACTGTGGGGCTCTTCTGCGTGCCATCACAACGGCTATAGTAGGCAATATGGTGCTCTGCAGCGCGGTACCCCATGTGCAAATGCTGCACGGGACAGCGCTGCCATTCCCTATCGTGCTGTTACCGAACAGTGCGATAAAGGTGCACCCATACCTGACGCATGGCGCCAAGGGACCAAAGGTCGGGCACAGGGTCAAGGGTCTCTGGCACAAGGCCACGCACAGCGCCATCGGACGACTATGCATATAGTGCAGTTGGTTGCCTGTGTGCCAGCGCCACAGTGGACTATCGAGCAGTTGTGCCATTGCGCCTATGAAGGCCCATTGTCACAGCGCCATGTAGTGACCTTCGCTATAGCGCCACTGGCACAATGGTGGCCGTGCCCTGCATTGACCATTGTGCACAGCACATCAGCAGTGTGGCAGACGCCAGTGTCAGCAGCCTGGGCATGCGCAGTGAGGTGTACTACGCATGCCACGGAACTGCGCCATTGGCTCAGTATGTTCAACACAATTGTGCAAAGCGCAAAAGCGCAATATTCAGCCGTCATATGCAAATCATCCGATTAGCTATTCAATGGTGCAGCACCGCGATTTGCATGTAATTAAAGTTGCTCCTCACCTAATTTGCATGCATTGCGCTATAAAAGTGTGACAAAGTGCTGCAGTGGCCATAGTCGGTTACTGCAGTTTATTGGTGAGTTGCATGCTGTGTGGAAGTGTGGACTGTGGATTCAGGGACATGCTTTGGACTGCACAGTCACAGGTAACCACTGCCATCCTTACAGGCTGAATAATGACCGAGCAAGTTCTGGGTGAGGAGGACAACAGTGGTGGATGGAGGAGGAGGCCCAATTTCATGATGGCCGAGACCGAGGCACTTTTCGAGGCCTACCTGCATCAGGAGCCACTACTCAGTGGACAGCGGGGCACCCCTCCAGCCCGTGCTGCTGCATGGGAGGAGGTGGCATGTGCCGTGAACCTGCATGGCAGCCACCAGCGCTCCGTGCAGGAGTGTAAGAAGAAGATGGGTACTGACAGGAGGAGGGTGAAGGAGAAGGTGGCTGCCATCAGGGCGGCACGTGCTGCAACAGGTGGGGGACAGCCGGGGGTGGTGCAGCTCACACCAGCAGAGGACAGGCTTGCTGCAAGCATGCGCCGCAGTGCCATAGAGGGAGTTCCGGGTGGTGGCTTCCAGACGGGTGGTGGCCCATCTCTGCATGGTAAGCCATGGTCTGCCTTGGGGGGGGCCGGGTAGGTAACACGCAGTAATGTGACTTTGGTTTCCCTTACAGATCCTGAGCATCTGCATGGGTCAATGTTGGTGGGCCTGTCCACTGAGGACAGTCTGCCACAGTCGGAGTTTGGACCATCCACCTCCACAGGTTTCTGTAGATCGGCATGACAGTGGGGCTGCCTGGCTGTCCACACTGATGTTGTTGAGACAGGTGTGGGGGAAGCCCTTCCTGTGTCTCAGCATTCTGGCATCCAAGGATGCCAGCATGCTGTGGCTGTGGCTGGGGCAGAGACCTGCACCAGTGATGAAGACATGACCGTCATGGGCAGTGACACGTATGTGCCACGGAATGGACACACAGCAGGTCAGCTCGTGCCCATGGCTGTGGCTGGTGCCGCCATGTGGGCCAGCGTGTCAGCACAGTCCCAGGCTGTGCCTGTCAGCACCAGTGGGGCAGCACCGGTGTCTGGTCAGGACAGTGGGACTGTTGCGGCCACTGCGGTGGCACTACTGAGCCCTTGGGCACAGCAGTCGGAGGGGCAGCAGCAGCAGTCACCCACCGGGACTGGGGGTTCAGGGTTCAGCTGCAGCGTCTGTGCACCGCCTGTGGACTTGCCCAAACCTGGTCCTGGTGTGCAGTACCCACCCTCAAGGGGTGCTGAACATCAGGCCCATGCACACCCTGAGGGACAGGATGCCGAGGAGGCAGACGACCTCTTGGACGAGCACACCCACCTACTGCAGGCATCGGTCCATCAGCAGATGCGGCTTACAACGTCCGTGGAGGCACTGTGTGTGGCTCTGGAGCGGGCAGAGGAGCGTCACAGCAGGGACACCGATAGGATCCTGTCATGGATGGACCGTTTGCGGGAGGATGCGACCGCTGCCATTGACAGGCATGCACAGGCGTTCATTGCTGTCATGGCCACAATGGGCACACAGTCAGGTGCCCATGCATCGCTCACACCATGCAGTGCGCTATCCACTCCCCGTTCCTGGCGTCGTGCAACACCCACCCTGTCGACACCGGGTTCAGCTGTGGGCATCCCGAGCACTCCTGGTGCAGGCATGTTTGGTGTGCTGCAGACTCCTGCGTGGGCACGGTTGCGTTCACGCAGTGAAACCCCTGGGGGACAATCTGTGCCACCCCATGAGGCCTGTGGTCAGCCTGCCAGTGCTGGCAGGTCTTGGCGGGGCCACCCACGCATCCGAGGTGGCCGTGGCACTGTGCTGCGAGACTGACCTGTCTCCCAGCGCGGGCACTGTCTGGTGCTGCCCTGTGTGCATTGTGTGTTTTGGTGGGCAGTGCACGGGTGGGTGCCCAGCCCTGCACGCGGACACACGGTCCACCTGCACACCCTCCCGGCTGCTGTCCGCAGGTACGTGTGCATGATGATGCCTGCATTGCACTGTACACCAAAGTGCGATGGTGCCCAGCATCTGACACACGCACATGGACAGACAGTGGATGTGGTGGCCTGTGGACATGTGTGTTGCTAGGGTTGGTGTTCTGGGTCGGTGTTCCCCCTGTCCTCTGTGCACGTTTGGTGCATTGTGTGTGTGTGTGTGTGTCCGTCCAAGTGGCATGTTGATGTTCACCCATCCCTGGTTGTGTGTGTGTGCTTCTGTGCCCTGCCACATCCCTTGCCAGCATGCACCCCTGGTGTGTTTCCATGCGTGTTTGTGGGTTGTGCCTTAGCCACTGGTGGTTGCGCATGGCACCATGACTTACCTGGGTTGGCTGAAGTGTTCCTCTGTGATGGTGTCCTGGTGCAGCTGTGCCAGCCGGATCAGTCGGGGGTCTCGTCAGCCAAGGGGGGGCTGCCCATCACCATCGTCACCGGCGTCCCCATTGTCCCCATCGCTGTCCCCCTCTTTGACCTGTATGGCTATCCCACATTCTTTGGCCATGTTGTGCAGGATGCAACAGGCCAGGAATATTCCACAGGCCTTTGAGGGGCTGTACTGTAGGGCACCGCCAGAGGTGTCCAGGCAACGGAAACGTGCCTTCAGCATCCCGAACACCCACTCAATGACATTGCATGTGGTGGCATGTGCCTCATTGTAGCGTTGCTGCGATGGGGTTGTGGGCCGCCGGTAGGGTGTGAGCAGCCAGGGACGGAGTGGGTATCCACTGTCACCTGTGTGCAGAGGGTGGAGGTTAGTTTCATGTTCAGCTTCGGCCTGCCCCAAGCCCTGTAGGCCACACCCATGGCACCTCTGGCCATGCCCCCCCAGGCCCGAGATATGTCCATTTGGTTTGCATACTCACCCACTAGGTGTCCTGTGGGGATGTCCCCACTCTCAAATCAGTGGCACAGTGCCGACTGGTGCCAGATGTATGAATCGTATGCTCCCCCTGGGTGCGTGGCACAGACATTGATGATGCACCCACTGGCATCGCACACCACCTGGCAGTTGATGCTGGAATAGCCCTTGCGGTTCATGTATGAGGCCCCCTCCTCACCAGGTGGTGTGCGTATGGCCACATGGGTGCAGTCTATTGCCCCTAGCACGCCAGGCATACGTGCTACCCTGTGGAACTCCTGAATGTTTGCTGTGCACTCCGCCGCAGTGCTGGGGAAATGGATGTACTCCTCAGCATGTGGCAGCAGTGCGCTGAGGAATTGGGTGAGGTTGCGTGACGTGGCCAACTGGGTTATGCCTGTGGTGCCCCCAGTTGGTCTCTGGAAGGTACCCGTGGTGAGCAAGCACATGCAGGCTGTTACCTTTGTCTCCACTGACAGGGCATGACTCTGTAGTGTGGGTGCCTGCATCACATCACTGCACAGCTCACAGAGCCACCTCAGTATTGCCCTGTTCAGGCGGTACCGGCCACAATCTCAGTATCTGTATACAGCTCAAAGCTGGTGCAGGCTTGGTACTGCCTGTTGGGGCATAGCAGCAGCGGGCCTTCCGGCCATGCTCCCCGCCTTCTCACCCCGTCATAACAGCCTCCACGTGGAAGGTGGCACTGGCCATGTCCTAACGTTCCCCCCAGCAGCTGTTGCTTTGTTTCCGCTGTCCTGACTGCTACCTCCCTGCACCGGGTACACCTGTCTGTGCTGGCCTCTGGAATATGTGGCTCCACAAACCTTCCCTGTGTCTCTCTTCTGCTGTTAGTTTTCCCTGGCCTGCCCTCTTTCTGACACTTTCCCTGTCCCTGCCTCTCCCTCTGCCTCATGTGGCTTCCCTGTAGCATTCTTGCACCTCTTCCTTGCTCCTTTTTATTTTTGCTCATTTCTGCTATGGTGCAACTTCCACTTGCTCCACTGTTGCGCATTGCGCAAGTCTTTGAACATCACACTGCGCCCTTTATGCATGGTTCCTCCCCCTTCGGTTGCACATGCCTTCATTATCATTGCGCTGTTGCTCAGCATGTTTTCGGTGGCGCAACTGTCTCCTGCTGAATATCGCAGAATGACGCAATTTTCGACTTGCGCGAGTGCAACCCTATTGCGCTTGGCTCAACTCTTTTGAATATCCAGGCCTCAGGCTTTTGGTGACTGATTTTATTTTTCTAAATGTAACAGCTGTTTTATACATTTTAAGATCTGAATTGTTTTACATGTTTTTTTAAATTCTGTAGGGCGCCTTGGTTCTTTTGAAAGGCACCAGAGAAATAAAACTATTATTACTATTCATACTTACGTAATAGCACGGACATGTGCACCAACATATGTATGACTCTCAGATGCCTGTACTTAAATCTTATCTTTCTAGTGTTCTTTTATTTCCCTTTATTTCCCTCTTTCTTCACTTTTACTAAACATAGGCTATACACAATATAAGTAAATAACATTTAAGTAGAATTTTTTAAATGAAGTGGTAATTTAACTTATGACCCTTTCATGTATAGCCTAAGGATTGGTGTGAAATGTGTTGTATGCATTTGACATTTTTTTTTACCAATATTTTTAACACTTTGGGTGTGTTTCACTTTAATGAATCTGAATAAACTGATGTCACGTTTGTCCACTCCTCAGACCCTCCCCCTGAGGAAGACCCGGAGAAGCATTGAAGTGCTGGGGCTATAGGGTGCTGTCTAGGCATCTTGCCAAAATAAAACTGCACTAGGCTATTGAACACTGTTCCATGAGTGCTGAGCTTTTCTTGACCTCTTTTGTTATTGCCCGGGCTATTTTTTCTTCTGTTTGCGCCTTTGGGCTCCTGACTGCTTTCCCTGCCTCCCTCTGCTTTTCCAGATACAGTTACTTGTCTTTTTCCCTCTGTGTTTCCTTGTACCTCCTGAATGCCACACTCTTCACCTATACCTTCCCAGCCACTTCCTTTGAGAACCATAGGGTGGGTAATTCAGAAATGTGCCAAATGCCAGCGCAAGGCTGGCGCAGCAGAAGTTCAATGTGCCATGGTGCATTAAGCGTGATATTCAATGGTTGTGCATGGTGATGTGAACCAGCGCAACATGGCTGAATATCACATGGATGTGCCTGAGCGCAGTCAGGGGTGCGCCAGGCAGCAACCCAACATGTGCAATAGCGCAACCATGGATGTGCAAGGGGCCGAGGAAGATGCGCCAGGACACATATAGACCAGCCACAGGCACAGCAAGGAGCATTGCACTGGGGAGGAGGGGGTGGCCGCCGGGGAGGTGGTGGTGCCAGGTGAGAGGCACAGCTGGCTCACGATGCAACACCGCCCAAGGAGAACGGGCACGTAGGCGGACCCCACCCATGTGCACCACAGTGGTGGATGTAGGAAGGGTGGCACCAACGGCCATGGGTGGACTGCCACCGGCTACCCACCACTGGATGACATGCACCATGCCACCCGGGCCACAACCTGCAACACCCATGCAAACGGAACCCAACACATATGCCACACAACCCGAACAGCCAGCCCATGGCCACCCCAGGGCACAGCCACTGACCAATGGGTGATCACCACCATGCACAGCCCCAGAACAACACAGGCGCACCACACAGCCACCCAGCACACCACTGCAGCGTGGCTCCACATGCCAGCCACAAAGCAGACCCAGACACAGATGGGTAATCATATAACAGCTATATTATATATCAAATAAAACAATGCAACAGGGAAAAAGGTAGGGGAAACTATATACAGAGCAGGATGAAGGCAGGGAAGAGAGGTATGGGGACAAGGGACGGGGCTATACAAAGGGACAGGGGAGGGCATTGTAAGGGTGGACAGGTGAAGGCACAACTGGTGCAGGACCAACAGGCCCTATGTGCGGCCTCGTCCTGCCGCTGCCTGGTACTGATCCCACTGCAGGAGCCGTTGCATCACTCGTGCAACCTCCAGTGTGGCAGTGGTGATGGAGATGAGCCTTCTCAGGAGGCGGCCATAGTTAGCCTGTCGAGGACTCCGACGAACACCTATGGCAAAGGAGGGAACACGTGATCAGTGCGTATCCAGGACACCCCAGCCCACCTACCATGTGCAGCGGACAGTGGTGACACGTGCCCCTGGGGTGGCACCGTGACCACCCACAGTGGATGGGCCCACACCTGCCGCTGACCCCGGCATGCCACGGCTATGCAAAGCGCTGGACACCGCCACCCATGGGCCAACCGACAGCAATGTGGCAGACAGGTGGCATGGTACAGCAGCAGGACTGCAGCAGCACAGGTGGCAGCCGGACAATCCCACAGCCCACCAGCAGCAGCCACACACGTGTAATGGCCACAACATAGCACCACGCACACCGCAGGCAGATTACAGCTGCCACGGCTCAGTGCACAGGGGGCTGTGGCCTCCCCCGCCTCCACTGCCCACCCTGCACAACAATGTAGTAATGCACTGCGCCTACCTGCACGCCATTGCGCTGCGTGCGCTGGTCCAGTGGCTCCACCCCTCTGACCCGCATCCCGAGCCGTGGGTCCCCCGCGGCAGCCTGCCATGTTCCGCAGGCATGCCTGCTGCCCTGGCTCTCCTCCTGTCCTCAGGACCTAGGAAGGAAACAAACACGCACACATCAGTACACAGTAGCACCATGTGCCCACCACCTTCACCCCCCCCCGCACAGAGTGCACCCCAGCCTGGCACAGCCGCGGTGCGGTGGTGCAGCACACCCAGAGCATGCAGCCCCAGGTCACAGAGCGTGCAGCATCAGCGCCCCCCTACCCAGCATGGCATGCAGCCCTGCCAGCCCCATGAAACACTAGACATGCACAGACGCAGGCGAAGCACACTTATCTGGCCATGGCACTGCCCCCCGTCAGACGTGTGCTTGCAGCGCACTGAGCCCCTCCGGATCCCGCCTCTGCAAGTCACCATATCGGTGGCGACACTGTTCCCCACTGCACCGCACACCTGTGGCCTGCTCAAGTCCGTCTGCCATTTCCTGCCAGATCTCCGTCCTATGCCTGGCGAGGGGCTGCTCCCCAAACGGGCAGCCTGCATGAAGCTCCACATGGGCCACCAGGTTCACTAATTCTACCTGGCTCCAGTTAGAAGCCTGTGGTTCTGCGCAATGTGGCATGTCTACTCTGCCATGTAGCAATCCAAAATGGTGCCCTGTAGCGCATGAGCTCCACGTGTTCGAGATGCGTGGTCGCTCGGACATGCGTTGCCCTCGTCAATCGTGCATCCCCGGGGATGCACGATATGGGTGTAGCCACACTGGCACGTGAGGCAGAGGTTCCTGGGGGGCATAGGGCAGGGGTCAGGGTTCAGCAAGCGCACTGCACCCGAGTCCCGCTATTGGGACCATAACGCATGGTGCGCAACAGGGGCCTGTGGGTGCCACAGCCTACAGGTCCATGGCGCCTGGGCACTATAGGGCCAATGGCACCTGGGTGCCATGGGGCCTATGGCACCCAAGCGACATAGGCCCTATAGTGCCCGAGTGCCATGGGCCCCATGGCGCCTGAGCACCATAGGCCCTATAGCGCCCAAGCGCCATAGGCCCAATAGCGTCCGATCGCCATAGGCCCTATGGCAGCTGAGCGCCATAGGCCCTATGGCAGCTGAGCACCATGTAGCCTATGGCGCACCTAGCATACGATGTGCAACTAGCGTAGGCACAGGCCATGGTGCATGTGCACCGAGGGCCACACTGCGCATGTCACAGCATTGCACCATGACTTGTGCCAGCGCAAGTCCATTGCGCAAGGTGCAACATCGCAATATTCAGCTGGCATATGCAGATTAGCTCATCAGCCTGTCTGCGGCACACTGGGGGAATTGCATCTCATTACAATTTCGCATCAGCTCATTGGCATGCGATGCGCTATAAAGGCGCCATGGGACTGCACAGGACATGGACCGGTATTACAACCATCCATGGTAAGTTGCACCAGCTGAGGGGACAGACAGCAGAGCAGGATGGGTGGCAGGAGTGGGGTGCTGCAGCCACTGACCACATGTCATTGCCCACAGGTAGCTTCATGTCCGAACGAGAGGAAGGCGAGGAGCGTGGTGTGCAGGCCCAACTTTACGAAGGCGGAGGCGGACGCCCTGTTTGAGGCATACCTCGACAGGGAGCCTCTGCTGAGTGGCACAACAGACACACCCCAGGCCCAGTCCATAGCCTGGGAGGAGGTGGCGGAGGCTGTGAACCAGCAGGGCAGCCACCAGCGGTCAGCGCAGGAGTGCAAAAAACAGGCGCAGGATCAAAGAGAAGGTGGTGGCCATCTGGGCCGCAAGGGCGGCCATTGGTGGTGGTCAGGCTAAAATACCGCAGCTGACGCCGCAGGAGGAGCTGGTGGCAGACTCCATGCGGCGCAGTGCTGTCTAGGGGGTGCCAGTAGGTGGCTTCCAGACTGGCGGGAGCCCATCACTGTGTGGTAGATACAGTGGTGTCAGGGGCGGGGGAGTGGTGGCTGGGGGGGGCAGGGGGCCTGTGCATCGGTAGCACTAATGTGACTGTTTTCCCTTTCAGCACCAGAACGCCAGCATGCAATGGCAGGGGCGGTGGTGTCTGCCATGGGGGCATGCTCAGCCCTGGTGGACCAGCCATCCACCTCCACTGGTGTCCGGGGGCCTGATCGGCTGCAGCACACCACCGCTGTCCAGCTGCATGTTCTGGGCATGGTGGCGGATAAGGCCCTGGCTATGATTCAGCGGGACGCCAGCCATGGCGTGTAGTGTGTGGAGACACAGATCGGGGCAGGGTCCAACACTGATGATGATGCGACCATTGTCCTGGACAGCGGGGGTGTTGTCAAGGGGGAGACACCCATACCATACACCATCCCTGGCAGCGCCGCCAGTGCCCTATTGGCAGTGGGTCGGCTGCCTGCCCCCACCCCTGATGCCGCTGTGTGTGACAGTGGCACGGCGCCGGGGGATGGTGGTACTGCTGCAGAGGCGCTGCCCAGTGCAGAGTGGCGGAGGGTGACAGCGGCAGATGACTGGGGATGTTGGGGGGCCGGGTGCAGCATCCATCGCCAGTGCACCGGTCAGTAAGCAGCCCCAAGGGGACCACGCTGTGCAGCGCCCACCTGAGCCGGGGGCTAGACAGCGTGGTCAAATGCCACCGGTGGGTCGGCGCAATGCCCATGTGCCCCCAGGCACCGACCCCTTGCATGAGCACACCCGATTGCTGCGGGCCTCTGTGGTTCTGCTCATGGCTGGGATGCATGCACTCCGTGCAGAGGCGTGCCAGGCAGCTGAGCATAGAAACATAGAATTTGACGGCAGATAAGGACCGCTTGGCCCACCCAGTCTGCCCATTTCCCTACCTAATGGATAAACTGCAGATCCCAGTTAACCAACAGCCTACTTCTTTCTACCCCCACCCCCTAGAATTGTCTTATGGCTGTCCCATGCATGCTTGAATTCAATCACTGGTTTTGACTCCACAACCTCCTCCGGAAGGCCGTTCCATGCATCCACAACCCTCTCTGTGAAAAAATACTTCCTTACATTACCTCTGAGCCGCCCCCCACTATATCTTCAAATTGTGCCCCCTTGTTCTTGCACACCTCTTTTTTTGAAAGATGCTACCCTCTTGGACTTTGTTGATTCCCTTGAGGTACAGTACTTGAACGTTTCTATCATGTACCCCCTCTCCCTCCTTTCCTCCAGGCTATACATATTAAGCTCCTTTAGTCTCTCTTCAGATGTCTTCTGGTGCAGACCCTGCACCATTTTAGTTGCCCTCCTCTGGACAGCTTCCATCTTGTCTATGTCCTTGCGGAGATTGGGTCTCCAGAACTGCACACAGTACTCCAGATGGGGTCTCACCAGCCGTCTGTACAGAGGGATAACAACTTCCTGTTTTCTACTGGTGATGCCTCTCCCTATGCATCCCAGTATCCCCCCAGCCCTCCTTACTGCCCTCTCACATTGCTTGCCCACCTTTAAGTCATCTGATATGACTACCCCCAGGTCCCTTTCCATTTTTGTTGTTGTTAGTATATCACCCCCCATTGTGTACTCTTCTCCTGGGTTTTTGTTTCCCAGGTGCATTACCTTGCACTTCTTAGCATTAAATCTAAGCTGCCATACATTTGACCATTCCTCTAACCTTGCCAAGTCCCTTCTCATCCTTTCCACCCCACCTTGTGCATCAACTCTGTTGCACATCTTTGTGTCATCTGCAAAGAGACATACTTTTCCTTCCAGTCTCTCTGCAATGTCACTTACAAAGACATTGAAGAGGACCGGTCCTAATATTGAACCCTGCGGCACCCCACTAGTAACCCCCCTTTCTTCAGAGTGGACTCCATTTACTATTACCCTCTGTGTCCTATTCTCCAGCCAATTCTTTACCCAGGCCAAAATCTTGGGACCCACTCCCAGGCTGGCTAACTTGTATATTAATCTTTTGTGTGGGACTGAGTCAAATGCCTTGCTAAAGTCTAGGTAGGTCACGTCCACAGCCCCTCCCTGATCTACTACTTTGGTCACCCAGTCAAAGAAATCTATTAGACTCATCTGGCATGACCTTCCTGCTGTGAATCCATGCTGCCTTGGGTCCTGTGTCCCTCTGGCCTCTAGGTACTCGACAATTCTTTCCTTCACAAGTGATTCCATCATTTTCCCTATCACTGAGGTTAAACTAACTGGTCTGTAGTTTCCCGCTTCTGCCCTGCTCCCACTTTCGTGAAGGGGAATCTCATCGGCCCTCCTCCAGTCCTCAGGTACCACCCCATCCTCTCATGATTTGTTAAAGAGGGTAGTCAGTGGTGTCACTAGTTCTACCCTTAGTTCTTTTAGAATTCTGGGATGAATCCCATCAGGCCCCATTGCATTGTCCACCTTCAGTTTTAAGAGTTCTTTCAGAACCCTTTCTTCTGTAAATGGGCTGGTATCAACTTCTGTATCCAGAGTGTTTCTATTGTTTGTTTTAGGTATCTCCCCCTCTTCATTTGTAAATACTGAGCAGAAATATTTGTTTAGTATCTCTACCTTTTCACAGTCACCCCCTCCCCTTTATTAAGCCTCACTATCCCTCCCTTAGTCTTCCTTCGCTCCCTGTTGTACCTAAAAAAGGTTTTATACTCCTTCTTAACTGAGTTGGCTATCTTTTCCTCAGTTCGGGCCTTTGCTGTTCTGACTGCCTTCCCAGCTTTCTTTTGCTTTAACTGATACAATTCTCTGTCCTGCTTCTTCTGTGATTCCTTGTACTTTCTGAATGCTTTTTCTCTTGAACCTTCACTGCCATCTCCTTTGAGAACCATAGTGGTTTCTTACATCGTTTTGTTTTGTTTATTTGCTTCACACAAAGGCTTGTTACCTCTGTGATGGCAGTTTTTATTATTCCCCATTGTTCTTCCACCCCTCCTTCCTGCCCATTTGCTAGTGCATTCCTTAGGCACTCACCCATTTTGGCAAAGTCAGCCCTCCTGAAGTCCAGAACTTTTGCCTTTGTATGGCTTGACTCTATTGCTGTGTTTATTGTGAACCATACTGTTCGATGGTCGCTAGTTCCCAGATGGCTACCCACTTCTACATCTGTGATCCTCTCTCCATCTCCATTTGAGAGGACCAGGTCTAAGATTGCTCCCTCTCGAGTGGGTTCCAATACTAGTTGTCTAAGGCATGCCCCCTGTAGGGCATCTAGAATAACCCCACTCTTAGAAGTGGCTGCTGCAACTGCACTCAGTTAACATCTGGCATATTCAGATCACCCATCAGCAATATCTCCCTTTATCTGCCATTCTAAGTATACTTTCTATCATTTCCTTGTCCATTTCCTCCCCTGAGAGGGGGGTCTGTATACAACCCCTGTGCGGATTGTGGTGTCATTGCCTGCCTCCAAATTGACCCACAGTGCTTCTCCTCCCTGTTTACCCTTTTGTTCTGTTGCTTTGATTCCTTCTCTTGTGTAGAGAGCTACTACTACTCCTCTTTTACTCTCCCTGTCCCTCCTGTAGATAGTGTATCCTGGTATGTTTACGTCCCGGTCATGGTTCTGTGTGTACCATGTTTCTGTGACTGCCACGATATCCAGATGTTCCTCCTCCATCAAGGCCACTAATTCAGGAAGCTTGTTACCCAGACTACGGGCATTGGTACTCATTGCTCTCCATTTTTTTGATGGCTTTACCTTCTGTAGCAGCATCCCCCACTGACCTTTCTACCTTGGTCTTTTTCTCATTTAGTACCCTGTTTTGTAGGATGTTTTGTAGTAGCATGAAAGGGGCTTCGCACAGGTCCAGGAGGCCATCGATCGACTGCGGGAGGACACGACTGCGGCCCTTGATCGCCATGCCACTAGGATTATGGTCGCCCTAGCCTCACCGGCCACCATTAAGCATGGCCGGCCACCGCAGACCCCATGGAGTGCATTGTCCACCCCACAGTCATGGTGTCGTATGACCCACTCAGTGTCAACGCCGGGATCTGCTGTTGGCATTCCAGGCACGCCCGGAGCGGGCTTGTTTGGGAGTCTGCAGACCCCTGCGAGGACATGGTCATCTTCCCGCAGTAACACCCCTGGGGGACGGTTGCAGACACCCCCAGTGGCCGTCGTGCAGCCTGGGTCTGCTGGGCAGCCTCGGCGGGGCTGACCATGTGTCCGGCAGCTGTGTGACCACGCGGCGGACCTGATGTGCCCACCTCCCTGTCCACAGTCTGCTGCCGCCTCCCTGTATGCACATGGGTGTTGTGTGTGCATGTGCTTGCCATGGACGTGGCATCCATGGACTGCGCCAAACACTGGCTGTGTGCGCATCTGCCCGGCTGCTGGCCTGTGTGGCATGTGTGTGATGATGCCAACACAGCATCGGATGCACCTGTGCACTGGTGCTCTGCATCTGATCCACACCTGGTGCTAGCACCCGGGAGCTTGCCTGCAGGCGCCTGTGTGTGTGTGTATATGTGGGTGTGTGTGTGTGTGTGTCTGGGTGTGTGTGGGGTGTGCTGTGCTGCGTGTTGCTGCGTGCGGCCATGTGGTCTGGCTCCACGGCCGCCTATGCCCCCCGCCCACTTGTTCAGGCCACAGGACACGCCCACACATGCCTGTGTGCTGTGCCACTGTGGCTATCCCATACTTGGGTGTTTGTCCACCTACCTGCGTGCACCATAGTGCTCCTCTGCTATTGTGGCCCTGTGTTGGTGTGCCATCCTGGTCAGCCGAGGATTCCTCAGCCCAGGGGGGTGCTGCCCACCGCCACACGGCCCGTCGGCCGCATCATCCCCACTGCTGTTCCCCTCTTCAACCTCGACAGCTATCCCATGGTTAGTGGCCATGTTGTGCAGAATACAGCAGGCCAGGAATAGGCCGCAGGCCTTTGTGGGGCTGTACTGTATGTCACCGCCAGACCTGTGAGGCAATGGAATCAGGCCTTCAGCAGCCCAAAGACATACTCAATGGTGTTCTGTATGCTGGCGTGTGCCTCATTGTACTGCTCCTCCACAGGGGACAATGGGCGCTGGTAGTGGGTGAGCAGCCAGGGCCAGAGAGGGTAGCCACTGTCACCTGTGTGGAAGGAGAGTTGGTTAGCCTGGTTTCCTATGTTGCTGCGCCCCTCATCCTTCCCAGCTGCACCCTGCGGTGCCCCCCATGCCCTGTTGTACCCAGCTGCCCATGGTCTTGGCATACTCACCCACTAGGTGGCCGGTGGGGATGTCCCCACTCTCGAACCTGTGTACGGTGCCAAGCTGTGCCAGATGAAGGCATCATGTGCTCCCCCAGGGTGTGTGGCGAGACACTGATTATGCGCCCTCTGGCATCGCACACCACCTGGCAGTTCATACTGGGGTAGCCCTTTCTGTTGATGTAGGCTACCCCCCAGGCAAGGTGGCATGCGGATGCCAACATAGGTGCAGTCGATGGCCCCTAGCATGACAGGCATACGTGCTAACCTGTGGAACTCCTGCATGTTCACTGTATGCTGTGCCTGTGTGCTGGGGCAGTGGATGTACTCTGCAGCGTGTGGCAGCAGGGCATTGAGGAATTGTGCGAGGAGCCATGACGCGGTCGACTGGGTTATGCCTGTGGTGTCTCCTGTTGATCTCTGGAAGGTGCCTGTGGCGAGCAGGCACATGACAGCTGTAACCTTCATCTCCACCATCAGGGCCACTTGGTCTGGGATTTTGTTTCCCAGACTGTGGGCATTTGTGCACATGGCCTTCCAATTTTTACTGTTTTCTCTCCTAATAACTCCTCTCTTATCTCCATGTCTTTCCTCCATACCCCTCTTGTCCTTACTCCCATGATGCCTTTTCTCTGCATTTTACCTATTTTGGTTTTAGTTATCTTTGGTGATTTCTCAACCTTAGGGTCCTCTCTACCGTCTGTATCATTTTGTGTGGGGGCTGTTTGCTTCACCAGCTTATTTCCACACACCCTCCTTGGCTAGTCTAAATGTTTGCTGATGAAACATGTAAACCTCTCACTGAGGATCCTGGGCCCTCGGATAGATGCAGGCCATAACCCTGTACAGGTCTCCATCCCTCCAGGTAGAACCCCAGTCTCCAATGAAACCAAATTCCTCCATTCCACACCAGTCTTTAGCCATGTGTTGAATCTCTTGGTGGAGTACCCTGTTCTCCCCCTTGCCCTCAATGGGTAACACCTCTGAAAAAGTTACAGAGCGTGCCATCTGTCTAAGACCTCTCCCCAAGTCCCTGAACTGCTCCTGCTCTACCCTAACCTCACCACTTGCCAGGTCATTTGTCCCCAGGTGGACAATGATATGTAGCTCAACCTCCCGTCCTGCTGCCCCAGCAATCCTTAAGATGTGCTGTCCATCCCTCCAAGCTGTGGTGCCGGGTAGGCGCTTGACCTTCCTCACTCCCTCCTCTCCTGTCCCCAAACTACCCTCCGCTGATAGAGTTCCCGCACCAGAAGTTACTTCCTCCTCCTCCTACACCGGGGTCCTCTGCCTCCCCCCTTGGGTCTCTGCTGTGGAGGACCTCCTCATCCTCCTTGGTTACCACTGTGGGTGCCTCACTGGGACAGTCCCACCCTGCCAGAGCAGCATAGGAGCTATGGAGTGGAACCATAGGAGGGATGTGTCTCTTCCCCACTGCCCTCACCCTTCCTGAGCCCACCATCATCCAGCCACTCCTCTTTCCTGGCAATTATTGAGGCAGTGGGGGTGGACTTGGTGGTCTCTGGGTGAGGGAGGAGGTCCCCTGAATTCTGGCCAACTCGGCCTGGAGATGAGAAACCTCTGCCTTTAGCCCAGACAGGTACCTGCAGATGGGATAGCACCGCAGCCTCCAGAAAGTCTCCCTGATAACTGCCACCCACAGCCATTGCACAGCATCACTCTCATTATATCTATAAGTGTCCTTCCTGCTTTAGGTTTTTTTTTCTCTCTCTCACTTCCTCTTTTTCTCCTCCCTTCCCTACTTTCCTTCATTAGAGAAACACCCTGGCTTAGTTGACTTTGTGCCCTGTAGCTGTTTCTGTGTGTTCCGGTGGACCCTCCTTTTGTGCCTGCCTCCACAGGAAGTATCTATCTGCTGTCAATCACCTCCTAGAGCCTATAAAAGTAGATCTAGCTCCAGGTGAGTGGGTGGATCGGTGGGAGGGAAGGAAGTAGTGTGTGTGTGTGTGTGTGTGTGTGTGTGTCTGTCTACTGTCCCAGCAGAATTTGCAGTGGTTTCTATAGCACGGACACTACTGTCCCAGCAAATGCTGAAACACAGCCTTTACCATAGGTGCTAGCATCCCAGCAGATGCTGGCAGAGTTCTGTTACAGGGCAGTGGTCATGTTGCCATATGCAAAAACCGCGCAGCAATGTACCATGCTGTAAATACAGCGGATACATTGCCGGCACGGTGACAGAATCCCAAAAGCAATTTCAGCTAAAAAAGAGAAGCAGTTTATTGTTTTCTGTAGGGGCTTCACCCCCACACACATTCCCATTATGGGTTGGCTGTGCCCCCCGAACCCCCCCATAACTATAATCAACTCTGGGGGTCAACATGGGGATAAGGGGGAAATGCCAGCGGGGGTTGGGGAGAAAACCGCATAATGTGGTTTTACAAAAGTCTGGAGCCAGAATTCAAACCCCGGTCCACAGATGCATAGCTCCCCTGCACTGCTGCAGCTCATCCCACTAAGCCACGGCAACTGCTCAGCGAACCACCTCCACAGGAGAGGTCTTCTCCTCTGTGTCGCTCTGCCCCACCAGCCATACATGACATGGTACAAAACCGCGTGCAACATTTGTGCCTTGCGGGATTCTGTACCATGTTGTGCTAGTGCACCGCACTATATGGGGTGTGCAGGTGTGCCTGCGCTATTTAATATTCAGCAAAGTGACCCACTACCCTGTTATCACAGGCATTACTGTCCCAGCAGAACCGCATTTACTGGGATACTTTACCAAGCATAGACACGCTGTCCCAGCAGATACTTGGACATTTCCCTTTACCACAGGAGCTACTTTCCCAGCAGATGCTGACAGAGGTCTGTCCCCACTGGCACTACTGTCTCAGCAATTCCACATATGCTGGAATACTTTGCCTAACAAAGACAAAGTTATCCCTGCAGATGCTGGGATATTGGCTTCACCGCAGGCACTCGGCTCTCAGCAGATGCTGGCAGAGTTTCATTCCTGCAGACACTACTGACCCAGTAGATCATCATCTGCTGGGATACTTTACCTGTCACAGACACTACTGTCCCAGCAAAAGTGGATCACAAAAGAACTGTCTTTTTCAACAGAAGGAAAGAAAAGGGGGACTCTGCCTGAGACTTTGGAAGAGCCCTGCGGTGCCTTAGACAAGGCCTTTCCAGATGTTGGGTTGACCACCCAAGACTTGTTGGCCCAAGACCATTTCATTGCTCATGCAGAGTGGGGAGCTCAATTTCCAGTTATGCCTACACAGGGCTGGCCTTAATTATTCTGTGCCCCTGTGCAGCTCCCTGCCGGGGCCCCCCACTCCATTCCCGGTGGGCCCCCCACATCCAATATTTACACTTAACTAACCCTCCTGTCCTGTATTAATAAAGCAGTAGCAGATCTACTAGTTTAACCAGCATCTTTTAATTAGTGCCATTGACTGCGTTGAATTATTTGACTTCATCATTGGTTATTAACCTGACTGAGCCTGGAGCCAGAACTTAAGTAAGTATGGTACTACTGCTGTATTCATTTCTGTAAGGACAGGGACTTCATCACTGGACACTCACACCTCAGATACTCTGATTTGCAAACAAGTTAAACAATTTAACTTTTCTGGAGGTGTGAGATAGAATAGAGAGAATTATCATAGGAGGCAGTATAGCGCAGTGGTTTAAGGTTCTGAGCTGCAAACCTGGAGACATCGATTTGAATTCCACAGCCCCCACTTGCATACTGTGTGACCGTGAGCAAGTCACTTAACTTCCTTGTGTTTCCCAGATTGCACCTGTAAACAAGCTTTCAGCTTAGTGTGTCTCTCCTGGTAAAAAAATAAATAAAATCACGAGACACCTGTAAGGTTGCCACCTGTCAGGTTTTTTACCTGGTGATCAGGTTTTCAGGGTCCCTGTCAGGAAATCCGATTTTGCTCTGTGCTGGTCAGGTTTTTGAGCCATTGTGAGCAGGGGTCAACCTTAAATTATTTTTGCACTAGCCAGCAAGGCAAGTCGATTCAAAATTGCACTAGCCTGCAGATTGTTGCACTAGCCCTCAATTATAATGGTAAATTTTGATCACTTATACAGAAAACAATGCAAGCCAAGAAATACTCTGATTGCACATTTATCCTGCTGTCACACTGATTCCAGCTCCCCAGCAGAAAAACAGACTGCAATGCCATCACACACAGTGCGCCCCCCCCCCCCATTGTTTTGTACCATGGCCTCCTCTCTTCCTCTTCTCTTACTACACACACACACACACACACACACACACACACAAACCAGTGGATATCACAACAGCAAATGTTCAGTCAAGCAGTCCTAGCTCTGCACACACCCAATAGCTGACATCAGCATGCACCTCACCACATTGTCACCACCACCCACAGAGCAATGAACAGAGTCAGGCAGAGAAAGACACTCTCAGTCCCCACCCTGTAGTCAACTAAAGACCTGCACTTCTGGAAGTTTTTGTACTGTCTCAAGTGATCCATGAATACTTCTAAGATTTCTTTGGGTTGGGGGCTACACAAACCTAAGGGGCTTTGCAAATAGAAAACTATGATATTTTTATTTTTAAAAGCATTGATTTTAATATGCTCTGCACCAACAATAACAGATTTTTCTTTAACATTGTCCTTTCATCAGCGCAGGGGAAACAGTACACAGGCATAATGCTATACTATCTCTATTTCTATATAGCAGTGGCTCTCAAATGGTGAGACCAGCCTCCCAAGGGTGGCCCCAAATTGTTCCAAGGGAGGCCCAGTCCAGTCTGAGAATGTACAGTATTTACATTTTAAGTTTTGGCTGATTTGTGTGAAATGATAAAACAAATTATATATGGATAATTGCAGGTGAATTTCATTACTTATGCACAAATATTTGACCAGGAAGTCCCCATTGAGTCAAAGCTTGTTTCTAGGTGTGCATATGTAAATTAATGCCTGGGGAAGGCATGCTGAGTCAAGGCTCATTTCTACAATAGGTATTTATATGCAAATTAGTAACTTGGAAAGGTACACTGAGTCAAGGCTCATTTCTATAATAGGTATTTATATGTAAATTAGTGAATGAGAAAGGCACAGAGATCTGATGCATGTTTTCAGGTGTGACCTGAGGTAAGGGTACAGGAAGTTGCTTAACAACAGGGTAAGGGAGGGAGAGATGAAGTGGCTAGGTTTGGCTGTTCCAGATACAGAGGAAACAGAGTAACAAGGGCCCAAGAGTCAGAAAAAAGGAGTGACAAGTATAACATGGGGTGCCAGGTCAGGGGTGGAGAGCAATAAGTTGAATAAAACGAGAATATACTCAGTCAATTTTATTAGTTTCACTTTATTCCTGGTGTACTGTGCAAAGTAGGAGTTCTTTTTTTCCAGATTTGAGGGAGGCTCGAAATCCTTTTCATGGTTTGGGGGAGGCTCACTAGCAAAAAGTGTGAGAACTAATGCTATATAGAATGATTTATGTACCCCAGGGATGCCTAGTTTAAGCTTTCAAATTATGTATTTTATTAAAGTTTATTTTTGTACCATACATGATCCAAAGTTTTGTTTTTAGGATGAAAGGACATGCTGGGTAGGATAAGGGTGGGATTATATGGATAGTGATGGCTGGCATGGTCCATTTAGAAGAGCTGGGGACCCCCACACTTGCCAGTAATAGCAGCTATGGATCTGTGGATGGTAATTTCAGAGTCTGGTCTGCAGTGGTGTCCAGGGAAAGAACAGAATTAAGAGATTTGGAAGGGAGAGGCAAGTTATGGTGAGGCTGGGATAAAACCCGGCACCTGCAGAGCCGACCCTGTATATGTCTTCACATTTTGTCACTGAAATACTGGATACAGACACTCAAAATGTAGGGAAATGAGGGGCACTGGTCCTAATAATATGGGACCCATTTTTAGACAGACACATTCAGAAAACTGGAAGCTAGTGACTTAACATCACTCTACCCTTGATCACACCCTGGACACTAGCTGAAAGTCCTAACAGTGGAGTGATAATGACTCACATTGAGTCTTTTGTGGGATCCACCTCTTGAACTGCCAGATAATTGCAGCTCTTAATGAGCTGTTAACCACACCAGGCCATCTGGAACATTGAGTGAGATTAGCATGAGGATTAGATCCTGCTAAAGTAGACTTTTTTAACTTCATTAACAGGCATGAAAACCTGCACTAGTCAAGACGGACAAGTAGAGAGTTAGCTGCATTAGTCCTGGACAATTTGCACTAGTATTTGGGCTAGTAAAACAATGTTAAGATTGACTCCTGATTTTGAGTGCTCACATACTTTTGAAACAGATTTTGTTATATCATTCATTGTTTCAGCTACATGTCCAGGTTACAAACAAATTCTCTTTTCAATATAGCCCTTTGTTTGTGAAAGCAATAAGCCCAGGAGGTGTAAAGTATGGCCATTAACACTATTAGCACTTACTTAACCTAATTTTGTCCACTGCAGCAAAGCTGCCCCCACCTTTTGTAAGAGTAGCACAGCCATTTGTCCTCCACTTTGATTTGCTGGTAAGCATTTTCATCTAACACAACATGTTGGCATTTTTAAATGTTTTAAATTATTTTTGCTTCCTCAAGAAAAAAATATGGGCCCACAAGGTGCAGGGGCACAGTTTGCACCTAGCTAAGGCCAACCCTGTGCCTACAGAAACCCACAGGGCTAGAACAAGCAATCTAGCATGCCACCAAATTGGAGATTGTGCAAAACGTGAATTTTCCTCCGAGTCCCCAGGTTTGGGCCTATTAATTGTCCCCAGAGACTACATGTCTTAAAGAACTGACTGGAGCCATTTTAGAGGTATGAGAGGAAATGGCAGGGGCTCTTACAACTCAGCACACTGAACATGAAAAATAGAAAGCAAAGCTCAAGACCCCTAGGACTCCACAATAAGAGATATTGACCTGGCAAAAGAGACCTTTGGGAAAACCACATCCTAAGTTGGTGAATTTTCAGACTAGAAGGCTGGATGATCAAATATGCTGGAGAACCACTGTGAATAACAGTGTCTGCAGCACAGAGAGGTTTGTTATGACTTGGAGCCGTGCGGACTATGGTTGAGGACCAAACGCCTAACAAAGAACAAAGAGATATCCCTCAGCAGACTGTAGTAGTAGTAAAAATTTTTATTCAATTGACAAGCAAAAGAATAGGAGGCTCAACTGAGACAAGCTCATTTCCAGTGAGGTCCTTAACACATACTCAAATACACACATAATTAACTGAATCATAAAAAAAATACCACAGACATAAAATTATTTACAATAACACAAGCATCCATACAACATACAGCAAAAAACACATACTTAAAGTGCAATTATATACCTATTATGAAGTAAGACATAAAACAAAACCTACGTAATTACTCATCCATTTAACCTTTTAACAGCTTCAGATTTAAACCAACTTTTATTTCCTCAAATTAGGGCTGGATCCAATTGGCCTCAGGTAAGTTGGGAGTGCATTCCATAGGTTAGGACCCAAATAGAAAAAATGTTCTCTACCCAAATCCGTCCTTCTACTGGGCAAAACAAATTCCATACCCTCAGCAGAACGTAACCCTCCTCTAATTATCCTAAACTGAAATTCCTCGATAATATAATCTGGTACCCTACCCCTAACTAATTTAACCATATATATCAAAACATGAAATATCCTTCTATCATTAGGGCTCATCCAATTTAAAGATTGATATAACTCTCTCCTATGAGTTCTCTTAGGAACATCTAAAATAAACCTAGCTATCTTGTTAAAGAAACATCTAATCTAGCCAACTGGGTTGAGGTAGCCCTGTATAAATAATATCCCCAAAATCTAACAAAGGAATCAAGGTAGCCATAGCTACCTGTTTCCTTACATTAACATCCATACAATTCCTAATTCTATAAAGTGCACCCATACGACAATTAACTTTTTTAATCATTTGTTCTATATGGAAAATCCAATTCAATGATCTATCCATATACATCCCTAAATATTTATAACATCGGACTTGTTCAAGAGCAATATTATCCACTGTCACTATACTCAAACCCAAATCGGAATAAATCTCTTTATTTTCCCTAGAAAAGAGTATTACCTGGGATTTTTTTGGATTAAGAACAAGATTAGATTCTCTATAGAATAACTGAAGCTCATCAAATGCTTTCTGGAGAGTAAATTCTATCTAAGTTAATAATAACCCTTTCACATAAATAATAGTATCATCTGCATACAGATGACACTGTACATCAGGATTGGTCAATACAAAATTATTCATGTATAAATTAAATAATATTGGACCCAAAATGGATCCTTGGGGTATCCCAGATATTATCTCCCTAAAACCAGAATCCCATCCATTCACTGAAACCATTTGTTTCCTACCAGTTAAATAAGCCTCCAACCACCTAATCACCTTTGTTGAAATTCCCAAAGCAGGTAGTCTAGACAGGAGGATGTCATGGTCCAGGGTATCAAATGCCCTGGATAGATCTACAAAAATTGCTCCACCAACATCCCCCTGTCCAGAGCACCCACAATATCCCCGTGACTGTGATCCGTTCTTCAGTGCGGCTGGGCTACTATCTTCTCAGGGAAATAGAAAGTGTTCTTTTCAAGTTTTTGGTTGATTCTGGTGCACATGTGTCCACTATGAATGCATGGGAATGGGGAGGAGCAACTAAAAGATCCTTGCAAAGCTTACAGCCTTACAAAGGAACTGTTCACACAGTGAATGAAACTGTCCCCAAAGAGGGGAGAGTGTGGCAAACAGTGATCAGTCTAAAAGAGTTGCAATTAGCTTGTGAATTCTTAGTGGCCAAAAATATGACCCAAACTGCACTACTTGGGACTGACTGGTTGGGGCAATACAGATCTACACTGAACTTTGCCAAAAGAGTATGTACTGTATTGGGAGAGGAAGTTTCCTCTGACATCTCTGACATAGCAGGACTCTCATTAGGGGATACAGTAACCTCACACAGCATGGCTTTACAAACAACAGATCCATCCTGTATGACTAATCTAATAAGCTTTTACAACTTTGTGGGGCAACATCTGGATGAGGGTAGGGCAGCTGACGTATTAATGTTTGCCTTCAGGAAAGCATTTGATACCATATCTCACAATATCTTAATATTTAAATTAGTAAAGCTGGACATACACTTATCCTTGATTAAGTGGATACAGAATTGGTTAGCCAGCAGAATACAGACTGTTAGAATGAATGGGTTTGTATCACACAAGGTAGGAGTCACAAGTGGGGTGCCCCAGGGTTCCATACTGGGCCCCCTATTGTTCAATATCTTTATTAGTGTTGTGACATACACGAACAGTGTTAAAGTAGTTAAATTTGCTGATAACATGAAATTAGGAGGCGTAGTTAACACTGAAAGAGGGAAAATCATCAGTGCACTGGAGGGTATTGTCAGTTGGACAAACAAAAATAAAATGAAATTCAGTCTCGATAAATGTGCAGTGATGCACTCCAGCAGGAATAATGTCCAGCAGGATTACTTCATTAATGGGGTTAAGCTAAGGAAAGTTAGTAGTGAAAGAGATCTGGATGTATGTATTAGTAACAAGCTCAAAAGTTTCCAACATTGCAAGCAGATCGCTAATAAAACTGGGCATCTGATCAACTGTGTTCAAAGATCATTTCACTCCAGATCCAAAATCGCTCTCGAGTCCCTCTATAAATCATATATTATACAATGGGCTCCGAAAATGCTGCTCCCTGATTGGTTGGTTGGCACTTTGAACCCATTGTAAATCCTCACCAGTACCAACGGGAAGAAGTGCCAACCAGCTGTACCACCTTTCAACCTGGCACGTATCCATATGATGCAGCATCCTCTCGCTACAGTTGTATCAGTCACACTACATCGCCGTTTTGAAGTCACTGACAACCGCTAAAAAAAAACACAGGTAAATAAAAAAAAATGGAGCCCTCATTTATTCTTATGGATTTAGAGGAGGTAGAACAAGTATTCGGAGTTTCTCCTGACAACTCTGACACCGAAGATAATCAACTTTACCACATTCCTGTAAGAACAAACATACCTGATATTCTCCAAAATTAAAGTGCCTCAGGTCACACTCCCATCATGGACCATCGCGTGGCAACTCACCCTCAAACGTCACAGTCGTCTCAGGTGCCAACCCAAGATCTAGTCTCAGAACCACCAGTCCAGCAGGTAGCCTCATCACTAATAAAACGATAAATATACATTACCTCCCACTACTGTAAGAAACATAGAGGGACTATTTTTCCTCGCAGAGCAACACTACCCCCCAAAAAATAATTTTCTCCTATATAAACACAAAAAAAGTTTCCACAAAAAAACTACTAAACAACAAAAAACCATTGCATAATAACAATCTACCATGACAGGGTGTGGGTTACGCCAGGATTTACAATGTCTGGTGTGTTTTGCTCACTTGGTCGATTGGCCTCGTGACCAAATAATACACCAGGCATTGTAAATCCTGGTGTAACCCACACCCTGTCATGGTAGATTGCTTAATCAGACCACACTTAGACTACTGCTAGAGCCCCCATTTAAAAAAGGAGGTTCACTAAGCTTATATCACGCTGTAAAAACAAATCATATCATGATAGGTTAAGGGACCTAGCATTATGGAACCTTTTTATTTTTTTGTTAACAAGGAGAGACACGCTAAGCTTAAGTTTGTTTCCAGATGCTACCTGGGAGCACAAGGAAATTAAGTGACTTGCTCAGGATCTCACAGTATGCAAGGGGGGGCTGTGAGATTCAAACTCAGGTCTCCAAGTGTGCAGCTCAAAGCCTTAAACCACTGCACTATAATGCCTCCCTAACACTCGAACCTAGCACTCAGAAGGAAAAGAGGTGACATCCTACTACTACTAAACACATTGATTAGGGACCCCATCCATATGGCAAAACTGGGGCTAGTTTTCAAGGAACGTATGTACAATTTAAGGGGGTACAACCACCAGCTGACTGAAACAAAGCCAAACAGTGAGCTATGCAAGCATGTTTATGTATATAGAGCAATAAACTATGGAACCACCTTCCTGATGAGCTTGTTCAGGCAGAAAATGTTGCACTGTTTAAATCTAGCCTCAGTCAATATTTCAGGGAAGATAACTATGGTTATCACCACTGAGTAGTGGGGGACAGCACTTGTGGGCCTTGGCCGTCTGTTATCCTGTAAACTGAAGTATTAACTGAAGTATTTGACAGCGAAGGGATGGAGGTCCACAAGATTATGGCCAGCAGCTATGTGACTGCTGCACCAAGAAGTGAAGTGCTCATCCCTGGCCAGGTTGAAGGAGGTGAAGCCGAAGACTGAGAAGGGTTTGTGAGGCACGCTGATATATTATATATACCATTTAAACTTAACAGCACCGGATCTCACTCACTTTTGAATCCCCCACTGAATGTTGTTATGGGGTGCTCACACTGGGTGGTGTTAAAAAGCTCCACATTTTCTGCATCTATGTCCCTCCAACTGGAATTCAAACCTGCTCTTCTGTTGGCCCGCTGGTCAAGAATAATGAGTTTTTGGTATTTGGAGATTTCAATATAAACTGGTTCAGAAAAATGTAATAAAGCTATGGTACAGGCCCTTGGCACACTCAGGGTAGCACAGGTCATCTCTGAACCCACAAGATACTGTAACAATGGTAGCACACAAACCCTTATAGACTGGATACCTCCACCCAGGCTAGACAGAATCAAATGCTCGGGTGTTCTGTCAGATGCCATCAATGATCACATACCTAATTTGAAGGCTGCCTGACATAGTCAGGACAGACTTCTTGGAATTACTATTTCAGGCAGCCTTCAAATTAGGTATGTGAGTCCATGGAATTCAAAAGATGCATTTTACCTGATGTTACTACTGCAGTTACTGTGTGAGGACTGCTTTCAGCCTCATCAAAGTAACTGTGGCAGTAACATGCATATAGCACCTGCCAATGTGTCACTCACATTGCCCTACTGGTTACACACAAAAATAAGCCACAGTGAGTGGCTTCTCCAGTGTCCCCCTTGGGAGATGGAGACTTTGAAATAAAGTCACAACCAGCAGAAAATCAATCTGTGCATCTTCTGCTTCTGCCCACACATACACACACACACACACACACACACACACACGAACAAGGGGGTGACAATGCCATAGTTAACAACACCTCTTCCCTTTCCCTTCACTCCCCTAAAAGAAATAGGCACTAAGTGGCATTTTGCCGCCCCCCCCACAAAAGAAAGTGGCAGTCAGTGACTGATAATCGGTCCCACAACACAAAGATGTGAAAGTCTTCTTGGCACGGCTGTGAGTTTTCAGGAAGTTTATTTTTTATTTTTATTTAGTTTTTGTTGACCGGGTAAGTGCACTAGACAAATCCTGCCTATTTTCAGGCACGACCCGGGGGACGGGGATACAAATGAATGCCAACTGACCTTGAACCAGATTATGCTGTTGGTGGTATTTTTAGTGAATGAGGGAAATTTGGCCAGGACACCGGGGAAATTCCCCTACTCTTTTCGATAAGTGCCATGGGATCTTTAACATCCACCTGAACTACCACCAATCCAGGCAGATGGGACCTCGGTTTAACGTCTCATCTGAAAGACGGAGACCAGTTATCAGGGCTGGTGGGAGCAGCAGCCATTGACTGCAGAGGGTGACATCACTCATAGCAAGCAGGGACTGATGACCTGTGACTATGGTCTCCAGGGACTAGCACAGCAGCTTCTGCTGCTTACTCATGTCGACCCTTCCCTTCCATCCACACATTATCCCGCTCTCTCAGTCTTTTCAGACAAGCTTTTCATATCCCCCTGCACCACCATCAAATGTGAAATACATAAATAATACAGTGCATTTTTAGTTTAAAATGAGAATGGTCCTTGTATTTCATCGCAATACAGCAAGTTGCTCTACCTGCCCGCTGTGACCCTCTTCACTCAGTCATGTGATCATACAGTTTAAAAAGCAAATTTTTGTGTGTGTGTTTTTTTAAATAATGTTTTATAGTGAATACACTGTACTGCTACTGTGGCTCTGGTCTACTTGGGGCCACTCCATTTTTTTAAATGCTCAGCCCCTTTGATCTCCTCTATCACCTAGCTGTCAGTGCTGTGCCTACAGGCTGTATCATCAGGCACCTGCAAACTCCCCCCGTAAGTGCACTATCTACCAGCAGTATAAACAAATGTGCCATTTTGGTCACTCACTCAGACCCTGGGCCACTGACTCAGCATAAAAAGCAATTGTACTCTATTTCAACTGGACATGTACTGATTGGAGATCAGCACTACTGAATGGTCTGCTTGCTGTCTCGTGCTGTTACTATGAAAGCAGGCAGCATCAAGCTCCACCGCTCAGTTGCTTACTGAATTTATGGCTCTCCCTCACTCAACATTAAACAGCATTTGGGGCAGCAGTTGAACCCCAGTTCTACATAGACAGAGATAATTATAAATAAATTAATAAATTAATGAAGGCATGATGATGCCAAATGAACTTATTAAACAATCTGAATACATATTAGCAGGAATTGTTTATAACACTGGCATATGGCAGCACAAAAACTACGACAGGGACTATTTATGATTTATGACCTACAAGCCTAGTTCCCTTAATCCAAGATGACCCTGCCTATTCTCTACCTTTTACCTATTCTGGCCTCCCTTTTGGCTGCCTACTCTTTCACCCCAATTTCTACCCTATTCCTTAATACCTCCTTATTTTTTATCATTTAGGTATGAGCTCTTACTCAGCGGAGACTATATGGGATTGTTGTCTCTTCTCATTTCAGTAAAGCTTATCATTATGTACCTTTGCATGTTAATTATGTTGACCGGTATGTATAGGCCCATATTGACCAGCACCTTCACAATGTTTTTTCATTTTTTTTTTTTTTTGCACCGTTGTCCACCGTAATTGTAATCTTATGAAGTGTGCTGTATTGTAGTTATGCCCAGGACCACCTTGAAAATGAGCTTACTCAATGGTGTTTATGCCTGGTTAAATAAAGTGATTGATTGATTTTTAAAAAACTGAACAAAAAAAAACAGCATAAATAACATCTTTCATGTGTGTTTTTGTTTTATTTTGGGGAGGGTAAAATTTTATAGCATAGGACCCATTTTAGAAGTACAATAAGACATTCCATGTTAGTGTTTGTCATGGGTTAAACACCTTCCCAGGTGCTGAAGTCCCTCAGTGCATGCATCTTGAGCTCCACTACACACCTGGTTGGGTGTTTAACACATGACAACCACCTTCCCGTCATGTCTTATTGCTTACCTGACAGCACCCACCCAGGTAGCTCTGTGTCTAGCATTATTTACAGTTACTTTACCTAGGTAGAAAATGTATGACCATGGAGGAGGATCTAGAACATGAGATTTCACGAGAGGGGGTACTCTAATAAAGTGATGATTATTGCACTGAAGCAAACACTTAGCATTGAGAGAAATTCTCTTTTAGCTCCAAAGGTACAGAAAAAGGACAATCCTTTCAAAATATCTTCTAAAATACAATTTAATGATTGATCCACCCAAGTTAAGAGTATTGTGAAAATGCTTTGGAAGATTTTTCTATTGGATAAGGTATTATTTCCTCTAACTGCCACTAACCCCAGAGTTATGTTTACAAGCATTCATAACCTAGGGGACCGTCTAGTAACAAGGCATAAATTAGTGTTGGCGACATGATTAGTGGCCTTTGCTAATCAAAGTGAAAAATGATTCGCAACTGGCCAAAGTTGATTAGCAATTTAAAAAAATATATATATTTGTGCTCTAAACTCTATAAAAACTACTTATCTTTGTATTTATTTATTTAATTTTTTTTATTTATTCAGTCTCGGATTACAAAATACCTTTGAGCGCCAGGCAGCTCATTTACAAAGGTTCCACACATCAGTTGGGATCGTGGGAACAAAGCAGACATACGGGAAAAACAATTTGAGTTACAACATACAGCATCAAAATCATAACACATAGTGATAAACAGTCGAATACAGTTGATAAAATACAGAGTGGAGGAGGAGTCTTACTAAAGGATAGAGTGGTGAGGTAAATAAGGTGTTTGTCTGAGGTGGAAAGGTAGCAGCCAGGGGCATTGTCAATGCAGTGAAAGGGAAGGTAGAGGTAGGGAGAGATACAGTGGAACAGGGGAGCATGGCAGCAAGAGGGGTAGGCAGTGGTAGGGTGGGAAGAGGGGAAAGGGCAGCATGGCAGGTGGAACTGAAACAGCCAGTGGCCTTGTCAGTGCAGCAAAGGTGTGCAGAGGGGCAAAGGGAGGCAATAGTAAGATTAGTTGGAGCATCCACAGGTGCTTTCCATTATAAGGTGCTGGTGAAGCAAATACTTAAACTGGGTAAGATGAGGTAGGTTTGTCAGTTCACAGCCCAGACCATTAAACCAGCTAGGGGCTCAGTAGAGGAAGGATCGCTGGTACTGAGCAGTCCGGAACCTTGTGACGAGGAAATGCTCGGTTTTGGAGGTCCAAATGTGATGGATCTTGAGAGCTTTGGTTAAGAGGCAGTCAATACCCGTAGGCGTGAATCCAAGTAACACCTTTTTGGCAAGCAGGCACGTTTGGTATTTGAACTGTTGAATTTGTTCAAGAGGGGCTCCTAGATTATTTCTGACTGTAAGAACATGTGATTTGTACTTATGGCGAGAGGATGAAAACAGCAGAACTTTTTTTTTTCTTAGTTTAGTACAAGTTTGGGTGATTAAAACCAGTTTTCAGCTTCCAAGAAACCAAGCTGTAGATTGTCTTCAAGCATGGTGGGATCCGAGTGACTTGCAAAGATGATGGCATCATTTGCATATAGAGTCTGTAATTGACAGGCATACAGTAAATTGTTCAGGAAGATACTGAAAAGGAGAGGACCCAGAATGGACCCTTGGGGCACACCTGATCTGACGACCTGCTGCTCCAAAACGATATTGGATATCTTCACACACTGTGACCTATCAGCAAGGTAGCTTCCAAACCACTTCAGTGTATTAGTTGAGAGACCAATGTTTGTGAGTTGACTGAGAAGGAGTTGGTGATTCACAGTGTCGGAAGCCTTCGTCAAATCTATGAAAGCCTCTCCTACAAGATTGCCTTTGTCGAAGGACTGTTGAATGAAGCTGGTAAATTCTAACAGAGCTCTGGTCGTGCTGTGTCTTTTTCTAAAACCATGCTGTTGAGGGCATTGTATGGAGTAGCTATCAAGATAATCCACAAGTTGGCTGGCAACTATACATTCCAACACCTTCAATAGTGGGGGGAGAATCGGTATTGGCATGTAGTTGCTATGCTGAGTACAATCACCAGATGTATGCACTGGGGTAACCAGGGCGGTTTTCCATACTTCAGGGAACTGTGATAGCATAAGGGAGAGGCTAATTATCTTGCTTATTGGCAGAAGTACTTCCTCTAAGGTAAATGCAATGAGTTTGAGGTCTAGAGAGTCCCCACTATGCCTGGATTTTCCCAAACGTTAGTTAGAAGTTTTCTGACCTGGGCAGCTGAAACCTGCTTAAAGTAGAAAGGAGGCTGTTCAGGTCTTTCGTCCTCAGAGCACCTAGCCATAGTTGTAGAGGTATCATCAAAGAAGTCTTGTGGAAGGACAATGGACAGATTAGTGAACGCATTATTAAAAGTGTTTGCAGTTGTAAGTGGGTCAATGATGGAAGTGCCATCTAGGTTAAGCAGCGTCAGGGATACCTTTGGTTCTTTGCCAGTGATATCACTGATGTTCGACCAAAATTTTCCACTGTCACCCCATGAGTTTGACAGCAATTCTCTGTGGTGCTTACTTTTCACCTGCTGAATTGTCCGCGTGCAGGCATTTCATGCCAGTTTATAAGTCTGTAGATCCTGCTGCTTACCAGATGCTTTTGCTCGGTGCCATAGATGGTCCTGTTGCTTCATACTTGTTTATGAGTTCAGGAGTGATCCAGGAATTAATTGT
This sequence comes from Neoceratodus forsteri, assembly GCA_016271365.2. Classification (NCBI taxonomy): domain Eukaryota; kingdom Metazoa; phylum Chordata; order Ceratodontiformes; family Ceratodontidae; genus Neoceratodus; species Neoceratodus forsteri. Next base: position 349,989,804 of record CM057452.1, on the reverse strand, counting down.
TCCACGCACCTTCATTTTTTTAAAGGGGGCAAGTATATCACAGGCCATGTTGAAGACCTTAATGAAGTGCTCTAGCGCTGTATTAATATCATTCAACAGAGTCCAGTAGGGACCAGTCCTGTGATCGGAGTTAATGTTTTAAGAGGTCCAGATGCCCACGCTGTAGCATTCTGTTGTAGATAGTTAGGGGTTGGGGAGCATGGAATTTGTTGGGCCAGCTACAGGTGATAGGGGAGTGATCACTAATGGAGTCGGGGTGAATTATTACATTGGTGATGCGATCAGGGTGATTTGAGATAATCCAGTCAATGGTGGTGCTAGTCCCGGTTTTATAATTTATTCTGGTAGGTGAGCTGATGAATTGAGTGAGGTGTAAGGTCGCTAGGGTGTCCTTTATAGCCCCACTGGCTGGTGACAGCCAGTTTATATTGAAGTCACCTAGTATAATCGTCTCAGCGAGGTGCTTTTGGGTGCGGAGATAGTCCAGAACACTGTGGAGACCAGAGGTCAGGTCTTTAGGGGGTATGTAAACTGAGAGCACTGTAAGTGTTTTTATATTTTATATTGTAAGTTGTTTGTATATATTGATAATAGAAACATAGAATTTGACGGCAGATAAGGACCGCTTGGCCCACCCAGTCTGCCCATTTCCCTACCTGATGGATAAGTTGCAGATCCTAGTTAACCAGCAGCCTAATTCTTCCTACCCCCAACCCCTAGAATTGCCTTATGACTGTCCCATGCATGCTTGAATTCCACCACTGTTTTTGACTCCACAACCTCCTCCGGAAGGCCGTTCCATGCATCCACAACCCTCTTGTGAAAAAATACCTTAAATGACCTCTGAGCCGCCTCTTCTATCTTCAAATTGTGCCCCTTGTTCTTGCACACCTCTTTTGAAAAGATGCTACCCTCTTTGGACTTTGTTGATTCCCTTGAGGTACTTGAAAGTTTCTACTCATGTCCCCCTCCTCCTTTCCTCGAGGCTATACATATTAGCTCCTTAAGTCTCTTCATATGTCTTCTGGTGCAGACCCTGCACCATTTTAGTTCTCCTCTCTGGACAGCTTCCATCCTGTCTATGTCTTTCTGGACATTGGTCTCCAGAACTGCACGCAGTACTCCAGATGTGGTCTCACCAGCTGTCTGTACAGAGGATAATAACTCTTGTTTTCTACTGGTGATGCCTCCCTATGCATCCCAGTATTCCCCAGCCCTCCTTGCTGCCCTCTCACATTGCTTGCCCACCTTTAGGTCATCCTGATATGACTACCCCAGGTCCCTTTCCATTTTTTGTTGTTAGTATCTCACCCCCATTGTGTACTCTTCCCCTGGGTTTTAGTTTCCCAGGTGCATTACCTTGCACTTCTTAGCATTGAATCTAAGCTGCCATACATTTGACCATTCCTCTAACCTTGCCAAGTCCCTTCTCATCCTTTCCACCCCACCTTGTGCATCAACTCTGTTGCAGATCTTTGTGTCATCTGCAAAGAGACATACTTTTCCTTCCAGTCCCTCTGCAATGTCACTTATAAAGACATTGAAGAGGACCGGTCCTAATACTGAACCCTGCAGTACCCCACTACTAACCCCCCTTTTTCCGAGTGGACTCCATTTACTATTACTCTCTGTGTCCTATTCTCCAGCCAATTCTTTACCCAGGCTGTCATCTTGGGACCCACTCCCAGGCTGGCTAACTTGTATATTAATCTTTTGTGTGGGACTGTGTCAAATGCCTTGCTAAAGTCTAGGTAGGCCATGTCCACAGCCCTCCCTGATCAACTACTTTGGTCACCCAGTCAAAGAAATCTATCAGATTTGTCTGGCATGACCTTCCCGCTGTGAATCCATGCTGCCTTGGGTCCTGTGCCCCTCTGGCCTCTAGATACTCAACAATTCTTTCCTTCAGAAGTGATTCCATCATTTTCCCTACCACTGAGGTTAAACTAACAGGTCTGTAGTTTCCTGCTTCTGCCTTGCTCCCACTTTGTGAAGGGAATCACATCTGCCTCCTCCAGTCCCTCAGGTACCACCCCATCCTCCCATGATTTGTTAAAGAGGGTAGTCAGTGGTGTCACTAGTTCTACCCTTAGTTCTTTTAGAATTCTGGGATGAATCCATCAGGCCCCATTGCTTTGTCCACCTTCAGTTTTAAGAGCTCTTTCAGAACCCTTTCTTCTGTAAATGGGCTGGTATCAACTTCTGCATCCAGAGTGTTTCTACTGTTTGTTTTAGGTACCTCCCTCTTCCTTTGTAAATACTGAGCAAAATTTGTTTAGTATTCTGCCTTTTCATGTCACCTCTGCCCACCCTCCCTCCCTTTATTAAGCCTCACTATCCCTCCCTTGGTCTTCCTTCGCTCCCTGATGTACCTATAAAAGGTTTTATCCCTTCTTAACTGATTTGGCTATCTTTTCCTCGGTTTGGGCCTTTGCTGTTCTGACTGCCTTTCCAGCTTCCTTTTGCTTTAACTGATACAGTTCTCTGTCCTGTTCCTTCTGTGATTCCTTGTACTTCCTGAATGCTTTTTCTCTTGAACCTTCACTGCCACTTCCTTTGAGAACCATAGTGGTTTCTTACCTCGTTTCATTTTGTTTATTTGCTTTACACAAAGGCTTGTTACCTCTGTGATGGCAGTTTTTATTATTCCCCATTGTTCTTCCACCCCTCCTTCCTGCCCATTTGCTAGTGCATTCCTTAGGCACTCACCCATTTTGGCAAAGTCAGCCCTCCTAAAATCCAGTACCTTTGTCTTTGTATGGTTTGACTCTATTGCTGTGTTTACTGTGAACCATACTGTTCGATGGTCGCTAGTTCCCAGATGGCTACCCACTTCACATCTGTGATCCTCTCTTCATCTCCATTTGAGAGAACCAGATCTAAGATTGCTCCCTCTCGAGTGGGCTCCAATACTAGTTGTCAAGGCATGCCCCTGTAGGGCATCTAGAATAACCCACTCTTAGAAGTGGCTGCTGCAACTGCACCCAATTAACATCTGGCATATTCAGATCACCCATCAGCAATATCTCCCCTTTATCTGCCATTCTAAGTATACTTTCTATTATTTCCTTGTCCATTTCTCCCCTGAGAGGGGTCTGTGCACAACCCTGTGCGGATTGTGGTGCCATTGCATGCCTCCAAATTGACCCACAGTGCTTCTTCTCCTCCCTGTTTACCCTTTTGTTCTGTTGCTTTGATTTCTTCTCTTATGTAGAGAGCTACTCCTCCTCCCCTTTTACCCTCCCTGTCCCTCCTATAGATAGTGTATCCTGGCATGTTTACGTCCCAGTCATGGTTCTGTGTGTACCACGTTTCTGTGACTGCCACGATATCCAGATCTTCCTCCTCCATCAAGGCCTCTAATTCAGGAAGCTTGTTACCCAGACTACGGGCATTGGTACTCATTGCTCTCCATTTTTTGATGGCTTTACCTTCTGTAGCGGCATCCCCACTGACCTTTCTACCTTGGTCTTTTTCTCATTTAGTACCCTGTTTTGTAGGGGGAGGCTGGGATTTTCCTGCTGCTTATCAGTGCCTCCCCTTGACTAGTTTAAAGGCTTGCCAATGAAGCATTTAAACCGATTGCTCAAAAGACTTGTTCCTTCCTGGACAGATGCAGACCATCCTGCCAGTATAGGCTGGTGTCCTCCAGGTAACCCCAGTCCCAATGAAGCCAAAACCCTGTGCTCCACACCATTCTTTCAACCATTTGTTAAACTGCATGGTGCAAAGTACTCGCCTCACCCATGCCACTGACAGGCAGTACCTCTGAGAAGGATACTGTGTGTGCTACTTGTCTTAAGCCCCTCCCAACTCTACAAAGTCCTTCTGCACTGCTCTAATCTCATGATGAGCTAAGTCATTGTCCCTAGGTGGACAATGACGTCCAGCTCAGACCCCGCGTGAAACTGTTCTCGTGATCCCAACGATGTGCTTCCTGTCCCTCCAAGCCATGGCACCAGGCAGGCACCTTACTTCAGTTTTCCCTGCTTCCCCCAGTTCTATCCCCCTAATAATTGAGTCCCCCACCAGGAGCTGCTTTCTTTCCCTGTGGTGCCCTCTGCCTCCTTCCTGAGGGCCTCCCTTGTGACAGTTGTCTGCACCCTCCTTAGTCTCCTCTGCGGGTGTATCCATAGGGGAGCTATGCTCCCCCAGAATGGTGTATGGATTGTGGTGTGGAACAACTGACTGGGTGTGCCTCTGTTCCACCATCCTCACCCTCCCTGAGCCCACTGTGGTCCAACTGCTGTGCTTTCTTTGCAACCTCTGAGGAAGTGGTGGTGGCTCTGGTGCTCTCTGGATGGGGAGGTTCCCTTCCTACTGTTCAGTGTGGCCTGGGGGAAGGTCCCCGTACTACTGTCCAATGTGGCCTGAAGACGGGCAACTTCCTCCCTCAGGGCAGAGAGTTGTCTGCAAATAGGGCAGCATCTCAGCCTCCAGAAAGACTCCCGGAAGACTGCTGCCCCACAGCCATTACATTGCACTACTCCCCACATTTTTTTGTGTGTGTGTGTGTGTGATTGGTTTGTAATATAGAAATAGATATTTATTTATATTATACAATGTGTATGCTTATATTGTCAGTGCAGTGTGCTAGAGAGAATATGACAGTGACATGCACCTTGCACTCTTGAGGAAATGATGTCAGAACCCCAGGTATAAAGGAACTATTTCCAGGGGTGGGTGGGGTGAGGGGTGGGAAGGGGTTGGGCCTAAACTGTGCCCTCGCAAAACAATCAGCTAAAAGCTCTGACCCACTGCTGCAATGAGTGCCTTCCTGTCAGCAAGATGCCCTACACAACAATTTGATAGAGAAATACCCTGCTAATCAGACAGAGAAAAATCCACACATCCAAGTCAGACACAGGTAAACCTCCCCAGCCCCAAAACAGGCCTGGTGGTTTGTGCTCTGAGAGCTGTCAGCCCCAAAATAAGTCAGCTGTGCTTTAAACTCTTCCTGCACTGAAAATCTTAAGAATTGTAACAAACAATCGTAAACCTAGATCCACCACCCTCTGTTGCTTGAAAGACTGTCTTTTCCTGTTTCACACTGCAGGTTTTTCTGTGACCACTCCTTAACCCCAGTAACTTTGTTAAAAAGAGTTTAACTATCACAAACTCCTACGCACCAGTAAATTATTTAAAAATAGTTTCTGTCCCAAAATCCTAGTAGTCAATCCAGCTACCCCCAAGGAACAACCAGAATGCAATATTCAAACACTTATACACATTGTACATATAGTTTCAGACATTGTCTATTTGTAGCCATTTTTGACACAAACAGCAGTTGTATACAGCATAGCACATTATTTCGAGAGCTGATAGTCAGTGAGCGTGACATCTGTCAAGTTCCAGACCGTGACGATTTGTGAGACCATGACAATTTCATTACCATGACAAAAAATTTAAAAAATTAAATAAAAGCCCAGCATTAACCAACAAGGAATGGATTGAGTTCTTACTGGCTCGTCCAGTTTGCGCTACTCTTCACCACCAGGCATGTAGCCTGTAATTCTAACCTGTTTTTGGGGGGCTGGGGTTCACCATCCTGAGCTGCCATATCACCAGGACGTCTTGGCTTTTGACTAAAAAATATATCTACAGTCCTATCTGGGTTGAATTCAGCTGGAAGGAGGCCCTGCTTTTTAATGCAAATCGATGTTTCTACACTGTCCTCTGCCAGAGAGGCTCTCCAGTCAGTTTTTACCTTGTTCATAGTTGAAAAACGCCTTTCTGCTATTGCATTATTTATTTATTTATTTATTTATTGTTGACTGGGTAGGTGCACTAGACAAACAGTTGCCTATTTTCAGGTACGACCCAGGAGAAGAACATACTGCAATTAAAATATAAACAATTTAACAGAGAGATTCAGAGTTACTAACATACAATAAGCAACAAGGCAGGTCAAACATTTAAAGTGTGATCCAAATTAGAAATGAGGGAATATAGACGAGCACCACGGAGATTCAGAGTTTTCAAGCATATGATGATCAACAGACATGTCAAACATTAAAACATTATCCAAGTCGAAAGTGAGGGTCTGGATTTACATTCGTACAATAAACAGTAAGGCATGTTAAGACATGGTAGAACGTAGGGTACAGCGTCTCAATTTTAGCATTCCATTTTACAGTTAGTTCTTAGTAGTGAGGCCTAGGTACAGGAACATGTATATAACTGTAATAAGTGGGCTCGGAGCAGTTTTCAAAAAGTGCCAGCAGTAGTCCATTGTCTAATGTTGGAAGAGACCTTGTTCCACAGTTTCATTGTGGTCACTGTAAATTATACAATGGTGTGTGAAAATCCTGTAACTTCATTGGTCAAAACATGTCACATGACCGAGGGTAAATGCTGCATTACCCACGGCTGAGTAAATGCATTTATAAAACAACATAATTAAACACATTTTACACATGGGTCCATTGTATAACAGCAATAAGGCACTCCAGGGTGTGAGTTATTGGGGATTTACCCACTTCTTGTGTGGTTAAGTCATTCGGCTGCACCTCGTGACACACCACACAAGGCATGGGTAAACCCCCAATAACCCACACCCTGTTGTGCCTTATTGCTTAAGCATGTGATCCGTATTTAGTTTTATCCCTGGGAGTGGATAGTAGATCCTGGTCTGCAGACCTGAGGGGGGTAAGCAGTTTTATATGGCACCAGGAGAGAGGAGATGGATAATGGGGCATGGTTATTAAGCACAATATAAATGATATTCCCAAGGGAGGAGTCACACTGACCAGCAGGGGGCAGTCATCCTAACTTAGAATATAGGGTACAGTGGTGGACAAGCCGATTACTAGATAGCGAAAACCTGCAGATGTTATTGTATGCTACCTCCCATTTGTGAAGGTTATGGCATGAGGTATTTGAGAAGACAGGAAGGCATATGATAGTTTGGGTGACAGAATACTCCTGGCTACTGACACATGGGAGGAAGGGGTGAGATTCTGACTGGCTTGGTAAGTTAGTGCTATTCTAGCACTGACATCCTTACAGGTGTTGGTCAGGTGGAGGGCGAAATCAAGGGAAGGGTCCAGGGTAATACCCTTGTTAATAGAGGCAGGGGCAGACAATGATGGGCCAAAGCACACACACGCACACAGGAAATACTCTCAACACGTTCACAAACTTCAACAGATTAGGATAAGAATTTTGGAAGTCACATGCCAGCTTTGACCAGATAGCAGAGGCAGACAGATTCATAAAATTGGTTTGAGCAAAAATCTTAAACTCTTGCCATTCGGCAAGCAGCAGTGCCCTGTCACAGTCAGGCTGCAAAAGTGCTGAAAAATGGTCAGCTACTACAGTAATATCATTGTTACCATACAGCTAGAGTTATTTTGGGTCTGCTGGCCAAAGTCTGGTATCTAACAGTTTTGCATGGTTATAGATATTACTTTCATCAGTCAAAGAGAACCTTTCTTCACAACACTTCTCAATAGTTGTAATTTATTTCTTACATTGCTGTTTAACATTTTTAACAGCTTGGCCACTGAAATGTGTTAATTTTACACCCTTGTAAGTGACTTCAGGACATGCTCCTGAAAGAGCTTCAGACCCATTTTTTAAGAGAATTTCAAGTTCACTGCCACCCAGAGCTTCAGATAAAGGGATTTTAGATGTATTTTACAACCAGAAATGTGTGCAAAACTTCCAGAAATAGACAGCTTGGAGTAACTGACGGCCTTGTATAAGAACCCTGTTAAGGGCTGACGTCTGTTTTTTTTCTACTAACCCTTCACCTATCAAAGACACACTTTTGAAACTCAATTTGCAATGACTTCTATATAATTCAGGTGTGATGTGAAGGGGTTAAATTGAACTAAAATTATTTGCAACCCTGCTAATCAGCTTAAGCATGGAGGACTTTGTTTTACCTATGTTCTGTGGCAGTCTCCAACTCGAAGAGCTGAAAGATTTACAGCTAGCCTTGACATGGCTCTGTGCTGGTGGACCAGTGTGTATATCAGTTTATTTCTACAAAAGAAGAGAAACGAGAAGCCTGTTTTTTTAAACTTACATTTATTTATTATAACTTCAATTGATACAAGTCATTTCAGCAGGCAAGTACAGTACATAGGCATATTGTACACATCTTATTACAGTTAGTGTTGGTCATACTTCTGATCATGTTACAGCATGTGGGGGTTATCAACATCTGGTATTTTAGCTAACATGTATACCAACATAGGCTATTACTGCCAAGAGCAGGGGAGATCCAACATCAAGCTTAAGACATAGTGCACCCTTGAATAGGTTTAAATCCCCTAATAAACTACAATGGTAGGTTACTTTTAATTTTGAGCTGACTTCTGCAGAGCTTGTTAACTGAAGTGTCGTGTAAAATTCAGATTCATTACAGAACTTAGTAACTTTAATAAATTACCCACTTTATAAACTGTTGTGGGCCATTTCTATTATATTCAAAGTTTTATTTATTTAATTTTGGTAACCGGGTAGTCCCACTGAGACCAGGGGTCCCTTTTTCAGGGGCGACCCAGGTTAATTACAGGTAACAAAGCATTACATATGTACATTATACATATCACAGAGCACGTGAGGCAGGCCAAACAGGGGGATACATCAGATTATTAGTCAATTGTAATACATAGCTAACAATCAACAGTAACAGGGAGTCAGAGACAGGCTATACATTGTTATTTAAGTAACACATTGCAATTTAAGTACAAACAGGCTCATGTCAGCAAGATCGATACCTTATCATTTGTAACAGTAACATTGGCTCAAACTCAGTAGATGGGACTTGAGTTCCTTTTTGAAGCCTCTCAAGGAAGCAGAAGACTGGATATAGGAAGGGAGGGAGTGAGTTCCACAGGGAAGGGATGGAGGTGGAGAAGGATCGCACTCCACAGGAGGTCCTGACTCTTGGCACCTGGAGCAGACTGCATTCTGATATTCAAACTTGGCTGAGTGTTCAAACAGTTCAACACTACGATCCGATCTTGACAAGAGCTGCCTATAGCTTTGGCCGTTTGGAGGCAGTATAGCGCAGTGGTTTAAGGCTCTGAGCTGCAAATCTGGAGATCTGGGTTTGAATCCCACAGCCCCCACTTTCATATTGTGTGACCCTGAGCAAGTCATTTAACTTCCTTGTGCTCCTAGGTCGCACCTGTAAACAAGCTTTCAGTTTAGTGTGTCTCTTCTGGTTAAATATTATATATATATATATATATATATATATATATATATATATATATACACACACACACAATATATATATATATATATATATATATATATATATAATATCTGCATGGATAGAGAGGGGAGCAGCGATCAGTATAATTGGGCTGGCCTAGCACTGTATAGCCTGGAGGTTACAGTAACAAGCTGGCCTGTGAATGAACTTGGTATAACCAGCAGACCTGGGTTTGAGTCCCACAACCTCCACTTGCATACTGTGTGACTCTAAACAAGTCACATAATCTCCCCAGTGCTCCCAGTTCACCCCTGAAAACAGGCACTTGTGCCTAGCAGGTCTTACCTGGTTACCAAAGAATACAAAAACCTTATTTGCTTCTTCCCAATCTAGGGATAGTCTAGTCTGTGTTGGAGCTGTGGGTATGAGAGCTGAGCAGGTTTGCTTGAATGGGGTAGGGGCTAGTATGTTGGTGCCGAGGCTGGCTGTGTTTGCTTGGGGGGGGACTGGATGTGCTGGTGCCAAGGGCATCAGCGTTCACTTGGGTAGTGCAAGGGGGTTGGCAGTGTTGATACGAGGTGGGCTATTTGCTTGGGTGGGGTGACTGGCCTTGTAGGTGCTGGGTCCATCAGTGTTCACTTGGATTTGTTGGAGGTGCTGTACTGGTAGTGTTGGTTCCTGGGTTGGCTGTGTTTACTTAAGTGGGGTGGGGCTGGGTTGGCAGTGTTGGTGCTAGGGCTGTGTTCACTTGGGTGTAGGGCGGCTGGGGGGATAGACTGGCCGCATTGTTGTTCAGGGCTGTTTATACTGCAGCAGTGGCTGAGGGAGCTGACTGTGATCATTTTGCGGGAGCCGGATACTTTGATGCAAGGGGACTTACTGGGGAATGGGGACTCATTAGCCGTATTCTTTCAGAGAGAGAGAGAGAGAGAGAGAAAGAGAGAGAGTGTGTATGTGTGTATTTATGTTGTTAGGGTGGAGTAGACTGTGTGTATCCTGGTGGGGGATGGTGGCTATTGTAAGAGAAGCCGGGTGTATGTGTGGGGGACTGGCTATGCTGGCAATGGAAGGGATCAGGCATATGTGTAGAGAGCTGACCATGTTGGTGGAGGCAGGCATGTAGCAGGAGATGGCAATGGCATTTGGGGATGAGGGTGCCAGATATGGGGACCTGACCATGTTGGTGCCTTAAACTGGTGGTGAAAGCTTATTTTTGGTTTACAAAATATTACCAGAACATGCTATACTTGGCTGCATTTTGGGAAGTATGTTTAAATATTTGTGTGGGGGGGGGGCAACAGGTTGAAAGGCTACAAGATGGCTGGTGTGTCCAGGGGGGCCCTTGTGATCTTAGGTGGCTCCACATACTGTGCTCTATTACACAGGGTATGGGGGGATGTATGCGTGTGCGTGTGCGTATGCGTTTGTGTGTTGTGAATGTGTCGCAAAGGACCTGACTGTTTAGGTGAGTTGGCTTTGAGGAATGAGGGTGGAGTGGACTGTGTGTGGGTTTGTGGAGCAGGCTATGTGTGTCTTGGTGGAAGATGGTGGCTATTGTAGGAGAAGCCATGTGTATATGTGGGGAACCGGTCATGTTGGCAGTGGAAGGGACCAGGCATATGTGTGTGGGGAACTGACCATGTTGGTGGGGGCAGGCATGTCGCAGGAGCTGGCCATGGTATTCGGTGGTGAGGGTGCCAGACGTGTACCTGACCATATTGGTGCCTAAACTGGTTGTGAAAGATCCTTTTGTGGTGAATTTCCCATTTAAGTGGGTGGTGATACTCCACAATATGCTGTTAATTAAGCATGAGCAACAAACAAAAACAAAACTGAGTTTGTTAGACTTGATGTGTTGGTTGCGTCATTGCATTCATGCATTGTATCTTGCTTGCCATCATCAACCTATAATAATACAAGAAATGAGATCTGATGTCAAAACATCTGTCAGCTTTAATAGGAAGGTGATATCTGTGTGTTAGTGACAGTGTATGATCACCAGACTTTGAATGTAGCAGGCATCTGACTGCACGCAACTTAACACAAGATTAATGGAGGTTACTTGGAACTGCAAGAAAAATTCATGAAATAAACATGTACTGTGGCTGGCCTGGTGGTGCTGAGAGTTGAGGCATCTGCCTTACCTCGCCCCATGCCGGTGACTCGTGTTCAGGAGTGGATACGAGTCATCCGGGGTTGGTCAGGACAGTAGAGGATTGAGCATCCAGAGGACTGCTCTCCTCTCCTGGAGAGGGTGGGTTGTGGGCTCCAATGGTTTAGCGGTTCCCAGTGGAGACTGGGGGCTCTGCAGCCAAGGAGACATGTAGGTGGGAAGAGGTGTGGCAGGACGCTCTGAGTGCAGGTGCAGGAGCACGCCCGCCATGCACTGGGTTCCACTGCATGCCTGCACCTTAGGGAGAAAAAGCAGAAAAACCCTGGCACCCAGACAGGCGAAGATGGGACCCACAGCATAGCACACACGCTCAACACTGGGCCCTTCCAACCAGCCTCCGGCTGTCACCCACCCAGCTAGATTGTAGATAGAGCACCAGAGAAGTGGCGGTCCCACCTCTGGGGACTCCGAACTGGGGGGGGGGTTAGTTAGGTTGGAGTGAGGGGTAGAGAGCACTCCCAGGATGGATGTCTGGTTGAAGGACCTCGGCAGAGCGGGAAAAAGCCAGAGCCTAGCATCCATGCTGGCAAGAGGTTTAGGGCCAAAGAATGAGGGGGCATAAACAGAGTTAAAAAAATAAATAAATAAACACGTACTGTAAGTAACTGATTTACTGTGCACATGTTCCTTTCCTAGACTCATTCAGAAATGTATTTCTGTGGATGTGCCGTGGATGAGGTTACAGCGAGGTATTCAGAAGGCTTATGACTTCAAAAACTATAGCATTTGGGAGTATTTCGACTGCTAAAACTTGTTGACTGGAATTATTTTGACTTCTGAAAGTTGACAGCTGGAAGTATTTTGACTCCAGTAAAACTGAAATGACTTCCAAATTTCAACCCATGGAAGCATTTAACTTCCACCAAAATAAAATTATCTGAAGCCCTGCTGCCTCCTATGGGATCACTCTGCTTTGTATATTCAAGAGTGTTTCTCAAAATTTCAACAGAGCTAAGTAGCTCTGGCATTTCAACTACTTCTTTTTGAAGTGCTAGTGAGTATCTGGCAAATGGCTGAAGCAACTGTTCAAAATAGAAAAGGTGTGCTACCATTTGGAATTTAATCATAGGTTGCAACACTCCCTTGGCTTTAGCCTGGTCATGAGTTGGGTCTGTGGCTGTAGATTCTAAATGGGCACAAATTACAGGGTATGATTTGGCAATAGCATGGGTGGCAAGAAGTTTATGCTGCACCCAGTGTGTGCCATGAGCCTTCTTGGGCTTTTCAACTGACATCACCATTGCCTGGGCAAGGGACCACAACTCTCTGAGTCACTTAGGACTTTTCTGATAGAGATAAAACAGTTGGGTCAGAAAGTTTGAAACTTCACTAAAATAGGTGTTATCCAAAGCCTCTTTTATGGTCATTTCTAATTTGTGCGAGAAACAGTGAACAGCAACTAACCACTTCCCTTAAAAGTGCAGCAAGACCCCATCTTACACCCATGTTGACAGCTGCCCCATCAGCCCCAAACCCAACCATGTTTTGTATACTAAGACAACTCTCTGCAAGGATTTCTAAGAGGAGATTTTTCAGTCCTCACTTGTGCCATCTGGTACAGCTTTCATTCGTAGAAATTTAGTCTCCATGTGACTATTGCTGGGGTCTACATAAATAACGTAAACCAGTTTCTTTTTAATTACACCACTGTCAGTACTACTGTCAATAAGCACTGAAAAATAATTTGCATTTTTGACAGTTGCCAGCAGATTTTCTTTTAGGTTCTTGCCGATACACAGTGTGAGTTCTTTCCCACTAACAATGTTATTGTATTTATTGCCCAAATACACTCCATGGCACTTCTCTTGTTCTGCTATTGCTTCAAACCTTTTAATAGGGATGTCTTCTTTGGCCATCATCATATGCAGGATCTTCATCGGTCTGCCTAGAATTGTTCTGTGCTGTTCCTCTGCATTACTGAAAGCTCTCCCTGCAAATAAATTAAATTTTTTTTAGCTCTGGGTTTAAACACTACCCCTTTAGTATTTTTAAACTTACAAATTGCGGTGTGGCGATATATGTCAAGTGGTGACCTTGTTTTTCCAAATTTCAAAATGCTAATAGCTTTCTTGGGCTGCTCAGTCTGAAAATGTTTCTGGATGGTGTCAGCTTTTAGCTGGGAGCCTGTTATCCCTTCGATTAATGCCTCACTGAAGTTCCTCAACCCACGTAGCTCATCTCTGTACTCACAGCACAATTTGCAGCTAACACGCACTGCAAAGACTCCCTCACTGCTTATCTGTAGCCAGTTTTTTTCTGGATCATATTTTTGGTGCCATCTTTCAGCAATTACTAGTTTTACTCCAGCCATGTCAGACAGACTGCAATTATTAAAAAGTTTGAAGTTAGGCAAGCATGAGGTGTGTGGGTATGCACGTAACACATTTTAGTGGCTGTGCTGAGAACTAAAGCAGAATAATGGCAGCTTACCTACATCCCGCAGAACTGTGCAGCAGTACATGTTGGTCAGAATTCAAGTACCCCGAGTCTGTCCCCGCCCCAGTCTCTCTGCAGCCTTTTGGCAAAGCAGGCTTTTTCACATGAAGTTAAGGCCACCTCCCAGCACACTTACTTCATGGGAACAGCAAGAGTAGATCCTTAACTGCAGAGAGAGAGGCAGATGGACTCAGGGTTAACTGAATTTTCCCAGCATGGGCTGCGGAAGCAGATTTGCTCACCTCCCCACAAAAAAAAAAATTGGCTGGCACTGCTAGACACATTTGTTAAATCCCCAACCCTCCCCATCCTTGACTGGCTGGGCATCCCTCCCATGTTTTGTGTGCAGGGCAGAGGTCAAATATCACTGCATAGCAAGGCACATTATACAATGGCAAGAAAAAATCCTGGACTCCGATTGGTCAGTCTTGGGCTGGACCCGTGATGTTAATCAGTACAACATCACGGGTGTGATGTTAATCAGTACAACATCACGGGTGTGATGTTAATCAGTACAACATCACGGTTGTGATGTTAATCAGTACAACATCACGGGTGTGATGTTAATCAGTACAACATCACGGGTGTGATGTTAATCAGTACAACATCACGGGTGTGATGTTAATCAGTACAACATCACGGATCTAGTCTCAGCCTCACTGTGAACCTGCTGCTGAGCAGCAGCATGCTCATTATTTGCTTGATTGTTTCATCTGCTCTTAAAAAAATAAAAACATTTTTCCACACGAAAACATCGTTAAAATAATTTTTTTTTATGCTGTATAACAACGAGCCATTGTATAATAGCAATAATGCCCTTCAGGGTGTGTGTCGTTTGGGATAACGTCACGCCTCAGTTGTTGGACGCACTCGGCCCCAACCACCTGAGGCGTGACGTTATCCCAGCACGACACACACCCTGTCAGGCATTATTGCTTAATTAGTTAATTTTTCACACTGTGGGCTGGCACAATGTCCACACAGTACAATTTTTCACTGCAAAAGCAGGGCACAACACTTGAACAGTTCAGACAGTTTGAGTAATCCCCATCACTGCTGGCACTTTAGTTATAGTGTTCAGTAAATGTCTCTTTTTCCCATCACCGCAAAAGCAGGGCACAGCACTTAGTAGTTTGGGGATGTCTTTTTTCCCATTGCTGCAATTAAAGCAGTGCACAACACTTAGTCGTTCAGTAAATGTCTCTTGAAAAGTAGGGCACAACACTTAGTAGTTTCTCTACAAAAGCAGGGCACAACACTTTAGTAGTTCAGTTAAATGACTTTTCCCCATCACTGCAAATCAGGGCACAATACTTGCCAGCTCATCCACCCATCACTGCAAAGCAGGGCACAATACTTAATAGCAGCAGTCAGTAAAATGTCTCTTCACTGCAAAAGCAGGGCACAATACTTAGCAGCACAGTAAAATGTATATTTTTCCCATCACTGCAAATTAAGCAGGGCACAACACTTGTTGGCACCTCTCAGTAGTCTCGCCCCACCCATCACTGCAAAGTAGCTGGGCACAATACTTTTAGCAGCTCAGTATGTCTCTTCCCATCACTGCAACAGCAGGGCACAGCACTTAAGCCATGTTTACACGGTGGCATTTGTACTGCAGCAACCTGAGCGCTTGGGTTGTTGCAGTGCAAATGTCGCCATATGGACACTTACCGAATCACGGTAACATAGAAACACAGAATTTAATGGCAGATAAGGACCACTTGGCCCACCTAGTCTGCCCATTTCCCTAACTAATGGATAATAAGCTGTAGATCCTAGTTAACCAACAGCCTACTTCCTCCTACCCCCCCCACTAGAATTGCCTTATGTCTATCCTATGCATTCTTGAATTCCCCCACTGTTTTTGACTCACGACCTCCTCAGGAAGGCTGTTCCCTGCATCTACAACCCTCTCCGTGAAAAAATACATCCTCACATTACCTCTAAGCCTTCCCCTCCTCTCTCTCTCTTCAAATTGTGCCCCCTTGATCTTGCACATGTCTTTTTCTGAAAGATGTTACCCTCTTGGACTTTGTTGATTCCCTTGAGGTACTTGAAAGTTTCTATCATGTCTCCCCTCTCCCTCCTTTCCTCAAGGCTATACATATTTAGTCTTTCTTCATATGTCTTCTGGTGCAGACCCTGCACCATTTTGGTTGCCCTCCTCTGGATAGCCTCCATCCTGTCTATGTCTTTGCGGAGATGGGGTCTCCAGAACTGCACACGGTAATCCAGATGTGGTCTCACCAACTGTCTGTACAGAGGGATAACAACTTCCTGTTTTCTACTGGTGATGCCTCTCCCTATGCATCCCAGTATCCCCCCAGCCCTCCTTACTGCCTTCTCACATTGCTTGCCCACCTTTAGGTCATCTGATATAACTACTCCCAGTTTCCTTTCCATTTTTGTTGCTGTCAGTATCTTACCCCCCCTTCCCACATTGTGTACTCTTCCCCTGGGTTTTTGTTTCCCAGGTGCATTACTTTGCACTTGTTTGCATTAAATCTAAGCTGCCATACATTTGACCATTCCTCCAACCTTGCCAAGTCCCTTCTCATGCTTTCCATCCCACCTTGTGTATCAACCCTGTTGCAGATCTTTGTGTCATCGGCAGAGAGACATACTTATCCTTCCAGTCCCTCTGCAATGTCACTTATAAAGATATTATAAAGGACCAGACCCAGTACTAAACCCTGCGGTACCCCACTAGTAACCCCCCTTTCTTCACTGTGGACTCTTTACTATTACCCTCTGTGTCCTGTTGTCCAGTCAATGTTTTACCCAGGCTACCACCCTGGGACAACTCCCAGGCTGGCTAATTTGTTTATTAATCTTTTGTGCAGTACTGTGTCAAATGCCTTGCTAAAGTCTAGGTAGGCCATGTCCACAGCCCCTCCCTGGTCTACTACTTTGGTCACCCAGTCAAAGAAATTGATTAGATTTGTCTGATATGACCTTCCTGCTTGAAGCCATGCTGCCTTGGGTCCTGTGCCCTACTGGCCTCTAGGCACTCAACAGTTCTTTCCTTCAGAAGTGATTCCATCATTTTCCCTACCACTGAGGTCAAACTGACAGATCTGTAGTCTTCTGCCTCTGTCTTGCTCTCACTTTTGTGAAGGGGAATCACATCCGCCCTCCTCCAGTCCTCAGGTACCACACCATCCTCCCATAATTTGTTTAAAAGGGTAGTCAGTGGTGTTACTAGTTCTCCCCTTAGTTCTTTTAGAATTCTGGGGTGAATCCCATCAGGCCCCATTGCTTTATCCAACTTCAGTTTTAGTTCTTTCAGAACCCTTTCTTCTGTGAAAGGACTAATATAAACCCCCTATCCAGAGTGCTTCTATTGACTGGATTAGGTATCTCCCCCTCCTTTTCCTTTGTGAATACTGAGCAAAAGTACTCATTCAGTATCCCTGCTTTTTCACTATTCATCTCTGCCCAACCACCCTCCTCTTTATTCAGCCTCAGTATGCTTGTCTTAGTCCTTCTTCACTCCCTAATGTACCTATAAAAGGTTTTATCCCCCTTCTTAACCAAGTTGGCTATCTTTTCCTCAGTTTGGGCCTTTGCTATTCTGACTGACTTCCCCGCTTCCTCCTGATTTAACTGGTACAGTTCTCTGTCCTGCTCCTTCTGTGTTTCCTTATACTTCCTGAATGCTATCTTTTTTTTCCTAATCTTCCCTGCCACTTCTTTTGAGAACCATAAAGTTTTTTTCTTTCATTTTGATTTATTTGCTTCACACAAAGGCTTGTTGCCTCTGTGATGGCAGTTTTGATGTTTTCCTATTGTTGCTCCTCCCCATCTTCTTGCCTGTTTTCTAGTGCTTTTCTGAGACACTCTCCCATTTTGACAAAATCAGTCCTCCTGAAGTCCTGTACCTTCACTTTTGTATGGCTTGACTCTACAGCTAAGTTTATTGTGAAACTCACTGTTTGGTGGTCACTTGTTCCCAGATGGCTACCCACTTCTAGATCTGAGATTCTCTCTCTGTCCCCATTTGAGAGTACCAGGTCTAAGATTGCTCCCTCCTGAGTAGGTTCCAACACTAGCTGTCTGAGGCATGCCCCCTGTAGGGCATTGAGAATGGCCCTGCTCTTTGATGTGACTGCAGCAAAGGTGCTCCAGTTAACATCTGGCATATCCAGGTCCCCCATCAGCAACATCTCCACTTTCTCTGCCATCCTAAGGATGCCTTCTGTCATTTCCTTGTCCATTTCCTCCCTGAGACGGGGGTCTGTATACAACCCCTGTGTGGACTGTGGTGCCATTTCCAGTCTCCAGGGTGACCCACAGTGCTTCCTCTCCTCCTTGTTTACCATTTAGTTACGTTGCTTTGATCCCGTCCCTTACATAGAGAGCTACTCCTCCTCCTCCTCCTCTTCTACTACCCTCACTGTTCCTCCTGCAGATTGTGCACCCTGGTATGTTGACATCCCAGTCATGGTTCTCTGTGTACCATGTTTCTGAGACTGCCACAATATCCAGGCATCCCTCTACCATCAAGGCCACCAGTTCAGGGAGCTTGTTACTTAGACTACAGGCATTGGTACTCATTACCCTCCATTTTTTGATGGCCTTATCCCTTTTTGCCCCATCCCTGTCCTTACTGCCTTTATCTTTTTCTCCATTTGCCCCTGCCCTTCTCCCTATCGACTTATCTTGGTGTTTATCTCACTAACTACCCTGACTTTTTTTGGGGCTAGGATTTCCATTCTGCTGCTCGGCAGTCCCGGAAAGTCTGGGGATGCTTGGGAGCGAAGCTGTTTAAGCAGCGATGTGGATAGGCTGCACCACTCGCCCCACTCTGCGGCGCTTCCATCCGCTGACTGCCTGACTCCCAGCCCTCCAGTGTGTCTTTACATTGGCACTGGGGCTGTAGACGCAGCTAGCCACATCTTTGGGTTGGGGAAGCTCTGCAACACTCCAAAGTAGGAGTGATATTAGCCGTGTAAACATGGCTTTAGAAGCTCAAAACTGTCTGAAACTTTTCCTCAAAATATCACTGCAAAGAGCAGGGCACAAACTTTAAAATGCCTCATTTAAGCAGGGCACAGTTTTTCACAGGTTGCACTGACTGAGCCAGGAGGCTGATGTCCAATATTCATCTCTGCACTTACAGAGCACAACTTAATTTTTCAGACTTGGCTGAGGGTACAAACTATTTTCAGTGAAAAACAGGGCACAACGCTTAACTCAGACAGTTTGTAAATTCAGACTCAAAAGTTGCCGTTCACTGCAAAGTCAGCAGGACAGAAACTTTTACTTTCGGATCTGTCATCAATTCTCTGCAATACAACACTGCAATGATTACTAGTTTGGTTTGCCCAGCAGGCTGATGCCCAGTCTTTTCATTTGCAGGGCATATTACTCCCGACCCAGGCTGGCACAGATTTTGTTTAACAGAACTGTCCTAATTCCTGAAAAGTGTGCAAGCCGGGCTGGCCCCGTGGCACTGAGGGTTTTCATAGGAAAAGATTCATACAAAATACAAGCAGAGAAGGCTTTCATCCATATTTGCTTGCTAGCGTTTTTTTTTTTTTTTAGATCATCTCATTCTTGTTTGCAGAAAAACTATCCAATCTAATTTTGAAAAGTTCCATTGAACTACTTATCACTACTTCAGTAGGTAGTTTGTTCCACAAGTTAACCACCCTTTGACTAAACCACTGTTTCCTTTTAAGTAGGTTCCATTTCACTGTTGTTAATTGAAGGTGGTGCCCCCTAATTTTGTACTTGCAATCTTTGAGTTTTAGACCATAATTGGTCTACACTGTTATCATGTAGCGCTCTGTAAATCATAGACATGTCTTCCTTTCTCTTCTGTATTGTAAGCTAAACATGTCCAATCTCCTAAGTCTTTCGGTGTATGGCACATCTTTATACCCTATTATTGGATTGAGGTGCTGGACACCACACCTTCCTCCGCCAGTGACCTGGGTTCTTGGAATGAGCCCAGGCCGCTTGGGGGTCGGGCAGGGGAGAGAGAGGATTGGTTACCCAGAGGACCCTCTCCTTTCTTGGGGGAGGGGGACTAGTCATCCTGCTTGCTGACTGCCCTCTGGTGGTAGCCGGAGGGCAGTAATGGTTGGGAGGCTTGATCTGACATCCTTACATCGAATGGAGGGGGAGGCAGGTGAAAAAGGGAAAGTGAGCCTGGCAGGCTCGATGATGGTCCGCCACCTCCTGGAGCAGTCCCCGGATTCTGGATTGGGTCTACGGGAGGGAGGAGAAGCTGGCAACCTCCTTCTGGCATTGCCACAGGGGGCAATCCACAGGGGAACTGCTGGGGATCACCTAGCACAGGAGTGGCGGGACTGAGAGAGAGAGAGAGAGAGAGAGAGAGAGAGAGAGAGAGAGAGAGAGAGTCCCTCCATTCAGAGGGCCATAGTCACCTGCCAGGGCTCCGGTGGCTAAAAAGTGCTTACGAAAAATAAAAAAAAACAGAAAAGTCTGCAAGCTGCTGGCTGTTCCCTTGGAGAATTAATCAGCCCTTCAATTTAGCTGCCCACCCCCTTATCCTTGCTTAAGTGTTCCAGGCCTTCGCCTTGCCAGTCAAGTGCCTTTCTGCCGCTTGCACAGCATCCCCCCCAACGATTCTGAGTGCCAAGTCAGTGCCCTCCTGTGTTTGTTTTTTCCCTCTGTTAAGGCTCTCCACTCGTAAAGAATGAAACGTTTCTACTTGTTTGTTTGTTTGTAGATCTGTGATTCTCCTGCTGCACTTGTAATGCTGCCAAAAGCTACATCTCAACCTCTGCTCACCACCACGTCTCGGCCACTCTCATCTCCACTCCCTTCCTCTCAGGCCCTCGGTCTCCTGAGCTCCCCTCAGCTTCTGGCTCCTGGGCTCTCTCTGCAGCTTTGGCCTCGTCTGGTTAGTCACTTCTCCTGGATCCCTCTGCCCTGCTAGAAACACAAAGAAAACTAACACTACTACTGGATGCAAAACATGATGATGAAATAAATAAAGCACTAAAAAACAATAAAGAAAAAAACAAAAAGAACTTTGTACTCACTGTCACAAACTTGCTCAGCCGGTCAGCCCTCTACTCCCAAAGTGCCAACCTCTGAGCGTATGATTTGTGGACAGTGAACAAAACAAGGTAACCCGCTTGTCTGTTTTGTGGGTTCAAGTCACCATAGTCTCAAGCTCTGGAGGGGTTCAAACTGATAACCTCTTGTTAGCGTACCCAATTATCAGGCTCAGATAATTCTGTCTTCAGGGGGCCAGATATCTTTGCCTACGGGCACCCAACCAGGTCTTTCAAATGAACCCTAAGAACTCTATGAAAGGCTTTAGAGAACTCTATCCATTTCCCAGTTTGGTATACAATAAGCTCATACACAGTGTTACTTATAACCTTTAAAAGCTCCACTTAAAATAAAAAGAAATGTCAAGGCACCCCAGACAGTTTCCGTTGTAAAAATATCTCTTTACTTTAAAATATCAAAACAGAGCAATAAATACAGAATAAATATATCTCCCAACACGTACAGCCTTAAAACAAACAGGTAAAAGTGCAGTTCCTACAATTAATAACTTCAGACTAATCCTGTCTAAGGTCCTTACTTCAGAGCTTTGATGGTCTCTCTTCTCTCAGTCAGAAATATTGTCTTGTGTGTCTCTGTCAAGGATCTCTCAGCAATTAAACACAGTTCTGAGCCAGCCTTCTCATGAGGTCACTAACTCAGCCTTGGTGTATCAAAATCTAGATGTTATATAACACAGGATGTCTAAATAAAATATAAAAAAAAAACGTAATAGGTGACCTCACTGACTTTCCTCTTCTCAGGTTAAACAGACAAAACTGGTTTGTGCTGTACTACACATACATCTCAAACGTTTCTTTGATCTAAGTCACTATATTCAAAGCAAAAGTGTATTTGCCTGTTTAATCCCGTCTGGGCCTTGGAATCTACACCTCAAAGGTCTCTCTGATGTAATTCAAGGGTTCCCCGGGAATGTACAGTATATTTGGCCTTCCAAATTCATCTGGGTCCTGTTTGGCCTAGCCATCAACCTCTTTGATGAAATGAGCTGGTTCCTGGAAGGTTATTCATAACCCATGCATGCTCTTTCCATATGACACCTAGAGCAAAATCAAAGGATTCCCCTGGGGATGCCATGAATGGCTAATTTCATTTCCTGGGATCAAAGCAAATTTAACATGCTAATTGAACCTCAGATCTCTGTAGTTTAAATACCTCCTGTCCTTTGAACTTATCCTTGTTTTTTTTTGGATGTTTCAGTTCAGCAGGACTGTGGGTCTTCTGACTGCCCTTCCCATCACATATTGTATATGTAATAAAAAAAAATTAATACAGCACTCAGAGCTGGCTGTCTACGTCACACTCACCACAGTTGAAATTCTGGTCTGCTCCCCAATCTGCTTCTTCCACCAGCATTGCTGACACAGCAAAGGACAGAATTACATTTCTCCCATGCTGAGAGTGGTGGGGGGGGAGCGGGCACATTCTTCTAGCCACTAACAGACTGCTCAGGGTCCACAGCCTGAACCTCAAAGGATGCCCAGGAAGAAGACTGATTGGACCATGGTGGGCTCGGGAAGGGTGGGGGGTGGTCGAAAGCACATCCTCCAACCAGTCCCACTTAGTAACTCCTACACTTTTTTGGAGGAATGGGAACCCCCCACTCAGGAACCCGAAGCCGAAACCGGAGAGGATGGGTGGGTCCCCAGGAAAGGGAGGCAGGGAACCTCAGAGAAGGGGGAAGCTTCTTCTGGTGGGAGACTCTATTGTCTGGGAAGTGGAGTTAGGGACACCTAGAAGAGAAGAGAGGGAGATCGAGTGCATCCCAGGAAGCGCTGCATGGAGGGATGGGGAGCAGAGCCATAGGATCGCTAGGGCAATAGCTAGGAGGGAGCAGCTGGATGCCATTGTCCACCTGGGGACCAATGACCAGGCAGGAAGAAGGGTGGAGTTAGCCAGAATCCAGGAGGATTTCAGGAAGCTGGGGGGAACCTGAAACAGATAACTCACTCAGTCTCATTCTTGGAGGTGCTACCTGTCCAGGGCACAGGGGAGGATAGGTCACTCCACATCCATACCTTCAACTCCTGGTTGAAGGAGTGGTGTGGAAGGGAAGGTTTTGGCTTCATAGGGGACTGGGCCCGACCTGGACAGATGTGAGCTTATATAAGGAGGCTGGCCTGCATCTGTACGAGAAGAGTACCTTGGCCCTTAGTGAGAAGTTGAAATGCTTCAGCTGCAAGCATTTAAACTGGCCAAGGGGGAGAGCCAGAAGGGGCAGGAGGCTGAGGAACACCCCCCATGGGAACGTGCAGGAAGAGAAGTTCAAGAAATATAAGGGGGCCCAAAGGGACGAGGGCAGGGAGGTGCACCTTGAGTGTCTAAGGGATGCAAGGAAGGCTGTTAGGAGAGCTAAGGTGCAAACAGAGGAGGGTTTAGCACGGTCTGCGAAAAAAGGGGACAAGGCATTTTATAGGTATATCAGTGAAAGAAGAAAACCGGGCGGGGGGACTGTGAGGCTCAAAGGGGAGGAGGGAGAGTATAGGAGGGGATCTGGACAAGGCAGAAATACTGAACAAATACTTCTGCTCAGTATTCACTAGGAAGGGGGAGGGTCAAGGACCACAGATAGGTAGCAGAGGCAATGGGGGGGGGAATGGACACCAGTCCATTCACAGTGGAGAGAGTTCTGGAAGAACTCACAAAGCTGAAGGTGGATAAAGTCATGGGGGCCAGACGGCGTCCACCCGAGGATATTAAGGGGGCTGCGATGGAAACTGGCAGTGCCTCTGGTAGCCTTGTTCACAAAGTCACTCAACATGGGTGTGGTTCCAGAGGACTGGAGGAAGGCACATGTGGTCCCACTGCGCAAAAGTGGCAATAGGGAGGAGGTGGGGAACTACAGGCCAGGCAGCCTCACCTCAGTGGTGGGAAGATCATGGAGACACTGCTGAAAGAAAGGACAGTAGCACACCTGGAATCCAGGGGTGCCCAGCATCTGAGGCAACATGGATTTACAGCATGAAGGTCATGTCAAACCAATCTGATAGATTTTTTTAATTGGGTGCCTAGGGAAGTAAATTAGGGAGGGGCAGTAGACATCGCCTATCTAGATTTCAGCAAAACCTTCGACACTGTCCCACTTAGAAGGCTGGTTAACAAGATGGGTAGTCTGGACATGGGATACAAGGTGGTGAACTGGGTTAGGAACTGGTTAACAGACAGAAGACAGAGGGTGGTGGTAAATGGGGTACAATCTGGGGAGCGGGGATGATAAGTGGGGTACCACAGGGATCAGTACTGGGACCAGTCCTGTTCAATGTCTACATTTGTGACATTGCAGAGGGAAAGGTCTGCTTGTTTGCAGGTGACACCAAGGGTGCAACAGGGTGGCTACTCCAGAAGGGGTGCAGAAAATGAAGAGTGACCTGGAGAAGCTAGAAAGTTGATCGGAGATGTGGCAACTGAGGTTCAATGCAGAAAAGTGCAATATAAAACACTTGGATAGAGGGAACCCTGAGAAGAGCCACAGGTTGGGGGAAGGAGCTGACTGTCACCAAGGAGGAAAGGGTCCTGGGGGGTTATTATCATCTCTGATTACCTTAAGATATCAAAGCAGTCCGCAAAGGTGGCAGGGAGGGCCAGTGGCATGCTGGGGTGAATAGGCAGGGGTATCATTAGCAGGAGGTGGGAGGTGGTGATGCCATTTTAAAAAACATTGATAAGGCCTCACCTGGAGTACTGCGTGCAGTTCTGGAGGCCACACCTGCGCAAGGACATAAACAAAGTGGAGACTATCCAGAGAAAGGCGACAAAGATTGTGCAGGGCTTGCACCACAAAACGTGAGAGAGACTAAGTGGCCTCAATATGTACTCACTGGAGGAGAGGATAGAGCGGGGGGACATGACTAAAACTTTCAGGTACCTCAAGGGCATAAACAAGGTGCAGGTGGGGGACCTTTTCCAGTGTAAAAAAGGTACTAGAACAAGGGGGCACGATATGAAATTTGGAGGGGGGTAAATTAAGAGGTAAATTGAGGACGGTTTTCTACACGGAAAGGGTAGTTGATGCTTGGAACAGTCTGCTACAGGAGGTAGTGGGGGCAAGCACAGTGGAGGGGTTTAAGCATGCCTGGGACAGGCACAAGGGAACCTTGAGAGGGGAGGGAGTGATGAAAAGTCATTGATCACATAGGGTCAGTGGTCACATAAAATGTATAGTGTCTACGGGCAGACTGGATGGGCCTGGCAGTCCTTATCTCCTGAGAGTTTCTATGTTTCTATATTTCTATGTCAGGGCTGCAGAACATGGAAGCCCTGATAGTCCTGAGTGCACATTTCAAAGAGTGGTAGCAATATGATTTTACCCAGCTTAGATGCATGGGTACTGCTGTTGTTGAAACTAGAGACTGGGCATGGGAGAGAACATGGCTGGCTATAGCCTAGAGGTTAGAGTAATGAACTGTGAATGAGCTTGGTATGTCCAGCAGACCTGGGTTTGACTCCAACAACCTCCACTTGCATGCTGTGTGACTCTGAGCAAGTCAATTAACCACCCCAGTGCTCCCAGGTCACGCCTGAAAACAGGCACCTGTGCCTAGTGGGCCTTGCCTGGTTACCAAAGAATAATAAAAAAAAACTCTTACAAAAGGGACACAAAGTGGATTGTCACCTTGAACTCATGGTGCCTATAAATCTTTTTTTTTTTTTTATTTATGTTTATTGCATATTAACACAAGCCATATAATGTAATACACTCATGTAAGGCATAGGAACAGAAATATATCAGTTATACATCCAATGTATCAGGTTTAACAAGCCTATACAATCTGGAATAAGGAAGTGGGGGAATTTCTAGTAAGTATGCATATATTTATAGATTTTAGTCCAGTATAAGCTGCACCCCACAAGACTTTTGGTGGTCAAACCCAAAATGCTTAAGTTCATAAATTTACCACAACACAAAGTGCTGATATGATCCCAGATCCAAACATTACTATCTTAATTTGAAACACTTATAAGCTATAGCTCACATACATAGATACATAGACAGTGTCAGCAGATAAGGGCCTATGGCCCACCCAGTCTGCCCATTTCAGCTTGTAAGTTCAGTTTATGTTTTCCTAGAAGTCTGTTGCCCCTTACCCCTGACCTCCAGAATTCCTTTATGTCTATCCCATGCATTCTTAAATCCCGTGATTGTTTCAGCCCCCACCACTTCCTCTGGCAGGGTGTTCCACTTGTCCACCACCCATTCTGTGAAGAAATTCTTCCTCACATTTCCTCTGAATTGTCCTCCCTCCAAGTTAATCCCATGCCCTCTAGTCCTGGAACATCTTTTTCACTTAAAAATAGTGTATTCCTGCACCCTGTTCCTCCCTGTAAGATGCTTGTATGTCTCTATCATGTCCCCTCTCTCCCTCCTCTCCTCCGGGGAGTACATGTTCAGTTCCTTCAACCTGTCCTCATAGGACTTGTAATGCAATCCATGCACCATCTTTGTTGCCCTCCTCTGAACCTTCTCTACCCTGTCTATGTCCTTACGTAGGTGAGGTCTCCAGAACTGTACACTGTACTCCAGGTGGGGCCTCACTAGTGTCTTGTATAGTGGAATTATGACCTCCCTTTTCCTGCTGGTGATGCCCCTGCCCATGCATCCCAGCATCCTATTTGCTTTACCTGCTGCCTTGTCACACTGTTTCCCTACCTCGAGGTCATCAGAGATGATAACCCCAAGATCCCTTTCCTGCTTGGTGCATGCTATATCCTCATCCCCCAACTGATACATTGTGCCGGGGTTTTTGTGCCCCATATGCATTATCTTGCACTTCTTTGCATTGAATTTCAGCTGCCAAACCCCTGATCATTCTTTAAGTTTCTGCAGGTCCCTTCTCATTCTGTCTACACCCTCTGGTGTGTCTACTCTGTAGTCTACTCTACATGCCCCAGAACTCTGCATTAGTAGTCCAATAATGAAAACCACTAGGCTCCATCTCTCTAAAATTACATAAGCCCCAAATAACAAACTCATAGGCAAGAAAACTAGAACTTTTGTTACAACTTCGTTTTGAGATGCCACAACTAAGTGGAATGGAACAGAAGGACAGAGACTATCTATAAGGCACTTTACAGAATGAGTGATCAATTTAGGATGATTAACTAAAATGATCAAGTTGTTACTTTACAGTCCCACTTTCAGGTCTCCTCATCAGAATCCTCTGGCTGGCTGGCTCCTTGGGCCTCAAACTCCCTGGCTATTACTTCAGTCTTCCTCCCGGCTTCAAGAGGGTCCGTGTACTGAAAATCTTCCCTCCATAATAAACGCGAAGACGAGCTGGCATTAATAAGGAGTGTGTTACCCCGAGAGTTCAGAGTTTAGCATGAACCGCATCAAATTTCTTCCTACACGCCCTCGTTGCGTAGGAGAGGTCTGGAAACAGATGTAAAGTGGCTCCACTGTAGTTAAGGTAGCCCGTGGATCTTGCAGCCTGGAGGAGTAGGTCCTGAATTGCTGCACTGGCCATCACTAACAGGACTGTTCGGGGAGCATCTGTTTGAGATCCTGCTGTACGAGGTGTAATTCTGTATGCTTTATGCAGTTGACCAGCAACTGCATTAGAGTTGAGTCTTAATGCCTCAGACAGCCATGATTGTAAAAAAGCCAGCAAGTTGTCCTCTTCACTCCCCTCTGGGAGCCCGATCAACCGTATGTGAGAAGCCCTATTTGCGTTCTCCAGTGGTACCATAATTGTGTGTTCTCCTGCACCACCTTAGAGGTGGCAGTCAAGGCTTTTGTGGCAACTTTTTCAGCCAAAGCTGCTGCTTGCGATGCAGCTTCTGCTTGAATGTCCTGATCCGCAAAGTGCTGCAGAATTGACTCCATTTTCATGTCGATCGCCTGTATCGAAGTTTGTAGTGCTCTCCACAGGGAGTTCAGGCCCAGCTGCTGGTAACAGGGATGTGGATGCGGCCTGAGTGTCCACTTGTGGAGGGTTTTTGTTACCACTCCCGCCTGCCTTCTGCATGTATTTGGTACCAATCTCTTCAGGATGAAGACCTCTTTCCAAAGATTTATTTATTTATTTAATGAATTTTGTTGACCCAGTAGGCCCAATGGGACTAGAAGTCCCTTTTTCAGGGGCGAGCGGGCCTTATAGATTGTTGTTAACTGTAGTTAAAGCAACGAAATTAAGCTTGAAAGCTCGAGAAACACAGAGCCAAGCTAAAGTGCATCTAATCTGTAGGGGTGCTCCACAGCGCCCCATGGTACCTTTAAGTCTGAACAATGAACTGCACTTTATCTCAGAGGGTTTTTGTTCTTTGTTCATATTCAGCTCTTGTGTTGTGTTTTATTGTGTTTTGCTCTGCATTTTTTGTATTGTTGTAGACTCAAAAGATGTCTGGATTATATTTTATACTGCATTTACTGTAACAATGTATGAACTTGCACAAATCAGTAATATTTTTTCTTTCTCTTTTCCTGGATGGACTTCATGTCTTTTTCTTCTATCACCTTCGATGGATATATTTATGTATCTGTGCTTATACAGTGTACATTAGTGCTACTGCACTAGGATAAAGGCGCTATCTAAAACAGAATCCTAGCTAGATAAATTTTTTATCTTGTTAGTAGGGTGTGCCACTTCCATATATTCTTACAATGGGGCACGTCTCTCTGTACCTCATGCTGAACAATGTGTCTTATGATCTCCTGAACTGCAGCAGCTGTGATTTTTACAATGTTTTTAAATAACATTAATGTACATTGTATAAACTGCACATGTGATGGGCAGCGGTGAGCTGTTGTTTTTATCTTCATCTGTGGTCACTGATCTCGAGTACTCTTACTCGTGGCTTTACCACTCGTGAGGTCAAAAAGTCACCCATATCTGTTCTTTCCTTGGTACTCACTGCTAGCTGACCTGTATACACTTTCCCTTATTTGAAAATGCTACCTTTCTTGCACTACTTATGATTGTCATCACTCCATTGGGCTTGTGAATCTGCCACATATAATTTCTGAGTTACTTTGTGATAGTTATTTTGCTTACTTTGGAGTAACACTGTTTAGAGCCTTAAATTGTTACTATTAAAGAGTTAGTGAAGCTAAAAAAAGCAGGTAAAATATAGAATAATGCATGGAGAAGTGTGTATAATGAGGACTGTATACTTTTAAACACTTCCCCCGTTTTATTTTTTATGTTTACTGGTTCTTTGACTATTGTATTTTTTTCTGTTGCATGGAATAATTAGTGACACAGCAGTGTTGAACTGTTTTCTAACTTTATTGCAACACAAAGAACAGGATGATTTTTATATAGGAAAGTGTTTAAATTTACTTTTTTAAAAAACATTTCTTGACATTTTGTAACACTTTTAAGACACTTACAGTATTGTCAGAGAGTTCTGCATCAACTTTTAGAGTGCTAGTCAGTGCTGTTTAAAACTAGTACTACTGCAAGTAAATCTGCGTTAAGTAACAAAACAACATTTGTAAAACTGGTAAAACTTTTTTGGGGTAATTTGAACTTTTTGGGTACTCAGTGACAGTGAGAAGCCAGTCAGAAAAGACTTGCCTGCTTCTGTTGGAGGCTGAGAAACTTGCTATACTGCAGAGAACAAACTGGAATGCATTTGAGGAACTGGGAACCTGGTAAGACATAATATTGTTGGGGACTTGTTAGGAAGGTAAACTACGCTTTCTACAGAAAGTTTCATTTTTTCTTATTGGCATTAAGAAGAGAATTGCAGGATTCCATTAAAGTGTAGTAATTTTATAACTAGAGGGGGTGAAATACAACTGAAGTTGATTGAGTCCTGTGCTAGAGACCTAGGATTTGGAAGGATATTTGTGCAACATTTTATAAGTGTCCTGCTGGCTGAGCAGTGAGTTCATTTTTGTCCCTGGACTCAGTAGAGTGGTTTGTGTAGGAGCAGTGGTCTAGTAAATTGTGGTGTTGGTTGACTTACTATAAAGGGCAGTACTCACCAGGGTGGTGGAGCACTGGTGTATTTGATTGTTTCTAACAGTCACCAGTGGTTGTGGCATTTCCTTTATAGCCAAGGTTCTGACATCACTTCCTCAACAGGTCTTGGGGCAGAACTGTCATATTCTTAATAACCCAGCACAGTGCATAAAAGGTAAGTACACACCAATTTTTTTTTTATATATATTGCTCATTGTATATTATAAGGAAGAGGGACATGTGGGGAGTGGTGCAATGCACTGTCTGTGGGGCAGCAGTTTTCCGGGAGACATTCTGGACCTGTGTTGATGCCCTCTTTGCAGGCAACTGTCAGCTCTGAGGGAGGAGGTTGCCCACCTCCAGGCTGAACTTGCAAGGACTAAGGAGGCCTCCGCCACCCAAAGAGCACCAGTTCCACAACCACTTCCTCAGAGGTTGCCATGTGTGAAGAGCTGATGGACCACAGTAAGTTCTGGGAGGGTGAGGGTGGTGGAACAGAGGCGTAGCCCCCGAGTTGTACCTCTACAGAAATCATATGTCAGTCTGGCAAATCAAGGTTCCTCTATGATGACACCATCAGTGGAGACCAAGAAGAATGCTGGGGACATCCACAAGGGAGACCCACAAAAGAGTGACAAGGGACACCACAGGGGAAAGATACAGCTTCTGATAGGGGACTCAATTGTTAGGGGTGTAGACCTGATGAAGGGAGAGGAGAGGGAAGTAAGGTGTCTGCCTGGTGCCATGGCTTGGAGGGACAGGAAGCAAATCCTCAGGATTGCAGAAGCAGCATCACAGGAGAGGGAACTAGATATCATTGTCCACTTCGGGACAAATGACCTAGCTAGGCATGAGATCAGTGCAGTGCAGAATGAATCTGTGAAGTTGGGGAGGGGCCTCAGACAGGTAGCAAGCACGGTAACCTTCTCAGAGGTGCTGCCAGTCTATGGAGTGCAGTTTAATGAATGGTTGCAAAACTGGTGCAGAGCACAGGGCTTTGGCTTCATTGGGGACTGGGAGTCCACATGGAGAGATGAAAGTCTATACTGGCATGATGGTCTGCATCTGTCCAGGAAGGGAAACAAGCTCCTAGGTGACAGGTTTAAAGGCTTTCTTGGCAAGCTTTTAAACTAGCCAAGGGGGGAGGTGCTGATAGGAAACGGGGAAGTTCAAGCCTCTCCCTACAAAACATGGCAGGTAGTAGGGTAAACACTGAGGTACAGAGCTTGACAGAGGGCAGGACAGGGGTAAATGGAAAAATAGACAAGGGCAATAAGAGCAGGGATGGGGTAAAAAAGGATAAAGCCAACATTAAATGGAGGGCAATGAGTACCAATGCCCGTAGTCTGGGAAACAAGCTTCCAGAGCTAGTAGCCCTGATGGAAGAAGAACACTTGGATATTGTGGCAGTCACAGAAACATGGTACATAGGGAACCATGACTGGGATGTCAACATACCAGGGTACACAATCTATAGAAGGGACAGGGAGGGTAAAAGAGGAGGTGGAGTAGCTCTCTACATAAGGGAAGGGATCAAAGCTACAGAACTAAAAAATAAAGGGGAGGATAAGAGGCACTCTGTGTCACCTTGGAGACAGGGAATGGTTGTATACAGACCCCTGTCTCAAGGGAAGGAAATGGACAAGAAAATGATAGAGGGCATTCTCAAAATGACTGAAAAGGGGAGATACTGTTGATGGGAGACCTGAATATGCCAGGTGTTAACTGGACGACATGGACTGCAGCCACATCCAACAGCAGGGTCATTCTCAATGTCCTACGGGGGCATGTCTTAGACAGCTAGTGGTGGAACCCACTTGGGAGGGAGCGATATTAGACCTGGTACTCTCAAATGGAGAAAGGATCACAAATTTAGAAGTCAGTAGACATCTGGGAACAAGCGACCACTGCACAGTGTGCTTCACAATAAACACAACCATGAAGACAAGCCATACAAAGACAAGGATACTGGACTTTAGAAGGGCTGACTTTAACAAATGGCCAGAAAGGAGGGGTGGAAGAAAAATGGAGACAAATCAAAATTGCCATCATGGAGGCAACAAGCTTTTGTGTGAAACAAATAAAGAAAACAAAGCGGAATAAAAAACCACTATGGTTCTCAAAAGAGGTGTCAGGGAAGGTTAAGGAGAAAAAGGCTGCATTCAAAATTTATAAGGAATCACAGAAGGAGCATGACAGGAAACTGTATCAATAAAAGCAGAAAGAAGTGGGGAAGACAGTCAGAAAAGCAAAGGTCCAAACCGAGGAAAAGATAGCCAACTCAATTAAGAAGGGGGATAAAACCTTTTATAAGTACATTAGGAGCATAGAAAGGTTAAGGGAGGATAATGAAGATTAATAAAGGAGGGGGGGGGTGGGCAGAGGGAGACAGTGAAAAGGCAGAGTTACTGAATTAATACTTTTGCTCAGTACTCACAAAAGAAGAAGAGGAGGAGGAAGAGTTACCTAAACCAAACAATAGAAGCACTCTGGGTAGTGGGGTTGATGCCAGTCCATTTATAAAAGAAAGAGTCCTGAAAGAACTCCTAAAACTCAAGGTGGACAAAGCAATGGGGCCTGACGGGATTCACCCTAGAATCCTAAAAGAGCTAAGGGAGGACCTAGTGACACCAGTAACCACACTTTTTAGCAAATCATGGGAAGATGAGGGTGAAACCTGAGGACTGGATGAGGGCAGATGTAATTCCCCTTCACAAAAGTGGGAGCAAGGCAGAAGCAGGAAACTACAGACCTGTTAGTTTGACTTCAGTGGTGGGGAAAATGATGGAATCACTTCTGAAAGAAAGAATTGTTCAGTACCTAGAGGCCAGCGGGGCACAGGACCCAAAGCAGCATGGATTCACAGTAGGGAGGTCATGTCAGATGAATCTAATCGATTTCTGTGACTGGGTGACCAAAGTAGTAGACCAGAGAGGGGCTGTGGATATGGCCTACCTAGACTTTAGCAAGGCATTTGACACAGTCCCGCACAAAAGATTAATAATCAAGTTAGCCAGCCTGGGAGTGGGTCCCAGGGTGGTAGCCTGGGTAGCAAACTGGCTGCACAATAGGACACAGAAGGCTATAGTGAATGGAACACATTCTGAAGAAGGGGGTTACTAGTGGAGTACCTCAGGGCTCAGTACTGGGTCCAGTCCTCTTTAATGTCTTTATAGGTGACACTGCAGAGGGTCTGGAAGGAAAGGTATGCCTCTTTGCAGATGACACAAAGATCTGTAACAGAGTTGATACACAAGGGGGGGTAGAAAGGATGAGAAGGGACTTGGCAAGGTTGGAGGAATGGTCAGACATATGACAACTTAGATTCAATGCAAAGAAGTGCAAAGTAATGAATCTGGGAAAAATCCAGGAGAAGAGTACACAACAGCAGGGGAGGTACTAACAACAACAATAATGGAAAGGGATCTGGGTGTAGTCATATCAGATGACCTAAAGGTGGGTAAGCAATGTGAGAAGTCAGTAAGGAGAGCTGGGGGATACTGGGATGCATAGGGAGGGGCATCACAAGTAGAAAAAGGGAAGTGGTTATCCCTCTGTACAGACAGTTGGTGAGACCCCATCTGGAGTACTGCGTGCAATTTAGAGACCCCACGCAAGGACATAGACAGGATGGAAGCAGTCCAGAGGAGGGCAACCAAATGGTGCAGGGTCTACATCAGAAACCATATCAAGAGAGACTGAGAGAGCTTAATATGTATACCCTTGATGAAAGGAGGGACAGGGGGACATGATAGAAACTTTTAAGTACCTCAAGGGAATCAACAAAGTCCAGGAAGGTAACATCTTTCAGAAAAAGAGATGTGTAAGAACAAGGGGCACAATTTAAAGTTGGGGGACGTGCTCAGGGGTAATGTGAGGAAATTATTTTCATGGAGAGTGGTGAAGCATGGAACCGCCTTCCTGGAGAGGTTGTGGGGTCTAAAACAGTGGGGGAATTCAAACATGCATGGGACAGACATAAGGCAATTATAGTGGGGGGTTGCAGGAAGTAGGCTGTTGGTTAACTAGAATCTGCAGCTTATCCAATAGGTAGGGAAATGGGCAGACTGGGTGGGCCAAGTGGTCCTTATCTGCTGTCAAAGTCTATGTTTCTATGTTATCAGTCCAGTGTAACTTTAGATGAAGGATTTTCTCTCTCTCTCTCTCACTCTATGTCTCCGTTGTCTTTCTCGGCTGCAGCAGAGGTGCCATCTACAGGAGTAAGAGAAAAGTTCTGGATTTAGAATACTGTTAGCCAGTGTTACTTGAATACTAGCTGTGGAGTTTAGGGATTAATTTACCTATTCTCTAGTCGGAGTACGAGTCGTAGAGTCCCTGGTATGAATCGAGATGAGGTTGCCATGTTTTTTATTGTTTTAAGTTTAGATTTCTTTAAACTGCTATGACATAGTTTTTCTTTGTGGTGCCTGATGAGAAAGCAGTTTGTTGCACTGGTGGTTTGCAGGTGTGGCGCGAGCGAGTTGACAGTACAAGGACAGGCAGTTGTGCACCTGCACACCTGCACAACAGAAGGCAGTAGTGCAGGTGTTTACATGTGATGGGAAGTGTTGGCAGAACCTTTGTGAAAGGTGCTTGGACAAATTCCTTTATTCACGGTTCGTTATTCACGTGTGAATAATGGAGTTTATCAGCTACTGTCAGTGGTTGATAAAGATGACTAACCAGTAAATATACAATATGTTGATAATTTTTAAAAGAATACAGCTGGTACTTTTTATTTGAAAAGTTCTTTTTTTTTATTTTCCCATCTGTTCATTAGAAGGTTTTCTACCTGGCAGTGTTAGGTTAATGCTTGAAGTTAATACTTGGAGTCTTTGAGGTAGTAGCAGATGAGTATGCCTATATATCCCTACTGTACCTCATAATTAGTTATAATAATCCTTTAAGTACCCCCCCATCCATATACACAGTCAGCTGACGTTTGAAGTCTTCAGTACTATTACTGCCTATTATTTCTTCTGTTAATGCATTCCAATTGTGTATAATTCTCTGGTTATATTACAACTTTCTATTGTTTGTCTTAAAGTTAGTGTTTAGGATTTGTCTATTGTGACTTCTTGTATTATGTGCCTCATTCCTAAAAGCAGTATTTAAAGCTTCCATTATTTCGGTATCCTGTTGAGTTCATAGAATAAGAGATCCCCTCTGATCCTCCTTCTGTATAAACTACATAATGATAAATGATTTAACCAATCTTCATAGTACACATTTTCTAAGCCTCTCATTGATTTGGTTGCTTTACATTGTGTTCTTTCCACTTTTGCCCTGTCTGCTATGTTTAGCCCCCTCACCCCAGAATTGAGAGCAATATTCTGCAAGTGGCCTGATGTAAGCTGTGTAGATAATGAATAATGTCTCTCTGGATTTATGGCTAAAATGTCTCTGAACGTTAATGATGAGGTAGTTTGTTTTATTGAATACTTTATGCATTACTTCTGCTTACAATCAGCTGTAATACATACACCTGGATCCTTTTCATATTGAACAATAGCCAGTTTGGTTCTGTTTGAATAATAATATCTTCCTGGGTTGTTTTCCCCATAAGTATTACAGTACATTTTCCTTTGTTATATTTCATGCCCCACTTGGTAGTACAGTCTTTCTGTAAGTTTTTGTCATCATTAATGTTGTTGGCTATACCACCCAGCTTTGTACTGTCGGCAAACTTGTTGCAGCAGTTTTTAACCTCTTTCCCGAAGTCAGCAATAAATAAACCAAATAGAACTGGTCCCAACACCGAGCCCTGTGGGACGTCACTGGTGACCCCTCCTTCACTTAACAAAAACATTTAATCTGACCCTTTATGTTCTGTTATTTAGCCAGTTTTTGGATCCAGTTTAATATATTTTGGTTAATGCTGGGATGATCTTCTGTCATTTTATGTATGCGCTTATGATGGGATACTCTAGCAAATACTTTGCTCAGCTCCAAAAAGATGATGTCAGCCATGTTTTCCTTGTCTAGAGTTTTACTAACTGGTTCCTAGAAACAGTAAATTTGTATTACAAGATCTCCCCTTCCTAAATCCATGCTGTAATTTATTGGTATTAGTAGGTAAGGCACAGTCAGTTGTGATTATTTCCCTAATCAATGTTTCCATTATCTTTCCCACTGTAAATGTTAAACTTATTGGTCTGTAGTTCTGAGGTTCAGTCATACTACCCTTTTTAAATATGAGGACTACATCTGCTTTTCTCCAGAGTATTGGCGCCTCACCCGAACTTAGGGACTTAGTACAAATGAGTGTTAGTTGGGCTACTATACTGTGAGCTAACCCTTAACATAGAAACATAGAATCTGTCGGCAAATAAGGGCCATACAGCCCACCTAGTCTGCCCATTCCCCTACTTGGTTTGGCAATCCCTACTCTTATCTGGACTGCTTTTCCCCTGCTCTGCTGTACAGCAGGGTGCCTCTATGCTTATCCCATTGAAGCCCCATACTATTTTTGCTTCCACCACCTCCGCTGGTAGGCTGTTCCATGGATCCACTACCCTCTCTGTGAAAAAATACTTCCTAGCATTCCCCCTAAGCCTCCCTCCCTCCAGCTTTATGTTATGTCCCCTTGTCCTTGTTTACTTTCGTCTCTGAAATATGCTCCCCTCCTGTACCCTGTTTATTCCTCTAAGGTGTTTGAAAGTCTCTATCATATCCCCTCTCTCGCGTCTCTCTTCCAGTGAATAGATGTTAAGTTCCTTGAGTCTTTCCTCATAAGCCTTGTGGTGCAGTCCATGTATCATTCTTGTTGCTCTTCTCTGGACTGCTTCCATTCTCTCTATGTCCTTCCTGAGATGCGGTCTCCAGAACTGGACACAGTATTCCAGATGAGGCCTCACCATTGATCTATACAGTGGCATCACCATTTCACTCCTCCTACTGGTTATGCCCATTCCTATGTACCCCAGCATTCTGTTTGCCTTCCCCACTGCTTTTTTGCATTGTTTGGCTGACTTCAGGTCACCTGATACGATAACCCCCAGGTCTCTCTCCTGACTTGTGGTGGCTAGAACCTGCCCCCCCATCCTGTATTCCTCTCTTGGGTTTCTGTGTCCCAGGTGCATTATCTTGCACTTCTTAGCGTTGAAACCCAATTGCCAAACCCTTGACCATTCCTCAAGTAGTCTTAGGTCATTTCTCATTTTATCTAGCCCCTTCTGTGTGCTGACTCTGTTACAGATCTTGGTGTCATCTGTGAATGGACATACTTTCATCTCCAGTCCCTCTGTAATGTCACTTATGAAGACATTGAATAGAACTGGACCCAGCACTGATCCTTGTGGAACCCCGCTGGTCACCTCCCCCTCTTCTGATTTCATGCCATTTACCTCTGGGTCCTGCCTTTTAGTCAGTTTCCAACCCATTTTACCACTTTAGAGCCCACACCCAGATTCCCCAGTTTGTTAAGCAATCTTCTATGAGGAACGGTGTTGAAGGCCTTACTGAAATCTAGGTGGACCACACCCACCACCCCTCTCTGATCCACCACCCTGGTCACCCAGTCAAAGAAATTGATAAGATTAATCTGACAGGACCTACTCTCAGTGAATCCATGCTGCTTTGAGTCTTTTGCACCACATGACTCCAGGAACTTCACTACCCTCTCTTTAAGCAGGGACTCCATCAACTTCCCCACCACTGAGGTCAGGCTTACAAGTCTGTAATTGCCTGCCTCCTCCCTACTTCCAGTCTTGTGCAGAGGGACCACCTCTACCTTCCTCCAGTCCCCAGGTACCTCCCCCGTCTCTAGTGATTGGTTGAAGAGGGTTGTCAGCAGACTTGCTAGGACTTCCCCGAGTTCCTTCAACACTCTAGGATGAATCCCATCTGGCCCCATTGCCTTGTCAGTCTTTACTTTTCCTAGTTCCTTCAACACTCTATTCACTGTAAATGGGCTGGTGTCCATCTTTTCCCCTGTACATATTTTCTCGTGAGTCTTGGCCCCTCCCCTGCCTCTTTCTTGGTAAATACTGAGCAACAATATTTGTTCAGTACCTCAGCTTTTTCGAGGTTGTCCTCCACCCACCCACCCTCTCCCTTTTTTAGCCTAACAATGCCATTTCTGGTCTTCTTCCTCTCACTAATATAACGGAAGAAGGTCTTGTCCCCCTTCTTAATAGCCTGTGCTGTTCCTTCCTCCGTTCCTGCCTTAGCCCCTTTGACAGCTTTCCCAGCTTCTCTCTGCTTCTCCAGATATTTCAGTCTGTCTTCTTCTTTCTGTGTCTCTTTGTATTTCCTGAATGCCTTACTTTTTTCTCGTACTTTCTCAGCTCCTGACTTAGAGAACCACAGTGGCCGCTTCTTACTTTTGCTAAGCAATCTGACACATTGACTTGTCACTCCTGCTGTGGATCTGTTGAGCCTAAGACATAGTTCTTCTACCCCTCCCCCGTATCGTCTGCTGCCAGAGCAATTTTGAGCTGTTCCCCACTCTCCATGAAGTTGGCCTTCTGGAAATCTAGGATCTTAATCTTTATTGGCTTTCTTCTGCCAACGTGTTGACTCTAAACCACACAGTTCTGTGGTCACTGGTACCAAGAGGATTGCCCACCTCAAAATCCATGATTCTGTCCCTGTTTGTCAGCACTAAGTCCAGTACAGCCCCCTCCCTGGTGGGCTCAACCACCAGCTGCCTTAGGTTTGCCCCATACATGGCAGACATGAAGTCCCTGCTCCTTGTTGTACTTGCAGTCTGGGTATTCCAATCTGCATCCAGCATGTTGAAGTCACCCATTAGTAGTACTTCCCCTTTGGTTGCCATATTATGGATGGCTTCCACTAATACTAGATCTATATCCTACCCCTGTGCAGGAGGCCTGTAAACTACTCCAGCACGGATGGTTGTTTTGTTCTCTGACTCCAGAGTGACCCACAATGCCTCTGTTTGTTCCCTGGATCCATGAGCCTCCGTAGCTTTAATCCCTTCCTTTACATACATAGCAATCCCTCCTCCCCTATTCCCCTCACTATCCTTTCTAAAAAAGTGTATACCCAGGTATGGCTGCATCCCAGTCATGGTTCCCCTGCATACCATGTCTCCATAATAGCCACAATGTCAAGGTTTGTTTCTGCCATCAGTGCCGTTAGGTATGGGATTTTGTTTCCCAGACTGCGGGCATTTGTGCACATGATCTTCCACTCTGTGTTCCCCCTTAATGTTCCTTGTTTATTGGTCTTTGCCCTGCGCCACATTAGTGATGTACCTTCTGTTCTCTCCCCCATTGTAACCATGGTAGTTTTATGGTTAGATATTATGTTAGTTATTAGGTCCTCACTGCTTTCAGTTGTGTCCTGTGTGGGGGGCTATAGTCATCCCCTTGACTGTCTATGCCTCCCCCCTTGGCAAGTTTAAATGATCACTAAGGATGCATTTAAATGTCTCAGAGAGGGTACCTTTGCCTCCCCTGGATAGATGCAGGCCATCTAAAGAATATAGTCCTTCATCCCTCCAGGTGAGGTTCCAGTCCCCAATGAAGCCATACTCCATCTCGCCACACCATTTTTTCAGCCATTTGTTGAATTCAATGATGTGGATGTCCCTCCCTTCCCCCTTGCTGTGGACAGGTAGCACCTCCGAGAAGGTGACAGAGTATGCTACTTGTCCAAGACTCCTCCCCAGCTCCTTGAACTCTTATTATATTCTTCCTACATCTACCCCCTCTCTAGCCAGGTCATTCGTCCCCAGGTGAATAATGACATCCAGCTCCCCCCCTCCTTGCTACCGCTCTTGCAATCCTAAGGATTCACATGCCCTCCTTCCAAACTGTGCCTCCAGGTAGGCACATTACCTCTCTCTCACCATTGCTACCTGACTCCAGCTCAATCCCCTGGAAAATGGAGTCCCCAACCAGGATTTTCTTCCTCCTCCTCCTGTGTGTTCTCCTTGCATCTGCCTTTGGGGTTCCATCCTGGATAACCCCCTCAACCCCCATGGTGTTCACTTCCAGAGATGGTGCACAATCTCTATGCTCTGCCAGAATGGCATACGGGTTTTGAAGTGCCACTGGCTGGGGGACATGCCTCCGTGCTGCCTTCCGCACCCTCCCCAAGCCCACCGTAGTCCATCCTTCCCTCCTTCTTGGTAACCTCTGAGGGAGTGGTGGTGGACGTGGTGGTCTCTGTATGGGAGGAAGGTTGCCTGTATCCTCACCAACTCTGCTCGGAGTTCAGCTACCTCCTCCCTAAACACAGAGAGATGCCTGCAGATAGGGCAGCACCACAGTGTCCAGAAGGTCTTTCTGAACACTGCTGCCCCACATCCGCTGCAAAGCACCAGACCCATCATCTTTCTTCTACTATCCTTGCCCTAAATGCCCTTATTGCCCTGTACCCTCTGCTGCTCTTCTAGGGTATGTGATGAGATACCACCCAGGCCCATTGATCTGGCTGTTTTTAAGTCCTTTAACACTTTATAGACATCTGTCTCATTATTTATTTTAGCAAACTTCTGTCCATTTCAATAGATAATATTGTGTCCGTTTTATCCTTGCTCTGGGAAAATGTGCAGAAATAGTTGTTAAGGATCTCAGCAGTTTCTCCATTTCCCATGATTACTGTGTTATTAATTTCTAGTGGTCCTATCCAAGTTTTATTTTTTTCTTCCTTGAATTTAGGTAACTATAGAAGGTCTTATGGTTCTTTTTATTTACAGTTAGTTTTATTTCATAATATCTTTCGGCCCTTCTAGTTTCCTATTTTAATATTTTACCTTTTGTACTTTTCCTGGTTTCCCTTACAGAAGTAACGAGTCATCGTTTTG
Source organism: Neoceratodus forsteri (assembly GCA_016271365.2). NCBI lineage: Eukaryota > Metazoa > Chordata > Ceratodontiformes > Ceratodontidae > Neoceratodus > Neoceratodus forsteri. The sequence goes on along the minus strand of CM057452.1, from coordinate 349,949,287 downwards.
TAGGCCTTCTTATTTGCGGACAGTCTTTCTGAGCTTGTTTTAAACAACAGGGGATTTGTGTGGAATAGCTGTGATGTAACGAGCAGTACTTTACAGAGACTGACATATTTAGTTCTATTCCTCTTCATACCTCATCAGCATTGTGACTTCATAAGTGAAATATCTTGCAGCATGGCTCAGTTGGTACCATATCCACCTCCATGCCAGGAAGTCCAAGGTTCCAATCCCACATTCGGAGGGGGTGCATACCATAACGCTGGCACCCCAGTGTAGTACTGGGGGATGCTGTACTGTCAGGGTGTGCCATCCTTTAGACGAGACATTAAACCAAGATCCCTTCTGCCTATCTCTGGTGCTTTCCTGATGGATGTGGAGGTAGAAGTAAAAGAACCCAAAATACTTTTCACAAAAGTAGGGCATTTTCCCAGGAGTCCTGGCCAACATTCCCCCTTCCCATAAAAAATGGTTCATGCAATTGTCTAAGGCTGTGTGTGGGTGCTGATGTGCAAAATGGCTGCCATTACACATTTACAGTCTCTTTACTACCAGTCTCTCATTGTACGTAAAGCACTTTGGGATACAATGTGTATGAAAAGTGCTGTATAAATGTTAATTCATCTGCTTCAGGTGATTGACTCCTCTTGGTCAGCTGTAGTGTGACAGACTTTGTATTCCTAGGGCTGATAACGTATAAGGAGGACTAAAACTCAATATGTTAGCCTCCAGGTAGAGTATTGTTCCACACACCACACCAAGCACTATCAAGTTGAAAACTGTATAGCAAAAGGGAAAGAAAGAAAATATTTAAGATACAAGACGTAATATTTAATTCCTTTTTTCATAGAGCTTTTTCTCCAATCATGATGCTGGCAGGTGTGGCTTTGGCTCTCCCATACTTCAGAGAGCTACGTTCAGCCCCTCAGGGCGTCATGAACCCTGCCAGTGTCCCTTTTCCATTTTTCTCCTGTTTCCCGTTGCTTAGGTGTGCACATCAGTGTGCATATGTGGAGGCATGCGCATGCTGCAGAGTCCATCAGCACCCTCCTGTCTGTTGTCATCCCAGACCCACACTACTACCAGGCCTCCACCTGGTGGCAGCCATTCGGCGGGAACAACAACCCACCCACCCCGGGAGAGGAGAAGAGAGCAGTCCTACAGATACATGATCCTCTCCCTCCCTGGCCGACCCCCAGCAACCCGCACTTGCCACCGAACACTGGTCACCGGTGTGGCAGGAGGCAAAGCACAAGCACCTCAGCCCTTCATGGCACTGGGCCGGCTTATATTTCACTAACTTTGAAAGATAATATTAATTCCAGGCAGTATAGTAACTCTTTAAATATATTCATTTCAGGCAGTATAGTAGCTCTTTAATTGTTCAAAGTATTTCTTTTTGATGTATCTGTTTATAATTGCTATGCTTACTTTTTCACTTTGAGGTTTCTCCTGGGCTACCATTAGGTTACAATTCATTTTAGTGTTTGTACTTTTTTTTTTTTTGTCTTGTATTTTATCCCCCAGTCTGCCAGTCCCCATCCACGGGTCCATCTGGCCCCATCACCCCAGCGCCAACTCGGACTCACCTCTCATGCTTACTCCGCCTCCAAGGTGCCCAACTAGCTGGGTGTGGAGTCTGCAGGGGACCAGAGTCATCCTGCCAGCTGGCCGCCATTTTTGCCCTTTTCTTTCCCTGAGTATGGCACGAGAACATGCAATGATGCCAACAGTTGTGCTGTCCACGCTTCTGCATGCCGGGCATCTGCTCTGCATCCACCCCTCTGTCTGCAGGTCCACTGTGCCAGCCCCCAGCTGCCGCTAGGGGCCAGGCAAGCAGCAGACTCTGTCCCCACCACTCCCCAGGAGAGGAGAAATGTCCTCCGGACACTCGATCCTCTCCCTCCCCAGCCACCCCCGGTGAACCACTCGCACCGCGCACACGGGTCACTGGCATGGCAGGAGGTAATGCAGCAGTGCATCAGCCCTCCACGCCACTGGGCCAGCCCAGTATTTGTACTTTTTGTTTTTCTTACTTAATGGCACATTCTTTTGGCTGATAACCGGTTGACCTTCCACACTACATGCACAATTGTACCTCAAATACTGTTTTGAAATTAACCTACTTCATCCCTGTTAGCCTATGTAGTATTTGTTTATGGAAATCTGGACACTTGGATTGGTTATTGTCGATGTAATAATATGCTCATGTTAATTAACCTGTATGTACTACCACTTTAAATAAGGCATATAAATTTGGAGGCATGGAGTCTATGGCTCCATCTCCCTTATAAAGTCATAGTGTGCTGGGTGGCTAAATATTGGGGATGCCTGGTCTGCTGTGGCTTTGTCACTTGGCTTTTCTTGTACTGATGCTTTATTTATATAGTCTATGTGAGAGTTCAACCTTACAGATAGATGATTTATGTTAGCCACTGAAGCATTCTGAATAGGGAATATTCTACCAGGTAGCTAAAAATATGTTTGTTATTCAGCATAGAATGTTGTTGTCATTGTTCCCTTGCAACAAGTGGTTGAGCAAACAAAGCTACCCATGCAAGAAAGCAATGACATCAACAGTCTACACTGAGTAACAGTCATATTTTTTATTACTGTATTCGTAGCCTCCTTGTCAGCCCCCATCTGGGTGGCATCCCCAGTCCAGTCACCCACCATCTTTGGAACTTACCACAGTTTCTCCCCATAACTAACCTCTCTTAGCAGTGTCAGAAGGGTCTCCTGTTGCCCTTTCAAAGCAGTATCCAAGTGGGTGCCCACTCAGTGATGCCTGGCCTATGGGGGCTGTCCTTCATCTTACCAGCAAAAGATTTTCCTCCAGAGTTTTCTGCCCTGGATTGTCCACATGCAATGATGCAAAGCATCTGTCATAGTCTCATGCCCTTCTGTGCCTCCTGACTGCCTTGACACCTGGCCTCTGAAAGGAATCAGGCCTATAGGGAAAGAAGTATCCCACTACTTGAGAAGAGAGTTGTCCCTCAGACATTCAGTCCACTTACCCCCAACCAACCCCAAGTGACCTGCAGAATATCAACACTCGTAGACGAAGGAGCCTATAGCAAGTTCAGTGTGTAGTTTCGTGGCATGAAGTGCTCAGAGAGACATTTATGGTTCTAGTGCTTCAATCCAAAACAGGGTCTTTGTCAGGGATCTCCCTGATGAAGACCCCATTTTGGGTTGAAGCACTGGGACTGTAGGCTGTAGGGTGTCTGTCTGAGCACTTCATACTACAATAAACTACTTTGCACTTGAACTTGATTTTGGCTCCTTTGTCCATGAGTGTTGATATTTTGCTTTTGTTGTAGGTTGGGCTGGCTGCCCTTTCAAACAACATGAAGTCTTGCTATATTATGACAGTAGCAGTTTGATCCAGCTCTAGAACTGCTCCGGAGGTGAAATGGTTAAAACCATTCCAAAATAGAATTTTGGCCACGAGCTCTAAGAAGCAGCTCTATCTGTGTTATTTCAAACCTGAACTGTCAGATTCTTTACTCCGCCTCAGTGAACAGTCGCTCCGGAGATTTCTCCTACTGCTCGGTTCATTTCGGTTTAAAGTGTTTTCTCGGTTGGATTCAACCGAGAATAGTTTTATTTAACAGCAAACCGCTCGTTCAAGCTCTGTGGTAACCGTAAGTAAATTGAAGGTTTGTCTGTGTGGAACTTGTAAGTTATCGGTTCGGTTTTGAACCGATCAGTTGGGTTTAAAACTCATTTAAAACTAAAATTTAATATTTTAGAGTGCGGTTCCCGGTTCTTATCGGTTCTAAAAAAAACGGATTTATTACGTTTTTTCCAATACCCGTGACACGGTTAGGAACCGATAAGGGTGTCTTGCCTGGCACTGCCGTTAAAAGGGCAAGTTTTCTGGTTAGGCTGGCATTATGTCTGAGAAACCCAAAAGAAAAACCCGGCCCACTGGGTTTCAACACTGTGATGTTTGTGGGGAAGTCTTTGCCAAGGCTGACCCACACACCACATGTGTTTATTGTCTGGGGTTTGACCACCTCCAGTCAGACTGCCAGATATGTAAGAATTTCCCTGCAGCCACCCTGGAAAAAAGATTGGGCAGGCTCAGGGAACGAGAGGCCAAAAAGTCCGCTGACCCGGATGGCCAGCCCGGTTCGGTGCCAACCGAACCGGAGGGAGTGCCCTCTGACCAGGGCGAGACTTCCTCGGGCCAAAGAAAAGCTGGTTCTGAGGAACCAATTCCAGTAAAGAAACCAAGAAAATCAGCAGGTCTGGAGTCCAAAACCCCTTCTCCAACTGCTGCAGAGATAGCAAAAGCCATACAAATTGTCCAGTCACTGTCTCAGGGTCCATCCGAACCGCCACTATCTGGCAAAAGGTCGGTTCGTCCGGTCCCAGTGGTTCAGGAATATGATATTGAGGAATTTTATGAACCAGAGGAGGGGGAGGATGATTATGAACAGTATGAATGTGGCTGGGAAGGTCTGGTGTGCCCATTGAACCGGACATCTCCCCAGACAGACCTTTAGAATCTCCCCTATGCTGTCTGAGTCCCCATCTCATTTCATGTTTTACAAAAAGTTGTTGAACCTCCAGCTTCCTTAGAAGAAGCTGTGGATGAGCAAGAGGAGCCTGATTTTGTAGAAATGATGGATATTCCAGAGTCTAGGAGATTGTCTATTCCTTTACATAAGTCTTTTAGGAAGCAAACAATAAAAATTTTAAAACTCCTAATTCTGTGCCTCCTGTAGATAAAAAGATGGACAGAAGGTACACATTGTCAGGTCCTGATACAGAATTCCTTTCTCAGCAATGCAGTCATGTTGAGTAGTTCAGGCTGCTGCCTGTGATAAAGCTAATATTCCCTGGCTTCACATCCTCCTGACAAGGATTCCAGGAAGATTGATGCCATGGCAAAAAAACAGTATATGGCAGCCTCTCTGGGACTCAGGCAAGCAAATTATATGGCTTATGTAGCTAGGTATCAGAAATCTAGATGGGATACTGTGATGCAATTAGCCAAGCAAGCCCATGGCCAGCTGGCTAGTGAACTAGAACAGGTGGCTGCTGATGGCATTGAGGCTTCTAAGGTTCAGTTTCATGCTGCTGTGGATGTTAATGATGTTTCCTCTAGGGTCATGGCCACATCTGTAGCTTTTCGTAGGTTGGCCTGGCTCAGGTGTACTAGTCTGTCACAGGATACCCAGACTAAGGCTATGGATTTTCCTGTGGTGGGGAATTCTCTGTTTGGGGAGCAGACAGAGAACTACATGAAAAAGATTGATGAATACAGGACTACTTACAAGAGTGCCCAGGCTAAGGAGCGGCAAGCCACTCCTCAAAGGCATACCTCCAGGGGTAGGGGTAGGCCTTTTCACAGGCCTTTTTACCAGACTCAGGCCTCCTCTGCCTATGCTCAGAGGGGCTTCTTCAGAGGCAGAGGCAGACGAGGGGTGGGCAGACCTGCTCCCACCCCCAGCCTAAAGCTCCTGCTAAGCAGGCACCCTGATGGGGTGCCCAGGGCCGACTCTCCTGTGCAGTAGGGGCAGGCTGGTTACTTCAGCCAGAATTGGGCTTCTTTAACCTCAGACAAGTGGGTTCTGGAAGTAGTAGGCCAGGGTCTGGTTCTCAGCTTCAAAAAGTTTCCCAAGTTGAGAAGCAGACTTTTTCTACCTGCAAGTGCTTCAGAGACCCTTGCTCTGGAAGCAGAGGTCTCATCCCTGTTAGCTCTCAGAGCAGTAGAAAGGGTTCCTCCCCTGCACCAGGGCAGGGGTCTGTATTCCAGATACTTCCTTACCCCAAAAAAGACAGGAGAATGGCGGCCCATATTAGATCTCAGATATCTGAACAAGCATCTTTTGAAACCAAAGTTCAAAATGGTAACTCTGCAATGATTTTACCCTCCCTAAGGCCAGGGGACTGGCTAGCCTCCCTGGACCTCAAGGATGCCTATTTCCATGTCCTAATCAGAGGCTCCCATCGAAAGTACCTCAGATTCGAACTGCCCGCAGGTCATTACCAGTTCAGAGCAATGCCCTTCGGCCTTACCTCTGCCCCAAGGGTATTGACAAAGTGTCTAGCAGTGGCAGTGGCTCACTTAAGGAGGCAAAGGATTGCTGTTTTTCCCTATCTAGACGACTGGCTCATTGTAGGCCAGTCCCAGAACAGGTAAAATCTCACCTGCAGGTCACCCAGCAGCTTCTCACCTCCCTGGGCTTCTGCTAAATCTACAAAGTCAGTTCTGGAACCAGTCCAGGTACTCACCTTTATAGGGGCAGAATTGATCACAAGTTAGCTAGAGCCTTTCTTCCCTAGAAAGGGTAAGGAATTTAGTGGCTCTGGCCTCCTCCTTCACTCTGCAGGTCTCTCGACCAGCAAAACATTTTCTGCAGCTCCTGGGGCACATGGCTGCATCCACAGCTGTTGTTCAGGAGCAAGATTTCAGATGAGAGACATTCAGTTTCACTTGAGAACCTATTGTTTCAGAGAAGAGACCCCTTTCCAAGTTGGTCCCAGTGACTCAACCTTGATCCTAGCCCTCCAGTGGTGGCAGGATCAGAGCAATTTAAGATTGGGGTCCCTTCATCTCCCTACTCACGACTTGACTCTCACTACAGATGCTTCCTTCTGGGTTGGGAGCCCACATGGGCGACCTTTCCACTCAGAGTGTGGTCCCCAGGAATCTCTGCTCCACATCAATTTGCTGGAACTCAGAGCTGTCTTTTAGCTCTTCAAGCATTTTCTGCATCTGTCTCGACAAAGGTGATACAAGTCAGAACAGACAACACCACAACAATGTGGTACATCAACAAACAGGGGGGCACTCGGTCTTCGGCCTTGTGCACCGAGGCAATGAAGTTGTGGTCTCTGGCCTATTCCCTGAACACTTCCCTCATAGCAGTTCATCTTCCAGGGAAGGACAATGTCCTAGCGGATGCTCTCAGCAGGATTTCCCAGGGCCATCACGAATGGTCCCTGGATCCTCAAGTGCTGGGGATAGTCTTTGCCAGATGGGGCACCCCTCAGATAGATCTTTTTTGCAGCCCCAGACAATCACAAACTTCCTCTGTTCTGTTGCAGGCCTCCAGTGCTGGGCTCAGTTCCCCTGGATGCCCTTCTTCTGGATTGGGAGGGGAAGTTTCTCTATGCTTTTCCCCCCTTCCCTCTCCTATTCAAAGTACTAGTCAAAATCAGATCTCAGCCTTGCAGGGTGATTCTGATTGCCCCGGATTGGGCCAGGCAGCCCTGGTACCCACTCCTTCTGTCACTGACAATCCATCTTCCCCCCTTTGCCTTCCCAGGAATCACAACCTGTTGACTTGTGCCCAGGGAAGGGTTTGGTATCCGGACCTCAAATCCCTCAACCTCAAGGCCTGGCTCTTGAGGAGTTAGAGTTTGCTGATTTACACCTCTCTCAGGGTGTTCTTGAGATCCTAAAGGCTTCTAGAAAGCCTTCCACTAGGACTACTTATAGTTCTAAATGGAAAGGTTTTCCATTTGGTGTGCTGGGAAAATATTTCCCAGAATCTGCTGATTTGCCCATTGTGTTAGATTACATGGTACATCTTAATTCCTTGGGTCTCAGACCAGCTACCCTGAGAGTTCATTTGGCAGCTGTGTCTGCTTTTGTGTCAGCAGGAAAGTCATCCCCTCTTTCCTCTCATCCTGTGTTTTCCAAGTTTTTTAAGGGATTACTCCATACTAATCCACCCTTTCGGGAACCGGCCCCTGCTTGGGACCTTAATGTTTGCATTGCCCAGTTAATGCAACCCCCTTTTGAACCTCTGTCTTCTGCAGAGCTTAAGTACCTAACTTGGAAAACTGTTTTTCTAGTGGCTATCACTTCTGCCAGACGCATAAGTGAGTTGCAAGCCTTGTCAGTGGAAACTGACTTTATTTCTTTCCACAGGGATAAGGTAGTCCTTAGAACTAATAGGAAGTTTTTGCCTAGGTGGTTTCAGATTTCCATCTTAATCAATCTATCTCCCTTCCAGTATTTTTCACTGATCACTCCTCTTCTGGTGAGAGGAGGTTGCACAGCCTGGATGTTAAGAGAGCTCTTAGTTACTATATAGAGCGTACCAAAGGTCACAGGTTCGAATCTCTCCAACTTTTCCTTACCTATGGTGAAGTTGGGAAAGGCAGACCTGCCACTAAGAGATCAATTGCCAGGTGGATTGTCTCTTGTATCCAATTTTGTTATCAGAAACTGGGCAGAGCCCTCCCTGGTTTGAGGGCTCATTCTACCAGGGGTACAGCTGCGTCTCTAGCTGCTGCCAGAGACATCCCTATATTAGAGATTTGCCAGGCTGCTACTTGGAAAACAGTACACACTTTTACCCAGCATTACTCCCTGGATGTCCAGGCCAGGAGAGATGCTCGGTTTGGCACAGCTGTTCTTCAGAGCCTATTCCCTAAGTAGGTTCTGCCCCTCCTCCGTGGAGGTACTGCTGTGTATTCTGTTACTGTCATAATATAGCAAGACTTCATGTTGTTTGAAGAAAAAATTACTCACCTTAGTAATGTTGTTTCTTCTAATGGAGTCTTGCTATATTATGACCTCCCCAACCTGCCCCTCTCAGAACCTCTACTTGGGTGGGGTGCGGGCAACTTGGTGTGGGCACCTTTTTATGCCCTGTTAGCATTTTTGTCCCCTTTTGGGGCTTTGGGTGTGTGTGTGTGTGTTTTATTATACTTATGTTTTATTCTCATATGATTAGAATTGTGTTAGTATTTCTGGTCCCCTGACTTGAGTCTTGGGTGTTGGGACCAGCAATGTTGTTATTATTTAGGTAGCCATTTGGCTAGTGTAGGTTACAGCTTCCACACAGACCTTTAGTGAGTTTGGCTCGTAAAGATCTGACAGTTCAGGTTTGAAATAACACAGATAGAGCTGCTTCTTAGAGCTCGTGGCCAACATTCTATTTTGGAATGGTTTAACCATTTCACCTCTGGAGCAGTTCTAGAGCTGGATCAAACTGCTATTGTCATAATATAGCAAGACTCCATTAGAAGAAACAACATTACTAAGGTGAGTAATTTTTTCTTTCAGCACTGCCCCCCCTTCCCTGATAGCACACCATCTCTCCTCTCCTTTCCCAAGTGACTTACATTCGCTCCCAGACCAAGGTTGCCAGTGTAGCAAGCAGTACACCTACCACTGCACTACTAACCTGGCTATAATAATAATAATCATAACAATATTTTAAGCTACTTTGTGGAATATCCAATGTTCACCATTGGATTTGAATAGCATAGATACTAGTAAAATAACGTACCTACTAATAAAATAGCATGGCTAATGGTGCAATAACATTGAAAGCTACTTGTAAAAAGAACACAGTTTTTCAATATTATTTTACTAGCAGCTATGCTGATAGGTAAAATAACATGTTTTATTTTGAAAGTTTATTTGCCCTCCCATGGTATACATGAAAATACATTTTTATCCTACTGTTGGCCATTTATCTTCTCTTTAGACAGGTCACAAAGGAACTGTAAACCAATGGGAGATCAACTTGAACAATACATTATGACATCACAATGGCCTCTGCTGTACTCTAAACAGAGCATTGAAATTTATTTATTTATTTATTCAAAGCATTTCACCAGGAAGGCATACTGAGCAGAACTGCTCATTTCCAGATGCATCCTGGGGGCAGGGGAACGGAAGTAGTGTAAGTACAAAGTCAAATGAATACAATGAGAATAGATGTACATAACAGGCATACATTTCTAAATATTACACCAACTTTTTACCGTGGTTACATCAAAAATAAATACGGGCATGCCGGCTCAGTGGCGCTGAGGGTTGAGGAGCTGGACGCCACACCTCACGTTGCACCGGCGACCTGGGTTCGGGAACGGACTCAGGTCAGCGGAGGTCGGCAGGTGGAGGGAGGATTGAACATCCCAGCGAATGCTCTCCTCCCTCTGGGGAGGGTTACCAGGGGTGCCTTGTGCACCCACATTCCGAAAAAGAGCCAGTGGAAGCATGGGCTCTCCAGGGTTCTGGCGGCTCTGTTCACTGGGGTCAGGGAGGGGGACGCTGTCAGGCGCTTGGGAGAAGGCATGCATCAGCACGTTGCCTCTCTGGATGTACGTCCTGGTGCCGGCGTCCCATGAGGCTGAGAACCACAGAAAAGCAGAAAAAGCCTCAGTGAGCCTAGATGACGGCCACTCCAAAACAGCCATCCAGGTCCAGAAACCACAGGCAGATCTCCACTGTGCAGGTGCTCCACGAAGTAGGAGGAGGAGGTAAGGAGTAACCGGGCACTGTAGGGGACAGACGCCGTGGTAGTGGACCTAGGAGGGACATGAGCAATGCCTGAAGGAGTGGAGCACTGCGGGTGTACAGGAGGGGGTATAAATGGGGCAAGGTGTCCCAAAGTAAAAAAAATAAATAAATAAATACAGGCAGAATAAGTACATGTTAGACGTAGGTGCACATAGTCAGTCAGTAATGCAATATTACAATAACCAAAGAAAGCCAAGCGATAGCTTAGGGTAACAGAAGTGTGCCAGTTGGAGCAGCCTAATTAAGATCCATCCTTAGGGAGCCCAGGTGACTGAGCATTGCATAAGGCGGCAACCCAGTCAGAACAGAGGCCTAGGTAAGCTACAACCTAAGGATTAGGAATGGGAAAGGACTAGGCTGTGTGTTAAGTGAGGCCAGAAGGATTTGGCAGGAGCCTGTAGTGGTTGTGTAGGCACGTAGTAAGGAGGAGAGAAATCACAGAGAAACAGTCATATCTTTATAAAGCTCTCCAACTGAAAAGCTTTATAGTTCATAATACATAGTTTAAATCTGACGCACAATGGCCTGACTTGGAATGAATAATTTATCATAACCTGAGAAGAGGCAGGAGTTGGATTTACATAACTTACTTGTGGCAATACCACACATGAGTTATTGTCCTGCCGCCTGCACACATAACGATAAATGGCACATTCTGAGTCATCACACTGTGTATCCTATATTTGTAACATTTATCCTTGGTGTGTGCGCTATTCATTTTTGTTTTGTGCTTGGGGTTTCACTACTCACAGGAGAGAGGTTATACTGCCACTATCCAGGCCACTGGTTCAACCACACCTAGAGTACTGCATACAGTTTTGCAGCCCATATCTGAGGAAGAACAAGGAGAGATTACAAACTGTTCACAGGAGGGCTAAAAAAGGATCCAGAGACCACAAGGCAGATCAAATGAGAAATGACTGGAAACTCTAAATATGTACTCTCTGAAGACAGGAGGGACAAGGGGATATGACAGAAACATACAAATAATGCAAGGACTCAGTACAGTTGACTCCACATATAGGCTATATTGGCAGCCATACACAACAAGGCTGTGTTTTCCATAGAGGGGTGAGATGACATTATAGACCTCAAGAACAAAGTTTGAGTGGTCTCTATGATGTCATCTCAGCTCAAAACGGAAACATCGGCCTTGCTGTGTATGGTTATCCATATATTATTTGGTATAGCATATGTATATTTTAATTCATTTACCTTTTCTTTGACTCTGTCTTGAACTGTGGTCAAATAAATAGAAAACAGCAAGCAACAAGATACATGTATTTTATTAATTTATTGAAATTGTTCAACCAGGAAAGGCACACTGAGTCAGAAGATGCTCGTCTCCCGGTGCGACCTGGGGGGAAGGGGTACAGAGGGAGATAACACGCAGGTTATCAAGAGACTTACATTTAGGCAGGTATACAGTAGGTGAGATAATTATGCACGTTACAAGAAGAAACAGGAATTGTTGTAGTCTAACTAGTATTACAAGGCACATAGCTTACAGTATAATGATCAACAGTAAACATTGGCTGCAGTTTGGCTTGAAGTACAAAGAATATTTATAGTTTAGCCTGAAACACAGTAGAATTCGATAACACTGAGATGAACAGACACAGTAATAAGTGCACTATAGGACAGGACAAGAAAAACGCAGCCGAGTAGTGCTATAGTTGGTTCTGAATAAGCCAACTTCCATAGCGTGTGCTAGGTGCCGCTGGTCAGGCAAGGCGGGGACAGACCAGTTGGAGGCAATAGAAAGAATCAAGTGCAGGTGCAGTTTACCATGAGGTAGTTTACCAGCACTGTAGATAGGAAGTGGTTAGAGGAGGAGTGGCGAATTTGTGGAGGGAGCTCATTCCAGAGTTTAGGGAAACGGTGTGAGAAGACAGCTTGCCCGATCGTGGTCCTCTGGCTTGGGATTAGTAGGTGACGGTAATCTAGGGATCTAAGGGCATAAGTAGGGGTGGGAGTAGGGGAAAGTAGTGAGGAGAGATAGGATGAGAGGGTGTTGAGCCAAAATTTTGAGATGAATTTGGCACAGTGCTGCAGTCTACGGTTTTCAAGAGATGGGAATGCAAAGGAATGGTAGAGGTCGCAGTGATGGGTGTGGCGGGTGACATCGAGAGCAAAGCGACAGAAGGCATGGAAAAGTGGGTCCAGTCTGGCTAGGGTGGATTTGGGAGCAGCACTGTAAACTATCTCACAATAATCGAAAGAGGGAAGGATCATCTTCTGCACTAGTTCACGCCTAGCAGTAAGGGGGAGGCTATGGTGATTCTTATACAGGGCACCGAGCTTGGGGCTAAGTTTTTTATGATTGCATTGAAGTGGTCAGAGAAGGAAAGATGATGGTTGAGCCATACCCCAAGGTACCAGAAGGAAGTAGCATCCTCTAGTATTGTCCCATCAAGGGTGTGGAAGGCGGGGAAGGGAGCCTCAATAGATGTTGACGAATGCCGAAGGTCATGGTGACCATTTTTTTAGTGTTGAGTGAGAGCTGGTGAGAGCTGAACCAATGCTGAACTTTGTTGAAATCAGACTGGAGGTCAGCTGTTACCTTGTCCCTGGAAGAGCAAGGGGCGAGCAGGACAGTATCGTCTGCATACATATGAATAGATGCATTTGAGCACTCTAGAGGGAGGTTATTGAGAAAGATGGAGAACAGAAGAGGACCAAGTACTGAGCCTTGGGGAACACCGGTATACATGGGGAGGGAAGAAGAGGTGGTGTCAGTAATTTTAATTGATTGTGTCCTGCCTGAGATGTAGACATTGAACCATTTTGTGGCTGACTCAGAGAGACCAGCTTCAGAGAGGCATGATAACAGCAGGGGGTGAGAGACAGTGTCGAAAGCTTGGGCAAGATTGACGAAGACAGCTGAGGTAATCAGCCCTTTATCCATACCAGGGAGGATGGTGTCTGTGAGCCTGATCAGGCAGGAGGCAGTGGAGTATCCTTTCCTGAATCCGGACTGTAACGGCATGAAGAAATTAGATTCAGAGAGAAATTGGGTGAGTTGATTGAGCACTAGGTGTTCTTTTAGTTTAGCAAGAGCTGGGAGAAGAGAGATAGGGTGGTAATTTGAGGGGGAGGTGGGGGCATCCCCTTTAGGGAGGGGGATGATGACAGCATGCTTCCATATCTGGGGACAGATGCAGTGGAAAAGGAGAGGTTTAGGAGGTTGGCAAGGGGGGTTGCGATGACAGGAACGGAGAGGTGGAGGAGTTTGTTGTCTAAGCCATAAGGGGATTTCCCTTTTGATGGGTTGATAGCCCATAGGCCCTCAAGGGCGTTGGTAGGCGAGATGTCATGGAAGGAGAAGGTGAGTGGCCTGTGTGTGTTCATTAAACCAGCAGGAGGAATGTGCAGCTCGGGAGTGGGCAAGGAGGAGAGAAGAGGAGAGCAGAGGCACAGGAGGAGAAATCTGTTGAATTCTGTGGCAACAGCATGAGGCTCTGAGAGGAGGGTGTTATTCATGATTAGGAGCGGGGAGGTGTAAGCAGCTGGTGGGGTGAAGAAGGAATGAATGACCTTCCAGATATGATGACTGACAACATCCAGTTTGATCTAAGTAATAGCTACATGCCCTGCCAGCATTTCTAGTAGAGGACAATGGCCTCCAGGATGTGAGGCAGCATGGGTTTGTTTCGGGGAAGTCTTGTCAAACCAACCTGATACAATATTATGACTGGGTGACAGGTGAGCTGGATAAGGGTCATGCGGTGGATGTTCTTTACTTGGACTTCAGCAAAGCCTTTGATTCAGTGCCTCATGGGTGGCTTGGGGGGAAGCTAACAGGTGTAGAGGTGGGGCAAAAATGACGAACTGGATTACAAGCTGGCTGAGTGGGAGGCTACAACGAGTGGTGGTGGGAGGGGAGCTCTCAACTCCAAGGCCAGTGATGAGTGGGGTGCCACAGGGCTCTGTGCTGGGATAAGTATTTGGGCTCTTCATATCAGACATTGCACACAGGGTGGTGAGCAAGGTAAGTCTGTTCACTGATGACACCAAAGTCAGAGCAGTGATGGATGGAAGGGAGGGATGGAAGCAGCTGCAGGGGGACCTAAGCAGGCTAGAGAAGTGGTCAGAGAGGTGGCAGCTGGGGTTCAATGCAAAGAAGTGTAAGGTTATGCACTTCGGGGCAAAGAACCCAAGGAGAGAATACTGGCTGGGGGGGGGGGTTAAGCTGGGAATCACTGAGGAGAAGAAGGACCTGGGGTAATGATAACAGGGACCACGAACAACACTGCCCAGTGCAGGAAAGTGGCTGCAAAAGTGAACAAAATGCTGGGGTACATTGTGAGGGAGTTTTCATCCAGGTGAAGAGAGGTGATCTTGCCCTTCTACAGGTCACTGGTAAGGCCGCACTTAAGAGTACTGCGCGCAGTTTTGAAGGCCATACCTAAAGCATGATATCAGGCTACTGGAGGGGGTGCAGAGGAGGGCAACAAAGATGATATGTGGAATGGAGGGGAGAGACTATGAGAGCAGGCTGGGAGACCTGAATATGTACACCCTGGAGGATAGAAGGGACAGGGGGGCATGACAGAGACATTCAAGTATCTGAAGGGAATCAATAAGAATGGAGCAGATGGGGTCTTTAAGCTAAGGGGGTGTACCAGGAGGTACGGGCTAAGAATAGAGGGGGAAAGATTTAGGAGGGAAATGAGGAGACACTATTTCATGGAGAGGGTGGTAGCAAAATGGAATGCACTACCAGAATGGGTAGTATCATGCAAATCTGTGAACAGCTTTAAAAGGGCATGGGACAGGGGAGAGTGAGGGTGGGGGAGGCGAGGGTGGCAGTGGGATGACAATGGGGAGGTGGTGGGGCAGCTGCAAACTAGGGGTGCTAGCTGCACACTCAAGCAGACTTAGACAGACCAGGTGGTCTGTTTCTGCTGGCACAATCATATGTTCGTATGTTCATAGTTTATCTTTTAGAAACAGTTCACTTGGGTAGATTAACAGTCCGTTAATCACCCCCTAGTGACATAATGTGACAGAAGGTGCAACCAAGTGTCATATTGGCCCTAGGGGTTGATTAACTGAGTGTTTTATTGTTTGTTTTTTGTATCATATGTTTATTACATTTTTCAAATGTAAAGCACAAAGATAAATACAGTACATTAAATGTTATACACAGTAGATAATGTAAACAGAAAAGAAAACACTGCAAACTAATCCTTAATGGGTCATAAAATCTTATAAAAGACATTAAAACCATTGAGCTATTAATCCAGTTAAACTGATAGATACCTTAACCTTATTGTGTTACAAATGATTCATGTTCTACTCTTAAATTCCATAGATAACCCATTAATATCAAGTCAAAACAGACCCACCCCAATCAATTAACTTATTCAATATAATTAAAAAGAAACATATGGGCCTTAATAATGGGTCAGTATAGACAATAATATAGAAAGAGAAAGAAAAATCATTGCGCTTCTTATTTGAATGAACATATAGATTAAGAATATATATATTTCCTTACACTGCTACAGTTTAGTTCTGTTTTATGCTCCTATATTAGATCACCAAGTATAATTCCGCCGGCTACTTCCTCTAATTAAGGGGATAGGGAACCACCCATTCAAAGAATCCTAATCCTATGTACAAATAATAGTGATATTTACCCTCCCCCACCTTCTTGTAACAACAGTACCTCTCCAGCCATGAGAGTGCCCAGAAATTTGCCCCAGTCAGTTAGAAATCTGTCCTCCTTATCCCTTAAAATATAAGCAAGTCTATCCACTGCTAGTACCTGGATCGCCAATCTTTTCCAATGTTCCAAGGTTGGAATGGTACCAGCTACTCACATATTTTGAATTCCCTGTCGGGCTACAGCTAGTAGGACACTTATCCATGTAGGGTATAAATACCATTCGCTCTCCTTCATCCCCTCAAACCCAAATAAGAGCAACAGAGGAGAACTTTCTACGGGTCAGCCCCCCATCACTGACAGCTCATGAGCAATTCCCTTCCAGTAGAGGGCCAGGTGAGGACAATCCCAATAATAATGAAAAAAGATTCCTCTATCTGCCCCACATCCGCCACAATTCTGAGGTACCCTCAGATAAAATCTGTGTACAATACTCGGAGGATAATACAACCAATGTATAAATTTAAATTGCATTTCCTTAAACTTATTACAGAGGAGAAGTCCCATATAAGATCCCAACAGAAGGGCCCAATTGGCATCTGAGATCTCAATACCAAGGTCTCTTTCCCACCATTATTTAGCCTTAAGAGTATTATTAGGGAAGAAGGCCCTATCTTGTTTAACAACTCTTCCAACTAGGCCCCTCTCATTTATCCTAGCATTGAGAACCTCCCGCTCTAGACTAGCAAGGGGAGAAGCCAGCAGGGACAGTCTACCCAACTTCCTACAGTAATATCTGAGCTGAAAAAATCTAAACAATGAGAGTCGGGGATTCCCTATCGCAGCTGAATGTCCTCAGAAGTAAGCATACCTGTACTAGTTACTAAGTCCCCCAAACACCGGACCTCCTGGTCTTGCCATAGCAAGAATCCAACATCTTCAAGTCCGGAGAAGAAGTCAGGATTGCCCACAATAGGAACCAAAAGGGTACTGACTTGGGCAGCTCCCCTCCTTTTCTTAAGGGACATCCACACCTCCTACATTGAAATGACTAAGGGATTAGGATCACCTAACTGACGATAGGCTCTAATACCTCCTTTAGCCAAATAAGCCGACACCTTACCTGGGCATCCTTTCTTTTCTAGATCAAGCCAGTTGGCTGCTCTGCTTCTATTTACCCAGTTGTGTAGGTATCCATACTGAACAGCCAAATGGTATCCCTTAATATCCGAGAAGTCCATACCCTCATTTTCACTTGATGTCTTTAGCTTTTGTAAGCTTATCCTCAGCTTTTTACCTTTCCAAATAAAATCGGAGAAGCCTTTCTCTAATCTTTTCAAATCCTTTTTTGAGGGGCAGTAAGGTACCATTTGCATACAATAGAGGATCCTTGGCAAAATATTCATTTTAATTAGGTTTATTTTGCCTAACCACAATATTGGGAGTGCACGCCATCTAGTCAAATCTTTTAAAATTGCCTCAGATAAAGGCAAGTAATTCAAAGCGTACAGGCTTCCCTTATCAGGCCCAACCCAAATACCTAAATATGTAAAAAATGTATTAACAAGCTTTAGGCCCCATGTAGACCTCTCAACCTCCCCCACCTTCTTACCCAAATACATTAGTTCCTATTTATGCAGGTTAAGCTTATACCCTGAAAACAGAGTTTGTCTGTAACTCCTGGGAGTGCCTTGTTGCCATCATAAAAAGTATTCCAAAAGAAGAGTATTGGAAATGTATCTTTTGAATGTTTTCCTCATTGAGAGGAAGATTTTAATAAAATAATTCATCCACTGTTTAAGAATGCTGATTTAGAATCAGAATGCATCATTCCAGTCATTCAGTAAGCAATAATACCTGACAGGGTGGGTGGGTGGGTAGTATTGGGTTACACCGATCTCCTAGGGCAAAGAAGCCTGACACTGCAGGCAGAGGGCCTTATGGTCTCGAGAATGTCCTTTATAGCCCATTACCACTCACCCTGGAGGGTATTATTGCATTTAAATGGGTTATAGGCAACATTTTTTTAATAAAATAAAACAAAAAATACAAATAATCATTTAATATTAATAAAAAGAATAGAAATTCATGTTCCTGTAAAGTAGGCCCTCTACTGGTATACTTGCCAGTAGAGGGTGCTGCTCTCATGGAGAGACTGTTTCAGAGCCACTTTCATTTTCTGCTATCAGGAGGCAGTTTTGTTCCCATGTGAACAGCCTCCCTCCCACCCCCAACAAGTGGGCAGCTTCCACTTATAAAGGATATTTTTTTTATTTGATTTATTGCCTAACTCATTTTATGGATTAGTTGATTTCAGCCACTATGATATTTTGTATGAAGGAACACTGTGAGGAGTACTTGCTGTCGACAAATAGGAAGACAGAGCAAACAGAGCAGGAAGATCGTAGTAAACAGCATTAGGATCAGATATAGTAACAAGAAATGGACACGGTAGCTGTGCTAATAAGAAGGTGATGTAAAAGGGTTACATTGGGCAGGATATTTTTTATTGCTTTTCTGCACTGAGTATGGAGGATGTACCTCAAGCCTGGGAGGAAGTTAGGGTAATCTGTATGACAGCGCTGAGCACGTGACTATGCTGGAGCTATTAATTAAAAAAAAAAAAACTTTTATGGGGTACTGGGGGGAATAGACAAAGTGGGTGAGTATTTACTTTGCTTTTTTTTGTTTGGAGTAATACAGTATACAGTTGGCACTGTTTAGTCTGGCCATGTCTTGCTGTGTCCTTTACTAAGCAACTCAAAAAAATTGTGGTTAATTCAAATAGGAAGTCAGATTGAATGGGACAGGAAGATTGAAGTGAGAGCATTGAGATGGGATCGGGCATGGTAACAAGAAATTTACACAGTAGCTATGCTAATAAGAAGGTGATATAAAAGGGTTACATTGGGCAGGATATTTATAATTACTTTTCTGCAGCGAGTATGGAGAGGGTACAGCAAGCCTGGGAAGAACTTATGCAAAGCCATATTATGGCGCTGAGCACGTAACCATGCAGGAGCAATTAATTTATAAAGAAAAACTTTTTTGGGGTACTGCGGGGGTGTGGCAAGATAGCCCACTGCCAGTCCTTATTTGTATCTAATCTTGTTTTATATATATATATATATATATATGTGTGTGTGTGTGTGTTTTATGGAATGTCTGCTTATGAAACTTGGCAGTGTCAGCAAGGCCAAAGGAAAAGACTGATTTTTTTTTTTTTTTAAAGAAATGGGCCTGACCTTTTGACCCAATGCCAGCTGGATGCTGGAACTGAGATGGCTAAAAGTTTTTAGTTTTTTTTTTAACATAGATCTGCCAAAACCCCTGTGAATGTTATAAAAACTATATTCTCAGAAGCCAAGACTTTGATCACTCGAAGTTGTTTTATTATGTTACATTTTACGGAGTAACAGGAGGAAAGCTGCTTCCTAGTAACTCTGTAAAATTTTACCAGGGCATGTGAATTAACTTACATAATGGAATATTGGTACATCAAAGTTTTAACTATAGCAGGAGGCTATGAAATCAGCCTACTAGCTGGAACTCTGAAAACATCAACGTTTTAAATGTCACACTAGTCATGTTACTGGTTAATTATGCAGGGTGAGAGTTGCCTCACAGCCAGCATCATGAACAAGCTGTGTGACATCACAGGATGGGTGGAACTTTTTTTTCCCTCATATGGTTAAGTCTTGCTGAGAGGACACTGGAACACACTTCTGTTATGGAATCCTAAGAATCAACCAAGCACAACTACTGACTGAACAAACTTCATGCTTGTATGGTAGAACTTTAGTTAACCAGTTTCAAGTCATTTTCCTGTATACTTGTCCATTTCATTTTCTAAATTTGTATATGTTCTCTTTTTCTTGTAACTGCATTTATTTATTTCAGTAGACTTATGTTTTTCTAAAGAATTCCACCAGCATGCAATTTCTTATATTCCTTATATAGCAGTGTCAGTGGCTCAGTAGGTAGCACACTTGCCTCTGAGGCCGGGAGATCAGAGGGCTGCGGGTTCAGTTCCCACATCTGGCACTTGGGTTAATATCCCAGTGCTGACACTGTAGTACAGCATGAGAGGGATGCTGCACTTCTGAGGTGCCGTCTTTCGGATGAGACGTTAAACCAAGGTCCCATCTGCCTGGATTGGTGGTAGTTCAGGTGGATGTTAAAGATCCCATGGCACTTATCGAAAAGAGTAGGGGACAGTTTTATTGAAAACAAAAATTGTACAAACAAGCCAACATAAGATGCATCAATAAGAAATGTACAGGAAAACCAAAAAGAGAAAACAAAGAGGGGAAAGGGAGATGGGAAAAATAAAGACACTGCATAAATCCTTCAAGTTATAGCTGAGTCAGTGTTCGTGATCCATGGAAGGGCTGTCCACAAGGCCAACAGAGACGATGCCGAATACAGAGTCCTTTCATAGTCGTATATTTTCTTCAAGTCCGCCACTATCTTCCCCTCAAGTTCTGAATAAGAACAACACTTTTGTTGCAAGGTAAACAAACATCGTGACATCCAAATGTTCCATTTAATCACAAGAAATACAAGGTTCAAAGTGTCCCTATGCCACAGAGACCAGTGAGAGGGAAAAACACCATACATAACATTTTGATATGTGACTGTAGAAAATATGGGAACATCCCAGGAGTCGGCCAAGAAAGGCCACCAATTCGTAATATAGGAGCAGTCAAAAAAAAAAAAAATGTGATATGGTCTCCAGTGCATCAATACAGAGAGGTCTAGAACAGAAATGATCCTGAGACTGCTTATGTTTATGGTTGGCTTTCACGTTTATCCGTTCGTGACAAGATAACCAGTGGCAGTCCCACATGTGGGCCGGGATCCTAGAACATCGCAACAAAACTAGAAGCGAGGGTAGGTGACTGGCCGGACATTTAATAAAAGGGGCTTGCACCAGACAAACAGAGGACAAAAGCTTCTTGTACCATGCCTTATGCGTATTCGTGACAAGAGTCTGAGGTGACACGTGCCATTGCTTTAAACGGAGAAACATATGCTTAATATACAACGGGACATCCCCATTTTGTCACAACACACCCAAAGAATTAAGTTCCCACAGGTGAAACCAATACCTACACAAGTCGAAAAACCACGCTTCCCACCCTCTCTGGGTATTAACCAGTAAAGGCCGCAGGTTGGCCAAAAGAAAAATACTAGTAAAGAATAGCAACGGATTGATCATCTGGACACCGCCTTCAGAGGTAGGTAGGTAAGTGACATTCCTCTTAATCGGATTCAACCGACTGCCCAAAGGCCTGAAAAATGTCGAAAACCATAGTTTCCAGCTGCTTGGGATGGGGAACACATAACTTAAATACAGGAACAGAGGAGAAGATAAGTTTTAATCAGAAAAACACGTTTCTTCAAGCTGCCCTATTCTAAGAGGCCACCATGCCTCGGCCCAGCTTCAATTTCTCTTCCCAGTTAAAGGAATCAGAATCTCTCATCCCAAAATATATACCAAGTATACGTATTGGGCCTTCTACTACACGTAAAAAACCGATATAATCCAAAGAGATGGAAGATGAACCAAGCCGTATCCCCATACTCTTACCGAGGTTAATACTTGCCCCAGAGAATGCACCGAAAGAGGAACATTCCTGAAGAGAGACAAGTAGCAAAGCCTCGACAGCTACAAGGAAACACACATTGTCAGCATATGCGATCGCCAAAGCCGAAAACGAGATGGCACGGATCTGAGGGTGGGCATTAAGACGATGAAGCAACACATCCAGAAAAAAAACATATAATAGAGGGCTCAGTGGACAACCTTGGCAAACTCCCCGTTTCACCAGGATCATCGGGCCCACCCAACCGTTAATCAGTGGAACAACAGTAGCCGTCCTACAAAATGTCTGGATCCACGAATCATTTTATCAGGAACGTGCAGAAAATGCAATACGTTCCATAAAAAATCATGATTAACCGACGAAAGCAGCCTTTTGGTCGACCGAGACAATAAGTCCTGAAACAGAATCCGAAAAACTATGGGAAAATAATTTCACGGAGAAGAATCAGGTGATCAGAAATTCTCCTGTTCGGTAGAGAACAGGATTGGGCTGGGTAAATAACTATTTCAGCTATCCCTAGCAAACGTTGTGCGATGAGTTTTGTCAATATCTTAAAATCAGTATTCAACATACAGAGGGGGTGCCAGTTGTCAAGGGAATGGATGTCACCTTTCCATTTGTATACATAAATCAAAGTGCCCTTTGTAAACTCCAAAGGGATAAATTCAGAGACAAGAAGGGAGGCAAACACAGAGGTCAAGTCCGAGAGGAGGTAGTCCCCCAGATATTTGTACAGGGCAGAAGGAAGGCCGTCCGGACCAGGGGTCCAACGTAGGGGCAAGGAAGAGATGGCTAACTGAATTTCCCTTTCCGTGAAGGGTTGACATGCAATTTCTGCACTCTGCAAGGAGGGGGAAGGAACATCAAGAGCACCGTACAGTTGTTCCAGGCCAACTGTCATAGTAGGTAGAGGAGAAAACAAAGCGGTCGTATGGTCTGTAACAATCTGACATAAGTCCAAATGGGAAGTACAAAGATCTCCATTCGAATTGGAAAGACATAACATAGATTTATGGGCAATCTGGTGATAATTAGATTCAAACGGGCAAATAACTTCCCGGGTACCTTTTACAGCATAGCTATGTTGGTGGTACAGTTGTTGCGACTGTTTAGACTGGAAATCCAACATATCTTTCTGCACTAATTGTATTTGCTGCACAAGATCCTGTCCCGTCAAGTATGCAAGTGACAGTAAAGACTGAAAATGAGCCCTATTCTTTAAATATACAAGATAATCAGTCCTGCTTTTTGTACGACTATAAGATTTCAACAGTCCAGTAAGAGTACGTTTCGTATCCATCCACCACTGAATTGGATCATCATACATGGGATACACTGACTTACGGGCATAAATAAATGACAAAAGGGTTTGCTGAAACGATGGTACCTGCAATAAGGATACATTAAATTTCCAGAAACCCGGCCCTTTACTGCAACTGGCAGGAGATCAGAAACCAACAGAGAGTAGCTTATGGTCAGAAAAGACTACCACCTGTGCTACAGCCGAAGTGACTTCTAATATACTTGACACAAAAACAAAATCTATGCGGGTGGCCAACCTACCCTTTTGAAATGTGGGAGTATGTTGTTTCGTGAAAGAAAAATAAGAGTCCGTCAAACAGGCAGTACGGATCATGCGTCCCAGCACAAGCGAGTCACAATACATTTTTTTGGTAGTAGCAAAGGAACTCTTATCCCGGAGACTAAGGCCACAGTTAAAATCACGGAAAATAAAATCCAGAAAGAAGAATGTAAATAAGGCGTATTACATCAAAAAGAGCTATTCGCTCAGTTTTCAGTTGGGGGGCATAAACATTCACCACCCGATACGGGCATTGCCCAATCAGAAAGTCCAAAATCAGAGCCCTACCAGGGGCCAAATCAAACAGCTTCAAAAGTCTAAACTCGGGGATATTAATTAAATTACCAAGACCAGAGCAGGAGTCTTGGCCTATAGACCAAAAAGAAGGACCCATAAGCCAGTCTCGTTGAGCCAGTCGGATCTCCTGCACAGTGTGGAATCTCGTATCCTGTAAAAAAAATATCCCAAATGGCAAAAGCCTCAGAAAGGAAAACACCAGCCTTCTCTTGTCCAAACGTTTCAGACTATTCACATTGACAGTATGACAGGTAAATTGTGACATAGCAGTACAAAGATTAGGTAACCATCACTATTAAGTCTTTCTCTTTCCAGCTACCTTAGTCCCTTTCAGCCTGACCTTGGCCTTCCGCTTTTGAGAAAGGCCTGCGCCCAACTGAATTTCAGAATCAGTAAGACCATCAGGGAGAGAAGAAGCAATAGAGGAAGAGTCAGATTCACCACCTGCATCGTCCGATATCGACTGAAGCACCTCAAAGGCATTCGATAAAGCAATAGAAGGTGCTGCGCAGGCCTTCGGAGGGGACGGTAAGGTGCGGGAACCAGACCTTAATGACCTGCGACACATTACTTTGGCAGGTTCTCGAGGAGGAGGCATAGTACTAGGGCCTGGACCCTGCACCATGTCCTCTTGCACCATAGCACAGACAGAAATCGGAACCTCCCCATGGGGCTGAGCACTTTTGGCAGACCTAGGTACAGTACTACAGGAGGCTTCTGAGACCAAAGCCTTCGGGGGAAGGGGAGCTGCCACAGTAGGGGGGGCATCCAATGTGGTGCGAAGGCGAGCTTTTTGAGCTTGAGTTATCAAAAAACGTTGATCTACACCTCCGTCATGTGTTACCTTAGTATGCGCCACTCAGGGACATGATTGAAACGTGCGGCCCATCTCATCACAAAGATTGCACCTGCAGTCATTCAGACAGTGCATACCCAGATGACCCATTTCACCACAGTTATTACATTTAATCTTGTCGCACACATTGCTCAGATGTGAGGGGTCCCCGCATCTGTAACATGCCTTGGGTTGACCAGGGTAAAACAGGACCCCTCTATCCCGACCTGGACCAGATTCAGAAACATTCAACATGACTTTAAATTTCCAGCCCCCTGTCCAGATGTTCTCAGAGTCCAAGATTGCCTCCGGCTGACCCTGTAAAGTACAACGCTGTTTCAACCAATAAACAATATTAGAGACATCCACTCCCTCATTACGAAACATAACAGTAACTATCTTAAAGGCTGGTTTAGAGAGGGGTATTGCCTGAAAGGGGGTCCAAAAGGCAGTGTTACACAAGGCATGATATTCTGAACAAAAACGGTCAAGACCACGAGACGTCTGAAAACTAATGTCAAAGATTAGTTCCCCCGATACATGTATCAAGGCATATATTTCGTGTGCAAAAAACTTCAGAGAATCCTTCAACAGTGTTCTGGCCACATACACATGGTCGGGGGGGTCCGGCAGCCCACCTCGATAAGAAAACCTGATGGCATTGTGACGTTTGGCTGCCAGAACTGGAAATTTAAACAATGAAGAGAAGGGCCTAGCTGGCCCAGTCCATGCAGAAGAAGGTCGAACAGTGGCAGAGGCACTATCAGCCAGGGGGTCTGGACCAGGGACAGCCTGAGTGGCAGGGACCTGATTAAGGTCCATGACAGGATTCTGAGTTAAATGGAGCTCTACAGGGAGATCCAAGGGGTCTAGTGAATTCATAGAAATCTGTTCTCCCCCACTCGTTTCTAGATCATGCACAGGGCGAGGAGATCGTATAGGGGATGGCCCCGAGACCCATGAACCCGCCATAGGGTCTTGCACCCAGCCTGCCACCCAAAGCGCCGCATCCACAGACCATGTGGGGACATCAGTAGGGTGCTCTGTATCAGATGTCTTAGAGGTAGCTACATCAGCCGGTAACCCAGAGGGCGGGCTCACCGCCATGAAAGTATTCACGGGTTCCTCCGCCACAGAGGAAAGTCCAGGGACATCCCCACTAGTCATCTTTGAATGCTCCATATCAGGTTCTCCAAGCAAAGCCACATAATCCATCACAACAGTGCCAGTAGGAACCATAGTCGCTCCTACTAACTGAACACGCCATAGTTTCTGCTGTATTTCCAGTTTGGTGGACACATAGCAGCGTTCTGCCTCCAACAAGCGGTCGTGCAGCACACGCTCTTCCGGACTCAAAGGTTCCGAGTCCGAGGAAGTGCGCACCTCTTGCGGTCCTCCAGGACACTCGGGCAAATCCGGACCAACATCTCGTAGGCACACCACAGACGAAGCCACAGGTACATCCTGAGAACTAACTTCCAACGCTGCAGACACAGGTAAGTCAAACCGACAATCCATCGTGGTCTCCTCGAATACAGAGACAGGAGTCGAGACCAGGTCTCCTGTCTCCACAGCTCCAGCAGCCGCAGGCAACAGAGCGTCCTCCATCTTGGACAGGGATTCCCCTCTGACAGAGTAGGGGAATTTCCCCCAATGTCCTGGCCAAATTTCCCTCATTCACTAAAAATACCTCCAACAGCTTAATCTGGTTCAAGGCCAGTTGGCATTCATCTGTATCCCCCTACCCCGGGTCGTGTATGAACATAGGCAGGATATGTCTAGTGCACTTACCCAGTCAACAAAAACTAAATAAATAAATATTGTATGTGTGACTGTAAGTTTTAGTACAAATCTGTGACAACTATTTATGTTTAGAAGGGCCACCAGTAAGCAACTGAATTGAAAAGGGGTCAATGGAGACATCCGGATGGATTTTGGGAGAATACCAGAGTCTCATACGAATCTGCAGGGATTGTGAACTGGGCTATTGCATGTCCTGTAGGGCAAAGGCCAAATCAGGTGTTTGTGCTGCTACCCTGAAGACAGCGTAATTACCTGGGCCATCCTCCTGTATGTAATAGCCATGAAAAAGGGTTCATATTTGGCCACAAGACTCGAGAATTGTATTGTGCCCTGATCCAAAGTATAGAGAGATACTCTGGGACCTCATGGCAAGTGTTCAGCTGTAAATCCAGCAAGCACTCTGGGCGTACACGAGGGGGGGTATCCTTGCTCCCCCCATCAAGGATTGCACTTAGGGGTGGGCACTGTGAGCTCAGTGATCTGACCCTCACGAGTGAGTTCATGACAGATCTGGTGTGCAGCATTAGGATCCGATAGATTTGGCTGCATTGCAATTCGAGAGATTGGTGGCCACAGGCATAACATTTGGGCTCAATTCCAAGTCCAGTGTATCATATTGTTAAACTGAAAACAGTCCACACACAATCAAGGCAGAGATTTTTAAAAAATATATAATTTGTTTACAGTATCAAGTTCCCTACCTGTTTTTTTTTTTTTTCTTGGGTGCAAGCTAGCGTAGTTAGGGAAGAAGATGACTTCCATCTACAGTGAATACACTGCAGAATACCTGAAGCAGTTGTGCCAGGAAGAGGAGTCCAGTACGAGGTATGAGCTAAAAAGCACCTTGTGAGGTTCTTGTGACAGCCAATGAGCTAGCAGCTGCCGAGGACCTCAAGTCACAGCCAGTAACTGAAAGGAACCAGACCTTGGACGTGGAGGTGCCAAGGGACATCACAGTATCCAGTCCCAGGGAGGAGGACAGCGAGACCAGACAGAACCCAGAGCCACAGCAGCAAGGGAAGGTCACCACCATGCTGGAGTCAGAAGGGATCAAGCTGCAGCTACAGTTGAAGACAATGGAGCTGGAATTTGAACAGTGAAAGTTCCAGATGGAGCTGGAGTTGCAAAAAAAAAAAAAGCAGTGGCAGCGAGAGGCCGAGGAAAGAGAAAACCAGCATCGGAGAGAAGCCGAGGAAAGAGAAAAACAGCTTCAGAGAGAGGCCGAGAGCAAAGAGCACCAGAGGGAATTCAAACTGCAAAAGCTGAAACTCCAATGTCCAATGCCAGAGGAGGTAAGTGGCAGTGGTGAACCAGGAACTTCAGGACTGGGGTATAAGTTAAATTCAAAATTAATAGCTGAATTTAAAGAAGGGGAGGATATGGATGTGTGACAGTTCTTGTGGACACCCCCATCACCACTAGACACTCCTTACTACCTTGGACCCAATTTCTAGAACAAATCTACTGCAGTAGTACTCGTCTTTTCTTTAGGTCTCACTTGACCTTTTCACATTTCTACCACAATGGGGTGGCCTCCTATTGTGGTATTCTCTCTTTTCTACCCCGCTGCTTTTCTACTTTTGTCTAGGTGGTGATACTGTAGAGGCTGACCTAGCTGCCTGTTTTGGCTAAAGAAATATTGGGAAGTAATCAAATTAAGCTATGTATCTTTTAGTTTTAAAAAGGAAAGCTTTGAAAATAATTCATACTGTTTGTAAAATGCAGTAAAGCAAAACCTGGTTGGAATATAGAAAAGGGGTGGTTGCTTTGCCCCACTTGATAAATGCATTAACATTCCCAAACAGACCTTGTTAATTGTGTGCACACTTCTCATCAATACTTTTCCCTTGCCCTACACCTCCCATATCTGTACCACAAACGTGGTGCTGTTCACTCGTTTAGGGCTTAAACTGTATTGCATACAGACTGACACTTTTGGAGGCTTTTGGGGCTTAAAACTAAAGTAAAATTCTTCTTGGAAATAAGCCATTATACTCCAATTGTTATTTTATGTTAAAGCTCTAGTAGGAACTGCTTCAGGACACACTTAATAAATGTTTTGTTTTCAAGTTAATTTAAGCAAGACATAAAGGAGGTACCTGTATGCTCTTGAGGCCTGCTCAGATGTCACTAGATGCCTACTGAGATGAAAATGAGTTTCCTTAAGGGCTGGAGGCCCTCTAGTGGATTCTATTTATTATACATTTATGGTGATGTCATGATTTGGAGGAGGAGACAAGGGTCATTATAGAACCCTTGGTTATTCATCTCTAGTTATTTTTCATATGAATGTTATTATTCAGTTTGTAAAGATTATTGCAGTACTCCTAAAGTGTTATAGCTCTAGCAGTTAATGAAGCCCCATTTTTGTACTGGATAAGATTATTCGCTGTATTAGATTAGGGGCGGATCATATGATTATTATGATGTCATGATTTTCAGTATATAAAAAGACTTGGATTCAGTATGTGGTCAGATAGGTTGTGGAGCGCAGATGATGGTGGTCATGCTGGGAGGGAGCTAGTACCACTCTGTGACATTTTTCAGAGAAGAGTATCTGAAGCTATTTTGGAGTTAAGTTTATTTTCTTGTTTTCCTGAAGTTTTCTTTATTTTGTTTGCTTTAATAAAAGTCACACACTACAACAATTAGTGTAGTTTCAAGAGAAAACTTGTGTCAAGTGTTGTCATTACCCACACCTGCTCACAGGATGCATTTTTGAATTTGTTTGAAAGGGTCTGTATTCAGGCAAAGATACCCAAGGAGTCCTGGAGCTTCCAGCTATCCCCTCTACTTACTGGGTGGGGTCGTGAAGCATTAGGTCAAATGGACAATCAGGACAGTAGTGATTATGAGAAACGTAAAGCTGAATTGCTTAAAAAGTATGAGTTAACTCCTGAAGCATACAGGATTAAGTTCAGTAAGCTCCGAAGGAGCCCTGACATGAGCTACGAGGAACTCGCCACAAAGCAACGTCAGTTTTTGAAACATTGGTGGGAGGGAGCGGAAGCAAACTCTGTAGGGAAAATTGAGGGGGTTGTACTTTTGGAGCAATTCTTTTGGGCTTGCCCAGCAGAGTTAAAAACCTGGTTGGAGGACCGAAACCTGAAAACAGCACAGTAGGCTTCTCAGCTCTCAGACCGCTATGCCAGGAGTAGGCCTGCTCTGAAAGGGAGTGGGGTGGGTGTGGCAGCACAGAAGGGCAAAAGTGCACCTTCAGGACAGTTAAAACCCTCGCTACCTCCACAGAATGGGGGAAGCTCCAGGTTACAAAAAAGGGATTTCTCAGACAAAAGAAATGATGAGTGCTGGTTTTGCAAACAGCCACGGCATCTTGCAAGACAGTGTCCTAAAAAGGCACAGAGCGGACAAAGTGGTGCTAGAACAGAACTGGGTGCACTGTGTATCCCTGAAAGCATGCCTACAAACATGAGGAAACACATACACCCAATTACTGTAAATGGGGTGCACACTCATGGGTTAAGGGACACAGGAACATCTCTTACTTTAGTAAAAGGAGATTTGGTTGAGCCTGAACAGCTTATACCTAATCAGTTCATAACAGTAAGGGGATTCACTGGGGAGGAGAAAACTCTGCCACTTGCTAGTGTTCTCTTAGACTGGGGTGAGACAGGAGAAATGGTGCAAAGAGTGGCAGTGGCAGACAATCTCATCCTGGATGTGATAATAGGGAACAATCTCCAGAAGGGGGTGGTATGTGTGGTTACCCGCAGTCAGATGGCAAAGGCCAATTGTAGTTCCTTGGATCCCATAGAAGCCCCTGTGGAAAACAATGGGAGGCTGGTTCCTCAGCCTGCGTCTTCTGAAATGGAAAGTAGTGAAAAAGAGGTAGAACTTCCCAACATAGCAGTTCACAGAAGAGCTACAGAAGGAGGGAGGGAGGGGTAGCCAATGGTCAAATGGTTAGGGATGGCAGTGACCCTGAATGCCCTGACGCTAGAGCTATGGACCCTAGTTTAGAAACTGAAAGGGACATGTCCCATGCCTTGGGAAAATGTACAGATTTTGCAGCTGATCAGAAGCCTGACCCTAGTTTAGAGAGGCTGAGGGTTTGTGCAGAATCTGATGGGACATAGGGAGGTGATGTGAGACATAGGGTATTTTGGGACAATGGACTGTTGTATACGCAGGACATAAGGATAGAGGGAGGGGTGATGGGCAGGCAGCTTGTCATTCCCCAGGGGTACCGTGAGAAGTCGCTCAAGATTGCTCATGATATCCCCATGTCCGGACATCTGGGAATCACGCGCACCACGCAGCCATTGGCCCAAAATTTCTACTGGCCCAACTTCATTCAGCAGGTGAAGGACTATTGCAGATCCTGTCACTGGTGCCAACAAATAGGGAAGGTAGGTCGAAAAACCCAAGCCACCCTAATTCCCTTGCTCATTGTGGAGGAGCCATTCCAGAGGGTAGGAATGGATACTGTGGGACCTCTGAGTACCCACAGCTCCTCCAGGAAGAGGTTTAACCTGATGGTGGTCAATTATGCCACCAGCCCAGAGGCAGTTGCGCTTTCCTCACTTAGGTCAGACAAAGTGGGCGATGCCTTGCTAGGGATTTTCTCCCGTGTTGGGTTTCCACAGGAGGTTAACACTGATCGAGGGGGTTCTTTCATGTCAGACCTGATGAAGTGTTTGTGGGAGAAGTGTGGGGTAGTGTTTGTGGAAAGATTTAATGGTACCCTAAAATCGATGCTCCAAGCATTTGCTGAACAGCATAAGAGGGACTGGGAGAAATACCTTCCCCACTTGCTGTTTATATACAGGGAGGTGCCCCAAGAGTCAACAGGGTTTTCCCTCTTTGATCTCTTATATGGACGCAGGGTGCATGGGCCCCTAGACTTGGTCTGGGAAGATTAGGAAGGCAAGCATGCCACCCATGGGAACTCCCATAGTGGAATATGTCCTAAAGTTTATGGACAAGCTGAAGGAGCTTATGGGAGCAGCGCAGAGCAACCTCTCAGCCACCCAGCATAAGCAAAAAGTCTGGTATGACCTCAGAGCCAGAGCTTTCTCATTTAGTGTAGGTCAGGAAGTCATGGTCCTAATCCCGGTCTGGAAGGATAAGCTGCAGGCTGAGTGGGCAGGACCATGCAAAGTAGTCAGACAAGTGAATTACATAAACTACATTGTAGAACTGCCTAACAGGAGACATACCCATAGAATGTACCATATCAACATGATGAAGCCATATGCAAATAGGGCTGACATGGTATTTGCAGTATGTAGTCCTGAGGAGGGGATGGACGAAGAAGACCTCCTACTGGACTTGCTGGCAGAAAGCAAGCAGGAGTCCTCTGTGGAGGCAATCAAACTGTTGCCCCAGTTGACCCCGGAACAGTCCCAGGAAGTGAGGGTGGTTTTAGAGGACTTTGGCCCTTTGTTTACTGCCAAACAAGGATGTACCCCTTAGCAACACACAACGTAGACAATGGGAACACAAGCACCCATGCAATGGACAGCCTACCGAGTGTTCAAGGCCATCCTAAAGGACATTAGGAGAAAGGTGGAGGAAATTCTGGATTTAGGGGTAGTCCAGAAATCCCACAGTCCCTGAGCCTCACCTGTAGTCTTTGTTCCCAAGCCAGATGGCTCTACTTGCTTCGCTGTAGACTATCGTGGACTCAATGCAGTCACAAAGTCTGAAGCCCACCCAATGCCATGGACAGATGAACTACTGTACAGGTTGGGAGGGGCGACATATCTCACCACCATTGACCTGACAAAAGGGTATTGGCAGGTGGAATTAACTGACAGAGCTAGGGAGAGGTTGGCCTTCATCATTCCAATAGGGTTATTCAAGTTCAGGGTAATGTCTTTTGGAATGAAGAACACCCCTGCCACCTTCCAAAGGTTAGTGAACCAGGTGTTACATGGTACACTGTGGTGTACCTGGATGATATTGCCATCTCCAATGCCAGCTGGAAGGAACACCTGCCCCACCTGAGGGAAGTGTTAGACAGGATACAGAGGGCAGGGCTCACTGTCAAGGCTAAAAAGTGATATGTGTCCATGATGGAGGTGGCATACCTAGGACATGTAGTACAGCGGGGGCAGCTTCACCTTAATCAAGCCAAGGTTGAGGCAATAGAGGCATGCCCCAGGCCAGAAACCCAGAAGCAGGTTCAGAGTTTCCTAGGGACCACTGGATACTATCATGTTTGTACAAAATTACAGTATCCTGGCAGCTCCCCTAGCTGTCCTGCTAAAGGAAAGAATGCCTAAAAAGGTAAAATGGGAACCAGCCTATGAATGAGTCTTTACACGGCTAAAGGAGACACTATGCTGTCCTCCTGTGTTGGCCAGTCCAGACTACAGTAAGCCATTTGTAGTCCAGACAGATGCCTCAGATGTGGAGATTGGAGCTGTCCTTAGTCAGATCCCTAACCAAGGGAAAGATCACCCAATAGTGTACCTTAGTAAAAGGCTGCTTCCCTGGGAACAGGCCTATTCCACAGTTGAGAAGGAATGCCTTGTGCTGGTATGGGCCCTGAAGAAGTTAGAGCTGTACCTCTACAGGAGGCACTTCGAGGTAAAGACTGATCATAACCCCCTGGTGTGGCTGATGCTAATAAGGGAGACGAATTGTCATCTTTTGAGATGGAGTATTGCCTTACAGGGCTACGATATGACCATCACCCACAGGACTGGATCGGTGAATGCGAACACAGATGGGCTATCGTACCAGTTAGAGCAATTAACAGAATTTGTGAAACTCATGCCATGCTAGGGATGGATTCCCACAAATTCAGTGTGTGTATATATATGTATGTATGTATGTATATATATATATATATATATATATATATGACATGTTTTTATGGAATTTCTGCTTATGAAAGAAGGCAGCATCAGCAAGGCCCTAGGAAAAGACTGAGTTTTGTTTTTTTTTTTTTCAAAGAAATGGGCCTGACCTTTTGATCCAAAGGCAGCTGGACGCTAGAACTGAGAAGGCTAAAGGTTTTTATTTTTTTTAACATAGATCTGCCAAAACCCCTGTGAATGTTATAAAAACCATGTCCTTGGAAGCCAAGACTTTGATCACTGGAAGCTGTTTTTTTATGCTACATGTTATAGAGTAACAGGAGGAAAGCTGCTTCCTATTTACTCTATATAGCATTTTACCAGGACATGTGAATTAACTTACAGGATGGAATATTGGTACACCAAAGTTTTAACTATAGCAGGAGGCTGTGAAATTAGCCTACCAGCTGGGACTCTGAAAACATCAAAGTTCTAAACGTGACACTAGTCATGTTACTGGTTAATTATGCATGATAAGAGTTTAAAAACCCATCTTTTCAAATAGCTTTTATGGAATATTGATTTTATTTGTGATGGCTGATTATATTGTGATTTTATTGTTTTTTATATTGAATTTTATTAGTTGTGTTGTTTTATTCTGTACAGCGCCTTGACAATTGAAAGGCACTTTATAAATAAATGTTATATTATTATTATCATGAATAAGCTGTGTGACATCACAGGATAGGTGGAACATTGTTTTCTCTCATATGGTTAAGTCTTGCTGAGAGGACACTGGAACACACTTCTGTTTTGGAATCCTACGACTCAACCAGGCACAACTGCAGACTGAACAAACTTCATGCTTGCAAGGTAGAACTTTAGCCAACCAGTTTCAAGGCGTTTCCTGTACACTTGTCCATTTCATTTTCTGACTGTAACCTAAATTTGTATTAGACCCCGGAGCTGCCATTGGCAGTTGGAATCGTCGGACACAATTCAAAGCAGTTGCAGTTTGCTGCAATTGCCCTGAGTTGTAGTCGTAAGTGAGTGGAGTCCTGCTTTTGTGAAGTCGACGACTCCACTGTAAACTTGCTTGCTTGCCTGACAGTCTCCTTCCTTTCCCCCGCACCTCCAGAGTAGAAAAAATATTTAAGAGGCATGTGAGCCCACCCCGAAGCCACCCTTAACTGGCAACAGCATTTTTTTCCCGTCTCCATCCTCCCCACTGCCCATCCCATGCGAATAGTGCAGAGCAGGGTTTTTGTTTTAAATCTGAGTGCGGTTTTGGATGGACAGCCTCAGCCACCAACCAGGCTGTGCCTCTGCTCTGTTCTTCAGCATCAGTCACCCCGTCCTCCAGTAGTGTGAGAGAGAGGGAGGTGCCAGGAGATGTGCGCGCTGCACATGAGCTGTCCGCTGGCAAGTAGAAAACGAAGCGGCTGTGGTGGACGTGGACCAGAGGAACCAATTTGCAGTGCCGCCGGACTGTGTTCTGTTCAGGTTTGCTGGTCTTGACCATCGTCCATTGAGAAGCAGGAGACACCCTGCGAGACAGTGATGGAGAACAGGTCAGGAAGGATGGAAAAGGAAGGAAGTTGGACTTGGTCCCGGAGACAGAGGAGGGAAGCCAGCTGAACTGCCGAAGCTTAGAGAGAGAGGGAGAGGGAGAACATTCCAGGAGCGGCAGCAGCGTGGACTGGGAATGGGTCAGGACCTGGGCACTGGAGAGTGGGGATTAAGACAGACCACAAGGTGCTGGTGGGGGTCCTACTCAAACCCGTACTTGGGTGGTGAGTTCTCCAGGGATTCCAGGGAAAAATAATACAGGCAGAGGCAGGCCGCAGACCAGGTGTTGGCAAGGATGCCAGACAGTGAACTGAAGGTAAAACCACAGCAAGAAAGAAAGAACAGTGTGTGGGACAGGAGAGAGCAATAACCAGGCAGAAGGAAGTACATGGCCAGGCCAAACCAATAGTAGGTAAGTGTCAATTTGATTACTTTGTGGCCTAGCTCACCTGATGTGAATTTGAGAAGTGGCCAGAACAGAAGGTTTCAGTCTAGTGGTGGTGGAACAGTAGCACATATTTTTAAAAGCCCCCCCTTCCTTCCTTGTCCTATGAGAAATGTGTGGATTATTGAAATGTCAAGAGAGAAATATACTGGTTAGTGCCTTGGTAGGACAAATTAGAAACTGTGTAAATGTGAATTCAAAAAGCACTAAAGCTTGGGGCTGTGCATCCCTAAACATTCAATACCTTGTGCTTTAAAGTAGGGCATCCCAACTGTCACCCCCATTAACCCCTAGTTAGTTTCACTTTTTTCAGATTCAACCTCCTGGCTATCCTTTCTTGGTGGTGGTGTTGTTTTTATTGGTTACATACCTAGCTGATCCCCGAACAGACTTGAAAGACCATAGGGCCTACTCTGCTGACTTCTTAGTATGTTAACACCATCCATACAGTCCCACCTTACATTTCCACCCTTATCCCACCCAGCTAAACAAAGCTTTAGATCATGTCTGGTCCCCCCCCAAAAAAACCTTAATAAAATACATAGTTTGAAAGGTTAAAATAGACATTACTGGGTTGCATAGATCATCCTGTATAGAAATAGACGTTGTATAGCGTCATGCCCGTGCGCTGTTTCCCCAGGACAGATAAAAGGATGAAAGGACACTGTTAAAGAAAAATGTATTTTTGTTGGGGCAGAGTAAAGTAAAATCAATGCTTTTATATTACCCCTTAGGTTTGTGAAGCCTCCACCCAAAGGAATCTTAGATGTGCTCCGGCTCACTGTACAAAAAACTTACAGAAGTTCATGTCTCCAGCTGACTACGGGTGGGGGGCTGAGCAGCATGTCTTTCTCCGCCAAGCTCTGTTCATTGCCTTTGGATGGTGGTGAGAGTGTGGTGAGGAGCATGATGGTGCCAGCTGTTGTGTGTGCAGAGCTATGTCTTCTGGACTGAACATTTGCAGTTGTGATGTCCTCTGGTTTTGGGGTTGTGAAGAAAGAGGAAGATATAAGGTCGGTACAAAACAATGTGGGATCACTTGTGTGATGGCACTGCAGACTTTTTTTTTTTTTTTTTTTGCAGATGGGGCTGGAAGGAATAGGGAAACATGATATATGTGCAATAATTGGGAGTACTTCGTGTCTTCAATAGTTTCCTGTATAAATGATCAAAATTGTTGGCTACTGCAGCCATTTGTGGGGTAATGCATTTTGAATTACCTTGCCCTGCTGGCTAGTACAAAAAAAGATTAAGGTTGACCTGTGAGTGGCTGTGATGTGTGTACAGAATCGGATGTAAACCAAAGTTCAATTTATGTAGCATTGGTGATCGACGAGGTGTGTTTTATCGCTGATTGATGATGGGGGTGCTACCAGGCCCATGGCCGAGGGCTACCATTCGACCCTCCATGCATCAATCGCATTAGAGCACACCGACGGAGTGGCTTAATGCACTTGTAATATGGCCACCCGACGACACAGTCACCAGAGCTCATTTTGGCTCGGTAAAACTACATAAGAGGAAGACTCGGGAGATCTGTACAGTGT
The DNA here is from genome assembly GCA_016271365.2 of Neoceratodus forsteri. NCBI lineage: Eukaryota > Metazoa > Chordata > Ceratodontiformes > Ceratodontidae > Neoceratodus > Neoceratodus forsteri. The sequence continues at coordinate 349,912,946 of CM057452.1, read as the reverse complement.
TATGGTGCACTTACAACTCATCTCAGACAACGCCTTACGATGCTGATGCGGTCAACACAGCGTGTAGGTGTACTACTACTGACCAGAGCGGCTCGCATTCTCGTGGAGCAGCTGTCCCGATTCATGCTGCTATTTGTCGGTTAACACCTGCTGAGGTCTCGTGAGCGCTTTGTCGCTGCTGGCTCAGCGCAGCGTGAGAAATTAGCATGCCTCTGCCTCACTTCCGCTCCCTCGTATGGTCCTGTGACAATATAGCGCTTCCCTGCAGGAGGTCTCTGTGTGGGGCTCTGCTCGCTATCCGTCCTGTGTGCGCCCTTCCCCCTTTCCGCCTGCCCGCACATCGTCAGACTTCGGTTGGAACGCTCCTCCTCCACCCACTCCTGCATCGCCCTCCTGGGCGAAAGAAAAGCAGACCGCCTCTCTTTAGGCCACACCTCACCCTTGCCAGCTACAGACTCCTGCGACTGTGCGTGCGGGTTCTCGTCCCCCTTTCCCATCTCGCACTCCTAGTGGGGCTCCCGGACCACCGCTCTTCTCAGTTCTGCTCTCCCTTTCCCACAGGACCCAGTGCTGCTAGGCTGGGGGTCTAGCTGGTCACGGTACTGCCGAAGCGGGCACGGCATATATGCTGCGTTAATACCCGCTTCGGCTGCCGTCTCGTGACCGCCCTAGCCCTATCAGCTTGCTCCCTCAGAGGTGCACAATTCATGCCATGTTACAATAAGCAATGAGGCATGACTAGTGATTAACTGTCTGTTGATTACCCCCTAGTGGTGTAATGTGGCACGAGATATGAAGTAAAAAAAGTGACAAACTACTACATAAGATTCAACGATGGTGAAAGTTGAAAAAATTGGTTGGATTTTCTTTAGTTAGTTGAAGTCACAAATTTCAAACTAGTTGAAAAAATCAGTCATAGTGTGTGGTAAGTCAGTCAGAATTGTTTTTTCAACTGACTCCGGGGTCTAATTTGTATGTTCTCTTTCTCTTGTGACTGGATTTATTTAATTATTTTAGTAAAGGCTTTTGTTTTTCTAAAGAATTCTGCCTGCGTTTGAGATTCCTTATATTGTATGTGTGACTGTAGAAGTTTTAGTACAAATATGTGACAACTCTTTATGTTTAGAAGGGTCACCAAATAGCAACCAAACTGAAAAGGAGTCAGTGGGGACATCTGGATGGATTTTGGAAGAATACCAGAGTCTCATATGGGTCTGCAGGGATTGTGATCTGGGCTGTTGCATGTCCTGTAAAGCAAAGGCCAAATCAGGAGTTTGCATTGCTACCCTGAAGACAGTGTAATTATCTGGGCCATCCTCCTGTGTGTAATAGCCACAAAAAAGGATTCATATTTGGCCACAAGACTCGAGACTGGTATTGTGCCCTGATCCAAAGTATAGAGGGATACTCTGGGATTTTGTGGCAAGTGTTCAGCTGTATATCCAGTGAGCACTCTGGGCGTACATGAGGAGGGTATCCCTGCTTCCCCCCTTCCTGTCACGGATTGCACTTAGGGGTGGTCACTGTGAGCTCAGTGATCTGACCCTCACGAGTAGGTTCATGACATGGGGGACTAATCAAAGTGGGTGAGCATTTACTTTGCCCTTTTCTGTTTGGACGAATACAATATACATTTGGCACTGTGGGGTCTGGGCATGACTCGCTATGTCCCCTCACTAAGCGACTCAAAAAATGGTGGCTAATTCAAATCTGAATGTCCTTATGTCTAATGATTTGGTAAAAAGGCAGATAGGCACAAGGATTAATTATTTACTGGTCTCTGCTGTCTGATACCCGCCCGGGTTGAGGGTGCTCTCGTCCAATCAGAGAGCAGGATTTCTACAACCTATTTTCCAAGCAGTGCTAGAGGACGGAATTCTGGCATGAAGAATCTGTGTGCCATGGTTAACAGGCTGTACATGACTGTGTAACAGAGATCAATGCAAGAGTCTCAGAATGCTGACAGCTAGTCAGATTGCTGCATGTTTGAGTTCTTTTTTTAAAGCTGCCTGACGTAGTCAGGACAGACGTCTTGGAATTGCTATTTTAAAGTCTGTGGAATCTGGATGAGGCATTTTACCCGATGTTACTACCGCAGTTACTTTGTGAGGACTACTCTCAACCTCCTCATAGTAACTGTAGTAGTAATATGCAGATAGCACCTATCAGTGTCATTCACATTGCCATACTGGTCACTAACAAAAATAAGTCAGTTAATGGCTTCTCCAATGTCCCTCTTGGGAGAAGGATACTCTGAAACAAAGCTGCGACCAGCAGAAAATCAGTCCGCGCTTATGCTGCATCTTCATAGCTGTGGCTGCTATAAGTAGTTTCTTCTTCTGCCCCCCCCCCCACAAGAATGAGGAGGTGACAATGCCATAGTTAGCAGCATCTCTTCCCTTCCCCTTCAATCCCCCACAAAATAAAGAGGCACTACATGACATTTTGCACCCCCACAAAAGAAAAGGGAGGTCAGTGGCTGATAATTGGTCCAACTACACAAACATATGCAAGTCTCCTTGGTACGGCTGTGAGTTTTCAGGAAGTAGAGACTACTTATTAGGGATGGTAGGAGCAGCAACTGTCAGCCAGAGAGAGGAGACACCACCTGGAGTAAGCAGGGACCCTGGGCTGTGGCAGTAGGAGCAGCGGCCATGGACTGGAGAGAGGAGATGTCACCTGGAGCAAGCAGAGACCCATTGCCTGTGACCATGTTAAGTACAGGCCTAGCCGGGATAGCACACAGTGGTACTTACAGCTTTAATGGGCCAGAGCTAAAGGCCACCCACAAGCCACCGCAGCACAAGCTAATGGTCAACCCCACACAACGCAACCAGTCCTCCAAAGGTTAGGGGACTCAATTTTTCTAGTGGCATAGCATGGAAGTGGCGGCCAAAAACATCACTAAAGCTGTCTGCACGCCTTTGCATTTTCAAGCTTATTTGAATTTGTGATTAAAAAAATGGATGTACCTGGCAGAAGCTCCTTTGTGCAAAAGCAGGTTAATGCTGAATGGCTGCAAAGTGCGTGCTCCCGGAATTGATGAGAAACGATCTTTACTGCTGCATATTTCACTTAAAGCGGTTCTCAAACTTCAAACTCCGATGCTTACAGTATGCTGCTTGAGTTAATTCTGTGCTACCAATTTTACTGGGCAGTAAATTCAAGAAGTTTTGTCTACCTACTGCCCCCAAATTGCAAGTAGAAGTAGAAATGCCTACTAGATACCCTTGTTGAGTGCTGCTGTGGATTAAGGATTTGGTGCAGAAAGTAGTTAAAATGGACAGTAACATCCCTCCCCATTTTATTCAAATATGGTTCCCCAAAAATATGGTGCCACTGTCATGGCTGGTGCCTCATATAATGGGTTGGCTAAACCCATATGGTTAACACACATCCAAAAAGAACAATAGGGTGCATTCAGAGGCATATTCTGAGTTATCAGAACTGCATAGAAAAACTCAGCTTGGTAATGTAGTATTGTGAATTTCACTGAGCACTGCAGAAAAAGATAACACCTTCAACCTCAATTTAGTTTATACATAAATACATTTATTTGGTGTAGTAGCCTCAGCGTGGTCTAAATTAGCAGTAGAAAGATGTTAAACCATAAGCTTGTAGCTCCCCAGAACTTCACAGCGCAAAACAAAATATAAAAAGTGCGGTATGATAAAGTGAGTACAGGGCAGGCTAGCAGATAGGTGAAAGGCAGATTTTGTAGGACATTGTCCCTGTTATTTTGCACTGATCACCACTTTATCATATTGCACTTTTTGTATCTTTTTTGCACTGTGAAGCTCCGAGTAGCTACATGCCTGTGGTTTAACATCTTTCTACTACTAATTTAGACTTCACTGATGCTACTACTCCAAATAAATGTATTTATGTATGAACTGCATTGAGGTTGAAGATGGTATCTTTTTCTTTTTCTGCAGTGCTCAGTGAAATTCACAATACTACATTGCCAAGTTGAGCTTTACTATGCAGTTCTGATAACTCAGTGTATGTCTCTGAATGCACCCTGTTGCTAAGGCTGCCTGATTGACGTAGTCAGGACAGATTTCTTGGAATTACTGTTAAGGAGTCTCTGGAATCTGGAACAGGCATTCTACCCATGTTACTACTGCAGGTACGGTGTGAGGACTACTTTCATGCCTCTTCATAGTAGCTGTGGTAGTAACATGCACATAGCACCTACCAATCTCATCCACATTGCCATACTAGGGACCCAAAAAATAAGCCACACCAACATCCCCTTCAGGAGAAGGAGACAGTGTGAAAAAGCCGCATACAGCAAAAAGCAGTCTGTGCTTACAAAGCTCTATGGTCACAGTTAACCTAACTCATTGCCTCCACAGGCTCACTCTGAGATATTACACCACTTGCTTCCTGAATCTCCTGTATACTTTTAACAGTGAATCCTGGGCCTTTCTAAGCAAAATCAAGCCATAGTCAGCATGTCGCAAACAAATGCTAATAGCTCAATAACTGTACATGCTAGACACAAAGTATGAGTGGCAGAGTTATTCAGCACACAATTGCCTTTCCAATGGTGACATGCATGTAATAATAAGTAATTTTGTTTTTTTTCTATGCTGGTCGAAAGAGCAAACTAAATATTTTTTTCACTAAAAAAGGGCAACATAAGCCATTTTTTGTTGGAAAATATGTAAAATATCAACACCAAATTAAGCATACAGACATTAGATGGTGTTTTAATATTATGTTTGTTACAAAAATATATCCTTTTATTATAAAACATAATTTTTCCTCATTTTAGTCAAGGTGCTTTGGTGAGATTTGAGGGATGAATCTCAACCACACACACATCATAAACAAATGCGCATAACTCCAAAAGTATACATGATATACACAACGTATCAGCATGAAAGTTGATAAGCACAAAAATGCCTTTCCAATGGTGCTATGCAACCAGTTGTAATCAATACGGTTTTTATTTTATACCTGCTGAAGTGCCAAAAAGTGAATTTTATTTAAGCTGCTTAGGTGAATCTTGATGGAAAACATGTCAGCCATACACACCATACCATAAACAAATGTGAATAACTCCTAAAGTATACATGATATTCACAAAATATCAGTGGCAAAGTTGTTCAGCACAAAATTACCTTCCCAATGGTGGTATGCAAATAATAATATGCAATTTTGTTTTTTTTTAAGCTGGTTGAAACAGCAAAAAAAAATGTTTTTCACTAAAACAGGCAACATAAGCCATACACACCATACATAGATACATAGACAGTGTCAGCAGATAAGGGCCTATGGCCCACCCAGTCTGCCCATTTGAGCGTGTAAGTTCAGTTTGTTTTCCTAGAAGTCTGTTGCCCCTTACCCCTGACCTCCAGAATTCCTTTATGTCTATCCCATGCATTCTAAATCCTGTGATTGTTTCAGCCCTCCACTTCCTCTGGCAGGGTGTTCCACTTGTCCACCACCCGCTCTGTGAAGAAAATCTTTCTCATGTTTCCTCTGAATCGTCTCCTCCTCCAACTTCATCCCATGCCCTCTAGTCCTGGAACATCTTTTTCACTTAAAAATAGTGTTTTCCTGCACCCTGTTCCTCCCTGTAAGATACTTGTATGTCTCTATCATATCCCCTCTCTCCCTCCTCTCCTCCAGGGAGTACATGTTCAGTTCCTTCAACCTGTCTTCATAGGACTTGTGATGCAATCCATGCACCATCTTTGTTGCCCTCCTCTGAACCTTCTCTACCCTGTCTATGTCCTTACGTAGGTATGGTCTCCAGAACTGTACACTGTACTCCAGGTGGGGCCTCACTAGTGTCTTGTATAGCGGAATTATGACCTCCCTTTTCCTGCTGGTGATGCCCCTGCCTATACATCCCAGCATCCTATTTGCTTTACCTGCTGCCTTGTCACACTGTTTCCTACCTTGAGGTCATCAGAGATGACAACCCCAAGATCCTTTCCTGCTTGGTGCATGCTATATCCTCACCCCCAACTGATATATTGTGCCAGGGTTTTGTGCCCCATATGCATTATCTTGCACTTCTTTGCATTGAATTTCAACTGCCAAACCCTGACCATTCTTCAAGTTTCTGCAGGTCGCTTCTCATTCTGTCTACACCCTCTGGTGTGTCTACTCTGTTACAGAGCTTTGTGTCATCAGCTAACAGTGAAATTCTGCCTTCTAGGTCCTGCGTAATGTCACTGATGCAGATGTTGAATAGGACCGGTCCCAGCACTGATCCCTGTGGTACCCCACTGGTCACTCTTCCCTCTGTGGAGTGACAGCCATTTACCACCACCCTCTGTGTCCTGCCACCCACCCAGTTACCTACCCACCACACTACTGTCCTGCCCACACCCATATTCCCCAGTTTGTGTAATAGTCTTCTATGTGGCTCCTGCCCACACCCATATTCCCCAGTTTGTGTAATAGTCTTCTATGTGGCATGAACCATGAACAAATGCAAATAACTCCTAAAGTATACATGATATGCACAAAATATCAGGACAAAGTTGTTCAGCATAAAATTACCTTTCCAACGGTGCTATGCAGTCAAATATATATTATATTCTGTTACACTATATCTTAAAATATATAAGTGACTTCTCCAGACGTTGCAAGGGCACACTGGGAGTCAGTAGCTGACTTCTGCAGACGTCCTCAGGACACACCAGTGTATTTTACTGATGACTACAGGCGTCTGCTAGGAGACAATGAGTTAATCTCCTCCCATATACACACACACACACACACACACACACACACACACACACACACACACACTCTGGGGGTACACTGCAAACAAACCCATGCCTCAGTGGCATTCAGTCCTTCAGCAAGTTTCAGTCAGCACCAGCTCCTCCTCCTGTTGGCTTACTCAACAGTTTAGGATCGCTGGCTGCTCCTCTGGTAAACCTTTGTAGAGGGGGCACACTGACTACCAGGCTGCAATCAGTAACTCAGTCATGAACCCTACTTAGGAATATTCTGTTTCTTTGCCCTGCTAGGAAAATCCTGTTTCCTAGATGGACCATCAAAATTGCACTTAGTAATAGAATTTGAATTTGACGGCAGATAAGGACCGCTTGGCCCACCCAGTCTGCCCATTTCCCTACCTACTGGATAAGCTGCAGATCCTAGTTAACCAGCAGCCTACTTCTTCCTACCCCCAACCCCCAGAACTGCCTTATGACTATCCCATGCATGCTTGAATTCCAGTAATTCTAGTAATGGTAAGGGGGTGAGAGGAGTGACAGAGTTCAGTTAATTGGAACTCTGAGACCATCACTATCGGGGGGGGGGTATGGCTTATAGATCTGATGCATGGAACTTTGATAGAAGAAATTCACTTTCCAAGGTATGTGAGAGGGAAACCACAACAGACCAGAGCACGTTCAACTGCCTTGTCGTTTTGAAACTTGTTTTTTTGGAGGCAGACTCTAAATGTGCCCCCTTTTGTCTTTTAGTTACAGTGACCCTGGTGTTCTAAATAAAGCTGTCCCTCTGCAGGGTCTGATTAGGAGTTCTGGTTAACTCCCCCCCCCCACAACAATCTAACAACTTCCCAGTTTTTTGTCATGCTGTGGTGACTGCAATTTTACTTCTGAACCCCTCGGTCACTGCCTCCAGTACCGTGTCCCAGGAGGCATTTAGAAGAGTGCAGCTCTGCCCCGAACCATGCTATGTGCCTTATTTTTAGAAACTGCACATGCTCTAACTGTTCAAACCCAAAGCCATTCTTCCTGCTGCCTTTACCTCGTTTAGTGAATGTTTGTTAGCTTGTTAGGGAACTTAGGAATTATTTAGATTCCGAGAACCTCCTGAACCTGGTCCAATCAGGTTTTAGGCCCAAGCATAGCACTATAACTGCCCTCACCAACGTCTCCAATGACTGGCAAAATGCTTTGACTACGAAAAAATATGTCTGTGCCCTCTTTCTGGACCTTAGTAAGGCCTTTGTTACCATGGATCACAGCCTTCTGCTTAACGTCCTGAACAGCTTCGGCCTAGACAATACTGCCCTAAAGTGGTTTGAATGGTCTCTCTCCAACAGACTGCAACAGATTAAAGCTCAGGGGGAACTGTCTCCACTCAAAACCCTTCCTCAGGGTGTGCCACAAGGCTCCATCCTGGGCCCCATCCTATTCGCTTTATACATAAAACATATCGACCAGGGCTCCAGATAAGGTGTGTACCGGCTTATTTTACTCACTTCATTTTAGGAAATACTCCTCAGAAATTTTTTTAATGAGTACCAGTACTCACCCAACATTTGTAAACACTCCACACGCCAAAGAACAGTGCTTCATAACATAACTGGTGATTCAAAAGGAACTGTTTTTTGCCAGATTTACAGCACTTGTATGCATCCCACTTTTGTTTTACTCACTATGTTGTAAAACTGGTAAGTAAATTCCTACCTGCCAACATTATTTGGAGCATTGCTGGCACCTGAAATTCTTATCTAGGAAAAAAAACTAAATTTTTTTGATAAATGTACTCCTCAGTCCACTCTAGCAAGACATTTGTACACATCTGAATTTCGTTTTTACTCACCTCACTTTCAAAATGAGGAGTACAGGTACTCATCCCAAAAAATCTTATCTGGAGCCCTGATATCGACTCTCACATATGCTCAGGCTACATATATCTATTCGCTGATGATACGATTCTGTACACTATTAACTCATCCCTGGACATCACTTATGACGAGCTACAACATGACTTTGTCACCGTCCAACACAATTTACTAAAGCACAAGCTACTGCTTAATGCAAAAAAAAAAACAAGGCAATGATCTTATCTCCACTTGCCGATCATACCCAGGGGCCACCATCAAACCATCTGATTTACACCCTGTTAGGTGAACCTCTGGAAATAGTGGATAAGTTTAAGTACCTGGGTGTCTGGTTGGATAACCAGCTTAATTTTGTGGTACATCTGAATAGAAACATAGAATGTGACGGCAGATAAGGACCGCTTGGTCCACCTTGTCTGCCCATTTCCCTACCTGATGGATAAGCTGCAGATCCTAGTTAACCAGCAGCCTACTTCTTCCTACCCCACCCCCTAGAATTGCCTTATGACTGTCCCATGCATGCTTGAATTCCACCACTGTTTTTGACTCCACAACCTCCTCTGGAAGGCCGCTCCATACATCCACAACCCTCTGTGAAAAATACTTCCTTAAATTACCTCTGAGCTGCCCCCTTCTATCTTCAAATTGTGCCCCTTGTTCTTGCACACCTCTTTTTGAAAGATGCTACCCTCTGGACTTTGTTGATTCCTTGAGGTACTTGAAAGTTTCTATCATGTCCCCCTCCTCCTCCTTTCCTCGAGGCTATACATATTAAGCTCCTTAAGTCTCTTCATATGTCTTCCGGTGCAGACCCTGCACCATTTTAGTTGCCCTCCTGGACAGCTTCCATCCTGTCTATGTCTTTGCGGAGATTGGGTCTCCAGAACTGCACACAGTACTCCAGATGTGGTCTCACCAGCTGTCTGTACAGAGGATAATAACTTTTGTTTTCTACTGGTGATGCCTCTTCCTATACATCCCAGTATCCCTCCAGCCCTCCTTGCTGCCCTCTCACATTGCTTGCCCACCTTTAGGTCATCTGATATGACTACCCCAGGTCCCTTTCCATTTTTGTTGTTGTTAGTATCTCACCCCCATTGTACTCTTCCCTGGGTTTTGTTTCCCAGGTGCATTACCTGCACTTCTTAGCATTGAATCTAAGCTGCCATACATTTGACCATTCCTCTAACCTTGCCAAGTCCCTTCTCATCCTTTCCACCCCACCTTGTATCAACTCTGTTGCAGATCTTTGTGTCATCTGCAAAGAGACATACTTTTTCTTCCAGTCCCTCTGCAATGTCGCTTATAAAGACATTGAAGAAGACCGGTCCTAATACTGAACCCTGCGGGACCACACTACTAACCCCCCTTTTTTCAGAGTGGACTCCATTTACTGAGCTATCAAAAAAGCTAAGACAATGTCTAGGTATCTTTTATCGCATAAGACACTTCCTCACATTAGAAGCCAGAAAGACACTGGTCCTTACAACTTTTATTCCTTTGTTCGATTATGCAGACATTCTTTACAGCCACTGTTCAAATCAAGCATTATGTAAATTAGACATCCTCTATCACCGTGCCTTGCAGTTTATTCTGGATATGCTCAGTCGTACCCACTACTGCTTGCTCTACCAAAAGCTCACCTGGCTATCTCTTACATTGAGGAGGCAAAAAAATGCCCTCCTGTGGTTCTACAGGGCCTTAACCGATAAGCTACCAGGTTATATCTCTGCTCTCTTTGTATGCGCAACAGGAGCGTATGGCCTAAGAAGCACATTCCTTGTATCCTTCAAGGTGCCAGGAATAAGGTCCCAATATGGTAAGGCTTCTATCAATTCCTCCTTACCTTCCCTTTGAAACAACATGCTAAAGACACTAAGGTTTTCATCCCTGCTGGGTTCCCCATACATTTAAGCTGTCTATTACACGCATCCTGAAAGTCATATGTACCTGCCACAGGTGATCTCCTACTGGCCTCCCTGCCCTGCTCTCCATTTACTTAGCACTTACTTACAACTCCAGCACTTCTCTGCACATCTCCCTCTGTATTCTCTTCTTAACCCCTGGCCTTACTATGTCGTATCATTTCTCCCTCTAGTGTTGACATCCTCCTCCTGAAACCCCCCTTCCCCCATCCTTCCCCAAAAGGGTCGACCCTCCTGGTTGGTCCATTCATGCCTTCTTGTTCTGTTGTTAATATAATCTTCTTACCACACCATGTTACTTCTATTGCCTTGTTTAGTATCCACCCCTGATGTTGGTGTACCCTTAATTTAATTTAACAATCTGCACACTCTGTATTATCCGATGTTGTTGTTGCTATTTTTTTACTGTATGTACCAGCCTGCACTGAGTGTCCAATTGTATTATTCCTTGCTCTGTTCCCTTTTGCCAGGACCATCTTGAAAATGAGCTTGCTCAATGATGAATCTGCCTGGTTAAATAAAGTTTTGATTGATTGATTGTTTTCTTATATAGCTGTAGTGGTTGGAATGCACATCAGGAGTGTACAGTACACCATAGATGTCTTGAAGGGAACACTAACAATGTTGTTCACATTTTGAAATTTATAAGTGTAAATTAGGGCATATGTGCAGTCTGTTTATTATCCCAATTTATGAGTGTAAGTTAGGGCACATGTGAAGTCAGTTTTATTATCCTAGTGTATTGTAGCTTACTTGAACTGTAATTGAAGTCGAATCCCATGTCAAACTAAGTTTATTAGATTGCATCCTATGTTACGTACTGAGTTAAAAGCAGCAGTGCATGTTACAGTGACAACTTTTATTTTTCCATATTACTTTTTTCCGTTCTTGTTTCCATTTTCTTCCCGTACATCCCCTTCCCCTCGCAGCTTGAACGTGTGTGTATGGAGGCACGTGCACATCACATAACCATGCTTCGGTGTCTCCCGACCTCCAGCACTGCCATCTGGTCTCCACTAGGGGGCAGCCAATAAGCAAGACGATAACCCTTCCCTGCCCAGGAGAGGAGAGCAGTCCTTTGGATGCGTGATCCTCTCCCTCCCCTGCTGATTCCCAGCAACTCAAGGTTGCTCCCAACTCCAGGTCACTGACGTGGCGTGAGGTGTGGCATCTAGCGCCTCAACACTCAGCACCACTGGGCCGGTGTGACAACTTTTTTGATCAGGCATTTTCTCATCCCTTGTCTCATCCAATGGCCCCATGTCCTGTCACCGATTTTCTCATGGACTTATCGGTTGGCATGTCATGTCATTGAGTTTTGTTAGGCACCATCTGTATTTTTATTTTTCTGCCGATGACTGAACCCTTCGTTAACTGTGGCAAAATGTCTCTTTGAACTCTTTCCCTGTTCCCCTTCCTTGGTCAAAGTAGATGAACAACTTTCACAAACAAAACAATCTCCACAATTCTTTTTTTTTTTGGCAGCTGTTCTACTAGTTCTTAGGTCTAGTAGGTAATTATCATTCATTTTCCAGGTCAGAATAATAGCAGTATCCAGATCTCACAGAGGAGATTTTTTTTTTTACCCAAATATTATGTAAACTCATTTTAACTTCCTACACACAATTTATTAACTGGGTTGTCTTATGCCAACATAACAGTGTGTGTATTTTGGGCAGCTGAGGACTACAGTGAAGCAGAACACCATAGCATCAGCTCAGCCGATATCACCATGTTCCACGTCATTGTAGTCTTCATCTCAGCAGATATTACTGGATTCTGGAACTGTTAAGTAATTAAAAAATGAATACTGCGGAGAAGAAAGACTGCATTAATATGAAGCTTAAATAAGTAAAAAGGGACTATTTCAAAACAAACACAAAACAGTGCACTGGGGTGATTAAACAGACTTCATACATGCCTAAATTTACAATTATATTAAAAGATCTTGCCGACGATGACGATGAGGGGCTGAGCGCGAGAACCACCCACCTTCGCTTCGGCAACCTGTGTTAGGAACGAGCATGGGTGGCAGGGGTTAGCAGGGGTTGGAGAATGACTGAGCATCTGTAGGACTGCTCTCCTTCTCCAGGGAGGGGAGACATCAGTGGTCGGTGTTTGGCCCCCAGTGGAGACTGGGGGGGCAGTGCACCGATGCTGAAAGGCGAGGGGTGGAGATGGGGCAGACGCCTGGGGAGGAGCGCATGTCTGCGCGCCCCCTCCATTGGTGTCACTGCATGCCCCTCCCCGCAAGGGAGAAAACCAAAGAAGAAACAACCTCAGCAGCATGATGCCTGCCCTGACGGTGCCTCCATGGACGCTCCCAAGCTACCTCCCAACTGGGCCCTCCCTCCCTCCAAGTCTCCACAGTGGTGGGGTATGTACCCACTGTAATGCAGCCTGGGAGGGCTATGGCGGGGAGGTCAGAGCTCTGGCCGCATCCAGGGCAGCAGCTGTGAAGGCTGGCTGAAGGGGGGAGGGAACCAAAGGCACAACCCACCCACCCCCAGCCGAGACAATAAATAAATAACTGAAAAAAAAATGTAAGGAACATAACAACAGTGTTCATGTTCCCTCTAAGGCTGCTTGATGTAGTTAGGACAGATTTCTTGGGATTAGTATGACATGTCTACTGGAACCAGATGAAGCAGTTTACACGTTACTACGGCAGTCACTGAGTGGATTGGTGGACTCTTCACAATAACCGTGGTACTGTAGTAATATGTATATACCGCCACCTTCTGGTCATCACAAGCAGTATATTAATATGGCCATAAGCAGGTCATTCAATAATGCCACTGGCGACACCACATTATTATGGCCGCAGTCTGTCTACTCACATTTAATAATAGCAGAGCATTATTCTTGCCTCATTTGGACTGTTTACATAAGATCTCCCTTCCTCCCACAAGTTGCTGTCCATGCCTTCTTGTTTCTCCAAAACCTTCCTCTGTGGCCAGCTGTGCATCACTGCTCACCTCTTGTGCTGGCCACCGGGCCGCCCCTGCTAAAACTTGCATTGCTATACATGACTGGCTCCAATCTATTATTGGTGCACGCCTAGGAAAATGGAGTGACAGATTTGCAATGATGCTCCATAGGGTGTGGGTTGTGCTGGGATAACCTCACAGCTTGGGGGTGTGGGCATGAGGCCAAATGTATCCAATACCCCAGAAGTAAGTTTATCCAAGCACAACCCACACTCTGCAGTGCATTATTGCTATAATACAATGGCTCTTATTTATTAGTACTGTGGGGACCAAAATGAGCACATGTAGATGGCTATTAGGCAGAGAACAAGTGTTGGAACATCCATTTTATGTGTAGGGACATCTGTTTTATAGTATCAGTTGTACAGTTTCATTTTTCTATTTTTTTTTTGAGGAAACACTCCCCATGTGAAAGGACTGCATCATGGGTATGCAAATAATCAATTGACTGGTGTCACTGTAGTGTGTTATGCAATACCAGGCAATTAGGTATTTGCATACCCATGATGCAGTGCATTCATATGCTGTGTGTTTCCTCATAAAAATAAAACCGTAATACTGATAATATAAGAGATGTTCCTACACTATAGAGATGTTCTGACACTTGTTCTCTGTCTAACTATGAAATGTTTTAGCCATGAGAAAAAAAAATATGTATGTTGTGCCTCCCCCCACAATATAAATAAATAAAGTTTTTATATGAAACTAAGCTTGTAGATGTGTTCTTTGATTGCAAGGCATCAAACTCTCTTGGTAAGAGTGGTTGTGGCTCATTATTTAGTTTGCTATGCAATCAGCTGCATGTTTGGACTTAATGCACTAAGATTATGCTCAGATAATCTCACTGCAATAAGCACATACTAATCAGAGTCCAGAAAATTGTGTGCCATTGTATAATAATTTTGCTATCATTTGTTTCCCTCCTGCCATCCCTAATTCCAGTTGTACCACCCTAGCCCCAACCATCACCAGCCTTCTCATGGACTTAACAGTTAACCACCATTTACTCAGGACCTTGTAGGTGTGTAGTCTTCTATGTCAGTCTTGCAGTGTCTGCAGGGGGTGCTGGGTGATGGAATGTATCTAGGGCATTTTCATTTTGGTTTCCTTCCTGGTCACTGTCATGCAGTGACATGCATGTGTCTGCCTGCCAACATCTGCTAACAGCCCTGCCCCATGTTGCTGCTCTAAGTTCTACCAGTTCCATGTCAAAAATAGTGAAGACAATTTAAGCTCAGCAACATGAGCACCGGGAAAGGCACCGACTGAAAACTTCAGCGAGGCGTTAGAACACTGAAAAGCAAACAAACACTACACAGAAGTTTATAAGTGGTGGGTTTCACACCCCTCTTACTTAAAATATACATACTTGACAATGCACTATACACCACATGTTTCCGTGTTCAGTCGCCTTGCTAAAGTTTTCAATTGCTGTCTTTCCCAGTGCTGGGCTTAAATTGTCTTCACTATTTTTAACACGCTGTTTTGACATGACACTGGTTCTACCACCTGGTCTCCACTAGGTGACAAATAGCAGGATCCCCCAACCCGAGGGATAAGCGCTCTCCATGGGATGATCAATCTTCCCTCGCTGGTTGGTCCCTGAGGAACTGTGCTCATTCCTGAAAACTGGTCAATGATGTCCTGCACTGATGGGCTGGTTGAACTGTTTTTTAATTATTTTATCAGCAACATCACATGGCCGACTCTAAGTGTTGCAGCTTCAGATTATATCCAGAGGGTATGTATTTATTTATTCATTCCAGTTTCTGTATTTTTGTTTTGTACAACTCTTTAAAACTGAAGAAAAAAATTCAGCTGAGAAAAAAATGCACCTTCTGCACTAACTAAATGTGCAATATTTTATTATTTGTTGTGCTGTTGTGATCTGAGTGTGGGAGGGTTATAGCATTACTGCTGGTTATGATGCTCATATCACATCTCAATTCTCTACAGCATTTGATACTTGCATCACAACAATACAACACAATAAAACATAACTATATATCAAAACAAGCCTGAGACAGCCAGTGTTGACTGTAGCCACCTCTTGTATGTGTATGGCATGCCAAGCTAACTAAAGCCAGCCCCCCCCCCCCCGAGTTATACAATTCAGGAAACTCTCAAACCTGCATTCAGAGCTTTTTAGACATGCAGTCTCAACACTGATTGGTCCTACCTATATGAGGCTTCTGATGTACACCTAGCAACTTGGGCTGGCAGTATAGCCTAGAGGTTAGAGTAACGAGCTGTGAATGAGCTTGGTACATCCAGCAGACCTGGGTTTGATTCCCACAACCTCCGCTTGCATTCTGTGCGACTCTGAGTAAGTCACTTAAGCTCCCAGGTTGCCCCTGAAAACAGGCATTTGTGCCTAGTGGGCCTTACCTGGCTACCAAAGACAACAAAAAAAACTGCTTTCTTTACCACAGTGTTCATCGAACTACTGGACAAATTTTCCCCATTCACTAGAAGAAGGGTGCATGCCCCTATTACCAAATGGTTGGGCAACACACCACTAACCATGATCATCGAATAGGATAAAAAATTTGAATGAATGTAAGGATTCCTCCTCCCCTACAGACTGGACTGCACACAGAACTCTACAGAATGTCTGTAAAATGAGGGGAACAACAACAACAACAAAGAATGTCTGTAAAAGTTCCATTAAAAACATTAAAAGCATCCACTGCAAGCAACTCCTAAATTCTTGTGACCCAAACCCCAGTTTTTTGTGGAAGCACATCAGGAACATGTTAGGTCAGGAGATCACTCCTCCTCTGACATGGTTTTGAATGGTGTTAAGTTGCAATAATAGCAATACCATTGCCAATGCGTTTATCTGCTGTTTTTCAGATCTCTCCTCCTACACACAGGACCTCCCTTATATGCCCTCCTCCACATCTAGTAGTAATACCTTCCCGAGGCCCCCTGACAGCACAGTACAGCCTTTTTATTATGTTGGCTTGTGCACACGCACAAACAACATATTGGAGTAGTACAGTAGCAGTTTCAGAGGTGTGTCAGTGTTGTGACGAATGCAGGGCATGCTTTAGTAGGTGCATCCCTCATTCCTCAATGAGTCAGCATGGTAGTACTGACACAAGTATAAGCAAAGTGCCACCAACTTGAAAGAAATGTGCCGCTGCAATCCAAGACAAGCTCGTCATGCAGCAGTGCAGATGACACGCCTCCTCTATGTTCCTTTCTTGGTGAAATATTTCAGTAAACATGGCGGCAGCTCCTGCCGTCCGCCACACAATGCCCAAAGAAGGCCGACATTGGAGGTGCAATCCCCACGTCGGCATGTCTGCCACCCCCTTCCCCCACATTGTGTGGCACACTGGGAGCCCACCTACTGTGCTGCTGCTCCTCTAAGAAAGCTGACCGCGTCGGCATGTTCCTGCCCCCACTCCACCTCCACTGTGTGGCACACTGGGAGCCCACCCCAGTGTGGCCAACATCACGCCCCACAAAAGTCATGGGACTCACTGGGAGCCCACCCCAGTGTGCCCAACATTGGCTTGATTTTATCTGTAAAGAAAGAAAACTGTCCTAAGTAGGTCTGTTTTTTTTTTTTGTACCAAACAAAGAAAAGGTCTGATGTGCTCTCACCCGACTTACCTCCCCACACCCCTCACCCATACTTACTTCCTCTAGAGGTCCCAGGCCAGGATCTCGTGGAGCGGAACACGCCTGCAGTCTCTTCAAAGCTGGACCATGAACTGAAGAAATGCCGTAAGCTGTATAATGGCATAAATGGGGGTGTTCAACTTAGGTGGATATCTCAGCCATTTTTGAATTGTTTCACCAACATAAGTTTTAGATTCTCACCCTATGACATTCACTGTCATCTCGTTATTCGTCACAAAAGGTAATTTCGAGGTTACTGCATGGAATCACCTTTTGGGACTGATTAACAAAATGACAGTGCCACTGTTCATGAGGTGAGGTCCCAAAAAGCCTATGTTGCAAATTTGGTGACACTATTCTAAAAAATGACTGTGTTACGAGTGTGCGTTGTGCAGTTTCCACGCACACTCATAAGTTCAACAATTTTTAATATTTCCACTCCAGATTTTCACCATTGCCATTTTTTCACACCACCTTATGAACAGTACAGCAGTCATTTTTCACATCCTGCCCAAAATGTATTTTCACACATGTGGCGCACAATGGTGCAGTTGCTGTAGGAAATCAATGTTTGGGTCAGATTAAAAAAATCACAGTGACACTGTTCATGAGCGGAGGTCCCATAATGCCTATGTTGAAAATCTGGTTAATAACATCCCCAAAATAATTACGTTACGGGCTTGCATTGCACAGTTTCTACGCATGCTCGTGACTTCACCAATTTTTGATATTTTCACTCCAGATTTTCAACAGTGCCATTTTGTTACACCTCCTCATGAACAGTACAGCTGTCATTTTTCACATCCTGCCCAAAATGTGTTTTCGCACCTGTGGCGCCAAATGGTGCAGTCACTGTGCAAAATCACCTTCGCTAATAAACTGATAGTGCCATGTTCATGGCGGGTCACAAAAGCCCATGTTGAAAATCTGGAGTAAAAATGCCAACAAGCGCCTGAGGCATTAAGGTTTCCAACCATAACGCCCACACCCTGTAGGAGACCGGCACAGGCATCAGGGTGTGACTTGGGATTGTTGGCTGTAATGCTCACATCATTCCACCCCCACCCTGCAGTCAGTGACAGGCATCGAGGTGTGCCTTGGACTCTTCGGCCCCAAAGTTCACCCCATTCTCCTATACTGCACCCATCTCAGCATATTTCCTTATGGAATGGGGTGAGCATAACGCTCGAAGACCGCAAGGCACAACGCAACAGTTGTCAGTGTCTGTAGGGTAGGGTGAGGTGAAATGGCATGAGCATTATGGCTGACCACCCAGAGGCACACCCCAATGTCTGTCAGTCTCTGCAGGGTTGGGGTGTGGTTGGCATCAGTTCAATACTTCACTGCCATTCCTAGTAAGCATCTCTAACTCCCACACTACCAATGCCAGTGCCGGCAAGACAACAGTCATAGTTTCATAATTTCATAGCAGTGTACAAGTTCAGTAGGCAAAAGCCCATAGTGAACTCGCCATCTCTAAGTTAGAGATGGAAGAAGTATTTTTTATTCTCCCATATACTGGTCTAAACTTTTTTTAAACTGTACTGTAGTACCACTATTAACCGCACTACTGGGTAGTGAATACCAAATTGGTGGTGCCCTTTGTGTAAAAAACTTCTGGCTCTTAGCTGATCTGCAAATAGTAGTTTTTAACTGAAAATTGTGAGATCTTGTAATCTTGTTAGTTTGTTGTCCTTCAAAGCATATACTATCCAGCATAATCTCACTTTCTGAATGTGTTAAAAGATATATATTAGATCACCTCTAATTAATCTATATTCTTGCGAATATAGGTTGAGTGCCTTCAATCTTTCAGTATAGCTTTTACCAGACATATTGTCAGTTTTCTTGGTTGCTCTACGCTGTACTTTCTCGTACACTGCTAAACCTCCAGCTGGGGTGGGTGAGCAAAAGGGAGCACAATACTCCAGGTGCGGTCTCACCAAACTTGAATAGAGTGGAATTACCACCTCTGGCCTCTGCTTTTAATGTGCATATTTATGCAACCCACTATAGAATATAATTTTTGAACAGTTTTGTTTGTGTGTGAATCTAACTTCATATTGTTAGTTAAAGTCATACCCAGATCTTTTTCCTCCATTGTTTCAGGTAGGTTAATGTTATTCACTTTGAAGTTGGCATTTTTATTATTCCTACCCATATGCATCACTTTACACTTTGTCTCATTAAAAAAACATTTTATATACTTTGACCCACTTGCAGATGATATCTAGGTTCTGCTGAAGTTCAACTACAGCTAGTGAGTTATTGACAATGCATCCAAGCTTGCAATCATCAGCATACTTGCTGATCCAAACACTCCCAGTGACGTGCATACTTGAGATTAATATATTAAATAAAAGTGTCCCAGAACTGAGCCCTTGGGAACCCCACTATTAACTGATATCCACGCTGATTCATGTCCTTGAATGACCACTCTTTGCTTTCTATCCTGTAATCAGGAAGCAATCCACTTAATGATGTTAGAGTTCAATTTTATTTTAATAAGTTGTTCTATAAGGGTTTTATGGGACACGGTGTCAAAGGCCTTAGTGTAATCCAGGTAGATAACGTCGACCGGCATTCCATTTTCAAGGGCTGCACTCACTGGCTCATAAAAATTCAACAGATTTGTTAAGCAAGATCTATCTGGAGTAGAACCATGTTGTGAAACATCTATGCTGCCAGTTGTTCTAATATGTTCCATTATCTTATATTGTATAAGTCTTTCCAGGAGTCTGCATACAATAGAAGTAAGGCTAATAGGCCTATAATTACCCACCATTTGTTTATATCCTCCCTTAAATATTGGGGTGACATTTGCCAATTTCCAGGATGTTATGGAGATACCTGCATTTACTGAAAGATTGAATAATACAGCCAGAGGGCCAAAAAATTATTTAGATAGTTCCTTAAGGAATTTTTGGTGTAATGTCGTCTGGTCCTGCTGAGGTATTGATTTTGAGAGATCCAATTATATCTCTAATATCATGTTCTGAGAATAATATAGGTGTATCTGTAGATGTCATGTTATTAATGTTACAGTCCTCCTTTTGTTTAAATACAGTTCTGAAATAATTATTAAGTTCAGTAGCCATTGTGGTTTCATCATTTATTATTTGGTCACTGGTTGGTAATGGTCCCACAGTATTTTGTTTACCCTTTATTGATCCAATATAGTTGTAGAAGCATTTTTTATTATCTTGTGTTTTTTAACCAACTATGTAATTGTAGGTTCTGTTTAGCTTTCTTTATTAGCTTTTTAGTCTTTTGTGCTAATGCTTTAAATTTCTCCCAATAAGTAATTTTCTTAGTTTTACTGAATTTTTTATATGCTTTTCATTTTCTGTTAATTACCCTTTTAATTTCACTGTTCCACCACAGTGGTAACCTCTTCTTGTTATTACTGTATTTTGTACGCTCCGGGACCCAGTTTTGTTTACAGTATTCTGTTTTTGGATTATTATATCCCAGACTTGTATCGTACTGAGATTCTCAAATTCTGCATTCCAGTTCCAATTATTTAAATACTTTTTGATTCTAGTATAGTCAGCTGATCGAAAGTCTTTGATTTTAGTTATTCCTTTATTTGAGTTTTGTACCCTATGTAGATTGAATTCCACCATTTTGTGATCACTATCACCAAGTGGAGAAACAGTGACAGGGGTTGATACTTCATTTGTAATATTTGTGAATACGAGGTCTAGGATATTATTTCCTCTTGCTGGGACAGTGACCAATTGTTCTAAGTTTTGTTGGAGTATGACATCCAAGAAATGATTTTCAATTAGGGTTACCACCTTTTAAGAAGCCCAAAGTGGGACATTTCTTACTGAAACATGATTTTTCGCAGGACAGTACGTAACCTTGACCCATGCAACAGACTTGTTTTCTCTATATAATCAGCATTGATGCTAAGTATTGTAGTTTCTTGGTTGCTTCTATCATTTCATATCATTTTAATGTATTTTAGTTAAGGTACTGCAGTTTTCTACAAAATTTAGTGGCAAGTTAGAAAATATTTTTTTCTACTGAAAAGTCAGGACATGTAGTATTTTTCATGTTTTTTTGCAGGACACAGCTGTCCAAATCAGGACTGTCCTGTGAAACTCAGGACAGGTGGTAGCCCTATTTTCAATCTGTCCATTTGACTTAAGGTGAGGCCAATCAATATTTGACAGATTGAAATCCCCCATGAGAATAATGTCAGCTTTTGTTTGTAAATTTTGGATTTCCTTAAAAAATGCCATATTTTCCTCACGTTCGAGGTTGGGTGATTTATAACGTAGTCCAGCTGTCATAGTATTATTATTTAAGTGTGTTTTTGCCCACATTATTCCAGTGGTATGATCATGTACATTGATTTGATAACATTTTAGTTTGTCAGAAACGTAAAGTGCAATTCCACCACCTTTTTTAGATCTCCTTTTTTAGTACTTTAGTGTAACCTAAAATATCAGTGTTCCACTCATTGTCTGTAAACCATATTTCAGTTACCCCACAGATGTCGGTGTCCTCTAATGTTAATATGTATTTTAATTTATCTAATTTATTTGCCAAACATCCTGCATTAACAAGTAGAAATTTAAGATTACTTGATACAAGGTCAGTTGTAATTATAGGATTACTTACATTTACCTGTGTGGTCAGAACAGGTTTATTTATTTTGTTATTATTGTTACTGCAATGTTTTTTTAGTAGATTGCTTATTCTTTTTATTACTCTTGTTAGCATTGGACTGTTTATGCAATTGAAATGTAATAGTTTCAGGTATATCTGTATGTCTGCAGTTAATGGCACCAGTCCCCACCTCCCACAAGTGTAGTTTAAATGTCTATTAATGAAATCTCTCAAATGTTGCCCTAGGAGCCGATTTCGTTATCTATGTAAGTGCAGGCCATCTGAGCAACAAAGAAAGTCATTAACCATGAATTCTTCCCAGTGCGTAATACATTTAATTGATTGTCTCATACATCACTGTCTTAGCCAGTTGTTAACTTCCTTTATCTTATCTGTCTGATGTACGGTGGCTCTTGGGATGGGTAAAATTTCTGAGATGGCAATTTCACAGTCCAGTTCTATTAGTTTATTTGTAATGACAACAAATTATTATTTAATCTGTTGTGCTGTTTGAAAAAAAAACGTTATTTGCTCCAGCCTTTAAAACAAATAGTTTTTTTTTTTGTCTTGTTTTAGGATTGCTCCTGTCATTTTTGTTAAGTCTTGTATTGTTGCTCCACTGAAGCATGACAGTGTTCTGTTCACCTTATCCTGATCACATAACACCCTATCAAGTTTTTTAAAACTGAGTCTCCCAAGACAAAGACTTGGGTGTCATGACTCTGTTCATTGTCTGTTTCCATATTATCTACTTCTTCTGGCATGTGTTCACTTATTTGTGTCTGTGTATCCTGATTATTAACATTTGGTTCTTACGCAAACTGTATCAGATCATTATCCACTAGGCATGTATTATTAGTGATTGTTTTAGTTACATTTACACTTGCATTTGGCTTATTATTTCTAGAGATGTCAGTTCATTCTCTAACTGATTTTGGGCCACTAGTTGCCTCTTGGATAAGGGGGGAATAATGGTTTTGGAGTGTTATATTGAATTGGTTAGCTTTTCTCCACTCTTTATTTGTTTTTTTAATGTTTGTACATGATACCACATGTCACCTGTGTCATCAGCCTCCTCATCCTCTCTGTTACGTTTTTTGTTGTGTACATTGAGTTGATTATCATCATATTTATTTGCTGATACCCTTGTTTTACCTGTGTCTGACAATATTGTTTTGGATTGACAGGGGCCTTGCATTTTATCTGAGTCTGCATCATTTTGTATATTGTTTGTTATTTGTCTGGCTTTAAAATGCTCGGCCATATCTTTTTGGCTCTGTTCCAGTTCCATAAGCCTTATACTAAACTTGTCAATTCTTTTCAGAAGTTCTACATTATCTAAACATTTTTGACAAGTGAAAGGGCTTACACTATTTGGATCTGCATTGACCGCATACATACATACATACATACTGCAAGATTTACATTTAATTATTGTTTTACCCTCATTGGTTACTAAGGTATCCATTCTTATAATTATAGGCTAAGAGGTAAACAGTGCTTGTTTTTAATATACCTAAGGTCTGAGACTGTTTGTGGATAAGACAGTTATCCTGTCACATGCAAGCATTAGACAACAACTACACCACTGAATGTACTTGGACAAGAAGCTAGAAGAGTATAATACGGCAAGGTTTGGAAAACACTATCTCATACCTTTTTAATTATTGTTTTGCATCCTGTTACCTCGCCACCCTCGCCAAACACGCGAAACATGTGCAGACGCTACAGAATTGACACATGCTGCAAGATCTTCGCCATTGACAGATGCTTGTTTTAAAAGTGTCAGCTCTGTAGAGACTTCTACACTTCTTTTGCAAATTCCTGTCTCCAAGTCAGTAGGCTTGGATGGTATTGAGCCCAAACTCCTTAAGAATGCTGCAAGGAGTTACCCACCCCGTTGTTAAATTAATCAACCTATCCATATTGACTGGTGATGTGCCTGACTTTTGGAAAACCTCTTGTATTGTTCCTGTTCTTAGACCCCAAATTATTACATAATTGTAGGCCCATTCCATCCTTTCATTCATTTAATTTCATTTTTATTTTAAACTGGAAAGGCATGTGGGCAAAATGCCCGTTTTCACAAATGTCCAGTTAAACAAAAAACATAGGAGGATATATACACAGTTACAGAGAGTATAACTTTTTTCAGAGATACACTAATTACAGAGGTTGTTATATACACAGTTAAACAAAATACAACTCTGACAGAACTACATTTGCTGCATAAATACAAGGTTGTAAACATGTTACACATACAGACAGACTGTCAAAAAACAGACATTTGAACACTGTATACCCATGAACAATGCTGAATAAGCAAGTGCCTTGCTGTACATATGTGATGAGATGAGAACCTGATAGGTAGGGGATGGGGGAGAGAGAAAGCGGAGAGGAGAAATTAAAGTAAGGGGGTGGGTAAAATAGAAAGAGGAGTGGAGGAGAATGGTGGTTTATGTATCCTGGAAGTAGTAGCAAGAAAGAAAGTGGAGAGGAGAGCTTAAAGTAAGGTGGTAAGACCAAAAGGGGAGTGGAGGAGAGTGGTGGTTTACATATCCTGGAGGGGGTAGTTAGAAACAGTTGCAGGGGGGTTTATTGAGCAAGTGCTTTTAGTTTATTTTTTTTGTTTTGTTGACTGGGTAAGTGCACTAGACAAATTCAGCCTATTTTCAGGCACGACCCGGGGAGGGGAATACAGATGAATGCCAACTGACCTTGAACCAGATTAAGCTGTTTATGGTATTTTTAATGAATGAGAGGAAATTTGGCCAGGGCACTGGGGAAATTCCCCTGCTCACCAGCAGGGGGACCCTTTGGCTGTTGAAGGATGGCTGAGTCAGTTGCTGTGCTGACAGGCGAGGTGATGGAGGGGCAGCAGGTTGGGGTGTCTGTCTCCTCCGTGGCACTGGAATTGCTTGACTCTCAGATATTTTTTGACGCTGCAGCGATTACTCCCGAGGACGGTTCCATGGACCTTAACTTGCCTGAGTCTGTAATGAGAATGGTTCACCAGCAGTATTCTCCTGACCCGACTGTGGCTGGGTCCTGAAAGCAAGAAGAGGCACAGCATACTTTGGAACAGCTTTTGCTCTTGGAGGAAATGGAGCATCTCCGTGGGAAGCAGGAACTATTGGGTCGATTTCACTGCCAAAAACCAGAGACCGATAGGCGGCCTGACACAGATGCTGAACCAGCAGTGGCCAGGGTTGCTATGGACACCACTACTGTTACTGCACATGCCGATGGCTACTGTGTTCACCACTGACATGGATCAACGTTCTGCTTCTGTTTTGTCCTTCACGGCCTCTACGGCCCCACATCACCCTGATCGCATTACTAAAAAAGACTCCCTAGTAAATTTCATTGGGCGGACTCTCCTGTACCAGAGGGTGACTCATGGTCTGTAGACAGCTTCCTCGCAGCGGCTGGCTGGGTGCGTTCTCCTGATACTTAGAAACATAGAAGCTGATGGCAGATAAGGACCGCAAGGCCCATCCAGTCTGCCCATTTCTTTTTCTACCTCATAAATGTTGCCATCGGCCTTTGCTCTGTCAGTGGCCTATCTATTAATACTCATCTGTATTGCTCCCTTATGCCTATCCCCGTGCCTGTTTGAAGCCCTGCACTGTATTCATAGCCACCACTTCCTGAGGTAGGCCGTTCCATGCATCCACCACCCTTTCTGTGAAAAAGAATTTCCTCACATTCCCCCCCCCAATCGGCCTCCCTCTAATCTCATGCTGTGTCCTCTTGTCCTGCTATTTTTCTTATATTTAAACATGTTAGACTCTTTCACCTTGTTAATGCCTTTAAGGTGTTTGAATGTCTCGATCATATCACCTCTCTCCCTCCTTTGCTCAAGGGTATACATATTGAGCTCCGTTAATCTGTCCTCATATGTCTTCTGATGCAGTCCTTGCACCATTTTGGTTGCCCTCCTCTGGACTGCCTCAATTTGGTTAATGTCCTTGTGAAGGTGTGGCCTCCAGTACTGCACGCAGTACTCCAGATGGGGCCTAACCAGTGTCTTGTAAAGAGGGATTATTACCTCCCTCTTACGACTTGTGTTACCCCTACTAATACACCCTAACATCCCCCTAGCCTTACCTACTGCTTTAGAGGTCTGCTTGGATGATTTCAGCTCATCAGTGATGATGATGCCCAAGTCTCTTTCTTCCTTTGTGACTGCCAGCAACTCCCCTCCCAGCCTATAGGTGGCTTCAGGGTTTCTCTTTCCTATGTGCATGATCTTGCACTTCCTTGCATTAAATCCCAGTTGCCACTCTTCTGACCATTTTGCTAGTTTATCCAGATCTCTTCTCATTCTGCCCACCCCATCTGGATCATCTACTTCATTGCAGATCTTGGTGTCATCTGCAAACAGACAAGCCTTACCCTCTAGTCCATCTGCAAGGTCACTGATGAAGATATTGAAGAGGACTGGCCCCAGGACTGATCCCTGATTGGTACTTGGCGCTGGATTTCAGGCTTTACGCTAATAAAAATCCCAAGGGTTTCTCTGGCTTCTACTACTGTACCTCTCACTGTGAGTACTGTTTTCTTATCTAAAATGGACGAAACATTTTCTACTGTCCTGTTTTACCTACTAGTCCTTCTCCCAATGCACCTACTGTTGTTGCTTCATCTCCACTACGTTTAACCCCTGAATTGGAGTTAACCCAGAACCTTGTTCTTACCACTGCCCTCACAGAAGAACCTATGGATCTCCCACAAGACGCTGTTGGGGATGGCATGAGTGATATTTCAGACTTTTCTGATATCTCTAGAAACTTTCCTGCGGTGCTCAGGAATGGGCATGTCGTACAAGATAAAGACTTTGCCTCCACCTAACACTTCTCATAACCCAAGGACTTATGCTTCATTTTTTCAGCAGCATACTTATCCTGCTAAATGATACAATGCAGTTAGGCTTATTTATAAGGGGGGGGGGTTAGATGCCTTTCCTGACCGTGTGTATGTTGGGAAGACTTTTAAAAGAATGTTTGCAATTTTCTGTGTCTGAATTGTATGCCTTGATCCACGTGTCCGGTGAAAGTCAGGGGCGTAGCTACAAAGGTGCAGGGGGTGCAGTGGCACCCGGGCCAATGAGGTTTGAGGGGCCCAAATCATAATTTTGATGTTTATTTAAAACTGGGGAGGGGCCCTGTAACATCTCCTTGCACCCAGGCCCTCTGGGAATTTTCTACGCTACTGGTGAAAGTGTATTCGATTTTAGCTTTGAGTTGGGCAGTAGCCTTGATAAATTTTGGGCTTGTTACCGCCAGAAAAAAAATATTCCCCTTTGCACCCCCTTTGAGGTTGTTCCCTTAACCAGGTCGGCCGATAAAACGATCACAGTATTGTTTCGCAATGAGGGTGTTAGTGTTAGTGATCTTCTTTATTGGCTGAAGCAACGCCGTGCTGTTACTGGTTCTCCTGAGGCCATTTTCGACTCTGAGGGAATTTGGACGGGAGGTTTGTGTATCAAGGTTATCTTGAGATCTGATGATGCAGGCTTTCAACATTTGCCTAACAGCTTTTTTTTGGGCAGGGACAGGGGAGTTCTCTTCTATCCTGGACAGCCCAAGACCTGTTATAAGTGTGGTCTAGTGGGACATATAAGTAGTGTCTGTGATCACCAAAAATGTTCATTATGTCATGACTCGGGTCATATCAGCGCTCATTGTAATAATCTTGTTTGTTGTAATCTGTGTGGTACTACTGGCCATGCCTATGCTTCCTGCCCTAAAGTGGCTCATCGAAAACAGGCTTCTGCTGATCTGGAGGAACAACAGCTTTTAGAATTAGCAAGGTCGTACTGAACAAAATTTCCTCAACTTGTGAGTTAACTAAAGTCTGCATATATTGAAATGGAACATTAATGCTTAAAATCTTTCTGCTTGAGCCCCTGATTTCACCTTTCTTACTCCTGTTAACTCAAAAATCTGCATCTACCTTGCCTTGAACTTCAGTCTTTTCTTTTCTGCATTTTTAACTAACCTTCTCCTCTTCTCTTCACCCCATCCCCCCCTTTCTCTCTCCCTTTTCTCAAGGAATCCTTCCTTAGCCATCCTATCCCTCTCCTCTCCCTCTGCCCTGCCTACTCAGACAGTTCTTCCCCTTCCTCCTGCTAATCTCTTCTCCCTTTATTTATAGATTGTGCCAAAGTCCCCTGGGCATTCCTCCACCCATGGCCGCAGCCACAGGAGCTGCTTCCTGCCCTCTGAAGGGCTGAAAACAGGTACACCTGCTCAACTGATAGAGTGCCCCCCTCCAGCTGTAAATTTAAAATTTGGCACCATTTCTTGGATCTTTGTGTGAGCCTGAGCATTGACTCCATCCTTGAACCTAGGAGCTGTGAGGTCACCTGCAAACCCTAATTTAGCAACTCAATATTTAAGAATTTGTTTTTATTCCCCCTCCTTAAGCAGCTTTCTAAATCAAGCTAGTTGCGTACTGAGGGTCGGGACCTTCATGCCAGAGCCTGCTCTCCCTGTTCTCTGACAGTTTATTATATAGTCTCTGTCCAGGAACTCCTCCTACAGGAACTCCTACCACTGGAATCCCAACCCTTCCCCTTCTCTGACAGTTTATTATATAGTCTCTGTCAAGGAACTCCTCCCACAAGAACTCCTCCCACTGGAATCCCTACCATCCCTGTTCTCTGACAGTTTATTATATAGTCTCTGTCCAGGAACTCCTTCCACTGGAATCCCTACCCTCCATGTTCTCTGACAGTTTATTATATAGTCTCTGTCCAGGAACTCCTCCCACTGGAATCCCTACCATCCCTGTTCTCTGACAGTTTATTATATAGTCTCTGTCCAGGAACTCCTTCCACTGGAATCCCTACCCTCCATGTTCTCTGACAGTTTATTATATAGTCTCTGTCCAGGAACTCCTCCCACTGGAATCCCTACCCTCCATGTTCTCTGACAGTTTATTATATAGTCTCTGTTCAGGAACTCCTGCTACAGGAACTCCTCCCACTGGAATCCCTACCCTCCCTGTTCTCTGACAGTTTATTATATAGTCTCTGTCCAGGAACTCCTCCTACAGGAACTCCTACCACTGGAATCCCAACCCTTCCCCTTCTCTGACAGTTTATTATATAGTCTCTGTCAAGGAACTCCTCCCACAAGAACTCCTCCCACTGGAATCCCTACCATCCCTGTTCTCTGACAGTTTATTATATAGTCTCTGTCCAGGAACTCCTCCCACTGGAATCCCTACCCTCCATGTTCTCTGACAGTTTATTATATAGTCTCTGTCCAGGAACTCCTCCCACTGGAATCCCTACCCTCCATGTTCTCTGACAGTTTATTATATAGTCTCTGTTCAGGAACTCCTGCTACAGGAACTCCTCCCACTGGAATCCCTACCCTCCCTGTTCTCTGACAGTTTATTATATAGTCTCTGTCCAGGAACTCCTCCCACTGGAATCCCACAGTCAGCTGGTTTTCTATCCGCTGAAACCACAGCCTCCCTTTCCTAAGGAGACCAAACCTAAATCGCTATTTCTCCTCTCTTTTCCTCTCCAAATCCAGCCCTATCCAGCCCCTGGGTAACCTCAAACATCTCCTCCACAAGGCTCTAAGAAACATAGAAACAAAGAAGTTGACGGCAGATAAGGACCACAAGGCCCATCCAGTCTGCCCATTTCTTTTTCTACCTTATAAATGTGCCATCGGCCTTTGCTCTGTCAGTGGCCTATCTATTCATAGTCATTTGTATTGCTCCCTTATGCATATCCCATGCCTGTTTGAAGCCCTGCACTGTATTCATAGCCACCACTTCTTGTGGTAAGCCATTCCATGCATCCACCACCCTTTCTGTGAAAAAGAATTTCCTCACATTCCCCTTAATCGGCCTCCTCTAATCTCATCTGTGTCCTCTTGTCCTGCTATTTTTCTTATATTTAAACATGTTAGACTCTTTCACCTTGTTTATGCCCTTAAGGTGTTTGAATGCCTCGATCATATCACCTCTCTCCTCCTTTGCTCAAGGGTATACATATTGAGCTCCGTTAATCTGTCCTCATATGTCTTCTGATGCAGTCCCTGCACCATTTTGGTTGCCCTTCTCTGGACTGCCTCAATTTGGTTAATGTCCTTGTGAAGGTGTGGCCTCCAATACTGCATGCAGTACTCAGATGGGACCTAACCAGTGTCTTGTACAGAGGGATTAATACCTCCCTCTTACGACTTGTGATACCCCTACTAATACACCCTAACACCCCTAGCCTTACCTACTGCTTTAGAGGTCTGCTTGGATGATTTTAGGTCATCAGTGATGATGATGCCATGTCTCTTCTTCCTTTGTGACTGCTAGCAACTCCCCTCCCAGCCATAGGCGGCTTCAGGGTTTCTCTTCCCTATGTGCATGATTTTGCACTTCTTTGCATTAAATCCAGTTGCCACTCTTCTGACCATTCTGCTAGTTTATCCAGATCTCTTCTCATTCTGCCCACCCCATCTGGATCATCTACTCTGTTGCAGATCTTGGTGTCATCTGCAAACAGACAAGCCTTACCCTCTAGTCTATCTGCAAGGTCACTAATGAAGATGTTGAAGAGGACTGGCCCCAGGACTGATCCCTGAGGTACCCCACTTGGGACTTGCATCTCTTCTGACTGTATACCATTTACCACCACTC
The DNA here is from genome assembly GCA_016271365.2 of Neoceratodus forsteri. Lineage (NCBI taxonomy): Eukaryota > Metazoa > Chordata > Ceratodontiformes > Ceratodontidae > Neoceratodus > Neoceratodus forsteri. Next base: position 349,882,551 of record CM057452.1, on the reverse strand, counting down.
TCTGTTTTCTGCCCGTCAACCAGTTTGCCACCCAGTTGACCAACTTCTGACCCACCCGAGCCTACCCAGCTTATTTATCAATCTTCTATGTGGAACAGTGTCAAAAGCTTTGCTGAAGTCAAGGTAGGCGACATCAACTGCTCCCCTTGGTCCACCACTCTGGTTACCCAGTCAAAGAAATCTATGAGATTAGTTTGACAGGACCTTCCTTTGTAAACCCATGCTGTCTTGGATCCTGTGCCCTATGGATTCCAGGTGTTGCACTATCCTTTCCTTAAGGAGTGCCTCCATAATCTTGCCCACTACTGAGGTAAGACTGACGGTCTCTGTGGTTCCCGCCTCCTCCTGCTACCACTCTTGTGGAGCGGGATCACATGAGCCCTTCTCCAGTCTTCTGGGACCTCTCCTGTGCTCAGAGACTCACTAAACAATTCTGCTAATGGCTCTGCTAGTTCCTCCTTTAGCTCCTTAGGTACCCTGGGATGTATGCCATCAGGTCCCATTGCCTTATCCACCCTGAGCTTAGTAGCTCTTGTAGGACCCTTTCTTTTGTGAAGGGAGTAGTGCTCACCTCCTCCCCGTGTCCATGATGCTGAGCTGTGGGCCCTGCCCTACCTTCTCTTCAGTAAATACTGAGCAAAGTATCTATTTAGGATAGATGCTTTACAGGGTCCTCCTCCTCACATGCTCCCTTTTCTCCATTAAGCTTAGCAATACCCTCTGGACTTTCTCCTTTCACTAATGTATCTATAGAAAGTCTTGTCACCTTCTTTACTGTTCGTGCTAGTGTTTCCTCAGTTTGGGACTTTGCCTGCCTTACTGCCTTACCTGCTTCCCTTAGGGCAGTTTGGTATGCCTCCCTATCTTCATCCCGCTGTGTTCCTTTATATTTCCTGAAGGCCAGCCTTTTGGCTCTGACCTTTTCTGCTACTGTATTTGAGAACCAAAGTGGTTTCCTTCTTCTTTGCACTTCCTTTTCTGTCTAACACAATGGGATGTTGCTTCAAGTATTGCATCATTAATGCTTGCCCACTTTGCCTGTACCCCTCACCTGTGTTTCTTTTGCCAGGGCTATCTTAACTCTGTTGGCCATCTTATCAAAGTCAGCTCCTCTGAAGTCCCATATTTTTGCCTTGGAATGGGATGATTTAGACGTAGTAGCCAAATTGAACCATACCATGTGATGGTCACTGGCTCCCAGGTGACCTTCTACCTGGAGATTTATGATCCCTTCTTTGTTAGTCAGTACTAGATCTAGGATAGCCCTGTCTCTTGTGGGTTGCTGTACCAGTTGTTTGAGGCCCTCCCCCTGCAGGGAATCCACTATGAGTCTAGTTCTGGCAGATGTTCCTGCTGGTATTGACCAGTCTGTATCCGGCATGTTGAAGTCTCCCATTATCAGAACCTCCCTTTAGCTGTCATGTTTTTATATCTTCTAACAGTAATGTGTCTATGTCTTCCCTCTGGTCTGGGGCCTGTAGACAACCCCAGTTCTTATGGCTGTCCCATTTCCTGTTTCCAGGGTGACCCACAGTTCTTCTGGCTCCTTATGTGTATTCTGAATTTCTGTAGCTTTGATATTTTCATTAACATACAGGGCCACTCCTCCCCTTTTTGCACCTCAGTCTCTTCTGAACAATACATAGCCAGGTACTGAAGTCTCCCAAGTGTGGTTACTGGTAAACCATGTCTCACTAATTGCTACTATGTCCAGTTTAGCCTCTGACATTATTGCCTGCAGGTCTGGGATCTTATTTCCCAGGCTGTGAGCATTTGTGTACATGATTTTCCATTGGCCAGATTTTGGTGTGTTAGTTGTTGGGTGAAGTTTGGCATTACCCTGTGGTCAGTATGGGGAGACGGACCTTTTTCTTACCTGGTGATGCAAATGAACTGCAAACATGCTGAATTCCTGTTTGACCACTAGCTGGAGGGGAGGGTGTTCTTCCCATTCATTTACGGGGTGCTGCACCCCTCTCCCCATTTGCTAGTTTAAATATTCTGCAAAGACATCAAACTTCTGCCCCAATGCACTGACTCCCTCTTTAGTCAGATGCAGTCCATCAAATTTAAAGAACTTTCGCTCCCAGAACTGTTGCCAGTTCCCTACAAATCTGTGTCCTTAAGACACCCTCTCCCTGGTGTACTCAAACCTGGGACCTCTTGCACTAAAGTCAGTAACACTATCACTACTCTACAGTGGCAGTCACCCTCACTGAAGTTCAGCTATCGCCCTTATCTTTCACTATAAGCATAGAGCTATGGGCACTCGCACTCCCTTGCTAGGTCTTCTTACCCTTACCCTCCTGGTTCAAACCTCTCCCCGATCTGAGCTACCACCCACTACATCAGGCACCTCACCCCCAAGTTACCCCAGTATGACCCAGCCCCTCTCCAACTTGAACGCACCCCTAACTCCTCAGCACCCACCCCCTGCCTATAGCCCCACTTCCCCTGCCCTCCCGGGCCCATCCTGAACCCACCTATTCCCTGCCATACCCACCCTTCCTGCTCTACCTAGCCCCTGCACCCTTATCACCAGGTCCTCGCCCGGACGCCGAACCATGGGTCCCTGCCGCCACCGTCCCCTAATCAGAATAATCACATTGCTACTCTTACTGCCTGGTAACATACATCCCAATCCTGGACATTTATCTGCCAGCCTGCCCAAATCCTGTACCACTATCGGTCTCCGCCTTGCATCCTTTAACATGTGTAGCCTCCTAAAGAAAACTGCTGCTCTCCAGTGCTGGGTCACCCAGCAGCAACCTGATATTCTTGCTCTGGTAGAGACTTGGCTCTCTAAGTCCACCCCTGACTCCGCTAGCTCCCTCTTTTGAAACACCTTATTCAGGGAATACTGTGTAGGCAAACATGGTGGTGGGTGTGCTCTATTCATGTGGGACACACTAATAGGTCATGCACTCCCTGCTCCCAAACTTGACTATGGTGCCCAAGCCCTCATGCTAAAAGTTATCCCTGACCCCACCAGAGGGCCTTTTTTTCTCACTGTCTCCTACATACCCCCAAGGAACCAGAATTCAGCAGTCCAGTCCCTCATTGACTACCTCACATCCCTCCCGCACAAAGTCGAACAAGTCATCCTTGGTGATCTTAATGTTAACTGGCTTGCTTCCGCCACCTCCCAAACCAGGGACTCCTTCACTGCCCTGGATATGTCCCAACTAGTCTCACAGCCCACCAGGTTCAACCGATCCAGTGGAACCAATACTCTCCCAGACGTTATCTTATTAAACTGCCCCTTTAAAATCCGGGACATCACTGTCCTCCCCGACTCACTTAGTGATCACTCCCCAGTCATCTGTGCCTGGTCATCCTCCTCTCCAAAACCAGTGTCTCAGCCTACACTGTGCCGGTGGCTGTGCCCTGGTGGCCTAAAAAAGTTTAAACAGCACCTAGCCCAGCTAGACTGGTCCCCTATCCTTCATGCCCCAGATATCGACTCAGCTCTTGGCTTCTTCACAAATGCCTTCTGCAAGGCCTGTGACCTCTTCACCCCCACCAGGATCCATAAAAGAAATGCAACACCCCTTGGATCACCCCTTCCCTCATCCAGAAACTTAAGAATAGGGATAATCTCTGGTGAATTGCTGTAGATTCAGGCAATCCATCTGACAAACAAGCCTACAATGCAGAGCGCAATAAGTGCACCTGGGCCATCAGACGGGCCAAGGCGGAGCACTGCCAGGCCACCCTCACCTCCACCTGGGGCTCGGCCCAGACCTTCTGGGATAGCATGAAAGAACTAAATGGGAAGACCCGCTCCCCTCCACCATCTCAGCTCACCATCGATGGTGCTACCTCCTTTGATCCACTACCTATAGCTGACTGCCTCAACACCACTTTCTCTGATCTAAGCTCTGTCCTCCTCAGCAGCTTTTTTGATCCAATCCCCTCCTCACTCCTCATTGCCCTGCATCACCCCCCTTTCTACCTGCACACCCAATCTCCCCACAAAGCCAGGCCACACCTGCTAAAAGCCCTTGGTAGTAATAACCCCAGCAGTGACCCCCTCGACTCCAGGATCCTCCGCCTGGTCCTGGACATTGTCCTAGTCCCCCTGACAGACCTACTCAGTCGGTCCCTATGCCTTGGACAGTTCCCCAGTGCATGGAAAACTGCTGAAATCACTCCAGTACACAAGAGCAGTGATCGATCCTCCCCCTGCAACTATCGGCCAATCTCCATCCTCCCCCCACTCTCCAAAGCCCTCGAAAAAGTGGTGTCTATCCAACTATCTGAGTACTTGGCTAAATATGACATTATGTGCCCACGGCAGCACGGCTTCCGCCCAGGACACAGTACAACCACTGCTTTTCTGGAGTTTTCCCAATACCTACACTCTGCTCTCGACTCCGGCAACCTAGCCAGTGCAGTGTTCATTGAGCTCCAAGGCCTTTGACACTGTCTGTCATCCCCTCCTATTCGACTCTCTTCACCAACTCAGTTTCCCTTCTGGTCCCCTTGCCTGGTTTTCCGGCTACCTCTCTGCTAGATCCCAGCACGTAAAAATCAACGGCTCCCTCAAACATTCGACCTGTTAGCTCCGGGGTCCCACAGGGCTCAATCCTGGGTCCCATTCTCTTCAGTCTCTACCTCAACACTCTCCCCAGCTCCTGTAATAGCAAGATGCTCCTCTATGCAGATGATGCAGTTCTCTTTGCCTCATACCCAGATCTCTCCACTCTCCAATCATCCCTTCAACTCACCTACAGCCAAACGGAAAGGTGGTTTCTTGATCACAGACTAGTCATAAACCTTAAAAAAACCAAATCAATGCTCTTCTTTCACCGCCAAAATAAATAGAACAAGTGCCTACATACAAATACCTAGGCATCACTTTCAATACTGCCCTCACCTTCCACACCCACATCAACGCTCTTTCCTCCACCATAAACTCTTGGATTGGCCTACTTTACCGCCATAGGGATTGTCTGCCCCTCGCTGCCCTCCGGCTGGCCATCACCTCCTCCTCCTCCGTCCTGTCCCTAGTGGACTACAGCTTGCCCATCTATGCTGCAGTTGATAACACCGCCCTCTCTAAAATCCAGCTGTCCATTAATAAGGCCTGTAGGCTCCTGACCGGAGCCTCCAGCCGCACCCACACCTGCCTGCTCCATTCCTCCGCCAACCTGCTCAACTTTGAGGAACATCTGCAGTATCAGACCTGCCTTCTTGCTAAGAAATCCCTGCTCGGACTCCCCCCCCCGCCAGGAGTCTCTGCCTCCCTACCATGGTCATCCTCATCCATTTCCACCCACAGCTCTGTTACAGCCACCTTCAAAGTGCCCAGAACCAAGACCTCCCTCACCCAGGTGTCCTTTTATCGAGCCCCCACCTGGTTCAACTCCCTCCCTACCTGCATCACCAACACTGCCAAACTTGGTCCCTTCAAAACTGCTCTCTGGAACCATCTCTTTAATGTCCACTGCTGTAGGTGCAACTAACCCTGCCCCACCTAATCCTACTGCAGGACCTTTCCCTGCCTGGCCCCCCTAATTTCAACGAGGTCCCCTGGACTGCCGATCCATCTTTCCCCCTACCCCTTTTTACCTACCCCCTTAGGTTTATACAAGGATGTATTCCACTGCAAATCCAGAGAAACTGTACATCTTTAATTGTAAATCTGTATTTTATACCAACATGTAACTAAGTGTATTCTGTGTTCAATGTCTGCACCTGTAATGTTGTCCAGTGTTGTATCTGCACAATGTTCTATTGTGTTGCCCTCCCTTTGATGAGGTGCCGTTGTAAATTAGTCCCTGACTCAAAGGTTGTAAATCCGACTTGTTTAAATAAATAAAAAATAAATAAATAGTAGCCAATGCACAGAGAGCGTTCAATAAACAACATTCCACTGAACAGTTGCTTGGACTGCTCCCTCAATGTGATTCTGTCTCTTGGAGGGATGTTGGGGATCCCCCAACAACAGGGGAGAATATTCTTTCCGCTTGTACAGTAATGGACACCTCTGTCCCCCCTCCTTTCCCCTCACCCCTTTTGTCCTCCCCCCTACCCTTCTTGATGGTGCTCCTAGTGATCTTCACTCAGTAATGAGAACCCCACTGGAATTGTTACCTGAGACACCCCAGGCTGCGATGTCCCCTCCCCAACCTGTGGCAGACCCATTGGGTAGGAGAATGACTATCAGAAAGCATCAGTCAGGGTCCTTACCATTGCCTAAGGCACCCAAGACTACCCCTGCTGTCACTTCTACAGATATCAAATGCTGGAGGATGAGTCAATCTCTGAGGCTGAGTCAGCTACTTCCTCAGTTGACTCTCATTTCCAGGATGTTGTGGGTGATGTTGTGCCCATGGATGCTTTGGCTTGCAGTCAGAAACCTGCCCCTAAGACAAGTAGGGTCAAGAAAAAAAAAGAAGAGTTAAATTCCTTCCCTAACTCTTTCAATGCATTTGCTTTTTACCTGTTTTTTTTTTATGTCTAATGTTAATAGCATTCAGAGTGTCAGGAAACGAGGGACGGTTTTTCATTTTCTCCGCTCTCAACCCCCAGGTATTTTTTTATTATAGGATACCAGGCTCCATACCATTTCTGCTATTGTGTGGGCCACGAAAGAATGAACCTCTGGAGTTTCCTATTGGTCCTTGGGCATGGAGAGTTGTTCTGGTATTGGTATCCTGTCTCACCATCTCCAACCTACTGTTCTGAAATTATTTGATTCAATCCCTGGCCGTGCACTTTTATTGGATTTTCATATACATGCTGTTTCCTTTCGGGTTATTTCCATCTATGCTTCCCAAACGAAGGCAGAGTGGACCACAATGTTCTACCTTATTAGTCCTTATCTCCATGTGGCTCATCATGTCATCTGGGAAGGGGAATTTAATTGTGGAACCAGTAAATTAGATAGAGGGTCCTTGACAACTACTGAGAAAATTTTTGGGGATATGACTGCTCTTTGCTCTGTCACACATTTAGCAAGGTTGAAGGATGCTTTTTTGACACATTCTGAAAAACAGGAACAAACTTTTTATAAAGGCTCTTTGTCTACTAGGATTGATTTTCTGTTTATTTCTAAGGTATTACAGATTGATGGGACTACTGTACTGCCAGTGGAATATTCAGATCATTGTTCTCTAGCCTTGCATTTGGGTAGTCCTGAGGCTTTTCTTGGCCCTGGCTATTGGAAGCTGAATACTAAACTTTTGGAACCTCCTTTCTTCAGCAACTTCTTTATTTTCTTCATTGTAAAAAAACAACCTTTGACCTTTATGAGACTCCACTTCTCTGGTGGATGGAGACTAAGGCTGAACTCCGGATGTTACTTATGCAGACTGGCAAGCACATTCGATCTTATGTGGATTCGAGCTTATGTGAATTATCTGAATGATCGCAAACATTTGCAGCATTTAATTTCCCTCTCTTCCTCCACTAACCATGTCTTCTCGGACCAGATTTCTCTTATCAAGAATAAAATGTTATCCTATCATTCCTCTCAAAATGCAGGTCTGCACTTCAAACAAAGATACTGTACAACTGGGGCTCTTCATGAAGTTTGCCCTCTGCTCCATAATCAGAAGCATCTTGGCCACAGATTGATGTCGGCACTCAGGGACCCTGCGGGAGTACGCCATACTTCTAACCCTCACCTTCTTTGGCTTGTCACTGATCATGCCGTCTCTTTATTTGGTAGCTCTGATCTTAACCGGTTAGATTTTAACCCTTTTTTTCAAGCTCTTCTGCTTCCCTCAGCCCCTCAGGACCTTCTTGCAGTTTTATATGACCCCTTGACTGTTTCCGAACTTTCGGACACTATTAAAACTTTAGCCTCTAAGAAATCTCCCGGTCCTGATGGTCTTCCCTCTGAATTATATGCGAGATTAGTTCAGGAGATTTCTGTAGAACTCACTGCAGTTTTCAACTATCTTTTGCATTTCCGTGACATTCCTTTGGATATGGCTACTGGTGTGCTCATTTTTTGTTTAAGAAGGGAGAAATCCTATATTACTAATTAGAGACCTATTAGTCTTCTGAATACCGATTTTAAATTAACTAAAATTTTGAATAATCACCTTTTAACAGTGGCCCCATATTTAATTTCCCCTGCCCAGTCTTGTACTGTCCCTGTGGGGGTCGATAACAGATCCGTTACTTTTATTATGTGAGGTGTTTAACAGTCATAACATCTCACCTCCGGGGAGGGTGCTGCTTTCCTTGGACCAAAAACAGACATTCGACAATGTCAGCCATTCCTTTTTATGGTACACTTTAACTCTGTATGGTGTTCCTCCTTCTTTTGTTACTTGGCTGCAGTTGTTGTATAAAAGTGCTACAGTTAAACCATGTATTAATGGCTATTTAGGACCCTATATCCCCATCCAGAAGGGTGTTCGCCAGGGCTGTCCTCTTAGCCCTTTATTATATGTTTTCTCCATTGACCCCCTTTTGTGCCTCCTTAATTCGGCCCCGGACATTCCTCCAATCAGCTTACCCAGTCAACCGCTCCTTTATAGGGCCCTTGCCTATGCTGATGATCTCATTATTTTGATGAAAGATGTTGCTTCAGCAGAAGTGGCTATCCAACGTTATCATGACTTTGGTTCTCTTTCTGGGATGCAATTTAATGTGACTAAGAGTAAAGGGAGACTCTTTGGGGCTACTACCACCCCTCCACCCACCGTGGCAGGCATCCTGCTCACCCTTGAGGCTCTTCGTATTTTGGGAATTTTTTTTGGTGATGCCCAAATAGATGTTGTAAACTGGGATGCTATGATACAGCTGGGGAATAATTTGGTTCATTCTTGGTCTAAGCAGAAAATGTCCTTTAGGAAAAAGATTTGCCTTATTAAAACTTTTCTTTTGCTCATGTTTCTTTTTCTCAGTGCTATTTTTCCAGTACCCAAATCCCGCAAAACCACTGTTTATAGTCTTTTCTTTCAATCCTTTTGGGGCAGTAGGCTCAATCCTCTTCGGCGTACTGTTCTTTATTTGCCCTTGCAAAATGGGGGCCAGAATATGGTGAACCCTATTCTTTTTTTTTTTTCACTCTCAGTTTCTTTCTGCTAATTTGAGACCCCTGTTGATTTCCTCCACTAGATATTGGGGTGTGAGTCTTTACACTCTATTTCCTTGTGGTACTTTTCTTGGGTAGCTGGTCAGACCCGACAAATTAAACACTCTGCCCCTCCTCTGGCTTATCTTCAGATGTTTTTGTTCGGCTTCAGCAGTGGGGTATTACCCATACGATGGTGTTGAATAACACTAAAAAGTAGCTTTATTCCCAAGTCCTTCTATCACATTTCCAGAAGGATGATCCTTTTCCTAGGTGTCCTCAGCAGCTTCAAGTGGTTTTACAACACTATCTTTTAAACTGTAAGGATACCAGTTAAAATGAAAGATTTCCACTGGCTGACCTGTCATGAATGCCTCAATGTTAAGGCTAATCAAAAACATAAACGGATGGTGGAACGGAATTGTTCCACGCCTTTATGTATCCTTCAACCTGAAACTCTAGAACACCTGTATTTTTCTTGTTCTTATATTTCGGTATTTTGGAATTTTTTGTATACCATGACTAATATGCCTGTTTTCCACCATGTTATTTATTCTAGATTGATGTATGGGGGTTATCCTCTTTCCTGGTTAAAATGGGATAGAAGCACTTTGAATATTATTTTTGTGATTATCAAATGGTATGTTTGGAATTCTAGATGCCTTTTTACCTTGTAGCAATTTCAAATTTTCATTTAGAACTATTAGGTAAAATTTTGTATGAACTGCAGAAGATTTATTTTTATGAGATGAAACTGTTAGATAAGTCTCAGTTGTTGCAACTTTGGAAAAATTTGCCTTGGATCACTGACACAGATGTATGTCATTTGGATGCAGTTGTTCGACTATGGTTTTCATTTTGTAATTGTGTTCTGCTTTTTTTTTGTGTGTGTGACCTTACAGTTAATTCTTTGTTTTGGTTTGTCTGATTCTTTAATAAAATCTTCCTCTACTCTTTTCGAGAAGTGCCATGGGATCTTTAACATCCACCTGAACTACCACTAGAACAGGCAGATGGCACCTCAGTTTAACATCTCATCTGAAAAACAGCACCTCAGGAGTGCAGCACCCCCTCATGCTGCACTACAGTGTCAGTATTGGGATTTAACCCAAGTGCCTGGTGTGGGGATAGAACCCACAGCCTTCTGATCTCCCAGTCTTAGAGGTGAGTGTGCTACCTGCTAAACAAGTGACACAGCATTTTCAGATTAGCCTTTAAGGAATCAATTGAGGAGCAGACCACTAGGTTGGGCAGTAGGGTGTTGAAGAGTTTGGGTCCCTTGAAGGAGAGCAATTTCTGTCCCAGACAGGTGTTGCAGAATGGGACCCTAAAGAGGGAGGAGAATGCGCTCCTAGTAGGGTGAGCGGGGTCCGATCTTATGAAGAGAGAGGAGACACTGTGAGGGAGGAGGTTATTGAGAATTTTGTACATGAACATCTCTGTCTTCCAGGTAAACCTGTCTTCTAGCAATAACCATTTGATGGAATCATAAAGAGTGCAGCTGTGGGTATGATGGGGGATCCCAGTAATGAATACGATTATGTTATTGTGTGCCACTTTAAGCTTAGAAAAATTAGTGGAGTTTGGTGGGGGTGAGAAAATAAGGAACCCGTAGTCCAGGAGAGGGAGGACTGGGCTGGAGGCAAGCCACATCCTTGTCACGGGGATGAGAAATTGACAGATCCTGTAAAGGAGCCCAAGTCTTTGGTGTATTTTATTGATTAACTGGGTTATGTGTTGTCCGAAAGAGAGATGCTCATCCAGTATTAGACCAAGGTGTGGAGGGGTTGTGGAATAACAGATGGACCAGACACCGAACTTCAAGTTCAACACACAATCTCTGTGTGAAGTTTATTCAGAATGCAGAAGATAACCTTCAGCAATGGCATATCCCTTCTTCAGTACATCAGTTTGTAGCAACAGACTATGCAAGTCTTTCCTCTACACTTAGCCAGCACCTTCTGATCTAACTTATCTGTTGAGATTTAGCCTCCCCTATGCGGGCCTTGTTTGCTTGGGTGGTGGGGGCTCATATGAAAAAAAAAACCAAAAAAAAAAACAAGCTAAAGACAAAGAACCTCAGTGCAGAAGCACTGAAACAAGAGTTACCCCAAAGGGCATTGACATTAAGCCAAGTTTCAAAGAAACGCAACATCACACATACTTCCATAATGCAAAGCATCGTGGGATACATGCAAATCATCATGACATTTCAGCCTTGTTCAGCTTACAGCAATTTACATGCATTTTAAATAGCACAACAAACTAATTTTTTATCATACAGTCCCCTAGTAACTTTCTATCTTTATCAAAAACACCTAGTGCCATGGTATTTTCAACATTTACAGGTTTTATACACATAAGGTAGATACATTAAAGCATTTTATGACATAATGTCATTGCATACTAAATCCAACAACCAGGAACACAGCCTGTTGTTTTATATCAGCTCGGATGTCACAACAATAACCTCCCTGTACGAGGACCTGAGAGGGAAAAGGAAAATTAAACAGGACACTCTAGCATAGTCAAGAAAGGGAAGGGGGTGCCCACAGGTGGCCAACCTTATGGACTAGAAATTGTAAAGAATAGATTAGGCTAAGAAATAGAATAACTGTTGCAAAAGATTTAAGAAAAAGTCAGTCCTCAAGAGTGGCAGGAGCTCCCGGTCACACAAGGTATTTAAATTCGTGGACTCACTCGTTTGTGATGCCATCATTGTCCTGCAGTGTAAAGTCAAAGTTGGACGGTTTACATGTGCTAGAAAAAAATAATATGCTTTGTTTTTTTGAGTTTAGGACCAGTCCGAGGGAGGTAAACCAAGTGTAGAGACTGTAGAAATAATTCTGGAGTTCGGAGAAGAGGATGGTGGGGTTACTATCATTACAGTATAAGGTGTTGTTGTCAGCATAAAGGATGATCTTAGTATGTACGCATACTGAGGAAATATTGTTAATGAAAAGAGAAAAAAGGAGTGGTCCCAGGATTGACCCCCTGTTGGAGTCCTCCCTGCTCTGAATAATATACCTCTTCACCTATAACCTCTTATCCCCCCACACAACATGGCTTTTGGAAAAGTCATAGCACCTCCACTGCTTTCCTCACCCTAACAAATATTACTGCCCTAGCGAAGGACACTGGTGACTGCCGTTATTGACTTGACTAAGACGTTTGAGCTTGTGGATCACTTTTTATTCACTGGCAAGCTAGGTAACCTGGGGATCTCACAAACAGCTCTCCCCTGGTTCTGTAACTGACAAACAGATCCCAGACAGTCAAGTATGGCACCTCCCTCACCAACCTTGCTCTGACTATGGTGGGTGTCCAACAAGGTTCTATTTTAGGTCCACTTCTGTTTGCCTTACACATAAACAACAAGAGCCAATACCTTTCCCACTGCTCAGCAATTCTCTACACTGACAACTTAGTACTTATTATGCCTGCTCCAATAGTATTAGTCAAATTAACCAAACCTTAACATCTGACCTACAGTTTATGCACTCCTACTTGATAGCAAATAAGTTGATTCCAAACACGTCTAAATAGCAGTCTATGCTGTTGAGTATGTCACCCATATTAAGATTATGCTCCCCAATACTCTACCATGATGATACCTTAGTCCCTTCCGCTTCCACTTTTACATACCTTGGAGTCACACTTGACACCTTACTAGACTACTCATCTCATATCACTGGTGCCTGCAAATCTGTTAACTCTATGCTGGCCGTCTCCTATAAAGTGGGCCATAACCTCACTTCACAAGCTGGCCATGCCATTGCCTGAGGGATGTTCCTCTCCAAGCTCTTTTTTTTTTTTTTTTTTGCAATTTCTAGTTACTCTCCTCCCATCCCCCTGCACTCCGCTTCCTCGGGATCCAAGGCATCTGTCCTTTCTTACCTTACATGGTGTACCCCTATCAATCCCTTGGTTTCCCCCCAGGTGGGGATGAGGTGGGGCCTGTACACCCTGAATCTTCTAGTTTTCATCAGGCCACCGGGAAGGCAGAGGACTGAGATCTGTGCCGGTACACTGTCTCCCCGGCATGTAGGAGGCTTTTTCCTGTGTTCTGCGGGCATGACATGCACCGTGACATCAAGGCGTGTTTGCCAATGTCTGTCACACCCCTCCCCTCTCTTAGTGGCTGATGCTGGCAGTACCTCTGGCTTGCACCAGAGGCCAGCCAAGCCCAAAGCCTTATCCCCCTTCTCTCCACCCGAGAAGGTGAGCTGTCTGTGGACACTCAAGTTCAAGTTCAAGTTTATTGCAGGAAAACTCCATTGAGCAAGCTCATTCACAAGGAGGTCCTGTGACATAAACACTTAAAGTACAAACATAGGTAATAACAGTATATACATGAAATGCACGTTACATGATACAGGCTGGATATACATACAAGAGTACCACATAGGGTGACCTTGAGAGGTAAACATTAATATGACACAGGGAGGACTTACAGGTTGCATACTGATAAATGAAACATGATGACTGGTGTGTGCAATACATATATTTTGGCAGCTAGAACAAACAACAGACTACAACTGATATGGGGGGGAGGAGTGATTTGATAGAGTAGCAGTGGAGCGTAAGCATAGATAAAGCCAGGAGTAGAAGGGGAAGGGAAAGCAGTTAATATGACAAAGCAATTATACCTTACCAGTGGATAAATATGGCACACATGGGGAAGGAAGAGACTTAATGACAGTTACAGGTGTCTTTTATTTTGGCTGAACTTAGTGATTTGTAGAAGTTTATTGAAACTGTGCTAGTTAGTTTCAATACGGTTTGTAATTGGTTCCAAATGGAGGGAAGGGCATATGCAATAGCACGTTTACCAAAGGAGGTCCGCGTCCTTGGTATGTCAAGCATAATAAAGTCAGATTTTCTTAACGAATATGCACTATGTGAGATACTAATAAGGGAAGAGAGATAGCTTGGCAATTTCTGCAGGAGCAGTTTAAGAGTCCATAGCCCAGCATAGAGCAGGCGTCTGGTAGCAAGGGATGTCCAACCAACAGCTGCATATAAGTCACAGTGATGCTAACGGTAAGGGAGTTGGTAATGAACCGTGAACGACGGTGATAAAGGATGTCCAGTTTACTTAGATTTGCAAGAGCTGTGGAGGAATAGATTACATCGCTTAGTCGAGTAGGGGAGAAAAGTGGCCTGTACAAGCTTGTTTCGAGTTTCAAGGGGAAAAGGGGCCTATTTCTGTAGAAGAAACCTAACCTTGCTTTTAACCTTCTAGAGACATCTTCGACATGGTCATTGAAAGATAATTTATTGTCAATCCAGATACCTAGATATTTAAATTTGGTTACAATTTCCAGAGGCTCGTTTAGCGTGGTGACAATGAAGTCTTGGGCAATGGTATTGGGGGCCTGTGACAGCACTCCGGAGAATATTATCGCTTTAGTCTTCTTAGCATTGAGCAGAAGCTTTGCCTTTATTAGATTATGCTCAAGTTGTGCGAAGTCCGCTTAGACACCGACTTCAGATAACGATGAGCCAGAAGTATACAACACATCATCATCCGCAAAGTGCAGATTGGACGAGATATGTTAGCATCTAAGTCATTAATGTACAAAGAAAACAAGATAGGGCCTAAGATGGATCCTTGGGGGACTCCTCTTGCAACTGGCAAGGCAGCAGAAAAAAAGCCTTCCGCCTTTACTTTTTGGGATCTTCCAGTTAGGTAGCTAGAGAACCACTGGGTGGTATGGTATGTGGCACCCAACTTTGCAAGGCAATTGACTAATAGTTTGTGATCAACAGTATCAAAAGCTTTGCTGAGGTCCAAAAAGACTGCGCCAGTTACCTTCTTAGCATCTATAGCAGAGATCCAATCATTGGTTACTTTTGCTAGTACAGTGATTGTGCTATGATTAGCCCGGAAGCCGGATTGAGCTGGGTTAATGAGAGAGAAGGTTTCCAAGCGAGATTTTAACTGAATGTGGATCAGTTTTTTGAGAACTTAGAAAGGATAGGCAATATGGAGATAGGCCTATAGTTGTTTACATCGCATGGGTCACCAGATTTAAATAGAGGGAGGATATGTGCTGATTTCCATCAGGACGGCACAGTAGCAAATGTAATGGAAAGACTGAAGATGTGGAGAATTGGGGCAGTGAGATGGGCGTAGCCTGACCTTAGGAAAAAGGGTTCCAAGCCATCGTCCCCTGCGCTTTTTTTGGTGTCTAAGTTAAGAAGAGAATCTTCTACTTTATAAGTTATCTCGCAATTGGAAGGGCTGGGTGCAGGACTAGATGTGGGGAGGGGTATGCTGGCTCACCGCAGCACCAGCATAAGGTGACGAGTCAAAAGTTACTCCAGCTGTGGCAAAGTGGGAGTTAAGTTCCTCCAGGATTAGGGACTTGTTTTCCACAATCTTGCCACTTGCAACTATCTTTGTTGGGACAGAGGGGCCACGGGTCGGCCTTCTATAGCTTTGATAGTCTTCCATATTTTATGAGGGTTACCTTTAGCTTGTTCGAGAGTAGAAATATAATAGTTAGCTTTAGCAGAGCGAAGTTTTCTTTCACAGTTATTCCTGGCTGTTCTAAAGGCCTGCCAATCCGAAGATTCTTTGGAATGTCTAGCTTTAGCCCAGAGCTTATCTCGAGCTATAAGGGCTGCCTTGAGATCCGAGGTGAACCAGGGTTGAATTGTTCCGCACTTACTTTGATGAAAGGGCATGCTTATTTATTATTGTAGTGAGTTTGTCATTAAGGATGTAAGCTGCCTTGTTGACATCTTTGGCTAGGTAGAGATCTTGCCATCTGATCATGCTCAGGTCAGATAGGAAGTTTACTGCACTGAATTTGCGAAAGAATCTTTTTGTTATAAAGATCGGCTGTGGCCGGGCCTTAATTTGAGATCTTATGCAAGCAACAATTCCATGATCGCTCATGTCGTTGTGAAACACTGCCGAATGAGATATTTTGTGTGGATGGGTGGTTAGTACCACATCTAGAATGGAACTGTTGGCAGTATTTAGAGTGTTGTTCCTAGTGGGTTCACTGACTAATTGCCCAAGACCTAGCTCATCACAAAGGGATTTGAGGCCGTGTGATTTAGGTGACAGTCAGTCCATATTTAGATCTCCTAGAAATATTGTTTCAGTTTTTGCATCTACGAACATGGATTTCAAAAGATTAAGGACTTCATCACCACCAGACGGGGGTCTATAGCCACCTAGGATAGTGATACATTCCGAGGAGGGGAGATGAAGGCTCAGACTCGAGACTCCTCCCCCCCAGCTGGCCCTCCAACTCCCCGGGCTCGTTCCCGAACCTGGGTTGCCAGCATCGCAAGTGGTAGCGCTACCTCTGCGCTGGCGGGACGGCTCTCTCCAAGCTCTTCTATGGTGCCTCTGTGTTCTCATCCACCTCTAAGTCAGCTCTATTCAGGTGGGATGTCACATACAATAATATTTGTCATTTTGCTTCAGCATCTCACCGGTTTACTCATCACTGTTCTCTCTATGACATGCTAGGTAGGCTACCCCATCCTCCCTTAGGGCTCATAGTTTTGAAGGTGTTATCTTTAACATTATGAATAGTGGACTACCCATATACCTTGCCACATTATTAAAACCTGTAAACAGTGGCTACCCCTTAAGGCCAAGTGACAATGCACTATTGACTGTCCCTAATATCAGAACATGTGCTAAGAGATTGTAATTCACCTGTGCTGCCCCTAAGCTATGGAACTCCATACCACTTGACATTTGTCTGTGTCCATCAGGGCCTAGTTTTCATCTCAAATATTGTGAACATCTCCTTAGTTTGGTAGGCTGTGTTTGCTGCTGAACCTGAGCAATTCCTGTATGGCACTCACAAATGTCTGTCTGTCTGTCTAATCTATCTATCTGTCAGTCTGTCTCTGTCTGTCTATCTATATATTTCAATGTTGAGCTATCAAGTTTCCTATAGATCCCTCATATTGCTTCATGTAGATGGATACTGCTCCTACATTTTTCTCTCCTATAACTTGAGCTTTAATTTATTTATTTCTTTCCTTGTCCACTGTACCACAAAGTTTTTGCTATTTATACTACCTAGCCACTTTGTACTACTTGCCATATTATTGAATCCCATTAACTGTATTACCTTACATGTATTCCCCTTCTTTGTTGTCATGTCTCCTCCCCATCCTGCCTATTGTATAGCTGTACTTCTAATGCATGCAATTCATCTTGTATGGAATCTATTGTGTAAATATTCTTGGTCATGCCTGAAAATAGGCATTGTTTGCCTAGAGCACCTACCTGGTTAACAAAAAATTAAATGCCAGCAAAAAGGAAGTCACAACTTCCTCATAGCTTGGTCAATGTGGAGAGTAAAACAGGGACAAGTGCCAGTGTGGGTTACCAATGTGACGACAGAGCCACAGACCACATTCCAAGGGATGGTGATTGGTACCTTCCACTCTAGGGTGATGACATTGTCTAAAGACTCAATCACAGTTCAAGGCCTGTAAACCAGACCCCCAAGAACCGAAAAAGAAGAATAAACACCAGGTTGGATGGAACAGACCTTATCTCAGAAACTCCAACTCAAGGAATGAGAACTGATGCCAGTGTGCAGCCCAGGCTGCATTGTGGGAGTGCGCTGAGGTATTCAGTTCAGGGAATCATGACCTGGGGGTTCCATGTGATAACAGCTAAAAAATAACAGTGATCAGCACAACGGCGACTACAAATCATCGAAAAGCAAAAGGTCGAACAGCACAATAGTGCCTGACAGAAACACTGACCGGCGCTCACTTTATCTATAGGGAGCTATTTCTTATTACTTTTATGCGGGGGCTATGCCCCTGTGCCCCCTGCATCCCCAATATTAAATCAACTCCATGGGGGAGTTTGACACTGGAAAAAAAAAAATTAAACTCCAACCCAATAAATAAATAAAAATCTCACAGCCCGTCATGAACTGGGGCTGCCGCACACACAAGCAGCACTCTTATCCTCACAATTTCCTGCTTACATATATTACTACCTCAGACCATCCCTTCCTCAACCCTTTCACAACATCGTTATTACTCCCAGTCGGCATTTACTCCATGTCACTCAATTTGGACTTGCCATTAACAAGTCGCTCATATTGACTTGCTCATTTTTATGCACTCTTATCACAGGTTACCTGACCGGTTATGTACTGGGCTAACCAACCTTGGGATTGACACTGGAAACACCTGTCTGATCAAACAAGGACCTTGGAGGATCCTGCTCCATTATCAGTGGGAGTTCAAAGAACAGCTGTGACAGATGAATGACCACGCAGTTACTCGACCCTCCACAAGCCTGTGGGCCACTCCAGTAGTCCTAGTACAAAAGAAAGATGGGGGTGAATGAGTGTGTGAGGACTATTGCTGCCTGAATGAAGTTACCACAAAGGATGCATACCCATTATCTTGAATTGATGACACCCTTGATCTGTTGGTAAAAGCTTGCTAGTTTTACACCCTAAACTTGGATGGTGGGCATTGACAAGTGGAGGTTGGCCCTGAGGACTGGACGGAAACCACATTCACAACCAAACAAGGACTGTTTGAGTTTGATGTCATGCAGTTTGGATTGTGCAATGATCTGCAGACATCTCGGCCACTGATGGATGTCATGCTGGTGGATCTACAAGGTACGTCATGCTTAGTATACCTTGATGAGATAATAGTCATTGGCAGGAGGTTTTAAGAGCATTTTTTACAAGTTGAAGGCAGGCTGGAGGAAGCTAGGGGCTGCAAACCTGAAAGTGAAGCTATGTAAGTGTAACCTCTTCTACAGTGAAGAAAGGTATCTGGGACACCTAATTTCATTAGATGGAGTGGAAAAAGACCCAAAGTGGAGACAGTGTGGTTCTGGTCATTACTTCATTCAGTGAGAGACGTGAGGAGTTTGTGGGACTGGCGTCATACTACAGAAGGTTCATTGAGTAGTTTGGCACTGTTGCCCAGCCACTGTACAAGCTCACTGAGAAGGGGATGCAATTCACCTGGGCAGACTACTGCCAGAAGGCCTTTGTGGAAATGATGACTGATTTCTGCACCCATCCAAGCATATCCCAACCTGCAACTGCCATTTATCCCTGACACCAGCGCCAATGAGATGGGCATTGGAGCAGTGTTGGCCAAGGTAGTAGATGGCAAGCAGAGAGTGGTTGCCTACATGATTTGGGCTTATCATAGCATAACTGTCTGCTCCACAAAGCCTCATTTACAGGGCTGTCCAATTTCTCTTGAAATGTCACAGTTAGATGGTCTTTTAGTGGTACAGTGCTCCCTCATTATAGGAACTCCAGTATAGTGAAACCCCAGCTATACCGAATGACTCCTGTGGCTCTCGATGAGTCTTGCTACTCAGTAAATGTACTACTCTAAAAGTTCATCAGTTAGCCGGCCCCGGTGGCACTGAGGGTTGAGGTGCTGGACTCCACACCTTGTACCATGCCGACGATCCAGGTTCTGAAATGGACTCAGGTCATTGGGGGTCGGCAGAGGAGGGAGAGGATGGAGCGTCCCATGATGACTCTCCTCTCTTTGAAGTGGGTAAGGGGGTTTGCGTCGTTCTGCAGCAGTTCCCGGCGGCAGTCGGGAGCACTACAGGAGCAGCACACGGACGAGAGCTGGAGTGCGGCAGATGTCTGCACGTTAGTGCACTGACGTCATTGCATGTCTGGCTCCAAGAGGTGAAAATGTGGAAAACTGCGGGGTTATCATGGCGGCTGATGGCCATGCACCACACCCCTGGACCTAGAGAGGTGCGCCTCCCAGGTAATGGATCCGAGTCCCCAAAGGGGCAGGACATTCTGCGTGCCAGCCTGCGTGGGGAGAGTGAGTCGCTGACCAGACCGCTCCGCAGTGGAGAAGAAAGAGTGCCGATAAAAAAATAAAAAATAAAAGTTCATCAGTTGTACAATCTTGCCACTCACATTATATCTCCAAGTAGCTGATAGCTAGTAATTTGGGCAGATAATGTGTATTTCAAACCCCAGGAAATCTTACTGTATTCTGACTAATGCAGTATGGTCTCACCATAGGACTTCCCTTGAGCCGAACTGGTTAATAGAACCTATGCAAATTATGGAATGCTAGGCTAGAGCTCAACTTTGAAACCACTGTCCCTAGTAAACAGTTCTAAACCATCAGATTCTTTACTCCGCTTGCCTCAGTAAGACGTCTCCGGTGAGCTCTCCTTCATTGCTTGAAAAAAAATGTTTTTTCTTGGTTTTACCTAGTACTGTTTTAGTTTATTTGGTATTTAAAGCACTGTTCTTGGTTTTCAGGTACAATTAGTTTAGATTTTAGTGTTCGTTTGGTAAGTAGTCCGGTTCTCTTTTCAGTTCTCTAACCGAGAGAAAACTGGCATCTCCCTTATTTTCTTTATATTAATAAAAATTTCATAGACTGATTTAATCTAAATTATACCGACTCAGGTGTAAGTCGATTTTTGGCTAGTTTTTTTTACCGGGATAACTCCTCGTTTCTTATCGGTTAGCGTAACCAAACAAAAAAAAATGAACATACTTGTGTTTATATTGAAGCTTTTAGAGTAGTTTTCTTCTGGGTTATGTCACAGAAAGCCAAGAAGAGAATGGGACCTACAGGTTTCCAGCACTGTACTGAGTACAGGGAATCTTTTGCCAAGACTGATCCACATTTAATTTGTGTATTCTGTCTGGGGCTTGAACACCTCAAGACAGACTGTGAAATCTGTAAAAACTTTCCTCAGTCTATGGTCGAGAGACTGCAGGAAAGGATGGCTGACAAGGCTGCTGACCCAGCCATTGAAAAATCGGTTCCTCCATAAAAAGAACCGGATGAGCTTCCCTCTGAAAGGGTCAATAGCTCTTCCAGCAAAAAACGGACTGCAGACACGGCTGCTGAACTGGCCGTTGCGGTAAAAAAGAAGAGAAAAGAAAAACATCAGGAACCACAACCGAAAAAAGCTGCAGTCCCTACTGCAGAAGAGATCACTAACACGATCAGAATTATTCAGTCTCTTCAGACCAGAATCCCAGTTATGGTTGGAAAGCAACCGCTATCTACAGTGGTCCAGACTCCCGGTTTAACCCAGGACTCTGGTTTATTAGACCTTGGTTGTGACCGACTTGGAGAAGAGGAAGATGAGAATTTCAGAGAGCCCATTGATCTGGATATTTCTCCTGATCCTCAACGGCCAGATTCTCCTGACAAGGGAACTGAAATTTTTTTTTTATTATTATTATTGCTGCCTTGCCACCAGCCCTCAGCCTGGTCACGGACTCTTCTGCTCCCACTCCCACATTAGCCGCGGCTCCCTGATACCCCCTCACTATCCCCCAGGGTGGGGTTGTGGCACCAGCCCATAGTGCTGCAAGCAATGGGAGAGGTCAGGGAACCAGCTTGGGAGCTGATCGAAGCAGAGGGTGGGCTTCATTAAGGTGGCTGGCAGCAGTTTTCTCCCCAGTGTATGGGGGCGAGGATGTCCAGTGATGGCCAGTGTCTACCCCACCCCTGAACGTATTGGCGTCAGTGTTTGTGGTACACCCAGCCTCCGCTAGGTGTCCGTATAATACCAAACACTCTACCACCCTTCCCCCCGGAGAAGGAGAGCAGTCACTGGATGCTTGATCCTTCTCTCCCTGGCTCGCCCTCCAACGACCCTGGTCCAGTCCCGAACCTGGGTTGCCGGCGTCGCAGGTCTGCAGCCTGCCCTGGCACCAGTGGGCCAGCAGGAACCAAGGATTTTACTTCTTATTACTCATTCATGAAACAAATAGCCCAGACCCTCAGCCTCCCCACTCAGGAATCAACTGAAGATGAGGAGGAAGAGGATCACAGAGAAATAATGGATGTGCCAGCATCAAAGCGGTTATTGCTGGCAGTCCACAAGTCCCTTAAAAAGCAGACTTTTAAGCTTTTACAGACACCCACTTCAGTACCTTCTACAGAAAAAAAGGTGGACAAGAAGTACTGGGTAGCCAAAAATGGGGTTAAATTCCTTTTTGGGCACCCTAGTCATGAGGGGGTAGTGCAGGCTGCAGCTTGTGACAAAGGTGGCATCCCCCTGGCCTCTCACCCTCTAGGCAAAGACTCTAGGAAGGTGGATTCAATAGCAAAAAAGGTGTACTTGGGGTCATCCCTTGCCAGCAGACAAGCCACATACATGTCATACGTGGCCTGGTATCAAAAGAATCTCTGGACTAGTGTCCTAGAGATTTCAAAAGCAGTCCCATCTCCCATGGCAGCTGACCTGGAAGAAGCAGCAAAAAGAGGAACTCAGGCTGCTAAAATGCAGTTTAGAATGGCAGTGGCTACCAGTGACACTGCATCTAGGCAGATGGCAGCATCAGTGTCCCTTAGGAGGTTTGCCTGGCTCAGAACTACTGATCTGATGCAGGACACAGAAACCAAAGACATGGACTTCCCTTGTGACCCTATTTCTCTGTTTGGAGAACAAACAAGAGGCATATATGAGAAAAATGGATGAATATAAGGCTGCCTATAAGAGTGCAACAGCAAAGGAGAGAGAATCTACACCCCAGAAACACCAGACCAGAGGTGACAGAGGCAGAGCTCACTACAGGCCTTTTTCCAGCCTCTAGCTTTCCCACAGTATCAGCAGCAAAGGGGATGCTTCAGAGGCAGAGGCAGAAGGGGTGGTGGCCTTACTAGCCCCAGTACTCAGCCAGCAGCCCAGACAAAGCAGACACCCTGAGGTGTTTGTCCGGGTCACCTCCCCAGTCCAAGTAGGGGGCTGGCTGGCCCACTACCTCCAGGAGTAGGAAATATCACCACAGACAAGTGGGTCCTGGAGGTAGTGGGCAAAGGTCTTGTCCTCAGCTTCTAGCTCATGCCAAAGCTGAGGTCAAGGGATTTCAAACTCTCTTCCCCATCAGAAACAACTTTGCTAGAGGAGGAAGTTCCAAGCCTTCTGTTACAAAGGGCGGTAGAGCCAGTTCCCTCAGACCAGAAGGAAAAGGGTTTGTGCTCAAGTTACTTTTTCACAATAAAGAAAACAGGGAAGTGGCAACTCATTCTTGATCTCAGACACCTAAACAAACATTAATCAAAGCCAAAATTCAAGATGGTGACTCTGACTACCATCCTACCTATCCTAAGGCAGGGAGACTGGCTAGCTTCTCTAGACCTAAATGATGCTTACTTTCACATCCCTATAAAGTGGTCACACAGAACGTACCTCAGGTTCAGATTGCCATCAGGCCATTACCAATTCAGGGCAATGCCCTTTGGACTAACCTCTGCTCCAAGGGTGTTCACAAAATGCCTAGCTGTGGTTGTGGCACACCTAAAGAGACATGGGA
Organism: Neoceratodus forsteri; assembly: GCA_016271365.2. Lineage (NCBI taxonomy): Eukaryota > Metazoa > Chordata > Ceratodontiformes > Ceratodontidae > Neoceratodus > Neoceratodus forsteri. The sequence continues at coordinate 349,859,214 of CM057452.1, read as the reverse complement.
TAACAGTGTTCCCCTACCTGAATGACTGGCTGATAGTAGGTCAGTCATATCAGCAGGTGAAAGAGGCATTGGCACACATACAGGATACCCTTCATTCACTGGGGTTTCTGGTGAACCTAAAAAAGTCTGTGCTGGAACCAGTTCAGTTACTCAAATTCATAGAAGCAGAGGTGGACGCACAAAAGGGAAGGGCTTTCCTCCCTCAGGACAGAGTGGACAACCTGATACAGGTAGCCAACTCCTTCAAACTGCACATCCCAAGGCTGGCAAGGCATTTTCTGCAACTGCCAGGCCACATGGCAGCATCTACAGCAACTGTGTCAGGAGCCAGGTTCCAAATGAGAGACATTCAGTTCCACCCGAGAGTTCACTGGCTTCAAAAAAAGGGATTCTCTGTCAAAGCTAGTACCCATCACAGTAACATTTCTCCAAGCTCTATAGTGGTGGCAAGACAAGGCTAACCTCAGGCAAGGGGTGCCATTCTTGCAGCAAGCCCCCTCACTGGTACTGGCCACAGATGTATCCCTCCTGGGTTAGGGGGGGCACATCTGGGGGATCACACAGCACATGGTACATGGACAAAGCAGGAATCACTCCTGCACATCAACTTGTTGGAGCTCAGGGCAGTACTACCGGGTATCCAATCAGTCGCCAGTCAAGTGAAGAGCAAGGTGGTTCAGGTCAGAACAGTCAATGTAACCACCATGTATTACATAAACAAACAAGGGGGCACAAGAGCGACTCCACTGTGCATGGAGGCAATGAAAATTTGGACCTTGGCATACTCCCTGGAGGTTTCCCTATCAGCTGTCCATCTTCCAGGAAAATACAATGTTCTGGCGGATGCTCTCAGCAGAATCAACCAGAATCACCACGAGTGGTCACTGAACAAGCAGGTCCTGGAGGCCATCTTCAGGAGAAAGGGCATTCTAGAAGTGGATTTGTTTGCAGCTCCGGGCAATCATCAGCTACCACAGTTCTGCTGCAGATCCCCTATCAAAGGCACAATTCCTCTGGACGCCCTTCTGCTGGATTGGACTGGGAAGTTTCTGTATGCATTCCCTCCCTTCCCCTTGCTACTAAGCGTGCTGAACTAACTCAGAACCCAGCCAGCAACAATGATTCTCATTGTCCCAGACTGGGCCAGGCAGCCCTGGTACTCCATGATTCTATCAATGTCAGTAACCAAACCAATCAGCCTCCCCATGAGGCACAACCTACTGTCATCCTCTCAGGGCAGGATCATGTATCCCAACTTGCAATCCTTCAGACTCAAAGGCTGGCTCTTGAGGACTTAGAATATGCAGGTCTGCATTTGTGAAAAGAGGTTATGGAAATTCTTAGGGTATCCAGAAAGTCATCCACTAGGAAAACCTATTCTTCCAAATGGAAGATATCTTCCATCTGGTGCCAAGGCAGGGATGTGGACCACATCCAAGCCGGTTTGCCAATAGTCATGGATTACCTAACCCATCTCCATTCTACGGGCTTAAGGGCCTCTACTCTGAGAGTGCACCTGGCAGCTGTCTCAGCTTATTTATCTGCAGGTAAAAGGTTTTCCCAAGCATCAAACCCAGTGTTCAAAAAGTTTTTTAAGGGATTGCTGCATTTGTATCCTCCACACAGGAAACCAACTCCTATGTGGGTCCTGAACATTTGCATTGCCCAGCTCATGCAGCCCCCCTTCGAACCCATGTCTTCGGCAGACCTCAAGTATGTGACTTGGAAAACAGTATTCCTGGTGGCCATGACTTCAGCTAGAAGGATTACTGAGCTTCAGGCCTTGTTCACAGAGCCTGGGTACATTGCTGTCCATAGAGACAGTTGTCTTGAGGACTAACAGAAAATGCATGCCCAAGATGGTATCAGAGTTCCACCTTAACCATTCCATTACACTACCTGTCTTTTTTACTGATCATTCCACCTCAGGTGAACGCAGGCTGCACAGCCTGGATGTAAAAAGGGCAATCAGCTACTACCTTGACTACACAAAAGGTCATAGGCAGGATCAAACTCAGTTCTTCCTCACCTATGGAGAGGTGGGAAAAGGGAAGCCAGTTACTAAAAGATCCATAGCTAGACAGATAGTGACTTGCATTCTCTTCTACTACAACAAGGTGGGTAAGCAGCCACCTACAGGCCTCAGGGCCCATTCGACCAGGGGTACAGCTGCTTCGTTAGCAGCCACTAGGGTTATTCCCCTGGTTGAAAACTGTAAAGCAGCTACCTGGAAAACTGTTCACACATTTACCAAGCATTACTGCTTGGATGTTCAGGCCAGAGGGGATGCCAGGTTTGGCACAGCAGTCCTGCAGAAACTGTTTCCTAAGTAGGTTCTGTACCCACCTCCAAAGGTACTGCTTGGGTAGTCTGCATTAGTCAGAATACAGTAAGATTTCCTGAGGTTTGAAGAAAAAATTACTTACCACAGTAATCTTGTTTATTCCAAGGGAATCTTACTGTATTCTGAGCTCCTTCCCTTCCTCCCCTACTAACAACTTATGGTCACTACACTCCTGCTGTACTAAGGATGTTGCAAACCTGTGGGTATGTTTTTTCTCTTGGGCATCTGTGACTTGAGTCTAAGTGGTGCCAATTTGAACCATTTTTTGGAGGAAATGATAATCCATAACGGGGGGGACTAGTTGTTAGTAGTAGTAGTAGCAGCATAGTTTGATAGTTCTTTGTGTATGCTTCATAAGAATCTGACAGTTTAGAACTATTTATGAGGGGCAGTGGTTTGAAAACCGAGCTCAAGCCTAGCATTCCATCATTTGCATAGGTTCTATTAACATTTCGGCTCCGGGACAGTCCTATAGTGAGACCATACTGCATTAGTCAGAATACAGTAAGATTCCCTTGGAAGAAACAAGATTACTATGGAGTAATTTTTTCTTACTGTATGTATTTGTGAGAAACAGTCTGGCAAGTATTGCACAGAAATATTTGGTGTGTGTCCATTTCATGTCTGACCGTGCTCACACTCTCGCACTCTATCGCTTATGCTTCTGTGGATCGAATAACTTTGCATGCCGGTATGTTTATGTTTTAAACAGCCAAGCTCAGAAAGAAATGCAACATTGGCACGGATGGGGAGGTCTGATCAGCATGGACAGCGACAAACTGTGAGGTGCTGCTGTCAGAGAAGTTTCCACAGACATGTCAGAGGGAAGCTGGTTGTAGCGTGGCAGGCTGAGGTAAGCATCACCAATGTCAGAGAAAAAGTCAGGCTGAGGTGAGAGGCACCGTAGGCTCCATGGCACTGTGGCATTTAGAGTAAGCTATAAAAAAACTATTTTATTTCTTAAACTTCTACTATACTAAACTATTCCATACACAGTATAGTACTTCTACTACTTCCTGAGTTATGGAAGAGGGCAGAGGGAGATGATAGCACCATGGCTATAATGAACTATGTACTGTATGTGCTCGGTTTGTTTCAGCGTCCCTTGATACAACGAACATGGAGTTATAATAAACTTACGGCACGAGTCCCATTTCATTTGTTATAATGAAGGAGCACTGTATGTAATTATGTGTATCCCTCAGCTTTCTTAAGGCTTCCTCTTTACAGTGTTCCCGCTTATAAACGGAATTGCTTTTTTGTGAATGGATTTGCTTGTTTGGTGTTATTTATGGAATGGTTTCTTGGCCTGTTACAAATGCCTGAATAGAAGATTGCCTATATTCTGGAAGTACTATTTTTAGTGATTTTGTATTATATAATTTCCTTCTGACTTGATGCATGGGATTAATTATGCAGAAAAATGTTAAGCCTTTAGCTTTGGAATATGTGCCCATATTTATTATTAATGGGGGTTGGGGCAAGCTTTAATAACTGTTGAGGTAAGAATTTAAGTATATTTTCCACCTGAACAGCCTGTCTCCAGTAGGCTTGAATGACTTTCTGGATTTAATTCTCCCTGTAAATGAACTTGCTTTTTTTTTTTTTTTTTTAATGTATTCATTAGGAATTTTAAGAAAACATTACATGAAGTACCAGGAACTAGTCGGTGGTGCTACCATAGACTAAATCCTTTACAAACAATAATGTAAGCACCCACCAAAAAAATGGACAGAATGTGGTAAATAAATTCAAAAAAACTCTTTAATATTACACAGTGATACAAGATTTAATTGCCCCATGTCCCCCCACCCCACCCCCACAATCAGGATCAACTCTGTCCAGTGATTAATGTATCCAAATATATGTTGACAGAACCAGAAATATCAGTATTAATCAAGGGAATGTCTTTTGCACCATCCAGAAATTGATTTTTAGAACTACTGTTGATATCCATTGTTTTGCCAGAAATTTGATGTTTAAAACATTTTTTCAGGAAGAAACAGACATAGAACAAATAGACAACGACGTTCTCAGAGTTAGCGAGTTAGGTCTGCATATTGCCCCCCTATAGTCCAGTCATAGCAATGTTTATAAAAAAATGTGATAATGACTTAGAAAAACTAAAAAACAACACCACTAGTAACCAGTTTTTTAACTGCACCATTCAAGAGAAAAATACATTAGAAGATATTTCAGAGAATAGAGAAATTGTGGAGAAACAAGCAGACAAGGGGGTGCAATGGTTGTATTGGATGAGGAGTATTATGTGTCTGAAATTAGGAGACAGGTAAATGACATCACATTTTATGAAAAGTTACAGTTTAACCACACAAAGATTTACAAAAATCAGATAGATGAATTGTTGAGTGTGGGATTTGTTCAGGGATATTTATCAGAGAACATGTATAAAGCACTTACTGTAGCACATCCAGTACAGCCCATTAGATACATTTAACCTAAGATACATGAAAGTTTAGAGGCACCTCTGGGTTGCCCTAATATTTCAGGCAAGGGATGGGTAACTGAAACCATTTCGATGTATGTGGATAGTTTTTTGCAACCCTTTGTGCTGACACAGAGATCATACATAAGAGTTTCAATAGAAATAATCAATGTAATAGAACGTCTGGAAATGGATGATGAGTGCTTCTTTGTAACACTAGACATTAACTCGTTATACATAGTGATACCACACCAACTGGGTTTAGAATCCATGGGGTATTATTTGGATAAATGTACTGAGACGGAAAGGATCCAAATGCCCACCTAGTATTTACAGTTGCTAGCAGAAAATGTTTTGAATAAAAACATGTTTTTTTTTGAAAATCAGTTCTACAGACAAAAGGCCATGGCACCCAGTTTTGTCAATTTGTTTGTAGGTTATTGGGAAGAGCACCATCTGTACAGTGCCGCCACAAATCCAAATTTACCTTATGTGGATTTGCGGCGGCACTTTATTGATCATATATTAATCATTTGGAAGGACAAGGAACAGATATTCTATGAATCTGTGAAATAGCTAGAAACCACTTCTGATTGCCTTAGATTTAAATGTAGCATCAAGCGGGACAAACTTGAATTTTTGGACCTTAAAATCTATAAAAAAAGTATGTGGGGAAGTGTGTACCACTCTATTTCAGAAGCAGACAGACAGACAGAAATAGTTTGTTAAAAGCTGACAAATTGCAATCCAGGACATGTTAATAACAACATCCCCAAAGGGCAACTAATTAGGACCTTGAGAAATTGCACAGAGACAGGAGAGTTTGAAAAGAAAAAAATGGAACAGATTGTCCGTTTTAAAAATAGAGGGTACAGTGACAAATGTATAGTAAATGCATGAATCAAGTCAGTAAAATAGAAAGATCTAGTACCCTGATACCTAAATGCTTAGGGAAAAGTAGTGGTCCAGTATGTCCTTTTATTACTACCTATTCAGTTAGAGCCACTGAGGTTTCTGATATAATTAGAAATAATTGGGCTCTATTAGAATTGGAACCAAAGCTAAAGGAGGTGGTATCTAAAGGTCCTAGGGTTGTAGATAGAAATCTTAGAGAACAATAAAAGAGGTTGTATCTCCCAGTACACTACCTAGTGAGGTTGAAAGAGCACACACTTGGTTACCCTCCCCCCACCCCACCCCAGGGATCATATCAATGTGGAAAATGCATATATTGCCCTTATGTGCTACAAAGAAAGGAATTCATCAATCCAAGTGATGGAATGGTGATCAAAATAAATCAGTTTATTACATGTGGAACTGAGGGGATGGTACATTTACTTTCATGTTCCAGTGGAAGATATTATGTAGGCAGGACAACCAGGACATTCAGAATCAGGGTGGGGGAACATGTGCGCTCTATACAGAGACAGGATCAGACTTATGCCATTTCAAAACATATTAGTAACAATCCAGGAACAGAACATACAGTGTCCTTCCTTTTTTGGAGTGGAAAAGGTAAACTGTGGAATCAGGGGAGGTGATTTAAAGAAAAAAAAATAGGACAAAAGGAGAGTTACTAGATTTATAAATTGTCAGACAAGCTGATGGTTTGAATGATACCATTGATCTTGCATCATTCCTAGTAAGGTTTTGAATAAAAAGTAGGGAATGAATATAAATACATAAAAAAAAAACATGTTTTGGTATGAGTAACATACCTGTGAAACATAGCAAAACATAGGTAAGAGAAAAGAATATGTGAGAAACAAATTGGTCACATTGTGTTTACTCTGAAGTACTGTTTTGTGAATTTTATGAGCCAGTATGGTGGTTAAAACTGATAAAAATTACTTGTAGAAAGAGCTAGTAAGTAGGGGGAGTGGCTTAGCTAGAAGGAAGCTAAACTTAAAGACTGCCTTAGAAAGTTTCTGTTAGTAGCTTGGCAGAAGACACCAGGAGGAAGGAGTGCTGTGTGACTGGACTTCTCTACTGGGACTAAAGAAGCAGAACTCTTGTACTTGGACCTTTAATTTAGGGTAAGAAAACAAACTAACAAACAAAACAAAAAAAAATAGTGTGTTTGTCTGAGTTAACTGAACTGAATAGTTATCTGAACAGTTACAGTATCTAGGTGTAAATCTCAGGTAATTATAATGGCTTGATAGCTGTGCAGTTTAAATTACTCGTAGAAAGATCTAGTAAGTAGGGGAGTAACTTAGCTAGAAGGAAGCTAAATTTAAAGACTGCCTTAGAAAGATTCTGATAGTAGCTTGGCAGAAGACACCAGGAGGTAGGAGTGCTGTGTGACTTGACTGCTCTACTAGGACTATATTGTCCTCCCTCCCACCCAAAGGTAGTTCTACTTTTATAGGCACAGGATTTGACTGACAACAGGAACTTCCTGTTTGGGAGCAGGAAGTGAGTGATCACAGAGCCACCAAAGACCCACCATCCTAGAAGGGCAAGAGTAGCTCTCTGGCCCCCCTCTAGCTGCTGGAGGCTTGCTTCTAAGCAAGTAAGGGGTCTACTGAGAAATATAGGATATTCTAGTCTCAGAACAGGACAATCAGGAGCTTAAAGGGCACAGAGGCAGAAAGTAAGTAGAGAAGAAGAGAAAAAACAGAGGAAAGAGTAAGGATTCCAAACAACAGTTAAGGGGCCAGAAATAAGACATGATGGGAGTGGTGCAGTGCAGTGGCTGTGGAGCAGCAGTCTTCCGGGAGACATTCTGGAGGATGCGGTGTTGTCCCATCTGCAGGCACCTCTCTGGGCTGAGGGAGGAGGTTGCTCATCTCCAGGCTGAGTTGGCCAGGATTTGTTGGACCTCCTCCTCCATCCAGGGACCACCAGTGCCACTGGCATTGTCTCAGGGGTTGCCAAGAAAGAGGAATGGTTGGACCACAGTGGGCTCAGGGAAGGTGAGGGTGGTGGAACAGAGGCGCATGCCTCCAGTTGTACCTCTCCACAATTCCTATGCCAGTCTGGCAAAGTGAGGCTCCTCTATGGAGGCACCTGCAGTGGAGATGAAGGAGGATGCTGGGAACCTCCACAAAGGAGACCCACAGGAGGGTGGCATGGGACCCCACAGGGGAAGGAAACAACTTCTGGTGGGGGATTCTATTGTTAGGAAGGTAGAACTGGGGGAGGAAGGGGAGAGGGAGGTAAGGTGCCTGCCTGCCTGGCGCCATGGCTTGGAGGGACAGGGAGTGAATCCTCAGTATTGCTGGAGCAGCTGCACAGGGGAGGGAGCTGGATGTCATTGTCCACCTAGGGACAAATGACCTGGCTAAGGAAGGGATTACAGTGGTGCAGGAAGAGTTTGTGGAATCGGGGAGGGGCCTTAGACAAGTATCACACACGGTAACCTTCTCGGAGGTGCTGCTCATCTATGCCGTGGGAGAGGCTAGGGTGTTCTGCACCATGGGATTCAATCAGTGGTTGAAAAACTGGTGCAGAGCTCAGGGATTTGACTTCACTGGGGACTGGGGGTCCACCTGGAGTGATGCAAGCCTATACTGGCATGATGGGCTACATCTGTCCAGGAGAGGAACCAGGATCCTAGGTGATAGGTTTAAACGCTTCATTGGCAAGCATTTAAACTAGCCAGGGGGGAGGCACTGGAAAGGAGCAGGGAAATCCTAGCCCCCAAAAAAATCATGGTAGTAAGTGCGGTAAACACCAACATAGAGGTGGCGATAGGGAGAAGGGTAGGGGTAAATAGGGAAAGTGACAAAGGCAAGAAGGACAGGGATGGGGCAAAAAGGAGTCAGGCCATCAGGAAATGGAGGGTAATGAGTACCAATGCCCATAGTCTGGGCAACAAGCTCCCTGAGCTGGTTCCTTGTTGGAAGAGGGATGCCTGGATATCGTAGCAGTCACAGAAACATGGTACACACAGAACCATGACTGGGATGTTAACATACCAGGGTACATAACCTAAAGGAGGGACAGGCAGGAGAGAAGAGGGGGAGGAGTAGCTCTCTATGTAAAGGAAGGGATAAAAGCAACTGAACAAAAGAGTAAACAGGGAGGAGAGGAGGCACTGTGGGTCACCTTGGAGACTGGAAAGGGCACCACAGTCCGCACAGGGGTTGTGTACAGACCCCCCCATGTCGGGCGAGAGAATGGACAAGGATATGATAGAAGGCATTCTTAGGATGGCAGAGAAAGGGGAGATACTGTTGATGGGAGACCTGAATATGCCAGATGTTAACTGGAGCACATTTGCTGCAGCCACATCCAAGAGCAGGGCCATTCTCGATGCCCTACAGGTGGCAGGCCTCAGACAGCTTGTTTCGGAACCCACTCATGAGGGAGCAATCTTAGACCTCATACTCTCAAATGGGGGCAGTAAAAGAATTTCAGATGTAGAAGTGGGTTGCCATCTGGGAACAAGTGACCATCAAACAGTGTGGCTCATGTTAAACTCAGCTACAGAGTCAAGCCATACAAAAGTGAGGGTTCTGGACTTCAGGAGGGATGACTTTGGCAAAATGGGAGAGTGCCTCAAAAAAGCACTAGCAAAGAGGCTAGAAGGAGGGGTGGAACAACAATGGGGAATCATCAAAACTGCCATCACAGAGGAAACAAGCCTTTGTGTGAAGCAAATAAATCAAAATGAAAGAAAAAGCCACTATGGTTCTCAAAAGAGGTGGCTGGGAAAGTCAGGGAGAAAAAGATAGCATTCAGGAAGTATAAGGAAACACAGAAGGAGCAGGACAGGGAGCTGTACCAGTTAAGGCAGAAGGAAGCAGGGAGGGAAGTCAGAATAGCAAAGGTCCAAACTAAGGAAAAGATAGCCAACTCGGTTAAGAAGGGGGATAAAACCTTTTATAGGTACATCAGAGAGCGTAGAAAGACAAAGGGAGGGATAGTGAGGCTGAATAGAATGAACGGTGGGTGGAAGAGGGACAGTGAAAAAACAGGGATACTGAACGAATATTTCTGCTCAGTATTCACAAAAGATGAGGGAAGTGCCTAATCCAATTAACAGAAGCACTCTTGATAGGGGGTGTCGATCCCAGCCCTTTCACAGAAGAAAGGGTTCTGCAAGAACTCCTAAAACTGAAGGTGGACAAAGCAATGGGGCCTGATGGAATTCACCACAGAATTCTAAAAGAATTAAGGGGGGAACTAGTGAAACCACTGACTACTCTTTTTAATAAATCATGGGAGGATGGTGTGGTACCCGAGGACTGGAGGAAGGCGGATGTGATTCCCCTTCACAAAAATGGGACCAAGACAGAGGCAGGGAATTACAGACCTGTCAGTTTGACCTCTGTGGTAGGGAAAGTGGTGGAGTCACTTCTGAAGGAAAGAATTGTTGAGTATCTTGAGGCCAGTAGGGCACAGGAACCAAGGCAGCATGGGTTCATAGCGGGAAGATCATGTCAGACAGAATCTAATAGATTTCTTTGACTGGGTGACCAAAGTAGTAGACCAGGGAGGGGCTGTGGACATGGCCTACCTAGACTTTAGCAAGGCATTTGACACAGTCCCACACAAAAGATTAATAGTCAAATTAACCAGCCTAGAGTGGGTCCCAGGGTGGTAGCCTGTGTAAAACACTGGCTGGACAACAGGACACAGAAGGTAACTGTAAATGGAGTCCACTCTGAAGAAAGAGAGGTTACTAGTGGGGTACCACAGGGTTCAGTACTGGGTCCAGTTCTTTTTAATGTCTTTATAAGTGACATTGCAGAGGGACTGGAAGGAAAAGTATGCCTCTTTGCAGATGACACAAAGATCTGCAACAGGGTTGATACACAAAGAGGCGTGGAAAGGATGAGACCAAGGAGGTGTGGAAAGGATGAGAAGGGACTTGGCAAGAAACCATCTTCTAAGAAATAATGTAATATCCCCTAAAACCCCCTCTCCAATGCCAAAACTACTTAAATTATTCATCGATGCCAATGAGGGGAGGTTAGGGTCACATATAATTGGCCTAATATATTCAGAGTTGCAATCTGGCCTCCCCAATCCCACATCCCTAATGTTGTCCGCTTGGAACAGAGACTTGCAACTGCAAATCTCTCCTGAAATATGGTTAAAAACAGCACTGGTCGAGATAAAGTCTACCTCATCCCCGTACTGGAGGGAATTTGCGTGGAAATGTCGCTTAAGATACTTTAGGGTCCCTTCAGTTTTAATGAAATATCTCCCGGACACATTCGGTAGGTGCTGGAGGGAATGTGGGAGCCCCCGGGCCACCCTCTCTCACGTCTTTTGGACTTGCCTATATCTTATGCCATTTTGGATAACTTTCCAAAATGAACTGACCACTTTGTTCTCGGAACCTATAGAGCTAACAGCCGAACAGTTCCCTTTGGGGTGTACCCGGACCACACTCCCCACTGGGAGAAGACCATACTTCCGTTATGCTACGTGGCCACAAAGAAAGCGATCACGAGATGTTGGATGAGAACACAGATCCCCACACTACAAAATTGGAGACAAATAATGTCAGAAATCTACAAAGTGGAGACCTTTAACCTAGAGCTTTGGGGAAGCTCCATTTTACAAGCTCGTAAATGGAATCAATGGTCCCAATATGTTACCTCTCAGAATTTAGAATTGGCACTTTAAACCTATCACCCCCGAAGATGAGCTAGCCATTTATAGTATATCCCCACCTTACATCACCCCCATATCTCCCTGAGAGCCCTCGGCTAAATCCACTGGATAATCAGACCTAACAAATTGTATGTCTTGATACTTTATTAATCAATTATAATTCACCTATCTGTATTTTTATCTTGTAATCTATGTATCACCTTGTATCAGCAATGTCCAATGTGTAGTTTTGGAAAAACATTTTTGAATAAAAAGAAATTAAAAAAAAAAAAAGAAGGGACTTGGCAAGGTTGGAGGAATGGTCAGAAGTATGGCAGCTAGGATTCAATGCAAAGAAGTGCAAAATAATGCACATGGGAAACAAGAACCGAGGGGAAAATTACACAATGGGGGAGGTAGTAACAACAACAAAAAAGGAAAGGGACCTGGGGGTAATCATATCAGATGACCTTAAGGTTGGCAAGCAACATGAGAAGGCAGTAGGGAGGGCTGGGGGTATACTGGGATGCATAGGGAGAGGCATCAGCAGCAGAAAACAGGAAGTTGTTATCCCTCTGTACAGACAGTTGGTGAGACCCCATCTGGAGTACTGTGTCCAGTTCTGGAGACCCCATCTCTGCAAGGACATAGACAGGATAGAGGCAGTCCAGAGGAGGGCAACTAAAATGGTGCAAGGTCTGCAAGAGAAGCCGTATGAGGAGAGACTTAAGGAGCTTAATATGTATACCCTTGAGGAAAGAAGGGAGAGGGGGGACATGATAGAAACTTTTAAGTACCTCAGTGGAATCAACAAAGTCCAAGAGGGTAGCATCTTTTAGAAAAAGAGGCGTGCAAGAACAAGGGACACAATTTAAAGATAGGGGGTTCCGGGCAATGTGAGGAAGTATTTTTTTCACAGAGAGGGTAGTGGATGCATGGAACAGCCTTCCTGAGGAGGTTGTGGGGTCTAAAACTGTGGGAGAATTCAAGAATGCATGGGACAGACATAAGGCAATTCTTGTGGGGGGTAGGAAGAAATAGGCTGTTGGTTAACTAGGATCTGTGGCCTATCCTGTAGGTAGGGAAATGGGAAGACTAGGTGGGCCAAGTGGTCCTTATCTGCTGTCAAAGTCTATGTTTCTATGTTTCTATGATGGAATTATAGCCTCCGATAAGTACCTGTGTTTTTTAAGTGTAAAACCTGATTTCCCCAATTAACATCCCTTGTCTTTCCCTTCCCCTCCCCTTCCTTTTATAGTATTTGCAGGGGACTACATTTAATAACATAATTGTCAGGGGGATCAAGCACATATGAAGCTAAAAAAGTTTTTAAACTGAGTGCCATGAATTTGGGTGATGGTTTTGCACATATGTGACAAGTTTATTTTGCACATGTGACAAAAAGTTTTTACTAAAAATTAACATGGCAATGATAAATGTGAACAAAAGTGTTTTTTTTAACATAATGGGTAAATTAGCTTGAATGTGGGGGTGTGGCTTGCAGCTGAATATGGCGGATGCAGCCTAGCCTTGCTCCTGTAAGCACTCAGTCTTTTTCACCTGTATTAGGAGTATACCCTATGTTGACTGCGATAAAGGTGTGGGCAACGCTGGCAGAGGTCAATGGCATCTAACAAGAATAAAAATAAGCAGTCCAAACTGCATTTCAGCGCCACTGAGCAGCCAAAGGATCAACAATGGAGGACTCAAATCGCTTCTGCGATGGTGCAGGAAGACCCCTCTGACTTTGAACGGTCTTTGGCCATGGTCCCTACTACTCTAGCCCTCAGTCAACATGACATGAAAGCAGGCTCTGACAACATAACTTCACAAGTCTCTCACCTGCAATCTGTAATGACAGGGCTCTCTGAAACATCGGCGTCCCATACCAACCAAATTGCGGAGTTAGAGCACCACATGTGACTGCTGGAGGACTCTCTCATGGACACCACGAGGGAGAATCTCACCTTGAAACGACTGATGTAAGAACTGTCAAGGAGAGTGGATGACCAAGAAAATAGGTTGTGCCGTTCCAATTTGCGTATCATAGGTCTCCCCGAGGGAATTGAAGGGAATAATCTGGAGAAAACCCTTCATACCTGGCTCATGGAACACTTGAATTTGCCTCCGGATCTTCAGCACTGTGAAGTTGAACAGGCGTAAGGGTCGGCCCTAAGCCTCCTGCTGGCTCTCAGACCAGACATTGTCTGATCAAGTATCTCCGCTATGTAGATAAGGAGACTATCTTGAAATGGGTGAAAGAGAAGGGCCCTATCTCGCTTAGTAACAGCAAGATCTACATTTACCAAGATTATAGCAGGAACTTCAGCAGTGCGACAAAAGTTTAGCAAAATTAAGACCTGACTGCATCACATGGGTTGGCCTTCACATTCTTCTGCCCTGATAAACTAAAAAATTGACTGGCCAGGATGTGCTCCCATTTTTTTACCTGCCCCTGAGAAGCCATGAAGTGGGTCAATGAAGTAGCCAGAAAGGGGGAAGATCGACACACGGCTGATGCACAATCTCTGGACTGGAAGGACCCCGAGGAGCACTGACTAAACAGGTACTGACTGTTTTCACTAATTTACCCCACAAGCTGTGATTTTCTACTGTGGGGTGGTGAAACTGAGCTGCGGCATCTTGGAGGCCTCTTTAAAAATTGGAGCACTATTGACTTGTAAGACTTTGTGGCTTGTGACTCCTCCCGAGAGGCTCAAGCGTATGTAGTTTGGACTTAATTGCTCCATGACCTGGTCTAGGGATCAGGGTTGCGATGGGGATAATGGAATTGTTGCCCGACAGTGAATTTCCATGATCGACTTCATGACAGTAGTAGCTGGGCCATTTTGTGTAGGAGCTGCCTGCTAAAGAGTCTCTTGTTGGGAGCTACTTTTCTATACTCCACCCTAATTGTTGGCTATATGGGCCCTGGCATTAAGCTCTATGTTGGTGGACTGTAGGCCACTTCAAGGAGGGCCTGGACATACACGTCTCCTGACTGCCGTTGGGAAGGCCCCACCCTGACCTGTCTAGGGACCAGGGTACCAGCGGGGTAACAGTTAACAGCTAAAGGTTTTTCCCACATGGGGGGAGCTGGAAATCGTTATCATGAAGGTCATTTGTTGCTTCCAGGACTGCCTTGAAACAGAGACCTATTGCAATATTAGCAGTGACATGAATTGTGGGGGGTGGGGGGGGCTTGGGAACTGCAACATGGACTACCGGTTGCTGCCCGCTGGTAGCACTCATTTATATGCCTGTTTCTGCCAGATGAATGTTTTGGTTTTAGGGGGTACTCCTAAGTTTGGTTGTGTGTCCTCAAGGAGTGCTGTACAAAACAGTAACTAATTAAAGGTTCACCATTAGTTTGCAGGGGATTTGGTAGTGGGCCACAGTTGGCCCCTGGGGGGGGGCTACTGTTACTGTTCTTGTTACTTTTACTATGAGGGTTACTTTGTAACATGGCACCACAAAGTGACAGTGGAAGCCATGGAGGGTGGTTGGGGAGGGGGGTAGATGGGTGCTGAGGGGTAACAGACGGGGGGAGCTACCTTTGGGAGAATGACCATTTTGTTGTATGGGCTCATCTCCCGAACAGACGGACCTGGGTACCCCACTTGGGGTTTAGTTGTGGGGTTTTGAGGGGTTTGTTTTTTAAAGTTAAAACTAGACATGGAGAGGCGCAGGGATGGAGTGAAGGGATTTTGAGGCTGGCTGTATATAGAAGGGACATTTGGGAGTGGCTATTGTGTGTAGGAATGAGTATAAATAAACTTAAGTCATGGCTAGCACCATAAAAGTGGCAACCTGGAACATCAACTGGTTGAAATCATTGGTGAAGTGCAAGAGATTTGTCACTGGAGTGAAGAGAGCTGGGTGGGGTGGTTTTGGTTCAGGAGACTCATATGTCCAGGGAGGAGGCCCTTAAAACTGAGGCATCTTTGGGTGGCACGTGGATTTCCACCGCCTTTTCAGCCAAAGCCAGAGGAACTGCAGATTTGGCTGCCCCGGGGGTCTCGGGCAGCGGTGCTGGAGAGGCGGGTGGACCAGGCTGGTAGATATGCCCTTACTAGGGTTGAGTTTCCGGGAAAGGGGCAGGTGAATCTGGGCTCAGTGTATGCTCCAAATGTCGAGGACCCTCAGTTCTTCCAGCAGCTCACTCTGGAGCTGGTTTCTTGGCCTGGGCAGTGGGTCCTTGGGGGGGATCATAATTGTGTATAGGATGTGATCTTGGACAGATCCAGCACCAGGCCCACCACAGTCTCGAAAAATGCTAGGGCTCTGGGAGTCATGGAGGAGGAGGCAGGGTTGCTTGATGCGTGGCGGTACCTGTATCCATCTGGGAGGGATTATAGCTTCTATTCCCATGAGCACAAATCCTATGCTCGGATAGACCATATCTTGGTCAGTTGGTCTTGTTGCCAGTACTGCATGGGGCAGAGTACTCTCCATTCTCTCAGATCATGCCTCGTTGACAGTGGAATTGTCTCAGGGGGGCAGCCCTGGGAGTAGGCTCTGGAGGTTGGACCCCCTTTTATTGAAAGACCACGCTTATATACAACACATGGGGACTTGCATTCAGGAATTCTTGGTCTTTAATGGGAGAGGGGACACCTCCCACAGGACTCAATGGGAGGCACTAAAAGCCTATATATGCAGCCAGACTCTCTTCTGCTGCACATGAGGCCCGTACATCTAATAAGGATCTGGAGGCCTTGAGATCCAAAATAGAGGTGTATGAACAAGCCCATAAGGTGAACCCTACCCCAGCCCTGTCCCATATAATACAGAAATTAAAGTGGCAATATAACTCTATTAGTGGTGCACAGATGGAAAGGTTGATTCTGCTCTCTCAGACTGGCCCATATTTCGAAGGTGACCGGCGGGAAAGTTGCTGGCATGGCAAGTAGGAGAGAGGGAAAATGGGCAGTACTCCAGATACATACCCCAGCGGGTGTGCAGGTGGAGGTCCCAGAGGACGTAAGTGTGGCATTTGGAGACTTTTATAAAAGACTATGCACCTCAGAGGTTTCCCCTCCCTTGGCAAAAATACATGCATTTCTTGACGGGGCCTCCTTGAGCTCCCTCCGTGACGAACAGGTGGATGATCTCGAAACCCTGTTGTCAGGAGAGGAGATTAGCAGGGCCATTAAAGCACTGAGGGGAGGAAAAGCACTGGGGCTGGATGGTATCCCCATAGATTTCTTAAAGTGTTATCATGATATGCTACTTGAGCCTTTGTGAGACATGCTGCTGGAAAGTTTAGTGATTGGTGAGCTGCCCCCCTCCACCCGGTGCGCCGTTATTATGGTTCTCCCGAAGCCAGGTAAGGAGCCAGCTTGGTGCACCTCATATAGGCCTATCTCTTTTTTGACTGTGGACTACAAGGTGCTGGCTAAAGTTTTGGCTACCAAGCTGGATCCTTTTCTCCCTGCCCTTATTCACCCTGCTCAGACTGGCTTTGTGAAGGGCAGGCAGGGGAAATACAACATTCGAAGAACCCTGAATGTTATTCACCAATGGGAGAGGTCTACTAACAAACATGGGGCTGCTATCCTTGCACTGGATGCAGAGAAGGCCTTTGTCCGGGTGGAGTGGGGGTATCTTTTCACCACTTTGAGGGGGCTAGGATTTGGCCCTCAGTTTATCTCTTGGGTTAGGACTCTCTATACGGGTCCCACTGCGCAGGTGCCGGTTAATGGACGCCTATCTCCTAAGTTTACATTAAGTCGGGGCACGAGGCAGGGCTGTCCACTATCCCCCTTTGTTGTATATTATGTCACTGGAACCATTGGCAGCGGTCATCAAAGCATGGACAGATATTAGGGGAACTGTGGGTGGGGGTCGTGAGCATAAACTAGCAATGCATGCTGACGATCTCCTTTTGTACTTACAAAACCCTGCACAAGATCACTCGAGGGTGCACGAAGTTCTAGGGGTGTGCGGAGAACTGTCTGGTCACAAAGTTAATTGGTCCAAAAGTGAAGTCCTGCAAATTGGTGCCTTGAATCAGCAGTCCCTAAAACACAATTTGAATGGTCTACAGTTGGTCACTAAATTGAAATATCTGGGGATCTTTATTTTGAGTAAAGTGGGAGCCCTTTATGCCTTAAATTTTAAACCCCTGGTCAGGAAGAGTGCCGAGGACTGCAGTAGATGGACTGCCCTGCCTCTGTCACTACTGGGAAGAGTGGGTGTTGTAAAAATGATGGTCTTGTCTAGACTTTTATACCTGTATCAATCTCTCCCGGTTGAGGCCCCAAAGAATCACTTTGAGCAGTTAGATGCTATTATGCACAGATTCCTCTGGCATGATAAGTCGGCGAGGGTTGGTAGGACCACACTCCAGGCGCCACAGAAGTGGGGAGGTCTGGGTCTACCAAACTTTCAATGGTACTACTTGGTGGCCCAGCTTGCAACTGTTCCTTCAGAGTTGGACTATGATGGGTTGGGGTGGATGGCGATAGAGGAGGCGTGTCAATGGAGGTGTTTAAAAGGGGGATTATTAGCTGAGGGGTTGTGGACTGGATGGAGCCTGAACACCCCAATCCCTTCTTGCCTACCACTATCAGGGCATGGCATCGTATGCATGACATCATTGGTAGACAACTGCCCCCCACCAGGCAGACCCTCTTACTGGAAGCAATCAAACTTAAGGGCCTGCCTACGGCAGCCATGGTCCATAGACTGAATGACTGGTAGCACAAAGGCCTTCGATGTCTGGGCCAGCTATATGAGGGGGGATCACTTGGTGAACTTTGACTATTTGTGTAAAGAGTGGAATGTTCCTAGGGGAGATTTTTTCATTTACCTGAGACTTAGGAATGTCTTGGGCCAAACATTGGGCCCGGGGGATGACTGGACCCCACTTTCACCTCTTGAGGAGGGTCTCTTCCGTCCTCAACCAGGTGCTAGGTTGATGGCCACCTTTTATAATTCACTTAGAGGGGGTGAACTGGAGGCCCTGCAAAGGATAATACTTAAGTGAAGTGTTGATTGGGGTGTACGGTTGATGCTCATTTGTGGAAACGGGCCTGTAAGCACTTGGTAGTATTCTCTAGGAGTAATAAGCTGCGTCAAGTGCAGTTAAATTTTTCTTCACCAGGCTTATTTCACCCCTGTGAAGTTACACCGAATGGACCCCTCCAAACCCAGTGAATGCCCCAAATGTCGAGCTGCTACTGGGGATTTCATTCATCTGTCTCTTCTATGCCCTAAGGTAGCCCCCTTTTGGCTTACAATGCATGCCATGATGACACAGGTTTTAGGCTTTTCCCCTCCTGCCAGCCCCGAAGAACTCCTACTGGGAGCTGACCAGGGACACCTGGGGCTGGGGCTGGTGACCTTTGGGCATTAGCACTGGTCACGGCCAGGAAGACTATTGCACAGGCTTGGATGTCTCCCGCATCCCCAACCATCCAGCAGTGGGCTAACAATTTGAAGGCCTGTATGGCAATTGAAAGGGCTCAGTATTCAGCCCATGGATATCAGAGATTCTTTCAAGCAATGTGGGGCCCTCTAATAACTGCCATAGAGGCTGGTAATTTTCCATATTAAAGGACTGTCATGCCCGTCCTATGGGCTTCTGGTATAATTTCCGCTAGCATTGGGATCACTTACCCTTTGGTTATCCCCTACCCTCTAATCCTTCCCATGCAATTATTTATGCTCCTGATCCAGACCATTGTTTTGCCAACCCAGTGTCCTGTAATACTAGCTGTGATTTATGTAAGTTGCCTGCTTTGACTGTTCTTACATAGAATACTCCAGATTGTGATTATGAAATCTGCAATTGATGTATGTTGTACTGTCCCCTCTCTGTGTCTCAATAAAAATTATGTTGACAAAAAAAAAAAATTAGCGTTAATGCCTAATGCCATAATGAAATGTGGTTAATGACTGGTGGTTGTTAAATGGTGTGCACTTATTAAGAAAACTTGTCATAGGCATCATTTATCTGAGAAGCTCACATGCATGTGAACGAAACGTAATCACTGCACTGCTCTCCATGGAAGTCTGCATTAATGTGGTAACTGTGTAATATAAAAGCTTTTTTTTTTTAAATTTATTTACCGCATTCTGTCGTTTTTTTGGTGGGTGCTTACAGTATTTGATTGATTGATTGATTGATTGATTATTGTTTAATTAGGAATTTTACTATGAAATTCTTGTTTGTTAATATGAAGCTGATTGATATTTGTCTCTGCTCTGTGTTTCAGTATGGGAATGTGTTTGCTAAGTATGTGTATGTTATGTCTGTACTGGTGATTTAAACTTGTATTAAGTATTACAGCCTGCTTTGTCACCAGTAAAAATTGTTCAGTTGTGGCATGTGACTGGCTATCACTTTATACAAATACTTAAGCACTTTTGAATTAACTCTACTCCCTGAAGAAGGAGTAGTTTAGCTCCAAATGCGCACGGGTTTGTTTTGCAGGAGATATCACTGACTCAGGGATCAAAACTGGCACTGGCCCGCTAGCCAAATGCTGATAGATTTTGTAACAGGCTAGTAAGATTTTCATTTAGTTAGCTCTGCAGGTTTGTACTGGAGAAGGCAACACTTAGGTATTTACACCAGCTGGTCCAGTGGAAATCTGTGGGGACAGTGGATTTTCCCAGTCACTAGCCCTGTTGGCTAGTGGTTGCAAAACTGAATTTCGACCCTGAATGACTGCACTTTATGCTGTAAGTTGTGGCAATAAATTACATTTTAACTGGGCTCCTGAGTGCAGAATATTTTTTCTTTGCTCCAATACGTTTCGGAACCTGCACCATAGATGACAGTGCGGCAGGTGTTTTGTGTAGCCCTGGTGGTAGATGGCAAGAAGAGAGTGGTCTCCTACATGGGTTGGGCTCTAACTAAGACAAAGCACAACTATGCCATGACAAGGAAAAAGCTGTTAGCTCGCTCTGCTGGCTTCACAACTTTCATGAGTCGGAAGGACAGCTTGGTCGTGGGATGGAAGAGTTGGCACAGTTCGAATATCGAACCATACCTCATCTGGGAATGCAACATAATAATGCAGACACTCTGTTCCAGAGGTCAACATCCAGTGCCACAATGCTAGGAGAGGTCCTGGCACTGGGATGTGCGGAACCCCCTTGCCCTTGCTAGTATGGAAGATGTAGAATGGCCACGTTTGCTGGACCACCAACAGGAAGATCCAGTGGTCACCGGTTCCATGTGATAATGGCTAAAAATAAACAGCGAATGTCAAAAGGACAAATGCAAAAAGGCGAATGCATTAACGGCACCCTAAAATTACAGCGACTGTCATATATAGTGAATTTGAAACTGATATCCAGTTAGCTGTTGCTGTGCCCCCTGTACCCCCTGTGCCCTCTGCTATTTCTAATTATCCTACTCCGAGGCGCTTCTTGACACTGGGGTAGGTTATGGCAGCACAATCGCCATTTATTAGCAGTCGCCGTTAGTGTTGTCGCTATTTTGCCTTTGCCATTATTGTGTCGTCTTTTTGCTTTCACCTTTTTGACGTGCCATATGGAGGTTACCAAATTAATTTTCTGGTTGGAGAAAGGACTTACTGCATTCCCCAAAGAGGCCCAACATAATTCTGAACTTTGCAAGTACCAAGTGGTGTGGCCTTATCTCCATGTACAATAAGGACTTTTGGTGCTAAAGGTCGAAGATAGGGAGGGTAGACCTAATCACAAATGCATAGTAGCCCCCAAGGGGGTAGTAATGGAGGTCTTTAAAGCATTACATGACACCACCACTGGGGGACACTTGGGGGTAGAGAAACGCAAACAGAAAGCGCAGGTCAGGTACTACCATCCAAGGTACAGAAAGTCCATTAAGGAGTGGTGTAAAACCTGCCTGATTTGTAGGTCCTGGAAAGCTGTAGGTGCCACTCCTAGAGCCTCTGTGGTCTTGTCTCAAACTAGTTGGCTCTTTGTCTGAGAGAGTAGCAATGGCTATCCTGGGCTCCTTGCCACTGACCACTAGGAAAAACTGGTATATCTTAGTAGTGGTGAACTATTTCACAAAATGGGTCAAAACCTATCCACTACCTGATCAATTAGCTCAAACAGTAGCTAAGGTTTTTGTGGAATAATTCATTTGCAAATATGGGCCCACCCCCGATCCATCCCTATGGACCAGAGATGGAACCTTGAGTCAAGGTTGTTCTAAGAGGTGTGCACTTTCTAGAAGTACACCAAACCAGGACCACTCCATACCACCCACAGTCAGACGGACTGGTCAAGCGGTTGAACCGCACACTCCTAGCCATGCTGTCCTTCTCGGTGCAGGATAATATGACTGAATGGGACAGTCTGCTGCCATATGTCCTGCTGGCCTTCAGGAGTAGTGTACAGTCCACTGTGGAGACACCCATTAATGGTGATGTTCTGTTATGAAATCTCACTCACAGTGGAGCTGCTGAATGGGGCAGATGTCCAAGAGATGTGCACTGATCCTGCTGACTATGTAATTAAAGTGGCGGGAAACCTCAGTACGGTGGCCGCAACAGTAATGAGGCACCAAGAGAAGCCACAAGTAAGCAGAAAGAGCAGTACAACCTTTTTTTTGTACTCAAAGCTTTATTCAATTAAAAAGAAGCAGTTGTGGTACAATCTAAGAAGTTTCAATACATTTAATCTATTAACTCAGTATAATGACAAAGAATGAAATATCAACCTGAATCTTGAGCTATGAATTATACAGTAAAATCTGTGTCAGTACTCAGTAAAATTAAACTGGTAGTCCATAGAAAGGACAGTTACAGATTATACAAAGAACACATTTTCAAAACTGTTGGAACATTGGCCGGCCCGGTGGCGCTGAGGTTGAGCGCTGGATGCCACACCTGCGCCGCGCTGGCGACCTGGGTTCGAGAACGAGCCGGGACATCGGGGTCAGCAGGGAGGAGACTGAGTGTCGAGGACAGCGCTCCTGTCTTGGGAGGGGGGGGGGACACATCCTCGCTGTCTGACTGGCCTCTGGTGGAAGCCGGAGGCATGGCAGACAAAAAGGCGCACTAAGGGGTTGGGAAGTGGCTGGCATTGGCGGATACGCCATGACGTCAAGGCGGTAGCCACTCCTGCAGAACAATGGAAAATACCCTATGCCACTCCCGCGTAGACTGAGCACCAATCCCTGATCCCCAACACCCCTACCTGCCCTGGTGACCGGCGTCCTGACGAGTCAAGGAATTTCGGGGTACTTACTTCCCCACTTCAACCCCGCCTGGGAGGTAAGCTAAGGTAACATGGAGGATGGATTGCCATGGGATCCAAGTAGGAGGTGGGGACTAGAATGGCCATTGGCGACTCCTGAAGAGAGGGGAGTGCTGTGGGAAGAAGGCGCGTAAAGAGAAAAATAAAAAATTAAAAAAAAACTGTTGGGACATTAAAAACAGTAAGAGCAATAAAAAAAAGTTGGGTCATCATAAGTTAATATCACTGTTTATAAGTTGCCTTTATTCATAATCTACTCAACAAAGCTAATTCAGTTTTATAAAGTACTGCGAGACACAATCAAAGAGATATAGCTAAGATTTAAAATTAAACCTTTAGCACATCTAGCTTTTATCAGCTGGGTTAAGTTAGCAATAACTCATGACAGGGTGTGGGGTTATAGGCATTCAATCCTCACCTGGAATGCGTTGAGAAGCACAAGACCGCAGGCTGAGTGTCCTCACAGCACCCCAGGTGTGGATTAAATGCCTATAACCCCACACCCTTGAGTGGGTCATTGCGCTTATAACATTGGTTACCTAAGGGAGGTAGGACAATCACCCCCTCCAACACAACTGCACCCCTGTATTTATGATAGAAATGGATGTTATACTTCCACATTGTAAAGTAGTGCCTTAGGAAAACATGTTTCTGTTTGCTTTTCATGTGTGTACAACTCTCAGCATCTTGCCTGACACATGGTTTCTGCTATGTGTTCTGAACTACAACTTTACAGTAAGGCACACGCATGTAAAAGGCTGTTACACACTCTTTTTAACCTGTGGGTCTGACTGCTGTCGGCTGGCTGGTACCTGTGCATGAAACGAACGGTTTAATCCATGGTTGCTGTGCTCCCACACTTACAACTATCACAACGTGATTTCCAGCATTTCTCGCACATTGGGTAAAATAGGCAAGGAAAATTTTATTTAAAAAGACGCCCATCCCAGAGGCTCTGGGCACCGAACAATATATTGAATGGTTGCTACAGACATGAGGAATGTTGCTGCTTTCTATTGTCCTACATAACTTGGATCTTCTGACAGTCTATCTCTGTGTCTGAAATTGCTGCTTGCTATTGTGGATTAAATGCAGAGTTTAATCCATGGCTGCTGGGGATGCACATATACCGAGACAAGAACGACAAGATAACTTGCACCATTTGTTGGACATGGGGTACATAGATTGAATACTTGCTAGACACACGGGCAATATTATTGTGCTGTATTCTCCTACATTTCTTGCATCCAGTGACAGTCTCTGTCTGGCTCTAAAATCACTGCGACCTTCTGCGCTGCGTCCTTTGCTCCACATACAACTTTGAGTAGCGCTATTCTCCGTGATCCCAACTAACAGCTGTGTCGGTCGGCTCCTGCACAATATAGGAAGATATTCAGCGGTAGGTGCTGTGGCATAGCTTGTATGTTATGGAGGAGGCATTTTCTTGTGCCGCAAAGAGCATTGTGTGTTTTGCAAAGATGGGTGTGTGTGTGTGTGTCTGTGACTCAGAGGACAGCATGGGGGTGCTGTGTGATGAGTGGACAATGCAGATTTTGTACATCTCCGTGCTTTGTAAAGGGCTCAGGAAAGGGGGCCTGAATACCGTGGGCAGTGACAACTACAGTTGTTCCCCCTACCTACAGCTATACGAGCTGCTTGCCTCAAGCTCTGTCGAATGTCTGCTGTGCTGCACAGCCACGGGAGGACAACACAACTTCTCCATCCACTGTCTGCTGCACTGACATGCTGTGGCAATGTACAAATCATTGGCAGCTAAATACACCTTCACTGCTGACAGCCCCGTAAAGCACTGGGTCGCAACAGTGACTTATTATGCATATTGTAATGCCATATTTCTTGCTCTATGATTCCTGCACTCACAACTTACTTCACATTTACCATGCTCTGTAGTATTAAATGGGCATTTCCGCAGTCTATAATACCTCTCCCGAAGCCATTCTGTATACGGGCATCAGTGCTGGCTGACACCTCTCTGATACCAGCCATGTCTCAGACTTTTGTTTTTCCCCTAGCTAATAGCACAGTGTTTCTTGCACCACAGCTACAATGGGTTTATTGATGTTAAATTACCACTTGCACAGCAGACAACATTACCTTTATTACACCATACAGATTACAGTTCTATGTGCTCGCTAACATCAAAAGAAACATGGCTGCTGTAAAAGAATTGAGCTGAGCAGATTCTGTAGATCCCTCCATGGTGTGATGAACCCGACTCCTTTCTTAGCAAGAAGATCAGGCACAAAAACCATCGATTAAGTAGAAAATTAAAACAATGGACACCTGACAGCTATCCTCCAATCAAATAAGCTACTGAAGGAAACCCATGTTATAAATCCAAATGAACTGAACTTAGGGGTACACCACCCTAGAGCTTTCCTCCTGAGCTCAAAAGGGGATAGGGGAGAGGGACCTAAGGGGAAGGGAGAGGGACAGCAAGAGAAGAGAAAGAGCCCTCATTTTATAAGTTGACTCTAATTAATGCCCCCATATAATTCCCACCTTGTCTGGCGATTCTAGAACTGAGGGATTCTCTGTTGCAACTCAAAGGTAATTTTTTCTAATGTTTGAATCTGGTTGACTATTTCCCTCCAGTCAGTAGCTGAGGGAGATTCTGGAAGAAGTCACTTCCTAGTTATGACTTTGTATGCAGTGGCTTGTAAAATCACCCATAGATAAAGAGCTTCCTTGCTCTTTAATTCCTTTTGGGGGGGTGGGGGGAGTCCAAGCAGTAAGTATTCTGGGCTTAGTGGGAAAGGAAGCACCTAAATCTGTTTGATATGGAAATGCACTGCTTGCTAACAGGTTTGGAGTACCCCACAGGACCAAAATACATAAGTGTGAGAAGCCTCCACAGCCCCAAACCCCCTCCAGCAACTAGGGGGAATGGCACGGTTCCATATAGATACTGCAGAGAGAACTCTGAAGTATCGTATACAGAGTTTCCATACAAACTCCTTCCAAACCAGAGAAGAGAAGACAGTCCATGTTTCCTCCGCGCTGGTCATGGACCCCGTACCCCCACCTCTGATTATGCCTGTGCTCCCCAGTTACCCCTGGCTTCCCCCCAGATGGTGGGGTTGCGGTACTGTCCCTCTACTGGCACCGCAATACCGGTATCTAGTTGGGGAGCCGGCTTCGGAGGCTAACTGAGGCCCAGGTGCAGGGCTTCATGGAGATGGCCCAGCACAAGATTTTCTCCCCTGTAGACAGGGGCAGGGCCGTGCAATGATGACCAGTGTCCACCCTGTCCATGAGTTGGGTGTGCATCAGTGCTAGCAATGAACCCAGCCTCTGCTGGGTGTCGCTGCTGCACCAAACACACACGTCCCCCTCCCCCAGAGAAGGAGGGCAGTCTAGGGATGCTTGATCCTTCTCCCCCTGGCCAGCCCTCCGACAACCCGGGTCCATTTCCGAACCCGGGTCACCGGTGTCGCAAGTGGAAGTCCATCCACTGCACCGGGGGGCCGGCTCCTTCTACATCTTTAACAACTGGGTACCATCCAGTGTCATGTGGAGGTCTTCCTCCCATTTTTGTTTAATCCTCATTGTTGTGTGGGCTAGATCTTTGATGAAATTAGCATACAGAAGAGAACTACTTTTCTCTCCAGATTTTGTACCCCAGATTTGACTAAAGGAGCAGCCACCTAGGGATCACCTGAATGCATTGTGGCGAGCCACAGGCAGCTATTTATGAAACTTTTGAGTTGATAGTATTGTAGCCTATCAGAGGGCAGCCAGCCAAGTTGATTCTGTGCTGTTTCACACAGAATTACCAGATCTTGCTTCAGGAGTTGTCAGGAGGCTACTACTCCTTGATTTGCCTGTCTCTTGTATCAAGAATCAGTATGGGCAGGTGTGAATGTGTGGTCAGTTATCCACCACTGATACTTCCAGAAATTGGCCTTTGTGTTGCCACATCGTGTCCCTTGTCTCCAGCCCTCCAGGACAGCTTGAGAACCAGAGAAGAAGATAGTCATTTGTGAGGTAGAACTAGGGGGGCAGAAGAGTCATGCTTGGAGGGGAGGGGATGTCTCCTGTGCTAGGTCTATTGTCTTCCACTGACTTTCATATGCAGGATGTCCCCATAACAAGGCCACCCGCATCTGGGCCTCCACCCAATATCCTAGTAGGTAGGGTACTACCAGGCCCCCTTGAGATTTTTGGGAGATAATCTGCTTCCTGATTCTGGGCCTCTTGTTATTCCAGAAAAAAGCCATGAAAATAGTCTGCCAAGTCAGCAAATCTTTGTTAGTGACTATACAGGGCACGCACATGAACAAGAAGAGTAACCTAGGAAGGGCATTCATTTTTATTGCTTGGATTCTGAAATGTAGGGTAAGAGGTAGCAGCTACCATATGTGGATATCTAATCGCAGCCGGGTGATTAAGGGGTGATAGTTTAATTGAGGTAGTTGAGAAATGTCTACTGCCAGTTGGATTCCTAAGTATTTCAGGGCCGAGAGATTCCATTTCATCGGATATTGTCCACGGAGGTCTGATGGGGTGTGTCCCAAACGCACTCAGCAGGTCAAGCCCTCTGCTCCCACAGTGCCAACCTCCAAGCGCAGCAATGTGAACAGGTAACAGACAGGGTAAGCCTCCTGTCTGCTTGTGGGTCCAAATCACCTTTGGTCTCAAGTTCTGGGGGGATTCAAAATGTGAACCTTATGTTAGTGTACCCAAATGTACAGGCTCAGATAATATTCTCTTCGGAGGTATGCAATATATCTTTCGCCTAAGGGCACCTAACCAGGTATCCAAAGTGAACCCTTTAAAACTCTATAAAAGACCTTAGGTATATTCTTACCTTTTCCTAGTTTAGTAACACCATCAAGCTTTTGAACAGTTTTTGTCAGTCTTAACCCTCTATACGTCACATGCAAAAAAGGAACTGGCAGACCCAGGCAGTCTTTCAAATTAAAGATTTTACTAAAGATGATAAAAATATGAAAAATTTAAACACAGAACAATATATCCAAGAGCATACAATCACTTAAAAGAAAACAAGGAAAAGTACAAAACAAAAACTCCCACCACAATACATTTAGACATTTTCTATCTAATGTATTACCTCTATAGTGCTTATAGCTATATCAGGCAGCTGTGTCTATCTAGAGTCCCAAGATGGTATGTCCTTTTCCCCACTTACAAGGATACATTTCAACTCCATCTCCCCACCCCTTGGTGAGTCATCTAGCTCCCCCTTTTCAGAATTAAAAAAAAATTACAAACAAGATGTCCTATCAGGAGGTATATTAAATGAGGTGACATCAGCAAAAATTCCACTTTCTAAATATGACTCAGTTAAACATTTTCTCTTTGATCTTGAGCAGTTCCTATTTCCAAGGCATATCAAAGGGTTTTGTAACTTTTAGCACCATGGTGGTATAATATGTTCTTCCTCTTAAGACGTCATAAAGGTTTATTAGACTCATCCTCTGGCAGATGGCCATATAATGCAATTTCTCAAGGAAGTTAATTACATTACAGAGATCTCCTGGTCAATTATATATCCTGTAGTTTTCACTGAAACCTGGGGGGGGCACCCATGGAGCACAGACTCACAGACTATATTTTTATATTACAAATATCATATAGCAATCATAACCAGCTGGCCAAGCGTCACAGTCCTCCCCACCTAGACTGAATTTGGGGGCTCTATCCCCTGCATGGGGTGAGCTTCCCAAGTCAGTTCATTCCTCATATAGACACGATAAGCCATCTGTGTTCTGATTGGTCACTCCAGCCCTATGTAAGATTGTCATGTCATACTCATGCAAGGCAAGACACCATCTTAATAGTATACCATTAGTTTTTCCAATTTTCGTCAGCCAAACCAGGGGGTTGTGGTCAGTTTGTACCTCAAAATGCTGCCTATATAAGTATGGCTCACTTCTTTAGGGCCCACACTATGGCAAGACACTCTTTTTCCACAGTAGAGTAAGCCTGCTCCCTGGGAAGTAACTTTTTACTCAGGTACACTACGGGTGATCTTTCCCTTGGTTGGAAGTCTGACTCTGTACTGCCCCAATACCCATGTCTGAGGCATCAGTCTGCTATAGTCAGGACTAGTCAATACAGGAGCACTGCACAGTGCCTCCTTCAGTCTGGTAAAGGCCTTTTCACAGGCTGGCTCCCAGGTAATTTTCTTAGGCATCTTTTTCTTTACCAGGTCAGATAGAGAAGCAGCCTGGGCACTGCAATTCGGTACAAATTTCCTATAGTACCCTGCTGTTCCTAGAAAACTCCTGATCTGCTTCTGCATTTCTGGTCTGGCCATGCCTTGATCACCTCTATTTTACTTGGTTAGGACGGAGCTGTCCCCAGTCAACGGCATGCCAGAGGTATGCCACTTCAGCCATGGCCACCTGACATTTCTCAGCTTTGACAGTGAGCCCATCCTTCTGTATCCTGCCCAGCACTTCCCTAAGGTGGGACAGGTATTCCTCCCAGCTGGCACTAAAGATGGCAATGTCATCCAGGTACACCATGGCGTACTCCTCAGCACCATTTAACACCTGGTTCACCAACCTTTGGAAAGTGGCCGGGGCATTCTTCATTCCAAAGGGCATTACTTTAAATTCAAATAAGCCTATCAGAGTGATGAAGGCCGACCTCTCCCTAGCTCTGTCAGTTAACTCTACTGGCCAATACCCCTTTGTCAGGTCAATAGTCGTCAGGTAGGTCGCCCCTCCCAACTTGTCCAGGAGTATGTCCATCCGGGGCATCGGGTGGGCATCTGACTTTGTGACTACATTCAGTCCATGACAGTCCACACAGAAATGAGCTGAGCCATCTGGCTTGGGCACAAGGACTATGGGTGAGACCCAGTGACTGTGGGATCTCTGGAATACCCCTAAAGCCAGCATTTCCTCCACCTCCCTCCTAATGTCCTTTTGGACAGCCTCTGACACCCGATTTGCTGTCTGCCATATGGGCATCTGTGTCCCTGTCTCTACATCGTGCGTTTGATAAGGGGGTTAGTCCAGGCTTGGCACTAAACAATGGGGAAAAGTCTGCTAGAACCTCCCTTACTTCCTGGATCTTGTCTGGGGCCAGCTGGGGTGACAGTTTAACTGCCTCCACAGAGGACTCCCACTTGCTTTCTTCCAGAAAGTCCAGAAGGGGGTCTCCTTCATCCGTCCTCTTCCCAGGACTACATACTGCAAACACCATGTCAGCCCTATTAGCATAGGGCTTCATCATGTTGACATGGTACATTCTTTCTGTATGTCTTCTGTCAGGTAATTCTATGATATAGATTTAGTTCACATCATTTACCTTTATAACTACTTTGTATGGTCCTGCCCACTCAGCCTGCAACTTGTCTTTCCAGACCGGAATAAGGACCATGACTTCTTGACCCACCATGCACGAGTGAGCTCTGGCTCTGCGGTCGTACCACACTTTTTGTTTCTGTTGGGCAGCTGCCAGGTTGCTCTGGGCTGTCCCCATAAGCTCCTTCAGCCTTTCCCCTAAACCAAAGGACGTAATCCACTATGTGAGTGCCCTGGGTGGCGTGCTTGCCTTCCCAGTCCTCCCAGACCAAGTCTAGGGGCCCACATACCCACTGTCCATATAAGAGTTCGAAGGAGGAAAATCCTGTAGACCCTTGGGGTACCTTCCTTATGCAAACAAGAAGTGGGGAAGGTATTTCTCCCAGTCCCTCCCATGCTGTTCAGCAAACGCTTGGATCATTGACTTCAGGGTACCATTAAATCTTTCCACAAACCCATTAGCTTGTGGGTGATAAGGCGTCATGTGCCTCTGCACCACCCCACACTTCTCCCACAAACATTTCATCAGGTCCAACATGAAGGAACCCCCTCGATCGGTGATAACCCCCTGCGAAAACCCAACACGGGAGAAAATCCCAAGTAAGACATCTGCCACTTTGCCTGTCCTCAGTGAGGATAGGGCGACTGCCTCTGGATACCGGGTGGCATAATCCACCATGGGCAGGATGAACCTCTTCCCGGAGGAGCTGGGGGTATTTAAAGGCCCCACAATATCCATTCCCACCCTCTGACGTGGCTCCTCCACTGTGGGCAATGGAATTAGGGCAGCTTGGGTTTTCTTACCTGCCTTCCCTATTTCTTGGCACCGGTGACAAGACCCGCAATACTCCTTCACCTGCTGGGTGAAGTTGGGCCAATAGAAATTATGGGCCAACCGCTGCATAGAGCGCGCGATTCCCAGATGACCAGACAAGTGAATACTGTGTGCAATCTTGAGCAACTGCTCACGATACCCCTGGGGAATGACAAGCTGCCTGCCTATCACCCCTCCTTCTGTCTTCACAGCCTGAGTATACATCAGTCTATTTTCCCAGTAAACCTTATGTTTACCATCACCTCCCTGTGCTCTGTTAGAGTCCGCCCAAGCCCTCAGCTTCTCTAGACTAGGGTCACTTTTCTGAGCAGCTGCAAACTCCTTACACATTCCCAAGGCATGGGACAGGTCCCCTTCAGTCTGTAAACTAGGGTCCCTAGCACTAGTGTCAGGGCACTCAGGATCACTGTCATCCCTACCCCTCTGAAAATGGGTCACCCCTCCTTCTTTGGAGTAACCCCCTGTAGCTGTGTGATTAACTGCTACCGAGGAAATTTCTACCCCTTTTCATTATTCTCCATATCAGGAGACACAGGCAGGGGAACCAGCCTCCCAGTGGTTTCCACAACTGCTTCTGTGGGGTCCAGGGAACTACAATTTCCCTTGCTGCTTGGCCACGGGTAACTGCACACACCATCCCATTTGAGATTGTTGCCAAGGATGATGTCCACTGCTAAAGTTTTGGCTACAGCCACCAGTTGCACAGTTCCCCGTTTCACCCCAGTCTAGGAGAACACTAGCGAGTGGTAATGTTTTCTCCTCACAAGTGAAGTCTTGGACCATTACAAATTTATTGGGTATAAGCTGACCAGGCTCTACCAGATCCCCTTTTACCAGCGTCAGGGATGCCCCTGTGTCCCTTAACCCTTGTGTCTGTACACCATTCACCACGACTGGGTGCATGTGTTCCTTCATGTTCACAGGCATGCTTCCAGGGACACATAAACATCCCACTTCTTTCCTAGCCCCATGCTGCATATTGCTCGTCCTTTTGGGACACTGTCTGGCAGTATGCCCAGTTTCTTTACAAACCCAACATTCATTTCTTTTCTTAGAAAAATCTTTTCTTTGAAACCTGGGGCTAACTGGTATTGGTGGCGGCACTGAGAGTTTTAGCTGCCCTGAAGAAGTGCTTTTCCCTTTCTGCACTGCCATGCCCGCCCCATTTGTTCTCAGAGCAGGTCTGCTCTTGGCATAGCGGTCTGAGAGTTCAGCAGCCTCTTGCACTGTTTTGGGATCTTGGTCCTCCAGCCAGGTTTTCAGCTCTGCTGGGCATGCCCAAAAAACTGTTCTAACAAAATAGCATTTTCAATTTGATTTACAGAATTTGCTTCAATTCCTTCCCACCGTTTTAAAAAATGATGTTTTGTGGCTAGCTCCTTGTAGCTCATATCAGGGCTTCTCCTGAGTTTACGGAATTTAGCTCTGTATGATTCTGCAGTTAAATCAAACTTTTTTAAAAGTGCAGCTGTAAGTTTGCAGTAATCATTACTGTCCTCATTGTCCATTTGACCCAATGCATCCCGAGCTTTCCCGGTAAGTAGCGGGGATAGCTGGAAGCTCCAGAACCCTCTAGGAATTTTGGCTTGAATACAAACTTTTTCAAAGGAATTTAAAAAGGCATCCATACCCTCCCCCTCTTTAAATTCAGCTATCAATTTGGAATTTAATTTGTAACCCAGTCCTGTAGTTCCAGTTAAACCCAAGCCACTTACCTGCTCTGGTGCTGGTGGTTGGAGTCGTAGCTTCTCCAGTTCATGTCACCTCTGGTGCTCACACTCCTCATGATCAGCCTCCTGCTGTTCTCGCTCCTTTTTCTCCTCTGCAGCTCACTGGCGCTCATGTGCTTCACAGTCAGCTTCTCGCTGTTCTCGCTCCCTCTTCTCCTCTGCAGCTCGTTTCTCTCGCTCAATGTCTCTCTGGAACTCCAGCTCCATTCTGCGCAACTCAATCTACAGCATGATTGCTTCTGGCTCCAGAATGCTGGTGACCTTCCTCTGCTGCTGTGGCCCTTCGCTGGCACTGGCCCTGCTGCCCTCCTCACCAGATCTGGAAACTGCACTGGCCGCTAGCCCCTCCACACCCAAGGTTTGGTCCTTTACAGTCACAGTCTGTGACTCGATGCTCTGGGCATCTGCTGCCATCAGGGCATCCATGAGGTTCTGCTTGGTGGCTCTCGCCTCGTGCAGGACTCCTCTCTCCTGGCACAACTGCCTCAAGTAGTCTGCAGTGTACCCGCTGTAGTTGGAAGCCTTCTTCTATTTCTTCTTCTTCCTTAACAACGGCTACTCTAACTTGCACTTTAGAAAAAAACAAAACAGGTAGGAACTTGATTGTAAGCAAAATTACATAGTTCTGTCTCCTTTTTTAAAAATAAATCACTGCCTTATTTTACAAGTGAGCTATACAGTATTAAGTTGACACACACTGAACAGTTAAAGCTTGTGTTAACAGATTTATCACACCGCTGTCAACCAAATCTGTCACAAACGCACTCAGCAGGTCAGGCCTTCTGCTCCCACAGTGCCAACCTCCGAGCGCAGTAATGTGAACAGGTAACAGACAGGGTAACGCTCCTGTCTGCTTGTGGGTCCAAATCACCTTTGGTCTCAAGTTCTGGGGGGATTCAAACTGTGAACCTTATGCTAGCGTACCCAAATGTACAGGCTCAGATAATATTCTCTTCGGGGGGATGCCATATATCTTTCGCGTAAGGGCTCCTAACCAGGAATCCAAAATGAACCCTTTAAAACTCTATAAAAGACCTTAGGTATATTCTTACCGTTTCCCAATTTAGTAACACCATCAAGCTTTTGAACAGTTTTTGTCAGTCTTAACCCTCTCTACATCACATGCAAAAAAAGAACTGGCAGACCCAGGCAGTCTTTCAAAATAAAGATTTTACTAAAGATGATAAAAATATGAAAAATGTAAACACAGAACAATATACCCAAGAGCATACAATCACTTTAAAGAAAACAAGGAAAAGTACAAAACAAAAACTCCTACCACAATACATTTAGACTTTTTCTATGTAATGCATTACCGCTATAGTGCTCATAGTTATATCAGACAGCTGTGTCTGTCTAGAGTCCCAAGATGGTATGTCTTTTCCCCCAGTTTCAGGGATGCATTTCAACTCCATCTCCCCACCCCTTGGTGAGTCATTTTGCGCCTCCTTTCTAGAATTAAAAAAAAATTACATACTAGGGGCTCGATATTAAAGGGGTTTGCGCATGGGCGCAACAGTATTACCTGTCATCGGCAACCTACTGATGCGCCTGGTGTGATATTCAAGAGATGTTGTGCTGTGCAAATCCCGATGCGCCAGGGCGCACCAGCAATGTATGGCGCAAGTGCAGGGGGCGAGCCCAATTGCTTTTGCAGCACATCCCGATATTCAGCCTGTGAT
This sequence comes from Neoceratodus forsteri, assembly GCA_016271365.2. Lineage (NCBI taxonomy): Eukaryota > Metazoa > Chordata > Ceratodontiformes > Ceratodontidae > Neoceratodus > Neoceratodus forsteri. The sequence continues at coordinate 349,825,119 of CM057452.1, read as the reverse complement.
GTGCTGCGCATACACTGGCACACATCCACCTTGCGCCGCACAGGGGGCCGCAAAGATCCACCATGAAACAAAGGAGCAAGGCCTGGCCACCCACAGGTGAGCTGCCGTATTGCACGGCGCAACACAGCAGCCGCTAGCTGTGGGTGGCCACCCGACCTCCAGAGCCACAGTCCGGTCGTCTTCACGCCCCCCGCTCGCGGGGGCGTAAATAATAATAAATACACCCTGGTGGTCCAGTGGACCCGCTCCCAAGCCTGATCATGGGCTTAAATATAAATAAATGCTCCCTGGTGGTCCAGTGGACCTGCCCCCAAGCCCAATGGCGGGCTTAAATATAAATAAATACTCCCTGGTGGTCCAGTGGACCCGCTGCCAAGCCCGATCGTGGGCTTAAATCAAATTAAATACTCCCTGGTGATCCAGTGGACCCAAACCCAAGCCTGATCATGGGCTTCTGAAAACGTAACGTCCCTGGTGGTCCAGTGGTACCCCCCCTCTCCACCCGCCCGCTCAGACCCACCACCCCACTCCCCCTCAGTCAGTGGTGGGTGGGAGCCTCCCCGCAAGCCGCCCGGCCACCCATCGACGACAGTGTACGGTATGGCTGTCGCCATTAGTCCACTCGTGGGCCAAGTATCTGCTCCTCACTACACCTGATCCCAAAATGTGACTTCATTCACATTTCAGGACTGTGTGGTACAATCTGACTGTATGCCCATTGGTCCGTCGGTGGACCAATGGGCAATATGCACATCTATCGCTGTCAGTCAGCGAGGCGGCTGCAGGTGAAGCTGCCAGCTGCTGACCGGGGGGCGAGTGGCTGGTCTGACCGGGCGGTGGGAGTGAGCACCGCTGTACCACCAGGATATTATGTTTTCAGAAGCCGGCGATGAGCTTGGGTTCAGATCCACTGGACTACAAAGGTATTTATTTTTTAAGCCCGATAAGTTGGAAGCAGGTCCACTGGACCACACAGGAATATTATATTATTTAAGCCACGCGATCGGGCTTGGGGGCAGGTCCACCAGGGAGTATTTATTTTTCCTTAAGCCCGCGATCGGCTTGGGAGTCGGTCCACTGGACCACCAGGGAGTATTTAATATTATTTAAGCCTGCGATCGGACTGGAGAGCAGGTCCACTAGACCACCAGGGATATACGTATTGTACAAATGCCCATGACTGGGTGTTGGGGCGCATTGGCTGCCATGGGGCAGGGGGCGTCGGTCCCCGTCAGCTGCAGTCTGGTAGGGTGCCAGGCACAAGTCACCGGGGAGCGGCGCACCTGCATGCAGAAGGGGCCATAATGACATGTAAATGGCCCCATTTGCGCCTTGCATGCATTATGGCCCCATTTGCACACCCAGCACTGAATATTGCAGTTCTTGTGCCTAGCGCACCCGCTCTTGTGCTGGCGCATCCCCCTGCTCCACACATGCCACTTGCGCTGGCGCAGTGCCACTGCGCAATGCAGGAAGCCAATGTGCTATATTTAACGGTGCTGAGCCATGGCGGCAGCACCATTGAATATTGCCCAGACCACACCCTGGCACAGCCCAGTTGCACTGCGCCCAGGCTTGCGCCCCTACCAGGTGCATTCTGAATATCCCACCCTGGATGTCCTATCAGGAGGTATACTAAATAAGGTGACATCAGCAAAAATTCCACTTCCTAAATATGACGCCTTAATTAAACATTTTCTCTTTGATCTTGAGCTGTTCCTATTCCCAAGGCATATCAAAGGGTTTTATAACTTTTAGCACCATGGTGGTATAACATGTTCTTCCTCTTAAGACACCATAAAAATTTATTAGACTCAGCCTCTGGCAGATGGCCATAAAATGCAATTTCTCAAGGAAATTAATTACAATACAGAGATCTCCTGGTCAATTATATATCCTGTAGTTTTCAATGAAACCTGGGGGGGGCACCCATGGAGCACAGACTCGCATACTATATTTTTATGTTACACATATCATACAGCAGTCATAACCAGCTGGCCAAGCGTCACAGGGTGTCATAATGAAAACTTTAAATCTCCATTTTTTTTGTATTCAAAGTGTAACCCGGAAGTTGGAAAAACTGAGCGATATGATCAAATATAGCTGGGAGTGAACTGCCTGGGCTAGTTAAATACAAAAGAATATCATCAGCATATAGAGCAAGCTTATGCTTAGCCCCTCCCAGTTGAATACCCTTAATCGCCTGGTTTTCTCTAATACCTTGGGCCAACGGCCCTAAGTAGAGAGCAAACAGCAATGGAGAGAGTGGGTAGCCTTGATGGGTGCCTCTCCCAAACTCTAATTTGTGGGAGAGGTGTCTGTTTGCTCTAGTATACCCGACAGAATGCTGGTAAAGTTTGAATATGAAAAGGATAAAATCCTCAAAAAATCCACACCTGGAAAGGACAGCCCGTAGAAAGGCCCAGGAGATCTTGTCAAAGGCCTTTTCTGCATCAAGACTAAGTAACAACGTAGGCACGGTATGATGGTGTAGATGGTCAATAGTGTGCACTATTCGCCGTAAGTTATTTTGTGCCTGACGGCCCGGTTAAAACCCCGACTGGCCTAGGTGAATAAGGTCTGGGATAACTTGATGCAGTCTACGGGTCATTAAAGGTGTTAACAATTTGTAGTCAGTATTTAGGATCAAAATAGGCCCGTATGATGAGCAGAGAGAGGAGTCCTTGCCAGGCTTGGGTATAACCAAGATTGTAGCCTGTGACCAGGAGGAAGGGACTGAGCCGCCCCGAAGACCCTAGTAAGTAAGGTCAGAATCATCTTTTTATGGGTCTTAAAAAATATTCTCACGGAGACCCATCATTAACTGGGCATTTCCTAGATTTAAGTCAGGATATTTCTGCTGAGAACTCAGAGTAATTGGAGATAACAAGGCCTCATTTTTTGTTTGGGCGAGTTTTGGTAAAACTATATTATTTGGATATTCAAATAATTAATAATAATAATCATATTTAGATATTATTAGTCAAATATGGGCACTAGAGCCCTGTCTATGGCAGCCCCCACACTACGGAATAAACTGCCTGCCGAACTGCGCACTACCAACACCCATTGCCAGTTTAAAACCCGCCTAAAAGAATGGCTCCTGTTGGCATCCACCTGCTACTGCTTTTCTTGAGTATCCCCCCCGTCTGCCCTCTTCCCTATTGCTGTTGTCTCTCCACTTCCCCCTTACTGTATCCCTCCTTCCCCTCCTTTTCTCCCCCTACACCAACCTTTTGCTACTTCTATCCTCTGGTGTATCTTTAATGCAACCAGTAGGTCTAGCCTGCTCTCTATTCCACTTAGCGCTGCTTTTTAGCTTAGCTGGATTGTGCACTTATTATCCCCGTATACATTTGTGATTTATCTACTTCCTGCTATTGTGTCTCTTAGGGCTGCCATTTGTATATTCGAATGTACTAGTGTAACCTTTTAACTCAGTGTGTTACTGCTCTTCATTACTTGTTTGCTGTTAGATCTGCTCTGCGCCACAGTATGTGGCCCGGGTCATGGCTGAAAATGGTCCCTGGGATGAGTGCACCTACCTGGTTACCAAAGTCATAAATACATAAATAAGATAACGGGATACAGATAGGTCATCCGGCACTGGGTCTGGGCTATAGGGCTCCACGTAGTAAGTTCGAAATGCCTCAGTGATTTGTGGGACTAAGCAGAGAGTTGGTTGTGATATACGGTGTTTTAAGGAAGTAATTGTGGCCGGAGTCCTCTGAATTCATAGACGTGTGGCTAGAAGCTTCAATGACCTAGCCCCCCCATAATACTTTTGTCTTAAAAATAAGAATTTTTGTTCTGTATGATATTCTAATAGGGTGCCCAGCTCCTTCTTCAGAGATCTCAGTGCCTTAGTATGGTTTTTATCCATATTCTCTTTTTGTAGGGATTCTAATTTTTCTATTTGTTGTTGTAAAGCAGCTTTCCGGGCCTCCTGCTTTTTTTTTTTATGCATGGCAATAGCTATAGTATGTACTTCCCTTGCAAAATAGCCTTTACCATATCCCACAATAGGGCTGGGGGGACCTCACGGCTATCATTGTCAGCTAAGGCTTGATCAAAGGTTTCTTGAATGTTTTTTGTACCTCTATGTCTTGAAGCAAGGAGGTGTTGAGACACCAAAATGTATTTTTCTGGAAATTCCCAAGCTCAGTTTTAAAAAGAGGGGGTATGATCAGACAATGTTAGGTCCCCAATCCAGCAATCTTTTACCTTAGCCATCTGTTCTTTTGGCAGGAAAAAATAATCTGTTCTTGAATACATCCTGTGTGGGGATGAACAGAAGGTATAATTTCTTTGTTTGCCATGTAGGCAGTGCTAGATGTCCACATAACCCAATTCACTCAGTAATTTAGAAAAATTATTAGCCAGCTTATGTTCGTGCCTGGGGATACCCGAAGTACAGTCTAAGTGTGAGTTAAAAATCAAATTAAAATCTCCCCCACACAGGATTTCCCCTTCAGCCCAGTCTTGTAGGGTGAGTAAAAAGGTGTGATACACCAAAAAGACTGACCCTGGGGGCACATATATTGAGGCAAGTGTTATTAATTTACCCTGGAATCTCCTCTTCATTAATACGAACCTGCCCTCTTTATCTGTGTATGTATCTAGACATTCAAACGGGACTCAAGAGGGTATTAAGATTTCCACACTCCTGCATCTCCCTTTTTTATATGAAGCTGAGGCCATAGCCCCTAACCCAAATCTGCCAAGCTTGTCGTGCTCTTGAGGCAAGAGGTGGGTCTCCTGAAGACAAATGAAATCTGCCTGTGTTTTTCTGAGAAAACTAAGGGTTTTGCTACACTTAACTGGGTTGGTTAACCCGTGCACATTAAAAGTGCAAAGAACTGTTGGTTTATCCATCAGTTTAAAATGATAACTACTACAGTGCTTTGTATCGCTCCTAGTGTTGTGCAAAATGTACTAGAATAGGTTTTAAGCAAGCATAGGAGGATTAAATAATATTTACGGCTAGCTGATGACCCACAAATGAACAACAGTAACCAAAATATAGCCAACAGGGCATGTAGAAACAAATTTTATTTATTTATTTAGTTTTTGTTGACCGGGTAAGTGCACTAGACAAATCCTGCCTATTTTCAGGCATGACCCGGGGGAAGGGGATACAGATGAATGCCAACTGACCTTGAACCAGATTAAGCTGTTTGTGGTATTTTTAGTGAATGAGGGAAATTTGGCCAGGACACCGGGGAAATTCCCCTACTCTTTTTGATAAGTGCCATGGGATCTTTAACATCCACCTGAACTACCACCAATCCAGGCAGATGGGACCTCGGTTTAACGTCTCATCCGAAGGCGGCACCTCAGAAGTGCAGCACCCATCTCATGCTGCACTACAGTGTCAGTACTGGTATATTAACCCAAGTGCCAGATGTGGGAACTGAACCCACAGCCCTCTGATCTCCTGGCCTTGGAGGCGAGTGTGCTACCTACTGAGCCACTGACACTAATATCTCCCGGCCTCAGAGGCGAGTGTGCTACCTACTGAGCCACTGACACTGACCGAATAAACTTCAAAGATTGGAAGCCTAACATAGGAAGGCTTCTGTTTCCCCCCATTATTATGTGGGGATAGGAAAGAAGAGGATATTCTGCCCCAAAGTAGTGAGGCCCTCTTCAAGGACTACAAGTGTAAGTTAAGCGGTCAGAAAATAAGAACTCAGTCCCTATTTGATAGTCACCGAATAGAGAGGAGACAGAGGAATTATTTTGCTCAACTCCTCCGAGACATAAATTTTAGTTAATAATAAATTCCGCTTGAGTACTTGGTAACAAATATTATATCGAATAAAACAATCAGAGAAACTCCACCTCCTCCCTATTGTCATAGCCCTCTCCAACGGGCACAGGCCTCGGAAACAAGTCGAATTGGAGATGAAATCTCCTTAACACCCTTAACGCAATTAATATTTCTTCTAATTAGTTTTCTGTTTGGAGGACCTTACCCGCAGCACCCAAAAGTCACCAATAAGTGGGAGATTGCAAGCCCTCACAGAAAAAGGCAAAGCCTTAATCTGATATACTTGTCTACTACATCCCCGTTGCCTCAGCATCCCAGGTTAAGGCTCTTACATCTCATACCCCGCTCCACATTTCCTGGTGTAAATAAAGCCAAAACTATATTTGATTAAGAAGTTCTAGAGTAATGTAGCTGAGAGGCAATGTGCTCACTGTAAGTGCCTCGGTTTCATCACTCTAAGTAATGGTGCCTGTTCATTAAGCAAATCCTCTCCCCTGAGGTAGCGTCTCAGAAATTTTGGGAAGCAACAAAGCAGATCATGAGGAAGGGTTTCCTTGTTTGTATTGTACATAAAAAAAAAAAAAAAACAGCTTAAACTTAAGGTACCCAAATTAAACAGGCAAGGAGGAATCAGTCTGCACAGGTCATTGTCTCTGCAGCACTGGAGACCTTGCTCATATCTGGCTAGGTGAAACACTGATAGAGCTGTACAACCTTAAGGTAACTGGCCAAGTTTATGCAGAGGGGGACTGGGTGTGGGTTAAGAACAAGAGTAATGAAAAGGGTGTTTGCCCCCAGCTGCAGCCATGGTTCAAGGGTTCACATAAAATGATTAAGAAGGTATCTGATTTGTTGTATGAACTGTTATCTGTAAATGACTATCAGGCTGTAATCATCCATTATAACCGACTGAAACCTTATCATGGGGTCAGGTTCACTGAGGGGACATTTGCTGAATCACAGCCCCCACCTGAACGTCTGCCTCAAGTAGCCAGGCAGCCACCAGAAACTCCAAGGTTGCAAGTGTGCCGCCAACAGAGACAGGAACTGGTACAGGAACTTTGGCCTACTTGTTTTCTGGGCAGTGAAGACTCCAAAGATGAGGACAGAGAGACAGGTCAAACCAGAAGGATGGCTCCCCTAGCAGGTACTCTTATAACCCTGCTGATCCTGGTGAAGGGCACAGTGGCAAGATGGCAACAGATAGCCCTGTGCTGCCAGTGGACAGAAGCAGCACCAGACCACAGAGAGTGCACAAGGCTCCTAACACAGAAACACAGAATTTGATGGCAGATAAAGACTGCTTGGCCCAACCAGTCTGCCCATTTACCTACCTAATGGATAAGCTGCAGATCCTAGTTAACCAACAGCCTACTTCTTCCTACCCAAACCACCTAGAATTGCCTTATGACTGTCCCATGCATTTTTTTTTTTTGTACACTTTATTTATTCCCCCCCCCCCCGCCTGGGCATCCTTCAGAGGTGTGCACTCGACCACCAGCCTCTACTCCCAAGCCTGAACCCTCCATGTTGGAAGAACTCCCCCAAACACCCAGACCGATCTAACTCCCGGATCACTCTCCAGGGGCGGGACCGTCCACCCGTGACGGCCTATCTGAAATTAGGGAGATCGGATCTGGAGTGAATTGGGTCGGCCCTGGAGTTCTCCAACCAACGGGCTGGCTGGCGGGATGTGGGCTGTGTCACTGGCACCCCCTTCATCTCCTCAGGCGAGAAGGGGTATTTCTCTTCTAGTCCCCTCGGGAGTGCGGAGTGCAATGATGTCCGCGCACGGTCTCCCTGCTGATGTCTGCCGCACTCCCACCCTTTCTTCTGGCTGGTGTGCCTGTATTACCCTTGGTCTCCACCGGGGGTCATTAGGACGCTCAGCAGCCCCGAATCCCTCCCCTGAGAGAGGAGAGCAGCCCTCCGGATGCTCAATCCTCTCTCTCTCCCCTGCCAACCTCCGACAGCCTGGGTTCGTTCTCGAACCCGGGTCACCGGCGTGTCACAAAGTGTGGTGTCCAGCGCCTCAACCCTCAGCGCCACCAGGCTGGCCCATGCATTCTTGAATTCCACCACTGTTTTTGACTCCACAACCTCCTCTGGAAGGCCGTTCCATGCATCCACAACCCTCTTTGTGAAAAAATACTTCCTTACATTACCTCTGAGCTGCACCCCCATCTTCAAATTGTGCCCCCTTGTTCTTGCACACCTCTTTTTCTGAAAGATGCTACCCTCTTGGACTTTGTTGATTCCCTTGAGGTACTTGAAAGTTTCTATCATGTCCCCTCTCTCCCTCCTAGATGGCACAAGGACTATGTTATGGACAGTGACTCAGACCCGAGTTTTCCAGCTGGATGGGAGAATGCATCCTCATACGGGAGGGGGTAGTGTTATGGACCTGCTCAGGCAGGCCCGCCCCACAACCAGAAGCCTTGCAAGGGAAGGGACTTCAAGAGGCTTCTGGGGAAAGGAGGGCATCACATTCTAGCATCTTTGGGCTGTCGAGTTTCTGAAGTGACAGCCCCAGGTACAAACTGAGACAGACTGTGGGCAGGGCCTACAAAGGCAAGAATGTGCTTATAAAGGCAGGACTGTGCTGAAGGGGGACGATCTGGTGGACATTTCATGGTGGAAAGGTCTGCAGTGCTCGTAGTGGGTGCAAGCTGTGCCATCCCATGCCTCAAAAGTGAAGGGCAAACTGTGAACAGAGCTGCTGAATTTCAGAGAGGTAGAGAGTGGCAACTGTGCTGTGTGCAAGCTAGCATGTAGGCGATGCTGAAGATATAGTAGAGAGAAAAAAGACCAAGGGCTGCTGATCCAAGTCCTGTAACAGTCACTACAACATTAAGCCAGGCTGCCTTTAACCTAGGAATTTGGAAGCCAGGATATATGAGGGTCAGATCGGGACCTCAGCAGTCTCGAATGACTGGAAGGAGGTCAGAAGTGCCTACAGTCAGTGCCCAAGGTAGCTGGTTTAGTATGGAGCAAAGGTAGGAAGTCTACCTGCATCGTAGATGCCCTGGGAAAGCAGAGATCTAGTTGCTTGTTGCATCAGGATAAGCCATGTGGGTTTGGAAACCGTTAGCAAGCCACAGTGCGGCACTGTTTAAAGGGTCTTGGAACTGTAAGTACACCACAGTGTGGCATTGCTTCAAGGGACCATGCTTGTTATTTCATGTGTTTTGCAGTTTGGATTAAAAATTCCCCATGTTGAGAGGTTTTCTGCCATTTAAGCAATTTCATGACCTGTGGGGTTTGGGGAACTCAGTGTGTTGCTCTGTTTAAAATGGCGAGCAAAAAACCAAGGCACCGCAAAGTAAAGAAAAAGAATTTAATCACATGAAAAGTTAAACAGAGCCGCCCTGTAGTACAGGAGCACCAACACCTCGACCGGTTTCACGCTAAACGTGCGTCATCAGGAGGTCTGTTTAAAATGCACCAATGTTGGCCAATGCACGGCAACACCTACAGGCCTGCAGTGATTCTACACCTGCAGTACCCAAAGACTAAGTTAACAGAGTTCCCATCTGGGTCTGTTTAAAACCTGGTACCAGGTGGGAAGTTCTGGCCTTCCTAGTAGTGCACCTAAGAGGGCTGTGTTTAAAGTTCACATTTGCACTAACCCTCCTTCTTGTAGATGGTTGATTGTTAATAAAACTATAGTATTCCATTAATCTTTGATCTGATTATTAAACTGATTTTCTTACCAAGTTCACCAATAGCCGAAGCCCTTGTGGCTCAATTGATTGAAATGTCTCCATCACTCGCCCTTGAACCACAATTTACCAGACCACAACAGTTTGCCAAAGGTGGTGGCTATGCCTCAGGCATGCCTTGCTGCGGATTCTGTCGCAGTACTGTCTGTGTTATGTAAACTAAGCCAGCAAATGGTGATCTGCTGTGATAGTAGTGCCTGTGGGAACAGAACTTTGTCAGTATCTGCTGGGATACTAGTGTCTTGTGGTGAAGGAAAGTGTCCCAGCATCTGATGGGACAGGAGTGTCTGTGCTAGTTAAAGTATCCCAGCAGGTGCAGATCTGCTGGGACAGTAGTGCCTGCAGCAAAAGAACTCTGACAGTATCTGCTGGGACACTAATGTGTGTGGTAAATGGAAGTGTCCCACATCTGCTGGGACAGCAGTGCCTGTGCTACAGAAACTATAACCAAATCTGCTGGGACAGTAGTCATAGCCACAGTAAGATCAGCATGTAAAAACATAACAGTATACACTTCAATTACTGTATTTTTACAACAAAAGCAACAGCAGACAGCTGTGTACCCACCAGATATTTTTCAGTCTCTTAAATCCATGACTTGAGGCCGGACCAGTGGCGCTGAGTGTTGAGGCGCTGGATGCCACACCTTGCGTCACGCTGACGACCCGGGTTCGGGAACAAGCCCGGACCGCCAGGGGTTGGCAGGGGAGAGAGAGAGAGAGGATCAAGCGTCCAATGGACTGCTCTCCTCTCTCGGGGAGGGATCCAGGGAGAGCCCAGTGCAGCATCGTCCCCCAGTGGAGACTGGCGGCACTGATATGCACTCGGGCTCATAAAGTAAGGGATGACGTCGGGCAGCTACCTTCCGGACATAGGTGGGAGCACCTACATCATGGGCTGGGTGGCACTGCACGTCCCACTTCGGGGGTGTAATGAAGGAAAAAAACCCGTGGAGGCTGTGGAGATGATGAGGACTCCGGTGAAGCAGCCACATCCCAGCACCGACCCGCTCTACAGTATTCTTCCAAGCTGCCAACCCGAGCAGTCAGGTAGGACCCTTTGAGTCTGTAAGGTCACCAAGGGCGGGCGAACCTTCCCCAGGGGGTACCTGGTTGCCGGGGGACTGGGTCTGTGCAGGGCTGTTTGGGTAGGGAGTTCCTAGAAAGGGTTCAGGCAGGGGGTGAGAGGCCCTTGTCATGTGGGTACTCCGGAATGATGCCCAGCCTCCTCGGAGTATAAATAGAATTGTGAAAGGAAAAAAAATCCATGACTTGATCCATATCGGGCTTAGAAAACTATTTCCTTCCACAGTTGAGTATGGACCATGTATATTCCCCGCACAAACCTAAAATATTATTACTACCCTTACAACTTACTAAAGGGTACACACTCCTTAGAAAAAGTTGAAACAAAATGATAAAGGTAGGTAGAATGGTGTTTAAATTCAAGCAAGCGGGAACAAAGGTGGTCTTACATTTTTAAGACCGCAACAAGTTTAATAATTGGGGCCCCTACCCCTCTGCCGTGGTAGGCATCTTCATTTAATTGTGATGCCATTTTGAAAGCACAGTAAGACATTCAAGTAATTAAAAAAAAAAATTAATCATGAATTGAATGTATTTATTTATTTTACTCAGCATTTACTTAGAGACCGCTTAGACTGTAAGATTTATAGCTCTGACATGTTACATTGGTGCCATACAGGGAGGAGGCAATAATTTTTTTGTCCTGTCTTTTATGATTCATTTTTGCCTTGATTGTCTGGATATGTCTGTGATACTGATGTTGTTTGTCTACTATACGTAATTTTTTTTTTTTTTTATTTAGCTTTTTGGTCCCCATTGCCTCCTCCCACCAACTGGCGATGGAGACACACAGCATTTTTTTTACAGGATTTTCTCCTGACCCCCCTAAGGCCCCAGCACACGGCCGTATGAGCATGTGGAGGCACGCTTCACACCCCATGGTGCCAGCTCAGCCCCTAACACCTCCCAGTTCTTTGCTGCCCCCTCACCACCTTCATTACTCACCGGACCTCCATCCAGTGGAAGCGGAACTATGGGGGGGTGCCAACCCACCCGTACCACCCTCAGGAGAGGAGAGCTGCCCGCTGGCATGCTCAATCCTGCTCCACCCCCCCCATGCCAGCATCCTGCCAACCCAAGGTTGTTCCCAAACCCGGGTCACTGGTGTAGCACAAGGTAAGGCATCCAGCGCCTCAACCCTCTGTGCCACTGGGCCGGCCACTATATGTCATTTTTGAATATTTAAAAAAAAGATAAGAAAAAAATGTAAATCTTTAAAACTGATACCTTGCACTTGGTCAAACTGAAGACCTCTGAGTTGGGGGGTCCCAGCAGCTGCTGGAACTGAGGGTGATTGCCAGCTCTGGGTAGGCAACAGCAAGCAGTAACAACTACACCAGCTGCATCAGCAATGTTACTGTCTCCCTCAGACTGGCTACTGTAGCTAGGAAAAGTGGGCCATCTTTTAAGAATGTTCTAAAGTTTATTATGTTGGACCTGACACCACAGCAACTACATGCAAATCAGAATTTCTGTCAGATAGCCAGATATGTACCTCAGAGGTGTTAATTTTAATGCATGGTTACCTGACTGACTTTATCCAATTAAGTTTATTTGATTTTTAGACCCGTTTTATTATGTAAGCAGTAACACATGCCAGGGTGTGTGATTAAGGGGTATTAATTGCAGGACTTGAGTGTGTTGTTAAGCCGGTGTTTTAGCCAATCAGATTGTTCAGATTCTTGTAAATTTTTCTCAGTGTGTTATATTTTATTTATTTATTTTTTATTTTAACTTTGTTGACCAGGAAAGGCACACTGAGCCGAGGCTCGTTTCCAGGTGCAACCCGGGTACAGAGAAGTACACAGAAGTTACAGAGGAGAATTAGTACAACAATAAATTCTATCCATTTACAGACTGGACTTGTGCAAAGAGAGCTTGTTGCAGGTAGTAGATAAACATACAGTGCTTACAAAATAGGAGCAATTACTTATTGCACTAAAGTAATAGCAGATGCAGGAGTGGTACATTAGTGATGTGGAAAATTTAGAAATCACCTGGGGTATAACATGGGCAGAGAATTTGACCAGCTGAGAAATTAAAAAATGGGGCTGTTCAGGGATCCGCGTGGGGGTGGGTCTCTGAACGCACTTTAGGCAAGGTGCAGTGGGGAGGAGTCTGAGGAGTTGCCTAATTTCTGGGAGGGAGGAGGCCTGATGAATGATGGGTGGGAGGTTGCTCCATAGGAAGGGAAGGTGGTAAGAAAAGGCGGCTTGGCCAGAGGCAGTGTGAGGGCGAGGGAGGTTGAAGGTGTGGGCATCTCTGCAGCAGAGGGAGTAGCCTAAGGAGTTAGCTGGCATGAGGTGGGAAATTAGGTAAGTGGGTAGGAAGCCCAACCAGTATTTAGCTATGAGGGAGGCGCAGTAGATGGTTCTCCTGTGGAAGAGCGAGACCAAGGAGAGAGTGGAATATAGGGTGCAATGGTGAGTAAGTGGAGGGGAGGCAGTGGCAAAACGACAGAATGCGTTTAGTAGGATGTCGAGTTTGGAGACAGATGAGGTTGGTGCTGTGCAATATATGATGTCTGCATAGTCTAATATTGGTAGGATGGTTTTATGTATGATTTCACTGCGGGCGGGGAGGAGAAGACTGTCTTTGTGGCGATAGAGGATGGCAAGTTTGGGCCAAAGTTTGGAGCAGGCAGCCTCTATGTGGGTAGAGAAATTTAGGTGGCTGTCGAGCCAGACACTTAGGTATTTGAAAGTGGGGACTAGGTCAAGGAGGGAGCCATTCAGGGTGGAGATCGCTGGGGGGGCCGGAAGGGAGGTAAGCTTTTTTCTAGATCCGAAGACCATGGTGACTGTCTTTCTGTCATTTAGTTTAAGCTGATTTTTCAGGAACCAGGCTGGGACTCTACTGAAGTGGTTTGGAGACCCGGGAGGACACTATCGTGGGAGGGACCCGAGGCAAAAATGATTGCACATTAGCTGAGAGGCAGGCAGGGGGGAGGTCATTTATAAATAAGGAGAATAGGATGGGGCCAAGGATTGAACCTTGAGGGATGCCAGAGAGGATGGGAAGAGGGGAGAGAGGGTGTCCCCTATTTGAACGGATTGCTATCTATTCTGAAGGTAACAGTGGAACCAGTTTATGGAGGGTTGGGCGAGGCCAAAAAGGCTGAGTTTGTGGAGCAACAGGGTGTGGGAGACAGAGTCAAAAGCTTTTGCCAAATCGATAAAAATGGCGGTTGTGGTCAGACTATTGTCTATAGCCAATAGGACAGAGTCTGTAACACTCAGTAAGGCGGTGATGGTGGAGTGGTGTTTTCTAAAGCCTGACTGATAAAGGGAGAGGGGGCTGTTTAAGGAGAGAAAGTCAGACAGTTTGGACAGGGTGAGGGGTTCTTGGATTTTAGCGAGAGGGGGAAGGAGCGAGATGGGCCTGTAATTTTCCAGCGAAGAGAGGTTGCCGCCTTTCCACACTGAAGGAACTGTGGCAGTGGCGAGGGAGAAGTTTAGTATGTGTGTCAGAGGTGCTGTAATGGCTGAGGCCGAGATGCGGTGAAGTCTGGGGTGCAATCCGTCTGGGCTGGTTTTGGCCTGGTTGAGAGAGATGATTGCATTGTAGACTTCCTGGGTTGTGAAAGGAGGAAAGAGGAAACCGTGGGAGGAGGGGGGATGTTCAGTAGAGTCAGGTATAAGAGGTGGGGGGATGGGTAGGGTGCATGAGACAAAAAACGAGTTGAAAGTAGCGGCTACTGAGACAGGATCAGTAACTTGTCTGCCACCAATATTAAGGACTGGACAAGTCTGTTTGGAAAGGGGTTTGATCATGGAGTTGATTACCTTCCAGAAGGATGCAGGGGAGTTTTGGTGCTGGGTGAGTTGAGCTTTGAAGTAGGAAGATTTTGATTGCCGGATAGCTTTGGTGCATTTATTTCTGAGGTGCTTGTAGGATTGGAGGTCACGAGTGGTATGGGTGGCTCTGTATAGTCGCCATGCCTTGTCCCTGACTTGGCACAGAGCGATGAGATCGGATGTGACATGGATGTCCCAGGTGCATTGGAAGGTGTCGCAGAAGTGAGATAGGGCAGTGTCGATGTCTGGTGTGGAAAAAACTGGACACCAGCCTGCGTGTGTTAGGTCATGCTGCAGGGCAGGTTCGTTTTGGAGGTGAAGGGGGTGGGACCAGATAAATTTGGGGTGCGAGAGTGGGGCGCGAATTTTGCGGATGCAGTAAGTGGCGCAGTGGTCACTGAGAGCATCGGAGAAGGTACCAGCTGACGATATCCTGTGGGGATGAGTGGATAAGATCCAATCGAGTAGGGTATAATTTAAGGACTGATGGTTAAGGCAGGTATTGTTCCTGGATTAGCTGGGAGAGGTTTAGGTCTTCAATCCTTAGTTTAGTGGGTTTCCCGGAGGGGAAGAGCCAGTCGAGATTGAAATCGCCTAGTAGTATGAGTTCCCCTTTTGTGGTTTGGTGGAAATATCAGAGATGGCTTTGACCAGGGAGTCGGGTGAGGTCTTTGGTGGTGCATACAGAGCCCTGATGTAGAGGGGATTTGATGATGGGAAGGTAAGGTGAGCAACAATGGTTATACACAAGTATTTAAGAGTGCAATATCTGTAGTTGGAAAAAGCACAGTCTTTGTCCCCAGTATGATTCCTACATAGTTAATGATTTATTCATTTTGTTTTTGTTGACCCTGTACATAAACTAGGCAAAAATATCAATTTTCAGGAAAATTACAGTGAAAGTATCAGAATTACAGGTGTACAGCCTTCTGGTGACGTCATTGCCCGAGTAGGATATTAGAAGAGCTCTTCACCTCCCTTGAGAAATAAATCAATTTAACTCACTAAATCAGCAGAAAAAAATAACCAGAAAATGGCATCCAAGGTGAAGGAAGACCACTCCTACGAAAAAGGGAATGTCTAAACTACCAGACAACGGCTTCCAATACAGGCCTCTGAGTTCAGACCACAGCAGAAGTGCTTCTCCAGCAAGCAAACCAGGCCTCAAGTACGAGACTGATTGGGAAGAGGAGACGCTCTCCTGAAACCCACATTGAAACCCTCCTCATAGAAATAGAGGTCCAGAGCGGAAAACAGAAGAGAATTTGAAATAATACAAGACAGATTTACCAAACTAGATAGCAGGTTGAAAGACATGGAGGACAGAGTGGAAACCAAAGAGAGAGACATGCGGCAGCTCGGCAACATGGTAACATTACTGGTACAACAGGTGGAAGCTCTGCAGCTTAAATGCATCAATCTAAAGGCACAATCAAGGAGAGACAACCTGAGTCTCTCTGGTTTGCCTGAGAACGTGGAAAGTACAGACATGCCTGAATTTCTCCAACAATTATTGTCTGAATTACTGGATTACCACAGACCCTGGACATAAAAAATAGAGAGAGCACACAGAGCCCTGTATCCAAAGTCTAAGGACCCAAACTCTCAACCCAGGCAAGTGTTTATGAAATTTTTCAGCTACAGAAGTAAAGAGACGGTGCTAAGACTTGCGTAGCAGAAGGGAATTATAATGTATAAGGGGTCCTGCCTTTTTCTAGAGCAAGACTACCCTCCAGAAATACATAAGCAAAGACACCAATATCTGGACATGATTAGGGTACTCAGAAAGAAAAAAAAATCAAAATTTCAAACCCCATAGCCAGCATTGCTGAAAGTCTTTTGGGATGGAGGATCTGCATGTACTCTACACCAGAGGAGGCGACTGAGGGCCTAGCAAACCATGGCATTCAAGTGGAAAATAAGAGAAGGGCCCAGGAACTGAGTGCAGCACAACAGACCCCACTAGGTGGCAGCAGGTGCGCAACAGAAATGAACGACCCGCAGGCAGAGGAGATGTAGGGAAAACAATGTGAGACATCCGAGACACTGACACACACCTCTCAAGAAGAAACCAACATGGAAGACCGACCTGCTAGCAGACAGAATGGAGATACAGGGCTGGGACAGAGGCAACAGAAGACTGAAGAGGAGAAGGCTGATCCTGGCACAAGGAACTAACACCAGCTGGACACAGATTAAGCTAAGTGCTGCTCCCAGTCAGGATCTCAACACAGAAAGAACTTTGTGTTATTAATTTTTCCTCAAGCAGTTTAATACATATGAGGGAGGGGGAAGAAGGGGATATCTAAGGGTATCAACGTAAGAGGATTTGGATCTGTGAATACTGTGGGGTTAACAAACACATAAGGGAGGTAGAAGGGGGGACAAAAAGCGAGGAAAAAGGGGACAATAGGGGAAGGAAAGAAACATAAGGGTAAACGGGAGGAGAAAAACAGTAGAAACTATTAGAGAGATGGATTCACAAGGTAAAATTACACTTCAAATTCCCTCAGAGTAATAAGCAGAGATCAAGGGGATTGTGGGGAGGGAGGGGGTGAAGGGGGGAATGGTCACCAAACTCATAAACGGGTAACAAGTTAGCTAATACCAATGAAGGGAACTAATGCAGAAAGCGGGAGGGGAAGTTGAGGGAGAAACTGAGGGAAGAGATTAGATTGTTAAAGGGAGGTAACAAAAGGAAGTTTTTCATAGAGCCATCTGGGAACAAATGAAAATACAGAAGAAAAGGAGGAAAAAGGGGATAAGAGGGAAAAGAGGAAAAAAAAGAGGGAATGAGATCCATGTTAAGATTGGAGAGATTTAATAGAGGATTGTGAGGGAGGGAAAGCAAATCATATAGAGATATGATGTAGACAGGGGGGGGGTCTGGGAGGAGATGGGGAGGAAAAAGAAGAAAATATAAATGACACTGTTGTTGCAATGAAAATGATATTTACTAGAGACTCTGATGTGTTTCACTGACTCGGAGACACTGGATAACTTGTAAGAACAATACTAGAACCCCTGGAAGACTCATACAGCAACGCAGTGCTTTGCAAGTAGTGCTGGGGATACTCTAGGGAAGGTAATCCGGGAGGCCCGCCCAAGTGTGACTGCCATGAAAACACTGAAATAAGCAGGTAAAAAAGAATGGGGATAGATAGGGGGGAGGAAGAGGGGGAAATGCACTCAATAAAGGTTAAAAACTATCCAGTAACAACCCTGGAAAGGTGTCAGGGGAGGAAAGTGAAGGAACATAGAGAGCCTAAAGATTGATAAGTTAGAGTGGTAACAAGCTACAGTGATGGTAAAATGCAAGAAGATAAACAGAAGGGAGAGAACTAAAGAGGGAGCCTTAAAGTAACAGAAACCAGAAGAAAGCTCGTTCATGGCACAAGAAAAGGGGAAGCATACACAGGTGAACATATATGTACCTATGAGTATGCACAAGTGTACACCTAGGTATATACAAAAACAAAAAAAGGGGAAAAGAATGACATACAATTTGGGGAAAGAAATAGAGGCTGACTGCAAAACATTATGCAAGAATTTGTGTGTGGGGGGGGAGCTGAGCACTGGGAGAGAAATCACTAAGAGAGACACACGGGCCATGATGTGGGTTTACACGATACAGCCAAACGCAGCACAGAAGCGACAATCTATGAGCTGCATGGCTGCGGTGGTGTCCCCTGGGAGAAGGGGGGTGAGACCATCACCACTCTGAGAGCAGAAGGAGGGAGAGGAGATCTGCTATCCAGAGACAGGAGGGACACTGATGTCCCTCCCTACCTTGGAGGTAAACTTTTGTTATGGGTAAAAGTTAATTATGGAATCTGTCCAGTTGGTGGACTTCTCGAGGTTGTTTGAGAGGGCTTCTCCCTTGATGCAGAGAGTTTGCAGAGGTACATGAGGTCTCAGAAAGGGACACTGAGCCAACAGGAGAAATTTAGAAGCAAAACAATGCATATAGGATATATAATAGATACAGATTGATGCAGATACAATCTATGAAAGTGATGTCTTTTAATGTGAATGACCTTAATAATCCTATAAAAAGGAAAAAAAGTAATGTCATATATAAAACAACTCAGACCTGAAGTAGTGTTTCTACAGGAAACACACCTGACAGACCTAGAACATCAGAAGTTAAAACAATTTGGCTACTCCGACCTGTATGCTTCCTCATATAAGACAGGTAGGAGAAGAGGGGTAGCGGTCCTTATCTCTAACAGCACTCCATTTGACATGCTTGAATAGATGATAGATGGTGATGGCCACTATGTATTACTAAAAGGGAGACACGGGCAGATGGTAACAATGTTCGCAGTCTATGCATCACCAATCTCCCCCTATATCTTTTACAGGAATGTGTTAATGCAGGTTATGCAAACGAAGGAGGAAGTCCTGATTTGGAATTTAACCCTGGATGTAAATTTAGAAAGTACGTCAAAGATACCTAGAGCAAACCACAAGGTGGCAAGACAGGTCTCCAGCTTAATGAAACAATTGGGTCTAGAAGATGTGTGCAGGTACATGAAGGGACAGATGAGGGGCTATACATATTACTCCTCTGTTCATCAGATGTACTCAAGACTCAATTGGTTCCTGACATCTGGGGACAGACATGACAGAATACAGAAATGTGAAATAGGGACGTTAAGTATATATCAGACTACAGGCTCTATGATGCCGGTTCAACAACAATGGACCGGCATCACAGTGATATTCTATGTCAACCGTGAAGTTGCGCAAGCGACATAAATCCTAAAAGACTCTTGGCTCTGTTTCTATCTGAACCCCTATCAGGGGTTTTCTGCCCCCGCACCCCCTGTTCTAAATATAATCAACTCCGAGTCAGAGTTGATTCGGAGAGGGGCTGCAGGACTGGGAGACAGTGTGCTCGGGTCTCTGGTGCACCAAAACAGTGAACTGTCGATGTTGTCTGCATTGATGTAGTTCGCTGTATTGGTGTCGCTGTCGGGGAGGTGCACCGGACCATGCGCCCATACTTATGGACATAGAAATACAGATGATAAAGAAATCCACCTTCTGGAGGTTGAATCTGGTACTGCTGAAAGACAGGGAAGTAACAGAAGAGATCCCAAAGATAATAGACCAAACAATGCAAGATCATGGAGCACAGAGGTGAGCAAAGGAATATTATGGGACACATTAAAAGTTATAATACGGGACTTCCCGTTCCGCCACGGATCAGGCAAGCTGCTGAAGACTTAGCTCACTGGCTAGCCCACTGGAAATCCCTCTTTAAAATTAATGAATAATCAATTTTGGTCGTTTATAAAAGAAGCCAAATGTCGGGTGGATCGACTGTTATGGAAAAGGGAGCCCAATCCCGTTCACAGCAACCAAAAGGGGACAAAGATGTTACTGGTGCCCAAAATGTTGCTCTGAGCAATGCGAAGAGCTTAATACACATGGCGGATCAAGCTGCAGCCTACGACACAGACGAGGAGACAGACAAACTCACCAAACGGAGATTTGATGTTCTCCTTAAGGAGATCAGGGAAATGCGAGCCGGAAACAAAGCAGAGTTCCTTCAGTTAAATCAGAAACTACAGCAGGTAGAGCGCAGGGTACAAGAAACTGAAGACCATATATCACAGGCCGAAGATAATACTCTCTACATAGGCCAAACAGTACGTGCTCTGTGTTGGCATGTCACCGAATTTGAAAATAAATGTACTGACCTGGAAAGTCATTCTAGATGCAACAACCTGAGACTGTATGGGTTGAAAGATGGAGCTGAGACAGGCCAAATGGCCAAATTTATAACAGATCTACTGAGAGACATATTGGAGCTGCCAGTTACATATGAGCTGAAAACTGAATGAGCGCATAGAGCGTTATTACCCAGGCCGAAGGAAGAATCAGCACGTCCTAGATCAATTATAATAAAATTTAGCAGTTATCGAACAAAGGAAGACATCCTTCATCGAGCATGGCAGAAAAAGGAGGTTAAGTACCTGGATTCAAGGATATTTTTCTATCAAGACTACCCCACTATAATTCAAAAGCAACGACTGGAGTATGGTCCAATATTAAAACTCCTGAAAGATAAGCAAATAAAATTCCAAACACCCTACCCGACACGTCTTAAGAGTTCACTGGAAAGAAGGTCTTGAAATGTATGATTCAGCACAGAAGGCGAGTGCAGCCCTTTTGAAGCTTGGATTGGAGCCTCCTTCCCCTTTAAGGCCTCCAATACAGAAATGGAAAGAGTCAGAGGGGCCCTGGGAGCAAGTGCCATCTAGGAGGCGAAAACAAGCATCCAGATGATTTGCAACATGTTCAACTTCAATGTTATTGGAACTAATGAAAAAACTACCAGGATATGTGGACAGCGACGAGGGCGAGGAAGATGATCGTTGAAGGGAAGTGTTTTCTCTTAATGTGGTGTTACTTTCCTCCTTCTTTAATTGAGACCATGTCTCGTACATCCGCCAAGTGATATGCGAGTGCCATTCTGGACTGTTCGGGGACATTAAGAGGCAACAAGGAGTCATTCTCTCCTAAGCTTATAAAAGTAACTGAGACATTGGTTCTGTTTTTAGAAAGCGGACATTTCTTGGTCGCTTCTAGCCTAGCTGCTCCAGATGGGATCTTTTTGTTCTCTTTTCCCACCTTCTTGTCCCCCCCTTATAGTTAATTAAGGATGAACCAAGAAGTATTGGTCCATTACTAAGTGGTCACTTCTTACGTTAGTCATCAAAGCATGGAGAAGGACCTGATCAAAATGCACTAAAGGGGTCTGGGTTGGGGCAAGGGATGCTGTTCTTGGGGACGGAGGGAATGTGCAGTTGTTGGGAAGCTGCAAACAGGACAGATCATACCTTAAAACAAACAGACCTGCTACAATAGGGTAGAGGATTATTTTAGCCAAGATGAAGAGAACGGGGTTTGGCACTTAAATGGGGGATATTGCTCCTTGTATGCTACTGATTATGCGGGATTAATGTAGAGAATCGGTGGGAGGGAGGTGGGTGTTTGCTCACACCTCTCTCACGAGAACAGCTGACAGTAAAAAGAAAGCGGGTTAGCTCGGAAGGTGACAAAACACCTGTGCCCAGTGTGTACTAACATATCCTGGTCCGTAGGTATCTTACTATATTTGAGCCCTGCTATTTTGGTGTGGACTCAAGAAAGGGGTCTCTTTAAATCGGGAAATACTGTACCCCCTTTCCGCTACTTCCTAAACTATTAGGAAGGGCAAAAAGGCCTCGCTTGGCCAGGCCTTCTTCCTTGGAAGCTACAAGTTGTTTTTTTCTTTTTTTCTTTTCCCCCTAAAGTTATCTCTGGGGGTACGTGTACACAGTGTTATGCTGGTATAATACAGTTTCAACCGGCCTAGTTGTAGTTATAGAAGTTATAGATGTTAAAATTATATTAGTTTTACTTAAGTTGTGTTATTTGAGAGATACTGTCTGTCCCCCTGCCAAATTCTACCCCTCAGAGGTCACTCTCCACTTTGTACTGGGATAATCAGATAGGGCATATTAAGGGAAAGAAATTTAACATAAATAAAAATGGCTAAGACAAATACTGCTATACTTTCCTTCAATGTCAATGGATTAACGAATCCAGTGAAGCATAGTAAAATTATTAGCTATATCAAGAAGTCTGGAGCACAATCTTGTATGCTCCGGGAGACACGCCTCTCCTCGCCTGAACATGAGAAATTAAACAAATTTGGATGTTCTAGGGTTGTGGCTTCTTCGTTCCAAGGGGGGGCGCCAAAGGGGATCGTTAGTTTTGGTGAGAGATGGAGTGGCCTTTGAGGCCAAAGACTCTATGGTAGATAAAGAAAGTTGCTTAGCAGCCCTGAAGGGTGTTTATAATGGCCAAAGGGCTACAATAGCCTCAATCTACACCCCCTGGGCTCAGATCATAATTTTTATAGGAGGAAATTAATGAAACTGACTGAATGGGCAGAGGGAACTTTAATTATAGGTGGAGATCTGAATCTTGTACTGAATGATTATTTGGATACCTCATCCGGGATACCCAGGTCAGACAGGAGAGTGGCCTCTAAGGTTAGCAAGCTCCTGATGGAATTAGGCTACTTAGATGCATGAAGGGATTTTCATGGGCTGAAAAGAGATTATACCTTTTTCTCTGCAGTACACAAAACATATACCAGAATTTACTACTTTTTGTTATCGAAGGAAAGTATTAATCAGTTAAAGAAAATTGATATAGGGGAGATTTATCTTTCTGATCATTCACCCCTGTTAATGCAATTACAATTAGGGCAGAGCAAGAAAAGGACCCTGTGGTGCCTTAATTTATCTATGCTACAGAAAAAGGAAGATCAGGAGTCAGTAAGGGAAATGATTAAGGATATCGTGCTCCATAATGATACTCCTGAGGTTTCTCCTGCAACGCTTTGGGATACAATAAAAGCTGCCCTTAGGGGGAATTTAATTTCAAAGGCAGCATATTATAAGAGAGAGAGGGAAACCCAAAGGATAGCTCTACAATCCCAAATAAAGGTCCTAGAGCATTCTCTAAAAGAGAAATATGATGCTAAAAAAGAAAAACAGGTGCTGGCTGCTAGGAGATTCCTCAATTCTATCCTAGAATACAAGGTAGAACAAAACATGCTATACCTCAGACAAAGGTATTATGAGGGAGGCCCTCGGGCATCCAGATTACTAGCTAACAGATTAAGGCAGAAGAGGGCCAAAGCTACGATAACTAGGATTAAACACCCTAATACAGGTCATCATAAGACAGACACGGTGGAAATAGCAGAAACCTTTACTGAGTTCTACCAGGAACTATATAAGATGGGTTCCCCACCCAAGGAAGAGAAGATAGCCAAATTTTTAAAGGAATTGCAGCTACCACAGGTTGGTGAGGAGGGAATGGTTAAGCTGGTCTCGCCAATAAAACAGGGTGAAATTATGGCCAAAATAGCCAGAACTACGACAGGGAAGTGCCCTGGAATGGATGGATATCCTGCGGAATTTTTTA
Source organism: Neoceratodus forsteri (assembly GCA_016271365.2). Classification (NCBI taxonomy): domain Eukaryota; kingdom Metazoa; phylum Chordata; order Ceratodontiformes; family Ceratodontidae; genus Neoceratodus; species Neoceratodus forsteri. The sequence goes on along the minus strand of CM057452.1, from coordinate 349,801,748 downwards.
AGCTCTTTAAGAATCAGATTGTTCCAATTCTAGGAAAGGTATATAACTCGTTAATAATAGGACATGGCAAAATTCCACAGTCTTGGAAATACGCGGTGGTAGCGGTGTTGCCCAAGCTCGCCAGGGACCCTTGCTCTGTGCCTCATATAGGCCGATATCAGTACTGAACACAGACAATAAAATCGTGGCTGGCATAATGACCAGGCGTTTTGGAAACATTATCCCACAGATTGTGCATATAGATCAGACAGGCTTTGTCATGGGCCGCCAGGCACAGGACGGAGTCCGCCGTGCTGTGGATGTTTTAGGCTACTTAAATAAGACAAAGAAAGCAGCTCTGGTCATGAGCCTAGATGCAGAAAAAGCATTTGATAAGGTGCTGTGGCTCTTCTTACAGGCATCCCTGGTGGGTTTTGGCTTCCCAGAGGCCTTTTGCAAACTGATCTCTAAACTATATGTCACCCCTAAAGCATGTGTGCGAGTAAATGGACATGTGGGGAGGTCATTCCCTTTGGAAAGAGGCACGAGGCAAAGATGCCCTCTCTCTCTCTCCCATTATTTGCCATTTTTGTGGAACCACTAGCACAGGCAATGCATCAGATTTATCAAGGAGTAAACCCATCATACCTTTTTAAAGATAACTATCCCAATCTGGTAAGTGACATAACCCAGGACTATAGGAGGTGTGCCCTTTTGCCCTTGTCCTTGCACTCGAGGGTTCAATCCACAAAAATGAATATACTCCCCCGGTTTTTATATTTGTTTATGAGGGTTCCCTGCATAGTTCTTCATCAAATGCTGGAAACCTGGCAGAAACAATTATTGTCTTTCATCTGGGGGTTGGGGGCAGGAAGACCACGGATCTCTAGAAACATTTTATATATATCTAAGGAAAAAGGGGGATTGGCAGTCCCGTGCATACCAGGTTACTGGATCGCCTCACAGATAAAAATAGTATTAATGTGGCAACATCCTAGTTACGTCTCCCATTGGAAAGAAATAGAGGTGAGACAGGTGAGTGATCCATCTCTGCAGGCCATCATTTTTAACAAGCAGTTGCAAGCCCAGTTGGAAGGTCATACGATGGTGGGGTTCGAGGCAGCCTTAGAAGGATGGAGGCGTGGAACCTGTAGAGGAAGTACAGCAAGACATATGTGGAAGTATAATTGGTGGGCTTGGGATATGCACTTTATTCCGGCAACACATGACCCTTGGTTCAAGACACAGGCCAGCAGGGGATTTCATTCCCTGTGGCAGATTTTGAAGGGGAAAGCTGTGATCTCGTTTGAAGTAGCACTAACACTTTTTAAATTAAACCCAAAGGACAGATTTAAATATTATCAGGTAAGAAATTGGGTCTGGGCTGAATTTAGTAAGTCAGCGGTAGTGGGAACTGCGGTTCTGCCCCCCCATTTGAAAAAAATTGGGCCTCAGCAATGGGGCGAGGTGTCATCACACTACTATATTCTAATTTTTTAGTAGATCTAGGATACAACTCCAAGGGGATTAAAAACAAATGGGAAGAGGTACTAGGGAAAAAACTAGAAGAATTTAAGTGGGAAAGAAGTTGGAGGGCAGTGTGGGGCACGACCCACTCACCCACTTGGCATGAGTTTAAGTGGAAAACCAGAATGAGATACTTTCTTGTACCCAGGGTCCAGGCTAAACTTAAACCTGGAGGCAGCTCTGCCTGTTGGAGAGAATGCAGGGAAACCTCAGCTAATCAAACACACATATTTTGGCAATGCCCCAGTATAAAAGCCTACTGGGGAGAAATTATAAAGCACTTAAAAGTACTCTTTACAGAAATCACAGAGATAGGCCCTGAACACATGATGCTGGGGATAGACCCCGAGAATTTGAGGGGAAGGGAGGCAAAGTATCTCTGGTGTACACTATGTGTAGCAGCACTTAAAGCTCTTATGAGGCACTGGCTACAGAAAGATAGTCCTTCTATAAAAGAATGGGTAAGCATAGTAACTTCAATACAGGAGATGGAGAGGATTACATCTGCAATCCAACATAAGCAGGCCCAGTTTCTCAACAGATGGACTAGATGGGAGATATATGTTGCAAACATAGGATAAAAGATCATTTAAATCTCCCCTAGCCTGGCCTGATCCTGGAAACTTGAAAGGAAAACATAAAGGAAGTGGAGTAGGAAAGCAACAAATTGTGTATCGGTTAGGTAGAGGGCACAATGGGTGGTGGGGGTTGGTGGGGACAGCTTTTCCTTTTCTTTTTTTAATTATTGTTTATAAGTTATTATGTGTATAATTTAAATGTATATATATGATTTTTTTATAATGTCTAAAAGTGACTTGATCAACTTTGAATTGAAGATTGTGATCTTGTAATCGTAGCCCAAAGAAAAATGTATTAGCAGAGTTGTAGTTGGGCAAGACTCAATGAAAACATGTAATTTCCAACACATATATATATATATATATATATATATATATACACACACACACACACACACACAACAGAATTAACTGCTCAGCAATACTCTGTTTTAAAAATAAAGTATTAAAAAAAAAACTTATAATAAGGGGGAAATAATTTTTATTTCGACAACCAGAATAAAACAACGAAGGGAAAAGCAGGAGCAAATAGAAACACAAATTAAATTACTAGAGCAACAACAAATGTGGATAAATACAGTAGACAAAGAGGGAAAGAATTAACACAGCTAAGAAAGAAATTGAACATCCTATTACAGCATAAAATAGAAAGAGACATGCAATTTTTGAGATAAAAGTATTACGAAGGAAGACCTAGGGCAATCAGACTACCAGCCTGAAGGCTAAAAGCGAGAAGGGAAAAGGCCCAGATTTCAAAAATGCATCACCCGATAACTTGGCGGAGTCAGACTAAAAAAGATATTGGCAGCTTTCGAAACATTATAAAACACTGAACACCTCAGAGATAGGCAATCCAGAGTCCAAAATAAAAGCTTTTATGGAACAACTACAACTGCCATAGCTGACGGAATCACAGACACAGGCTCATGTAAGGCCCATAGAAGCAGAGGAGATACCGAGGGTTATAGTGCACAGAAAGACGGAAAATGCCTGGCACAGACAGGTTTCCAGCTGAATTTTATAAAAAATTCCAACGAAAACTAATACTTCATATGCAGGGAGTCTATCAGGAGGTGATGGAGGAGGAGGAGGGGATGGCCCCACCTAAATGGACTCAGGTGATGATTTCAGTGAGCCCCAAGCCCGGGAAGGACCCAAGTAACTGTGCTTCATATAGGCCAGCTTCAATCTTAAATGTAAACTATAAATTTATGGCCTCGAAAAAGATTCGAAAATATGATCCCGGCCCTGGTTCATAACGATCAGACTGGGTTTATCGCAGGTAGACAGGCTGTAGACAATGTGAGGCGGGTGAGTCATATGATTGATCACTTAAGTAACTCCAAAACAAAGGCAGTGATAATGAGTCTCGACGCAGAGAAGGCATTTGATAAAGTGGAATGGCCATTCTTATATGGAGTCCTGTCTGGATTTGAGTTTCTGCCCCCCCCCCGCATCCCCCATACTAATAGATTCCAACTCCGAGTTGGAGTTGGTTTGGGGAGGGGGTGCAGGACGAGGGAAAATGTTGCCGGGTCCTGAGCAGACTTCTACAGCGACATGTCGATGTTGTCAGCATCAACGTATGTCGCTGTAGAAGCGTCGCTGTGCGGGAGGCATACCCTCTGTATCTTTAAGTGTGCCCCAGTATATCTGTCTAAAAACTGGTTACAAGGGATACAAAATCAAATACATAAAATTTATATGGTCTAACAAAAGGTCAACGATTAGAGATAGCATATTAAGGGTAGAAAAGAGATGGGGAGGAAGAACCGTACCAGATATAGAAAAGTACTGGATAGCAACACAGATACGTTGACCCCTACGATGGGGAAATGCAGATGTGAATGCCCACTGGTGAGAATTAGAAATAGGCCAGATACAGGGATAACAAGCACAGTCTCTAATATTTCAACCAAAATTATTATAAGACATAAATGAAGAATGGTACACGGCCACGAAAGTCTCTATAAGGGCCCTAGATAGATTTCAATCTCATCCAAAAATCAAAAAAGGAAAATGGCAATATATGTGGCTGATAGGTAACCTGGAGTTTCAACCAGGTAGACTAGATGGGTGGCTCACTAGACAAGCAAATAAAGGGCGTCATTACCCGAAACAAATGATGAGAGGGGAAAACCTCATATTATTTACAGAATATAAACAAACATTTGCTTGGATGGACACTGATTACCTTCGATTCCTACAAATACAGAACTACTTATAAACCCCCAAAAAAGAAAACACAAAATATTCAATTGATATGGGTGGAAGAGATGGCAATAGAACCGGTAATCAACAAGGGAACAAGTAAAGGAGCCATATCCCAGATCTATAAACTACTTCAGATAGGAGCAGAAATCCCTACCAATCATGTCAGACTAAAGTGGGAGGCAAAGGCCGAGTTCAAACTCACAGACAAAGAATGGTAAAAAAATATAGGTTAGGTATAAGGAGAACAACGGCATCCCCAGGATGAAGGGAGTTTGCCTGGAGGATAAAAACTAGGTACTTCATAAACCCACAAATAAAAGCCCAATGGGGGGAGAAAGGAGAGGGAGCCTGCTGGAGAAAGTGCGGAGAGAAAAAAGCCACCCACACACATGTGTTATACACCTGCTAAGTCCTACACCAAGTTAAAGCAGAGGTGTTAGATAGGCTACAGAATTTATTTCAACTTGCCATGCCATCAGGCCAGCCCAGTGGCACGGAGGGCTGAGGCATCCATGCCTTATATCCTGCCATGCTGGTGACCCATGTTCGTGGTGTGAGCAGGCTGCTGGGGGTCGGCTGGGGAAGGAAAAGATTGAGCTACTGAAGGACAGCTCTCCTCTCCCCGGGAGAGGGGGGGGGAGGACAGGCTTGGCGCGTCCCTAACACCTAGCGGCATGCCATGAGCTTGTCACACGCAAGGTGGGTGAAGCAGTTGGCCAGCATTCTGTGGGTGGAAGCGTGTGCAGCACAGCCATTGCCGGCATTGCATGCTACACTTAGGGGGAAACCGAACAAAGAAAACAGAGGTCCCGGGTCAAGCAGGATGAAAGCAGCCACCCTCCGTAGGGCCCCGACTCTGAATGGTGCTTCCCGGAACTGGATCCTATTCAAGGTGAGTCGAGGTGGGGGGCTCTCACCGCCCTGCCACAGAGGTAAACCGTGGGTGAAGAAGGGGATACTGCCTGATGTCGGGTGCAGGGCTGGGTGAGTGGCTGAAAGAAGGTTGCCGAAGAAACAAATTAAAAAAATTTTTTTTTTTAAATTGCCACGCCACCTAAAATATAACATCTAGTGCTGGGCTTACCGCCAATAGAAATAAAGGAACCAGATGCACATTATCTATGGGCCATATGTGTGGCAGTGTATGTGAAAGCAATCACAAAGAAGTGGCTAACACAGGACCCCCCCCACACACACACACTATACAGGATTGGAGTAAAATAGTTGAAGACATTCAGGAAATGGAACGCATGACATACACAATCAGAGACAGGACAGAAAAGCTTTTAGAGAGATGGACGAAGTGGGCAATGCTGATGACATGAAAGACAAATATATGAGACAGGAAAAGGCACAGAGGCCAAAAGGCATCAAAGAGAGAGGGGGAAACAGAGAAATAAATCTAACAGAGAAACCAGAAGACCATAAAAATGGGAAGAAAAGTAAAGAGGGAGTAAAACATATAAGACCTCTGCATAGTTTGCAACTATTGGAAAGTTGAAGTTTAATAAATGTTATTGGTTAATTTTTAAAAAATTAAATGATATCAGTGAACTGTATAATAACAGTGCATGCGAACTGCTCTATCAGAAATGTGTGATGTACAAACTTGTAAACTTTGACATGCACAATAAAAAATACATATAAAAAAAAAGAATTACAGGTGTACAAATAATTGTACATCACTCTTTAACCATAATATTACATATTATGAACATACAAATATGCCAGAAGAAAAGTGCCTTACAGTCCATCTGGTCTGCTCGAGTGTGCAGGTTGCCCGTGTCTACAAGGGACATGCCTCACTCCCCAAATCCCCTTGCCCCCTCCGTCCCCATCCCCCCTTCTCCATCAGCAATTCTTCCCTTCATTCCGTCCCATCATCTCTTGAGGCTATCCACTGTTTTCAGGGAGACCACCTCCTCTGGCAGCTTGTTCCACTTGGCCATCACTCTCTTGGTGATAAAGTGCCTCCTCATCTCTCTCCTGAATCTTCCCCCCTACCAACTTTAGGTTATGTCCCCGGCCTAATGGACTTGTTCCCACTAAGACTGAAATGGCCCTTCGTATTCATGTTGTTAATACCTTTAAGGTATGGGAAGGTATTTGAAGATCTTGATTCATAGCCTCCCTCTCCTTTCTGTCCTCAAGGGAGTGCATGTTGAGCCCCTTGAGCCTCTCCTCATAGGTGTTGCCCTGCATCATCTTGGACACCCTTCCCTGGACTGTCTACAGTAAGTTATCATCCTTCTTAAGATAAGAACACCAATACCACACACTGTACTCTAGGTGCAGTCTTATCTATGACTTGTACAGCAGCAGTATGACCTCTGCCTTACATATGCAGAAGCCAGCAGAATGAGGACATTTCGACTATCTAGTCTGCTGGTGTTGCAGGGTCCCTAGCTTATGCTACTGACCCCCCTTCCCCAATCCTCCCTTCCTTTCCATCTGCCTCCCCATGCCCTGTACTTTTCCCTTGTGTCTATCCCAGCTCTTGAAGCTGTCCACTGTTTTCGAGACCACTTCCTCTAGCAGCACATTCCAACTGGCCACCACCCTCTCCGTGAAGAAGTGCTTCTTAATCTCCCTCCTAAACCCACCTCCAGTTTTAGACTATGTCCTCTTGTGGTTCAGCTGCCACTTAGCTTAAAGCACTGAGCTGCAAACCTGGAGACCTGGGTTTAAATCCCATCAGCCACCACTTGCATACTGTGTGACACTGAGCAAGTCACTTAACTTCCTTGTACTCCCAGGTCGCACCTGGAAACAAACTCTGGCTTAGCATGCCTTTCCTGGTTAAATAACATCCACTTTCTCTTTAAAGAGACCCTCCTTGCCTACCCTATTTATCCCTTTCAAGTACTTGAAGGTCTCTATCATGTCTCCTCTCTCCCTCCTTTCCTCCCGGGAGTACATACTCAGGGCCCCCAACCTCTCTTCATATGTTTTACCTTGAGACCTGCACCCTCCTCTGGGCTGTCTCCAGCAGGTTGATGTCTTTGTTGAGGTGTGGGCATCAGTATCTTACTCTGTACTCCAGATGTGGCCACATCAGCGACCTGTACAAGGGCAAATAACCTCCTTCTGCCTGCTGCTGATTCCTCTGGCTATCACCCCAGCATCTGCTGCTGGTAATCCCCCTGACTACGCAGTCCCGCATCCGATTTGTTTTTGCTGCTGCTCTGCTGCAGTGTGTCTAGTGCTTCAGATCACTCGTGATGATTACCCCAGGTGCTTTTCTTCCTGTGACTTGGTAGACTGCACACCACCCAACTAATATTTGGTCTCTTGGTTTTTCATCCCCAGGTGCATAACTTGGCACTTTTTATCATTGAACTGCAGTTGCCAAATGCCAGATCACTTCTCTAAATGAACAGATCTTATCCACGTTTCTGTCTCTTCTCCTCTGTGTCCACCCTCCCACAGATCTTTGTGTTGTCTGCAAACAGGCAAATGTTACCTTTGACCCCATCCACTATGTCACAGATGAAGATGTTAAACAACACCAGCCTGAGCACTGAGCCCTGTGGAAGCCCACTGGTCACTGGCCTAGATTCTGAGAATCACCCTCCCCAACTAATACCTAATGGCTTCTGTCCTGCAACCAGTTTTTGACCCATCTAGCAAGCTTGTCCCCATCCCCAGGTCTTCCAGCTTCCTGGCCAGTCTCCTATGGAGTACAGAGTCAAAGTCAAATCCCTTGTAGGTAGACACACGCATGCACATACAATGTAGGTGAGTCAAACCTTACAGATGAATGATTTATTTTAGCTACTGAAGCATTCCAAATGAAAATAAGTTACTGTAATACCAGTTGGATCATTAGCATTTATTTCCACATTAGCTTGGTCATAAAGGACCTTTTAACCAATAGGAGAGTCATCAAGATTTCTTAGGAGCTAGATACAGATACTGTATATCTGATCTTCCAAAGATCAATCTTCGCCATTCATTGCTGGTGGGTTGTCAACCAGGGGGCGCCAGCCCCGTGGGAGCGTGTGGATTTGGGACTTTTGAGGGGGGGACTGATGTTGGGGATGGTGCCATTTACGAGGCTGACGCATGACACAGGTTAGAGTAACAAGCTGTGAATGAGCTTGATATATACTTATGAAATGGTTGGAAGCAAGCAGCATTCTGATTGGCTGCTACGAGTGTGCTAATATGTCCAACACCATGGGAAAAAGATCAGGCTGTGCTATGCCAGGTGGGCACTGATCTTCCCATTCTTCCGGTGTTCCAAATTAGAATGTAAAAAAAAAAAATAAAAGCTGTCATCTTGTTTTCACTCGTTCTCCACTCACTCGCTCACAATAACAAACGATCTGCCTGCCCCTAGCTACTTCTCTGACTTATCTCATCAGCTCCTTGAAATGTTTTTTTCCTTAGGACATCCAAATTTAGTCTGTCCGGTCGGCACTTGACTCACTCACTCACTCTCCTTGTCAGTACGTATAGTACCAAAATGCATGATCTCTTCCCTGCCAGCTGCTCGCTCACATTAACAAATGCTCTGTCTGCCCCATGCTACTTCTCTGCCTTATATCAGCAGCTCCTCGAAATGCTTTGTTTTTTTAGGACATCCAAATGCAGTCTGTTTAAACAGTGCTGCCCACATGGTCACTTACAGTGCAGTTTTCTGTGGATCATCTATACCCATTTTCCATGCTCCACTGAAACAGTAACACAATTTCTTCCCTGGTGCTCCCAAAAGTGGTAGCTCATACAAATAATAAAAAAAGACATTTCATCTCAACTGCCTCCAAACAGCATTTTCACGCTGTAAACTCTGTTGGGGGGTACTGCCATGGCAACCAGACGAAATCTACAGAAGCCTTTATAGGACAAAATGCCTTCACTCAAAAAAAAAAAAAAAAAAAAACACAGGACAATTAGGAGGAGGAACTATTTTACTAAAAACTGACAGAAACATACATGTTTTTTCCTACTTAAAATTGGGAATGTTACCTACCAAATGCATTTGCACTACAGATGGCCATTTCATAAGTGCAATAAGCCACTCCAGGGTCTGTGTGTTAACACACTTTAACACACGGCTAGGAGGCTGGACGCATTCGGCCGGTGGGCTCGTGCCTCACTACGTCTCCTAGCCATGTGTTAAAGTGTCTAACACACACCCTGTCATGTCTTACTGCTTACATCAGATTAACCTGGGTTTGATTCCCATAACCTCCACTTGCATACTGTGTGACTCTGAGCAAGTCACTTAAAGAGCAGGTTTCTAGCAATTTCTCCCCCCTTCAAGATATGCTATAGCTTACCCTCCAGTTTAGACAGTCCTCCCAAAAGTTCCATTTATTTCACAGTACATGCAAGCAATAACACAAAACGAGGTGTGGGTTAACTTATCGCCTGATAAGAGCACACCCAGAATAGCCCCCCCCCCCCAGTAATTATTGTAAGAAAAAAAAAGAAAAAAAAATGTTTATGATATATGTATGAACATTAGTTTTAATAGGTGAAATGCTGAAAAATAGTCCTCTGTCATATCAGTATAAGCCCCCTCACCCACCACCAATGGCAGAGATAGGCTATTTTACTTTGTATTCAGTTGTTTTTTATTAAATTTATAATGTATTTTGTGCTTTTAGGAAGAGTGACAGCATCAGCAGTCGTTGTGAGCGTGCCGTCCGACTTGTTAGGGAGCGAGCGTGTTCCACATCAGTATTTACTGAAACATCATGTTTCTTGCCTCCCCCCCACCATACTGAAATAATTTGTTTGATGTGTGCAGTTTTGGTTACTTTTTTGATCACGTCTTGACAATGCCAGGTAAATGATTTTGTTGCTTTAATATTAAACAGTAGGCTTCAGTGGGAGCGAGTGTGTCACTCAGCGGCCGCCGTAACCATAGATATTTGTTTGCTGCTTCCGTGGGTGGTTTATGGTTTTTAAACTGTAACTATTGGAAAAGAAATATGTTTTTGTTTTGTGGTGAGATTAGTTGAGTTAGTTTGTGGGTTATTGCAGCTTGTAACAGTATGGTGTACATGTCAGAAGGAGGGACTCCAGAAAAGGCGAGCAGGACTGTGGAAATTGAGAGCAGTGGGAGTGAGACATGGGTCTGAGAAAAAAAAATGTTCAGTAAGTTTAATACAATTTTACTGATGTAAAAATTATTTTGGGGTTCTGTGGGAAGTGGCACCTTGCATACAGTGTATGCCACTTTTCTGGTTTGTGTGGTGGTGTCACTGGTCTCCCACTGTAAATATTGTTTTGAGAGATTCTACCCGAGAAGCTGAGAGTTGCAGAGGGAGAGCAGTGGCAGACGGATTAATTTGTGTGCTGTGTCTTGGTTGGCACATGTAGTGCCCGTTGAAGCAATATCAGCTGACAAGAACACGGCTGGAAAGGCCTTCCAGCCAATCAGCATTTAATGTTTTTCTTGCCCATTTTATAAGCAAAATTACTCATAAAACAGCTCCGTGAAGCTGGTATCTAAAATGCTAACATTCCCCAGAGCCGTACCCCCACACTTTCACATTTCGTGACGTCAGTACAAGAATGGCATGAGGGCATGCTCCATAGACTACAATGAGGCCAATTTCTATAAGTTGTTTTTATATTTTTATGTCGACTTATAGGCTGGCCACCACTCAACTAACAAGGGCTTTGTTAGTTCAGCGGTGGCCTTCCTTTCAAATTCAGCACTTAAAAGTATAAAAACCTATAAAAATGTATTTTATTTATTTATTTATTAATTTTGGTAATCGGGTACACCCGCTGGGCCCCAGATGTCCCTTTTTCAGGGGCGACCAGGTGAAACATTACATATTATGGACAATTCCGTTATACAGATACAGAAAATTAAATTGATTACAGTAATTATTGTACATATACAAGGTATTCAGAGGTATATAGTTATACAAGATATGATACAGTGTCAGCGGCTCAGTAGGTAGCACACTCACCTCTGAGGCCGGGAAATCAGAGGGCTGTGGGTTCAGTTCCCACATTGGGCACTTGGGTTAATATCCCAGTACTGACACTGTAGTGCAGCATGAGAGGGGTGCTGTACTTCTGAGGTTCTGTCTTTCGGATGAGACGTTAAACCGAGGTCCCATCTGCCTGGATTGGTGGTAGTTCAGGTGGATGTTAAAGATCCCATGGCACTTATCAAAAAGAGTAGGGGAAGGTTTTTATTAATAAACAGAACAACACATCAGAAAAACAGTAATACAATTCATGGAAAATAAGAAAAAAAAACATAACAAAGAGAATATCAGTAATACTCAATTCTCTGACAGCATAATGATTCAACCTATTTTGTCTTTCAAAAAAGGAACCTCTTTCCACCTCATAAGCCATACATTTTTGGACAAACAGTTGCATTCAGAATCACATTGTAACAACAAATCATGTTCAACATGTTGAAGAACTTCAAGTGGTGAGTGGTATAACTGTTGTAGAGTAAGGTGACATCTGGCATGCCATAAATGAAACTTGAACATAGCAAACAGCAGCCATACTACACCTGCATCCAACAAAGTAGAATGTAGCAAACAACCTCCCACAACTTCCAGATATGTAACAGCCCGCCAGAAAGGCTGGCTCCAACAGGCAGAAAGGGTCATCCAGAATTCTTGCACAAAGGGGCAGGAAACAAAAACATGGGACATTGTTTCCTCCTGATTAATGCAAGTATCCCTCAGACAAACACATTCAGTAACCATTTTATGCTTTAAATTCCCCCTAACATTGAGACGCCCATGACAACTAAGCCATAAAACATCCCATAATCTAGATGGAATCCATTTATCTACCAAACTTTTAAGGAGGTTATCTACATGACCATCCGGTACATCCTTAAAAACAGGGACTATGGAATGTGCTTTAGATTGTAGGACATCATAAATATATTTGCACGATTTGCAATACACGTGGGCCGGAAGTAACTTTCATCTATTAAGTTTCGATATCACAGGTCTGACATAAATCGGGTAACTAGGAGTGTGTTCATTTTTCTGGCTCATACCTGGCCACTCTGAGGACAATTTAGGTAACCAACCATACGCATAAATCACCCATAACACAGAGTGTGGACGATTAAAGTCTAGTAAATTCCAATGAAAAAAAATACTATAGTAAAAAGTAATTGGATTCACACAATTCAAACCACCCTGTGCAATAGGAAGATACAACACATCTCTTTTAATGGGATTTAGGCGACTCCCCCAAATAATTTGAAAAAAAAAGACCCAATAAAGTGGCTTCCAAACCAGAAGGAATGGGGTATAGCGCACTAAGGTATAAAAATTAAGAGAGAAGTAAAGATTTAGTAATATAACCTTTTTCTGTTTAGTTTGTTGCCAAGACTTCCATAATCTGATTCTGTACTGAACTGCCTCAATTTTAGTTGACCAATTAAGTAACGCATTATCATCTTTACCAAAATCAATACCTAAAATTCGGACCGGGCCCAGTACGACAGGAACGCCTTGCAGCTCCATAACCTCAGGAATGGCAGTATGCAGAGGATAAAAAAAACTCTTAGTTTTATTAAGGAGGAACCTGCAACATCCGAAAAATTAGAAAAATGATGTAACACCTTATCTCCAGAGGTCAAATCAGCAACAAAGACACAGACATCATCAGCATAAGCTGAAATTTTGGCCTCAAGGGTACTATGAGGGGAAGCAATACCAAGAATCCGCACATCTTGAGCAATTGTACGTAAAAGCGGATCCAAACTAAAAACATAAAGCAATGGACTCAGAGGGCAGCCTTGTCTCACCCCCCGACGAATAGGGATATAGGAACCCATGTAAGCATTTACCAAGGGCATAGCATAAGCATGACTATAAAGCAAAGCAAAGCAATCCAGGTTATAAAGCGATCGGGAACTCCATAGGTTCGTAAAACCTGAAACAAATAACTATGCGGGACCTGATCAAAGGCCCTTTGTTGATCCATGGACATAAGAAAACCCTTTATAACATCAACTTTACCAAGCTCTATTAGTTCCCGAAGCAAAAGGAGATTATTATAGAAAGATCTGCCCGGTACTGAACAGGATTGATGTAGGGAAATCAAGTGTGGAGCTATGGACAACAATCTGGTATTCAATATTTTCATTAAAATTTTAAAATCCATATTAAGGAGACTTAAAGGCCTCCAATTGGAAAGTAAAGTTCTATCACCTTTCTTATATAACAAAATCTGAATTGAAGTACAAAAATGGAAATCGAGTGTGACGTTGCAAAGCCAATTAAACACTACTGTGAGCACATCACAAACCAAAGGACTACAGGTTTTATAAAATTTACAGGGCAAGTCATTATCACTAGGCCGTGTTATTCCGTAAATGGAAATTTCCTTTAACCTCATCAACACTAATCGGAGCAACTAAAGCCCGTAATAGTATATCAGAACAAGGGCAATATGGAGAGGAAAGGAATTGTTCTACACCAGCGCTATCCACTGGAGATGCAGCATATAAGTATGAAAAATGCGAGAAGACTGCTCGCAAGACATCCGGAAATGCAGTGTAACTAGTACCAGCAGCATCCACAACTTCAGTCAGAAGGCGATCCACAGAACGCCTATGACTACAATCCAAAACATCCCCCAATGCAGATTTATTAGCAGAACAAACCCTATGTTCATGTAACAGGGGAGTAGCTCTAGTATACTGTAGTGCAGCCATTTCTTTTTTTACATTCTGTACCTGTGCTGTCAAAGATAAGCCTTGTGAGTGTATAGCTGAATATGTTTCCAACTGCATACGTAAAGACAAATATCTCTTATATTTAGTCACTGCAGCATATTTAGATGTCCTCCTAGCCAAAGTAGAGATTTCAGATTTAGTGAGTAGCCACCAATCTAACAAATCTTCAGAAAGTCCAGCTAGTGACATTCGAGCTTTCAACAAATCATGAACTTGGGCCAAAAACCAGTCATCAAGTAGCAGTAAAGAATTCAGTTTCCAATATCCCTGACCCAGTTTAGCATGAGGGCCTACCCCCAAAGTGGCAGTTACCACATTATGGTCTGAAATCTCCACTGGAATGGTTTGAGCTTTAATCACCCTCAAAGCTGCAGAGAACAAAAAGAAAATCAATCCTAGTGGATAAGGCGCCCTTAAAAAAAGTATGTCCACCAGTAGGATGACAAACCCTATAAACATCCTGTAAACAACTCTGGACAATAGTGTGATTGAGACAATGTGTATCACAGAAATCCTTATCAGTCCGGGCCCCCCGATCTGATTTATGCACTACACAATTAAAGTCACCACCCCATATGAGAAAGCGTGACGTGAACAAAAAAGGCTGCACCTCACGAAAGAGATCCACTGACCTTCCTTCGTAATTGTGCATAACCAATTAATTCCAAGTGTAAAGTAAATAAGTAAACCGATATTAAGGTCTGTCCCATAAGCAGTTCAACCAACTTGGTAACATGAAATCCATCACCCCTAAACAACACCCCAACACCACTACATGTGTCTAACCCTAAAGAAAAAAAAAAAAAAAAAAAAGAAGGACCCCATCGCCAAAGCTTTTTGGCCATATTAACCAAATGAAGGGTATTGAGACGGGTATCCTGAATAAGGCAAATATCACACGCCAAATCACTCAAAAGTTGAAAAGTAATCAGGCGCCTACGAGCATTTTTCACACAGTTCACACTGAGGGTGGCTACAGTGAGATGAAATGCCATGGCCATGAAAGAGAATCAGATAAAGGGTCGAAATAAAAATAAGTCAACATCAAGTAACCCTTCCCTTTCTAGTACTTCTCCGGGGTCTCACCCCGACCGCGGGTTCGGTATCCATAGGCAACTCCTTTGATTTATCATTCTCAGAATCAGAGGATACCATAGGTTGGGAGGAGGTGTCAGAATCAGCTTCCACATCGGAAGACTGAGTGTGATGGGACAGGACCTCAAATTTATTACTTAAGGGAATAGAGCCACCAGGAGAAGATGCTTTAGACAATTTGGCCCTACCCGTAGTCTGTTTTTGAGCCTGTTTCTTTGTCTGAACACTAGGCTCAAGAGGGGGCATAATAATAATATCCAGAGTTTTGTCAAGGACAGGCACAGGTTCAGCAGGAACCAGAGAAACAACAGAAAGAGGGGGAGGGGGGGACGTAGAGGAAGGGTCCTGTAAAACTGGTCATGGAACTTCCTGTAAAGGAGGCTCAGAGGAAGGTTCAGATACAGAAACCACTGACTGGGGAGCAGGCACCACAATATCAGGGCATAAAGGGGGACCAGTGACTACCTTAACATGTGAAGAAAGGGACCTTGCCGTAGCAATATCCTTTTTCTGGGCATTAAGAAGGATCACATCCTGATCTGGGCTATCTTCCCTGTTATGGGAAGCCCAGGACAGGATCTAAAACCATGACCTAGTTCTTCACACAGGTTACACTTTAGTTCAGAATTACAATCTGCACTAGCATGGCCAAAAAGATAAACAAAGGGAACATCGTAATCTATCACAGGCTGCACTGAGATGGGAAGGGGAGCCACATTTAAAACAGGTACGAGGCTGCCCCACATAGAAGCAATGTCCCCGTTCCCTACCTAAAAACAAACTATAAGGTAAGTGCATGGGACCCACATTAGTATTTCTAAGTCGCACCCTATAACGCCAACCACCAGTCCACAAGTGTTCAGAGTCAAATATAGGCTGTGGCAACCCCAAGACATCACAGCGTTTAGCTAACCAGTGCGTAATATCACTAGCTGCTACATTCTCATTTCGAAACAAAATGGTGACAGTTTTAATAGAAGGTCTAGTAAGTGGGATACCCCGAAATGGTAGCCACAACTCAGTGTATTTAAGAGTATCGTACTTTGTCCAGAATCTATCTAATCCTCTAGGGCTTTGAAAACTAACGTCATATAAGGAAGAATCTGATACGTGAATCAATGCAAATATTTTGTTTGTAAAAAAACCCAAAGATCCTTTCAAAAGTGACTTTCCCACATAGAGAAGGTCTGGAGCTACATCAAGACCCCCAATATACTGAAGGCGGACCGCATTCTGTCGTTGAAGAGGGGGGGGGGGTGTCCTGAAACGTATCCCTTCTACGAAATTCTTCCCAAGTAGATTTAACCTTGTCCCCAGGGTCAGGAGAAGGGCCCGGAGGAGGGTCAGGGAGCGGGACATCCATGTCCATTTTATCACCCCACGCTGGTCCCCAAGATCTAGGGCCTTCATCACCCGAAGAGGAGGGAGGCAAAGAAGGAACTTTAGCCAGCAGAGTAGTATCCAATGCAGGATGCTGAACATCCTCAGCACGCAAATCCAAATCCGGGCTACCAGGCAAAGTTGGAGGCAGGTCTATCAAGGAGGGCTGTTGCCCTCCACAACCAGGTATCAGGCTATGGGCAGGGTCAGGTATCCAGTGCCCTGAAACGCCTGGTTTCCAACCCGCACTCCGCAGGGAGGCCTCTAAAGAGACAGGTAGTGGGCAAGGGCATAGCTACCGATACGCCCGACACGCCACGGCGTGCTGTTGCAGATCAGCGGGGGTAGTAGGTGCCAGCTGGTCTCTGCATTCCTTTGTTTGTTTTTTTTTTTCCACATTTCGCAGGTTTTCCCAGCCAGTCTTTGTTTTTCAGGTCGGGGGGTGGGGTGGGGTCAGCTTAAGCCTAACCTGCTTACAAGTCCATCGGACCTGATTGAGAAATATGTTGCTGTCTCTCAATCAGGCCCGTTTGCCAAGAAAGGAGGCGTGGTACTGGGCTAGTAAGGGGCGGGTTAAGGGCGGGCGGGCTTTTTAAATGCCCCTGTAAAATGCTGCGTGGTCTGTGTTTTTTTAATTGTGACTGAAGAGAGAAGGACAGGGCATAGTGGAGAGTTGGGATCGGGATGGAACTATTAGATGGGAGCCGCAGCCGGAGGATTTTCGGCCCGAAAATTTCGGGAAGGTACTGTCAGTGTCTGCTGTTTTCACTCTTGTGAGGCCGGGGCAACCGCTGAGTGAATTTTGCCGCCACAGACTGAGAGACTCGAGAGAGGGAGAGTGCGAGCGCGACTAGCGAGGATTCTGAGGAGTCTACTCTAGATGAAACAGTATCAAGTTGCAAACAAGAAGCAACCGCCATCGGAGTCAGCCAGTCAGACGAGAAAAGTCAAGAAAAGGCAGACGAGTCTGAGTTTGGACTGTCCTGGGACCTAAGACTCCTAACAGTCACCACGCTGAGCTGAGCTGCCTGCTGAGGCACTTCAGGTGAGTCCCTTTAATCTTTTGGGGCAGTGGCCATGGGTACCTTGCCGGCTTGCTTTTAATCTCATCCAATCTGCTGGAGAATGGTCTGACTACCTATCCTCTCTCCTGATGCTTACCCTACCCCATGATTTGCCATGCGTTCTGTCACACTAGGGCTCCTAGTCCTTCATGCTGCCATTTGTGGCACACTTTGTGCGTGGTAGTACTAGTGGTCAGCAGTGTAATGGGGCATCCAGTTTTTACCTGTTTTACACAGTCACCGCTAGTAAGGGAGAAGAGAGAGAATGTTGCTGACAGCTGGGAGCACATAGTGAGATTGGAACTGCAGAAAAATTGGTGGGGGGGGTGTTAAGGGACTAGGGGCGACACAGTCATTGGGGAACTCTGGTGCAGGATTCAGTGGGTGGCTAAGTTCATAGATCTGCTGTTTAGCCACTCAGTCAAATTGCAATATATAGCGAGGAAGTGTTTTCTGTAACACTAATCAGAAATGTGTACGCCCTTGTGTCAGATCACTTCTCCCAGCTCAGATTAGACCAAGAAGACCTGACTGGAGTTTGGACCAATGAAAAGTGTTTTGTTAATTTTACACTCCATACAAATTTGATTCTAGAAAACAGTCGCACAAGGAACTGAATGGAGAGAAGTGTTTTCGTGGGTGCACAGATATTTTGGGAACTGGCCCCTTCCTTCCCACCCACTTGAGCAGTTCCAGCATATTGTGTGTGTGTGTGTGTGTGTGTGTCTGCTCAACTGAGATGCAATATTCATTTTTAGTGCTGCTTATTGCTTCCATCCAGTTTTGCAGGGGCAAGGCAAGGATTCAAGCACACACTGGGGGTGGGGGCAAGGAGCCTGCAAGGTCATAAGCTGCAACAGTGCTCAACCACCTCAGGACCAGGGGATGACTGGGACACACCCTGTTAAGGTGGGTGCCTGGGAAGAAGTGAGACTCCGAGTACTGAAAATTTAGGCTGTACATAAAATGTAGACCATTCTACATTGCAAGGTTTATCCAAATCAGTACCCTCTTTTTTTGCCTTATTTGAAAACAAGGCACAATGAGCGGAGGCTCATTTCCAGGTGCGAGAAGGGACTAGAGAGGCTATATAAACAATTTTCAGGAAGTTTTGCTAATGCTGCCACTCTGAGCTCTTGGCTGGGGGCTTTAGGAATAGCCGCCCTTCAGAGGTATTAGCGGCTGAGCGGTGAGCCAGATTAACGGAGTACATGGCTGCTGTGAGTGTAGTTTTCTGGGGTGGGGCGGGGGATCTTATTTTTTATTTTTTTTGTTTTAGTCCTTTTTTACATTACACAACTTTGTCTTGTAGAGTGAGGGGTGCTGTGGGAGCTGGGAAGGGAACTAGAGCAGACAGTGTTTTCTTCATGTGGGAACTTGCTGAAGTTGAACTTGTGATTTCCAGATGTGATCACTTGACATTGAGTGGACTGCTGCTTGCCTGCTTCCAATGGTGTCCCTCAATTTAGAATTATTTTTCAAGCTGACAGTCATTACGTGGCTGTCTTATTACTGTTTCCTTTTCACTTTTCAAGCAGTTCTGAATTGAATTGAAATGTTTCCTTTATTGTCGACTGAACAGTTCTGTATGTTGGGACAAGCAGAATGAGACTATGAAGCACAACAAAGGGAACAGTCTGTTAATTCCATTTGCAGTTATTACTGGAGGAAGAAAAATAATTTTTCTTCTGTCCAGAAACTTTGAATATAGCTGCTCATAGTCTCAAGTTTAACTGTGTGGTTATCTTATAACTGTAGGTGTTCTGTGGTGTTTTTTTTTTTTTTTTCAATTGGTTCATGGCATTATTTTATTGCTGGTAGTGTTTTACCCTCTCTCTTTGGCAAAGCGCTGTTGAATGCTATGGTTTTCCAAATACAGTAAATTAATTTCAACCCACACTTGTTCTAGACAGTGCCTTGTCCACTTGGCTGATGTGGCTCTTCATAATAGAGTGCAAGCTGCTTTGTGAATGAGCATCAGATTTTAAGAGTTGTGAGCAGAATTTTAAAATTAATTTACATTTTTACTCAAGATTACAAATGAGAAAAATAATTTGGTATGGGAGGCAGAGTACCTAAACCAAATTCTGCTCATTGTAACTAAAAGGTAGTCTGGTGGCTGGCTAGTTTGAATGGACCTCTGTGGGACTGGCTACCTTGATGTGGTACAGAGGCTTGTCACAATACAACATTGTAACTTGGCCAATCTGGTACAGAGGCTTGTCACAATGCAATATTGTAACCAAAAGCCAGTCTGTTAGTCTGACATCTGTTGGTGGTGGGATGGTGGTGTGCTGGCATACAACACAGAAAATGACACTAGCGCCTGAGAGGGCATGGACGGTGGGGGAGGGGTAGCTCACCCTAAAGGGGGGTGGGTAGCGATGAGTCCACTTGGTGTGCAGCTCAGAAATTCTTGGTTACACCCCTGGTAGTGGGCTAGAACAAGGCAACAGAGTGGGAGGAGGCAAAACAGGCGAGACAGTCTGCGCATTAGGAGGTGAAACACACGGTCTAGGATGCATAGTACTCACAAGTTCGCCAGGCAAAGTCGCCGCCAAGTTCAAAGGCGGAGAAGACACTGCTTGATCCAGATTTGTAGGAGCAGAAAATTCCAAGGGAGCATGGTGCAACACTGGTAGGACCGGTGCTACAGAAGATTGTTGCCGACTCTGCACCTCCAAAGAGCCCAAAGGTACCGCATCCGTAGTGAAAGCAGAAAGATCCTCCACAGCCCCTAGTTCTGGTGGCAGAGTCCATGTCCCAGGAGAGGCTGACTCAAAAGGGCTAACGTCATCAACAGCAGCATGTACCTGGTCCTGATGTGCAGCAAGGAGGGACTTCAACCAAAGTTCATCCGCAGGCAAAAAATCTGACGATGCAGAGGCAGACTGAGCAGGTAAAGATTCATCTGGTACAGCAAGATCCACAAGCACATCAACAAAATGGTCAGACGTCCTCAGTACTTCAGGCTCCAAAGCTGGACCTGCAGGAGTGGAGCTCTGCTCTCCTGCAGGTACACCAGCAGACTGACTGGATCCCACGAACGAATCCATGGTCCAACAGCGCCCCCACACAGAGTAGGGGAAAGTTTTATTGAGACAGAAAATCATGTAACACATACCAGTACTGCACAAAATCTACAAACAACAGAGAGAGGAAAAAGGAATACAAAGGTAATACAGTATATAACAATTTGCAAACCAGAAAGAAAGGCATTACAAAGATATAATGAAGGAATAACCATCAAGTCACAGCAAAATCTGAGTCAGTTATCCAAGGAAGTGCAATCCATAAAGCAAGCAGGCGTGACTCTGAGTGCATGTTTTGTTCAAGTTCATAGATGGTTTTCAAATCTTCACTATTTTCTGTTCTAATTCCAAATATATGCAGTCTTTCTGTTGTAGAGCAAACTTACATCTAGCCATCCAAATGTTCCATTTAATTACAATGAAGACAAGATTTAAAGTATCTGCATGCCAGGAGGACCATTGAGGGAAAAACACCATACATAAGCATCTGAAAAGTTACAGACTGAAAAATCGGGTAGCTCCACTGTCGTGCCAAAAGGCCCACCAATTCTGAATAAATGTACATTCAAAAACAAATGGGAGATTGTCTCCAATGCATCTGTGCATAATGGCCTAGAACACACTCTATCCGGAAGCTGTTTATGTTTGTGGTTGGCTTTAACATTTATCCGTTCATGGCAAGATAGCCAATGAAAATCCCACATATGTGCAGGTATTCTTTTACACCGTAACAAAGATAAAAGAGAGGAAAGATGCTGGACCGGACAGTTCTCAAAAGGGGATTGTGTCAAACAGACAGAGGAGAGAAGAGTCTCATATAGGGTCTTATGCGGATGGGCAATAAGTATCTGAGGCGATACTTTCCATTGTTTCAAGCGTAAAAACATATGTTTCACATACAATGGCGTGCCTTCTGTATGTCGTAACACACGTAAGGAGTTGTGTTCCCTGGTGGAACCAAACTCCACAGGTATCATAAAACCACATTTCCCACCCTCTCTGAGACTTGATCAGAAGAGGTCTCAGATTAGCCGTAAAAAAATGCTAGAAAACAACAACAGAGGATTTATCATACCAACACCTCCCTCCATAGCAGACAAATAAGTAGCATTTCTCTTGATCGGGTTCAGCCTGCTCCCCCATAACGCCTGAAAGAAGAGGCTGAAAACCATTGTTTCCAGTTGTTTTGGAATAGGAAAAACATAGCTTAAATATAGAAACAATGGAATCAAAAAGGTTTTTATCAAATAAACTCTCTTTTTCTTCCCAATCGACCCTCTATTCCAAGAGGCGACTTTCAGTTTACCCTGTTGCAATTTATGATCCCAGTTAAAAAAATCAGAATCTTTGGTCCCAAAATAAACCCCTAAAATACAAACAGGGCTCTCTACCAGACGTAGCTGGCCAATATAGGACATCGGGGCCACGACCGATCCCAACCTGATACCCACACTTTTGTCAAAGTTCAGACGGGCTCCCGAATAAGTTCCAAAGAACATACTTGTAGGGAGGTCATTACTGAGGACGTATCAGCTACTAGGAAACATATATCATCTGCATATGCAATAGCTGTAAACGGTGCACGTCTAGCAGGGCAGGAGATGGCATGAATCTGAGGGTGAACATTCAGGCGTCGAAGCAGGACATCTAAAAACAGGACATATAGCAGAGGACTGACAGGACAGCCTTGGCGGACTCCTCTTTTAACAGGAATCATAGGTCCTACCCACCCATTTACCACAGGGACCACCGTGGCCATCCTGTAGAATTTTTGTAGCCATCGTATCATGTCTTCTGGTATATGCAGAAAACGTAATGCCGTCCACAAAAAATCGTGGTTAACCGAATCAAATGCAGCCTTCTGATCCACTGAAAACAATGATGCCAGAGGTCAGGCCCGCAAATCCATGGGAAAACAGTTCTCGTAGGAGAATCAGGTGATCTGAGATTCGCCTGGTAGGTATAGAGCAAGACTGGGCAGGGTGTAAGACCTCGCCACAATGCCAGTCAGGACGCGAATATCTTCATAAGGATCTTGAAATCAGTATTTAACATGCAAAGAGGGCGCCAATTCTCAAGGAGGTGAATGTCGCTTTCTGTTTGTAGATATACAGCAAAGTACCCTTCAGAAATCTAATGGAATGTCCTCGCCACGAACAGGGCATTAAATACTGAGGTCAGTTCAGTGGCCAGTGAACATTTAACACTTTATACAAATCAGCTGGGAGACCATCTGGGCCAGGGTTTTCTGCAAGGGCAGCGAGGAAATCACTGAAGACAGCTCTTGCACCGTCACGGTAGCACATGCCACAGCCACATTCTGTTCCGAAGGGAGTGGGATCTCAAGATCCGTGAACAGGGTGGCAATGTCAGTCATAGTAGCTGGAAGGGGGGAGAACAAGGTGGTCGTGTGATCTGTCACAATCTGCAGAATTTCAGAACGTGTAGAGTATAACGCACTTACAGAATTCGCTAGGCTCAGCATTGATTTCTGGGAAACAAGACGTGAATTAGACTCAAAGGGGCAAACTACGTCCCGTGGTCCAGACATGTGGAATTTATGTTGATGGTACAATTGTTGGGATTGTTTGGACTGAAAACAAAGCATGCCCCTCCGTATTGCTTGTATTTGAAGAGATAGGTCCTGACCAGTCATATGTGCTACAGACAGCAGCGACTGTAGATGAGTTCTTTTGTAAATAAGCCAAATAATCCTCCTACATTTTGTCGACTGTAACTTTTCAGATATATAATCAGGGCATGTTTAGATCCAGCCACCAACGATCGGATTGTTATAGCAAATAAACACAGATTTACGAGCAGATATAAAGGACAGAATAAATCTTTGAAACATCAGGTCCTGCAACAGGAAGTGTTAAATTTCAAAATCCTGGCCCTTGCTAAAAGGGGCAACTGAGCCTATACTGACTGAGAGTAGTTTGTGATCAGAGAAGGCCACTGCCTGTACCTGAGCAGAACTTATTGGCAACGTACGGGACAAAAAGACAAAATCAATCCTTGTTGCCAACGTGCCCTTTTGAAATGTGGGGGTATGTTTGGTCGTGAAAGAGAGGTAAGCATCAGTCAAGTGCGCCATCCAAATTAATTTATCCAATTCATGGGAGTCACAAAAAAAATTTTTGGTGGTGGCAAACGAATTTTTGTCTTGAAGACTCAGGCCACAGTTAAAATCGCCAGAAAAAATCACTTGGAAGGGCGTGTGTAAATAAGAGGCGAATCAAGGAAAATAAGGCTATCTTGAAATGACTTAACTTGTAAGGGCATAAATGTTAATGGCTCGGTACGGGCAGTTACCTAAAACAAAATCTAAAATGAGGACCCTACCAGGAACTAAATCAAACAGTTTAAGTAACCGAAAGTCTGGAATATTAATTAGAATGCCAAGACCTGAACAGGGGTCCGGGCCTACAGACCAAAACGATGGGCCCAAAAGCCAGTCTTGTTTAGCTTGTCTAATTTCCTGCACCGTATGGAGTCTAGTATCCTGCAACAAAAAGATACCCAATGGCAAAAGTCTTAAGAAGGAAAACACTAATTTATGTTTCTCTATACGTTTCATACTGTTTACATTGATGGTATGGCAAACGAAGTGCGCCATGTCATAAAAAATAAGGTGTCAAGAAACATCACAACTTTCTCTTCCCAGCCAAATTCTTTCCTTTCAGTTTAACTCTAGCCTTACGCTTTTGTGAGAGGCCGGTGCCCAGCTGGAGCTCTGAATCTGTAGAGCCATCAGGGAGAGAAGACGCGATGGAGGAAGTGTCAGACTCACCCCCCGCGTTGTCAGTAGATGGCTGAAGCACCTCGAAGGTATTAGACAGGGCTATGGGCTGAGTTATCAATGTCTTTGTAGGAGGTGGTGAAGTACGAGGTCCAGCCCTCAGAGACCTCCTACGCATAACAGTAAAAGGTTCACAGGGGGGTGGCATAGTACTAGGACCTGGGATTTGAGCCAAGTCAGATGTAGCTGACAGGGCATTTGTCGGTGGGGGGTTCCACCTCTAATGGTGTTCTATTAGGACCAGTCCTCTTCAATGTCTTTATAAGCGACATTGCAGAAGGACTGGAAGGAAAAGTATGTCTCTTTGCAGATGACACTAAGATCTGCAACAGAGTTGATGCACAGGGTGGGGTGGAAAGGATGAGAAGGGACTTGGCAAGGTTAGAGGAATGGTCAAATGTATGGCAGCTTAGATTCAATGCTAAGAAGTGCAGGTAATGCACCTGGGAAACAAAACCCAGGGAAGAGTACACAATAGGGGTGAGATACTAACAACAACAAAATGGAAAGGGACCTGGGGTAGTCATATCAGATGACCTAAAGGTGGGCAAGCAATGTGAGAAGGCAGCAAGGAGGGTTGGGGGATACTGGGATGCATAGGGAGAGGCATCACCAGTAGAAAACAGGAAGTTATTATCCTCTGTACAGACAGCTGGTGAGACCCCATCTGGAGTACTGTGTGCAGTTCTGGAGACCCAATCTCCGAAAGACATAGACAGGATGGAAGCTGTCCAGAGGAGGGCAACTAAAATGGTGCAGGGTCTGCACCGGAGGACATATGAAGAGAGACTTAAGGAGCTTAATATGTATAGCCTCGAGGAAAGGAGGAGAGGGGGACATGATAGAAACTTTCAAGTACCTCAAGGGAATCAACAAAGTCCAAGAGGGTAGCATCTTTCAAAAAAAGAGGTGTGCAAGAACAAGAGGGCACAATTTGAAGATAGAGGGGCGGCTCAGAGGTAATTTAAGGAAGTATTTTTTCACAGAGAGGGTTGTGGATGCATGGAATGGCCTTCCGGAGGAGGTTGTGGAGTCAAAATCAGTGGTGGAATTCAAGCATGCATGGGATAGTCATAAGGCAATTCTGGGGATGGGGGTAGGAAGAAGTAGGCTGCTGGTTAACTAGGATCTGCAGCTTATCCAGTAGGTAGGGAAATGGGCAGACTGGGTGGGCCAAGCGGTCCTTATCTGCCGTCAAATTCTATGTTTCTATGTTCTCACAATATCGGCTTTCTGGGGAGCAATGACCAGGGTAGGCACAGGCACAGGGGTCTGCAAAGCTGGGATCACCGCCTCTGCAGGGGGTGCGGCCACTATGGTATGAAGCCGAGCTTTTTGTGCCTGTTTAATCACAAAGCGTTGATCAACGCCACCATCATGATTCGCCTGAGCGTGGGCAGACCAGTGGCAAGTTTGAAAAGAATGTCCTAGCTCTTCACAAAGGACACATCTGCTAATATTCCGGCAATGGATCCCAACATGACCCAACTCACCACAATTATTACATTTTATCTTGTCACATACATTACTCAGGTGTGAGGGATCCCCACATCTGTAACAGGCTTTGGGCTGACCCGGGTAAAAGAGGACCCCCCTATCACGACCTAAGAAAAAGGAATTAGGTAAATGGACAGGGCCAGAGTCATTGGTATGTAACAGAACCTTAAACTTCCACCCTCCCGTCCAAATATTTTCCGTGTCCAGGATAGCTTCAAGTTGGCCCTGTACCTTACAGCGTTGTTTCAACCAGTACACAATATCAGACACATCCATGCCTTCACTTCGAAACATCACCGTAATGGTCTTAAAGGCGGGTTTCGAGAGGGGGACGGCCTGAAAGGAAGTCCACAAAGCAGTATTCCGCAAGGCGTGGTACCTAGCCCAAAAGCGGTCTAGGCCACGAGACGTCTGGAAACTCACATCGAATGTGAATTCGCCTGATACATGGATCAGAGCGTAAATCTCATGGGCAAAAAATTTCAATGAGTCCTTCAACAGAGTTCTGGCCACATACACGCGGTCAGGAGGTTCTGGAAGTCCACCTCTATAAACAAGTCTCACAGCATTATGTCTTTTCGCAGCAAGGACAGGGTGATGAAATAAAGAGGAGAAGGAACCTTATCCTTATTAACAGAATCCAAGACAGTTACTGCTTTACCATCAGATGGGGGGCATACTTCTGAAGTGGGCTTTTGCACAAGGGACAAAACAGGATTTTGAGTGAGTTGAAGTTCCATCGGCATGCTCAAGGGGTCAGAAGAACACTGTGAAGCCGGTTTCCCCTGTTGCACTTCCAGGAAGTCCTCAGGACAGGGGGACCGAATGGGGACGGACCGGAGATCCAATGCCCAAGCCCAGGTTCCTGAATCCACCCAGCACCACGCAATGCGGATTCTACTGACCAGGTAGGCTCTACATCATTACCAGCAGTGTGTGCAGGGATTTGCAAAGAAGGTCTGCCATCCGGGGGTGGCTCAGGGAGCGTATCGTGTGTTCCAGCAGAGCAGTTCATCGGCACCTGCAAAGCGGGCCTTGTGTCAGGACCAGTAACTAACAGTATCGAACTCTCCAATGCAGGCGACAGCACAGGGGGCATTCCTGATAGCCCTGTGAGTCCCTCAGAGAGATCGGAGGAGCCATCGCCGTCTGTAGCGGCACTCTGTACACACAGTAGATCATCTTGCATAGTTGGAGCATGTAGCGCCGAATGGCAGACCAACTCAGCCAAGCGCTCTCCAACGTCGCAGTCCTGCATTTTCATACTCATCAACGTGTCTTCCACCACTGGGATAGCAAGAGAGGTAATATTGTCCATTGCCGTGAGGGCAGGGAGAGGTATAGTTCCCACAATAGATACATTCCTGGAGGTACTTTCAGACGAAACAGTCGCTTCCTTAATCATAACAGTGTCAGTCGAGGTCTCCAAACATCCAGAGACAGGAGCTAAGACCAAGTCTCCTGCCTCCCCAGCTACCTCTGCAGCAAGCACAGGAGGTTCCGCCATCTTGGACAGAGTATTCCCCTCTGTCGAGTAGGGGAATTTCTTCAGTGTCCTGCCAAATTTCCCTATTTCACTAAAAATACCACCAACAGCTTAATCTGGTTCAAGGTCAGTTGGCATTCATCTGTATCCCCCTCCCCCGGGTCATGCCTGAAAATAGGCAGGATTTGCCTAGTGCACTTACCCGGTCAACAAAAACTAACTAAATAAAAATAAAATATTCAGAGGTATATAGATTTATTCACAGGAATGCAATATAAGCCATCATTTAGAGTTGGGAGAGGAGGGAGGAGGGTGGGTAGGGGTGGGGGAGGGAGCCTGATGAAGGGTTTCCAATCTTAGGTTGGGTTGGGGGTGTCAGGTGCCCTGGCAGAGGCATAGGCAAGGTGCGAACAAGTGGGCATTGAGTCTGGTGCGGAAAGTATTTGAGGATGGGGCTTCCTGCACCATGGGTGGAAGTTTGTTCCACAGTAGAGGGGCCATGTAAGAGAAGGACCTTTCACCAGCCTTAGTCCTAAGCCTCGGTACATTGAGAAGGGTTCTCGTGGAGGTCTGGAGGTTCCATGGGTTGTGCTTGGGGGCAGTGAGCCCAGCGAGACTGGGAGGAGGGGATGGACCCATGAGCTTGCGTGCTAGGATGAGCAGCTGGTACTGGAGTCAAGCTTCAAGAGAGGGCCATTTTAGCATTGCTAGGGTGTCACAGTGGTGGCTTCTGGAGTGCACCTGTGTGGCGAATCGAGCCACCTTGTTGTACAAGGCTTGCAGTCTGGTGGTCTCTAGCTTGCCCAAGCTGTACATGACAGGGGCAGCATATGTCAGTGTGGGTAAGAACATGCTTTGGGCAATCGAGATCCGGGCTTGGGGGATCAGCTGGTCCTTGAGGCGATAAAGGGAACCAAGTTTGTTATGGATGGTTTTGGCCACTTGGTTGACGTGGTTTTTTTAAGGTAAAACCTTGGTCGATTGTGAGGCCTTGGTATCTACATTCATGACCTCAATCCCAATGCCAGAGGCCAAGGTAAGCTGGAGTGCTTGTGTTCTGTCTTGGCCAAGGGATCTTGGTCCAAACAGCATGGCCTTGGTTTTGGCAGTGTTAAGGACCATTTTGTTCTCTATCAGCCAGTACTCCAGCACTGTTAAGTCAGATTGGAGGAGGTGGCCGAGGTCTGCCAAGTCATCCAGGGAGCGGTAGATGACCACATCGTCAGCATACTGTACCACCGAGCTGTCTCCACAGTTCTCTGTTAACTCTTTAGTGAACAGTGAGAACAGGAAAGGGTCCAGTATTGACCCCTGCGGTACTCCCTCTTTTAGTGTGAGTGGGTTCGATACCGCACTCCTCCACATAACTCTTTGTGTACGCCCTGTCAGGTAGCTCTCAAACCATTTCAGAGTGTGGGAATCGAGGCCCAGCCTGCCCAGCTTCATCAGCAGGTGTTTGTGGTCAGCCAGGTCGAATGCCTTGGAAAGGTCGATGAAGACTGCTCCCGTGGGTACTCCTTGGTCAGTAGTGGTGAGAACATCGGCCGAGAATTTGGTCAGAGCTGTGTCTGTGCCATGGTTTGTTCTGAAGCCGTGCTGCGAGGAAGCAAGAAGCTGGTGAGAGTTGAGGTAGTCCATAATCTGGCCATAAACAAGTTTTTCCTGTATTTTCGTCAGTATACAAAGCAGAGAGATGGGCCAGTAGTTGACAATAGGTTGCTGAAGGCCTCCAATATGGATTGGGATTACATGGGCCTGTTTCCACAGATCTGGGATAGCACCCTCCAGGAGGGATCAGTTTATGAGCCAGGTCAAAGGTCTGGCAAGGGCAGGGGCTTCTGCCTTAAGCAGCCTTGGGTTTAAGCCATCAGGTCCTCCAGATCCCTTTGGTTTCAGGGACTTGAGAAGGACTAGGACCTCTTTTGCCCTGACCAGCTATAGGTGGAATGCTGGTCAGTCCATGCAAGCAGACTCCTGTGAGCAAGACTTCGAGTTTTGGGCCAGTAGGCCAGTCTTAAATGCATCCAGGTTAGTGAACTGGTGATTGAGTGATGAGGCAATTTGGTGATCATCACTCAGCAGCTGACCAATGACCTCAATGGGGCCAGGAACTGACTTGTTTTTACCCTTGATCAGTTTGTTGATATGGGACCAGAACAGTCTAGGTTTGCCTAGATTGGATTTCTGGAGGTGTGTGACATATTCCCTTTTGGCAAGTTTTGTTTCCTTCTTGCATTTGTTTCTGAGAGTTTTGTATACCACAAGGTCATTGGAGAGTTGGGAGTGTCTGTACCTTTTCCAGGCCTTGTCACGGCTGATCATTAGTTTTTTAAGGGTGGGGTGATCCACCTGTAGCAGTTTTTTTTTGTGCGGAGCATTTTAAGGGGTGCAAAGAGGTTTGCTACCTTCGTGAGAGTTTTCTGGAGGTAGTTTGTGGCCTCATCCAGGATAGGGAGAAGTCTTAGTGGATTCCAGTCAAGGTTGCCTAGGTGGGCATTGAGTAGGCCAGTATCAAGTTTTGAGTAATCTCGTGTGATGATTACCCTAGGTTGTACCTTGGGCACACTGTTTTTCCTGACACAGTATATTGGTGAATGGTTGCTCAGTGCGTCTGCCATTGTGCTAGCTGACTGGATGTTGGTGAAATTGGCCCCATTGTAGTCTACGGAGCACATTCTGCACCGTTCTTGTACTGACGTCACGAAACGTGAAAGCGTGGGGGTGTGGCTCCAGGCCAGGGAATGTTAGCATTTTAGATACTAGCTCCATGCAGCTGTTTCTGAGTAATTTGCAGTAAATATCCATGAAATAACTAGAACTTTTGGGAGGACCGTGAAAACCAGAGGGTAAGCTATAGCAAATCTTGGGGGGACTGTTTATTATTTATTTATTGAATTTTGTTGACCGGTAGGCCACTGGGCCCCAGAGGTCCCTTTTTCAGGGGCGACCCGAGGGTAAAAAATAACATACAGGTAAACAGAACAGTACAAATTGTTAAATAACAATGTTTGACAGTGAAAGATTTCATAGGGTTACAATCAGATAGGTGGTGGGGGAACATACAGTCAGTGGGACCTCTAGAGTTGGATATATATAAAACACTTTGCATGCACAAATCATGTAGATCTAGGGAGTACATGAGATAAAGGCTAGTAGTTGCCAAGAAACAAGATACCTTCCTAAGGGGCTTAGAGGAATGAAGGTATGGGTTACAATAAAGCTCACCTTCCTATGAGGGAGAGGCAGAGACGTGAGGTCAGGTCCTAAGGCATTGGCAATTACTCCTGTCAAGCAGGTGTGCTTTGAGTTTAGACTGGAAGCAGGGGCCAGACCCTGCCTCCCGTACCTCCAGTGGGAGGTTGTTCCAGTTGGAAGGGGCTGTGAACGCAAAGGACCTGGACCCAGCTTTAGTCCTTGTTTTAGGAACCTCGAGGAGAGTTTGTCCTGAGGTGCGGAGACTCCTCTGATTGGATTTAACCCTGACTAGCCCTTTGAGGCTGGGGGAGGAGAGGGGCCCAGTAGCTTAAATGTAAGGCAGAGAGTCAGGTAGATAAGGCAGGCTTCCAGTGACGGCCAACTGAGCCTTGCTTGGGCCTCGCAGTGGTGAGTTCTAGGGTGGGACATTGTGGCAAATCGGGCAATCTTGCTGTATAAGGTCTGGAGCCTGCCAAGTTCCATAGAGGCCACACCTTGGAGAACTAGGGCCGCGTAGGTGAACTTGGGGAGTAGGACGCTGGTTGCGATGGCTACCCTGGCTTCTGGGATAATCTGGTCCTTTATTCTATAGAGGATACCGAGTTTCACATGGATGGCTTTGGTGAGTTGGTTAACATGATTTTTTAGAGTGAAACCTTGGTCAAGGGTTAGACCAAGGTATTTAGTGGAGGTAACCACCTCGAGTTTATCTCCCCCTCTGGACTGCAGCTGAAGGCGCATCGACCGCTCAGTTCCCAGGGATCTGGGCCCGAACAGCATCGCCTTGGTTTTGCTGGTGTTTAATACCATTTTGTTCAAAGTGAGTCAATCCTCCATCTGAAGGATGTCCTCTTGAAGGGCATTCTCCAGTTCTTTTACATTAGGGGAGGCTCGGTAAATGACAGCGTCGTCCGCGTATTGGATGAGGCTGCTGCTCCCACAGTGTAAGTGCAGATCGTTTATAAACAGGGTGAAGAGAAGGGGGCGGAGTATAGATCCCTGTGGTACCCCTTCTTTGAGCAGTGCAATCTGGGAGACATTGTCCTTCCACTTGACCCTCTGGGTACGGCCAGTGAGGTAACTTGCAAACCATCCTAATGCATGGGTGTCCAGGCCAAGAGAGCACATTTTATGCAAGAGGAGGCTGTGGTTTACCAAGTCAAACGCTTTAGAGAGGTCAGTGAAGACCGCGCCCGTGCTGACCCGAGTCATTGTTACACAGGACTTCTGCTGAGAATTTGGTTAGTGCAGTATGTGTCCCATGCTTGGCTCTGAAGCCGTGGTGAGACGAGGAGCTTACTTGGTGTGTTTCCAGGTATTCGCGTAGTTGGGAGTAGACTAGCTTCTCTTGTATTTTCGCTATTGCGCATAGCAAGGAGATAGGCCTGTAGTTCCCTATAGGCTCGGTAGACCCTCCCTTGTGAATGGGAATCACTAGGGCCTGCTTCCATGGCTCAGGGACCGACCCCTCCAATAAGGACCGGTTTATCAGCCAGGCTAGTGGCTTCGCTAGTGCTGGGGCACCCTCCTTAAGGATTCTTGTCTGGATCCCGTCAGGGCCTCCAGTGCCTCTCGACTGCAGGGATTTAAGGACGAGCAGAACTTCCTTTACCTTAACCAGCCGCAGATGAAACTGTGGGCAGTCTAGTTCTCGGGGCAGGTGCTCGTTAGGCTTATTCCCGTTATCTACTATATATACTAGAAACCTGCTTTTTAACCTCCCCAGTGCTCCCAGGTTGCCCCTTAAAACATGCACCTGTGCATAGTGGGCCTTACCCAGTGAACAAAGAATAAAATAAAAAAGTTTTGCTGAAGTCCAAATACAGGACAACTGCGTGGCCACTGTCCACTGCACTAGTCACCCAGTCGAAAATGTCAATCAGATTTGTCTGGCAGGACCTCCCTGACACAAACTCAAGCTTCCTCACATCTTGCAGCCCATTTTCCTCGAGAAAGTCCACCAGTCTTTCCTTCAGGATAGTCTGCATCAGTTTCTCCATGACTGAAGTCAGACTGACCAGCCTGTAATTCCGTTGTTCATCCCTTGGACCACTTTTATAAAGAGGTACCACACGTGCAGTTCTCCAGTCCTGGGGCACACTGCCAGACTCCAAAGAGGTGTTAAACAGGTCTGCTAGTGGGCCCATCAGCACTTCTGCCAGTTCCTGTAGGAATCCTGGGTGCATGCTGCTGGCCCTGGGGACTTGTCTGCCTTCAGGGCCTTTAGGCTCTTTTGCACCCTGTCTATCTCTATTACATCATCCATGACTTCCCCTTCCCCCTCCCCTGCTCCCCTTCCTCCTCCCCACCACCCTGCTCTCATATGGTACTGGTCCATCCATGTCTCTAGTGAAAATAATGCAGAAGTAGTTGTTAAGCACCTCTGTTTTTTCTTCACTTCCTTTTGCCCATCCCCTCTCCTTTTTCAATCTGACAATCTCATCTTTACTATTCCTATTCTCTCTTGTATATTTGAAGGTCCTGTCCCTTGATTTTACTCCATGTGCAGCCGTACTTCCTTTGCAGCCTTTGGTTCTCTAACTGCTTTGCCCGTCACCCTTGATTTAGCACAACAGACCTCCCTAGCCTCTTCATTCTGAGTACGTTTGTACTTCCAGAAGACTACCTTCTTTTCCCTTATCGCATTTGCCAATTCCTTTCCAAACCAGCTGGGCTTTTTGGCCTTAGATTTCTTGCTTTTGACAGACACTAGTGTCCTTCATCAGTCCCCCTTTATTATAGCCCATTTCTGTTCTACCTCCAGCTCCTCTCTGATCCAAGCAAGGTGTTCTACCAGAATTTCTCCCCATCTTATTGTCAGCCTTTCTGAAGTTAAATACCCTCATCTTGGTCCTGACCATCCCTCTGCTCATGTACAGGTGGAATGACAACGTAAGGTGGTCACTTCCTGAGAGTGGCATTTCCACCTGTACATCCTGAACATACTCACAGTTGGACAGGAACAGGTCCAGTATGGCTCACTCCCTAGGGGGCTCCATGACACCCTTTGTCAAGAATGCACTCTGGAATGCATCCAATAATACTTGTTTCCTGGTGCTGGAAGTAGCTAGGATTGCCCAATCCACCCGTGGCAGACTGAAGTTCCCCCATTATTACTACCTCCCCTTGCCTGCCATTTATATGATTTGGGACCCCACTACCTTGTCTGGCTCATCTTGTGAAGGTGGTCTGTAAATCCTTAGTTTCCTCCCTTTAGTGGACTGTACCTGCATCCATAATGCTTCTGTCTTTCTAGCCACCCCTTCCTCTCTAGCCAGACATACAGAAGTTCATTCACACCAGCACTCATGCATGCATAATCAATCGAGTCACTCATGCAATCATGGCCTCTAAGTTTAGCACCCACAGATCTTCCAAAGATCATTCACAAACTCACACTAAAGCATCCAGGGAGGGGAAGACAATTCTTCAGGTACATCAGGCTTCGTCTGCTCCTCTGGCCTGAAGCTCACACTGTCCCCGTATTTTCCAGAATTTACTGTACTCAGCAAAGTACACTGAGTATGCCTACCCACACCCATATTCTCTGGTACAGATTACTCCCTCCTTCCCAGAGTCACTTCTCCCCCAATTTCCCTAACCCTCCTATACATTTTATACCCAGGGACAGTGAGATCCAAGTCATGGTTTGGTGTGGCTCATATCTCTATGACGGCCGTCGTTATATCCACCTTTCCGTCAGCCATAAGAGCCTCAGTAGCACTGCAAATTCCCAGAGGGCCTGGGTGCAAGGTGATATTACAGGGCCTCTCCCCAGTTCTGAATAAACATCAAAATTATGATTTGGGCCCCTCAAACCTAGTGGGCCCGGGTGCCACTGCACCCTTGTAGCTACGTCCCTGAAGAGCCTGCATTTCAGCTATTTTGTTTCCCAGGCTTCTAGTGTTCAGAGACACCACCTTCCACCTCCACTTGGATCCCCTTTTACCCCTCTCCTCCCAGCAGTCCCTTCTTCCTCCCCCCCCATACCTCTCAACTGTCCCTAATTTTGCATCAACATTTTCCTCTCTCCCTCCCAAAATTTGTGATTTTATAACTGAACAGTGGAGATTGTAAGCATACAATACTGTCAAACATTAAAGTTACAGACCTGTTGTTCTTCAGAAAGTGCAGCTTAAACTAATCCCTTTATTCTATCAGCTTTCTCGGTTAATATTACACATTTTTAAGACTTTGTCCCTGATTTGGCGTCTTTGTCCCTGATTTTGGCCCCCGCCCGCCGCAATTCTGTCTTAACTGGGAGAAGGACTATTAGCCTCCCAAACCATGTGACTAAGGATACTTTGCACCCTTAATTCGCCCCCCCAACCCCATACTGAATTGTTCCCGTGAATTCCTCTACTTCAGGACCCTTGTACAGCTTTACTTTTTTTTTCTCCCACCTCGTCTTATTTACTTTACCACATACAATAAAAAATTAAACCACAATAACAAACTCTGTTGGCTTTTTCGAAACAGCACTGGCGAAAAGACTTGCCGTGCACAAGAGGGCGGAGAGGCAAACCTGCTGCTGAATGCCAGCGAACCATGTCGTGATCTCGCAGAGAGCCACGTCTCCACGTGACATTTTCGTGTGTTTGGCAGCATCGCATGCATCTCCGGTAGCAGATCCGGGTCTCGCGCCACAAATAAGGACGTGTCACATTGTGCCCAAACCATGAGGGCGGAGCTAAAGTTGTTTCTGTGAATGCAAACAATCGGAGGCTTGGAATTTCAGGGAGCGCTGAGCAACACTGGGGAAGTGGCAGGGCAATAACACACAGCAGGACCCGGGCACCGTCTGACGGACGTGAGTGGCAAAAGCAGCCCACACCACCTGTCGTAGTATAACGAGTAAGTGGAGGCGGAACGCCGCTGCCTTTTGCTTGGTTGGTGTAGACGTGGTTTAGGAATCATCCAAACACACAGGGCTCCTAAATGTAAACAATGATCACGCCAGAAGGACGCATTGGCAGCATACTAGCAGAGTGGCATGAGTTATCTGCCAAATGTCTGCGTCTGGTTCTACCCACTAGCTTTCAGTGTTGCATGCTGTTTAAAGCAGGGTTTGGCGAGTGTATAATGTTTAAAAGTGATCCAAGAAAAGAAGGCAACATCGTGGCGAGTCTTCTGCTGATCGACCGATTCGGGACAGTATCACGGTGGAAGTCGTTGTAGCTGATCAGTTTAATCAGTTATACAAAAGAGAACTTGCTAATTTAGCTGTTTTCGTATTCATGGATTTTCTTGAATGTTTACTTTCTTGTAGTTTATTGATAGAGTGACAAAACAAGTAATGGGCGTTGCTTTAGAAACTGTAATTTGAGAGCCAGGAAGCTTGAATTATAAGTTCCGATGTGGAATGGAATGCATTATGAAGGAATAGGATGTACTGTAACCAGTGATGCAAGTGAACCTGAACGCACGGGAACCCGGTTCTTGTACTTTTTTTTTGCAGCAGGAAGGGAGCTCCTGTACTTCATTCCACTGTTATTGCAACTGACATTTGTAGTAAACCAGACACATAGTGACAGTTTGTGGGCCTGAGAACTGAAATCGGGGTTTCCATCACAAAAATGTGACATGTATAACAATGTAATTTTTTCTAAAGATACTTCAGTATCTAATTGAATCTATTGTAGTAGTAGTAGTTGTACAGTTAGTCCGGCAGATACATGGGTCTTGATAAGATCAGTTACAGAGTGAGGATCATCATTCTGCGTTTCATATTTGCCAGTGCCTGAGTTCCTGTACTTCATGTTTACACCCGCTGTTTACAGCTTGCACCACTGACCGTAACCGATGCTTCTGGGTAAACTTTGCAAAGCATAATAGTTTGGCACAGCTGCCTCAGGCTTCCGTATCAGTTTGACATTTTCCTGTAACCCCAGAGGGATTTCCACATATTCTTTAGTATATTACAGTTTTTTGTTTTTTTTTTTTAATTACCACCAACCACCAGCCAATTAACATAGAAACATAGACTTTGACGGCAGATAAGGACCACTTGGCCCACCCAGTCTGCCCATTTCCCTACCTACTGGATAAGCTGCAGATTCTAGTTAACCAACAGCCTATTTCCTGCAACCCCCACTATAATTACCTTATGTCTGTCCCATGCATGTTTGAATTCCTCCACTGTTTTAGACCCCACAACCTCTCCAGGAAGGCGGTTCCATGCGTCCACCACCTCTCTGTGAAAAGAATTTCTCACATTACCCCTGAGCCGTCCCCTCTAACTTTAAATTGTGCCCCTTGTTCTTACATATCTTTTTCTGAAATATGCTACCCTCCTGGACTTTGTTGATTCCCTTGAGGTACTTAAAAGTTTCTATCATATCCCCCGTCCTCCTTTCATCAAGGGTATATATTAAGCTCTGTCAGTCTCTCTTCATATGGTTTCTGATGTAGACCCTGCACCATTTTAGTTGTCCTCCTCTGGACTGCTTCCATCCTGTCTATGTCCTTGCGTAGATGAGGTCTCCAAAACTGCACTCAGTACTCCAGATGGGGTCTCACCAACTGTCTGTATAGAGGATTACCACTTCCTTTTTCTACTTGTGATGCCCCTCCCTATGCATCCCAGTATCCCCTGGCTTCCCTACTGACTTCTCACATTGCATACCCACCTTTAGGTCATCTGATAGGACTACACCCAGATCCCTTTCCATTATTGTTGTTGTAAGTACCTCCCCTGCTATTGTGTACTCTTCTCCTGGATTTTTCCCAGATTCATTACTTTGCACTTCTTTGCATTGAATCTAAGTTGCCATATGTCTGACCATTCCTCCAACCTTGCCAAGTCCCTTCTCATCCTTTCTACCCCCCCTTGTGTATCAACTCTGTTACAGATCTTTGTGTCATCCGCAAAGAGGCATACCTTTCCTTCCAGACCCTCTGCAATGTCACCTATAAAGACGTTAAAGAGGACTGGACCCAGTACTGAGCCCTGAGGTACTCCACTAGTAACCCCCCTTTCTTCAGAATGTGTTCCATTCACTATTACCTTCTGTGTCCTGTTGTGCAGCCAGTTTTCTACCAGGCTACCACCCTGGAACCCACTCCCAGGCTGGCTAACTTGATTATTAATCTTTTGCGAGACTGTGTCAAATGCCTTGCTAAAGTCTAGGTAGGCCATATCCACAGCCCCTCCCTGGTCTATTACTTTGGTCACCCAGTCAAAGAAATCGATTAGATTTGTCTGACATGACCTTCGTGGTTGTGAATCCATGCCGCTTTGGGTCCAGTGCCCGCTGGCCTCTAGGTACTCAACAATTCTTTCTTCAGAAGTGATTCCATCATTTTCCCACCACTGAGGTCAAACTAACAGGTCTGTAGTTTCCTGCTTCTGCCTTGCTCCCACTTTTGTGAAGGGAATCACATCTGCCCTCCTCCAGTCCTCAGGTACCACCCCATCTTCCCATGATTTGTTAAAAGTGTGGTTAGTGGTGTCACTAGGTCCTCCCTTAGCTCTTTTTAGGATTCTAGGGTGAACCGTCAGGCCCCATTGTTTGTCCACCTTGAGTTTTAGAAGTTCTTTCAGTACTCTTTCTTCTTTAAATGGACTGGTATCAACCCCACTATCCAGAGTGCTTACTGTTTGGTTTAGGTAACTCCTCCCTTCTTCTTTGTGAATACTGAGCAAAGTATTCATTCATTATCTCTGCCTTTTCACTGTCTCCCTCTGCCCACCTCCCCTCTCCTTTATTAATCTTCCCTATCCCTCCCTTAACCTTTCTATGTTCCCTAATGTACCTATAAAAGGTTTTATCCCCCTTCTTTACTGAGTTGGCTATCCTTTCCTCGGTTTGGGCCTTTGCTTTTCTGACTGCCTTCCCCACTTCTTTCTGCTTTAATTGATACAGTTCCCTGTCGTGCTCTGTCTGTGATTCCTTATACTTTTTGAATGCAGCCTTTTTTCTCCTTAACCTTCCCTGACACTTCTTTTGAGAGCCATAGTGGTTTTTTATTTCGCTTTGTTTTCTTTATTTGTTTCACACAAAGGCTTGTTGCCTCCATGATGGCAGTTTTGATTTTTCTCCATTGTTCTTCCACCCCTCCTTTCTGGCCATTTGCTAATGCATTCCTCAGGTATTCACCCATTTTGCCAAAGTCAGCCCTTCTAAAGTCCAGTATCCTTGTATTTCTATGGCTTGTCTCCATGGTTGTGTTTATTGTGAAGCACACTGTGCAGTGGTCGCTTGTTCCCAGGTGTCTACTGACTTCTAAGTTTGTGATCCTCTCCATTTGAGAGTACCAGGTCTAATATTGCTCCTCCCGAGTGGGTTCCACCACTAGCTGTCTAAGGCATGCTCCCTGTAGGGCATCGAGAATGACCCTGCTCTTGGATGTGGCTGCAGTCCATGTTGCCCAGTTAACATCTGGCATATTCAGGTCCCCCATCAACAGTATCTCCCCTTTTTCAGCCATTTTGAGAATGCCCTCTATCATTTTCTTGTCCATTTCCTCCCCTTGAGACGGGGGTCTGTATACAACCCCTGTGCGGATTGTGATGCCATTCCCTGTCTCCAATGTGACCCAGAGTTCCTCTTGTCCTCCCCCTTTACCTTTTAGTTCTGTTACTTTGATCCCTTCCCTTATGTAGAGAGCTACTCCATCTCCTCTTTTACCCTCCTGTCCCTTCTGTAGATTGTGTACCCTGGTATGTTGACATCCCAGTCATGGTTCTCCATGTACCATGTTTCTGTGACTGCCACAATATCCAAGTGTTCCACTTCCATCAGGGCTACTAGCTCTGGAAGCTTGTTTCCAGACTACGGGCATTGGTACTCATTGCTCTCCATTTAATGTTGGCTTTATCCTTTTACCCCATCCCTGCTCTTATTGCCCTTGTCCATTTTTCCATTTACCCTGTCCTGCCCTCTGTCAAGCTCTGTACCTCAGTGTTTACCCTACTACCTGCCATGCTTTGCGGGGAGGCTTGAACTTTCCTGTTTCCTATCAGCACCTCCCCTTGGCTAGTTTAAAAAGCTTGCCAAGGAAGCCTTTAAACCTGTCACCTAGGGCGTGTTTCCTTCCTGGACAGATGCAGACCATCATGCCAGTATAGACCTTCATCTCTCCAGGTGGACCCCCAGTCCCCAATGAAGCCAAAGCCCTGTGCTCTGCACCAGTTTTGCAACCATTCATTAAACCGCATGGTGTGCAGTACCCTAGCCTCACCCCTGCCATGGATTGGCAGCACCTCTGAGAAGGTTACCGTGCTTGCTACCTGTCTGAGGCCCCACCCCAACTCCACAAATTCATCCTGCACTGCACTGATCTCCTGCCTAGCTAGGTCATTTGTCCCGAGGTGGACTATGATATCTAGTTTCCTCTCCTGTGATGCTGCTTCTGCAATCCTGAGGATTCGCTTCCTGTCCCTCCAAGCCATGGCACCAGGCAGGCACCTTACTTCCCTCTCCTCTCCCTTCCCCAGGTCTACACCCCTAACAGTTGAGTCCCCTATCAGAAGCTGTTTCTTTCCCTTGTGTTGTCCCTGCCACGCTTTTGTGGGTCTGCCTTGTGGATGTCCCCAGCATTCTTCTTGGTCTCCAATGAGGTGTCATCATAGAGACCCTGATTTGCCAGACCGACATATGATTTGTGTGGGGTGCAACTCGGGGAGCTCGCCTCTGTTCCCTACCTCACCCTCCCAGAACCCTACTGTGGTCCATCTGCTCTTCACACATGGCAATCTCTGAGGCAGTGGTTGTGGAACTGGTGCTCTTTGGGTGGGGAGTCCTCCTTAGTCCTTGCCAGTTCAGCCTGGAGGTGGGCAGCCTCCTCCCTCAGAGCTGACAGTTGCCTGCAAATAGGGCAGCAACGCAGGTTCCAGAATGTCTCCCGGAAAATTGCTGCCCCACAGCCAGTGCATTGCACCACTCCCCACATGTCCCTCTTCCTTATAATATACAATGAGTAATATACACATTTTTTTTTTTTGGTGTGTATACTTACACTTTATGCACTGTGCTGGGTACTTAAGAATATGACAGTTCTGCTCCAAGACCTGTTGAGGAAGTGATGTCAGAACCTTGGCTATAAAGGAAATGCCACGCCTGGGGTGGGCGGGTGAGGGGCACGGGTGGGTAGGCCACAACCACTGGTGACTGTTAGAAACAATCAATTACACCACTGCTCCACCACCCTGGTGAGTACTGCCCTTTATAGTAAGTCAACCAACACCACAATGTACTAGACCACTGCTCCTACACAAACCACTCTACTGAGTCCAGGGATAAAACAAACTCACTGTTCAGCCAGCAGGACACTTCCAAAATATTGCACAAATATCCTTCCAAATCCTATGTGTCTAGCACAGAAATCAAGCAACTTCAGTTGTATTACAACCCCTCTGGTTATAAAATTACTACACTTTAATGGAATCCTGCAATTCTTAATGCCAATAAGAAAATAATGAAACTTTTTGTAGAAAGTGTAGCTTACCTTCCTAGTCCCCTACAATATTATGTTTTACCAAGTTACCAGTTCCTCAAATGCATTCTAGTTTGTTCTCTGCAGTATAGCCAGTTTTTCAGCTTCCAAAAGGAACAGGCAGGTCCTCTGACTGACTTTACTCTGTGTAGTATGCCTAAACAGAACAGTGATACAAGCCCCACCCAGAATCAATTGATTGACTAGTGACACCTGTGACATAAGCAGGCCTTTCAGTGAAGACAATCTGCTATGTCTGCTTCTAATACACACACAACCCCTTTATCTGAAACCAGGGATAAACTCACTGCTTAGCCAGCAGGACACTTCCAAAATATTGCACAAATATCCTTCCAAATCCTATGTGTCTAGCACAGAAATCAAGCAACTTCAGTTGTATTACAACCCCTCTGGTTATAAAATTACTACACTTTAATGGAATCCTGCAATTCTTAATGCTAATAAGAAAATAATGAAACTTTCTGTAGAAAGTGTAGCTTATTTTCCTAGTCCCCTACAATATTATGTTTTACCAAGTTACCAGTTCCTCAAATGCGTTCTAGTTTGTTCTCTGCAGTGTAGCCAGTTTTTCAGCTTCCAAAAGGAACAGGCAGGTCCTCTGACTGACTTTACTCTGTGTAGTATGCCTAAACAGAACAGTGATACAAGCCCCACCCAGAATCAGTTGATTGACTAGTGACACCTGTGACGTAAGCAGGCCTTTCAGTGAAGACAATCTGCTATGTCTGCTTCTAATACACACACACAACCCCTTCATCTGAAACCAGGGATAAACTCACTGCTTAGCCAGCAGGACACTTCCAAAATATTGCACAAATATCCTTCCAAATCCTATGTGTCTATCACAGAAATCAAGCAACTTCAGTTGTATTACAACCCCTCTGGTTATAAAATTACTACACTTTAATGGAATCCTGCAATTCTTAATGCCAATAAGAAAATAATGAAACTTTCTGTAGAAAGTGTAGCTTACCTTCCTAGTCCCCTACAATATTATGTTTTACCAAGTTACCAGTTCCTCAAATGCGTTCTAGTTTGTTCTCTGCAGTATAGCCAGTTTTTCAGCTTCCAAAAGGAACAGGCAGGTCCTCTGGGATTTTACTTTAATCAGTTCTGCTGGCTAGAGATGAATGACTTATTCTTTCAAGCAAGTATACTAGTTGGGTAAGTAAATGTCTGTGGGTCTAGTGATTTTGTTTTCAGTCACTAGCCCAGTTGGCTAGTGTCAGCAAAACTTTATTTCTACCCCTGAAATTAGATAATTTACCACGGAACCTAGATTGCTCTGTTTTCCTCAATAACAGATATATGGATTCACAGAAGTGTGACGGCAGAAAAGGACCGAACTAGGCCCACCAAGTCCTGCCCATCTGCCCAGCTTATCTGCTTGGACCTGTGCCTTCCCCCCAGTAACACTCCCATGTCCCATGCCCTTTTGAATCCCTCCACTGTTTCCTCTCCAACGACTGCCTCTAGGAGTTTGTTCCACTTTTCTACTACCATGCCCCCTTGTCCTCTGGTTTCCCCTTCATCTTGAAGATGCTCCCCCCTGGCACCCTGTTTATACCCTTAAGGTACTTGAAAGTCTCGATCATGTCCCCCCTCTCCCTCCTGTGCTCCAGGGAGTACATGTTCAGATCTCTCAACCTTTCTTCATAGGATAGGTGGCTTAACCCTTTTACCATTTTTGTCGCTCTCCTCTGAACCCTCTCTATCCTCCCCACATCCTTCCTGCGGTATGGCCTCCAGAATTGGACTCCGTACTCCAAGTGCGGTCTAACTAGATGGGTGTACAAGGGTACTGTGACCTCCCCCTTCTGATGTATCCCAGCATTCCACTCCCCCTGGCCACTGCCCATCCACCTTCAGGTCCCCGGATATAATGATGCCTAGGTCCCTTTCTTGTTGCGTCTCCTCCAGCTCTCTATGGCAACAGATTCCCTGTGCTAGGTGCTCCATTTTCCTGTATAATGCCTTGTACATACAGTATGGGAGCCCTGCTTATGAGTCACATATTTTCTTTCACTTTTGTTCATTATTACGAGGGACAGTGCATGAAGAAAAATCATCTACTGCTGCTTACTGTCTTCTTGAAGTCAGAATCTTTTGATAGTTATAGCACAGTTGATTGCTCTGAAAATGATTATGATGCCTCAAACCGAGGATTATGACTTGAGGTAGGGAAGAAACAGTCAGAATACCTGAAATCTTAAGTGCAAAGATCAGGGACCCCATTCACCCATGCATCCTGGGGCTCGCACTACTGTGAACGGCCAAAACACAAAACTCTGTCCTCCTTGCAGGCAGCGCAGTATATATCACTGTTCTGGATGTTAGCAGGTTCAATCCCAGAGCATAAACGACATGCAGCTTAACACCATGAAAAGCACCGAGCACACGTTACAATGCAGACTGTTGTGCAACAGTTAAATGGCCATGTGGCCAAGTATTCTTTCCCAACCCTGTCAGAGGTTCCCTGGTGGTTCATTGGTTCTCCCACCCTACTGGTGTATAGCGGGGTCTTCCGGCTTCCATTGTGTTCATATGCTGTTTCTCAAGCTGCCCCCCCCAATATCATTTTCATTTATTCCTTTGTGATCTCTCAATAAAACACTACCTGGCTGCGGTTGGGTGGTGCTTCATCATACAGTCATGACCATTTCAGTGGCTGTAGGTGCAGTGGAGTGAGAACTGCCCAGAATGGGCTACTGTGCAGTGTGACTAGCCATGCAGATCAACTGCAAAGCAGGTCTCCTTTCTTTCCCATGCGCTTGCAGCAACTTTTGCAGACACAAGAGAAAGATACACAACCCCAGTTGAACATGGTTCACATATTTACCAAATGCAAAGTTATCTTTGCAGCCGCTTGTACAGTTTTGTTTTTTTTTAGTGTCTGAGAACTTGATCCCTGTTTTTGTATCTTTAGAACTGAAGGGAAGTAGAGACAAATACTGTGTAATTGTGGAAGTATTGTGTTTTTCAAAGTTTTCCATGAGGTTTCATGTATTTGGCATTCTTTCAAAAGTATTGAAGACTTCAAGAGGCAACCGAGGCATATAGCCTAGA
Organism: Neoceratodus forsteri; assembly: GCA_016271365.2. Classification (NCBI taxonomy): domain Eukaryota; kingdom Metazoa; phylum Chordata; order Ceratodontiformes; family Ceratodontidae; genus Neoceratodus; species Neoceratodus forsteri. The sequence goes on along the minus strand of CM057452.1, from coordinate 349,757,684 downwards.
GGTTAGAGTAGCGGGCTGTGAATGAGCTTGGTACCTGCAGAAATGGATTTGATTCCCACAACCTTCACTTGCATACTGTGTGACTCTGAGCAAGTCACTTGACCGGACCAGAGTTCCTGGGTCACCTCTGAAAACAGGCACTTGTGCCTAGTGGGCCAAGAAGAAATGCCAAGCATTTGGCCCCATCATGGCTGATCTGTGGGCCAGGGGGTGTCATCCTTCCTTGCCTTTCCTGCTGTGCTTCGGCTTCAGAAGGAGGGGGCTTCCCTTACATTTGAAGACCTCTTGGAGGCCTGCCATTTCATTCAACAACAGCTCACTAAAGAATGAAGCGTGAGACAGAAGCAGCATCGTTTGTGACATTGTTATGTAAATTGAGCATTGTCCGTGGTGTACCCCTCTTTTTTTGTTTTCCTTCAAATTTTCTTTTTTCTTTGACCGGGGCATTTCTTGGAAGTACCCTCTTAGTTTGCCGTCTACTCCCCACCGTGACTTCCCCCTGAGTCCCCAACAGGACTTTACAGCCCCCTGGATCACCCCCAGGGGAGGGCCCGATTCTCCTACCTGGCAGCTTTGTCTGTGATTAGAGGGTTCATCCAGTGGGTGGATCCAGGACCGTCGAGAGAGAGAGAGAGAGAGTCTGGTGTTTGGGGATGTGGGGCCAGACCCCTGGAGTCTTTGTTGCCTCACCGGTCTCCAAGGCTTTCTTCCATATGTTTCCCCTGTGGAGCATAGACATGCAATGGCATCCATGGTGCTGACACACCAACACCTGCTGACGCTCAGCCCCAGCATACGCTTGAGCAGATTGGTCCGTCACTGCCCACGGGCTGCCACCAGGAGCCGCACTGGAGCAGTACAACCCCAGGTCCCTCCCTGGAAAGGGAGAGTAGTCCTTTGGATGCTCCATCCCCTCCCTCCCCTGCCGACCCCCAGCGGCCTGAATCCGTTCCTGTACCTGCGTCGTGGCGCGAGATGTGGTGTCCAGCACCTGAACCCTCAGCATCTCCAAGCTGGTGGTCTACCCCTCTTTTCACATGTTTCACTGACTTTCTACTGCCACTCATCTTTTATTCTCCTGTCCTGGTTCCTGGTACTATGGTTGTGGGCATACAAACAGGTGATGTCTATTGACTGTTGTAAATGACCCCTCTCCCCCCAAAAAATTTTGTAGAAGGAGAATCCTATGGAAAATAAGATGCTGTATCTGAGCTGAGCTACCTTGGGTAAACAAACTGTTTAAAAAAAATTTCTGCAGTGACTATCCATTTAACCCCCCCCCCCCGTCAGGCAGTGGAGGTGTTCTAGTTGTAAGAACACTGTTGGGAACCAGAGAGTGCAGATTCAAACCCTGCTATGATCAAATGCTCACTGTTTGACCCTGAGCAAGTCATGTAACTTCCCAGTGCTCCAGTCTACCCAGCTGGTGGAAATAGACAAAAGCAGGACACACTGGAAATGCGATCTTGCATCTCGGCTGACCTATCCTGTCAACATCACCTGTAAAAAAGCAAGGGAAAAAACCCAATGCCAGTAGTAGGTGCCCTTTCCTGACCTTCACCACCACCACCACCACCGTGGCAGTGTGGTCTAATGGTTAGAGCACTGGAGGGACTTGTGAGGAATCCATGTCAGTTGAGCAAGATGAATTCAACCCAAGTGAATTTAGCTCAGTCTTTTCAGTGCTGTGTCAGTTCAACTCCTTTATTTCAGCTCCTATGTCAAATTCAGCTGCGTTCGGTTCTGCAGCATTCTGGTCATCTTGGAACAGTGCACAGCTCTTAACACAGTTGTTTGTATGTTTGGCTCATATACCAGTTGTGTAAATCTCTGGCTTATATTGTTTTACTCACTTGTTTTGTGGTTGACCAGCAGCAGTGGGCATCCTGTATGTAACAGGCATCGTCGCGCTGCAATTTGAGACTCTTTCTTTTTTTTTGATTAATTGATAAAACACAAAGGTGTTTCTGTGGTCTGTGGTGTGCGGTCAACTGATGCCAGAGGTGCAAGTGAGCAACTGTTGTCAGAACATTACTTAAGTTGAGTCTTTGTATCATCAATACACAAATCTAGCTACTCAGCAGTAACCAGGACAGCAAGCTTTAAATTACAAAAAATAACGCTGTTTTGGTGCCTGTTCATGCTAATTCTCTGGGGACCGGGGTTAATTCAGAACTGTTGTTTTAAAGAGACCTGGTCTGTGGAGTTTGTCATTTTTGTTATGGAGGAAGTGAGTGTTGTCGGCGGCCAGTGAGAGCACATGAGGATGTTTTTAAACAGGTAATCTGTTGTTTACAGCATTGTGCTGCATTGTACTTGGCAGAGCGTAATAGAAGGGATGTGAGAGGTGGCTTTTTTATGTATTTAAAGGGGTCAGGAAATGATTTCTAATAGACAGCTATTTATAATGTTCTCATTTACAGAAATAATATTCATAAGCCTGAATGAGCCATAGGTAACTGTACCTGAATAAAAAGCGATGTGAAAAATTGTGTGTTGTATTGTTTTGATTTTATGGGCAGCATTCTTTTACAGTTCTGTTCGTGGAACCAGTAATCTGGAGGTTTTTTCAACTATGTCACGGTTTGAGCAAAGAACTCTAAGCATGGTTCTGATAGGACAGTAGCTCTTGTTTAGCTTCTGTACGCAAACCATGACACAGTAAACGCTCCAAATTACTGGTTCCATGAAAAGAACTGTGCAGAATGTTGTCTATAAAAAGAAAACTATTGAAAACACAGTTTTTCACATCCATGTTTATTATGATAAAGTTAAGTATAGCTCATTTGGAGGCATGTATATCACTTCTCATACTATGAACATTACTAACTGCTGCCGATTGGCACACATTTCCTGTCCCCTTTAATGGTGACAAAGGCTGTTGCATTTAATTGGCTCCAGAGTGCAGCACACGGCAAATTGATGCGGTAAATGTACAAGACGCTCAATTGCACTGCGCTGATTTAATGGTGCCCAATTGATGAGCGCTAACTTTTCCGTGCTCAGTTGACGCAACACTATCATGAGCTCACCACTTTAAACCCATTACAGCCAGATACTCACTGTGTGTTCCTTATCAAGTAGCTTAACCTTCCAGTGCTCCAGTCCACCCATCTACAAAAACAGGTAGAAACAGGACCCCACTGTAACATAGAAAATGTTAATAGATAAAGGTCTACAGACCATGTAGTCTACCCAAAATGTCAAGCTTCACCGTAGCTGGACTGTCATAGGTAAATACATTGTAAAAATGTATAAAAGCATAGAAACATTGACTTTGACGGCAGGTAAGGACTGCTTGGCCCACCCAGTCTGCCCATTTCCCTACCCAATAGATAGACTGCAGATCCTAGTTAACCAAAAACCTACTTCCTCCTATCCCCACAGAATTGCCTTATGTCTGTCCCATGCATTCATAAATTCCCCCACTGTTTTTGACCCCACGACCTCCTTAGGAAGGCCATTCCATTAATCCACCACCCTCTCCGTGAAAAAATACTTCCTCACATTGCCTTTCTTATCTTCAAATTGTGCCCCCTTGTTCTTGCACATCTCCTCTTCTGAAAGATACTACCCTCTTGGACTTTGTTGAATCCCTTGAGGTACTTGAAAGTTTCTGTCATGTCCCCCCATTCCTCTTTTCCTCGAGGGTATACATGTTAAGCTCTTTTAGATTCTCTCTGTATGGTTAAAATCAAGTGATCTGACGTGTAATGACTGGTTCTGGGGCAATGTTCTTCTGGTGGTTGTGGGATTCAAACTCATGACTATGGGGTCTTTTGGTTCATAGATTAGTGCTCTAAACTCTGCGCTACATTGCGGACAAACAGTACACAGGTGCCCTCATCTAGGATCAGACCCCTGACCCTTTGCTTGTAAAGCCAAGAAACATCTAGTGTGCCACCTGAGGAGCTTCCAAGCATGAGGCTTCTTTAAATTAGTTTACGCTCTCTCGTGAACTAATCCTAACAATTTCTCTACAAAATTTGTAAGCAAACACTGATACATTATACTTCTTTTGATATCTGCCTCTGTCATTTGAGTCTCGGTTCCATATATGCGTCCTCAGCACAGACTTCCTCCTCTTTTACTATTCATACCAACACAAGGGTGTGAAGTTCAGTAATTACCAAGACTATTTTCTCAGTGCTTCCTGCCTGGCTGCTTTTAAGCCCCTGCTGAAACTAATTTAGGTTAACTGTCTGAAACCCTACATACCAGTCCAGTCAGTGAAACTGACATCCGCAAAACTGGATCCCTCAAAGTGAATGAAATACTAATCTTTAGTAAATGCAGAAAAGAGTACACATGACTAGAAGCGGTGCCATGAGCTATGCTTGCTGGCATCTGAAAATGACAATATTAAAGAGGTAAGACTATCTTCTTTATGTCAACACAAGGCCTCTCGGCCAGCCCGGTGGTGCTGAGGGTTTAAGGCACTGAAGATCACACCTCGTGCCACGCCAGCGACCCAGGTTAGGGAGTGAACTCGGGCTGCTGGGGGTCGGCAGAGGAGGAGAGGGTTGAGCATCCAATGGATTGCTATCCTCTCTCTTGGGGTGGGTTCCAGGGGTTTCCCTGCCTGGTAGGGGCTCCTAGTGGAGATGGGGTCCGCCACAACTCCAGACGGGAACAGCCAATGGGGATTGGTGGTGGCAGGCGTCTGCAGGAGGGGGCGAGAACGTGCTCTCCATACGCTGACACCATTGTATGGCCGCACCAGTAGAGCGTAACAAAAAGGAAAACACCCTGGCTCCCAGTAGGTGAAGGTGGGTCCAGTGGTCGGCCCCCATACCCAATGCCGGGCCTTCCGGTCCCGCTTCCGTTACTCCCTGCACAGTCCCTGGTCGCTTCATTAGATTTGCAGATAGAGTGCCAGAGGAATCGGTGGTCCTGCCCCGGAGGGCTCAGAGCCAGGGGTCGAGCGGCTGAGTGACGTGGATGGAGAAGGGGCCCATAGCGGAGGAGCGGATACTGGAGGCTTTAGGCGGACGGGTATAAGGCCGCACTGAGAGACTACACCAGAGAGATTCTGGGTAAGTCAGTGTATAAAGAAAGTTGACAAAAAACAAACAAAACACAAGGCCTTTCTGTACATAGATGGCCTGCCCCTGTTTCTCACAGACCCGAGGATATCTTCCTCAGCAGTGAGTCAACTGCTGAATAAATTCTCCAGAGCAGGGCTGTCCAACCTTTTTTGCGGTGGGAGCAACGTTTGAAATATTAAGAACAAGTGGAGAGCAACATCACCATGCGGTTTGTGTTGTTCAACGAGCGCACACCATGTTAGGCCAATATATTACATTTTCATAAGTATGTGTGTAACATACACACACATATGTATACATACATAGTTTTAAATAAATGACAGCATTAGTCAATTATGATTTTGTAATCGGTTTTTATTAAATATTTATAAAAACACTTTAATTTTTAAAAAATATGTAACTATTAATAACGTTTTTTTACTGCCCCCACCCATCCCATCAAACAAGCACTACTGGAATGATGTATTCACCAACTTAAACTTTGAGGGTTGTCTCTTAGGTATTTATTCTGTTTTTTAACATTTTATCAATGCTGCAAACCACAGTCACGCTTATGCATTCTTTGTTCTGCCCTCGTGCGTGCTCAGTCCTGCTGCATGTGTCTGACATCAGTTTAGCAACCCAAGATCAATGTGTGTGCAGGGATTTATATAACTCTAAAAACTGATTAGCGTTTTGCTCATAAAAGTGCTAAATCTCTGTGAAAATGCATAGCGCTTGTCTCACTGTGTTTAACAAACACATCACTTCTAGAAAATCTATATAAATACTTTCTGTACCGTTAGTATAGTCCCAAGAAAAAAACTGCTAATCAATTATTTAAAACCCTGGTGTGGATCCCTTCCACGATCTCAATGTAGATGTGCCCCAGACAAATCTAATACATGTTGACCCTGTTTCTGGTTTTATCTTTGCCTGACTACCCACTAAATTGTGTACTGTCCTGAGGCTGGTATTTAGATTTCTCCTTCAGAAAAAAAAAACTCACTCACCTTCAGTTTGGTTTTGTCATATAACTGGGACCGCCTCAGAAGGAGCTTTGCATATTCCTGGATGCAGAGGCAGGCCATCTGTACCTAAACAAAAGTCTGGTCTTGTTCTAAAATATTTCTGAGTAGTCCGACAATTCCCTGCGCTCACCTGCCTTTTCTCTTGTTCCTATGGTAGTGTTTGCTTGATCCGATTGCATGCCAGAGCTTGGCATCACAAATGACAGCTTCCATGTATTTTGCACTGAATGAGTGCCTTTACATACGGCAAACTATACTAAGTGGTGGCCACGTTTCTTGTTGTATCTGTGCCAGTACAGTGTGGCCAGCCACTGACATGTGCACTGTCCTGGCTGTGGTTTGTGATTGTGAGCACAGATAATTTCAGAGTAATTGGGGAGTCATGGAGAAAACATAGACAGGTGCAAATGGGAAAACTTAAAGGGACAAGTGCAAAAGCACAACATATGCACAAAATCAGCATTTTTTCATGATCCTTCGCGAACAACATAAAATGGCTTGGCGAGCAACATGTTGCTCGCGAGCCACGCGTTGGACATCCTTGCTCCAGAGTTTTCTGGGTATTAGCTGAACTTTCATAAATCTGAACTGAAGAGCATATCTCTCTCTCACGCCTCCCAGTTGTTCCACATGCATCCTCAGGTGAAATGGATGAACTTAGGTAAACCTCCGCAAATTAACAGCATTGTAAAGCATCAGGAAGTAAACTTCTTCATATTAATTCTGGCTGTGTGTTATGACCATAAATCTTACTGAAGAAGCACTGGCTCTGTGCACAGGTGTTCGCCTTGTGCGTTTGTAGCACTGCAGATTCTCTCAAGCATGTGTTTACGACCATCTTGTACCCCTGGGTTCCTCCATGAGGTCCAAGTGGCCACAGAGAGATGAATCTAACGTGGCAGTTTAATAAAGTAGGCATCCACTCCCACAGCTGTGCCTCTGATTAGGGATATACCCAAATGAAACACATAAAGCCAACGTACGGTATATAAGTTAAGAAACTTTTAACAGAACTTCAGAATAACAATTTTACACAGGCTTATTATAACAGTTTTATTGGGCAGTAGAATCAGTGGTGTAAAAGTCTGTTTCAACCCTCACAAGCTGAGTCCAGCTCAGTACGGTTTGCTGCAAAGTCCTCCTTTATTTTCAGTAGGCATTTTCCTGCTTCAGACAGGTTGTTACATGTAAAAGTTTTACTTGCGTATGAAATTTCCAATTTGGCCAGTTCCAACTGTAGAAAATGGGTTATGCCAGGGATTTTAAGCTCACCACGCATCACATCAAAGGCATTTCTGTGCTGTCAAGTAGCAAAACTCAAGTCAGAGAAGTAGAATTAGTTCCATCTTGCAGTTGTAGTGGGCCTTTGTTCTTGGCAGTTTCGAGACTTTGGGCCTATACACGAGGCCTTGCTGGTACAGTCAAAACAGTTTGAGGGAGCTCCTGCTCCATTAGTCTTTTCCTTGAAGTGATTCTGTGTACTTTATAAATGAGTTCACTTTTGTCCAGGTCTAGTGTCCTTTTTTTTTTCGCTATCAGCCATGCCCCTGCTCCTTCTGATTGTCACTTCTTCTCCCCTGGTCACCAGAGAGTCTCCTGCGAATTGTGTCTCAGTCCTCCGCACCACTGGGCTGGCTGTCTAATGTTTAAGTTCAGAATGTATTGAAGGAAATTGGACCCTTCAGAACCCTCAGGGATTCCCAGCAACCGGTAGTGTGCTAATCTAGCACCATTCTCCAGTTGTTCAAGACTTAAAAGAAGGAGCTTATTTTCAGCCACCAGACCCAGGGTTGCAGCTGCAGATTTGTCGGCTATCTTACTAAACAAGGTATGCCTCAGTGGAGGCAATATCCATCTTCATCTCGACTACTGTGACCGTGTTGTTAAAAGAATCCATCTTGTTTTCTAAAGCTTTGATGGTTTTGTCTAGTTCTTGTATCGCTTTCAGAACAGCGCTGTTTGGTGGTTCAGAGCTGCCACTCGCACCGTCCTCTAGGCCTCCTGTCTTTATGTCATCATGCGGTTTTCCCTGTTTGCTCTTCCCAGGTGCTTGTGAAACTGCCTGGCGTGACTTCCCCATGCTCATATTTCTCAACTTCAGTGTATTTTGTTCCCGATTATCTCTGGTAATGAGTAGTGCACTTTTAAAAATGATTAGTACAATGTAATGGCTGTGGGGCAGCAGTCTTCCGGGAGTCTTTCTGAAGGCTGAAATGCTGCCCTGTTTGCAGACAACTATCTGCCCTGAGGGAGGAAGTTGCCCATCTTCAGGCCGCACTGGACAGTGGCAAGGGAACCTCCCCCATCCAGGGAGCACCACAGCCACCACCACTACCTCAGAGGTTGCGAAGAAAGCACAGCAGTTGGACCACAGTGGGCTCAGGGAGGGTAAGGGTGGTGGAACAGAGGCACACCCAGTCAGTTGTTACACTCCACAATCCATACACCATTCTGGGGGAGCATAATTCCCCTATGGATGCACCCGCAGAGGAGACTAAGGAGGGTGCAGACAACTGTCACAAGGGAGGCCCTCAGGAAGGAGGCAGAGGGCACCACAGGGAAAGAAAGCAGCTCCTGGTGGGGGACTCAATTATTAGGGGGATAGAACTGGGGGGAGCAGGGAAAACTGAAGTAAGGTGCCTGCCTGGTGCCATGGCTTGGAGGGACAGGAAGCGCATCCTTAGAATCGCGAGAATAGTTGCACGGGAGTCTGAGCTGGACATCATTGTCCACCTAGGGACACATGACTTGGCTCATCATGAGATTAGAGCAGTGCAAAAGGACTTTGTAGAGTTGGGGAGGGGCTTAAGACAAGTAGCACACACAGTATCCTTCTCAGAGGTGCTGCCTGTCAGTGGCATGAGTGAGGCGAGGTACTTTGCACCATGCAGTTTAACAAATGGTTAAAAATGGTGTGGAGCACAGGGGTTTGGCTTCATTGGGGACTGGGGTTCCACCTGGAGGGACACCAGCCTATACTGGCAGGATGGTCTGCATCTGTCCAGGAAGGAACAAGTCTTTAGGCAATCGGTTTAAATGCTTCATTGGCAAGCCTTTAAACTAGTCAAGGGGAGGCACTGATAAGCAGAAGGAAAATCCCAGCCTCCCCCTACAAAACAGGGTACTAAATGAGAAAAAGACCAAGGTAGAAAGGTCAGTGGGGATTGCCGCTACAGAAGGTAAAGCCATCAAAAAATGGAGAGCAATGAGTACCAATGCCTGTAGTCTGGGTAACAAGCTTCCTGAATTAGTGGCCTTGATGGAGAAGGAAGATCTGGATATTGTGGCAGTCACAGAAACATGGTACACACAGAACCATGACTGGGACGTAAACATACCAAGATACACTATCTACAGGAGGGACAGGGAGGGTAAAAGAGGAGGAGGAGGAGGAGTAGCTCTCTACATAAGAGAAGAAATCAAAGCAACAGAACAAAAGGGTAAACAGGGAGGAGAAGAAGCACTGTGGGTCAATTTGGAGGCAGGCAATGGCACCACAATCTACACAGGGGTTGTATACAGACCCCCCTCTCAGGGGGAGGAAATGGACAAGGAAATGATAGAAAGTATACTTAGAATGGCAGATAAAGGGGAGATATTGCTGATGGGTGATCTGAATATGCCAGATGTTAACTGGAGTGCAGTTGCAGCAGCCACTTCTAAGAGTGGGTTATTCGGATGCCCTACAGGGGCATGCCTTAGACAACTAGTATTGGAGCCCACTCGAGAGGGAGCAATCTTAGACCTGGTTCTCTCAAACGGAGATGAAGAGAGGATCACAGATGTAGAAGTGGTTAGCCATCTGGAACTAGCGACCATCGAACAGCATGGTTCACAATAAACACAGCAGTAGAGTCAAGCCATACAAAGACAAAGGTACTGGATTTTAGGAGGGCTGACTTTGCCAAAATGGGTGAGTGCCTAAGGAATGCACTAGCAAATGGGCAGGAAGGAGGGGTGGAAGAACAATGGGGAATAATAAAAACTGCCATCACAGAGGTAACAAGCCTTTGTGTAAAGCAAATAAACAAAACGAAATGAGGTAAGAAACCACTATGGTTCTCAAAGGAAGTGGCAGGAAGGTTCAAGAGAAAAGAAAGCATTCAGGAAGTGCAAGGAATCACAGAAGGAACAGGACAGAGAACTGTATCAGTTAAAGCAAAGGGAAGCTGGAAAGGCAGTCAGAACAGCAAAGGCTCAAACCGAGGAAAAGATAGCCAACTCAGTTAAGAAGGGGATAAAACCTTTATAGGTACATCAGGGAGCAAAGGAAGACCAAGGGAGGGATAGTGAGGCTTAATAAAGGGAGGGAGGAGGGTGGGCAGAGGGTGACTGTGAAAAGGCAGAGATACTAAACAAATATTTTTGCTCAGTATTTACAAAGGAAGAGGGGAGGTACCTAAAACAAACAGTAGAAACACTCTGGATACAGAAGTTGATACCAGCCCATTTACAGAAGAAAGAGTTCTGAAAGAGCTTAAAACTGAAGGTGGACAAAGCAATGGGGCCTGATGGAATTCATCCCAGAATTCTAAAAGAACTAAGGATAGAACTAGTGACACCACTGACTAACCTCTTTAACAAATCATGGGAGGATGGGGTGGTACCTGAGGACTGGAGGAGGGCAGATGTGATTCCCCTTCACAAAAGTGGGAGCAAGGCAGAAGCAGGAAACTACAGACCTGTTAGTTTAACTTCAGTGGTAGGGAAAATGATGGAATCACTCTGAAGGAAAGAATTGTCGTGATCTAGAGGCCAGAGGGCACAGGACCCAAGGCAGCATGGATTCACAGCGGAAGGTCATGCCAGACAAATCTGATAGATTTCTTTGACTGGGTGACCAAAGTAGTAGATCAGGGAGGGGCTGTGGACATGGCCTGCCTAGACTTTAGCAAGGCATTTGACACAGTCCACACAAAGATTAATATACAAGTTAGCCAGCCTGGGAGGGTCCCAAGATGACAGCCTGGGTAAAGAATTAGCTGGAGAATAGGACACAGAAAGTAATAGTAAATGGAGTCCACTCTGAAAAAAGGGGGTTAGCAGTGGGGACTACAGGGTTCAGTATTAGATCGGTCCTCTTCATATGTCTTTATGTTTACATTGCAGAGGGACTGAAGGAAAAGTATGTTCTTTTGCAGATGACACAAAGATATGCAACAGAGTTGATGCACAAGGTGGGGTGGAAAGGATGAGAAGGGACTTGGCAAAGTTAGAGGAATGGTCAAATGTATGGCAGCTTAGATTCAATGCTAAGAAGTGCATGGGTAATGCACCTGGGAAACAAAACCCAGGGAAGAGTACACAATGGGGGGTGAGATACTAACGACAACAAAAATGGAAAGGGACCTGGGGTGGTCATATCAGATGACCTAAAGGTGGGCAAGCAATGTGAGGGCAGCAAGGAGGGCTGGGGGGATACTGGGATGCATAGGGAGAGGCATCACCAGCAGAAAACAAGAAGTTATTATCCCTCTGTACAGACAGCTGGTGAGACCACATCTGGAGTACTGCGTGCAGTTCTGGAGACCCAATCTCCGCAAAGACATAGACAGGATGGAAGCTGTCCAGAGGAGGGCAACTAAAATGGTGCAGGGTCTGCACCGGAAGACATATGAAGTGAGACTTATGTATAGCCTCGAGGAAAGAAGGGAGAGGGGGGACATGATAGAAACTTTCAAGTACCTCAAGGGAATCAACAAAGTCCAATAGGGTAGCATCTTTCCAAAAAAGAGGTGTGCAAGAACAAGGGGGCACAATTTGAAGATAGAAGGGGGCGGCTCAGAGGTAATTTAAGGAAGTATTTTTTCACAGAGAGGGTTGTGGATGCATGGAACGGCCTTCCAGAGGAGGTTGTGGAGTCAAAAACAGTGGTGGAATTCAAGCATGCATGGGACAGTCATAAGGCAATTCTAGGGGGTTGGGGTAGGAAGAAGTAGGCTGCTGGTTAACTAGGATCTGCAGCTTATCCATCAGGTAGGGAAATGGGCAGACTGGGTGGGCCAAGCGGTCCTTATCTGCTGTCAAATTCTATATGTTTCTAAGTTTACCTAAACCAGGATTCCAGAGAGAGTTGTGGAGCCCTCCAAAGTATGTCTTGTGCAGTCAGCTACTAGCCCCCTCGTAACTCCTTTTGATTACATTAATAGATGGCCCCCGCTGCCCCCATGTAGACGTAGCGAGGTTGGCAAGGGAGAAATTCGTGCAGGGACATACATAGACCCAATCTTTATTCTAGACCGTGTGATAGCACTCATTATCTAGCGGTATCTCTAGAAGTCATTGCCCAATATTTGGTACCTGTCCTTAAGTACTTGAAAAGGACCTAGCTGGTCTGTGCTAGCTAGAAAGAGGTGCTTAATACACTGTATTCCTGCATGTTGCCATTTGGGCCATGACAATTGTTTATTGACCACTTGCAGAAGAGGGTTTTTCCAGATGGGACAGTCTTGAAATGTGGTGAGGGGGACTTTGAGTAACTTGCTCAGGGCAGACCAGGCTTTTAGGGACCAAAGAATAGCGAGAAGGAGTCTTAATTCTTCCCAGACATTTAGTATATATTAGTATTCCTGGAAGTACCCCATCTACTGTTTCCATTTCCATCCAGGTTCATTGTTGTGATAGAAGGGTGGGCACTGAGAACCAGTTGAGGGTTTGGCCACCTAGATAGGTCAAATGGTAGCCTAGAAAGCATGGCATTCCCCATCCTCCCATTGTGCATTGTGTTTGAAGTAGCTTGACCCTGCTGTATGTGGAGGGTTTGCCCTCCCAGAGTAAGTGTCCTGTTACTTTTATCTATTTTTGAGAACCAGGTGCAAGGGATATAGATCGGAATATGGGACAAGCAGTGGAGAAGCTTGGGTACTCTCACCATCTTTATTGCGGCAGTTTTGGCCGCTATTGATAAATGCAGATATCACTATCTATCCAGTTCTGTTTATAGCTTAGCAGGGAGTGTGTTGAGGTTGGCAGATGCCCACTGTTGAACATCAGGGAACAGTCGGATGCTCAGATAACATAATTCCTAGTGGGGTCCATTTCATCCCTAGAGTAGTGAAGAGGGTACTAGGATAGGAACCATGAAGGGGGGAAAACCTTTGTACTGGAGGAGTTTTCTTTTAGGCTTGTGTTCTGCAAGAACTCTTGTAAAAGCTCCAGAAGAGGTGTAATGGCCTTTGGGGCATCCTTAGTCAGGACCAGCAGCTCATCTGCATATAGCAGGGTTTTGTATTCTTCTCCCAGTGATAAACCTTTTTTAGATGTTTGCTCATGAACCGCTGTAAGGCCAATACAAATTAAAGGGGAGGGGACGGGGTCACCCCGTCTCATCCTCTTCTGGAGGGTAAATGTGGGTAAGAAAGTGGAGTCAGTACTGTAGCCACTGGGGCGTTATATAGGGTGTGAACTCGGGAGAGGAAGATGTCCTCATAGCCCATTTTTACTGATGTCTGAAGGTGGTAGCCCCAGTCCATCACGTTAAAAGCCTTTTCAAGGTCTGTAGCAAAAGCTGCTGATGGAGTGGGGCTACCCCGCATTTAAGAGAACAGCGTGGCCAGAGACCAAAGATGATCTGTGCTCAGTCTCCCTTCGATGAACCCCACTTCTGTGAGGGGTATATCAGCTTGGCAAAATAGGTTCTAAGCAGTTTGCTAGCGCCTTGGCCAGTACTTTGGCATCTGTATCTATCAGAGATATGGGCCTATAAAGGGCTGAGTAGGTGACATCCTTATCCTTCTTCGGGAGAACTGTAATAACAGCTTCCCAAGATGCTGGAGGGAGGGTGGATGTCTGGCAGGCTTCAGTGTACACTCTGTGGATGATGGGGCTTGCATGCTCAGTTAGTTGAGGAAATCTGCAGGGGATGCTTTGTTGGTATTGAGTTGGGCTTTTGTAAGGGGGGAGCCCAGATACTCAGCCAGTTGTTTTTGCAGCTTTTGTAATCTGAACAGCGATCCAGTCCTGGTTCAAAGGTGAGGTTGTAATCTACCCCAAGCAAGATAGGAAGGGATGTGGGGTTGAACTGTGAAAGGGCCTGACTAAGAACATGAAAAAAGTGGGGGTGGTCCTCATTGGGAGCATAGACGTTTCCCAAGATTACCTTTGGACATGGAGGAGTTGCATAGTCCAGTCTCCACACACTCTTGTTGGCAACTTCTGCCGCCTCTATCCTTAATAGCTTAGTTTGCTGTAGGAAAGCAATAGCTGTGTGCTGTGTGCACATAAAAGTCAGGGTCATCTTTCTTTTCAACAGAGAATTGATGTCCCTGATGTTTCAGCATAAGCATTTAATGTCATGACATCCCAGGGAGGGGATACGTATGGAGACTGGTGGGCAAAATACAACACCTGGGTAATATAGTTATTACGTGGAATGTCATGGTGTAATAACATACTGGGGACGCCTGTTCATTATAAAGCCTAAATTGCTCGTTAGGTGACCAGTACCTTGCTAACTATACTGTGCCTAGACAACTGTATACAGCCCCTGTCCGCAACTGGTGGCAGGTTGAACTAGAAAATGCTTCCTGGCCGGATAGGTACCAGTGAAGGGAACCAAATGGCAAACATTGTTTGAAAACTAATAATGGTAAAATTGTATGGGTATGAAACATTTGAGAAAATTGTAGACTGAACCTTCTTGAATGACGGTGAAATAGGTTTGTGAAATTGTCTAAAGTCTGTTATTGAAACTTTAGGGTCATGATGATAGGTACCATAGTGTTCAGCACACCAACCCTAATAAAACCAGTAGACTCTAGCACTACCAGGTACTTCAAAATGCTACTGTGTTTGTGCCCTGTTGGGCTATAGGGCACTCTTCACATGGTATCATCAGTCTGTTTGCTGATGATACCAAGGTTGGCGCGGTGGTGGATGACCTAGGGGGATGGCAGGGGTTGCAGGATGATCTGGCAAAGCTTGAAACCTGGTCAGACACCTGGCAACTGGGCTTTAATGCCAAAAAGTGCAAGGTGATGCATTTTGGGATGAAGAACCCAAGGAGGACTTACCAGCTAGGGGGAGTGCAGCTAGCCCAGACAGAGGAGGAGAAGGATCTGGGTGTGCTCATCACAGGGTCAATGAACAACTCGGCACAGTGTAGGAAGGCAGCTGCAAGGCCAACAAATGCTGGGTTGTATTGCAAGGGGTATATCCTCAAGGAGGGAGGAGGTGATTCTGCCACTGTATAGGTCATTAGTTAGACCACACCTGGAGTACTGCGTGCAGTTCTGGCGTCCGTATCTGAAGAGGGACATTAAGTTACTGGAGGAGTGCAGCGCAGGGCGACAAAAGATGATCAAGGGTCTGGGGGACTTATCATATGAGAGGAGGTTGAAGGAGTTGAACATGTACTCACTGGAGGAGAGGAGAGACAGGGGGACATGATTGAAACCTTTAAATACATGAAAGGAATAAACAAGACAGGTACAGAGGGCTGTTCAAAGTAAGGAGGGAGGGCCACCAGGGGCCATGATATGAGACTGGAGCGAGGAAGGTTCAGGAGGGAGATGAGGAGACACTTTTTACAGAGAGGGTGGTGGCTGGGTGGAATCGTTACCTGCAGAAGTGGTATGCAGTAGAACAGTGGACTGCTTCAAACGAGGATGGGACAGGACAAGGGGGAGGGTTAATGAAGGGGAAGGGTGGAAGGGAGGGGCAGCTGCAGAATAAGGGGTGCTAGCTGCACATTCGAGCAGACTTGATAGACCTCTAGTCCTTTATCTACTGGCAAATTTCGTATGTTCGTATGTTCGAGCTGGCCTAGGGCTTCAGTGTGATGGGGTGGTAAGTTGGCACTATGCACTAAGAGGGCACCCTGGTGGCGGGGGAGCTTTTCATTTGCAGTAGGTTTATGTTAGCCATTCCAGGGGAAAAAAATATTTTCGGGAGAGGAGGGAGGTCTAGCTTCCAGAAGCATGTAGAGCTATCAGAGGTGAGTACTGAGACCCGGCCTGTACATCCATGCAGAAGCTACAAGGTACCATGCAGGTAAGGAAAGTTCTGCTGCCAGTTCTAGGGGTCTCCATTAAGCATTTTATCCTGATGTGGGGTTCAAGGCTGCTGGTCTTCGTGAGAAGGAAGCAGGGAGACAAACGACTCTTTATGAATGCATATCATAATTAGGCCTACCCAATTTAAAGATCATATGTTTGCTGTGCATACTGCAGATGCCAAGGGGTTGCCCTCTTTACTGCCTATTGCCCCTTAAGCCCTTGCTTCCACGGCTATCAGAGGATGGTCGGACTCCAGGTGTAGGGAGTAGCTTTCTTGGAGCCAGACTTAAAATCCTGCAGGACAGTACAGCGGGTACAGAGTGCATTTATTGCTCCGTGCTCAGAACAAGAGGGGGACCTGGGGTATGTTGCAGGGTAAATGGAACTGGAGGGACTTCATGGTGGGCTTTTGGAAAATTGTGGAGAGCATCTCCTCTCCTGTCAGTCTGTTGCCCTTCAGGTTATTGCCAGGTGATTGTAGTACCTTCTACTGGTGTTTTTTTTTTGGGGGGGGGATCGTCTGATGTCCCCAGATTGTCAAATTTAAAAATGCATGCATCATAGAAACATAGAATTTGACGGCAGATAAGGACTGCTTGGCCAACCTAGTCTGCCCATTTTCCTACCTAACGGATAAGCTGCAGATCCTAGTTAATCAACAGCATACTTCCTCCTACCCCCCCACTAGGACTGCCTTATGTCTGTCCCCTGCATTCTTGAATTCCCCTACTGTTCTTGACTCCACGACCTCCTCAGGGAGGCTGTTCCATGCATCCACAACCCTCTCTGTGAAAAAATACTTCCTCACATTACTTCTGAGCCGTCCCCCCTCTATCTTTAAATTGTGCCCCCTTGTTCTTGCACATCTCTTTTTCTGAAAGATGCCACCCTCTTGGACTTTGTTGATTCCCTTGAGGTACTTGAAAGTTTCTATCATGTCCCCTCTTTTCCTCAAGGGAATACATATTAAGCTCTTTTAGTCTTTCTTTGTATGTTTACAGTCTCCATTCTGTTTATGTCTTTGCGTAGATGGGGTCTCCAGAACTGCACACAGTACTCCAGATGGGGTCTCGCCAACTGTGTGTACAGAGGGATAACAACTTCCTGTTTTCTACTATTGATGCCTCTCCCTATGCATCCCAGTAACCCCCCCAGCCTTCCTTATTGCCTTCTCACATTGCTTGCCCACCTTTAGGTCATCTGATATAATCACCCCCAGGTCCCTTTCCATTTTTACTGTTGTCAGTATCTCACCCCCCATTGTGTACTCTTGCCCTGGGTTTTTGTTTCCCAGGTGCATTACCTTGCACTTCTTTGCACTGAATCTGAGCTGCCATATATTTGACCATTCCTCCAACCTTGCCAAGTCCCTTCTCATCCTTTCCACTCCATCTGATGTATCAACCCTGTTGCAAATCTTTGTGTCATCTGCAAAGAGACATACTTTTCCTTCCAGTTCCTCTACAATGTTACTTATAAAGACATTAAAAAGGACCGGTCCCAGTACTGAATCCTGCGGTACCCCACTAGTAACTCTCCTTTCTTCACTGTGGACTCCATTTACTATTACCCTTTGCATCCTGTTATCTAGCCAATTTTTTATCCAGGCTACCACCTTGGGACCCGCTCCAAGGCTGGCTAACTTGTGTATTAATCTTTTGTGTGGGACTGTATCAAATGCCTTGCTAAAGTCTAGGTAAGCCATGTCCACAGCCCCTCCCTGGTCTACTACTTTGGTCACCCAGTCAAAGAAATCTATTAGATTCGTCTGACACGACCTTCCCATCGTGAATCCGTGCTGCCTTGGGTCCTGTGCCCCACTGGCCTCTAAGTACTCGACAGTTCTTTCCTTCAGAAGTGATTCCATCATTTTCCTATCACTGAGGTCAAACTAACTGATCTGTAGTTTCCTGCCTCTGTCCTGCTCCCACTTTTGTGAAGAGGAATCACATCTTCCCTCCTCCAGTCCTCAGGTACCACCCCATCCTGCCATGATTTGTTAAAGAGAGTAGTCATGTGTCATTAGTTCTTTTAGAATTCTTGGGTGAATCCCATCAGGCCCCATTGCTTTGTCCACCTTCAATTTTATTAGTTCTTTCAGAACCCTTTCTTCTGTAAATGGACTGGTATCGACCGCTCTTCAGAGAGTGTTTCTCTTGTTTGGTTTAGGTACCTCCTCCTCTTCCTTTTGAATACTGAGCAGAAATATTCGTTCAGTATCCCTGCTTTTTCATTGTCACTCTCTACCCACATTCCCTCCCCTTTATTAAGCCTCAGTATCCCTCCTTTGGTCTTTCTTCGCTCCCTAATGTACCTATAAAATGTCTTATCCCCCTTCTTAACAGAGTTGGCTATCCTTTCTTCGGTTTGGGCTTTTGCTATTCTGACTGTCTTCCCATCCTCTTTCTTCTTTAACTGATAAAAGTTCTCTGTCCTGCTCCTTCTGTGTTTCCTTATATTTCCTGAATGCTATCTTTTTCTCCTTAACCTTTCCTGCCACCTCTTTTGAGAACCATAGAGGTTTTTTCCTTCGTTGTGTTTTGTTGATTTGCTTTACACAAAGGCTTGTTGCCTCTGTGATGGCTGTTTTGATTACTCCCCATTGTTCCTCCACCCCTCCTTCTTGCCTGTTTGCTAGTGCTTTTCTGAGGCACGCTCTCATTTTCCCAAAGTCAGCCCTTCTAAAGTCCAGTACTCTTGCTTTTGTATGGCTTGATTGTATAGCTGTGTTTATCGTGAACCACACTGTTTGGTGGTCGCTTGTTCCCAGATGGCTACCCACTTCTAAATCTGAGATTCTTTCTCCGTCCCCATTTGAGAGTACCAGGTCTAAGATTGCTCCCTCCCGAGTGAGTTCCAATACTAGCTGTCTGAGGCATGCCCCCTGTAAGACATCAAGAATGACCCTGCTCTTGGATGTGCCTGCAGCAAAGGTGCTCCAGTTAACATCTGGCATATTTAGGTTCCCCATCAACAATATCTCCCCTTTTTCTACCATTCTAAGAAAGCCTTCTTTCATTTCCTTGTCCATTCCCTCCCCCTGAGATGGGGGTCTGTATACAACCCCCATGCGGATTGTGGTGCCATTTCCTGTCTCCAGGGTGACCCAGAGTGACTCGTCTGTTCCCTGTTTACTCATGACTAGAATATAATGCAGTTTCTGTCATACATACTAGTCTGACAGCTGCCCACCCTCCCTGCCCATCAAGATTCAGACCCGAAACTCACGATCAGACAAAATGAGCTGCATCAGCTTCATATGAGTATGTCAGCAGGTAAAGGCCTTATGTTCTGCCTAGTCTGCTCGAGTGTGCAGGTCCCCGTTTGTTTTATTCTATTGAATTTATACTTTTCCAACCCCGAGAACCTACCACCATCAGCCCAGCCCTGTCACTCCACCCACCTCTGTGGACTTACCCATCCAGGGATACGCTCTGGCTTACCCCCGGAACGTGACTGTGGAGGGCGCATGTTGGACACTGGTATATGGCCCAGAGACACTTGCCCTCCAGGGTGGGGCTTCTGGGAGGGGGCTCACCCTCCCGTTGGATGGCGGTATATATCCCCAGTGGTGCCACGGACAGTAGTCCAGGAACTGCGTTGTGGGGGGGGGGGCAGCATCCGCATGGGCCGATTTTTCTGCCAGTTTTCCCCGGGAGGTGGGGCGTGCAGTGACGTTAAGGGCGCGTATGCCAATGTCTGTCCCACCTACCAACACTGTGTGGGTGTCAGTCACTACTCCTTCCCCCCAGCCTCTGCCAGCAGTCAGTCATGCGCCGGACACTTAACCCTTCTCCCTTGGCCAGCCCTTTGACTCTTGGATCCGTTCCCGAACCCAAGATATCGGCAACGCAGATGGAAGCCCTACCACTGCACCAGTGGGATGGCAGGTCATCCCTTTGTTTACAGAGAGACCTGCCCCCTTCCCATGTCCCCCATGACTCTTCTCAAGTGCCCCATCCCCTTCACTTCTCCCCCCCTCCACCAGCAACTTTCCCCTTTATTCTGTTCCATCCTTTCTTGAAACTATTAATTGTTTTTAGGGAGACCGACTTCTCTGGCAACTCGTTCTATTCAGCCACCACTCTCTATGAAAAAGTGCCTCTCATCTCTCTCTCTTAAATCTTCCCCCTGCCAATTAGAGGCCATGCCTCCTGGTGGTCTTGTTCCTAGTAAGGCTGAAGAGCCCATCAGTGCTCACCCTATCAGTACCTTTAAGGTGCTTGGAGTTTTTTTTTGGACCTTTTTGTCCATCTCCGTGGACCCAACAGGGGCTACGACCCTCCCGAGAATATGTCCTTGGCTCCACTGCCTGTTTCCCCCTGAAATTCCCCATGGTTCCCCTGCGTGGCGGGGCCAGTGCAAGGCTGGTGGAGCTCCCTCCAGACCTAGCAATCCAGAATTTGTGGGGGAGGGGGGCAGCTGCACAGGAGCGACCGGGGCCATCACAGGTCCTGGATTTTCCTTTGTTATTCTCCTGCACCCTTACACCCGTGCAATGGGCAGGGCGGCTGCCTCCACCTCCGCGGAGGCGGCCAGTTGCCCTGGGTGTGGGCCAACCCCTTGCACCCCCTTGTGCTTCCATCTTCACTGACACCGCACAGCACGACCCCCCTCCTGGAGGAAGGAAAGCAGTCCTCCGGATGCTCAATCCTTTCCTCCCCCAGCTGACCCCCAAACGACCCGAGTCCGTTTCCAAACCAGGGTCGCTGGTGTGGCGCAAGACGTGGCGTCCAGCGCCTCAACTCTCAGCGCCACCTGGCTGGCTATGCTTGAAAGTTTGGATCATGTCCCCCTCTTCCACCCTTTGTGTCCTCTAGAAAGGACGTGTTGAACCCCTTGAGCCTCTTTTTGTAGGTGTTGCCTTGTTGGCCCTGGATCATCTTGGTTGCCTTTCTTTGGACTGTCTTCCCCAAGTTGACATCTTTCTTAAGACTGCACAGTGTACTGTACGTGTGGTCTCATTAGTGATCTGTGTAGCAGCAATATGACCTCCACCTTCCTGCCGGTAGTTCTCCTGGTTGTGCAACCTGGCATCCGATTTACTTTTGGTGCTGCTCTTCTGCAGTGTGCCAAGTGCTTCAGGTCACTTGTTATGATTACCCCCAGATCCTTTTCTTCCTCTGACCTGGTTACCTCCTTACCACCCAGCCAGTATTTGGTGTCTGGGTTCCTTGCCCCCAGGTGCATAGCTTTACACTTTTTGGCCTTGAACCCAGTTGCCAGATGCCATACCACCTCTCTAACCTAGCCAGGTCTTCCCTGAGTTCCTGTCTCCCCTCCTCCATGTCCACCCTCCCACAGAGTTTTGTGTTGTCTGATAACAGGGAGATTTTATCTTTGATCCCATCTGCTGTGTAATTGATGAAGAAGTTAAACAATATTGGTCTGAGCAATGAGCTCCGTGAGATCTCACTGGTCTCTGTCCTACCTTTTAAGAATTCCACCCCCTTCCCCACTGACCACTGCCTTTTGGCTTCTGCCTTGCAGCCTGTTTTTGACCCATCCAGCAAGTTTGTCTACTACCTCCAGGTTTTCCAGGTTCCAGATTAGTCTTTCTCTCTTTTTTTTAATATACTATGCTTTTTCTGCCACCTTTTTGCACCTCAGCCCTCGCTGACCCCCAGACCCCGTCCTCGCCCCCTCGGGACTTACCCTACAGGCGATACCCCCTGGATTGCCTCCCAGGGTGGGGCCACCACACTAGCACGACCCCACAATGGCGGGAGAAGGGTGCTGGCAGGGGTACCAACCAGCAGTGCCTCCCTGGCTTGCCCCCAAGGGTGGGACGTGGAGGTGGCTGGATACAGCAGACAGTG
The DNA here is from genome assembly GCA_016271365.2 of Neoceratodus forsteri. Lineage (NCBI taxonomy): Eukaryota > Metazoa > Chordata > Ceratodontiformes > Ceratodontidae > Neoceratodus > Neoceratodus forsteri. The sequence continues at coordinate 349,735,812 of CM057452.1, read as the reverse complement.
GGATAGGTCATCTGGTCAGGAGTGCCTGGGACCAATGATCAGGGCCTGGAAAATGGGCGGGGCATCATAGAGGTGGTTGTTGATTTTTTTTCCCCTTTAAGGAGGAGGTGTGACGTGCAGTGATACCAGCATCTGCACGCCACCTAAGGTATCTAGATGCCAGTCGCTGTGAGACCCCCCACCTCCACTAGGGGTCTGACTTGTGGCGGACACACAACCCCCCTCCCCCCTGGAGAAGGAGAGCTATCCCATGGATGCTCAATCCTTCTGCCCCTGGCTGGTCCTCTGACTTCTCAGGTCCGTTCCCACTGTGCTGGCGGGCCGGCATTCCAGCTTCCTAACCAGTCTCTTATGAAACACATAGTAAAAGGCCTTGCCAAAGTCCAGATACAGGGCATCAGCTGCTTGGCCCTTGTGTCACTGTCTTTTTGGCAGTTCAAGTGGGGAACGCAACATATTGTCCCTGCAGCTTTAAGACATAAATGGGAAGTTCTCCTCATCTAGCAATTAGTTCATTTCAAACAACTGGTATTACAGGTATGGTGTTAATCTCCCCACCACCTCCTGCTCCCTCTGCTGTAGGGATCATCACATATTGTCCATTCGCCATCCCCGCTCCTCTGCTTTTTTCCTGCTGTTTTCCCCTCACTTGGGAACCTGCTTCCCTCTTCCCTCCGTCTCTCCACCTCCCCTGGCTCCTTTAGGCATCAGCTGAAACTCCTCCCCTATTTTTTTTTGTATACTTAACTTTATTTATGTATCTGGGTTGATACAGCATTATCACTAAGTTCAACACTGAATGATACTAAAAATTAACAATTCATGACACAGTAATAAAAACAAAAGCAAGGCGGGTCAAAACAAGTGCTGTTGATATAAATAATATTTTCAAAATAATGAGCCGATAGGTAGAATAGGTAGAAAACTCCTATCTAATGTTAAAAGGTAGAAGAGAGAAAATAATTATTAATTTCAGAAATATCTTAGATGAACAGTATTCATTTATATAATTGCTATATCTCCCCTCTCCCACTTGCTTCTGTCTTCCCTCACCCCGCCGCTTCCTGTGCTTGGAGCCCCTACCACCAGCTGTCAGGTCTCCTTTCTGGTTTGCCACTAGCCTGCATCAAGGTTGTTTTAGTACTTGCTACCTCTGCAGGGCCATCATCGCCCCCCCCACACACACAAGAGAAGTGCATCAGTTGTTACACTGTTACTGCTCAGTCTGCCTTGCTGCTCATTTTGCACTTGTAAATATGTTTATTACTTGTACTTAGAGTTTCCTTTTATTGTACCTCTATTTGTAAACTGTGTACAGTCTTACTGTATCTCCTGTACCCTTTCCAGGGTTGCACTTGGAGATGAGCCTTGGTTCATTGTGCCCCACCCAGTTACCAATTTTCACATAAATAAAATAAATTTTGGCCAGTTGCTCTGTCCTCTTAATGAGGGTTGGGCAGTGTTCACAAGGCAAACTAGGGAAGCGCTCGAGATGGCAGGAATCCTGCCTGAGTGTTGGGGGATGGAGTGAGTCTGTTTCTAAACCCATTATAGAAGCTGGCATGTGTTCGATTGACAGCTTAACCCCTTACCCCCCCCACTTCAATGGTCAAGTGTGAGTTTTAAACAGTGTAGTATAATCCCGATTTTATGAATTTTGGTGAACCGAAAATCTGGATTAACTGAAATTTAATTGTGTTCCCCATTGTTTGCGCGACAATTCTGATTTAATAAAGTTGTTCTATATTCTGCAGTGACATTTGTCAGTAAGAGAGAGTCATAGAAGTGAGAGAAGTGTCCAGACATGGCTTCAGGTCCCACCATAATATGGCGACTGCCCTGGTGAGGCTCACAGACTACACTGAGAAGACCAGTGAAAAAGGGTTCTACAGTGGGTTAATGTTTGTGGACCTCACCAAGACATTCAACCTTGTGCACCACAGAGTTCTCCTCAACTCCCTCCATCACCTAAATTTCTCCAGTGATGCTCTTAAAGGAGTAGTACACCCAGAATTTGCAAAAACATATGTTGTGCAGTGTGTTTTGATTAGTGTGTGAAGTCCTAGTGTGTCTTTTTCTCTGTCTGCTATTAGGATTTTTTCCTAAATTAGCCTGCTAGTATTATGGTAGCTTTGCAATCCCTGGGGATCTCCATCTCAGCTAAGTTTATTGCTTTCCGTGTTCCTACAGTGCATCCTGTCTCATGTGATAGTGATGTAGCCGGGACCATAGATTCAGCGGCAACCACTGCTTTACACTTAGTTCACGACAGTAGAGATGGCTATATTTTAAAAACTATACAGAGTTTGACTTGGTGACCACCCTCATTGTAAAGGTATTTTTGTTGTGAACAACTGTGTCACTGGTTGTGTATCTGTAACTTGTATGGTTTTCAAGATATTTACATTTGTTTGGCATTTCTACTAGAGTGTTCAGTCATAGAGGAAAAAAAAGCATCTGCTGTTTGCAAGTGCATCTGCACACATGCCAAACAAATCTAAATATCTTGAAAACTATATAAGCTGCACAAAAACAACAAGCAGCAAAGTTGTTCAGGACAAAAATAATTTTACAACGAGGGTGGTCACTGAGCTGAACGCTGTACAGTTCTTAAAATATTTGCTATCTGAAGTGGGAAATTTGGTTAAAAAACATGGACATTTGCTTAATTAGATGTCTATATTTTAGAAACAGAGAAACATAGAAGTTGATGGCAGAAGGAAACCGCTAGGTCCATCTAGTCTGCCCATTTGTTTTAGGCCTATTTTGACACTCTAATTGCCTTTTGAAGTCGGGGCTCCCTTGTGTCTGTCCCATGCATTCTTGAATTTTTGAGCCAACCTGACTGCGACTAACTGCAGACCTTATTGCTAAGGCAGCTTTGCATGAAAGCTATTACAAAAAATAATTGTAAAAATAAAGCACAATTACAGATATAATGTGTTTATTTATTATTTTTTGGGCCCCTTCCAGTGCCGGTACCTCTGCCCGGTCAAGGCCCTTGCCAGCTCTCGCTGCCCAGATGAGCTGCTACTCCCCTCGATACCCCCTGGCTTTCCCCCCAGAGCGGGGCTGCGGCACCGGACCCGAAGCACTGCAGACTATGGGATAGGTTGGGGGAGTTGGCCTGGGAGCAGTTGTGGGCACAGCGAGGCGGGCGCCATCTAGGCTCTGGAGCAGCGAATTTTTTTTTTTTTTTCCCCTGTAAGGAGGGGCGGAAGCTTGCAATGACACCTGCGTTTGTCCTGCCCCTCAGGAACTTGCTGACGGTTGCTGCAGCACCCCTAGTTCCTCCGCCAGGGTCCTCCAGTACCGGATATGTTCAGACATTCCCCTGAGAAGGAGAGCAGTCCATGGGATGCTCAGTCCTTCCCTGGTCGCCCCTCCAATGACCCAAGTCCTTCCAACCAGGGTCTCGGCGTCGCAAGCGGAAAAACCAACCGTGTCCTGTCGGGCCGGCTACAGATATTTAAAAAAACCTGCCTAGATGGATCAATATCAGTACTATTCTGTACTGAAATCAGGCACAGTATGTACATGCCAAAGCAATAAATAAAGCTAAAGTAAAGCTCAACAAAAGGCTGACTACAAAAATACAAAGAATGGTTATTTATGAATGTGACATAAATAATAAGGCACTTGTAAGCATCTAACATGTTGGTATTGCCTGTTTCTGTTCCGTGTCTGAATCGCATTAATTCCTGTGACTCCCACTGACTTACGTTGTGATCCCAATTTTAAAAAACTCACAATTATCTGAATATTTTCGGTGTTCCCCAGCACATTTTGTAAAATCAGGATTGTACATAAATTACATGTCCCCCACTCAGTTTGACAAAACAAGGCTAGACCGGTGACATTGAGGGTTAAGGGTGCTGGACGCCACACCTTGCACCATGCCGGCGACCCGGGTTCAGGAATGAACTTGGGAAGCCGGGAGTCAGCAGGGGAGGGAGAGGACTGAGCGTTCGGAGGACTGCTCTTCTCACCTAGGGTGGGTTGCGGGATTTGCCTTGCTCTGTAGTGGCCCCCCGGGTGGAGATCTGGGGCACTACAAGGAGCAGCGCTGTTGGGGTGGAGCGGTAGCGGACGTCAGCACTATGTGCGCAGGCGTCATTGCGCGTCTGTGCTCCGGGGGAAACCTTAGGAGGAAAACCCTGGCTACTGGAGTGGCAAAGACAGGGCTCGAGTGCTCAAGCCGGCACGCCCAATGCTGGCCCTGGCCCGACTCGACTGTCCCTGGTCCCTGGTCCCTGCTCCTCCTATGAGGTGGGGGGGGGCACCTAGCACCTGATTTCTCGGTCGAGGTCAGGGTTCAGGCAAGTGGCAGAGGCGAAGAGCGAGTGGGTCCCCATCCGAGAGATGCCCCGGTAACCGGTGACCAGGAGGGAAAAAAAGAGCTCACCCCCCCACCAAAAAAATGACAAAACAGAAGGAGGCATATGAACCATATTAGTCACAAACAGCCTGTGAGGCCAGATCCTGCTGTGATGTTGGGGTGAGACAGGTGGTCTCATGCTGCTACTCCGGTCCAGAAGAACTGCCATAGTGGAGAGCTGGGGTACAGGGGGTTCCACCTGGAAAGCTGACACAGGGGCCCACCTGAAAAATCAGAAGGTATTGGCCTAGGGTGACACACTCATATCGGTATTTCACTTAAGTTTGATGCGCTAGCTCTGTGTTTGCATCTTACATCTACTTGCAGTGCCCAAATACCCCATTTTAATTAGAAAATAGGTGATAAATACAAAGATTTTCAGAGTTTAGAAGGTACCCAACAGAGGGGGGGGCCTACCTGGAAATTTCCAGGTATCCTGATGGGTCAGTCCTAAATCATCTAGATCCGAGCAGTTTGTCAGTGAAACAGCAGAAGAGGTAGGAGCATAGACCATTCAGGAATAGTCGGCCTTGCCGCGAGTAGAGTAGGCAGTGATGGGTGGTACGTTGGGTATGGTAGCAAGGGCAAAATGACAAATGTTATTGTAAGCCATACCCACTTGGTTATGTTAGATTTAGCAGTGCTAAGATTGGCCAGAAGGCCATCTGTGAGGCTTGGTAGCAAGTGTGCCTTGAGCTATGGGGAGGTGGATCTTGTGGGAGAGGCAGTGTGTCATTGAGGCACAGGCCAGGAAGCATAAGAAAACCAGGAGCAGTTGTAAAATTCGCAATGAGCATTTTATTATTATTAATAACAGTAAAATAACAATAAAAGTTGTTCAGATTAACTATTTACAATGGTAGTACAAACACAGGAAGCAGAGTCCTTTTTCTTCCCAATTTCAACCCTCAGTCTGTCTCTGTTTCTCTCTCTCTCTCTCTCTCTTGCAAAACATTGCTGCTGTTTTTGTAAGTCTAACAGCATGCTTCTCACACAATGTTCTTGTAAGTTTCCAATGTTCTTGCAGGTGCAACAGGTGCAGCAAAAAGAACATAGTGACCCAGATGTTTACATCTCTGCAAGAGGCTTAAAAACTGCATTTCAGGTTAACCCCTTGATTTCCAAATAGCTTTTTACAATCATTTCAACAGTATAACTGTATACAGGTTTAAACAAAGGGATCCCAGTATCCGTGACATTTCCACATAAAGATTTACACATATTTTTATACCTGCAGATATGCGTGGGGGAAGAAAAGACAGAAATAGCAAGGGAGGCAGAGAGATAGCGAGAGGTGGAGAATTGCAAAACCGGAGTGATCAGTTCCTGGGTCTCACAAAAAAATTTGGTTGCGTAACCAGAGAAGAGACAGAAAAGGAGCGGACAGATAAGATCCTTGCATTTAAACTATTTCTGCGTAATATGTGGGGTAGGGCCTTATTCAACCCTGTCATATACTCCCCTGTTTAAGAGGGAACTTGTTTCCATAATATTCTTTAAATTCTCGTTTAACATTATAGTAGTTTATAATCTTTACAGTTCAGTGCATATGCAGTATAGCAGAGAAGTTTCAACTCACTTTTTTTTCAACGTTCAGAATTAACAATTCCTGATCTATATCTTGACAGAAAATCAGCATTGACATTCTCTTTCCCAGATTTGTGCATCACTTTAATTTTAAATGGCTGTAGTGCCAAGTACTACTGTGTGATTCTTGAAATGTTATCCTTCATTTGGTTAAGCCATCAGAGAGAATTGTGATCTATTACAAGTACAAAGTCAGCTTAGTGAGTAAAACTTAAGGGACTCTATGGCCCACTTTGCTGCAAGGCATGCTTTTTTCAGTGGTGGAGTACCTTTTCTCTCTGTTGTGCAACTTCCTACTTATGTACAGAATAGGATGTTGTTTCCCATATGTATGCTGACTCAAGACTGCACCTAGGCCTACCACTGATACATCAGTCTGTAACAGAAATTGTTTCTCTAAAGAGTCTGGGCTTCTTAAAATGGGCTGAACATAATGCAGCCTTAATGGCTCGAAAAGCCTTGTCACACTCAGGGGTCCATTTCACATTATTCAGGAAACATTTCTTTGTGAATTCAGTGACGGGAGTATCTAACTCAGCAAAACTGGGAACAAATCTCCAATAATGACCAGCCAGCCCTAAAAATGACCTGACATGCTTCTTTGTTTTAGGGACAGGGCTGTTAGCTACAGCTTCTATCTTGGAAACCAAATCTTGGTGCCTTCACATACTTCGTCACCACTTAATCCTTGCTCTACTACTGCTGGCTGCAGGGGAGATACACCCTCATCCCGGCCCAGCACCAACCCCTAGTCACAGCTACCCCTTGCCTTACCCCTCAGCCAAGGCCACCGCAGACACTCGCTCTGGCTCCCTTCCCCGGGGATTACTCCTACTCCACCTAGACATTCGTAGCCTAGCCCCCAAGCTCGATCAGCTCCAGGTTCTAGCCGCCCACCATGCCCCTGACATAATCATCATATCCGAGACCTGGCTAAACCCAAACCTCCCAGACCCAACCATCGCTATTCCAGGGTTCACTATCACACGACAAGACTGACCCACCAGAGGTGGAGGGGTAGCTATCTACACCAGCTCGGCACTACATTTTTCTGTCACTCTCGCAAAAGCTGAACCCAAGGCCTACAAGCTGCTTGTGCTGAAATTGTCCCCTCCTTCCTCACTCCCCATCTTTGTGGCTGGTATTTATTGCTGCCCTGGCACCCCAGCCACAACAGTCACTGACATCCTGAACCAACTCACATCTCTTGCCCAGTCGGGTGAACTATATGTCATGGGTGACTTTAATCACAACTGGCCAGAACCCACCTTTAACAAAATCCGAACCGAGATATCTGCGCTCAACCTTACCCAAACCATTCTGGAACCTACACGGTCAAACCATAAGTCCGGAAACCACTCCTTTCTCGACTGGGTGCTTACCTCCCATCCACACCGCGTCATCAGCTCTGGCCTCCTTCCAGGCTCCATTAACGACCACTGCCTAACCTACTTGGTCCACAAAATCCACCGAGTTAAATCCCCTCCCAAATTTATATTCCAACAGCCATATAAATCCCTAAACCTCTCTCCTCTCCTGGAAGAGCTAACTCACTCTAACTGGGACCCAGTCCTAAGATGCTCTAACATGGATGCTGCCCTCACGCACTTCCGGAACATCTTCCTTAGCGCCTGGGACAAACATGCCCCCCTGCGCCGTGCTAGGGTCTGAGGGTCACACCTTCCCTGGATATCATCCGAGCTGATAGCTTGCCAATAAGCCCGTGACAGGGCATGGTGTACCTACAAATCCACGCTCCTCCCAGGCGACAGTATCACCTACCTCATGCTCCGAAAAAAGTGCACAAAGGCCATCCGCTTAGCTAAGGCCGAATATTTTGACAACACCCTAAACACAAATCTTGGGAGACCTTTTAAATTCTGGAAAGTCATCAACTTCCTTTTCTCCCCCCCAACAACAAATCCCCCTCCTCTCCTTCTCGCCCAAGGGACCCTACACTCTGACCCCCTGACGGTAGCCTCCGAGTTCAATTTCTACTTCACTACTTGTGCTACGACCCTCCTGGACTCCCTTCCTCCTGTAAACCCACCCACTCCCCAGACAGCTACCCCCCTACCGCCTGGCCAGAACCCTTTCTCTTTCAGACAAATCTCCCCCATCGAAACCTTAGATGCCCTTCGCTCCCTGAATCCCACCAAAGGTAAATCTCCCGACAGCCTCGACAATAAACTCCTCTTCTCATCTGCCCCGGCCATCGCTACTCCCCTCGCTGCCCTGCTAAATCTTTCATTCACCACGGAGTCACTCCCCACAGAGTGGAAACATGCCACTGTCCTACCACTACCAAAAGGAGGTGACCCTACCTCCGCTGCTAACTACTGCCCCATCTCCCTTCTCCCCACTCTTGCCAAACTCCAGGAACACCTAGTACTATCACAGCTCTCCCACTTTCTCTCCGAAACTAAATTCTTCACTCCATTCCAGTCCGGTTTTAGGAAAAAACACTCTACTACCACCTCCCTACTAAGACTCACGGACTTCATCCTCTCTGGGATGGACAAAGGACAAATTACTGCCGCTATTTTCATCGACCTAGCCCAAGCTTTCGATACGGTATCCCACTCCCTCCTACTATCCTGCCTAGCAGGTGCTGGACTATCGGCATCGGCCATAAATTGGTTCAGTGCCTACCTACAAAATAGAACCCAGTCTACAAAAATAACTGACTGCACCTCCCCTCCGCTCCCTGTTACCACCGGTGTTCCCCAGGGCTCAGTCCTTGGCCCCATTCTCTTCTCCATCCTACTAAATGATCTGCCAAAGGCTTGCTCCACTACCTCAATAAACATGTACGCTGATGACATGGTCCTCTTTACTTCCGGCCGTACCCATGAAGAAGTCACCTCTAATCATGAGACCAACTTCAACAAAGTACAACACTGGTTCAGCTCCAGCCAACTCTCCCTAAATGCCAAGAAAACAGTCTCTATGTCTTTTGGCACTAGACAGAGACTATCCAGACTTACATCCCCTCTGATCTTCCGTACCCTAAATAACACCATCCTTGAAGATGTGTCCTCCTTTAGGTACCTAGGGGTTTGGCTTGATCGTCACCTCTCTTTTTCCACCCATGTGGACGCCATCCTATCAAAACTGCGCCCTAAGCTCAGTGCCCTCTATAGAAACCACACTAGTCTCCTGCTTCCTGTGAGACGACAAATAGTCCAGAAAATGATTCTACCTTCCTTCGACTACTGCGATGTTGTCTACAGCTCTGCCTCCAAGTCCATCTTATCCAGACTGGACCCCCTCTTCAGTGCTTTCTGCCACTTCGCCCTCGATGCCCCCCCCCCCGCACCCATCACTGTGAGCTCTTCCATTCACTGGCCCTCCCATCCCTGAGCAACCAGTGCCTACTTCACAGTGCTAAATTTGTTTCTACCTTCCGGCTCTGTTCCCTTCCGCTCTACCTCGTTTCCTCCCTATCTTCCCCACCAACCCCCGCTCATGCCCTCAGGTCTACTGACTCCAGGCTGTTAGCAATCCCTCACTGAAGGACCTCCGCAGGCCAATCAGCTTTCTCTTACCTCCTCTGTAAGCTCTGGAGTGAGCTGCCAGCCCAAATCCGCCATTCTTCCTCCAAACACTCTCTATCCTTTGCCCTCACTAACTTCTTCGCACCCAATTGTCCCTGCTCCTGCCCTTCCCCCCCGACTGACTCTCTTCCCCCCCCTCCTCCTTGCGTGCCTGACCAGCGGCTGGGCCGTTCGCCCAAAATGACTGGCTTATATAATGTCCGTACAACCCATGCACTTACCCACTCATGACACTTCTGCTCCTCCCTTCTTATTCCTGTCAACGTCTTCCCTAAGTCAACCCCCTCATCTTTCCCAGTGTTTGACTACCCAGACCTGTCACCTCCCCCTGGCCCCAAGCTCAAGTTCCCATTTATCTCTGCCAACTTGGTGCATCTTACTTCACTTCGATCTCTAGATATAGGTACTTATGTAACCATGTATAGTCCTAGATGTGTAATCAAATATGTTATGCCACCCTACTTGTGGCACAAGTATGTAGTGTCTCCGCATGTAATAAGTTTGTATAGCCACACTTACTTATGTAACAATTGTTTGAACTGCTTGACTCTAAGTTCAACCCATTGTTTGTTTTATGTATACTTCTCCCACGTACCCCCCCCCATCAGGTCGCACCGTGAGACGAGCATCTTTTTGCTCAGTGTGCCTCTCCTGGTGAAACAGTTTCAATAAATAAATAAATAAACCTCTGGTTTGACTTCTTCATTTCCCAAAACATAGCCCAAATATCTGGTTTCCTGCATGCCCAATGTACACTTGGTAGGATTAATTGTCAGACATGCCTTTTTGATTGATTGGATAACTGCTCGTAGGTGTTTCAGGTGGCTTTTTCAGTCTGAACTGTACACCATGACATCATCCAGGGAAGAAGCACAATAACCAGTATGAGGGGAAAAAATTACATCCATGTAACGCTTGAATGTATAGCGTGCACCATGTAAACCAAACAGCATGGTGGTGAACTGATAGAAGAATCCTGTAGGAGTGGCAAATGCAGTTTTGTTTCTGGATTCTTTAGCTAGGGGGATTTGCCAGTAGCCCATGGTGAGATTGAGGGTACTTATATACTTGGCACTTCCCAGTCTGTCCACCAAATCAATTCTGGGCATAGGATAACTGTCAAATTCTGACACTTGATTAAGTTTCCTAAAATCAAGGCAACTTCTTACACCCCCATCGTTTTTGTTTACAGTTACCATTGGTGATGACCAAGCACTTCTAGACTCTTCTGTGATACCCAGTTCTTTCATTTTTTTGTATTTCCTTAACCACGTCTGCTCTTAACCGCTCTGGTAGTCTGTATGTTTTTTGTCTAATAGGGCGAGCATTCATTGTCACTGTTACGTGCTCTACTCCTTTTGCTCGACCTGGTACTATGGCAAAAGTACTGTTAAATGTCTTTAGCATGTTACAGATTTCTGCGGTTTGTTCAGAGGTTAAGCAAACATTCATCTTTACAGCATCAGTAGTTACAGTTTGTTCCAGTCTGTTATGAGCTACATCAATATTTTCTTTATCAGTTTTTGGTAAAACTAGCAAAGCAGTGTTTTTTTTTTTTTAACCCATTTCTTGAGGAGGTTAGCATGGTATATCTTTATTTTTTTTTAATTACTTTTTTTCCCCTGGGCCCCACCGGCTATCATTCTGACGTCCCTCCGCGCTGCCCCCAAGCATCAGACCTCCTCCCTATCCTCCCAAAACTAACCCTTCGTGGCAGGGGATGGGGAGCTACTCGATCCACTGGCATGGATCCAGTTGGGAGGTGTCCTCTCGGGGCGCCACTGCAGGTGGACTATTTGTCATCTTTGCTGTGGCGGGTGCCCTTTTTCCAGTTTCCTTGTGTGGCTGAGAGCGTGCGATGCCGCTAGTGATGCCCAACGCGCATATCCACACATTGTGCGTCAGGCAGCTGCTCTACCTCCGCCCCCACATTGTAGGACCTGGTCTGCCAGCACCCACAGCTGCTGCTAGGGGCTAGGCAAATGCCAGTCTGTGTCCCCACCCTCCCCCAGGAGAGAAGAAACATAGAAACATAGAATTTGACGGCAGATAAGGACCGCTTGGCCCACCCAGTCTGCCCATTTCCCTACCTACTGGATAAGCTGCCGATCCTAGTTAACCAGCAGCCTACTTCTTTCTACCCCCACCACCTAGAATTGCCTTATGACTGTCCCATGCATGCTTGAATTCCACCAGTTTTTGACTCCACGACCTCCTCCGGAAGGCCGTTCCATGCATCCACAACCCTCTCTGTGACAAAATACTTCCTTAAATTACCTCTGAGCCACCCCCCCCATCTTCAAATTGTGCCCCTTGTTCTTGCACACTTCTTTTTGAAAGATGCTACCCTGTTGGACTTTGTCGATTCCCTTGAGGTACTTGAAAGTTTCTATCATGTCTCCCCTCTCCCTCCTTTCCTCGAGGCTATACATATTAAGCTCCTTAAGTCTCTCTTCATTTGTCTTCCGGTGCAGACCCTACACCATTTTAGTTGCCCTCCTCTGGACAGCTTCCATCCTGTCTATGTCTTTGCAAAGACTGGGTCTCCAGAACTGCACACAGTACTCCAGATGGGGTCTGACCAGCTGTCTGTACAGAGGGATAATAACTTCCTGTTTTCTACTGGTGATGCCTCTCCCTATGCATCCCAGTATCTCCCCAGCCCTCCTTGCTGCCCTCTCACATTGCTTGCCCACCTTTAGGTTATCTGATATGACTACCCCCAGGTCCTTTCCATTTGTTGTTGTTAGTATCTCACCCCATTGTGTACTCTTCCCTGGGCTTTTTGTTTCCCAGGTGCATTACCTTGCACTTCTTAGCATTGAATCTAAGCTGCCATACATTTGACCATTCCTCTAACCTTGCCAAGTCCCTTTTCATCCTTTCCACCCCACCTTGTGCATCAACTCTGTTGCAGATCTTTGTGTCATCTGCAAAGAGACATACTTTTCCTTCCAGACCCTCTGCAATGTCGCTTATCAAGACATTGAAGAGGACCGGTCCTAATACCGAACCCTACGGTACCCCACTAGTAACCCCCCTTTCTTCAGAGTGGACTCCATTTACTATTACTCTCTGTGTCCTATTCTCCAGCCAATTCTTTACCCAGGCTGTCATCTTGGGACCCACTCCCAGGCTAGCTAACTTGTATATTAATCTTTTGTGTGGGACTGTGTCAAATGCCTTGCTAAAGTCTAGGTAGGCCATGTCCACAGCCCCTCCCTGATCTACTACTTTGGTCACCCAGTCAAAGAAATCTATCAGATTTGTCTGGCATGACCTTCCCGCTGTGAATCCATGCTGCCTTGGGTCCTGTGCCCCTCTGGCCTCTAGATACTCGACAATCTTTCCTTCAGAAGTGATTCCATCATTTTCCCTACCACTGAGGTTAAACTAACAGGTCTGTAGTTTCCTGCTTCTGCCTTGCTCCCACTTTTGTGAAGGGGAATCACATCTGCCCTCCTCCAGTCCTCGGTACCACCCCATCCTCCCATGATTTGTTAAACAGGGTAGTCAGTGGTGTCACTAATTCCACCCTTAGTTCTTTTAGAATTCTGGGATGAATCCCATCAGGCCCCATTGCTTTGTCCACCTTCAGTTTTAAGAGTTCTTTCAGAACCCTTTCTTCTGTAAATGGGCTGGTATCAACTTCTGTATCCAGAGTGTTTCTACTGTTTGTTTTAGGTACCTCCCTCTTCCTTTGTAAATTCAGAGCAAAAATATTTGTTTAGTATCCTGCCTTTTCACAGTCACCTCTGCCCACCCTCCCCTTTATTAAGCCTCATTATCCCTCCCTTGGTCTTCCTTCGGCTCCCTGATGTACCTGTAAAGGTTTTATCCCCTTCTTAACTGAGTTGGCTATCTTTTCCTCAGTTTGGGCCTTTGCTGTTCTGACTGCCTTCCCAGCTTCCTTTTGCTTTAACTGATACAGTTCTCTGTCCTGCTCCTTCTGTGATTTCTTGTACTTCCTGAAAGCTTTCTTTTTCTCTTGAACCTTCACTGCCACTTCCTTTGAGAACCATAGTGGTTCCTTACATCGTTTAGTTTTGTTTATTTGCTTCACACAAAGGCTAGTTACCTCTGTGATGGCAGTTTTTATTATTCCCCATTGTTCTTCCACCCCTCCTTCCTGCCCATTTGCTAGTGCATTCCTTAGGCACTCACCCATTTTGGCAAAGTCAGCCCTCCTAAAGTCCAGTACCTTTGCCTTTGTATGGCTTGACTCTGTTGCTGTGTTTATCGTGAACCATACTGTTCGATGGTCGCTAGTTCCAGATGGCTAACCACTTCTACATCTGTGATCCTCTCTTCATCTCCATTTGAGAGAACCAGGTCTAAGATTGCTCCCTCTCGAGTGGGCTCCAATACTAGTTGTCTAAGGCATGCCCCCTGTAGGGCATCTAGAATAACCCCACTCTTCGGAGTGGCTGCTGCAACTGCACTCCAGTTAACATCTGGCATATTCAGATTGCCCATCAGCAATATCTCCCCTTTTTCTGCCTTACTAAGTATACTTTCTGTCATTTCCTTGTCCATCCTTGTCCATTTCCTACCCCTGAGAGGGGGGCCTGTATACAACCCCTGTGCGGATTGTGGTGCCATTGCCGGTCTCCAAATTTACCCACAGTGCTTCTTCTCCTCCCTGTTTTCCCTTTTGTTCTGCTGCTTTGATTCCTTCCCTTATGTAAAGAGCTACTCCTCCTCCTCTATTACCCTCTCTATCCCTCCTGTAGATAGTGTATCCTGGTATGTTTACGTCCCAGTCATGGTTTTATGTGAACCATGTTTCTGTGACTGCCACGATATCCAGATGTTCTTCCTCCATCAAGGCCACTAATTCAGGAGCTTGTTACTCAGACTACGGGCATTGGTACTCATTGCTTTCCATTTTTGATGGCTTTACCTTCAGTTGCAGCATCCCCACTGACCTTTCTACCTTGGTCTTTTTCTCATTTAGTACCCTGCTTTGTAGGGAGAGGCGATTTTCCTGCTGCTTATCAGTGCCTCCGCTTGACTAGTTTAAAAGCTTGCCAATGAAGCATTTAAACCGATTGCTCAAAAGACTTGTTCCTTCCTGGACAGATGCAGACCATCCTGCCAGTATAGGCTGGTGTCCTCCAGATGGAACCCCAATGGCCAATGAAGCTAAACCCCTGTGTTCCACACCATTTTTCAACCATTCATTGAAACTGCATGGTGCAAAGTACCCTCGCCTCACTCATGCCATTGACAGGCAGCACCTCTGAGAAGGATACTGTGTGTGCTACTTGTCTTAGGCCCCTCCCCAGTTCTACAAAGTCCTTCTGCACTGCTCTAATCTCATGTTGAGCCAGTCATTTGTCCCTAGGTGGACAATGATGTCCAGCTCAGACTCCTGCAGCTGTTCTCGTGATCCTGAGGATGCGCTTCCTGTCTCTCAAGCCATGGCACCAGGCAGGCACCTTACTTCAGTTTTCCTGCTCCCCCAGTTCTATCCCCCTAATAATTGAGTCCCCCACCAGGAGCTGCTTCCTTTCCTTGTGGTGTCCTCTGCCTCCTTTCTGTGGGCCTCTCTTGTGACAGGTGTCCTCAGCCTCCTTAATCTCCTCTGTGGGTGCATCCATAGGGGAGTTGTGCTCCCCCAGAATGGTGTATGGATTGTGGAGTGGAACAACTGACTGGGTGTGCCTCTGTTCCACCATCCTCACCCTCCCTGAGCCCACTGTGGTCCAACTGCTGTGCGTTCTTTGCAACCTCTGAGGCAGTGGTGGTGGCTCTGGTGCTCCCTGGATGGGGGAGGTTCCCTTCTTACCATCCAGTCTGGCCTGGGGGAAGGTTCCCTTACTGCTGTCCAGTGTGGCCTGAAGACGGGCAAATTCCTCCCTCAGGGCAGAGAGTTGTCTGCAAATAGGGCAGCATCTCAGCCTCCAGAAAGTCTCCCGGAAGACTGCTGCCCCACAGCCATTACATTGCACTACTCCCCACATGATTATTTTTTTTTTGGTGTGTGTGTGTGATTGGTTTGTTATATAGCAATATATATTATACAATGTGTATGCTTATATTTTCAGTGCTGTGTGCTAGAGAGGATATGACATTGATATGCATCTTGCACTCTTGAGGAAATTATGTCAGAACCCCAGGTATAAAGGAACTATTTCCAGGAGTGGGTGGGGTGAGGGGTGGGAAGGGGTTGGGCCTAAACTCTGCCCTCACAAAACAATCAGCTAAGAGCTCTGACCCACCGCTGCGATGAGTGCCTTCCTGTCAGCAAGATACCATACACAACAATTTGACAGAGCAAATCCCCTGCTAATCAAACAGAGAAAAATTCAGACATCCAAGTCAGACACAGGTAAACCTCCCCAGCCCCAAAACAGCCTGGTGGTTTGTGCTTCTGAAAGCAGTCAGCCCCAAAATGGGACTACACTGGGGATTATCTTCCCATGCTGTCCAGAACTCAATCCTCTCTCTCTCTCTCTCTCTCTCTCTCTCTCTCTCTCTCTCTCCAGCCGACCTCTGGTGACTCGCTCGCACCGCGAACACAGGTTGCCAGCATGGCAGGAGGTAAGGTAGTAATGCTTCAGCCCTCTATGCCACTGGGCTGGCCAGCATGGTATATCTGAGTAGGATTTTTCCTATCGGGGTCTCAATCTTATAGTTAACTGTGCCAGTACATCTAAGCACTTTATAAGGCCCTTGCCACTTCATTAACAGTTTATTTTTTGTAGTGGGTAACAGTAGCAAGACCTTTTTAACTGGCTCAAAAACTTTTCTTTTACCCCATGGTCATAATACACCTTCTGTTGGTTTTGGTCCTCTTCCTGATTACTGTGAGCGATTTCAACATATTTTGTCAGCTTCTTTCTCGGGGCACACATATAAGATGTAATAGATTGTTTCTGATGGGTATTATCTTCCCATGTTTCTTATTACATCTAGTGGTCCTCTAGGTTGTCTACCATACAGCATTTCAAATGGTGAAAAACCTGTTGATGCCTGTGGCACTTTTGTGTAAGCAAAACGCAGCTATGGTAAGTGTTGGTCCCAGTCTTTCCCTTCCCCTTTTACAAAGCTTTTTAACATGCGTTTTAGGGTTTGATTAAAACACTCAACAAGACCATCTGTCTGAGAGTGATAAGGGGAGGTTCTTATGGCAGTGATACCTAGTAGTCGGTACAGCTCTTTCAGTGATGCAGCACCAAAATTACTACCCTGATCAGTAATAATTTCTTTTGGTATGCCCACCCCGCTGAAAATTTTGACAAGTTCTGCTGCCACTTTTGGGGCTGTGACAGTCTACATAGGAACGCCTCTGGGTATCAAGTAGCATAGTGACATACTACCAGAATAAACTAGTTTCCCTTTTTTACTTTGTCTAAGGGGCCAACCACATCCATTTCAATTCTCTCAAAAGGCATATCTATCAAGGGAAGGGGCACAAGGGGCACCTTGTCTTTTTCAGTCATTGGGGCTACTTTGTGACACTCAGCACAAGAACTTTAATAGGTAGCAACATTTTCATGGATTCCAGGCCAGTAGAATATGCACTACAATCAGGCAAGGGTGTGATCCCTTCCAGAGTGACCAGCCACAGGACTATCATGTGTTATCTGTAACAGCTCAGATGTATACTTTTGTGGTGTAACCAATTGTTCTATCTGGTCTTGTATCTGAAGTTTAACTCTGTACAGTAGCCCATTACATTTTTTAAACATAGGTTCACCCTGTTTTGGTTTTACCTCCAGCTGCTTAAAATAACCCTGGAGAGAAATATTGTTGGCTTGTTCTGAAAGAAAATCACAATCAGTGATCAGATTAGTTTCAGCATTTTCACATGTTAACCCCTTATGTCCATCAATCTTTTGTTGCCACTGTTTCTTCAGGCACCGTCTTTCTTTCCTGGACGTCTGGATCTTGGAGCTGTGCTCAAGCAAGTCCAAATCAAAATCAGCAAAAGGAAAAGAGTCCCCACCATCTGAGATTTTCTTTGCCTGAGCTCTTGTCATCACGGCTGCTGAAACATCAGGATTTACTCCCTCTTTGATTAACTCAGTAAATCCTGGAAAGTCATTTGCAATAATCATAGGTACAGGTAACGTAGGTACTACCCCCACTTTCATTTGGTGCAACACACCCTTAATAAGCAGAGTCACTTGGGTGGTGGGATAGTATCGAGTGTCCCCGTGGATGCAGATTACACCAGTACCTGCTCCTTTTGGACATTGTTTTCCTAGCACGTCAGTATGTATTAGGGCCTGTCTGCTTCCCGAATCTGTACGTCCCTTCACAGTCTTCTCTCCCACCTTCACATCTGTTAAGTACTTGCCCCAGTTTGCTAAGGACAAATCTGCTCCACTGTCACTCTTCTTACTAGGGCAATGTCTTGCAATATGACCTGACTTATTACAGTTATGGGAAATAAAGTCTTTGGGCACAGATTTGTTACCCCCACCAGAGTTCTTATCAGCCTTGGAGTTTAAATGGGAAAAAGAATGTCTTACCGGTGCTTGGCTGTTACCTCGCTGCTGTGGCGTCTGTCTGGCCATTTGGTAGTCTTTGGCCAAAGAAACAACCTTTTCCCTACTTTTGGGTTGGTGTTCTTTCACCCAAAGCTGCACATCTGTAGGCAGGATCTTGATGAATTGCTCCATTGCAGATGTGTCAATGATCTGTGGGACTGTTTTGCCCTCTGGTTGGAGCCATTTTATCAGGAGTTCTCTGAGTCAGGTGAAGGCTTCTTGAGGATCGTCAACTGAGTAGTACTTCAGAGACTGAAATCTCTGCTTGTAGGTCTCTGCTAAGATGTCATACCTTTTCAGGATTTCACCTTTCACCAGGGCATAGTTTACTGACTGTGCAGTGTCCATATTACTGTTGGCAAGTTGGGCTTTCCCTGCCAGGTAGGGTACCAGTCTGATTGCCCATTGCTGCCTTGGCCACTGACAGGCTGTGGCAACCCTTTCAGAAGTCAAGTATGCTGGCCTGGTGAGGCTGAGGTGCTGGATGCCTTACCTCACACTATGCCAGCGATCCAGGTTTGGGAATGGACTCGAGTCATTAGGGTGCCGACACAGGGGGGTGGGTAGGAGCTGGATTGAGCTGCCAGAAGGCAGCTCTCCTCTCCTGGGGTGGTCGCTGCCCCCGTAGTCCTGCTGCCACCAGGTGGAGGTCCGGTGGCTGGTGGAGGGGGCAGCATGTAGGGAGGATGCCTCGAGACATGGCATGCGCATGCCTCCACGTGCGCCCGCGTCCGAGGCAGGGGATTGGGAATAGGGAGAAAAATGGGGAAAAAGCACAATTTTATTTGTGTGTGTGTGTGTGTGTGTATGTATATTTATATATATATATGTACGTATGTTATCAAGTATGTTTTGATATCATCAGAGAGACACAACTTTGTAAGTTTAATGTATTTTAAGTTGTTTATGTCTTGTTGCTCTGCTGGGCCAGTGTCAGATCCTCCAGCTTTGATAAATTGTAAGGTATCCATCTGTCACTGCATCTCTTCTCTTCTTTGCTGTTCGAGTTGTTGCATTTTTTTTTTCTCTGTTTCTCCTTCTCTTTTTGTTGTATAGCCCACCATTTGAAAAAGGCAGTCAGGCTTTCAGGTTCTGTCACTGCCGGGTCTTTTTCTATAACTGGTGCTAGCTGTACTGTCTCAGCTTGGACTTCTGTCTCTGCTAGTTTGGCTGCCAGTTCTCCTGGTAACCACTCCTCGGCTTGCTGCTGCGGAATCCATACCTTTCTTCTATGCTTCCTGGTACCAGGTCTAGTACCCACGCACAAAATGCCTGGCTTATAGTATGCATGGTGTAAATCCCACTTAGGCTGACACCATCTGTAATCGAGGCACAGAACAGGAAGCATCAAAAAAACAGGAGCAGTTGTAAAATTCGCAATGAGCATTTTATTATTATTAAAAACAGTAAAATAAAAGTTATTCAGAATAACTATTTACAATGGCAATACAAATATAGAAAGCAAAGTTCTTTTTCTTCTCAGTTTCACATCTCAGTCTGGCTCTGTCTCTCTCTCTTTCTTGCAAAACATTGCCGATCTTTTTAAGTCTGTGCCTGGAAAACTCGGTAAGAAAACAGTATGCTTCTCACACAACGTTCTTGTAAGTTTCCAATGTTCTTGCAGGCGCAGCAAAAAGATCATAGCGACCCAGAACCGACCTCTTGTTTACATCTCTGCAAGAGACTTAAAAACTGCATTTTAGGTTAACCCTTTGAGTTCCAAATAGCTTTTTGCAATCATTTCAACAGTATAAGTAGATACAGGTTTAAACAAAGGGATCCTAGTATCAGTGACATTTCCACATAAATATTCACATGTATTTTTATAGCCGCAGATATGCAAGGGCGAAGAAAAGACAAATAGCAAAGGAAGGCATAGAGATAGCGAGAGGCGGAGAATTGGGAAACCGGAGTGATCAGTTCCTAGGTCTCACAAGATAATTTGGTTGAGCAGCCAGACAGAGAAGAGACAGAAAAGGAGCGGAAAGAACATATCCTTGTATTTAAACTATTTCTGCATAACACAGAAACATAGAAACTTAGAAGCTGATGGCAGATGAATACCGTAAGGCCCATCCAGTCTGCCCATTTCCTTTTCTACCTTTTGAATGTGCCATTGGCTTTTGCTCTGTCAATGGCATATCTATTCATACTCATCTGTATTGCTCCCTTATGCCTGTCCCATGCCTGTCTGAAGCCCTGCACTGTATTCATATTCACCACTTCCTGAGGTAGGCCGTTCCATGCATCCACCACCCTTTCTGTGAAAAAGAACTTCCTCACATTACCCCTTAATCGGCCTCCCTCTAATCTCATGCTGTGTCCTCTTGTCCTGCTATTTTTCTTATATTGAAACATGTTAGATGCTTCTACCCTGTTAATGCCCTTAAGGTGTTTGAATATTTCAATCATATCACCTCTCTCCCTCCTTTGCTGTAGGATATACACATTGCGCTCAGTTAATCTGTCCTCATATGTTTTCTGATGCAGTCCCTGCACCATTTCGGTTGCCCTTCTCTGGACTGCCTCAATTTGGTTAATGTCCTTGTGAAGGTGTGGCCTCCAGTACTGCACACAGTACTCCAGATGGGGCCTAACCAGTGTCTTGTAAAGAGGGATTATTACCTTCCTCTTCCCACTTGTGATACCCCTACTAATACACCCCAACATCCCTCTAGCCTCATCTACTGTTTTAGTACTAACATACTAAAATGCCAGCAGAATAGGCCTAACGGTCTTTCGTGTCTGCTCGTTTGGTCAGCTCCCACCCTGGGAGCTGACCTTGCTGCCCCTCTCTGGCTTCTCCCTTTCCAGTCCCGGATATTCTCGCTGCACTGGTTTTTGCTTCCAGAACCCTTCCCCTGTACCTGTCCCACCCCCTCTTGAACCCCTCCACTGTCTCTGCATCCAACAGCCCCCTGGACAGCGCATTCCATGGCTCCACCACCTCTCAGTGAAGTAGCACCTCCTCCCCTTTCTCCCTTGAACTCCCCAGCTTCCACCCATGCCCTCTAGTTGCCCCCTTCCTTCCTTGGAGCACCCTGACTGCTCCTCCTATTTACCCCCTTCATGTACCTGAAGACCTCTGTCATGACCCCCCGGTCCCTTCTCTCTTCCAGTGCGTACAAATTTAGCTCTTCGAGCCTCTCCCCATAAGTCCTATCTCCCAAGCCCAAAATAATTTTGGTTGTCCTCCTCTGGACCCTCTTCAGGAGTTCAGTGTCCCTCTTTAAATGTGGCCTCCAAAACTGCACACAGTACTCGAGGTGCGGCCTCACCAAGCAGTTATACAGTGGGAGTATCACTTCTCTCCTTCTGGAGGTGATCCCCCTAGCGATGCATCCAAGCATCCTGTTGGCCTTTCTCGCTGCCCTCCTACAAGTCTCCGAGTTGTTTATCTTGACATCCACCACCACCCCCAGGTCCCTCTCAGCCATCGAGACTTATAGCATTCCCCACCCCCCCGGGTGAACACTTGGCACGGGTTTCTGGCTCCCAGGTGCAGTACCTTGCATTTCCCTGCATTGAACCTCAGCTTCCACTTTCAAGGCCACCTTTCCAGAGCCTCCAGGTTCCCCTGTAGGGCCACCCTCCTCTCCTCCCCATCCACCACCGCCCCCAGTTTTGAGTCATCTGCAAAGAGACTCATCTTACTCCTGATACCTTTCCTTATGTCAGAGATGTAGGCGTTGAACAGGAGGGGCCCAAGAACCGATCCCTGAGGGACTCCACTTATGACCCTCCTTGGGGATGAGATCATCCCGCCAACCACGACCCTCTGAGTCCGGTCCTGGAGCCAATTGCCTATCCATCTGATCATCTGGTTCCCCACTCCCATTTCTCCCAGCTTATCCAACAGGCTCCCATGAGGAACAGAGTCAAATGCCTTGCTGAAGTCAAGAAAGAGGATGTCCACCGGTCTGCCCGGGTCCAAGGCTCTTGTCACCCAGTTATAGAACCCCACAAGGTTTGTCTGACACAATTTCCCCGGGACGAATCCATGCTGTCTATCGTCCAGGCACCCCAGCTTTTCCAGGTGCCTCCCTAGTCTCTCCTTGACAATGCCCTCCATCACCTTGCCCACCACCGATGTCAGGCTGACGGGCCTGTAGTTCCCTGCCACCTCCCTTGATCCCCCCCCTTGTAGATAGGCACTATATGCACCACCTTCCAGTCCTGGGGCACCCACCCTGTCCTCAGAGAGATGCTGAAGAGCTCCGCCATGGGTTTCGCCAGGACATCCGCCAGTTCCTTCAGCACTCTGGGATGTAATTTATCTGGCCCTGATGCTTTCTCATCTTAAGGGACCTGAGGGCTTCCCTCACTCTCTCTGCCATGATGTCCACCTCCGCTACCTCGTCCCCCTGCTTTGCCTTCCCCCCCCCGCCTGCCAGTGATGCCCCCCTCCCAGACCCGGCGATCGGTGGGGTCTCCCCCTCCTCAGTTTCACCATCTCCTCCCATGTATGATGCAGCCTCCATTTTCCTTGGTGAAAACTGAGGCGAAAATTCATTTAGTACCTCAGCCAGTTCCCCCAGGTCTTGAGCCCATCCCTTCCCTGTTTTAATCCTGCGAATCTGCCTCTTCACCCTTTGTTTTTCCCCAGTGTATCTAAAGAACCCCTTGTTCCCTCTCCTAATTTCCCTGGCCAGATTCTGCTCCTTCCTTGCCTTAGCCGCCCTCACCACCCTAGTGGCCCTTCTGGCCATCAGCTCATACTCCCCTCGGTCCCTTTCACTCCTTGAGCACTTGAATTGCCTATAGGCCGCCTTCTTTCCCCTCACCACCTCCTGAACCTCCCTGGTCCACCAACAGGGTTTTCGAGCCTTAACGCATTTTCGTCTTAGTGGTGTGCTTGGATGATTTCAGGTCATCGGTGATGACGCTCAAGCCTCTTTCTTCTCTTGTGACTGCCAGCAACTAGCCTCCCAGCCTATAGGTGGCCTCAGGATTTCTCTTCCCTATGTACATGATCTTGCACTTCTTTGCATTAAACTTCAGTTGCCACTTTTCCGACCATTTTGCCAGTTTATCCAGATCTCTTCTCATTCTGCCCACCCCATCTGGATCATCTACTGTGTTGCAGATCTTGGTGTCATTTGCAAATAGACAAACCTTACTCTCCAGTCCATCTACAATGTCACTGATGAAGATATTGAAGAGGACTGGCCCCAGAACTGATCCCTGAGGTACCCCACTTGTGACTTGCATCTCTTCTGACTGTATACCGTTTACCACCACTACTCTGTTTTCTGCCCGCCAACCAGTTTGCCACCCAGTTGACCAATGTCTGACCCACCCCAAGCCTACCCAGCTTATTAATCAATCTTCTGTGTGGAACAGTATCGAAAGCATTGCTGAAGTCAAGGTAGGCAACATCAACTGCTTCCCCTTGGTCCACCATTCTGGTTACCCAGTCAAAGAAATATATGAGATTAGTTTGACAGGACCTTCCTTTTGTAAACCCATGCTGTTTTGGATCCTGTGCTGCTATGGATTCCAGGTGATGCACTATCCTTTCCTTAAGGAGTGTCTCCATAATCTTGCTCACTACTGAGGTAAGACTGACTGGTCTGTAGTGCCCTGCCTCCTCCCTGCTGCCACTCTTGTGGAGCGGGATCACATGAGCCCTTCTTCGGTCTTCTGGGACCTCTCCTGTGCTCAGAGACTCACTAAACAGTTCTGATAATGGCTGTGCTAGTTCCACCCTTAACTCCTTTAGTACCCTGGGATGTATGCCATCAGGTCCCATTGTCTTGTCCACCCTGAGCTTATCGAGCTCTTGTAGGACCCTTTCTTTTGTGAAGGGACTAGTGCACACCTCCCTCAACCCTGTGTCCATGGTGCTGAGCTGTGGGCCCTGCCCTGCCTTCTCTGTAGTAAATACTGAGCAGAAGTATCTATTTAGGATAGATCCTTTTACATGGTCCTCCTCCTCACACACACACCCTTATCCTATTTGCTCTTAGCAATACCCCTTCTGGACTTTCTCCTTTCACTAATGTAGCTATAGAAAGTCTTGCCACCTTCTTTTACTGTTCGTGCTAGTGTTTCCTCGGTTTGGGCCTTTGCCTGACTTACTGCTTTCCCTGCTTCCCTTAGGGAAGTTTAGTATGCCTCCCTATCTTGATCCTGCTGCGTTCCCTTATATTTCCTGAAGGACAGCCTTTGGCTCTGACCTTTTCTGCACTGTGTTTGAGAAACAAAGTGGTTTCTCTTCTTTTGCACTTCCTTTCCCACTAACACAATGGGATGTTGCTTCAAGTATTGCATCTTTAATGTTGCCACTTGCCTGTACCCCCTCACCTGTATTTCTTTTTGCCAGGGCTAGCTTAACTCTGTTGGCCATCTTATCAAAATCAGCTCCTCTGAAGTCCCATATTTTTGCCTTGGAATGGAATGATTTTGTTCTAGTGGCCAAATTGAACCATACCATGTGATGGTCACTGGCACCCAGGTGACCTTCTACCTGGAGATCTGTGATCCTTTCCCTGTTAGTCAGTACTAGATCTAGGGTAGCCCTGTCTCTTGTGGGTTGCCGTACCAGTTGTTTGAGGCCCTCCCCCTGCAGGGAATCCACCATGTGTCTAGTTCTGGCAGATGTCCCTGCTGGTATTGACCATTCTGTATCTGGCATGTTGAAGTCTCCCATTATCAGAACCTTTAGCTGTCATGTTTTGTATATCTTCTGACTGTACCGTGTCCCTGTCCTCCCCCTGGTCTGGAGGCCTGTACACAACCCCAGTTCGTATGGCTGTCCCATTTCCTGTTTCCAGGGTGACCCACAGTTCTTCTGGCTCCTTATATGTATTCTGAATTTCTGTAGCTGTGATATTTTCATTGACATAAAGGGCCATTCACCCCCCCTTTTTGCACCTCGGTCTCTTCTGAACAGTACATAGCCAGGTACTGAAGTCTCCCAAGTGTGGTTACTGGTAAACCATGTCTCGCTAATGGCTACTGTGTCCAGTTTAGCCTCTGTCATTATTACCTGCAGGTCTGGGATCTTGTTTCCCAGACTGTGAGCATTTGTGTACATGATTTTCCATTGGCCAGATTTCGGTGTGTTAGTTGTTGGGCAAGGTCCGGCGTTTCCCCTGTGCATTGTATGGGGAGCTGGACCTTTTTCTTTACCTGGTGATGCAAATGAACCACAAACATGTTGAACTCCTGTTTGACCACTAGCTGAGGGGGGAAGGGTGTTCTTCCCATTCAACTTATGGGGTACTGCACCCTCTCCCCATTTGCTAGTTTAAATATTCTGCAAAGATGTCATACTTCTGCCCCAATGCACTGACTCCCTCCTTAGTCAGATGCAGTCCATCAAATTTAAAGAACTTTTGCTCACAAAACTGTTGCCAGTTCCCTACAAATTTTTGTCCATTTTCCTGGCACCAAACCTTGAGCCACATGTTTAGCTCCCCTGTCTCCCCTTCTCTGACCTTCCGTCCATCTGTCCCCCTCTCTCAGACTGGCAGGATCTCAGAGAAGGACATGCCGGACGAAATGAATGATAGTTTGTCACCCACTCAGGTGTTCCTTGGTCTCCACAACTGACCGGCTGGCGAGATCGTTCGTTCCTATGTGTACCAGAACGTCAGTGTTTTCTCCTGCTTCCTGAACAATTTTAGCAGTGCGGTCAGTGTCTCTCCATGCTGCTGTACGTGGGAGACATCTGACCATTACCCCTAGCTGGAGATACATATCAACTCCCCAAATCATGGAGTCTCCTATGAGCAGAAGTTTTTTGGATTTCCTTTTTGCTTTTTTTGTTTTGGTTTCTGTTTTGAGCGAGTTTTGTTGTGCTGCCTCCTGTGCTGCAGTGTCCTGCTCTGCAGTGTCCTCTGCCCCTTTGATTTCGGAGATAGAGACAGATACCTGTTTGTAGTTTTTATATGGTTTTTGGAGGTGATATGTTGGAGAGCACCGAGTGATGGGGCCCCCCATTTGCCCCTTCTAACCACCTACCAACCTCCTGGACCAACTACCCTCTGCCGTCGAGGTGCTTCTGTTGGGTGTTGGGGAAATGGCGGGCGGTTCTTATAATATATTTCCTCTTGAATGTGCAATTTGAGGTGCACAATCTCTGCCCATGCTGCCTGGAGCTGAGCCCTTAGATCTCCAATGGTCCAGCATGCAGGACAGTGTCCTAAATCCTGTAAAACTGCCTTATTCAACCCTGCCACACAGTGTTTTACTGTATAGACCACACCCAGTTTAGAACTGACAGCCTTGCATTGTGACATGATATGAGAAGTGAAGTTCAGTGATGGGTCAAGGGTAACCCTGAAGTATCTAAAATTGACAACTTCCTGGAGGTAACCATTGGCACAGATAACGGAGAGGCAAGATGCACCTTCATGGAGCCTGGGTTTGGAACCAAACAACATGGCCTTACTCTTACTGTAATTGAGTAGCAGCTTCTTGTCAGGTATCCAGGATTGTGTGTATGTGTGTGTGTGTGGGGGGGGGGGGTCTGAATAGCACTCACAAGTCAAAGTGCTACCAGCTGCCCTGTGATGTAAGGTCAGATCATTAGCATTCAGCAGTGTGCTACATAGATTGGTCATATTTGGCAGCTTGTTAACAAATAGGGTAGAAAGTAGTGGGCCTAATATGGAATCTTGGGGAACTGCAAATCTTACTTCCAAGGCAGACGAGGAATGCAACTTGACCTGTTGTTTATTCTAGTAAAGGTAGATTTCCAACCATTTAGTTGCAGTAGGGGAAACGCCAAGGCCAGACAACCTGGAGCACAGAAGCGCATGTTTAATCCAATCAGTGCCTTGATCAAGTCAAGAAATGTAGCACCAGTTAAACAATCCGGTGTCCATGCACTGGTTGAATATTATTTGTGAGTACAGTTAGAGCAGTGGCAGTGGTGACCTTTCTTGAAGCTGTGTTGGGCGGCACAGTGCTCCATCTTGTATCTGACTGAAATAAGTTGCAGGCCACCCCCCCCCGGTTTCATAACAGCTTTAATTTCACTTTGTGATTCACTGCTCATACTGCAAGTAGTAAGCTGTTTAAATATTTTGATCATTACCAAGGCAGGGGGAAAAAAGGAACTGAAAACTCATGCCTGTTTGCGCCTGTGCAGTATTCCGAAAAATGTCAAATAAAATAACACAAACCACATCTGCTTTTATGATGGGTCAGGTACACTGCAGAGAAACCCTCAATAAAAAAACACTGGTTGGTACTCTCTGAGAGAAGAAAGCCATAGTTAAATGCCAGAAGTGCAAAATTTCACTGAAGGCCTAACACCAGACCTGCCCAATGCCTCAAGTAGATGTCACTGTTTGTCAGGCAGCGGGCTAACCACGTACAGTGCAGGCTCAAATACGGCTTCCTTAAAGAAGCAGAATCACTGTATTTAAATTTTTATAAATTCCATCTGCACGTAAAACTTAATTCAGGCAAGTCAGCACAACTGGAGCCACAAGAACAATTACTTATTAGAAAATAAATTAGTTGCGGCCACCCTGGCGGCCCAGCAGCAGTGCAGTGCGCTGCCTTGCTGGCGACCCAGGTCTGGGAGCAAACTCGAGGTGTCACATAAGGAGGAAGGCCAGGCTTGAGTAGCTGCCATGCGGCAGTGAGGGGAGGGTTGACAGCGATCTCTGGTGCCACAGTGACCCCTACATCTAGGCTAGGGAGCTTGCTCCTGCTTCAGGGGACGTGTTATATTCATGCAAAGCCATCAGAAGGCTGTGCTCATGTCCGGGAGGTCAGGGGGCCTACAAAGGTGAAAAACCCAAGTCTGTGTGAATGACACTCTGTGCCTTCGAGATCCCCTGGGTCCTAGTGCCCACCCTGCATTAGATCCTACTTCACATTATGCACTGCCTTAGGGGAGGGGATGTCCCTCCCCCTGGGCCCCTGCCATGGAGGTGAAACCAGTAGGTAACTGGTGGGTTACTGTGGGCCAGGGGTGGACTGGAGGATACAGACCTGAACAGGGTAAATCGCTGGGAACAGTGTATGTCCTTGGGCGATGAACGTTTGTTATGGAGAAATATCTCTTTGAGGGAAAAACAAAAACAAAATCAATTAGTAACAGATGGTACCCCAGAACGTTTGCAATCAACTTTATGTCATACTCTAGCCGCTAAAGTAAAAAAGGCAAACATGAAAAAAGTATTAATCGGTGGGCAGCTGTGGAAACTGTTACAGAAAAAACTGAAACAGAGTTAAGATGTCTGGATAAAAAACAGGATAAAGTGAAACAATGAAAACGTATAAAACTCCAGAAAAGCATGTTTAGAAGGCATAGCGGGAAGATCCTGCAGTAGGAAAAACACTGCCTCATGCAAATTTATGTATGAATATAGATATAAATGTAATGAGGAGAGAGAGAGAGAGGAGGGAGAGAAAATGGTAGGTGGCCAAGTGGCATCACCAACATCTATAGCTTAGTGCCAGTAACTCCTTATCCGGATGTGCTGCTGTAACAGCGACCCACGTTTGGGAGCCAACTCTGTAGGCTAGTGTCGGATGACCAGGGTTGGAGAAGCACTACTACTAGCTGGTGTTGCCCCTAGTGATCCTGGTGCTCTGTACGAGCCACCTTGTTGGGGCCCCACATTAGGAAAGGAACAGCCCCAAGAAACATTCTCATTCCTGCAGTGACCTTGCCATATCTTCCTTTTTCTATAGTTTTCTGTTGTTTTTGTACTTTCCTTGAATTAGATTGTATTCCCGAGAGATGAGGAGATGCACACATCAGTGAAACACACCAAATATGTGAAAGAAATGAAGCCAGATGGACAGCAGAAGCTTTTTGGGGGGCCCCTTTGTTCTCGGGGCTCTGTGCAGATGGACAGCTTACACTATGCTAAGGCCGGATATGATGCCATTGGCACATCCATTACAGCCAGGGAGGTTGATTCTACGTTCTACAGTTATAGCAACACCATAGGTGTGCCGGAGAGCTTGGCTCTCCTGTGGTACTGAAGAAATCTGGAGCAAAACAATGCCTGGTTAAGACTCGGCAGTCGTGGGCCCTCCCTGGACCACCATTGGATCTCCAGGATCTCAGTGTAGGGCTGAACGTGGGCTGGGACATTGATGGTGTCTGTCGGCCAGGAGCATCAGCACAATATCTATCACCCCCCAAAAATTATGAATACATAAAAAAAAGAAACATTTGCATGTGTAGATTTGTTTGTTTTTTGTGCACTGTGGTGTAGAAGAATTTGCTTGGTACTGTAAATACCATTGTTTACATGGCAAAAGAAACAAAATAGAAAAGAACCATGACATGATAGATTTGTTGTGGGGTATCAGTGCACACTAGCTTGTGGTGCGAGAGAAGAAATGAGAGAGAGAGAGAGAGGGAGAGACTGGTACCTAATATTGTTACAGTTACAGCATTTGTAGGACCACTGAGAGGAAACGTAATTAAGGAAAGGAGACACAGAGAAAAAATGCAAATGCAGAGACAAAGGTAAGTAAAAGGACTTGGAAAAAGAGCAAAAAAAAAAAAAACAAGGCAACATTTATCATGTCTATGTTGTTCGACAAATGCCCCCATTCTTTAAATTACAGTACATTGCTGTGTAGGCACAGCTTTGCAATACATGCAGTTAAGCACAGTTTTGTAGTATATGACATCACAAGGTTCTATAAAATAGTGGCAGCAAGCTCACCTGTGGAACAGCTGCCACTCGTGATGTTTGTGACCTGGGTTCACACCCCAAAGACCGTCAGAGTGCCAACGTGTGTGTGTGTGTGTGTGTGAAAGCCAGGCACTGCCATCGGGGTGACCACAGGTGGAAGTACTGATGGAGCTGGAAGGAGACTGTGCCTCATGGTGACACGCAAGCTGTGTGCGTACACATTGGAGCCCTAATGTTCTGCAAAGTAGGGTTAAAAGTCCATGGCCTTCAGCATAATGAGTACACTCACTGTACCCCTCAGTACCCTTAGGTGCTCTGATGAGCAGGGGCACGTGCCCCAATCTGGCTCTGCCCCAAGGGGGTTGAAAAGTGGGGGCCGCAGTTGAGGGCAGCAGGGCAGGGTGGTCCTCTGGAACAGATGGGGAGCAGGTCCAGGATGGCAAATGTGTAGATGAAAAAGTGGTTGCATCATACCATCACTGTAGGGCAGACTTAGTCATGGATATCTCTTGACTGCTGCCAGCTACAGGTATGCCCATATATTGTATTTTCAGTATCTGGAAATAAGAGTGTTTCATGGATTTTCAAATTATGATGGCCTTTGTTCATAAATGCTCCCCTTTAACAGTTGAGGTTGCCTTGTCCGCACTCTTCTTCCAGTTGGGAGGGACTCGGGACGAGCAGCCGCCTTGTTGGTTACTCCCAGTACTGCTCCATGGTTGGCTGGCATGGATGTGTGAATGTTGGGTGGCCCATACCATCTGTCTCTGGGAGTTGAACATCTCCCCTCCGTGAAAAGTGTGGCCCTTAGCAGTGAAGGATTCCTGGGATTACCTGCAAACCCTGGTCTCCCACTGCCACTGGGCCAGCCCTGTGGAAATATTTCATAAAACAACAAACCCACAATCTCAGATTGTGACAGTAACACAGTAACCTAAGAGTAGAAGGGACTCGAGTTTCATCATCGTCACCCTTCCCCACTTCTTAAGCAGGGACAAGCAGGGTTGTTGACCATCTGTTATAAACTATGTCGGTCTCATAAAGCTGTGGCTTAACTCACTTAACTGAGGAAAAACAAAATTGATCATAAAGCTTTCCTTCTCGGATGTATAATGCTTGTCTTCCAAAATATTCTGTAGCAGAATGGTTACAGTGTATGTGGTGCTGGCGATCTCTCTGCCAACACCTTGTTGTAAAAGGTACCTCCTGGGGGCCCATTGTGGGGGATTGACTGCACCCACTACCAACGTTTTGGAGGCTGGTGACAGTAGTTGTGGACGGAGATAGCCACAGCCTCAAACCCCGAGGAGGCAAGCATCCTGAGGGATGCTAACTCCTCCTCTCTCTGCTAGCCCTCTCGACGTCCCTGACTTATTCCTGTACACAGATTGCCAGCATCGTGAGGGGCAACACAGCCAGTGCTCTGATAGGCCGGGATTCATGCTGGCAAATTCTCATGTGCGAGTTCACTGTGGACAACTGCGGGCTGCAGCTTCTGCCAACTTTATCTCGGTCGCACATTGTGAATTTAGGGAATGAGCGCTGATTTTAGAGTCTCTCTGAACACCTCCCACATTATTCACAGAGTATCTGATCCTTCTTGTACAGACAGTCACTGCTGCTGAGCCATATGGTATCAAACATTTCTCTTTAAAAAATTGAATCTGAACTCACTGCAGGAAAGTCGTTTATATTTTGGGTTGGGGGGGGGGTTAACATTTTGTTTCCTGCTCACACTTGGCTGGGTTCAGATGTTATGACTTTTTATATAATGTTTGCATATTGAGCACAGCTGCATTTCGGGGTGATGTGGGGGAGGGTTTAGCAGACATTGCAATAACTTTATTAGTCAGAAAAAGATTTTGCATTCTAGAAAGACCACTGCTAACAGTATGCTAAAATAAGAAATATAAAGATAAAGATATGTATCATTTGAAGAGGCACTTTTTACTCCCCAAGTCTTGGTTAAATAAAGTTTTACTACATTTTCAAAGATTAAAGCCTTCTAGGAGAAATTCTAATATGTAAAGCTGCCATCATAGTGGGGTTTTATTTTTATTATACTGTGTGCGGAAGTACACATAGATAATCTCCTTTCTACCGGTTTACTAAGTTCCTCCATTGGAATTCTGTTAGTACTTGCAAAAATTTCTTCTAAACAGGAATGGGGACAGAATTTATCCAGTAGATCAGTATGTTGGAAACTGATTACGTGCCCCTTTTCTGCATCATCTGCGATTGTAATTGTTAACAGTGAAGTAGACCTTTCCATATACGACCTTGCACCTGCGCAACATTCATTTGTGTGGCTTTACTATCTTGTTACTATGTATGTGTGCGTGCGTGTACAGTGGTATTCAAAGGCAGCCAGCAAAACAATTTCAAATTTCCGGTTTATAGATTGCATTGTCTTCTTTCAATGTGGCAGTAATCTGCCCGTGTGCCGGGTTTTCAGAATATTTTTATTAATTTTGCTTGGTGGTATCTAGTGCCAAAAACACTCCCCTGTTTCACAGACACATTGGAAGCCTGAACAAGGAGATCTGGCACAGAGGAGACTTTAGTACTTGTAGCCTTCTCTGGTATTTGCTGTTGAGGTGGAAAGTAATAAAAATTCTTCAGGGTAACCCTGGTGAATTCTTTAAAAAATTCCAGTCCGCTCTTCTACCTGTTTTTTGTACCATTCAAAAAGGAGAACCGCCACCACCATCCTAGCATTATGCAGTCATCTCTGCTCTTCCCAGGCCCAACAAAGATCCTCGATATGACGCTTCATACAGGCTGATTTCCATTGTAAATTATAATTATAAAATCTGTATGTCCATCCTAACTCATAGGCTAGAACACGTATTACCTATTTTAATAGAGTCGGACCAGTTGGGCTTTGTTGGTAACCGCAAGGCACATGATGACAGTGTAAGACGGACCCTTTTGTTACTAGAATATGCTACAGCTCGCAAAATTCCACAAGGTCTATTGAGCCTTGACCCTGAGAAGGCTTTTGACAGGGTGGCCTGGCAGTTTGTTTGTTTTTGTGGGCCACCCTGTCAACCATTGACTTTCCAGGTGATTTTAATTATCACCCTACAAAATATGTACTTTTTCATCCCAGGCATATATCCGACTCAGTGGCTCTCTGTCAGACCCATTTCTATTAGAGAGGGACACAAGGCAAGGGTGCCCCCTTTACCCTCTTCTTTTTGCTTTATATCTAGAACTCTGAGCTATACATATCTGATACCCCCGCCCAATAACAGATATACTTCTAGGGGGCAGGGAATACAACATTTCGCTATTCACAGATGATTTCCTCATTACTGTCACTTCACCCGAAGACTCAATCCCCGGAGTTTGGGACATCTTTCATACTTTCGGGAGGTTGTTAGGTTATAAGTGGGGATTTTCGTCTTCGCCTGGTACATTTTCTGGCTCTCACCCTCTGGTATCAAATCTCACTATTTTGCAACCAGTCCTTTGTTTTCTGGTCATTTGTTCTCCACGCCTTACTTGCCTTTGCGCAGCATTTTCATTTGTATTTCTATATAAGTTAAGTACCTCAGAAACAGAGGTCATATTGTACCATTCCTCCTCGTCACCACGTCACAAAAATGCCTTTCCTTTTAAATGGCACAAAACAGCTTTTAGATATCTGGGGATGAAGATTACTCAGCATTTAGAACATCTTGAGCTATTAAATCTTGAACCACTAACGCAATAAAAAGAACTGTCTAAATGGTCGCAAATCTATTTACTGCTATTTTCAGCATGTTGAAGCTATTCGTCAGAATATCCTTCCCCGAGTTGTATATTACCTGCAAACACTACCGTTAATGCCAGACAAAATGTATTTCCAGGCTTGTAATAAACTTATCTGTCACTTTATCTGGAGTGGCCCCCTCTCTGATTTACCGAGGTTTACAACTACCACGTGAGAGGAGTAAGCTTTTCCTAACTTTATAAAATATGCTCTAACAGCAAAATCTGCGCACAGTTTGTGTGTGGATCGCTCCATCCCTTCACCCAAATTGGAAACAGATTGAATTCATATGAAACGACCTGCATGACTATGACCCTTAACTATTTGGTAATCCCACAACCTGCCTTCCCTTGACTAAATTTGATCCTTTCACAGCAGCCACCTAATGCCAGTGGCTAATGATCTCCAATACATACCTTGTGTTGGCTCATCGATTTTATCTCCCAAGCCCTTGTTCATGACACTGACTGCTTAATCTATTGGATGGGGCATTCTAATGTTGGGCTCAAATAGGACTTCATTTTTCTTTTCAATTACTAGATTCCTAGGGAATTCTTCCATTCTCTAGCCTGCGATCAACATCTTACCTCTGCACCATGGACCATTACTGGCATTTACAGCTGCATTCATACATAGGAGATAGGCCTGCAGACTATTGTAGCCTCCCGGCTAAACTCCCTCTCCTTACACAGCTTTTAATTTTCTATCTGCGAGGTAACACCTGGGATCATGTAATTGGTCAGGCCTATAAGGTGCTTCAGGAGGCCTCCACGGATTCCACGCTTTTTATCCTACACAACGGTGGAACATAGAACTACATACCACACATGCAATTGATCTATAAAACAGATATGCCATATCAGCATACCAACTCAGCTCTTCAGCGTAAGGTTACCACCTACTTGGTTTTTGACCGAATGATTCGGTTTTCTAGGTCCAGATTCGGTCCTCCTGTTTCCACCATTGCAAATTCGGTTTTTATGGTGGGTCAAGCAGCACCTGTTAGATTCCCCACTAACTGTTTCATTTTCTTCTCATCTGACTGTAAGCAAGTGTCTGACATTTTAGTGTGATTGCTTGCTTGCAGTGCATGCCAATCAGGAAGTGCCTTCAAGTCCCTGTCTGTGAGGAAGGGTTTGGATTCATTGGTGACTGGGGACCCACCTGGAGGGATGGAGGTTTGTTCAAGCCTGATGGCCTGCAGCCATCCTGGAGGGGAATCCAAGCACTCAATGATAAGTTTAAATGCTACATTGACAAGCATTTAAACTAGCAAAGGGAGGTGGCAGGCCAGCAAGGAGGGTACCTACTTGCTCACCCCCCACAGCTAGCAGTGGAACCAGTGAACCAGAGGAGTGGCTATCTCTGCAAAGCAGTGTGCAAAAGATGGAGATTAGTGCCCAAGAGGTGGATAAGCAGAAAAGGGGCAAAATTCAGCAGAAGGGCAGATAGCAAGGAGAACCAGGGATAAATGACAACCAAGGAAGGGGCTGGAGTAGAACAGTGAAACAGTCTAGGGAGGTCAAATCATGGAAAGCCATGTGTGCAAATGCCAGGAGCCTTAGCAACAAGATGGAAGATCTGGAGGCTGTCATGGTGCAGTCAGACCTGGACATTGTGGCCATCACTGAAACCTGGTGTAATGATAACCACGACTGGGAGATGGCCATACCTGGCTACAACATATTCAGAAGAGACAGAGCAGGCAGGAAGGGAGGAGGTGGCACTGTATGTGAAAAATGACATAAGGGCCACAGAGATCGGAAGAACAAAATGGGGAGAGATACTGTGGGTTAAGCTGGAAAGGAAAATGGGACAGCCATCCGCTTTGGGTGTGGTCTATAGACCACCAGCCCAGGAGGAAGAAACAGATAGGAGCTGATGCTAGCCATCCAAAGGATGGCAGACAAGGGTGAGGTAGTACTGGTTGGAGACTTCAATATTCCAGACGTGGACTGGAGCATCCCAGCAGCAGCATCAACTAGGAGCAGATTTATCCTAGACTTCCTTCAGGGTGCCTTCCTCAAGCAACTGGTCATGGAACCAACTCGGCAGAAGGCAATACTGGACCTTGTGCTCACAAACAGGGACAGTGTGATGGGGGTAACAGTGGGGGAGCACCTGGGGAACAGTGACCACCAGTCATTGTGGTTTGAAATCACAGAAAGAGCAGAACCAAAACCACACAAAAACACGTATCCTGGATTTTAGGGGGCAGACTTTGGGAAAATGGGGAGATACTTGAAAGAGGCATTAAGGAGATGGGACAGGAATCAGGGGTTGAGAACAGTGGGCAGTATTTAAAATGGGGATTACAAGAACAACAGAATTATGTATTAAGCAGGTTAGCGAGAGGAAAGGAAGAGGAGACCATTATGGTTTTCCAAAGAGGTAGCAAAGAAAGTGAAAGCCAAAAGATTGCATTCAGGCAATACAAAAGACACAGGCAGAGGGGATAGGAGAAGTACCAGGAGAAGCAAAGGAGGCAGGAGGTCAGTAAGGAAGCCAAAGCTCAGACAGAAGAACACATTGCAAAATCAGTGGGTAGAGGGGACAAAACCTTTTACAGGTACATAAGTGAAAAAGAAAGACAAAGAGAGAGTAAGGAGACTGAAGGGGGAGGATGGGGGCCGTGGAGGATGACAACAGTAAAGCTGACATATTGAACAGGTATTTCTGCTCAGTCTTTACTGAGGAAGAGGAGGGTAATGGGTCTGAAGGAGTACAAGGGGTGAGAATGGTGCAGAAATGGACACAAGTCCCTTACACGCAGAAAGGGTCCTGAAGGAACTGGAAGTAATAAGAGTTGATAAAGCAATGGGGCCAGATGGGTGCACCCCAGGGTCCGTAAAGAACTAAGAGAGGTGGTGGCTGAACCTCTGGCTATCCTGTTTAGCCGATCACTGGAAACAGGGAGGTACCCAAAGACTGGAGGACAGCAGATGTAGTTCCCTATACAAAGTGGGAACAAAGAGGAAGCAGAGAACTACAGACAGTCAGCCTCACCTCAGTAGTGGGGAAGATCATGGAAGCACTACTGAAGGAGAGATTGGTGGAACATCTGGTTGTCCAATGGACTACAGGACCCAAGGCAGCATGGTTTCTCCAGGGGGAGGTCATGTCAGACCAACCTCGTTGAATTTTTTGACTGGGTGACTAGGGAGGTGGATCAGGGAGGCAGTGGACATGGCCTATCTGGACTTCAGCAAGGCCTTTGACACTGTGCCACATAGAAGACTATTACACAAACTGGGGAATATGGATGTGGGCAGGACATTAGTGTGGTGGGTAGGTAACTGGCTGGGTGGCAGGACACAGAGGGTGGTGGTAAATGGCTGTCACTCCACAGAGGGAAGAGTGACCAGTGGGGTACCACAGGGATCAGTGCTGGGACCGGTCCTATTCAACATCTTCATCAGTGACATGGCGCAGGAACTAGAAGGCAGAATTTCACTGTTCGCTGATGACACAAAGCTCTGTAACAGAGTAAACACACCAGAGGGTGTAGACAGAATAAGAAGCGACCTGCAGAAACTTGAAGAATGGTCAGGGGTTTGGCAGTTGAAATTCAATGCAAAGAAGTGCAAGATAATGCATATGGGGCACAAAAACCCTTGCACAATATATCAGTTGGGGGGTGAGGATATAGCATGCACCAAGCAGGAAAGGGATCTTGGGGTTATCATCTCTGCTGACCTCAAGGTAGGGAAACAGTGTGACAAGGCAGCAGGTAAAACAAATAGGATGCTGGGAAGTATAGGCAGGGGCATCGCCAGCAGGAAAAGGAGGTCATGATTCCGCTATACAAGACACTAGTGAGGCCCCACCTGGAGTACAGTGTACAGTTCTGGGAGACCATACTTACGAAGGACATAGACAGGTAGAGAAGGTTCAGGGAGGGCAACAAAGATGGTGCATGGATTGCATCACAAGTCCTATGAAGACAGGTTGAAGGAACTGAACATGTACTCCCTGGAGGAGAGGAGGGAGAGAGAGGGGATATGATAGAGACATACAAGTATCTTACAGGGAGGAACAGGGTGCAGGAAAACACTATTTTTAAGTAAAAAAGATGTTCCAGGACTAGAGGGCATGGGATGAAGTTGGAGGGAGGACGATTCAGAGGAAACATGAGAAAGAATTTCTTCACAGAACGGGTGGTGGACAAGTGGAACACCCTGCCAGAGGAAGTGGTGGGGGCTGAAACAATCACGGGATTTAAGAATGCATGGGATAGACATAAAGGAATTCTGGAGGTCAGCGGTAAGGGGCAACAGACTTCTAGGAAAACAAACTGAATTTACAAGCTCAAATGGGCAGACTTGGGTGGGCCATAGGCCCTTATCTGCCAACACTGTCTATGTATCTATGCTCAGTTGTCACCTCTAACTTCACACCAGCAAATTGGAAGATTATTCACTGGAAGGGTAAACAATGCCACCTTAATTAACACCTTAATTTTTCTGAAACCAGACATGCACCACATTAGGGTAGCTTCCCTGTCCCAGTATGGACTGTACAATGTCTTTCAGAAACTTTACCTGCTAATCCAGTTTTATTCAGAAGTAGTACTTTTTCAGTCATTTTAAATGCTCACATGCTTGTAAAACAGATTCTGTTAAATCCTTCACCATTTTACTTGTATGGTCAGATTACAAACAAATTCTGATGTCATGCAGACCTTTGTTTGTCTACCAGTCAGTCTGAGAGGTGTAAAGTAGGGCTATTAAGACCATTAGCAGCAAATCAAACTAGTCCTTTCCAGGCTGCATTGTGAGTATGGTCTTTGATTGCTGTGATAAGGAATACTTTTATACCTTTAAATGTTCACCATTTTTTCTTTTAGGGTCTGTCCTATATTTTAATATTTGTGACCCCTTTTGTTGTTAAATTAATAATCTAATATTGTATTTCATTTCTAGCAATACTATGCCTCTCTGTCCTCAGTAGTTATTGTTGTCAATTTTCATACTACTTGGATATTCCAGGAAGACCAATCCAGGCCTTTCAGATGAACAGCACAGAATAATGTGGCTAATGTCATGCTAAGCTACAGAAATGAGAAAAGGAAGATAGAGAGCAGTATCTGATGAGATGACAGGAACACAATCTAGATTTGATGGCACTGCAAATTTAGGCAATTTATCAAAAATTTTTCAAAACATTTTTTTTTTACCAGAGGAGACACACTAAGCTAAAGCTTGTTTACAGGTGCAACCTGAGAGCACAAGGGAATTAAGTGATTTGTGTAGGGTCACAAAGTATGCAAGTTTGGGCTGTATGATTCAGACCCTGGTCTCCAGAATTGCAGCTCAGAGCTTTAAACCACTGCACTATACTGTCTCAATGCTACATATCACATATCATGCTATCTGTTATGTATGACCGACATGGAAAACAAAATAGGGTATTTAACAGCATAGAATAGTTCCTACCACTTTTAAAAACTTCTCTGACATTACGAATAACTTTAGAGTAGGAGCAATGGGAGGGACAGTAGCACATCTTAAAATGGCAGATTATATTTGTAATTATATCTCGTCCACCATTACTGGTGTGGTTTGTTTATTTATTGAAAGAGTTTTACCAGAAAAGGCCACCTGATCCAAACTAGCCAGTTGTCAGAGGTGTCCTTGTAGTCACTCGATTTGTCAGCTAAGCTGTGTACACAGGATGGAAAGTCCCCTGAAACCCCCTCTCTAACCCCACCAAATGTTAGCACACACTGAAATTTAAAATATTTAAATCTAAATCAAATAAGCCAAAAATAATAATCATGATGTAATTTAAAGAAGTTGTACACAATGTTATATCAGCAGCAATTCTGAATAAAGTGAATCAGAGTCCAAGCGATGCCCTCATTAGTCATAAAAGGGGCGGGGTTAGGGGTGGAGTTTGGGGGTGTGGTTTAGTATTCGTTTTTCATCTCATCCAAAGGTGGCAACCCTACAAGTTCAGCGCATTGGAGGGAGTTCTCATGGAAATGCTGCTGTTGATTTTTAAGATCATCTAACATTGTTGCTAAATTTGCCCGCAGGGACCTGGCTGCCTGCTGGAGAGGGTGCGGCCAGCCCGCTGCAAACACAACTCACATTTTTTGGGCTTGCTCATTTATCCAGCCATTTTGGCAGGATGTAATCCTGAGCACTGGAGGCTACTTTTAATTGCCCAGGGGCCTATTTCTCCATCCCTACTTTTACTAGCCATTCCTCCAGAAGGATCTGGTATAGACTGTATGAGCCTCTGCTTGCTACTTATATCCGCCGTTGCTGCAAAATAGTCATTCACATGGCTTTATTACCCTCCCAAAATTCCAACACTTGAGGGGTGGAAATCTATCATGATGCAGATTTATACCATGGAACACATGACATATAACTATGGATGAGTTACCCCACTTTAAAACTCAGTGGAGGAAATGGATGCTGTATCAAATGGCCCACTATCCCAGTTTTGTGCTGGGTGGGGGGCACACTCAAACTCTCATTGTCTCATCTCTTTTCCTTCTAACTGTTCTTTTTTTGTTTTTTTCTCTCTATTCCTATACTTACAATGTATCTTCTCCAGTCCTGGTCCAGAGGACAAGCATACAATGTGTTGTATCAATATTTTGTTTATATGCCCTTATTATTTCAAAGGAGCGTTCTCTAGGTTTTCCAGTCATTCGTTATAACTGTCATACGTGCCTTTTGTTAATTTGTGAAATATTGAATAATGACAGATAAAGTCATAGCTTCTTTGTTGGCCCCTGAGAGAGCCGTCTACATCATTGGCATACCCTGGATACCTGAACACCTACCGAAGATCAAGAGCTTTCCGGAACAACGAAGGCTTTGTTACATTAATTCTTTAATTTCTCTGTGAGACTATATTCCTGTTATTGGGCTTTGCTTGTTACATTGCCTGATGCATTATTATACTCTGTTAGTACCATCTGCCTTAAATGAAATAAAGTACAAAACAAATCCTTCAGGATACACTAATGAACAGTATTTAGTAACATACAACATAGTACCACTTCCAATGTGCTACTGTGTGTCGAGCTTCCCTGATTGTGCTTCCTGTACCTCTGTGAAACACTGTAGGCTTTTTGGTACTAGGTACAACTAAACAAAATAAATATGAAACTGGCTAGCATTGTGGCGCGGGGTGATAGGAGAGCGCTTGGCATGCTAGGGACTTGGGCACATGCCCTGAGCCCTGGGACATTAGAAGCTAACTGAAAGGAGGAGGAATGAGTGTTTGTCTGGACCTCTACCGTCGCCAGGGAGGGAGCCAGATTCTGCCACCTGCTGGCTACCGGTGGGCACCGAGTCAGCGGGAGTCAGAACACTGTGTGGTTGGAGAACGCTGTCAAGACATCAGCATATTCAGTAGGACATGTAGATGTGTTCACTTATGGATGTATCCACTTGATAACACCAGGATGGGGTGCAAAGCGTAAAGTTGCGGTTCCTGGATGGGAAGATGATTTTTACCTCCACCCAAATGGGCTGTTTCACTGGAGTCCTCTCTGTTGGCCATGCCACCCACTGTTTCACATTGGATTCGGGCTCCTGGCAGGGATTTGGTGCCAGGTGGCTGCACTCTGCTGCAGAGACTAGGGGCAGCAGCAGCAGTGGCATTGGCATTCAGGGGAGGCACCAAAAAAAAAAAAAACTATATGACTAGGCAGATTACTGCTACAGTGAAGTTATAGTACAGGGTATTAGAGATTAAAATGTTAAATTACTTGTCTGGTCACCTTTAACCCAAACTTTGGGCCTTTTGTGGGAGTGAGGCAGACTGCAGAGCCATGGGTCTGGGGAAGTTTGTCTTGAGGCTGAGTTTCCCCCATCCTTTCATTCTTTGCTCAGTGATTTCTATCAGTAGTGTTTTTATCTCCTCTTCAGGTTCATGTCCATCCTCGGGCTGTAACTGGCAGCTACCCAGCCCCATATGTAGCTGGCCACGCCACTGCTGCAGTCACCCATGGTTTCCCCTCCGGCAGAGGACCACCCTAGCATTCACTCTGGACTTTACCTCCATATACCCCTGTCCCCACTCCAGTGCTGGCTGCATTGCTGCTCATTTTGCTTGATCTTGAGAGCAGATTTATGTGTGTGCACCTCTGCACTGCATTGTTTATGCTGCTCATACATTGCCCAGTTGGGGGTGCTCAGATTGTGGCTAGTCTCACTGCGGAGATGCTACTCAGACTCTGCTGGTCCAACGTGGAATCCCCAAACTGGACTAAGTCTCGGCTTCCAGCATGGGGTCAGAAAATTCATCCGATCAGGCATTCTAAGATAAAGTTAAATGAAACATGCGCTGTAAATAGAAAATAATGTTAAAATCAACATATTTTAATTAATAAGTCTTCCTTCAGGAATGATCTTTAAAGCAAAAAGTAAGCGTATTTTTCTCCACGGAGTTTTTTATTGGATTTTCTAGTTCGCAAAATGCACGTACACTATCACATCCAGCACTATTCTAGCCATTAGGGGTGATTACAAGATCATGTGACTTTCCCAGGTCGTGCCTGAAAATAGTCATTGTTTGGCTGGTGTACTCACCAGGTTAACAGAAATGAAATAAATAAATAAATAAAGCTGTTGTCATAACAGTTGTGGTTAGAACTCAAAAATAGGATAATCTATTAGTTGGCAAAATATTCTATTTAACAGGAAATATTCACTGTCTTTTTAGTTCTGCTATTTTTGCTGGTTTCATATTAGTGCAAAAAGAAAAGGGCATTGAATATTACGTAAATCACTATACAGTAGCAGCACTAGTGTTCCATCAGTGAAAATAAGGAGTGAACATGCTGTGTGTGTGCTCAGAACGCTAAATATAACAGGTGTGAATTTAAACTGTTACACAGTATATAGCAAGAGAACAGTACCCTATAGTTGCGCCTTACATAGGTTGTAGGTACAGTTAGTCTAATATATAGAGCTGGGCAAAAGCTGCGAATGCTACTTCAGCGGAACTATTGTGAAATTTCGCAACTTTCGCGTAATTTTCCAAACTTCCACCTTTGGCGAAATTGGAAATCTTCTGAATGTGTTTGGCAAATTTTTGTCCTGTTCTGTGGAATTTTCTTGCTGAACTACGGAATATTACACATGAACTGAAGAATTAATACATTAATCAATTCATGTGACTTCCCCAGTCCATGGTCGCAAATGGTGCCACATTATTGAGGCCCGCAGACATAGCTACTGGTATAAATCACTTTTTCACTGACCTGGATAAATACAGAAAAGACCTGCCTCTCGTCCGAGCTGACTCAATATTGTCCGACCTGGCTATACCCCCCCCCCCAACCTTCCACCTAAAACTGGCCACAAGGCTAGAGATCCTCAGACTACTTAAGGGTCTCAACCCAGGCAGTACCCCTGGATTCGATACCCTTCATCCAAAATTCCTTAGGATAGGAGCATCTGCCATCGCCTACCCGGTAATGCTATTAATAAACAAATATTTCCTTTCTCAAACAATTCCGGACAAATGGAAAACTGCAGTCGTAGTCACTGTACTTAAAAGTGGCCACACAAACCTGGTGGAAAACTATAGGCCTATATTTATCCTATGCCCCCCTAGCCAAGATCCAGGAGAGAATTCTTTATAATCAACTGTACTCACAGCTCAAACTCAACAATGCCTTAACTATCCATCAGCATGGATTTCGTAAGGTGCATGGCACAGAATCAGCACTGCTGTGCGTAACCTGTGACATTTTCAAGGCAGTGGATCAGGGTGAGGCTACAGGTGCCACCTTTGTGGACCTAACCAAAGCCTTCAACCTTGTCAACCACCAACTTCTCCTCACTAAACTCCATCAACTAGGTCTTGACCCTGCATCCCAATCCTGGCTAGCCAACTACTTAACCAACAGGCTCCAGTGTGTAAAATGGTCTGGTGCCACATCCTCCCTTGCTCCCATAACCAACGGTGTTCCACAGGGCTCCATATTAGGACCACTCCTATTCTCTGTTTTCGTCAATGAACTCCTACTCAACTTCGGGGCTGTAGCAGTTCAATTATGTGCTGATGATGCTGTTCTATACAGGTCTGCTAAAGATATCAGTGTCATAAACGCCAACCTCGAGAGTGATTTTCAGGCTTTGGAGGCCTGGTTCAAAGCCAACCTGTTAGTACTTAACACTAGAAAAGACTCAAACCATATTATTCCACCACACCTCATATAAACTTGATAACCAACTGCCTTTGGTTGTTAAAACATCAGCGGGGGTGACGTTGGAATGTGTCAAAAGCTTTAAATGCCTGGGCTTCACCGTAGATGAAAACCTATTCTTTGAGATCCATACCAATAAAATAATAAAATCGACTAACCAGAAACTAGGGTTACTATACCGTACTGCCCCCTACCTCACTTCCCAGTCCAGAAAGACCATCTCTACTGCAACCCTACTCCCAGGTCTCCTCTATGGTGCATCCTTGCTTTCAACAGTGAAGCTATCTATTCTGAACAGAGTTCAGGGTTTTAAATAATTGATTAGCATTTTTTTGTCTTGGGATAATACTAACTGTACAGAAAGTATTTATGTAAGTTTTCTAGAAGTGTTATGTTTGTTAAACACAGTGAGGCTAGTGCTATGCATTTTCACAATGTTTTAGCACTTTTATGAGCAAAACGCTAATCATACCTCTCAACCTCCCAACTTGCCAATGTGTGACAGAGGGCTACAAAATGTGTGACAAATGGCAAAAATGTGGTACACCTGATTTTTCACAGCGTGCAGAGTCGCGCACTGTGACGTTTTCACGTAAAATTAATAAAACTGATTTTACCACAGTAAAATTATTGTTTGTAAGCTTGGCACGTGGTCTGTGTTGCAAATTAAAGAGAAAATGAAA
This sequence comes from Neoceratodus forsteri, assembly GCA_016271365.2. NCBI lineage: Eukaryota > Metazoa > Chordata > Ceratodontiformes > Ceratodontidae > Neoceratodus > Neoceratodus forsteri. The sequence goes on along the minus strand of CM057452.1, from coordinate 349,691,548 downwards.
ATGTGTTGAGTCTGTGTGTCCTTAATTAAAATAAAGAGTGATGCAAATCCTAAATGTGTGTGTGTCCTCAATTAAAATAAAGAGTGATACAAATCCTATATGTGTGTTAACATTTTATTGATTTAATCTATAAATACAGAGTCGACCAGTAGTCTGAGAGTGTTCTATGTATAAAAAAAAAAAAAATTAGCAGTTTGATACACATTATATCCCAAAGTGATTTACAAGTAATGAGAAACTGGTAGCTAAGTGACAGCAGTTGCACATCAGCACACATGGTCACAGTAACACACAGAGAACAGCATGCACCACCAGTGACTATGCTGGGCTGGCAAGTAACTTAGGGCAAATCTGTAGGCAAGCCCGTGGCTCTGAGTCACTGTTCTGTGTACAGGGCAGGCAAGTGGATGAGCACCACTTCTGTCCTGGCAAATTTAAGAGTCTTCAGCAGTGCTCTGGCATGGCTGGCACTGTGCAGGCAGCAAGGACCCCTCTTTATTCACAAACCTCTGTAAACCCAGCAGTGCCCACCAGTTGTTCTTTTGTTGCTGCCAGTTCTGCAGTGTCAGTGCTGTTGTAAATAAGTTGTGCTAGTAGTGCCACTGCTGCTTGCACTGTTTCAAAAATAGGCAGAAGCAAGTTAGTACACTACAGCACAGCTGCAGCAGCCGCAACTGCCTTGTGTGCACTGCAGACCCATCCCAGACCCAGACCCATTCCAAGGCACCAGCCAGGCATCAGAGACTAGGCTGTCTCCCTCCTCCAGAGCTCAAACTCCTAGTCCCAGGCACACTCCCATCACTGCTGCTTGGCTGTATACAAGCTCACTCTCACCAGAGATTTCTAAAGTTTTTTTTTTATTAATATTAATAAACCCCCCCCGAACTGAAAAGTTTGGCCTCTCACTGCACACATGGTACAAAAGGACACCATTGCAGACTGTTCTGGAAGTTGGGTCAGAGAGCAGGAGTGAGCACTGGGCATCCAGCAGTGGTCCATCTGCTGCTGCTTCAGTGCCTCCTTCCTTGCCCTGGTCCCCTTCCTTCTCAGCTTAGGCAGGCTGTTCTGCTGCACCACTGAACCAGTGACTCCATCTCCCCGACTCAGAAGACAGGCAGACAGCCCAAACTCCTCAGAGACTCACTCCACCATGCACCAAGAGTCCCACGACCAAAAACCCCCAAACTGTGAGACAATTCATTGCTCAGTCTCACCTTGTGTGGCACTGGAGACTGGCGGCATGTTTCCTCAGGCTCTGGCTCCCTTCTAAGCTCCTCCATGGTGCGGCAGCTGACAGGCTGCTCCCTCTTCCTGGATGCACTACTAACACTCTCAGAGTGGCGTGTCGGTGGCGTGCTGTTCCTGCTTTCTCCGACTGTCCTCAGGAAATTCTCACCAAATCTCGGTTCCCCTCTGGCCACCTAGCTGCTTTATTGCATGGCAGCGGACCTGAGGGGACCAGCTCAGGCAATCAAGGAGTTAATCTGAGGCGGGCAGAGGCTGATGAAGCGAGGCGGGCTTCAGGCGGGGAGCACTCTACGGAAGTTTTGAGTGTTTGGGGAACAATGGCCAGCCAGCGTGGTTTGGCGTTCGGCGCGGAAATAAACTGCGCTATGCGGGACAGCGGAACAGGTTTATTTGGGCAGGCTGAAAACGGTACATCACGGAAAATCCGGTGCAGTTGAGAGGTATGACGCTAATCAATTTTTAGAGTTAAATAAAACCCTGGAGTTAGGCAAGCATATCACCGTATTGCCAGACTTGCCACTTCAGCCCTGGCCCGAACTCACAACTGTGCTGTGCTCAGTACCTTAAATTGGCCAGGGTTTGAGGTGAAGTTGGACTGTCCCTTGCTGTGTACCACCTATAAATTAATTCACCTCCCCTCCAAGCCTGTCTAACTTACTGACCCAGAAACCATTCACCAGGTCCCTTAGAACATCTCACCAGCCATTACTAAGTATACCTAAAACTCATTTAGCAGTTGATAGAGATCTTTCTCGTGTGCAGCTGCACATAAATGGAACAGTCTTCCAATAGAACTTCTATCCTGCACATCCCTCTCGTAGTTTAAAAAAACAGTACAAGGACCTGTATATAATCCCCTGCCTAGGAGGCAGGGATTAATCCTGTGTTATGCTCTTAAGGTTTCTCTGAATCCTGTGTAACCAACGAGTTTGAAAGTTGTTTATGCCCTAAAGTGTATGATGTTTCTCTATCTTATGTATTACTACATCAAATTATTGAATATTTTTACTTGCTAATGTTACTACTGTTTGTACCACTGTTGATGCTATGTTTAATGTTCATCTACTATGTTTAATGTCTGTCATTTGTGGAATGCTAAGATATCCCCGAGTTGCCACTGAAAAAGGGACTGTCTTGTCTCAGTGGGCCTACCTGGTCATCAAAACTCAAATAAATAAATAAAAATAAATAAGGCATATGCAGTGGAAGCAAGTGTAATAAATGATTTATCTGCACAAGAGCAGTTTGACATTGGGTAACTTCACGAGTGGCGTAAGCCACGAGTGAGGTATCCGAGGTCCAACTGCTCGAGTGCAGATAAATCATTTATTACACGAGTTTTCCACTGCATATTCCATTTATGCAATTTCATTTTTTTTCATTTTGTCTGCAAACAAATGTAAATAACTTTAAAATGAAAAATGAGAGCATGCTACTGTGAGCACAAAGCTTATTCAGCACAGAAATATCTACAAAATAGGTGGTGTTTCATTTATAGAGACTTTTTAGTTTTTTCAGAATACGCAAAAACAGCAGAAAATTCAATTTTTGTGCACTTTTTCATCAAACAAATGCAAATAACTTAAAAACTGAAAATAATAGTATGGTACTTTGAACACAAAAGTTGTTCAGCATAAAAATATATACAAAATGAGAGGTGTTTCATTTCTAGATTCCTTTTAGATGTTTTATAATCAGCAGAAAATGGCAGAAAATTCAATTTTTATTCACTTTTTTGACTAACAAATGTCCCCTACAAAAGCAGAAACAGAAGATTTTCTGCTGTGTTTTTGCTAATTATCAAAAAATCTAAAGGGTATCAATAAATAAAACACCACTCATTTTATAGATATTTCCATGCTAAACAACTTTTGTGCTCTCAGTACCATGCTATCTTTTACATTTTTATTTGCATTTGAATATGGTTAATACTGCTACTGAGGCCGAACATTCCAAATGACGTAAGCACTGTATAGATAAATGGCTGATGACATAAGCACTGTGTGGATAAACGGCTGATGACGTAAGCACTGTATACATAAATAAGGGATATACAATGGTGAGCTGTCAGATAAATGAATTATCTACACAAGTGCTGTTTGACCTCGGGTAACCTCACGAGTGGCGTAAGCCATGAGTGAGATGTCCAAGGTCAAACAGCACGAGTGTAGAGAAATCATTAATCTGACAGCTCACCATTGTATATTTCATTTATGCAATAAGGATGCTTTTTGTCAGTGCAGGCACATTTGCTTTTGATCGTTTATCTTTTTTGCATATGTTTGTTAAAAAAGTGAACAAAAAATAGCATTTTCTGCTCTTTTTTGCTAATTATAAAAAAAGATCTATAAGATATCTATGAATGAAATACCGCTCATTTTGTAGATAATTTTGTGCTGCACAACTTTAAAGCTCACAGCACTATGCTATTTTTTTTCGTTTTAAAGTTATTTGTATTTGAATATGGTTAGTACTGGTACTGAGGCTGAACATTCTAAATGAGTTCTGGAGTGATTGTGACATATCTACTGTGGCCTAGATATTTAAACTGCGACACAAAGTAGTGGAATAGCAGGAGCAGGCGCCGAGTTCAATGTGCCTTTGCGCAACACGCGCGATATTCAGACATTGCGCAGGCCAAGATGCGCTTGCGTAACACAACTGAATATCGCGCCAACTGCACCATTGCTCAACCAGGGATGCGAAGTAGTGCAGGTCTGATGCACAGTAGCACAACCAGGGATGCGCAGTGGAGCAGGGTAGCAGCGCATCAGCACAACCAGGGATGCGCAGGGACAGGATACAGGGGTTCACCACCCGTGGAAGATATGGGCAGAGGAGCACGCAGCAGAACAGACATCGCCCCCCACACCCCATGAACAGCACAACCTGAGGAGAGCTGGAAGCACCACCAGCCCATGGACACCAACAACAATCCCCCAGCTGGGGCATGGTGCCCCAGCACACTTCCTGACAAGCTGTGACCGGAACACAAGGAGGTCCAACCACCCCATGCTACACCATCCCACCAATGCAGAGCACACCCTGCACAGTGATCCCCAGACACCCTGCTCAGGAGCAGTGGCCAACAGTGCATGTCACCCCATGCATGCAGCCACCCCCACTTTGACAATGCAACCCTGTGCAGCAAGGAGCAATGCAAGGCAGCCCCACCGTGAGCACCCTGCAGCGGGCGGCAGCAGCCACCGATGCAACAACTGCAGACACAGTGCCACCCTGCACGGCCACCCGGAGGTACAGCTGAGAGACCGACCCTGTGTTGGCACACGAGGTACCCCGCATGCGACAGGGCCTGCCCCGGACCCCACCACCAGTGGTACAGCACCCTGCACACCCTCCCAAGGACACACCCCGGCCCAGCACTGGCCCCAACAGCCACCACAGATGCCCACAGTGGTGCATGGAAGCATGTGCCACACAGGATGCACCACAGTGCATGGACAAACACCCACCCATACCCAAGGGCACACCAACACAGGGACACAATAGCGGGGCAATAAACCTGCTGGCGTGCGGCCACAGCAGCCGTGTACCCACGGCTAGCACCCCTCTGTGGCACAGGTGTACCAGCCACCCTGCGCATGCACCATGAATCCATACGCCACCAGAGCACAAGTGACAGACATTGGAGCACATCTCTTGCAACAGACACAAGCGACAGCATGGAGGGGGGACAACAACAGCAGAGGCCACAGTGCCACCCGAGGTAGACGTGCACCATAACGGTGACAGGAGGCAATACGGCATTGTGCCGGGTACAGGGGGTGTCCAGCATGGACAGCCACCACTGACATGCCAGCAGATGGTGCATAGCACAGACATGCAAGGGTGTCAGCTGCACAGGCCATGGACAGTCTGACAGGGGCGCCATGGACACAGTGCATTCACTGTGGACCACTGCACACAGGCGTCCAGTGCACAGAGAACAACACACAAACCACAGACAGTGACCGAGTCCCCTGCCCACACCATAGGTGGTTCCCAGCCAGACACACACACGCCCATGCCTGCACCACCCCTGACGTCATGCGCACCACTGCAGCCGAGCACCTATAGCCCGCTGCAAATCAGAGACCACCACAGTTGTCATAACAAAATGCATGTATTGAAAAGAGGTAACAAAAAAAAATATTTACAAGTATTTACAAGGGTGGGGGAAAAGGGCCACAAACCAGGTGGGGGCAGGCATGGGGCAGGGGTGAACAAATAGGAGAGGGAAGAAGGGATGTGAGGGTGGGTCCAGGGGGGTTAGGTGAGTCAGGGGGCATGGAGGGCCTAATGCCTGCCCCGCTCTCCTCTCTTGTGGCACCTCCAGGTGCTTCGTCTCCAGACCCCATCCTGCTCCATTCTTTCCAGTATCGCGAGGGATGCCTGCACCAGCTGCAGCAGCTCCTGCATGCCTCGTTCCAAGGCCATCCAGTGATGTCCACCTAGGTTAAGGGAGCAGAGTCGATACATGTGACTGTCCATTTCCCTGCAGCCCATCCATTGTGCATGGCATACAGCCATGGGCCACCCTGTGATGGTGTCGACCACCCACAGTAACTGTGTCCACAAGACCTGCCTACCCGAGCACACAGCCATCTGCGGACGCTGCACACCCACGGCAAGTCCGCGCAGCATCACCGTGGCCATACGGTGACATGGCTATGCGGTCGCGAGAGCGAATAACAGCCATGTACCTGTAGACGCATGGACCACCAGCAACACACACCCGCACATGCAGTGCCACAGGACAGTGCTGAGTGTACCGTGTGGCGTGCACGTCGGTGGTGTCAAGGGCTGGTGGCCATGCACAGAAGTTCTTGGAAGAAAGGCACTCACCTGCATCTACAACAGCCTGGCGCTGCTGCACTATGGGCCCTCCGCCTTGTCCCTGTTTCTGGGCAGCATCACGGTCTTGCTGTGCCCGTGCCTCTCGAGCACGGTGTCTCTCTTCAGGGCCTAGGGTGCAAACACAGAGAGAGGAACATCAGTACAAACCAGTAGCAAAGCTCCCCCACCCCCCGGTGTGTGTGATCCCACACAGCCCAGCCATGCCGCAACCCCCACCACGCCCACACTGGATGGCCCCACCCCCTGCATGGTGGACACATGCACACCGCGATACCCGGACGGACGGGCGCTACCAGTGTATGGATGGCGCAATTACCTGGCAGTGGCACTGCGCCTCGCCTGGCGCGTGCCCGTAGTCAAGCCAGCCTATCTGGATCCTTCTGCTGGAGGTCCCCATAGTGGTGGCGACACTGCTCTGCGCTGCAGGCAATCCCAGTGGCCTCCTCCATTGCCTCTGTCACCTCCTCCCACACGGCGCTTCTAGGCCTTTTCAAAGGGTCTTTCCCAAACAGGGCCCCAGCATGGGGCTCAACAATGGCCACAAGATTGGCCAGTTCTAGTGGGCTGCACATTGCTGCTGTCCTGCGTGCCATCATTCGTGCATGCTGGATCACAAAATGGTGCTCTGTAGCGCTCATCTCCCATGTGCAGATGCTGCGTGGTACAGCGCTGTCACCGAACAGCGCAATAGGGGTGCACCCATGCAGACGCATGGCGCCTAGGGGCAAAGTTCGACCGCAGGGTCAAGTGTCTGTTGTGCACGGACTGCCACTGCACTATTGGGACTCCCTGCGTGTACCGCGGTAGGGTGCCTGTGTGTGATGCCCTGCAGTGGCCTACCACGCTGTGGCATCATGGCGCTTATGGCGCTCCAGGGTACTAGCGCCACACGCATGAACAGCGTACTAGCACCACTGGCACAGTGGTGGCCATGCCCTGCACTGCCTCCTGTGCTCAGCACATCATCAGAGTGGCCGGCGTCGTCACCCCGGGCATGCACTTGCGGTGCCTACTGCTCACGTCACATAGCTGCGCCTTTGCCTGAGCACGCCCAACACAATTGCGGAAGGCGCAACAGCGCGATATTCAGCCAGCATATGCAGATTAGCTCATCAGCAATTCCATGGCGCAGCCACTGCATTAGCATCCACTTAAAGTTGCGCCTTGCCTCATTTGCATGCCTTGCGCTATATAAATGCAACATGGGGCTGCAGAGGACATTGTTTGGTATTGTAGTCTGTTGTGGTGGGTTGCATGCTGTTTGGAAGTGTGGACTGTGGTATGTGAGAGATGCACGGGACTGCACATTCAAAGGAAACACCTGTCATTCCCACAGGCTCTATAATGACCGAACGTGAGGAAGAGGAGGAACAGAGATGTGAGAAACAGAGGAGTCCCAACTTCACCCGGGTGGAATCGGATGCCCTGTTCGAGGACTACCTCAACAATGAACCACTGCTCAGTGGACAGCGGGGAACACTACAGGCCCGTGCTGCGGCATGGAGTGAGGTAGGGCGTGCCATCAACCAGCATGGCAGCTGCCAGCGGTCCGTGCAGGAGTGCAAAAAGAAGTTCAGCACGGACAAGAGGAGGATTAAGGACAAGGTGGCTGCCATCAGGGCAGCACGTGCCGCAACTGGTGGTGGACAGCTGGATGTGCCACGCCTGACGCCACAGGAGGAGTGGGTGGCTGACAGCATGCGGCGTTGTGCCCTAGAGGGCGTTTCAGGTAGTGGCTTGCAGACGGGTGGCAGCCCGTCACTGCATGGTAGGTTCCGTGCTGTCACTGTGTGAGGGGTGAGGGGAATGCCGCAGGGTAGGGCAGAGACATTAACGCTACTGTGTTCCCTTACAGCTCGTGAGCATCTACATGGGTCAGCGGTGGTGGGTGCGATACCCTGGACACGGAGGAGCACCCATCCATCTCCACAGGTGTCCGAGGGTCAGGACCACAGCATACCTGCTTGTCTGTCCGGACTGAAGATGGTGGTGGTGGTGGTGATGGTGGTGCGGAGGAGGCTCTGTCTGTGTCCCAGCGTGACAGCGGCCATGGATGACAGCGTGCTGTGACACGGACTGGTGCCAGATCCGGCACCGATGATGATAATGGATCACACATCCCGGACAGTGATACGTGTGGGCCGCAGGATGGTCTCACAGCAGGAAATGGCACAGGCGTAGCCGTGGGTGGTGCCGCCGTGGAGGCCTGCGTGACATCACAGTCCCAGCCTGTGCCTGTATGCACCAGTGGGGCAGCACTGGTGTGCGTCCAGGCCGGTGGGGCTGTTGTGTCTGCTGTGGTGGCACCAGTGAGCTCTGGTGATTATTGGCCAGAGGGGCAGTGTCAGCAGTCGGCCAGTGGCGATGGGGGGACAGTGTTGGGGGGGCGGCATTAGTGAACCGCGTGTGGACATGCCCCGGCATGGCTCTGGTGTGCAGCGCCCATCGTCAAGGGGTGATGCCCAGCACGGCCAGGAACACCACGAGGGACAGCATGCCGATCCGGTGGATGGCCTCTTTGATAAGCACAGCCACCTACTCCAGGCTTCCGTGAATCAGCAGTTGCGGCTTGTGACGGCGGTGGATGCACTCAGTGCGGTTTTGTGCCAGGCAGAGGAGCGGCGCAGCAGAGACACGGTCTGCTCCTGGCAGAGATGGCCCGGCAGTGGGAGGATGTGACCGCTGCCATTGACAGGCAGACACGTGCATTCACAGCTGTCATGGCCACATTGGACACCCAGTTCGTTGCCCATGCGCCGCAGACATCGCACAGTGTCACATTCATCACCCGTTCCTGGCATTGTGAGACACCTTCCATGTCAACACCAGGTTCGGCTGTGGGCATACTGAGCATGCCTGGTGCGGGCATGTTCGGTGAGCTGCAGACCCCTGCTCGAACACGGTCGATTTTCCTGCAGCGTCACCCCAGGGGACCGTCAGTGCCACCCCATGAGGTCAATGGTCAACCTGGCATGGCTGGCAGGTCTCGATGGGGCCGCCCATGTATCCGAGGCATCTGTGGCACTGTGCAGCATGACTGACCTGTCTCCCATCATGACCACTGTCTGCTGCTGCCCTATGTGCAGTGTGTTGTGCAACGTGCAATGCATGGGTAGGGTACCCGGCCCTACACACACATGGTCCATGTGCACACCCTCCTGGCTGCCAGCCACTGAGGCGTGTGCATGATGATGCCTGCGTTGCGCTGTCCATCAGTGTGCAGTGGTGCCCAGCGTCTGAGACACGCACAGTGACGGCCACTGGGCGTGGTCGTGTGTGAACCTGTGTGTAGCTAGGGGTTGGTGTGCCTTCTACCCTTTGTGCATGTCTTGTGGTGTGTGTGTGTGTGTGTGTGTGTGTGTGTGTGTGTATATGAGTGCGTGTCGTGTTTGGCCCTTCCCATCCCTGACGGTGTGTGCGGTTCCACGCTCAGACCCATTTACTTGCCGCCATCCACCCCTGGGGCTCGTCCATTCCTGTCTGTGGGTTGTGCCCTTGCCATTGGTGGTTGCACATGGCCCTGTTACCTACCTGTGTTGGCCGAAGTGCTGCTCTGTGATGGTGTCCCGGTGCAGCTGTGACATCCGGATCAGGTGGGGGTCCCTTCGCCCAAGGGGTGGCTGCCCATCACCATCTGGACCAGCGTCCTCATCATCCCCATCACTGTCTCCCTCTTTGACCTCTATGGCTATCCCACAGTCATTGGCCATGTTGTGCAGGATGCTGCAGGTCAGGGATAGCCCACAGACCTTCGAGGGGCTGTACTGTAGGGCACTGCCAGATGTGTCCAGGCACCGGAAACATGCCTTCAGCATCCCGAACACCCGCTCAATGACATTGCGTGTGGTGACATGTGCCTTATTGTACCATTGCTGCGATGGGGTCGTGGGGTGCCGGTATGGTCTGAGCAGCCAGGGACAGAGTGGGTAGCCACTGTCACCTGTGTGTAGAGGGTGGACATTAGTATGGTGGTCTGCGTCACTCTGCCATGGGCCGTCAAGGCCGGTACCCATGGCACCTCTGACTATGCACCCCCCCCCCACAGCTGCTCATGTCGTCCTGCGTGATGTTCATACTCACTCACTAGGTGGCCAGTGGGGATGTCCCCACTCTCAAACCTGTGGCACAGTGCAGACTGGTGCCAGATGAAGGCATCATCTGCTCCCCCAGGATGTGTGGCACAGACATTGGTTATGCACCCCCTGGCATCGCACACCACCTGGCAGTTGATGCTGGCAAACCCCTTCCGGTTAATGTAAGATACACCATCCGGGCCAGGTGGCGTGCGGATGGTCACATGGGTGCAGTCAGTGGCCCCGAGCACGCCTGGCATACGTGCTACCCTGTGGAACTCTTGTATGTGTGCTGTGCGCTCCGCCTGTGTGCTGGGGAAATGGATGTACTCCGCAGCATGTGGCAGCAGTGCGCTGAGGAATTGTGCGAGTAGGCATGATGCAGCCGACTGGGTTATGCCTGTTGTTTCCCCTGTTGGTCTTTGGAAGGTGCCTGAGGCGAGCAGGCACATGACAGCTGTCACCTTTGTCTCTACTGACAGAGCATGGCTCTGTCGTGTGGGTGCCTGCATCTCATCACTGCACAGCTCACAGAGCCGCCTCAGGATCGCCCGGTTCAGGTGGTTCTGGCCCACAATCTCTGTGTCAGAGTAGTGTTTGAAGGTGGTGCAGGCTCAGTGCCGCCTATTGAGGGTGTACCACCAACAGGTCCTTCCATGGCCGTGCCCCCCCTGCTGCCTGCCTTCTCCACCCTCATTTGCCTCCATTTGGAAGGTGGCACTGCTTCATGTCCTGGCTGGTGTCCCCCCGGCAGCTGTTATCCCGTTCCCCACTGTCCTTTGTGATGCTCCCCCTGCACCGGGTACACCTCCAGCCTTTGGCTGTCCTGCCTACTGCCACTGCCCTCAGTCCACTGTGGCACTTCCCTGTCACTCCTGCACAGTAGCACAGGCTCTCCACTCCTGTCCTGTTCAGGGTTGTTTCCAGGTGTGCCGTGTCCTGCTCCTGCCCAGTCCCACTCACTGCTACCCTCTTCCTTGTTGCTGTCGCCTCACTCCCACCTCTGGCTTCCCTGTAGCGTTCTTGCACCTCTCTCTTGTTCCTTTTTATTTTGGATCATTTCCGCTATCGTGCAACTTCCGCTAGCTCCCCTATTGCGCATGCTGTTGAATATTGCACTGCGCCATTTATTCATGGTTCCTCCCTATATGGGTGTGCATGCATTCATTACCATTGCGCTCTTGAGCATTGCAACTGTCTTGGCGCTTGCTGCCTCCGCTGAATATCTCACAGTGGCATTTTCTTACTTGCGTGGCACATCTCTGGTGCGCATGGCGCAAACCTTTTGAATATCTGGGCCTATGTGTATAAATCTGTGATGATGTGTCTACTATGTGTATAAATGTAACATTTTTAATTTATCTCATAGTAGTTCAGATTTATCACATAGGATTTATGTCCACGCCTATTGCATAAATGAAATTTATGTACACAGTTACTCAGATAAACGGATTTATCACACTCTGTTTATCTCCACTCCTATCGCATAAATGTGATTATTCTTCAGTTCAGTGATCAGTTCTGCACTGTCCCCTGTAAATAGAAAAAAAAATGTTACCTGGTGTCCAGTGGCACCCCCTGCCCCTCCAGTCGATGGCCCTGTATTAATTTAATGTATTTCCCTGGTGTGTAGTGGCACCCCTCCATCCTCTGATCACCAGTCCCATATTTATATAATTTTTCCTTGGTGTCTAGTGATACCACCTACCCTCCGATTGCTAGCCCTGAATGAATTTAAAATGGTGTCCTGGTGTCTAGTGGTACCCCCCATCGTTCGCCACTGTTTTAAGTTTCTGGCATCTAGTGCCCCCCTGCATCGCCCAAACTGGGTTGGGTGCACCAGCCTGCCACCCTCCCCCCCGTTCCATAGTCTTTGGGCAGGTGCTACGGGGAGTCCATATGGCGACCGGCATAGCCCTCCTCTCACTACTTTGGCGGGACACCGTATGCAATGACAGGGAGTCTGCAGCCTGTCTTCTTTAAAGGAAGCCACCCTTTACAGTGTGCAGGTCACATGTTCCCTGTAATTGCATACTGCGGCCATCCGGGGTGGTGAGAGGAGGGCTGTGCTGATCACCATATGGGCTTTCTGTGACACCTGATCGAAGACTATGGAAAGTGGAGGGTGGCAGGTGGGTGTACCCAGCCCAGTGTGGGTGGTGCGGTGGGGGATGGGGGACTGCTAGATGCCAGGGACTTAAATGGGACGTAAATCTGGCAACCTGCATTCCCCAGCCTCCTTGACAAGGCCCCTGGCTGCATCCTTCCTCCCTCCCCTGCTCAATCGCCTATCTCACCCTCCCCCCCCACCTGTGATGTCCTGACCATCTTACTCTGTCCCACTAACTCGCCCACTATGACCCCTGCCTGACTCTTTTCACACCTCTCTTCCTCCCCTTCTCTCTTCCCTCCCTTCCTCCCCCACACCTCACCATCCCCTCCCTCCTGTCACCTTCGCCTCCTGTGCCTGCCCCCTCTCTAACCCATTCTACCCCTTCCTGCTTCACTCAACATGCTTGACAATGTCACTGGTAGCATCCTCTGCATTTCCGTCCTTCTGCTACTCTTGAGCCCCTGACTCACCCTTCCTTTACTCTTTCCAAATGGATTACCCACCCATGTTTTCACTTATAAAGTCCTAGAATGCCAACTATGTATCTAATTGCAATCACCTATGTTTACTATGTATTGTGCTGTTCCACTGATTGTTGTATTTGATATTATCTGTACATGATATTGTGCTTTATACTCTGTCTGTTTTGTAACCCCCTTCCCATTACCAATGTGGAACCTTTGTAAATGAGCACCTCTGTGCTCAAAGGTATTTTCTAATCCTAGATTGAAATAAATAAAAGTAAATAACAGCAAGCGATTGGCGTGTGGGAGGTGCACTAGACATGAGGGAAATGTATTAATACAGGGCCAGCGATCGGAGGGTGGCGGGTGCCTCTAGACACTATGGAAATAAATTAGTACGGGCCAGCAATCAGGAGGTGGGGGGATGCCACTAGATACCAGGGAAATATTACATTTATATGGGGCCAACAATTAGGGGGAATGCCCCTGAGACACCAGGGAAACATTACATGAATACGGGTCAAGTGGCAGGAGGGTGGGGCGCCACTAGATACCAAGGAAAGAATTAATACGGGGTCGATGATCAGAGGGTGGGGCTGGGTTGCCACTAGATACCACAGAAACATTACAGATATATGAGGCCGGCAGTCGGAGGGCCGGGGTGCCACTAGACACCAGGGAAACATATTAAATTAATATAGGGCTGGTGATACACACTGAACTGCAGAATGAATGTATGAATTGTGGAGTACTGTATTAAACTGCAGAAAGAAGTTCCGCAGAACTGACCTTTTGACAGTGATTAGTTCTGCGGAATTGTGTTCCGTAGTTTAATACATTAATCTGCAGGTCATATATTTTCCACTGTTTTAAGTCAGAATTTCAGTGAAAGTTACTGAAATTATTTTTGAACTTTCACTGAAGCGAAAGTCTGGCTTTTGTGCAAATCCCGCCAGCGAAAGGTTTTTTTTTCATATAGCACTATTAATATGTTGTTGTAATTGTGGCTAAGACTACTATTGTGTTTATTACCGATGCCTCGCCTGTGCCTGTGGCTTGGGTCAGAAAACAAGGCATTACTGCATAGCTCATATATTGATGGAAAGAGAGCCCTTTTTTGTAACTTTTGTACTGATTATTGCTACAGGCATTTTACTTGAAAATGGAGCTGGTGCTACTGTTAAAGTTCTGTATAAAAATAAACCTTTATCAAATAACCAGTCTTGAGTCTCCTGTTACCTCATATACTGTATAATATATTTATCATATGGAATAGGAGCATTTGAGACCTATATAAACTGTATCCTTTATGTGGTATGTGAAGCAGTGTGATTTTGAAAAGGTTAGGTTGATATGCATGCATTTTGCTTTAAAGAGCATTAGCAAAGAAGGCCTACTGATCAAAATGTCAGTTTTAACTTTATTTTCCATTTTCAGCTTGCATTTATGGTAACAGTTTTGTTTTATTTGAAGTCTGCATAGTGATGTGGTGCCATATTGATTTGTTCTTTCATTTTGAGATTAAGATGTCTTATGATATACTGTATGACTGTAGCTTAACAGACGCCGAACTGATACCTCTGAAATCCATTGACTTCGAATGGGAGTCCTGACCTTGGGAAGAAGGAAGTCTGAGTGATAAATCTGCTAGGAAACTATATTATGAAATCAGAAACAGGAAACAAGGGGACTTTTAAACTTCAGAGTTCAACTGGGAAGATCAGCTTCGACCCTGCGCTTTGTTCTCTTTTGACTGCAGCTTATGCATGTAGCGGAGGTTGACTGTCCCATTGATATGCTACTGTTTATTTCCTAGGTACCTGTGGCCTGATAAAGGAGCTACTATCTGTGCAGTCATGGCGGAAGGTGGGTTTGATCCCTGCGAGTGCATTTGCTCACATGAACATGCCATGAGAAGGCTGATCAACCTGGTAAGTACTGTTCAGCTGCAGGGGTCTGTGTGGGGTGCAGTGCAATACATATCATAAGGTAGAGAAGTCACAGATTAATTCTTGTTGCTCTATTAACCTGTTTTAGAAGACTGTTCAGGATTGCAGAACTGGCTTACTATTTGTCTCGTGCTTCAGTGTTGTACACCTCTTCTCGGAGAATTAAATGGACTCGGCTCACTGGGCCATCTCTTTGTCATAAATGGAGTGGCAATAAATGGCTGCTGTGAATCTGCATGATACACAGGGTTACAGTGCCACGTTTTATTAGTTCTCCGTTTACTCTTCCCTAACCATTTTCTGGGTCACACTGCATTAAGTATCATAATGTACTCTAGTTTCACCTTTTGTGTGGCAACTTTACAATTGGTGTCAATATCATTCAGGGTAGTTGTATTTACTGCTTTTAACTTCCACCAACACATCCATCACCTGTCTACTGTCCTTAACATCTGGCTCGGAATCCTCTACCGCTTCAAACACTGTCTTACTCCTGAAGCCGTTTGGCTCACTGTTTCCTCCTTGGTCCTCTCTCTCCTTGTCAACGGTATTCTCATCTATGGAGCTGCAAACACAACTGCCCTAGGTAAACTCAGACTCTCCCTGAAAAAAAGCCTGCCGTCCAGTCCTTGGCTGTGACTGTCTCTCACACACACATGCTCTCTATACACTGCCACTAACTGGCTGAGCCTTGACAACAGAATACGGTTCCACACATGTCTTATGGCCAGAAAGATTGCCCTGGGTCACTCACTCGCTGGCCTCACCCCTATTATCCAACCAGCCCTGACACATAGAAACACCCATAGCTCTGGCAAGATACTCCTATCGGTTCCCAGGTGTTGAACCTCCCAATTCCAAAGATCCATCAGCCACAGGGCCCCTTTCTTGTGGAACTGTCTGCCCAGTGCACTTACTAACGAAACCAGAATTGGCCCCTTCAAAACCGCTCTCAGAGACCATCTCCAGTCCTCCACCCCCTGTGACTGTCATTGATCTCCCTGCCACCTCCCCTGACAACGGCCCCTGACCAGCTCTCCGCCCCCACCCCCCAGCGGCCTGCTCGGCTCTTGACAGGAACCTTTACCAAGCTGTTTGACCTGTCCAAATACTCTGGCTCAGATTGTTAGCCATTTACTATACTCTCTGTAACAAGTCTGTTTGAGTACTGCTTTGGAATTGTGCTTACTGTTGTATTGGTCTACTAAATGTGACATGGAGCCTTTGTATACGAGTCTTTGACTCAAAGGTACTTTCCGAATTTTGCAATAATAAAACAATAAATATATTGTGTCCACATTTCTGCTGTCATTTGATGAAGAGTTCTAGTAGGTTGCCTTTCATTGTAGTGTTTAAACGTGGCTAGGTTTCATTTTGTAGAGTTTGTTTTCCTTATACAGTACCTGTACTGAAAGTGAACAAATACCAGCTGTGCAGCTCTCTCACCTCTTGGCCAGAAGTAAGTATATTCTTGACACTGTAGTGTAGTGGAGGTAGGGGTGGCAGTGTTAATTTTATTTATTTAGTTTGTATTTACCAGGTAAAGTGTTCTAGACAAACATTTGTCTATTTTCAGGCATGACCTAGGAGAGTTACAACCAAAAACAAAACGAATTGGTGACAGTGACAAGTGAATTCAGTACAAGACAAATTGCAGGGTACAAAATCAAACGCACAATGAGAACGTGCACAACAGTGGGGAAATGAGGTTTTCCTTCTGCATATTCAGTTCCTAAGAACAAGTCAGGCAAACAGTGAAAATACTTTGCAACTTCAAAGATATGTTTTAGGGATACATTCAGCATAGCAGGTAAATGCGATGATGACCGTAAAAGTGACCAGTGGCATGAACAAGAGCTAGTTTAAAATTCAGTATCTACATTCAGTTTGGAGCAGGTGAGAACGATAGTGGTTTTGGAAGGTCAGAGCAGTAAGACATCTGATTTGAGACGGAATAATATTACGAAGTTTATGTGCAAAAACCAAGAAAGTCATATCCCCTAGTTTCGTTCTTGTCCATGATACAGCTAAGTAGTCGAGCTCCATAGAGCTCAACAGATAAGCATTTCTGCAGGGTATCAGGAGTGAAGCAAGAGAGAAAGGCACCTGATTCAGCATAGTATTGTAGATGACACCTCCCACAGAGAGGTCACACAGTGCAGGTGGAGGGAGCCACCCAAGCTTCAAGTACAGTGTACAGTGGTGGGTATGTTGATTTAAGGGCAGTGCAAAGTGTTGAATATTGTTGTGTACAACATTCCATTTATTTAATGTGGTTTAAGAGGCTGCTGAGAAGACAGGCAAACCACAGGTAAGTTTGGGTAACAGAGTGCCCCAGGCTATAGCAAAATGGGCTCTAGGAGATAAGTTGTGGCTAGCCTTGTAGGACAGCACTAGTCTGGTGTTAATGGCTTTGCAGAAGAATGCCTTGTAGAGTGAGAAGGGGTCAAGTGAAATACCAAGGTAGTTGAAGAAAGCGACAGTGTCAAAAGCAGTATCACTGTGACATACAGTGCCAGTGTACTACAGATAGCAGTGTTGGAACTACTCTTTAGATGGGAGTGGGGGGCAAATCCAGTATTACATTGTTGCACTGTTGTGGAGGTGTTCTTCTGATGAGCCTTCAAACCGAGGTTGAGTACTGAAGTATCTTTTCTCTGCCCCACGTGACTTATTGCTTACTTGTACAATCAATGCCTGTGTAGTGTTATTTTTGTCAGAGGTTAGCCGAGGTTGCCTTCCTGCACCTTTTCAGTTTAATATTTGTATTCGTGACTGGCCCACCTTCTTCAGGGTAACAGTGTATTTATTTGTATTTTATCATAAAATCAATGGTATTGAGGTATAAAATACAGTAATTGCATTGACTAAGTAGCCTGTTTATCTCATGCATTTAGGATTGTTTGAGTAAACAAAACACTGCCTTTGTTCCTTGTAATCATTACTATACTCAAACATCAGAGACTTTACTAAATCCAATGTGACGTCGCTAACAGATGAAGGAACAACTCGCCATCTGACTGAACCATTGTTTTCAAATAAACAGTGTCTGACTACATGCTATTTGTAAGGCTATAATGATTTCGATTTAATACAGTATATGCTGTTCTTTCAACACTTCACCTAATCCACAGACGCTCTCCTATTGCAATGTCCTTACTGACCTGCTCCCAAAAGATATGCTGTGTGATGTCACTGTTGCAACTGCTTGGTTCCTGTACGCATCACTCAAGTATTTTTTGTTTTCCTGTTATTGCCTTTTACATAGCCTGTTGGCACAGTGGTAGGGTTACTGTTTGAAGTGCTGTTTACCCGAGCTTGGGAAGAAGCTCGTGCCCTTTTGGGCTGGCCGGGGGAAGATGAATTGATAGTCCGAACAGGTACTCTCCTCCAGGGAGGCAGGGTACCTTGTTCACTGCGATACTGCCACATAGGTGACTACAGGTGGCAGTACAGTCGGGAACACCAAGGGGTCAGAGGACATCTCCTGACGTCAGCATGCTGGCATGCTTTGCATGTGCACATCCATCTTGAGGTCTGCACTGGAGACATTCTGATGGCAGGACAAAGAGGAAGTGGATCTCTGGCACAGTGCATGATGAAGGCCTCATGACACACACAGGCTCTGCTCCTCTACCAGCATACTCCTAATGTAGCA
This sequence comes from Neoceratodus forsteri, assembly GCA_016271365.2. NCBI lineage: Eukaryota > Metazoa > Chordata > Ceratodontiformes > Ceratodontidae > Neoceratodus > Neoceratodus forsteri. Next base: position 349,673,186 of record CM057452.1, on the reverse strand, counting down.
CAAGTGAGTTCAGAAGGATGAAGCCCTCACTGTGTGTCCCAGTGGGGGGTAGGGGGGTACTGCAGAGAGTAAGGAGGTGACAGGATTGAGTGGTTGCCTGGGGGGGATTGGATAAGAGGGCTTGGTTGGAGCCTGGAGCACAAACAGAAAGTACATAAAAAAATAGCTTTTTATAAATGAAAATATTTACTATACTAACACCGACAAAGGGACATAAAGTACAGCCTACTGAGATCATTATGTACTGGTGTCACGCTCTAACAGCCACCTTGCCATCCTTGCCTGAAACCAAAGTCAGCATGTCATCCCAAAGATGCACATTTTACCTGTGTAGATAATTTTCAGCTTAGCAGGGAGTTGAAGACAGTGGGAGATGAGTGACGGTGTCCCCTTTATGTGTTTTTTATGTAAAATTTATTTATTGGCAGTCAAGACATACATACATAGTCAGTAGAGGCATTCTACATAGCAGAGCTAGTACAGGAGTATAGAGTGGAGGTAAGAATAGGCACCGGTGAACACCATTATTTTAAGTACAGATTGTAGTAGTTGGAACAAAGCCTTCTCCCATAATACAGAGCAAGGCTAAAGTGTTGCAAATCTTCTCCAGCCCAGAAGGGTCTAATAGATCCTTCCACTTCCGATCATATACTTGTTACTCCCATATGGAACACTCAGCCTTCAGGGAGGGGTATGATCCTCCAGCACCTTTTGCAGCGGGCCCCACACTGCAAGTTAGATCTTGGATTTATTCATCGCATTATATTCATTCATTCATTCAGTGTCAGTGGCTCAGTAGGTTGCACACTCGCTTCTGAGGCCAGGAGATCAGTAAGCTGTGGGTTCTGTCCCCACACCAGGCACTTGGGTTAATATCCCAATACTGACACTGCAGTGCAGCATGAGGGGGGGTGCTGCACTCCTGAGGTGCTGTCTTTTGGATGAGACATTAAAACCGAGGTCCCATCTGCCTGTTCTGGTGGTTGTTCAGGTGGACATTAAAGATCCCATGGCACTTCTCGAAAAGAGTAGGGGAATTTTATTAGGCAAAAAAACCAAACATCACATTTAAACAAAAAAAGGAAATAAAATAATACAGAACAAATCTTAGAGAGAACAAGAAAAATCAAAAAAAGGAAAAACCTCTCCATAAATAAGAAACATAAGAAGTAGAATATTTTTTACAATCCTGACAATGAACAGTTTGTAAGTCATTCACAATAGTAGAAAGAATAACATCAAAATCAGTATGAGATTGTTGTAATACAAAAGAGCAACGGCTTGCCATAAATAATATTGTGTAAAAGTGCAAAAACATTCAACGTGCTTCTATGATATCTATCCCAATCACCCAGATAAACACCCAACACTAGAGTACAATAAGAAATAGAACGTAAGTGAGGCATATGCCAGCGACTAGCTGTGAAGTCCCAAAACTGCTGACTATAAGGACAGTCGATAAAAAAATGAGATTGACTCTCTTCAGTAGCAACACAAGCTTGTCTTAAACAGTATCTGTCAGTGACAGGTTTATATTTCAGATTTCCTCGGACTCCAACCTACCATGAGCAGAAATCCATATAATATCCCAAGTTTTGAACAAAATCCTATTATCAGATAATTTATGAAGCACATATTGCATATTAGACGGAGAACAGAGTGGAAAAAGCAGTGATATTTTCTGAACATCATATACAATGTAGTCATAAAAGGACTTCCGGTGTAAGGACTGTAGCTTCTGTAAAGGAATCTTCCATTGATGTAATTTCTTTAAAGTTGAGACGCCATATTGTGGTATATTATCCGACAATAGTAATTTAGGGGGGAGAATGGACCATTTAAAAAAATACTTATGCCAAATGGATTTGATCCAGAACTCCCAAGGAAGAGATGGTACCTGCCAGATGAAAGAAAAGGAAGAAAAAAGAAAGATAGAGTGAAAAAAAACTATAGGATTAATCATATGTAATCCCCCTTCTCTGCAGCGAAGATACGTAAACTCTCTCTTCACCGGATTCAGTCTATTGCCCCACAACATCTGAAAAAAACACTATAAATCCTAGTTTGAGAAAACTGGAGGTGGAAAGAGGTGACTTAAGTAAAGAAAAATGGGCAAAACAAATTTTTAATGATCAAGACCCTTTTTTTTTTCCAAATAGTGTTCCACTGATTAACTTTAGTTTCACCTACAGTTATCTGCTTGTCCCAATTATAGATTTCCATGTTGTTCATCCCAAACCAAACACCAAGTATTTTCTGAGGCCCTGTGACAAGAGGAATCGAAAACAATGGGATAGGTCAGGAGCCAACTGTCCTAATTGCATCACAAACTTTTAAGTAAAATTTAGAGAGGCACCAGAGTATCTGCCAAAAAGAAAAATTTCCAAGGCTCTCTGCAAAGAGAGGGTCAATAAAAAGGGTCATATCATTCTGTAGCAGTAACCTTAACCAATTCAAGGCCCACGGAAGGGCAATACCCAGAATAGAAGTATCATTAACAATGCTCCTAATCACTGATCCAAAACGGAAGTGTATAATAAGGGGCTTAAGGACATCCTGCCTAACTCCTCGAGAAATCCTGATATTCTCTCCTAATAACCCATTTACTACTGGAATTGAAACTGCAGAAGGTATAACAATGAAATCCATCGTACAAAAACATCAGGGATTCCATAGGAAGAAAGCACAAAATATAAGTAAGAATGGCTAACTGCATGAACGCCTGGATTGATCTAAAGCATAATAATTTCAGAGGAAAAAATTTGCTGAGAAGCGTAAAAGATCACAGTAAAAAAGATTATGCTGTATTTTCCTATTTTAATCGCACAGGTTTGTGCAGGGTGAATCAAAAGTCTGGCTAATCTCTCTAATCTATTATTCAGGATTTTAGTTAAAATTTTATAGTCACTATTTAACAGACAAATCGGCTCCATTAGAAAATAAAAACTTATCACCTTTTTATAAAGAAAGGTCTTAGGATAATGAAAATTCTGGACAAGGGATCTCTGAGGATAGATAACAATTATACACTATAGGCAGAAAAAACCCATAAAGTCAATACATTTTTATAAAATTCATTTGGTATGCCATCCATACCAGGGATGATCAAGCTTTAATTGTTTAATGACTTCAAGTACCTAGCAGAGAAGATAGGTAATTTAAAGATCGACCAAATCCTGAGATATTTTTGGGAGGGAAGAAAAACCGTGAAAGAAAGAGATCCGGATGTAATACCTGGGGGATGAAAAATAAGTCTGACTGTAGCCCTGCACAGTCTGTAACATACCCAAATCAGAGGTAATTAGGTCACCAGTTGCATCAAACAAACCAGTCATGAGAGTATCTTTTAAGTGAGTTTTGCATGCATGGAAAGGATCAGCCATTGGTGATTTTATAAGAAAAAAATTCCATATATAAAGACTTGGCCCTATTGTATTGGTAGTTTTTCATTTGTTGCTAATAACTTTGATTTGAGAAAGAGAGAACATAATCCTGTGGGGAAGGACATAAGCCTGTATAATTGGTTCCGTAGAAATAAATATTTCCTATAATCATCCCGACACTTTGTTTTACCCCAGGACTGAAATAAATGTTTAACTCAATCTTAAATTGCTTCCACCATTCATATGGGGAATCAAAGAGGGCTAAAGTAGAGGATTTGGCAGCTAAGAAAAATCCAATTTTGAAAAATAAACCGGTCTGAAAGAAAGGAAGTATTCAGTCTCCAGCGTGATATGCCGGAATACAATCTGGGAGGAAGATATCGAGGGATAAAGTACAAAACAAAACATGATGGTCAGAGAATTCCACTGGAGCAATAACACAGGACACAATGTGAAGATAGTGTGAAATAAAAACATGTCAATTCTAGTGGCAAAGGTGTGTCTATGATAAGTGTTTCCACCTACGGGTATAAGCTAACGGAAAACATCTAGAAGTCCAGCAGCTGTTACCACTTCAAATAAGGCGTATGAATCACAATACACTTTTTTACCTTGATCCTTACGAAACTGGATATCAAGAGAGCAGTTAAAATCCCCTTCCCACACTAAATGTCTCTTTGTAAACAAAAAGGGTTTAATGTCCGAAAATAAGGCAATGCGGCCTGATTTAGTCTGTGGAGCATAAACATTAAGAAAGCGAAAAAAATAATCACCCCATACACAGTCTAATATGAGAGCCCTTCCAGGGAACAAATCTATGATTTTCAGAATTTTAAAAGAAGAGTTACCAAACAATATGGCCACACCATCTGCAGTTTCTGTACTATATGACCAAAAGGAGGGGCCACAGGTCCATAGTCTTTTCAACCTTTGCTCCTCAGAGATAGAAGAGATCCTAGTCTCTTGCAGAAATATGATATCCAAATGCAAAGAGGTAAGATATGTGAAGATGGATATCTGTCTGTGAAATGTCTTAAGACTACAGACATTGAAAGAAGCAAACTTTAAAGCTGCCATGGAAACTGCTCAAGAGCTATGCTTCTGACTCACTTTTCTTTTTTTTCCTTTTTATCTTTAGAGTTCAGTAGATTTACTATCTTCATCCTCCGTCACAATTTCAGAGAGATGAGAGGTCTCAGATTCCAGGTCTGAGTCCCTAACGCTTCCTGAAGGGGGAAAATTGTCAGTCACAACCGGGCTGGCCTGGGACTGTTTTAAAGAGGCTCTGGTAAACCTCCTGTTCTAACAATTTCAAGGGTGGCATACTGAGACCTGAGTCTGATTCTCCCCAATGGAGGAGGAACCAGAAGCACAGTGTCCCGAGGATATTAATCATAGGTTGCTCAGGTTAGCAATATCTGGAAAGGAGGAGGGGGACAGGTCTTTTCTTGGGGTTTGACCCTATCACCAGGAACCTGCACTTTAGCTTGGGCTTTACTAAGTAAACCATCCTGGTCTAGGCCTTCAGAGTTGTTATGCCTTGCCCATGGACACTGATGGAAGGCATGCCCTTTTCGTCACAAAGATTACACTGAAAGATATTAATGCATCGTCAACAGAATGCCCAAAACCCCACATAAAGGACATCTCATCATGTCACATACACTACTAATGTGAGTTCTATCTCCACATTTATAGCATGCCTTAGGCTGCCCTGCATAAAACACACCCTCTGTCTTTACCCAGAAAAACTATTTGGCAGATGTACAACCTCAGAATTAACTTGCAACAACTTCACTTTAAACTTCCATCCCCTGTCCAAATACCTCCACATCCAGAAGAGCTTCAGGTGGCCCTCAACACCTCACACTTGGATTGCAGCCAGCGATAGATATCACTCACATTCACTCCTTCATTACGGAACATAATTGTAACCTAAGTAAGGGACGAGTTAGGGATAGCAAAAAGGCAACCATACTGGATGATTTTTTGATTAGCATATTTGTCCCAGAATTTGTCCATATGAGCAGGTGTCTGAAAACTAACATCAAAGGAATCCTCCCCCGAGACATGAATTAAAGCATAGATGTCTTTGGCACAAAACCCCATTTTAGACTTCAAGAGTTGGTTAAATACATAGTATCTATCAGGGTGTTCAGTCAAACCCCCCCTATAACGCAGACGCACAGCATTTCGACGAGGGGCTTGTTCCAATTTCGATTTAAATAAGTCTGATAATGGTGGTTTGGAAGTGTGCTCAAAATGGGGGCAGTAGGACCCATGGACAAAGTAGAAACAGCAACAGGGGTATGCTGGAAAGTTCAGGTTTAAAACCCTCTTCCTCCCTTGAAGTAGATGGCTGAGGGATAGATGCTGTGCCGCTTCAGGAGTTTTCCTACCTGAAAGCGGAGTCCAGTCTAAATCGGGAACCCAATCTCCTGAATCAGTCCTCTTCCAACCTGCTTGAAGCGCCATCTTCAGACCAGTCCATGGCCTCATCGCGACTTCCTCTCTGGTAGCCCGAATTGCTGCTGCACCAATGATGACGTGGCGCGGTCCTGCACGCCCAGTCCTCCCGAAACCGTCTCTCAACATTCAGTTCCTGCACCGATAAGCGCGTATGAACGCCTTCCACAGCAAGAGCTTCATCATGAGACCGAGCAATATCAGGTAAGGTCTCCGAATTAAAGGCACTGTTGTAAGTGTAGCATTCTGGTGAGCAGCGAAATCGGTAGTTGGGTGCGGTAGCAGAGGACAGGAGGTATGCTCAGCCACCAGAAGACAAGGTACAATCAAGCAATGGAACTCGCTTCTCGCACCTCTACCTCCTTCTCCTTCCCGACCTCCAGAACGTCTGCCATGCTAGGCGCCGACGTCAGCAACTAGCCACCGACCAGCAGCCAGTAGGGGAATTTCCCCGGTGTCCTGGCCAAATTTCCCCCATTCACTAGAAATACTACCAACAGCTTAATCTGGTTCAATTTCAGTTGGTTACCATCTGTATCCCCCTCCCACTGGTCGCCCCTGAGAAAAGGACTTCTAGTCTCAGTGGGCCTACCGGATCAACACAATTCAATAAAATTAAATATATTGTGTCCTCTCAATTTTCATACTTTCAACCAGTGCATTAAACCAGTGTGTATCAGTTAACCAGGACTGTGCAGGGGCTCTTTTCCCAACATCCAAGCCCAGCAACGACAAGGGGTGTCTATCATGATGTCCCAATCTCCCCCAGGGCTCAACTTCTAACAGTATTGGAAACTGCAATATTTTAGTGAGGAGGAGGTAGACAGTTTCACCCCAGTAGCGCTCCACTTTAGGGCATTGCCTTGCCATGAGGAAAAAGGTTCCCTCAGAAACTGAGGACTTGGTGAAAGTTTTGGGCGTGGTGGAATCAATCTTATGGGCCAGAACTGGGGTGAGATACAGTCGGCTAAGAAAGCTGAAATGGACCTGGTACAACCTGTTGCTAGTGGAGCGTTAGGAAATCCCTTTGAAAGTATTTGCCCACTCCACCTCAGACCAGTGGACATCTCCCAGGTTGCCTTTCCACTTTTTCTTAAGGTGAAACAGTATATCTTGCTCACTTCCCAGTAAAAGGGCATAACATTACTTAATGGGGCATACCCCAGAGGTTTCCCTTAGGACTGTTTCTTCCAGTGGTAAACATTGTGGTTCAAGATTTATTGCACCTAAATAGTGCTAGACTCTGTGTCCAATCTGAAGGTAAGTAAAAAGATCCGCTGGGTGCAGATTGTAGGAATGGGGCAGGGTTTGGAAGGCTCTGAGGACACTGCCCTTCGTAAAGGTCAGCTGTTTTTAATACACCTTTACCTTCCCGTTGTTGTGTCACACATTTGATGGATCCTGGTGGTTCTGGTGTGCCCTGTAATCCCTGTTGTAGCCTTGCATCTAGAGATGGGAATCCCCTGATGCTTATATGCATGTGGGCAGTCAGTCAGGCACAGTCTAAGGACCTCAGAAGAGGGTTGGCAAGCCTTTTAATTAGTCCGATTCTCAATGCTGGGGAGAGGAGGCTGTGCAGTAGACCCCCTAACACATCCTTCTCCATTGCTATCGATGCGGGCCTTGGGCATCCTTTAAGAAGGAAAGCTGTGCTGCCAAGTAGTAAAAGAAGAAGTGGCCCAGCTGTCCCTCCCTACCAAAGTGGTTGCTGCAAGGCTGTCTGCTTCACTCTCGCTCTGTTGACTGGCCAGAGGAAAGAACTGAGACATCCCTTAACTGAAGTAAAAAAAAAAATGTTGCTGGACTTGGACAGAGAGCACCTGAAACATGCTGTGGAAGGAGACAAATCTTAACCGTATTAACATGCCCATGAGGGTGAGGGATAGTGTCCTCCACCTCTTACAGTCCTGTTTCATGCAGTGGAGAATAGCATTCTATTGCTGCACAACTTAAATTGATACATAGACGAATAACATAAAAACGTAGAATTTGGGGGGGGGGGCGCTGCTGAGCACCCAACGTGGTGGACGCTTAATGTATATCTCCTGCTCAGGCTAAACTTAGAATTTTAATGTCCTTCATCTCCAGGAAAGCTAACCATCTAAAACAGTTAAATCCTGTGTTGGAAGCACTACTGACAGTGGAATGTATCTGAAGAAAGACCATAAGCATGCAGCTCACCATACTGAAGCCTTTCTATCTACGCCACCAACACTGCGAGGAGCAGGCCTGGGCCCCTCTGCATCAGTGGGGACACGAGCGGGTGAAACCCCCAACCCACAGATCACGGCACGCCTCCACGAAATTCAAGAAAATGGCGAGGAAACGAATCGCAGACTGACAGCGGTGGAGTCCTGGTTTAAGGACCTAGATGAAAAAGTAGGTGTGAATGAAGCTGAAATTCAAGCCCTTGAAGTGGAGTTGGGTCATCAACAAGCTAAAAATGCCACTTTTTTTAAGACCTAGCCTTCCTCCGGGCTAAGCTAGACGCTCTTGAAAATACATAGAGACAGTTGAACGTGCGTATAGTGGGCTTCCCACCGCGATTTGCCTCTAATTCTGAAATATTATCAGCGATTAATAGACTTATTTTCACTGACCTTGCTTTATTGCCTGCTGATTCAGGGATTTCAGTGACAAAGGCCTTTGCTATCCCCATGCGTTCCCGAAAGGGCTTGGGGAACGCACATCCTCTGACTGCCATTGCCACATTTTCGAGCTTGGAGAGCTGAATTCCATTACTGTGAGCTGCTAGGCAATGAAGGGACCTGGTCTGGGAAGGCAGCAAGATTGCCTTCTTTCCGGACATTTCTTCTCAATCCCAGACCAAGAAGAAGGTTCTGCAGCTAACGAAGAAACTCCTCCTCCTCCTCGAGAATGGTATTGAGGCCCAGCTCCTGTTCCCTGCTAGACTGCAGATTAAGTACTCCAGTAAGACCCATATCCTTACGGACCAAGATGCCGCCGCTGCCCTGGCTTCCAAATTACTTGAAGGCCACACTCGGCAAAAAGCTGATCTGGACATGAGCTCTGACTCGGACACTAGTGATTGAACTTAAGATAGATTTAAATGATGTAGTTCTTTATTGATTGTTTACCCAGAGAAGACAACAACTGTTTTTTCTTAATCGTTTGAAATTTACCTGAGATTAAGCATTATTGTTAGGCAAGCCATGTTGCTGCTATTGTCTTTAAAGGTTAATCCTGATGTTCCTGCCTATTGAGAGATACCACAAATGTAGGGGATATATTACCCCACTCAGTTCGTGAACTATTTGCGATTTTCTTTTTCTATTACCTGCCTTCCTATCTGTTAGCAGGTCTGGCATTTGTGGTAGGGGCGCAAAGCAACTTAATTGAGTCCAGGCAACTTTGTTAGACCCTGGTTTAGTATCCCTCTTTAGGATAATTCAACCCCCCACACACACCATTAGACTCCTACAAGGGGCAAAAATAATGGGGCATAGCCCTTTTTGTATAAGGTGGGTGAGCGCGTTATACTCTACATTATTATGTAGCCACAGAGTAAACTCCTAGAATATTAGTAGTTGTTAGTCACTAGTATGGATTGGATCACAATACTGTGTAGTCCTATTCTATGTTAAATCTGCATCCGACTGTGTTGTATAACACTTGATCTGTTACGTGTTATATGCTGTATGGTATATGCTGTGCTACACAAAATTAAAAAAAAAACAGAATTTGACAGCAAATTAGGACCATTAGGCCCACCTAGTCTGCCCATTTTTCCTTACCTACTGTATCACCTCAGATACTACTTGATCTACAGCCCAGCCTCCCTCCCTCTTCCTTTCCCGTAAGATTCCCTTATGCCAGTGCCATGCATTCTAGAGTCCCCTACTGTTTTTGCCTCCACACCTCCTCCTCTGGAAGGCTGTTCCAGGAATCCACTACTGTTTCTGTGAAGAAGTACTTCCTCACATCTCTCCTGAATTTACCCCCCTCCAGCTTCACAGCATGTCCCCTAGTTCTTGAGCACCTTTTTTTCTGTAAAATGCTTCCCTACTGTACCTTATTTAACCCCTGTGTGATATTCAAAGGTCTCTGATCATATCCCCCCCCTTCCAGGGTGTACATATTTAGTCCTTCAGTCTCTCCTTGTAGGGCTTCTGATACAGACCTATACCATTTTAGTTGCCTTTATCTAGACCACCTCCACTCTGTTTATGACCTTCCTGAGATGTGGTGTCCAGAACTAGAAACGGTACTCTAGGTGGGGTCTTAGCAGCAATCTATACAGTGATAACACCACCTCCCTCTTTCTGCTGGTGATACCCCTTCGTATGTACCCCAGTATTGCACTAGCCCAACCCAACTCTAAATCAATATAAAGTGGAGACCTTTCAGAGGTGACCAATTTACCCCTGTTCTTTGCAACATAACGTGCCCGATCCTGCTGCTGTACTCTGCCAGTTACAGTCAACATTGCTCAAGTAATTCTGACTATTTTTCTCTTTTCGGGAACACTCCACTGCTCTTCTCAGCCATTTGATCAGCTTTCTTTAAAAAGCAAAGGGCCCCCTTTTTCAGTCAGTATGCACAGAGGTGTAGAACAGTGTAACCAGGATGCACCATAGATAAGGCCCAGTGACCAGACTCTGGTGCTCCTGTATAACCCATCCTGCTCTCCCACCCATCTCCAGTCCCTGGTGTCCAGTGCTCCCCCCCACCAGTGGTTCTGTATGCTGCTTTACCTGGTGACCTAGTGGTGTACTTCCTTGTCTGGTAAGCCCTGCTGAACATTGAGACTAATTGCAGCACTGCGCCTCTTTTAACCCAGGGGAGATGCAGGAGTCTGCAAATAGTCCCTGCGGCCACTGCCCTGTTTCTGAAGTGTTGCAAATGGTCATGTGAAGAGGCTTCCATTTACGTCATCGATGGAAGTGCAGCAGGCAGCTTGAGCTCCACATTGTGGCCTACCAGAATTGCCTGCTTTCAGTCAGCTTCCCCCCCCCCCAAAATACTGTACCTGAGGGAGAATGAGGATATCCATGGCGGTAAAAGAATAAAACCATGGCAGTGCAGCAGCAGATTTAGCTGATAGACTCTGGCGGCCTTGGCTCATCATTTGACTCTCTGATTTCAAGCTCAGCATCCTCCTTGGCATCTGACATTCACTCCCAATCAGCAGTAATTGCCAATGCCAAGTTTCTGGAGGAACTGTGGGCATTCTGACATGAGGTACTGGGCTCGTTGCAATCCCTACCCATTGTGGACTGGGTCCAAACCAAGCACAAGGAAATGAAAGAAGCCTTATCTGAAATATCAGACTGCATCGAGCAGTTGAGCCATCTCACCTTCTGTCTTCATCATCACCAGGCTCAGCTTAAAAACTGCTGGCCCGCTGGCACAACGGTTGGATTTCTGCTGGTGATGCCGATGACCCGGGTTTGGGAATGGACCTGGGGAGTCGGAGGGTTGGCCATGGGGAGAAGGATTGAGCATCCCAAGGACTACTCTCCTCCTCCGGGGGGAAGGAGGACCACACATCCGGGACTCGACTGACCTCTGGCGGAGGCTCAGCAGCATCCAGTGCCTGAAAGGTTGGGGGGGGGGCGTGTCAGATGTCAGCGCAGTTTGCATCCTGTATCAATATACTCCATGACCCTGGAGTTGCCATTAACAAAAACTGCAGCTGCCTTATATAAAGCCCCACTTCACCAGCTCTGATCACCCACCGCGACGTTCCTGCAGCTGACCTATCCTGTCTCCCACCAGATCCGGCTTGACCCTACGGAGGGCAATTCAGCGTGTAGCAACAAATGAGGAGGTATGTCCCAGGGATGAAGAGGAAGATCGGGTGAGTGGAGCTGAGCATCACAGGCAGGCACGCAGAATGAATCATACTGAATTTAAAAAAAAAAAAGCTCAGCTTGAAAACAAGTATCTGACTTAGAGGGGAGGCTTTGATGGAATAACGAATTTACAGCCTTCCAGAAGGTGTAGAAGGCCCACACATTTCTGATTTTGTAATGGAACTTATGAAAGATACTTCGAGCTACCTGGCTAATTTTCAGTTTGATAATATGTGCATGCATAGGGACATGGGCCCTAAACCAGCACCTGAGGAAAAACTTGAGTTCAATATTATGTGGTTCTTGGACTACCAGGTAAAGGAACAAGTTTTGTCAGAGGCCTGACAGCTTAAATTAATCAAGTGGGATAAACTCCAGCCTGTACTTTGATCAGAACTGTGCCCCTCAAATGTAAGCTAAATGGATGGAATGTGAACCCTACTTGAAAGCATCAAGACTGGCCCAAATCAAATTTCAGACACAGTTTCCAGCCTGCCTCTGTTTACATATGTACGTATGTTTATATGTTATGCAAATATTACTAATAGAGCCCACAAGAGCAGCTGTTAGAATGTTGGAGAAAGGGTTTACAGCCTTTATATGGCAGAACAAGTGGCCCAGGATGAGCCTTCAGAGGCTGAAGAGTGGAACGGAGCAGGGAGGGCTGAACTTCCCAGATATTAAAGGCCATTATGTGGCATACAGCAGAAGTTTACCCATGAATGCGTTAATAAGGAGGAAGCAGCCAGCTGTGTGAATCTGGAGGAGGAAGCTCAGCAGGGCGGTTGTCAGCCTATTTGGCCCGGGTGGGGCTGCCGTAGCAGTGGGCAGGGGAGACACCCCAGTCCATTGGTGAAATATACCCTAGAGGCGTGGGAGGCTGCTAAGAAGCGTAAAGGGGCAGCAGAGGACAACACCCTCCTAGTGCCAGTTGCAGATGACCCAGATTTTTAACAGGGACTAGGGGATGTGAGATTTCAGACACGGGAGAAAAGAGATGTATTATGTGTAGGGGACCTTTACTCAGTGGAGAGACTCTCTCCATCTGCAGATCTGCAAGAGAAATTTGCCTTGCCTAACACACGTCATTACAGAAACTTACAGGTAAGGGCATTTTGCACAAGGTTGGGCAAGGATCAGGCACTGGAATCCCCCTTGGCCCTGATGGAACAAGCCACATACCAAACCACAGTATCAGTTAAGGGGTTAATTGCAAAACTAGCAGTACAGGTCAAACAGCGCCTGCTGTACGTCTTAGATAAGTAAAGGTGCACTGGGAGAAAGATCTGGGAACCCAGATAACAGTAGAAAATTAGGCTACTGTCCTCCACCTGCATATGGGACTCCTGGTGTGTTAATAGGTACAAAGAGTCCCGTTACAAATTTATCCACAGATTGTATTGTCCACCTACCCACCACTGACAGTGATGTTTGGGGTAGAGGACATAGAAACATAGAATTTGATGGCAGATATGGACCGCTTGGCCCACCCAGTCTGCCCATTTCCCTACCTGATGGATAAGCTGCAGATCCTAGTTAACCAGCAGCCTACTTCTTCCTACCCCCACCCCCTAGAATTGCCTTATGACTGTCCCATGCATGCTTGAATTCCACCGCTGTTTTTGACTCCACAACCTCCTCTGAAGGCTGTTCCATACATCCACAACCCTCTCTGGAAAAAATACTTCCTTAAATTACCTCTGAGCCGCTCTTCTATCTTCAAATTGTGCCCCTTGTTCTGCACACTTTTTTTGAAAGATGCTACCCTCTTGGACTTTGTTGATTCCCTTGAGGTACTTGAAAGTTTCTATCATGTCCCCCCTCTCCCTCCTTTCCTCGAGGCTATACATATTAAGCTCCTTAAGTCTCTCTTCATATGTCTTCTGGTGCAGACCCTGCACCATTTTAGTTGCCCTCCTCTGGACAGCTTCCATCCTGTCTATGTCTTTGCGGAGATTGGCTCTCCAGAACTGCACACAGTACTCCAGATGTGGTCTTACCAGCCGTCTGTACAGAGGGATAATAACTTCTTGTTTTCTACTGGTGATGCCTCTCCCTATGCATCCCAGTATTCCCCCAGCCCTCCTTGCTGCCCTCTCACATTGCTTGCCCACCTTTAGGTCATCTGATATGACTACCCCCAGGTCCCTTTCCATTTTTGTTGTTGTTAGTATCTCACCCCCATTGTGTACTCTTCCCTGGTTTTGTTTCCAGGTGCATTACCTTGCACTTCTTAGCATTGAATCTAAGCTGCCATACATTTGACCATTCCTCTAACCTTGCCAAGTCCCTTCTCATCCTTTCCACCCCACCTTGTGACATCAACTCTGTTGCAGATCTTTGTGTCATCTGCAAAGAGACATACTTTTTCCTTCCAGTCCCTCTGCAATGTCGCTATAAAGACATTGGAAGAGGACCCGGTCCTAATACTGAACTCACGGTACCCTACTGCTAACCCACCTTTTTCAGAGTGGACTCCATTTACTATTACTTCTGTGTCCTATTCTCCGCCAATTCTTTACCCAGGCTGTCATCTTGGGACCCACTCCCAGGCTGGCTAACTTGTATATTAATCTTTGTGTGGGACTGTGTCAAATGCCTTGCTAAAGTCTAGGTAGGCCATGTCCACAGTCCCCTCCTGATCAACTACTTTGGTCACCCAGTCAAAGAAATCTATCAGATTTGTCTGGCATGACCTTCCGCTGTGAATCCATGCTGCCTTGGGTCCTGTGCCCCTCTGGCCTGTAGATACGCAACAATTCTTTCCTTCAGAAGTGATTCCATCATTTTCCCTACCACTGACGTTAAACTAACAGGTCTGTAGTTTCCTGCTTCTGCCTTGCTCCCACTTTTGTGAAGGGGAATCACATCTGCCCTCCTCCAGTCCTCAGGTACCACCCCATCTTCCCATGATTTGTTAAAGAGGGTAGTCAGTGGTGTCACTAGTTCTACCCTTAGTTCTTTTAGAATTCTGGGATGAATCCCATCAGGCCCCATTACTTTGTCCACCTTCAGTTTTAAGAGCTCTTTCAGAACCCTTTCTTCTGTAAATGGGCTGGTATCAACTTCTGTATCCAGAGTGTTTCTACTGTTTGTTTTAGGTACCTCCCCCTCTTCCTTTGTAAATACTGAGCAAAAATATTTGTTTAGTATCTCTCCCTTTCACAGTCACCCTCTGCCCACCCTCCCTCCCTTTATTAAGCCTCACTATCCCTCCCTTGGTCTTTCCTTCGCCCCTGATGTACCTATAATGGTTTTATCCCCTTAACTGAGTTGGCTATCTTTTCCTCAATGGGTTTGGGCCTTTGCTGTTCTGACTGCCTTTCCAGCTTCCTTTGCTTTAACTGATACAGTTCTCTGTCCTGTTCCTTCTGTGATTCCTTGTACTTCCTGAATGCTTTCTTTTTCTCTTGAACCTTCACTGCCACTTCCTTTGAGAACCATAGTGGTTTCTTACCTCGTTTCGTTTTGTTTATTTGCTTTACACAAAGGCTTGTTACCTCTGTGATGGCAGTTTTTATTATTCCCCATTGTACTTCCACCCCTCCTTCCTGCCCATTTGCTAGTGCATTCCTTAGGCACTCACCCATTTTGGCAAAGTCAGCCCTCCTAAAATCCAGTACCTTTGTCTTTGTATGGCTTGACTCTATTGCTGTATTTATTGTGAACCATACTGTTCGATGGTCGCTAGTTCCCAGATGGCTACCCACTTCTACATCTGTGATCCTCTCTTCATCTCCATTTGAGAGAACCAGGTCTAAGATTGCTCCCTCTCGAGTGGGCTCCAATACTAGTTGTCTAAGGCATGCCCCCTTTAGGGCATCTAGAATAACCCCACTCTTAGAAGTGGCTGCTGCAACTGCACTCCAGTTAACATCTGCATATTCAGATCACCCATCAGCAATATCTCCCTTTATCTGCCATTCTAAGTATACTTTCTATCATTTCCTTGTCCATTTCCTCCCCTGAGAGGGGTCTGTATCTAACCCTATGCGGATTGTGGTGCCATTGCCTGCCTCCAAATTGACCCACAGTGCTTCTCTCCTCCCTGTTTACCTTTTGTTCTGTTGCTTTGATTTCTTCTCTTATGTAGAGAGCTACTCCTCCTCCTCTTTTACCCTCCCTGTCCCTCCTGTAGATAGTGTATCCTGTTATGTTTATGTCCCAGTCATGGTTCTGTGTGTACCATGTTTCTGTGACTGCCACGATATCCAGATCTTCCTCCTTCATCAAGGCCACTAATTCAGGAAGCTTGTTACCCAGACTACGGGCATTGGTACTCATTGCTCTCCATTTTTTGATGGCTTTACCTTCTGTAGCGGCAACCCCACTGACCTTTCTACCTTGGTCTTTTTCTCATTTAGTACCCTGTTTTGTAGGGAGAGGCTAGGATTTTCCTGCTGCTTATCAGTGCCTCCCTCGACTAGTTTAAAGGCTTGCCAATGAAGCATTTAAACCGATTGCCCAAAAGACTTGTTCCTTCCTGGACAGATGCAGACCATCCTGCCAGTATAGGCTGGTGTCCTCCAGGTGGAACCCCAGTCCCCAATGAAGCCAAACCCCTGTGCTCCACAATTATTTTTTCAACCATTTGTTAAACTGCATGGTAAAGTACCCGCCTCACTCATGCCACTGACAGGCAGCACCTCAGAAGGATACTGTGTGTGCTACTTGTCTTAAGCCCCTCCCCAACTCTACAAAGTCCTTTGCACTGCTCTAATCTCATGATGAGCCAAGTCATTTGTCCCTAGGTGGACAATGACGCCCAGTTCAGACTCCCGCAACTGTTCTCGTGATCCCAAGGATGCGCTTCCTGTCCCTCCAAGCCATGGCACCAGGCAGGCACCTACTTCAGTTTTCCCTGCTCCCCCAGTTCTATCCCCCTAATAATTGAGTCCCCCACCAGGAGCTGCTTTCTTTCCCTGTGGTGCCCTCTGCCTCCTTCCTGAGGGCCACCCTTGTGACAGTTGTCTGCACCCTCCTTAGTCTCCTCTGCGGGTGCATCCATAGGGGAACTATGCTCCCCCAGAATGGTGCATGGATTGTGGAGTGTAACAGCTGACTGGGTGTGCCTCTGTTCCACCACACTTACCCTTCCTGAGCCCACTGTGGTCCAACTGCTGTGCTTTCTTCGCAACCTCTGAGGTAGTGGTGGTGGCTGTGGTGCTCCCTGGATGGGGGAGGTTCCCTTGCCACTGTCCAGTGCGGCCTGAAGATGGGCAACTTCCTCCCTCAGGGCAGATAGTTGTCTGCAAACAGGGCAGCATCTCAGCCTCCAGAAAGACTCCCGGAAGACTGCTGCCCCACAGCCATTACATTGTACTACTCCCCACATAACTGTCTACCTTGTTTATTTATTTATTTTTTTTTTGTGTGTGTGTGATATAGAAATATATGTGTGACGTGGCGCCTCTGTTGAACGCCTATTGTTTTGCAAATCTATGCTATGTAACCAAAAACACAATGTATGTCTTTATGTGACGAAGTACTTTTGGAAACGAGCCTCTGGCTCAAAGGTTGTAAACTGATTCTTAGAAATAAATAAATAAATAATATGTATTTATATAATGTGTTTGCTTATATTGTCAGTGCAGTGTGCTAGACAGGATATGACAGTGATGTGTACCTTGCCCTCTTGAGGAAATGATGTCAGAACCCCAGGTATAAATGAACTATTTCCAGGGGTGGGTGGGGTGAGGGTGGGAAGGGTTGGGCTTAAACTGTGCCCTCACGAAACAATCAGCTAAACGCCTGACCTACCTATGTGATGAGTGCCTTCCTGTCAGCAAGATGCCATACACAACAATTTGTAATACTGCTTCAAACCAATTTGACAGAGAAAATACCCTGCTAATCAAACAGAGAAAATCCAAACATCCAAGTCAGACACAGGTAAAACCTCCCCAGCCCCAAAAGAGCCTGGTGACTTGTGCTCTGAAAACAGTCAGCCCCAAAACATGTCAGCTGTGCAGAAGGGCAGACACAGAAAAACAGTATTCAGCCTATCTGGGTTTAAACTCTTCCTGCACTGAAAACCTTAACACTTGTAACACAAGTAAAGCAAACTCCACCTCCTCTGTTGATTGAAAGACTGCTTTTCTGATAATTCTAAGTTGCTTATTTCACCCTTCAGTTAGAAGTATCCTCCACCTGAAGAATATTAACTTTCCTAAGGAATCTGATTCAAACCAAAGACAATTGTAAATTGTAAGGTTCACCTCCCTCTGTTGTGAGCACTACTCACTTTCTTGCAAATCTTAAGTCCAGTGTTGCAGCTTGCAGCCAGAGGTAGCTTCACCTGAAGACTATGAGGTTATCATGGGAGAGAAGGGTTGGGACCCCCTGTCCGAGATGGATTACAGTGCTGCTGGTTATGGCTGGGCAGTACATACAGAATACATGGGTTTCCTGCCTACCACCCTCGCAGTCTAAGTGGAGAGCATTAACTCTGTAGTCACTGGCTATGGAGAGGTTAACCTTTATTCTAAAGAACAGGGAGGAAATGTTTGAGAAATGGTGGAGTAAATTGTAATGTATGTAATGTAAAATTTATTTATATAAGGCACCCTTCCTGAGCTCAGGGTGCCCTTACAATAATCATCACAATAATTTAAAATTCACAGTCATTATGAAAACATACATAACATACATCAAGTGTCATGAAACGCTTGATAAAACAAAAAGGTTTTAAGGGATTTTTTAAAACTTTCTGCAGTCAGGCTATCTTGTATCTGACGGGGTAGAGAATTCCACAGGATAGGTGCCATAAAGGCAAAATACCTTTCTCCAGATGTTTTCAGGGTTAACCTGGTAATCTCTAGCAATCCCCCATCAAGGATCAGAGTGAACGGGAGGGACAGTAAGAAGACAGGAGTTCTTTCAGCTGGTGGGGTCCCAACTCGTGTAGGGCCTTGTAGGTCAGCAATGCGACCAAAGGTAATCTGCTACTGCACAGGCAGCCAGTGCAGATCCCGCAGCACAGGTGTTATATGACTGGATCTAGGGACCCCAGTCAACAACCTGGCCGCCGCCGAGTATGTTCCTGGACTCTCTTCCCCCACACAGTGGCGCTGGCAGCATAGGTGCTCAGGTGCTCAAGCACCCAGAAAGTTTGACTGGGCACCCGCAGAAACTGAACCGTTCATATCCTCCGAGTCTGAGAATATGAGTGGTCCAATTTTAATCCATTCTCCTGTAAAACACAGACTTCAAACTCAAGGAATCCCTCAGTATGCTTAAACTATTGTAGTTAGCCTCCTGTGTTGAATTGTCCCGGAGAAATTGGAACGTATGTAAATGATGGAACCCTCATTGGCTCGTGCCAGTTTCAAACTGCTGCCCTTTGTAACTGCTGCATTCTGATAAATGCTCAGATTCATTGTGAAGTCTGCCTAGTTTAGACGCCTCAGAGAGCTCTCCTCAGCATCTATAAACATTGTTATTTTCTGTTTTGGTAAACATTTTAATTTTACTGTTGCTGCCCCTATTCTTTACTTTTTCAGGTTAGTTTAGTGTAGTTTTAGATGTTTTTGTGTGTTTTAGTGGTTTTTCGATGGTTCCAGGGAACCGTTACCTCAGTGGGTTTTTTTCAATACATTTTTTTATTTTTAAACATTAGCATTCCGGTTCCTGTCCGTAGGAACCGTAACGTTATATTTTTTCATTTAAATACTTAATTTTGTGGTTCCCTTTCTGTCAGGAACTGAGCGTTTTCTTCGATTCCCTGCACTTTCTTCCTGTCATATATTTACTTAATATTTTGCAGTCTTGGGACCAACCGATAATTATTTTTTCTACTTGTTGCGGTTTACTTGGACTTCTGACACATGACATGTGAGAGACACCAAAAAAAAACAGGACCAACTGGGTTTAAAAACTGCATCAGGTGTGGCTAGATCTTTACCAAGGCTAGCAGGCATGATTTATGTCTTGTGTGTTTCGGTCCAAGTCACATTTTTGCCAGTTGTAAGTTCTGTAAGATGTTTTGTCCTAAAACCTTAGAAAAGAGGGAAAAATGGCTCAAGGAGACGGCCAGTCTAAAAGACCAGTGGAACCAGCCTCTGAACTGGTACCTGCAAAAAGAAAACGTAAAGAGAAACATGTTGCTGCACCTCCTGCTGAAAAAGCAGAGGAGCTTTCAGCCGACAAACTGACTGTGCCCTCAGCTGAGAACATTGCCAAGACCTCTGCAGATTTTATAGGCCCTCCAGGCTGTTGGTTTTCCCCTCTCAGGAACCGGTGTTTTTGTATGAGGAGCTGGAGGAAGAGGAGGAGGATGAGGGAGCCCATTGAGCCTGAAGTTTCCCCAGTAACAAGAGATTTCTAACCCCTACTGGGGACCAAAGGATTACTGCTCTCACAACTCTTTTGTGAGGCGGATGGTAGATACGCGCAACCTATCAATTCAGGAAACAGTGGAGGATGAGGAAGAAGCAGACTTTCTAGATATGATGGGTCTTATCCCCCACAAAGAGACTTTTGCTTCCCATTCACAAGTCCCTTAAGAAAGCTGTTTTAAAGATCCTGCAGAACTCCACTAATGTCCTAGGAGTGGATAGAAAAATTGATAAATATCAGCTGGACAGAGCCAATGCTGAATTCCTGTTTGCTCACACAGACCATGAGGGAGTAGTACAGGTGGCTGCCTGTGATAAGGCCAGGGTGCCTTTATCTTCCCATCCACCAGACAGGGATTTCAGAAAACTTGTTAGCATGGGGAAGAAGGGGTATTTAGCAACCTGTCTTCTTCTCAGACAAGCCAACTATATGGCCTATACAGCTCAGTACCAGAAGGTCCTCTGGCCCACTGTTTGGCCATGACTGACAAGATCTCTGGGGATGTGGCAGTGGAACCGGCTGAGATAGCCAGAACAGTGTTGGATGCCACTAAGTACCAGTTTCATATGGCTGTGGATGCCAATGATATTGCTGCTCGGCTCATGGCCCTGACTGTATCCATGAAGCGGTTTGCCTAGCTCAGAGCTACTAATCTGTCCCAGGACACCCAGACTAAAGCCATGGATTTTCCCTGAGAGAATAATTCTCTTTTTGGGGACAAGACTTGGGCATATATGAAAAAAGTAGAAGACTACAAGACTACTTACAGAAGTAACTCAGCCTGGGACAAGCCCTCCACATCTTACAAGTTCCATCCTAAGGGAGGCAGGGGTAGAAGCTCCTACATCAGGCCTTTTTTCCAAGCCCAAGTATCGCCAGACTACCAGCAGCCCAGAGGGTACTTTAGAGACTGAGGTAGAAGGACTGTAAGAAGGTTTGACCCAGCTCCTCAGACCAAGTCCCAGCCAAAGCAGAACCCCTGAAGTGTCTGCCCAGGTTGCCTCCCCCTTCCTAGTAGGAGGCAGGCTGGCTCACTTCCTCCAAGCATGGCATGCCATCACCACAGACAAGTGGGTCTTGGAGGTAGTGAGCCAGGGTCTTTCTCTAAGTTTCAAAATGCTCCCCAGACTGAGAAGCAGATTTTTTAACCCAGCAACTCCAGCAGAAAAGATTTTGCTGGAGTCAGAAGTTGCCAACTTACTGCTCATCGAAGCAGTGGAGCCTGTCCCCCTATCCCTCAGAGTCACAACCTCCTGACATCCTCACAGAGCAGAATACTGTATCCCAGTCTTAGGTTTCTTCGCCTGAAGGCCTGGCTCTTGAAGACTTAGAATTTACAAATCTGCACTTCTCAGATGAGGTCCTGAATGCACTTGGGGTTTCCCAGAAACCTTCAATTAGGAAAACTTATGCTTCCAAATGGAAGAGGTTTTCAATCTGGTGTGAACACAAAAGTGTTGACCCCTCTCGGACTGGGTTATCTGTCCTTCTGGACTACCTGGCCCACTTATTCACTAGGCTTTAGGCTTTCCACTTCAGAGGTACACCTGGCTGTCGTCTCAACCTGTGTCTCAACTGGCAGTGACATATCTATGACTTCCCACCCTGTTTTCAGGAAATTATTTAAAGGATTTCATCACCTCCAACCTCCCTATAGGGAGTAGGTCCCACCTTGGGACTTAAACATTTGCATAGCCAGGCTCATGGAATCTCCATTTGAACTTATGCCAACTGCGGATCTGAAGTATGTTACCTGTAAAACTGTCTTCCTGGTAGCTATTGCTTTAAATAGGTGAGTAAGTGAGCTGCAGGCCCTGTGCACAGATGTGAACTACACCTCCTTTCACAGGGATAAGGTGGTGCTTAGGACTAATAGGAACTTCCTTCCTAAGGTGGTTTCAGATTTTCTTCTGAATCAGTTCATTACACTGCCAGTCATTTTCACTGCTAACTCCAGCTCAGGTGAGCGGAAATTGCATAGCTTGGTTGTCAAGAGGGAACTCAGCCATTACCTTGACTGGGCCAAGGCTTCCAGGCCAGAGCACACTTAGCTGTTCTTTACCTATGGGGATGTGGGTAAAGGTAAACCAGCTTCCAAGAGAACTATTGCATGTTGGATAGTAGCCTGCATACAGTTCTGTTACAGTAAAGCTGGCAAACAGCCTCCCCTGGGTTTCGGCACATTCTGCCAGGAGTACAGCTGCATCACTAGCTGCTGCAAGGGACATTGCTTAACTGGAGATTTGCAAAGCAGCTGCATGAAAAACGGTTCACACTTTCACCAAGCACTACTGTTTGGACATATAGTCCAGAAGTGATACCAGGTTGGGCACTGCAGTCCTGCAGAACCTTTTTCCTAAGTAGGTTCTGTACCCTAACCTCCAAAGGCAGTAGTTTAAGCATACTGAGGGATTACTTGGGTTTGAAGAAAAAAATAACCATAGTAATCTTGTTTCTTCCAAGGGATCATCCCTCAGTATGCTTAAAGCTCCCACCCTTCCAGAACCAGGAAAAAATTGGATTTTGTTCTACAGCCCTACTGGGCACCTACTGTTCTGTTTGTTTCTGGTCACTTGATGAGTTTTGAACCAGTCTGTGCTGTTTCTTGTCTTTTCCTATGGGGATTATTGTTTAGATTAAATTTAGAATTAGTCTTTTATTAGGATAAACTAGTTAGAGAGTCTTCACCCTGTTAGGCATCGCAATGAATCTGAGCGTTTCTCAGAACGCAGCAGTTACTAGGGGCAGCAGTTTGAAACTGGCACGGGCCAATGAGGGTTCCATCATTTACATACGTTCCATTTTCTCTAGGGCAGTTCAACACAGCAGGCTAACTGCAATAGGTTAAGTATACTGAGGGATTCCTTGGGTTTGAAATCCGTGTTTTACAGGAAAATGGATTAGAATTGGACCATTCATATTCTCAGACTTGGAGAATATGAACTTTTCGGTTTTTGCGGGTGCCCAGTTGAACTTTCTGGGTGCTCGAGCACCTGAGCACCTATGCTTCCAGCGCCACTGTGTAGGGGAAGAGAGTCCAGGAACCTACCCCACCATTTCTCAAACATTTCCTCCCTGTCCTTTAGAATAAAGGTTAACCTCTCCATGGCCAGTAACTACAGGGCTCATGCTCTCCATTGGAACTGCAGGGGTAGTAGGCAAGAAACCCATGTATTCTGTATGTATTGCCTAGCCATAACCAGCAGCACTCTAATCTATCTCGGACAGGGGGTTCCAACCCTCCTCTCCCATGTCCTCTACCCCGAACAGCACTGTCAGTGGTGAATACACAATCTTTCTACCGGCCATAGCCAACAAGTCCACTGCCACCACCTCCCTGATTGGCTTCTGAGTGAAGTAGCCCCAAACATAATGCATACAGGTGCCCAGCTGGGCTTCACACCTGCTGCACATTGGGGAAATGTTTGAGTACCACACTTGGGTGAACAATACAGTCTGTGGATAAATTTATATTGGGGCTACTTGTACCTATTATCACATCAGGAGTCCCACATACTGGCGGAGGACAGTAGCCTAATTTTCTACTGTTATCTGGGTTCCCAGATCTTTCTCCCAGTGCAAATTTACTTATCTAAGAGGTACAGCAGGTGCTGTCTGACCTGTATTGCTAGTTTTGCAATTAACCCCTTAACTGATACTGTGGTTTGGTATGTGGCTTGTTCCATCAGGGCCAAGGGGGATTCCAGTGCCTGATCGCTGCCTAACCTTCTGCAAAATGCCCTCACCTGAAAGTTTCTGCAATGATGTGTGTTAGGCAAGGCAAATTTATCTTGCAGATCTGCAGATGGAGAGAGAGAGTCTCTCCACTGAGTTAAGGTCCCCTACACATAATATGCCTCTTTCCTCCCAGGTCTGGAATCCCACATCCCCTAGTCCCTGTTAAAAATCTGGGTCATCTGCAACTGGCACTAGGAAGGTGTTGTCCTCTACTGCCCCTTTATGCTTCTTAGCAGCCACCCACGCCTCTAGGGTATATTTCACCAGTGGACTGGGGTGACTCACCTACCCACTGCTATGGCAGCCCCCCTGGGCCAAATAGACTGGCAACCTCCCTGCTGAGCCTTCTCCTCCAGATCCACACAGCTAGCTGTTTCCCCCTTATTAACGCATTCATGGGTAAACTTTTGCTGTATGCCACATAATGGCCTTTAATATCTGGGAAGTTCAGCCCTCCCTGCTTCGTTCCACTCTTCAGCCTCTGAAGACTCATCCTGGGCCACTTGTTCTGCCATATAAAGGCTGTAAACCCTTTCTCCAACATTATAACAGCTGCTGTTGTGGGCTCCCTTAATAATATTTGCATAACATATAAAAGCTGGGAGATTGTATTTGTTTTAACGATATTTATACAGCCTGTCTATGATGTGGGTAGGGTCCTCCATCTATCTAACTCATGCAGGATGGTGACAAATAATGGCTTAAAGTTCAGCTGGTACAGGCTTCCCAAATCCCTTCCACTTTAATATCTAGGTACCTGAGCTCTCTCCCCACTACCTTCATGCCCCAGTTCTGTCTTGCACCCCCCTCCCCCCGCCATGCTGCTATGCACACAGTCTCTGACTTACTTATAGTCAGTTGCTTTTATGTATAGAGCTCCTCTCTGGTTAAATAGTCTACCTCCTGAGGTTCTTTCTGAAAATAAAATAGGCCCGTTTAAACTTAAACTATGGCAACACTGTCTTTAAACAGTTGCGACTGTTCCTAGTTCTGCTACCCCTCTCTCTCTCTCTCTGTATCCTCCACTTATTCCCTTTCTTGACTTCCCCTGACATTATCTTTCCTCTACCTACTCTCTGCCTCCCTGCCCCTCTACTCTCCCTATCTCCTTCCTCCACTCCCCAGCTCACCCTCTCTCTCTTCCCCCTTCCGCTCTATCTCCTACAGTTTCCTCTGATCTCTTCCTTCTCCTCCCAAATAATCTACATATAGGTTCTCCCAGCCCCCTGTTACCTTCTACCTTCATTAATGTGTGACAAGGTCCCATGGACTGCCTCCCCTCTTACCTGTGCCCTCTTGTCCTGCTCTCTTCTTCAATTGTTTAACCAGGAGTGGCACTATAGCTGAAAGCTTGTTTACAGGTGCCACTCTGGGAGCACAGGGACGTTAAGTGACTTGCTCAGGGTCACAGAGTATGCAGGTGGGGGCTGTGGGATTCAAACCCAGGTCTCTAGATTTGCAGCTCAGAGCCTTAAACCACTGCACTATACTGCCTCTTCCCTACTATTGTTTCCTGGTATTTGTTTTGTTCTACCTAGCATTTTGTTTGCGTAACCCTGTATAATTGCCTCTCTGTTAGTACTTAATCTGTATCTTGCACTGTTTAATATTGTTTTCCAGCTTTGTAATCACCCTGTAAATTTGCATCGTAACACTTTGTTAATCTCTCGACGTGGAGCCTTTGTAAATGAGTCTCTGACTCGAAGGTTTGTAATTCTGGTATTTCAATAAATAAATAAACCTGAAAGGGTCACAAAGACTGTAACAGTTTGAAGCAGGATAGGCAAAGAAACCTCTGGATCTGTAATAAAAAGCAGGAGATCATCCGCAAAGAGCATGATCTTATGTTGTGTTCCTGACCTCCCAGTGACTCCTTTGATCCCCACCGTCTCCTGGATTTTTACTGCCATTGGCTCTGTGGCCAGAGCAACAGTAGAGGGGAGAGGGGATAACACTGTCATGTTCCTCGCTGCAGATGAAATACTTCCAACATGCCACCATTAACCAGTATCCGTTCTCTAGTGTCTTCATAAGGGAGCCTGGCTATCTCCACCTAGGCATTCCTGGCCCAACCCAAACCTGCCCAGGGCCTTGAACAGGTACTCCCATTCAGTTCTGTCAGTGGCTTTCTCGGTGTCCTTCGACAGTACATTTGCTGTACCCAGATGCCGAGAGCACCACTGCATCACGTTCATGAGCTTTGCATGTTATGGCAGGATATGTGGCCCTGCACGAAGCCTTTCTGGTCCGGGTGTGCAATCAAGGGGAGCACAAGCTCTAGGCACTGTGCCGTTCTCTTGGCCAAAAATCTTCAAGTCACAGGTGAGCAAGGTGATGGGTCAGTATGATGCACATTTCCTGTGGGTCCTTTCCTGGGTTTGGTGAGACACAGATTGCGGACTCATAACATGGGGCATGAAGCTTCCCAGTGTCTTGTAATATTCTGAGACTAACCTGTCCGGGCCTCCCGCTTTCCCCTTCTGCAGACAACCTATAGCTTTCAGCACCTCCTCCTTTTTAATCTCTCCACCTAACATTTCCTAGTGTTCCTGAGATAATTTATGATGGTCATACTATCCAGGAAGCTGTTTGCTGCCTGCCGAGTTCCTGCACACTTTGCCTTCTAACAGCTTGTCATAAAATGCCCTAAAGATTCCATATATGGCCTCCCCATTTTTCTCCAACTGTCCTTGCCACCTTCATATCGTACGTATGACAGCTGGCACTTACCTACCCTGCACCACCTGTGCTCAAAGGAGGCTCTGTCTGCTGCTAAATACTGTATCTCAGTCCCAGGTCTCTGCCTGATGGCCTGGCTCTTGAAGACTTGGAATTTGCAAATCTGTACCTCTCGG
Source organism: Neoceratodus forsteri (assembly GCA_016271365.2). NCBI lineage: Eukaryota > Metazoa > Chordata > Ceratodontiformes > Ceratodontidae > Neoceratodus > Neoceratodus forsteri. The sequence goes on along the minus strand of CM057452.1, from coordinate 349,646,591 downwards.
TGGAGGTCCTGAGTATACTCAGGGTTTCCTGGAAACCTTCAGCTAGGAAAACTTACGCTTCCAAGTGGAAGAGGTTTTCAGTCTGGTGTGAACACGGAAGTGTTGACTCCTCTCCACACTCCGGTTATATTATAAATGTTCAGCATGAGATTAGAGGGAGGCCGGTTAAGGGGTAATGTAAGGAAGTTCTTTTTCACAGAAAGGGTGGTGGATGCATGAAATGGCCTACCTTAGGAAGTGGTGGATATGAATACAGTGCAGGGCTTCAAACAGGCATGGGCTAGGCATAAGGGAGTAATACAGATGAGTATGAATAGAAAGGCCATTGACAGAGTAAAGGCCTATGTCACATTCATAAGGTAGAAAAAAATGGGCAGACTAAATGGGCCTTGTGGTCCTTATCTGCCATTAACCTCTATGTTTCTGTGTAGAAGACTGCGGTCTTAACACTCAGTTTTTCTCCATCGCAGGCTTTGAGATGTGTTTTTGAAGCAAGTGATTGAGAAAGAGTTGAGTAAATGGGCAAATCTTCTTTGAACTTTTTTTTCCAAGAATTGAAGCTATCAGGATGACCATACTACCGACATTTTTATACTTATTTCAGACCCTCCTGGTAACCCCCTCAAAGTATTTTTTTACCTCTTGGAATAAAACACTGTCTCAATTTTTTGGGGCTGGTGGACGCCCCTGGGTCCGATGTCACTGTTGCAGCCACCGTTGATGCATAGTTGGCCAGTTTACCAAATTTGTATGATTACCATAGAGCGTGACATTGTAAAATTGTCTTGCAGTGGCTTGCTACTTCTTATGAGACAATATGGAAATATATTCAATTTGTATTAAATGATTTATTCGATGTAGGCACCACAGTTTTTGCACCCCTTGCTTCCCCTCCAGGCTTTAAAGTTTTCTGTTTAGGATCAAGAGATATTCTCAGGGGTGGGTATAAGATTCCTGCGCTTTCTACATTGGCACCGATCTTTTACTATGTCCGATTGTTGACAGCAGAGGGAGACTTTTTACTGGCTTGCTTTGATTTAGCTTTTCAACAATGCATAGATTGGGCTTATCACATGTATGTGTGTACATATATAGATATATACCAGTTTTTTGATTTCCAAGGAGTGGTCCCCTTTGCCCACTTGCAAACATTATATCATCTGTCTAAGCAGGATCATTTTGGATTTTTACAAATTCAAACCTTTTTAATGCAAAAGGGTCTACCCTGGAACATGTTACCAACCCCCATACCTTTCATTTTAAAGTTGATGGTAGGTGCAATAGCAAGCCTACACTCCCCTCACTTAATAGGGCAGACATATAAAGCTCTTAGGGAATATAGGCTCAAGTCATCTCAGTCCATATTGGAGGCCTGGAAGGCTGAACTTCAAAGAGATTCACTAATCAAAGGCACTGCACCTGAAACATAGGTGCCTTACTGCCACAAGAGTGTAGAATTGTGAACCTTGCCAAATATAATCTATTTAGCAAAAAACTATATCCCTCATAAAATTGTTGTAACAGGGTCCCAGGGCTTACGAACATATGAAATTTGCCAGCAGATAAAGGCCTAGAGGTCTATCAAGTCTGCTCGAATGTACAGCTAGCACCCCTTATTCTGCAGCTGCCCCTCCCTTCCACCCTTCCGCTTAATTAACCCTCCCCCTTGTCCTGTCCCATCCCCTTTTGAAGCAGTCCACTGTTCTACTGCATACCACTTCTGCAGGTAACGCATTCCACCCAGCCACCACCCTCTCTGTAAAAAAGTGTCTCCTCATCTCCCTCCTGAACCTTCCTCCCTCCAGTCTCATATCATGGCCCCTGGTGTCCCTCCCCTACCTTACTTTGAACAGCCCCTCTGTACCGGTCTTGTTTATTCCTTTCATGTACTTAAAGGTTTCAATCATGTTCCCCTGTCCATCCTCTCCTCCAGTGAGTACATGTTCAACTCACTCAGCCTCCTCTCGTAAGATAAGTCCCCCAGCCCCTTGATCATCTTTGTCGCCCTGCACTGCACCCCCTCCAGTAACTTAATGTCCCTCTTCAGATACGGACGCCAGTACTGCACGCAGTACTCCAGGTGCGGTCTAACGAATGACCTATACAGTGGCAGAATCACCTCCTCCCTTCTCGAGAATATACCCCTTGCAATACAACCAAGCATTTTGTTGGCCTTTGCAGCTGCCTTCCTACATTGTGCTGAGTTGTTCATTGACCCTGTAATGAGCACCCCCAGATCCTTCTCCTCCTCTGTCTGGGCTAGCTGCACTCCCCCCAGCTGGTAACTCCTCCTTGGGTTCTTCATCCCAAAATGCAGCACCTTGCACTTTTTGGCATTAAAGCCCAGTTGCCAGGTGTCTGACCAGGTTTCAAGCTTTGCCAGATCATCCTGCAACCCCTGCCATCCCCCTAGGTCATCTACCACTGCTCCTACCTTGGTATCATCAGCAAACAGACTGATCTTGCTCTTGATGTCCAGTGATATGTCTGCAATGAATATCCCAAACAACTCTGGTCCCAACACCGAGCCCTGTGGAACACCGCTCATTTCTACCCTTGGGTGTGAGAGCTCCCCACCCACCACCACTCTCTGTTGCCTTCCATGAAGCCAGTTTCCTACCCATCTCACCAGGTTTGCACCCACCCCTGTGCCTACTAACTTACTTCCCAGCCTTCCATGCGGCACCGAGTCGAATGCCTTACTGAAGTCCAGATACAGGACATCCACTGCATGGCCACTGCCAGTTGCCTAGTTACCCAGTCGTAGAACTCCTCCAGGTTGGTTTGGCAGGATCTGCCCCGTATGAAGCCATGCTGTTTGCTGTCCTGTAGTCCTTTGGCCTCTAGAAGGGCCACCAGCCTCTCCTTCAGGATAGTCTTCATTAGCTTACCCACGATGGATATGAGGCTCACTGGTCTGTAGTTTCCCAGTTCATCCTTGGGGCCACTCTTGTGGAGGGGCACCACATGAGCCATCCTCCAGTCCTGAGGTACACACCTTGAATGCAGTGAGGCATTAAATAAGTCTGCCAAAGGTCCTGCAAGGACCTCTGCCAACTCCTTTAGTACCCTGGGGTGGATGCCATCTGGGCCTGGCACCTTGTCCACCCTCAGAGCCTTCAAACCCTCCCGAACTATACTCTCCATGATTTCCCCGTCTGTCATCCCTCACCCCCCCCCCGTTTCTGCCATTTCTCCCCCCTTGGGTATCACCCCCTCTTCTCTTTAGTAAATACTGAGCAGAAGTACTCATTTAGTGCTTCTGCCTTATCGCATCCTGCTTCCACCCAGTCCCCCTCCTTCCTAATCCTTACTATGTGGTCCTTACAGCTCCTTTTCTCCCTGATGTACCTAAAAAGTCCTTCTCCCCCTTCTTAATGTCTTGTGCCAGCCTGAGTTCTGTAGATGCCTTGGCTCCCCTTATTGCCCTTGTCACCTCCTTCGATTCCATCAAGTACTCCTCCCTGTCCTCCCCACTCCCTGTTTTCTTGTACTTCCTAAAGGCAGCTCTTTTCCTCCTTACCTTTTCCATGACCTCCTTGCTCAACCAGCTCGGTTTCTTAGCCCTAGCCTTCTTGCTCTGGGCCTTGCAGCAGGTTTTGGTTGCCTCCACTATCCCCAGCTTTATGAGCTCCCATCTCTGGTTAGTGTCCATACTAGATTGAATTCTGGCCAGATACCCTTTTACCACTTTCCCCCATCCTCCCAAAGTCGGCCCTCCGGAAGTCCAGCACTCTTGTGCTAGATTCCACTCCTTCCCTGCCCATATCCAGTGTGAGCCATACTGAGTGGTGGTCACTCCCTGGCAGCGGTTCCTCCACTATAAGTTCTCTCACAAAGTCCCCATTTGCCAGAACAAGGTCAAGGGTATTCCCTAACCTAGTTGGTTCACTGACCATTTGCAGCAGGAAGCTGTACTGGAAGGCATCCAGCAGTACCTGCTCCCTTCTGTTCCTGGTTGTTGGGGTACTCCAGTCCACTTCTGGCATGTTGAAGTCCCCCACAATCACCGCACTACCCTTCTCGCAGGTCCTCCTGATCTGTCCCACTAGTTTCCTGTCTAACTCCTCCGTCTGAGAAGGCAGCCGGTACACCACTCCCATTCTAAGAATCCTTGTTATAAGTGCCACCCTCGCTCCACCCCTGCGCCCTCGCTCCACCCCTGCGCTCACCAACGTTATGACGAGATACCAGTGAGAGCCCCTTGTTAGTCAACCGGTGTCCATGTTTTGTTACCAAGTGGCCCTAATAATGTATAAAATTGATAGAAAAGATGCCGCCCATTGATTATAATGGAGCGCGCCCCCGCGCTCTCACTGGCATCTCGTCATAATGGGTGGAGCGAGGGAGGCACTTATAACAGGGAGGTCCATGGGACCCTGTTATGACAATTTTACGAGGGATACAGTTTTTTGCTAAGTGGATTATATTTGGCAAGGTTCACAATTCTACACTCCTGTGGTGGTAAGGCACCTATATTTCAGGTGCTGGGGTATTTATCTTTAGATTAGTGAATCTTTTTAAATAGACATCTCCTATGAGAAATGGCTTGAAGCCATTCCCCCCCTTGATGAATCTTTCATGGGCCCCGTATTGGTGAGAATTTGTTTAGACATCACGTATTCATTTTTTTAATAGCCCAGACAAAACTGGTCAAATATTTACCTGCATCCTACAGGCAATGCTGGAGGCTTTGTGGGGAGGAATGTGCCAACTCGCTTCAGATAATTTGGCTATGTACGAAACTATGTGATTTGTGGAGTGACATTCAGAATAGTTTAAAAGTGTTGGTAGGCCCGGATATGGTCTTTTCTCCACAACTCCTTTTCTTATATGTGACTGGGGATGGCTTCATTCCTTCATCCAGAAGTATGCTTTATTTATATATTGCAGCTGCAAAAAAAGCTATAACCTGATTATGGCTCAAACCCACACCTCCTGTGCTTGCCCATTGGCACTGTATTATAAATGAAACATATTATTGAACTTCAGCAAGGCGTTTGACTCTGTCCCCCACAATGGTCTGGTTGAGAAACTGATGGGGTTAGGAGTAGGCCCTTTGATGGTCAGATGGATTGAAAACTGGCTAGCTGGACGCACCCAGAGAGTAGTGGTCTGTGGGGAGCTCTCGAACCCTAGAGAGGTTGGTAGTGGGGTACCGCAGGGCTCGGTCCTGGGTCTGATCCTGTTTAATACATACATATCTGACATCAGAGAGGGTATAGGGTGTGAAATGAGTCTCTTCGCTGATGACTCCAAGATGGGCGCAGTAGTTGAGGGAGAAGAGGGGAGGTTGGCCCTGCAAGGGGACCTGGACACCCTGGAAAGCTGGGCTCACACATGGAAATTAAATTTCAATATCACCAAGTGCAAGGTGTTGCATCTTGGGCAGGAAACCCTAAACACAGGTACACCCTGGGAGGGCGTGGAGGCCTCAATAGGGGAAAAGACCTAGGGGTCAAGGTGGATGCATGTATGAATAAATCTGAGCAGTACAGGAGAGCGGCTAGCAAGGCAAACAGGATGTTGGGATGCATCGTAAGGGGGATCACCTCTAGGAGCAAGGAAGTGATTTTGCCGCTGTACAATGGACTGGTTAGACCACACCTTGAGTACTGTGTGCAGTACTGGAGACCACACTTGAAGAGGGACATACAGCTCCTGGAGAGGGTACAGAGGAGGGCAACTAAGATGACACGAGGGCTAGGGGATTTGACGTATGAGGACAGACTTGAGGAGCTCTGCCTGTTTTCATTGGAGGAGAAGAGAGACGGGGGGGACATGATTGAGGTCTTCAAGTACCTCAAGGGAATAAATAGGGTAAACATGGAGGGGATCTTCAGACTAAAGCAGGGAGGTATTACCAGAGGGCATGGTTTGAAGCTGGAAGGAGGAAGGGTGAGGGGAAAGAGGAGGAGGTTTTTCACTGAGAGGGTGGTGGACCCTTGGAATGCACTGCCTGGCGAGCTGGTTCAGAGATCCACAGTGGAGGGCTTCAAGAGAGGGTGGGACAGACACAGAAAGTGGATGTATCAGATGATGGCCTGTCCCAGGGGGGTGGGGATGGATGATAGGGGTTTCTGGAACACACGGGAGGGGAGGGCCTTGGCACCCAACTAGGGATCTGAGGTTCGAGCAGACTCGATAGACCGTAAGGCCTAATCTGCTGGCAAATAGTATGTTTTTATTTAGAAATTGTGTAACCCCTAGGTGGCGCTATCCCAAGGGCTACTACCCCTGCCTGCTTAACTCCTAACAGGTTGAGGGGCCTAGGTCCAATGGCGGGTGCCTCCACCCAGAGGTCAGTGTTTGCAGTAGTTAAACTAACTTGGTCACAGCCCTCTGGGACACTGTAACCCCCCCCCCTTTATTCCCACTAGTGGCCCACACAATGCATTAGGAATATCTTCATAATGTACACTTACCCCCAGGACTGGCTCTGTTGACTGGACTCTGGGGACCCCCTGTAAAACAAGATGATACAGTGCAAAAACCACAGTACAGTACTTTAACATAAACGAATACCTCAGCCAGTGTAACTTTGCTGAAACCAACAGATCTGATTTATTTAAGGAGCTGTAACAAGGAAGAGGCAAATCAGGTTAATTAGGTTAAACACGTTAATAGTCACAGTACTGTGTGCATATTCAGAGTCCCAAATTGTCACTTTCACTGGGTACCCAGGATGGGGGGGGGATGCTAGCCAGGATCGGTGCAGTTGGTTGGGGCCCTGTGATGGAAAAAACACTTGCACAATACCCAGTTGTAATCTGGAGCCGAAGGGCTCAGTTCGTGAAGAAAAGAAAAAACAAAAAAAAAAAACAACAATTGGATGACACACTTGCTATTCGATAAACAGATGGCAGGGAGCTACCCTGCTTTGTACTCACAAACTCAATGCTGGTAACTGGATGGAAGGCAGATTGTCCTGGATTGCCAGAAGGAGCAGACCACATGGACAAAGTCCTTGTGACTGGACCCCACTGCAGTTTAGAGCAAATAGATGTAGTCTGGATTAAGCTGGGGTTTACTTCCAGCTTCATGCACTCTATTTACTGTACAGGGGATTTGAAACGCGATTTCCCACCAGCACTACACACATTTATATGTAAAAGGAAAGTACTATACCAGGCCGGCTGCTTCTCGATCCCGACTGCACTTACTGCACAATACCCGGGAGAACACACAGCAGCTTCAGTTCCTGACAGACCGAGCGCGATTCAGCAGTTTCTCTAGTCTTCTACAGGGTGAGCCTGGTTTCTACTCTTCAGATCTCCTTTCTTCTCCTCACAGGTCGGATTCAGTCCGAACGGGTGCTTGCACAGGCTGCAGATATAAAACTCAGGGCCTTACATGCGCTGCCTGTGCTAAACTTTACACCAGAGAAGTACAGAGCGCCTTGTCTCTTCACTGCCCAAACTGATCTAATCTCCCCAGTCCCAGAGCAGTGCATTTCCTTTAGCTCCACACTATTCTGTTGGCTGGTCCGGCTGTCACTCACATAAAACGCCCCCTGTTGGTGGAAAAGGAACCAAGGTCAAAACTACATTTCCCAGAGTCACTGGCCATACAGTACATAGGTGGCTGGCTCCACAATGAGAGTCCAAGTTCTGATTTGCCAGCAGCAGGCTCCATTTTAAAGGTCCCCCCACACTGATTGGTCCAATTCAGCAGTTCAGAACCAACATGAGGGAGCTACTCTGCACTGTCCTTGCTACAAGAAAGCAGGTTAAATCAAACTGCATTTTCATTATTACTCTAACAGGTTACTAGCAAACAATTACATCTTTGAAGAGTGCTCCTTCTGCCCACTTAGCGATGGCAGAAACGGAACGATTTGGCAGTAGCTTGAGCGGGACTCAAGTAGGGAAACACACAGACCCCCATCCAAATTAATTACGTCTGCAGGCAGACAGCTCTTAAAGAGACAGTACCAGAGGCGGTAAAAGCACTCACAGATAAACTGCTTAAACGCCAAACACCATTCAGGCTTGGAGCATTCAAGCAAGCTCCTGGAAGACTTTTTAGAAACTCGCATTTGCAGCGGGGTTACATTACACCCTTCCCGGCCTGGGAAAGCTTGGCGTCCGCGTCAAGCAAGTACCTCCATAAGTTTCAACACAACCATATACATTTACATCAGTACCACATTAGGCTCATACATGTAATCATCAGTCCATATATCACTTTACCAGGAACACATTTATGAAATTTTGCAGCACGTCACTCTTTACACAGTATTACATACACATTATACCATAACTCAGGTTATTACCTCTTGTACATGAAACCTGAAGAGAGAGGGCCCTTCCCTATCAGCTACCTTGGGGCTGGACGGGGCAGGGGCACCATACCTAGAGGGCAACACAAGCAACTTGGAGTTGGCACTGATGTTCAGGTTGGGCAATGAACTAGGGGACACATACACTCCTTTATGGACAACATTGAGAGGCAAGTCCACAGGCCTCCCAGGGGAATCATAACTGAGGTGCACCACAGGCTTTACAGCTCGACCAGACTTTCTAGGGGGAACTGTTACAGTCTCTGTGCTGTGAGCCTCATTTTCAGCATTGTCCTCACTCATCAGGGGAGTCTCCATTGGGGTAGAGAGGCTAGAACTTGGGGCACTTTCAGCTCCAGGAGTTACTGTCTCTAAGTCCACAACACTTGGCTCACATGGAGAGCTTTCTGACACTGGCAGTGAATTATCAGGGCACTTAGCACACTCTTCTTGTTCTGGTGTGTCACCAGTCTGTTCCAGTCCATCATTTTCCTCCTCTGAAAGCTCAAACAGTTCAACCATACACAATGATTCCATATCTTCTGACTTAATGCTTTGCACTTCACTTTCTGGGAGCATTAGCTCCAGGGACAAAGCTGGGATCTTAGACAGTCCAGAAGGCCCAGCTTCATCTCCAGGATTGACTAGGGGATTGCCCCAAAACAATTGACTCAGTTCGTAAGAAGGGTAGTATTCAAAACCACACTCACTTTCCTCTGACATGGACTGACAGTCATGTTCAACTGGGACTTGTGGAGGGGAACACTTTAACTCAGTTTCTGTAGGTGTAGACTTTCTTGATTTTTTTCTTAGCAGCAGCTCTAGTTACTGGTCCAGAGGTGGCATTTTCTGGGGGCTCAGACTCGATCAAGATTTGTTCAATGGGCAGTAAATGATTTCGATGCATTGTTTTAACATCTTTTGAATTATTCTCAGGCCTTACTTTGTACGCAGGCAGATTATCTAGTTTGCCCACTACAATGTGAGGGAGATGGTGCCATCTGTCAGCAATCTTGTATTTGCCATGCAGTCCCAGATTTCTTAGCAATACCTGATCTCCCTCCTGGAGTTCCTGTGCTTTCACCTTTTTATCATACCTTTCTTTGCTGGCCAGATTTCTTTTGGCAGCCAGGGTTTGAGCCAGTTGGTATGCATGATTTAGCTGGGCCTTTAACTTTTGCACATACTGTAAATAGTTGTCAGCTCGAACCCCATCAGGAGAGACCCCAAAGCACACATCTACCGGCAGTCGAGCTTCTCTTCCAAACATCAGGCGGTAGGGAGAGAACCCAGTGGCATCACTTTTGGTGCAGTTGTAGGCATGTACCAGGGTGCTAATTTGTTGGCTCCATCTAGGCTTGTCCTTTGGGTGGAGGGTGCCTAGCATATCTAGCAGAGGTGCAGGTTGAAGCGTTCAGGCTTTGGGTCCCTAGGGTGGTAAGGGGTAGTTCTGGACTTCGCACTCCTCACAGGCATCTGGCTCATCTAGTCAGGACCTGGGGGCCTCATAGTGAAAAGAAATGTGCAGCTTTAGTATTGCTTTCTGGTCTTTAGTGGGAAGCTTGACATAACGAGTGAAGTGATCAGTAACTACCAAAATAGTACTGATGTCTCTTTGATCTGGTTCTAGACTCAGGAAATCAATACAGACCAACTCCATGGGGGCACTAGTGGTGATGTTAACCAGGGAGGCAGCCCTCTTAGGCAGGGTCTTTCGCTGTAGGCATTGGCTACAAGTCTTGATATGTTGTTCCACATCAGCCCCCAATTTTGGCCAATAAAACCGAGCCCTCACTACGTCAAGGGTTCTGTCTGTGCCGAGGTGTCCCATGTGATTATGCAGGGATTTCAACACCAGTTCTTGAAAAGTAGTGGGCAGCACTAGTTGTTGTTTGTCTACTTGCCCCCCTTTGTCTACTGTTTCTCTGTATAGTAGTCTATTGATCAGTTTCAACTTGGGACCTTCTTTGTATAACAAGGCAGTTCTCAAATCAGTGGAACGTAGTTTGGACACGTCCTTCCCCGCATGCAGGGCCTCCAGAGCAGTTTTTATCATGGAGTCTCAGGATTGAGCCAGCCGAAGACTGTCATTGAATTGGGGCAAAGCACCAGTACCTAATGCAGAGAAATGGCAGTAAGCAGCAGGTATACAGTTCTCAGATGGCCCCATACAATCAACCATTTAGTCCACAGCATCAGGGGATACCTCTTCCTCCTTGTCAAATTTTTGGCATAGTGCTCGAATATCCGGTTCTGACAATCTGACCCAGTTATTCCGGGAAACAGGCTTCTAAGAGAGAGAGCATCAGCATCTATGTGGTTCAGGCCTACTCTGTATTCAACAGCATAGTCATATGTAGATAAAGCAGAAAGCCACCTATGGCCGGTGGCATCCAACTTAGCTGAAGTTTGCACGTAGGTCAAAGGATTATTATCAGTTTTTGCTAGTATCTTAGCCCCATACAGGTACTCGTGGAATTGATCAACAGTGGCCCACTTCAAAGCTAGAAACTTGAACTTGTGTACAGGATAGTTCTTTTCGGAAGGGGTCAGGCTTCTGGCAAAGGCCACTGGTCTCAGGCCATTCTCGTGCTCCTGATACAACACAGCCCCCAACCCTTGCAAGCTAGCATCAGTGTGCAGGACAAAAGGTTTTGTTGGATCGGCATAGGCCAACACTGGAACGTGGGTAAGTTGATATATGATCTCATGAAAAGCAGTTTCACAATCAGGAGTCCAATGGGCCCCAAATACTTCACTTGGATGAAAATACACTCTTTCAGTCTCGCAGGACGCTGACTTTTTGCATTTTTTGTGGGTTGGGGATACCCTTGAATAAGGTTAAGTAAAGGGCGGATCACTCTTGAATAGTCCTTGATGAAATGCCGATAATAACCACAGAATCCCAGGAATCTTTGCAGTTCTTTTAGATTTTTGGTCTCTGGCCAGGTGGTCAAGGCCTCAACTTTGCTTGGGTCGGTCTCTATTCCCTCGGTGGATACTATGTGTCCCACATACTTTACTGATGTTTGAAAGAACTGACACTTATCAATGGACAGTTTAAGGCCATAGTCTTCCAGTCAGTCCAATATCTTGAATAATCTGCTCTCATGTTCCTCCAGTGAGCTGCCAAACACAGTAACATCATCTAGGTATACCAGGCACTCTAATAAGTTCATGTCCCCCACTGTACGCTCCATCAATCGTTGAAAAGTAGCTGGGGCACCTGAAATCCCTTGCGGCATCCTCATGAATTCATAGAAGCCAAGCGGACAGATAAAGGCTGTCTTCTCGTGGTCTTCTGTAGCCATCGGGATCTGGTAGTATCCACTGTGAAGATCCAGTACAGAGAACCACTTGCTACTGTTCAGACAGTCCAAAGCATCCTGAATGCGGGGCATTGTATACTGATCAGGGATAGTCCGCCGGTTTAAAGTGAGATAATCCACGCACATCCTTACTGTCCCATTCTTTTTTTCTCACTACCACAATGGGGGAAGCATAGGGGCTTCTGGATTCTTGTGTTACACCTGCAGCTAGCATCTCTTGCAGATGCCGTCTCACATCATGTATGTCAGCAGGGGCCAGGCGTCGAGACCTCTCACGAAATGGCCTTTCATCATGCAGCCGGATGTGGTGCTCAGCTCCTTGCACACATCCTACGTCCCATTCTTTTAAAGAAAACACCTGGTCTCTCTGGGCAAGCTTCTCACTGATGCTCACTTTCCATTCAGCTGGCAACGGGGAGTCACCGAAATCAAACAAGTCAGGCGTTACTCTGTCATTCTTTCCCGAACTCTTGCTACTGGGTAGCACTGCAGTGTCTGCACAATGCACATTAGCCAGGGTGCAACCTCTATTTACTCGAATCTCTCTGTCAGACACATTATGAACTTGAACCATTACCCTTCTGGCATAAGCATGGGCTCTAGCAGGCAAAATACTAGGCTTGGGCCAGCAGTCCCTCTGGCAATTTTCCATTGTCTGGTGCATCCAACATTAATATTTTATTCTTGACATCCTTTCTGATACGGACCTCTCCCTGTAAGGTACACTGGGCATTTGGTGCCAGGATCAGAGACTCGGGATCCTTCTTCCAGACAATTCCAACCGGTTCCTCTGGTTCTACTTTTTCAGCATCTCTCTGTGCCTCATAGGCCTTCTTGATCAAGGCCGGAATTATTAAAGCTCTACTAGTCCTTGACCCCTGTTTTTCATAACACAACTGTGCCAGCCGTCCAAACATATGTGCATTTGCCCCAGTTAGTAAAGGAACCCCATCATACAGTCCAGTAGGGGGACACACTAAGGCCAAGGTCTCTACTTACTCTGCTACCCCAGCCACGGAGGTGGGAAAAGACAGCCAAATTCGGATATATCCAGAGTAGGGTAGGAGCCTTCTCACTTAACCCCCAGACATGCAGCCTCTCCAACGGTTGTAAGGGTACATCAGACAAGTGCTTCTGATACCAGTCTTGGAACATAATTGTCACTTGGGAGCCACTGTCTAGTACAGCTCTTGTAGACACTCCATTCACCTTTACAGTGGTCTCCATGGAGGGACCCACTATTCAGGACCAGTCTGGAGAGGCGGTAGCAGGGACCTGGGCAACTGACCTTGCCACAAAGGGACATGTGTTAGCATTTTTTGGATCCTCACTGCAATCATTTTGTGTACCTCTCAACCACTGACTTGTCCTCCGAAGCTCTCCTTATAGCCTGTATACAACTTTGTCTGTGTCTTTTGGGGACCTGCATTCTCTCTTCATGTGCCCATCCTTCCCACAATTATAGCAAAACATACTTTCTGGAGTTTGAGCTGGCTGAGGCGTCACACGGGGAGCCAGGATGGGGGTACCACTAACTGGATACCTTGGTGCCATCTCTGTCTGCGGTGTGATAAGCATTTGGAGGCATCTCATCAATTTCCCCACTTCCATGGTCAAGACATTGAGTTTTAAGCTGCTGTCAGCAGGAGATGCCTGGGTGGGTACCCCCACCCCCATAGCAGATGCAGTTTGATATAGGTCGGGGCCTGTACTTGCAGGCGCAGCCTTCATAAAGAGATTGTTTTTGAATTCCCTGATCTCTCTCAGCAGTTCACCCCATGGTGGCACACCCTCATTGTTCTCCACTTCACAAGGATCTTCCGATGCTGTGATCACTTGGGCTGCACTCACCCCAAAATTAGAATCCCCCTCCTCATCTTCAACCTCCCGAAGTTCTTTTATTAAGTCACAATAGTGCGGTGGGTTACACCTTCTGTCTGGGAGCCTTAATTGAAGAAGCTGCAATTTAGAATGCTTTGCATGCTGTAGTAGGTGCTCCAACCTTACACGGTTTAAGTCACTGGCGGCTACCCCACCTTTTCGGTAAGCCTTCTGCAGAGCTCTCTCCAGATGAGTAACATATGCAGAGAAACTTTCCCCTGGCCACTGTTTTGTACCTTGAAATTTCCACATCAAGCTCTCTCCTGACTCAATGCTTCCAAAATTGCCTTCAAGCACAGATAGGTACTTCCAGCCAGATGCATCAGGATTTGTGGACCTCAGGAATTTAATGGCCTCTAGGGCAGGACCCCTCAGACTTTCTATGATTCTTTTTTTTTTCTCAGCCTCCACACACTGCCATTCAGGTATCGGAGGCAACACAATCTATCCAGGTGTCCCAGTCATCCTCCCCCTGGGGATGGGGAGGGTGCCAGAGAAGATCCTCAACCTTCGGTAAGAGTCGTGACTAATGGCAGGTGCAGAATAGGAGCCTGCATTGGTTCAGCCACCATAACGGGTACTGGAGCGGGAGAGGGTGTTGGGGGAGGAACACCCCCAGGTGGCAAGAATAGTTTCGTCAAGTCCTCCACAGTTTTCCCTTCCCCCAGCAACCATTTAGCAAATTTCTCCTCAAAAGTTTCAGATGGGGGGAAGGCTCATTCCCCCCTGGGTCTTTACTGTCCTTAGTTATTAGTCTCCAAGCAGTGAGGACTCCCTCTGGGGTAATAGTCTGTGGCACTTTGGAGCTATCTATGGGATCCTTAAACTCTCTACTAGGGCCAGGAAAGTGTGGGTGAGCAGATTAGTTGTCGACCCACCACCACAGGGTTTTGTAAACCCTCCACCTTGGAAAGTATTCTCTGTACAGTGTCCTTATTGATACCCAGGGGCATGTCCAGGATAAGGATAGCATTTTGGGGGTCGGTCTCCTCCACAGTGCACCACTCCACCAACCGGTGCACAGCCACTTCTGTCGGGGTACCCATTTATTTTTACCAGTGATTCGTAAATGTGGCCACTAGGGGACGCTAATCCCAGCAGTGCCTCCAAGATGTAACCCCTAGGTGGCGCTATCCCAAGGGCTACTACCCCTGCCTGCTTAACTACTAACAGGTTGAGGGGCCTAGGTCCAGTGGTGGGTGCCTCCACCAAGAGGTCAGGGTTTGCAGTAGTTAAACTAACTTCGTTACAGCCCTCTGGGACACTGTAACCCCCCTTTCTTCCCACTAGTGGCCCACACAGTGCGTTAGGAATTCTTCACAGTGTACACTTACCCCCAGAACTGGCTCTGTCGACTGGACGCTGGGGACCCCCGTAAAACAAGATGATACAGTGCAAAAACCACAGTACAATACTTTAACATAAACGAATACCTTAGCCAGTGTAACTTTGCTGAAACCAACAGATCTGATTTATTTAAGGAGCTGTAACAAGGAAGGGGGAAATCAGGTTAATTAGGTTAAACACATTAATAATCACAGTACTGTGCGCATATTCAGAGTCCCAAATTGTCACTTTCACTGGGTACCCAGGATGGGGGGGGTGCTAGCCAGGATCGGTGCAGCTGGTTGGGGCCCTGTGATGGAAAAAACACTTGCACAATACCCAATTGTAATCCGGAGCCAGAGGGCTCAGTTCGTGAAGAAAAAAAAAAAAAACAACAATTAGATGACACACTTGCAATTTGATAGACAGATGGCAGAGAGCTACCCTGCTTTATACTCACAAAGTCAATGCTGGGAACTGGATGGAAGGCAGATTGTTCTGGATTGCCAGGAGGAGCAGACCACGTGGACAAGGTCCTTGTGACTGGACCCCACTGCTGTTTAGAGCAAATAGATGTTGTCTGGATTAAGCTGGGGTTTACCTCCAGCTTCATGCACTCTTATTTACTGTACAGGGGATTTGAAACGCGATTCCCCACAAGCACTACACACATTTATATGTAAAAGGAAAGTACTGTAGTGGCCGGCTGCTTCACGATCCTGACCGCAATTACTGCACGATACCCGGGAGAACACACAGCAGATTCAGTTTCTGACAGACCGAGCGCGATTCAGCAATTTCTCCAGTCTTCTACAGCATGAGCCTGGTTTCTACTCTTCAGATCTCCTTTCTTCTCCTCACAGGTCGAATTCAGTCCAAATGGGTGCTTGCACAGGCTGCAGATAGAAAACTCAGGGCCTTACATGCGCTGCCCGCGCTAAACTTTACACCAGAGAAGTACAGAGCTCCTTGTCCCTTCACTGCTCAAACTGATATAATCTCCCCCAGTCCCAGAGCAGTGCATTTCCTTTAGCTCCACACTATTCTGTTGGCTGGTCCGGCTGTCACTCACAATAAACTCCCCCTGTTGGTGGAAAAAGGCGCCAAGGTCAAAACTACATTTCCCAGAGTCACTGGCCATACAGTACATAGCTGGCTGGCTCCACAGTGAGTCCAAGTTCTGATTTGCCAGCAGCATGCTCCATTTTAAAGGTCCCCCCACACTGATTGGTCCAATTCAGCAGTTCAGAACCAACATGAGGGAGCTACTCTGCACTGTCTTTGCTACAAGAAAGCAGGTTAAAATCAAACTACATTTTCATCATTACTCTAACAGGTTACAAGCAAACAATTATATCTTTGAAGAGTGCTCCTTCTGCCCACTTAGCGATGGCAGAAGCGGGCGATTTGGCAGTAGCTCGAGCGGGACTCAAGCAGGGAAACACGCAGACCCCCATCCAAATTAATTATGTCTGCAGGCAGACAGCTCTTAAAGAGACAGTACCAGAGGCTGTAAAAGCACTCGCAGATAAACGGCTTAAACGCCAAACACCATTCACTCTTGGAGCATTCAAGCAAGCTCCTGGAAGACTTTTTGGGAACCCCTATTTGCAGGGGGGTTACAGTTGCAAATTACATGGGTAGAGCCACCCGTTTTGAACTAACTTGGAGACCGTGGGTGTTTTATATGTCTACTGCAGATCCAATGTTTGTGCCTTGAGGATTTATGGAAGTGGAATTTCCTTATATTTGTGATGTGTTCATTTATATTTTTTAGTTTTTATTGTAGACCTATATTGAATGTGAAACTGCTTAATGCTTGTAGTAATGTAAGATTTATTGTTGTACAAGACCTGCTATAAAGATCCTAGAATATCTCCGCACAAATAAATAGTTTAAAAAAAGTGTTGACTCCTCTCGGGCTGGGTTACCTGTCCTTCTGGACTGTGTGACCCACTTACTGTATATTCAGTAGGCCTTAGGCCATCTACTTTAAAGATACACCTGGCTACCATTTCAGCTTATGTCTCAGCTGGAAAGGACATATCCCACCCACCCTGTTTTCAGGAAATTCTTTAAAGGACTTCTTCACCTCCACCCTCCCCTAAGGGAGCCAGTCCCACCTTGGGACATAGAAACATAGACTTTGATGGCAGATAAGGACTGCTTGGCCCACCCAGTCTGCCCATTTCCCGACCTATTGGATAAGCTGCAGATCCTTGTTTACCAACATCCTACTTCCTCCCACCCCCCACTAGAATTGCTTTATGTCTGTCCCATGCATTCTTGAATTCCCTCACTGTCTTTGACCCCATGACCTCCTCAGGAAGGCTGCTCCATACATCCACCACCCTCTCCATGAAAAAATACTTCCTCACATTGCCCTTGAGACAGCCCCCCCATTATCTTCAAATTGTGCCCCCTTGTTCTTGCACATCTCTTTTTCTGAAAAATGCTGCCCTCTTGGACTTTGTTGATTCCCTTGAGGTATGTAAATGTTTCCATCATGTTCCCCCCTTCTCCTTTCCTTGAGGGTATACATTTTAAGCTCCTTTAGTTTCTCTTTGTATGACTTCTGGTGCAGACCCTGCACCATTTTAGTTGCCCTCCTCTGGACTGCCTCCATCCTGTCTATGTCCTTGCGGAGATGGGGTCTCCAGAACTGTGCACGGTATTCTAGATGGGGTCTCACTAACTGTCTGTACGGATCGATAACAACTTCCTGTTTTCTGTTGGTGATGCCTCTCCCTATGCATCCCAGTATCCCCCCAGCCCTCCTTACTGCCTTCTCACATTGCTTTCCTACCTTTAGGTCATCTGATATGACTACCCCCAGGTCCCTTTCCATTTTTGTTGTTGTTGGTACCTCCCCCCACATTGTGTATTCTTCCCCTGGGTTTTTGTTTCTCAGGTGCATTACTTTGCACTTCTTTGCATTTAATCTAAGCTGCCATACGTTTGATCATTCCTCCAACTTTGCCAAGTCCCTTCTCATCCTTTCCACCCCCCTTGTGTATCAACCCTGTAGCAGATCTTTGTGTCGTCTGCAAAGAGGCATACTTTCTCTTCCAGTCCCTCTGCAGTGTCACCTATAAAGACGTTAAAGAGGACTGGTCCCAGTACTGAACCCTGCGGTACCCCTCTAGTAACCCGCCTTTCTACGGGGTGGACTCCTGTTTACTATTACCGTCTGTGTCCTGTTGTCCAGCCAATGTTTTACCCAGGCTACAACCCTGGGACCCACTCCAGGCTGGCTGACTTGTTAATTAATATTTTATGTGGGACTGTGTGAAATGCCTTGTTAAAGTCTAGGTAGGCCATGTCCACGGCAACTCCCGGGTCTACTACTTTGGTCACCCGTCAAAGAAATCAATTCGATTCACCTGACATGACCTTCCCATTGTGAAACCATGCTACCTTGGGGTCTTGTGTCCCACTGGCCTCTAGGTACTCAACAGTTCTTTCCTTCAGAAGTGATTCCATCATTTTCCCTACCGCTGAGGTCAAACTAACAGGTCTGTCGTTTCCTGCCTCTGTCTGTCTCCCACTTTCAGGAAGGGGAATTACATCGACCCTACTGCAGTCCTCAGGTACCACACCATCCTCCCATGATTTGATAAAAAGGGTAGCCAGTGGTGTTACTTGTTCTCCCCTTAGTTCTTTTAGAGTTCTGGGGTGAATCCGATCAGGCCCCATTGCTTTGTCCACCTTCAGTTTTAGGAGTTCTTTCATAGAAACATAGAATTTGATGGCAGATAAGGACTGCTTGGCCCACCTAGTCTGCCCATTTCCCTACCTAACGGATAAGCTGCAGATCCTAGTTAACCAACAGCCTACTTCCTCTTACCCCCCACTAGGTGCCTTATGTCTGTCCCATGCATTCTTGAATTCCCCTCTGTTTTTTGACTCTGACCTCCTCAGTAAGGCTGTTCCATGTATCCACAACCCTTTCTGTGAAGAAATACTTCCTCACATTACCTCCGAGCCGTCCACCCTCTATCTTCAAATTGTGCCCCCTTGTTTTTGCACATCTCTTTTTCTGAAAGATGCTACCCTCTTGGACTTTGTTGATTCCTTTGAGGTATTTGAAAGTTTCTATCATGTCCCTCCTTTCCTCGAGGCTATACATCTTTAGTTCCTTTAGTCTTTCTTCATATGTCTTGTGATGCAGACCCTGTATCATTTTGGTTGCCCTCCTCTGGACAGCCTCCACCCTGTCTATGTCTTTGTGGAGATGGGGTCTCCTGAACTGTACACAGTACTCCAGATAAGGTCTTACCAACTGTCTGTACAGAGGGCCAAAAACGTCCTGTTTTCTACTGGTGATGCCTCTCCCTATGCATCCCAGTATCCCCCCAGCCCTCCGTACTGCCTTCTCACATTGCTGGCCCACCTTTAGGTCATCTGATATGACTACCCCCAGGTCCCTTTCCATTTTTGTTGTCAGTATCTCACCCTCCATTGTATACTCTTCCCCTTGGTTTTTGTTTCCCAGGTGCATTACTTTGCACTTCTTTGCATTGAATCTAAGCTGCCATACATTTGACCATTCCTCCAACCTTGCCAAGTCCCTTTTAATCCTTTCCACCCCACCTTGTGTATCAACCCTGTTGCAGATCTTTGTGTCATCTGCAAAGAGACATACTTTCCCTTACAGTCCCTCTGCAATGTCACTTATAAAGACATTAAAAAGGACCGGCCCCAGTACTGAACCCTGCGGTACCCCACTAGTAACCCTCCTTTCTTCACTGTGGACTCCATTTACTATTACCTGCTGTGTCCTGTTGTCCAACCAGTGTTTTACCCAGGCTACCACCCTGGGACCCACTCCCAGACTGGCTAATTTGTTTATTAATCTTTTATGCGGGACTGTGTCAAATGCCTTGCTAAAGTCTAGGTAGGCCATGTCCACAGCCCCTCCCTGGTCTACTGCTTTGGTCACCCAGTCAAAGAAATCAATTAGATTTGTCTGACATGACCTTCCTGCTGTGAATCCATGCTGCCTTGGGTCCTATGCCCCACTGGCCTCTAGGTACTCAACAGTTCTTTCCTTCAGAAGGGATTCCATCATTTTCCCTACCACTGAGGTCAAACTGACAGGTCTGTAGTTTCCTGCCTCTGTCTTAGAAACATAGAAACATAGAATTTGACGGCAGATAAGGACCGCTTGGCCCACCCAGTCTGCCCATTTCCCTACCTAATGGATAAGCTGCAGATCCTAGTTAACCAGCAGCCTACTTCTTTCTACCCCCAGAATTGCTTTATGGCTGTCCCATGCATGCTTGAATTCAACCACTGTTTTGACTCCACAACCTCCTCTGGAAGGCCGTTCTATGCATCCAGAACCCTCTCTGTGAAAAATACTTCCTTACATTACCTCTGAGCCCCCCTCTCTATCTTCAAATTGTTCCCCTTGTTCTTGCACCTCTTTTTTGAAAGATGCTACCTCTTGGACTTTGTTGATTCCTTGAGGTACTTGAGCGTTTCTATCATGTCCCCCTCTCCCTCCTTTCCTCGGGGCTATACATATTAAGCTCCTTTAGTCTCTCTTCATATGTCTTCTGGTGTAGACCCTGCACCATTTTAGTTGCCCTCCTCTGGACAGCTTCCATCTTGTCTATGTCCTTGCGGAGATTGGGTCTCCAGAACTGCACACAGTACTCCAGATGGGGTCTCACCAGCTGTCTGTACAGAGGGATAACAACTTCCTGTTTTCTACTGGTGATGCCTCTCCCTATGCATCCCAGTATCCCCCAGCCCTCCTTACTGCCCTCTCACATTGCTTGCCCACCTTTAAGTCATCTGATATGACTACCCTCAGGTCCCTTTCCATTTTGTTGTTGTTAGTATCTCACCCCCATTGTGTACTCTTCCCTGGGTTTTGTTTCCCAGGTGCATTACCTTGCACTTCTTAGCATTAAATCTAAGCTGCCATACATTTGACCATTCCTCTAACCTTGCCAAGTCCCTTCTCATCCTTTCCACCCCACCTTGTGCATCAACTCTGTTGCAGATCTTTGTGTCATCTGCAAAGAGACATACTTCTCCTTCCAGTCCCTTTGCAGTGTCACTTACAAAGACACTGAAGATGACCGGTCCTGATACTGAACCCTGCTCCCACTTTTGTGAAGGGGAATCACATCTGCCCTCCTCCCATCCTCAGGTACCACCCCATCCTCCCATGATTTATTAAAAAGGGTAGTCAGTGGTGTTACTAGTTCTTCCCTTAGTTCTTTTAGAATTCAGGGGTGACTCCCATCAGGCCCCATTGGTTTATCCACCTTCAGTTTTAAGAGTTCTTTCAGAACCCTTTCTTCTGTGAAAGGACTAATATCAACCACCCTATCCAGAGTGCTTCTATTGACCGGATTAAGTGTTTCCCTTTGCTTTTCCATAGTGAATACTGAGCAGAAGTATTCATTCAGTATCCCTGCTTTTTCACTGTTGCTCTCTGGCTAACCACTTTCCTCTTTGTTTAGCCTCAGTATCCCTGCCTTAGTCTTTCTTTGCTCCCCTAATGTACCTATAAAAGGTTTTATCCCCCTTCTTAGCTGAGTTGGCTATCTTTTCCTCGATTTGGGCCTTTGCTATTCTGACTGCCTTACCAGCTTCCTTCTGTTTTAACTGGTACAGTTCTCTGTCCTGCTTCTTCTGTGTTTTCCTTATACTTCCTGAATGCTATATTTTTCTCCCTAACCTTCCTCGCCACTTCTTTTGAGAACCATAGTGTTTTTTTCTTTCATTTTGATTTATTTGCTTCACACAAAGGCTTGTTGCCTCTGTGATGGCGGTTTTGATGTTTCCCCATTGTTGCTCCACCCCACCTTTTTGCCTCTTTGCTAGTGCTTTTCTGAGGCACTCTCCCATTTTAACAAAATCAGCCCTCCTGAAGTCCAGTGCGTTCACTTTTGTGTGCCTTGACTCTACAGCTAAGTTTATTGTGAATCACACTGTTTGGTGGTCGCTTGTTCCCAGATGGCTACCCACTTCAAGATCAGCGATCCTCTCTCCGTCCCCATTTGAGAGTACCAGGTCTAAGACTGCTCTCTCCCGAGTGGGTTCCAAAACTAGCTGTCTGAGGCATGCCCCCTGTAGGGCATCGAGAATTGCCCTGCTCTTGGATGTTGCTGCAGCAAAGGTGCTCCAGTCAGCATCTGGCATATTCCGGTTCTCCATCAGCAATATCTCCCCTTTCTCTGCCATCCCAAGGATGCCTTCTATCATTTCCTTGTCCATTTCCTCCCCCTGAGATGGGGGGTCTGTATACAACCCCTGTGCGGATTGTGGAGCCATTTCCAGTCTCCAGGGTGACCCACAGTGCCTTCTCTCCTCCCTGTTTACTCTTCAAGTCTGTTGCTTTGATCCCTTCCCTTACATAGAGAGCTACTACTCCTCCTCCTCTTCTTCTTCCTCCTGTCCCTCCTGTAGATTGT
The DNA here is from genome assembly GCA_016271365.2 of Neoceratodus forsteri. NCBI lineage: Eukaryota > Metazoa > Chordata > Ceratodontiformes > Ceratodontidae > Neoceratodus > Neoceratodus forsteri. The sequence goes on along the minus strand of CM057452.1, from coordinate 349,624,341 downwards.
GTACCCTGGTATGTTGACATCCCAGTCATGGTTCTGTGTGTACCATGTTTCTGTGACTGCTACAATATCCAGGCATCCCTCTTCCATCAAAGTCACCATTTCAGGGAGCTTTTTACCTAGACTACGGGCATTGGTACTCATTGCCTTCCATTTTTTATGGCTTTATTTCTTTTTGCTCCATCCCTGTCCCTACTGCCTTTGTCTTTTTCTCCATTTACCCTACCCTTCTCCTATCGACTGTTCTATCTTGTTGTTTACCTCACTAATTACCCTGATTTCTGGGGGAGGGAGCTAGGATTTCCTTCTCCTCTTCAAGTGCCTCCCCCCTTGGCTAGTTTAAATACTTGCCATTGAAGCATTTAAACCTATCACCTAGGATCCTGGTTCCCCTCCAGGACAGATGCAGACCATCGCGCCTGTATAGGCCTGCATCCCTCCAGGTGGAGCCCCAGTCCCCAATGAAGCCAAATCCCTGAGCTCTGCACCAGCTTTTCAACCAGTCATTGAATCCCATGGTGCATAGTGCCTTAGCCTCATCCATGCCATAGACAGGCAGCACTTCCGAGAAGGTTACCGTGTGTGTGGTACTTGTCTAAGGCCCCTCCCCAACTCCACAAACGTTTGTTGCACTGCTCTGATCCCATTCTCAGCCAGGTCATTTGTCCCTAGGTTGATAATGATGTCCAGCTCCCTCCTCCTTGCCGCTGCTCCCACGATTCTGAGGATTTGTTTCCTGTCCCTTCAGGACCCTTTCTTCTGTGAATGGACTGGTATCGAACCCCCCTATCCAGAGTGCTTCTATTGTTTGGTTTAGGTACCTCCCCTGTCCTCTTCTTTTGTGAATACTGAGCAGATTTATGTATTCAGTATCTCTGCTTTTTCACTGTCACCCTCTGCCCACCCCCTCTTCCTTTTATTAAGCCTCACTATCCCTCCCTTGGTCCTTACTTACCCCTTAATGTACCTATAAAAGGCTTTATCCCTCTTCTTAACTGAGTTGGCTGTCTTTTCCTCAGTTTGGACCTTTGCTGTTCTGACTGCCTTCCCAGCTTCCTTCTGCTTTAACTTGTACAGTGCTCCATCCTGCTCCTTCTGTGTTTCCTTATACTTCCTGAATGCTACTTTTTTCTCCATAACCTTCCCCGCCACCTCTTTTGAGAACCATAATGTTTTTTTCTTTAGTTTTGTTTTGTTGATTGCTTCACACAAAGGCTTGTTGCGTCTGTGATGGCTGTTTTGATTTTCCCCAATTGTTCCTCCACTCCTCCTTCTTGCCCATTTGCTAGTGCTTTTCTGAGGCACGCTCCCATTTTCCCAAAGTCAACCTCCTAAAGTCCAGTACCCTTGCTTTTGTATGGCTTGACTCCATGGCTGTGTTTGTTGTGAACCACACTGTTTGGTGGTTGCTTGTTCCCAGATGGCTACCCACTTCTGAATCCGAGATCCTCTCTCTGTCCCCATTTGAGAGTACCAGGTGTAGGATTTCTCCCTCCCGAGTGGGTTCCAACACTATCTGTCTGAGACATGCCCCCTGTAGGGCATCGAGAATGACCCTGCTCTTGGATGTGGCTGCAGCAAAGGAGCTCCAGTTAACATCTGGCATATTCAGGTCCCCCATCAACAATACAGTGCCTTCAGAAAGTATTCACCCCCCCCCCTTGGATTTTGTCACATTTTGTTGTGTTACTAACAGAATTTTTAATGCATTGAAAGGATTTATTTCCCCCTTGATTCACACAGCATACTCAACAATTTAAAGGGGCCAAAATATTTTTATTGTGTAACAAAAATTTATGAAGCATTAAAACTGAAATATCTTGTTTACTTAAGTATTCACCTTGGTGAATACTTTGTAAAAGCCTTTAGCAGCAATTACAGCTTTGAGTCTTCTTGGGTATGTCTGTATCAGCTTTGCACATCTGGATTTGGGGACTTTCGCCATTCTTCCTTGCAGATTTGCTCAGCTCTGTCAAGTTGGATGGGGAGCATCGGTGAACGCAATCTTTAAGTCTTTCCACAGATTCTCAATGGGATTCAAGTCTGGGCTTTGGCTGGGCCACTCAAGGACATTCACCTTCTTGTTCTGAAGCCACTCCAGTGTTGCTTTGGCTGTATGCTTGAGGTCGTTGGCTTGTTGGAACATAAATCTTCGCCCCAGTCCAAGGTCTATTGCAGACTGATGCAGGTTCTCCTCAAGGATGTGCCTGTATTTGGCTCCATTCATTGTTCCCTCTATCCTAACAAGTGCCCCAGTCCCTGCCGCTGAAAAGCATCCTCATAACATGATGCTGCCACCACCATGCTTCATGTTAAGGATGGTGTTACACAGGTGATGAGCTGTGTTCGGTTTGCGCCAGGCATAGCGCTTTGCATTCAGGCCAAAGAGTTCAATTTTTGTTTCATCAGACCAGAGAATCTTTTGCGACATGGTTTCAGAGTCTGCCACATTCCTTCTTGCAAATTCCAGGCATGCTATTTTGTGGCCTTTTCTCAGGAGTGGCTTCCATCTAGCCACTCTCCCATGAAAACTACATCTGTGAAGTGCTGCAGAGATTGTTGTCCTCTGGACAGGTTCTCCCATCTCAGCCATGGAACTCTGTAGTTCTGTCAGGGTGGTCATTGGGTTCTTGGTCACTTCCCTGACCAAGGTCCTTCTTGCCCGGTTGCTCAGTTTGGGAGGACAGCCTGCTCTAGGAAGAGTCTGGGTGGTTCCGTAATCTTTTCATTTCCTAATGATGGACTTGACTGTGCTCCTGGGAACTTTCAACACCCTAGAAATGTTTTTCTACCACTCCCCAGATCTATGCCTCCTCACAATTCTATCACGGAGTTCTACGGACAGCGCCTTGGTCTTCATGGTAGAGTTTCTGCTCTGACATGCACTGTCAACAGTGGGACCTTATATCGACATGTGTATTTCCTCTGAAATCATGTCAACCATTTGAACTGAACACAGGTGGACTCCATTCAAGTTTTAGAGTGATCTCACAGGAAATTGGATGCACCTCAGCTCAATTTGGAGTGTCATAGCAAAGGGGGTGAATACTTATCAAATCAAGACATTTCAGATTTTTATTTAAAATTACATGTACAAAAAATTCCAGAAGTTTCATTCCACTTTGACATTATAGAGTAATTTGTGTAGATACCTGACAAAAAAATCCCATTTAAATGTATTTTAATTTGAGTTTGCAACATCACAAAATGTGACAAAATCCAAGTGGGTGGGGGTGAATACTTTCTGAAGGCACTGTATCTCCCCTTAAACATTTGCATTGCCAAGCTCATGGAATCCCTATTTTAGCCTATGGCAACTGTAGATCTGATGTATGTTACCTGGAAAACTGTCTTCCTGGTAGCTGTCACTTCAGCTAAGTGAGTAAGTGAGCTGCAGGCCCTTTGCACAGATGTGAACTACATCTCCCTTCACCACCCAACAGGTGGTGATTAGGACTAATAGGAAATTCCTTTCTAAGGTGGTTTCAGATTTTCATCTGAGTCAGTACATTACACTGCCAGTTTTTTCTCTGCTAACTCCAGCTCAGGTGAGCAGAAATTGCACAGCCTGGATGACGAGAGGGAACTCAGCCATTACCTTAACCTGACCAAGGCTTCCATGCCAGAGCACACTTGGCTGTTCCTTACCTATGGGGATGTGGGTAAAGGTAAACCAGCTTCCAAGAGAACTATTGCACATTGGATAGTAGCCCGCATACAGTTCTGTTACAGTAAAGCTGGCAAACAGACTCCCCTGGGTCTCGCACATTCTACCAGGAGTACAGCTGCATCAGTAGCTGCTGCAAGGGACATTCCTTAACTGGAGATTTGCAATGCCGCTACATGGAAAACTGTTCTCACTTTCACTAAGCACTACTGCTTGGACATACAGTCCAGATGTGATGCCAGGTTTGGCACTGCAGCCCTGCAGAACCTTTTTCCTAAGTAGGTTCTGGACCCTAACCTCCAAAGGTATTGCTTGGTAGTCTGCAGTAGTTTAAGCATACTGAGGGATTCCTTGGGTTTGATGAAAAGTTACCATAGTAATCGTGTTTCTTCCATGGGATCATCCCTCAGTATGCTTAAAGCTCCCAACCTGCCTCCCCTTCCAGAACCAGGAAAAAGGGGGATTTTTTCCACATCCCTGCTGGGCACTTATGTGCTGTTTATTTCTGGTCACTTGTTGAGTTTTGAACCAGTTTGTGTTATTTCTTTTCTCGTCCTACAGGGAATATTGTTTAGGTTAAATTTAGGATTAGTCTTTTATTAGGATAAACTAGTTAGAGGGTCTTCACCCTGTTAGGCTTTGCAATGAATCTGAGCATTTCTCAGAACGCAGCAGTTAGTAGGGGCAGCACTTTGAAACTGGCATGAGTCAATGAGGGTTCCATCATTTACTTATGTTCCATTGTCTCCGGGGCAGTTCAACACAGGAGGCTACTTGCAGTAGTTTAAGCGAACTGAGGGATCCCCTGGAAGAAACAAGATTACTATGGTAAGTAATTTTTTCTTGTCACTCACTCAAAGCAGTCCAATTCCACTCCAGACTGGCAGCCTGCAGCTACATCCTCTCGCCACGCTGACTCCACTCAGTGGCCCGACCCTGACGCTCGCATGCTGCCTTGATAACAGCTTGTTGTCTGAATGTTTCTGTCACTCATTTGGGTCGTCTCTCCTTCTCCTACTACCTGACCAACTTAGTTCAAGTGACCCTCTGCGAACAGCTCTGACTCTTCCTCCTTCCTGCTACCCACATGATCATGAAGGTGTGGTAGGACGTGTCATGCATTGCAGAGTGCTTGTCTCAGCCTGTGAATTACATGCCACTGACGTCTGCTCTGCTCAGTCACAGTTGAGTGAGCATTCACACGCTGTCGATATGAAAAAAGTGCTTTGTCTCGTCCAGACCGGACGGACAGTTTCAAAACTAAACTCAAAGCTAAGGAATCTTGGGAGAGAGAGAGAGAGAGCCTAGAGCATAGTTAGATGGTGACGGACTCAGTATTAGGAGTAGGGAAGGAACTGAAATAAGTGGTGGTTTGATGACTCACACCTCTGCTAGTATGAGCCAGTGGGGGGAGGGGAAGAGCTGCTGCCTTAAAGCTTACAATGTATTTTCTGACTCTGGCAACACTGCCTGTTATAGTCCTTTTGTCCAGAACTTTTATTTATATATATATATATATATATATATACACACACACACACACACACACACACACATATATCTCGGATTAAAATACCTTTGAACTGGAGGCTCTTTTACAAAGGTTCTGCTTTGGAAAAACATGAATATAATGACATATAAAAACAATAATTTTGACATACAATTCTATAACAACAAGATAAGTACAGTCGAGGCAGGGTAGAATACCGTCATGTCGGAACATTCAGAGAAAAATACCCTAAGTGCACCAAATTGTGGTAAAAATCAAGTTAAACTGGGGGGAAGAATGAACATGGAGGTGTGGAGACAAATTCATATATTCTGTGAAAAACATAACCAAGAAAAATATCAAGACAATAGTAAGCTAATAGTAAGAAAACAATGCTGCCGGAGGTAGGCTTTGTTAGATGGCGTGTGTGTGTGTGTGTGTGTATGTGTGACGTGTACAGTATGATGGGAGAGGTGGAAACGACGGACACTTGTAAGGGGGGGTGGGAAGTAGAGGGGAGAGTGCAGGCATGATAGGGGAGGGGTGAGGTCGGTAGGGTGAGACCATTGGGGGTGGGGGTAGAGGAGGGGTTGAGAGGGCAGAGTAATGGTGGTGGGAGCAGTATCAGAAGTAGGCGAGTGGGAGGGAAGGGAGATAGTGAGAGAAGATGGGGTTAGATTCTAAATTGCCTCAGACGAGGAAGGGATGGAGCTAAAGAAAGGCTTAGTCCTCGTAGTTTGACTCGTTGTCTGTGAGAGTATGGGCTGTTTGGTGGGGGGCTGCTGCCTGTTTCCTGAACTTGTCAGTGTGTTTGCTGACTGTCTTGACAGGCTGTTACAGTCCTCTTGTCCTGTCTAGTCACAAGTGTCCACCCTGGCTTAAAAAAAAAATAGGATTAGGAGATGTAGAAAAAAATAAAATTGGGAATCTGTCTGCAGCTGTGTGTGAGGCGTGGGAAGGCAGTGGTTTTTGGAAAGTTGTATGTTGTCTAAAGATAAACTCAATCTGTGCAGTTTAAGGAACAAAAAGAAGAACAGACAACAGAGCCACTAGAGTTTGAGGCTTGATACATCCAGCAGATGTGGGTCTAATTCTCACAACCTCCACTTGCTTGCACATTGTGTGCCCCTGAGGCTGATCTAGTCACTTAACCTCCTTGCAAATGAATATTTACAAACACAAAAAAGTTCTTGTTACTAAATCACACATTCTCGTCTCCAGTCAGACCTATAGTGCCCCATGCTATAAAGGGTTGTGCCTCTTGCTGCCTACAGAAACTCCAGTCAGTCTGTATGGTTTAAATTAAACCACTCCTGTCATAACAGCACAGAGATAACAGAGCCACCAGAGCTTGGTACATCCAGCAGACCTAGGTTTAATTCCCACAGCCTCCATTTGCTTGCATACTGTGTGTCCCTGAGGCTGAGCAAGTCACTTAATCTCCTTGCAAATATTAAAAAAAAAATTCTTGTTACTTAAATCACGTCGTCTCCAGTCAGACCTACATTGCCCCATTTTATGAAGGGTTGTGCCCCTTGCTGCCTTCCAGTCAGTCTGTGTGGTTTAAATTGGGCATATCAGATGAGCACAGACAACAGAACCAGCTTGGTACATCCAGATGATCTGGATTTAATTCCCATAACCTCTACTTGCTTTGTATACTATGTGACCCACCAAGTCTCTTTACCTTCTTGCAAATTAACATTTGATATATATATATAATTTCTTGGTACTTAAATCACAGAATGTCAGTATCTCCAGTCAGCCTGTAGTGCCCCTTTCTATAAAAGGTTGTGCCCCTTGTTGCCTACAGAACCTCTGGTTGGTCTGTGTGGTTTAAATTAAGGAACCGCTCATGTCCCGTTCCATCTCCAGAAAGCCTATAGTACCCCATCATTACAACTGTCTGTAAGTGGTTGTGCAGTGCTAGTTACCCCTGCTGACTTTCTCTAATATTTAAATCAGAATGAGTCCAGTCAAACAGTGTAATCTGTTCCTTGAACAACAAATAGCACACATTATTACATAAAATGGACAAGTTTATTAAAAAATGGGCAAAGCAAAGTGAAACAAATGGCAGTGCAGCACCAACAAAAGACGTAGCAGACATGATACGACTGTAGCAGATTTATCTTCAAAAGAAGAGGAAACAGCTACAGCACAAGTTGATGTTGACACGGATGTGGTTGAAGTGCCATGTAGCAGCAGCAGCAGTAATCCATCTGGAAAAGAAAAATCCAGACATGAATCAGTAGTAGTCTCCAAGTAAAAAGGCAGAACATTACAAGAAAGGTAGTGTGACTGCTTCAAATGGGATAATGTATGACAAAAAAAAAAAAAAGGCTTACTGTTCAATCCGTAAAGAGGCGAGAGAAAAAACTACTGACATGTTCTACAGAAGTTGATGAAGCATTCAGTCACTACTTACAGTGCATGGTACAGGACAATTGAAAGATTTGAATTGAATGGGAAAACTGGCTGTCACAGCGAGGCTGTAATGAAAACACAGTGCAAACAAAATGTGCATGATATTATTTTTTTTTTTTTCAGGAGTCACCTTCCTCCCATTCACTTCTCCCCATTCCCTGGGACCATTGTCATTCCCTGCTGGTGTTCACCTTGAATTGCCCCCCGGGCGGGGCCGATGGGTGAGGCATCCCCAAGTACCCTCTCCAGATGGTGCTGTGTTGTCTAGTCCAGCGGTTTGTGAATCTCCGGACTCGGCTTCGTGGGGCCGGGGCTACTGAATTCCAGTGCGTCCATTTTGTCCCCTTAGTTGGGAGGCATGAAGTGCAATGACGTACTGGTGCATGCGCCCATGTCTGGCACACCTCCTGGAGCTGTTTAAGCCTCGTCTGCGCTGGTCCCTAGCCTCCGCTAGGGGCCAGTCACAGAGCGAGTGCTTGCCCACCCTCCCCCACGGAGGAGGAGAGCAGTCAGTTGGATGCTCAAACCTCCTCCCCCCTGGCCAGCCCTCCAGCATCCAAGTCCATTCCCGAACATGGGTCGCTGGCATCACAAGCGGAAATCCAACTTCTGCGCCAACGGGCCAGCCTGTGTGTATGATATTATGTCTGAGGCCAGTAGATAACAAGCTGTAGATGCAGTGGTTGCACTTTAAAAAAATGATGTCATAAGAACATAAGAATATAATAAAAATGTCGGCAGATGGGGACTGTTTGATCCATCTAGTTTGCCCAAGGTGGCTACCCCTACAGTTATATTTTTTTCTAAGCTACCCACAATGCCTGTCCCATGTGAGCTTGAATTCTCTTACTGTCTTTAATGCTGCCATTTCTGATGGTAGGCTGTTTCATGGGTCTGTCACTCTCTTGGTGAAAAAGTACTTTCTAGAGTTGCTTTTAAACTTGCCTCCCACCAGACCTAAGCTGTGCCATCTTGTACGTGCCGCCCTGTTTTCCTGGAAGAGGTTTTCCTTCTGAGTTGTATTAATTCCCTTGACATACTTAAATATTTGTTTCTATCATATTCTCCCTATTTCTTCTCTGTTTTAGAGAGAATAAATTCAGCTCCTTGAGTCTTGTCTCATATGGCTCATGGTTCAGCCCCTGCACCATCTTTGTAGCCCTTGTCTGTTATCTTCTCTAGACAGCCCACATCCTTTTTCAGGTGAAGCCTCCAGAATTGGGCACACTACTCCAGGTGTGTCCTCACCAAGGATCTGTAGAGTAACATGATTACCTCCTGCTTTCTGCTCGTAATACTCCTGCCCATGCATCCAAGAATGCCACTTGCCTTCTGCGCTGCTTTTTTGCGTTGTTTTCCTACCTTTAATTCATCGGTAATGAATATGTAAAGATCCCATTCCATATTTGTCTCCTGTAATTGATGCCCTTCCAGTACGTACTTTTTTCCTGAATTTCACTTTCCCAGGTGCATTACCCTACACTTTTTGGTGTTAAACTTTAACTGCCAATTTCTGGACCATTCTTCCAGTTTTCTGAGGTCAGCTTCCATACCTGAGGCCCCCTTCTGTGTGTCTGCCCTGTTGTAGACCTTTGTATTGTCTGTGAATAGGCAAACCTTCCCCTCCGGTTCATTGGTGGTGTCACTGATGAATATGTTGAAGAGGGCTGGACCCAGCACTAACCCTGTGAAACGCCACTGGTCACACCTCCCTTCCTTGATAATGACCCATTGACCAGAACTCTTTCTGAAGCCAGTTTTTAATCCAGTTGACTATCATCTGACCGACTCCTGTGTGTTCTAATTTGTTAGCCAGTCTTCTGTGGGAAATGGTGTCAAAGGCTTTGCTGAAGTCCAGATACACCACATCCACCGTCCCACCCTGGTCTACTGTTCTGGTAACCCAATCAAAGAAATCAATCATGTTTGTTTGGCACGAGCACCTGCTATGAAGCCATGCTGCTTGGGGTCGAGTTTTCCACTTTTCTTTAGGTAGTCTACTATTCTCTCCTTTAGTAATGCCTCCATAATTTTTCACACTACAGAGGTCAGGCTAACTGGGCGGTAGTTTCCTGTCTCCTCTTTGCTTCCACTTTTGTGCAAGGGCAGTACTGTTGCCCTTTTCCAATCCTGAGGTACCTTGCTGCTTTCCATGGATTTTATTGAACAGCTCAGTTAGTGGTGCAGCAGTTTCCTCCCGCAGCTCTTTTAGTACTCTAGGGTGGATTCCATCCGGCCCCATGGCTTTATCCACCTTAAGTTTGCTTAGCTCTTCTAAGACCCTCTCCTTCGTGAAGGGGCTTGTGTCTGCCCCTGTACTATTATATTTCATCTTACTTAGTGGAGGTCCTTTACCACTATCTTCTATTATGAAGACTGAGCAGAAGAATTTGTTTAACAACTCTGCTTTGTCTTTGTCTTTCTCTAGTAGCTGGCCCTACTTTGTTGGTACTCTTTCTCTTTTCTCGTATATACCTATAGAAAATTTTATGAACATATGAAGAAGCCAGCGTAAGAAGGCCATTTGGTCTATCAAGTCTGCTCGTATTGCAGGGTCCACAGCTTGAGCTAATGTCCCTGCCCTCCCTCCCCACTCCTCCCATCCTCCCTCCCCATGATCCTTACCTTGCCCCTTTGCCTATCACAGCCTCTCTTAAAGCTGCCCACTGTCTTCAATGACATGACCTCTTCTGTCGGCGTACTTCAAGTGTCCACCGCCCTCTCTATGAAGAAGTGCTTCCTGACCTTCCTCCTAAACCTCCCACTCTCCAGCTTAAGACTGTGCCCCCTCGTGTTATGGTTGCCACTCAGCTTAAAGACACTCTCCTTATCAACCTTATTTATCCCTTTTCAAGTACTTGAAGGTCCCAGTCATGTCCGCTCTCTCTCTCCTGTCTTCCAGGGAGTACATGTTCAGTGCCCACAACCTCTCCTCATATGCCTTATCCTGCTGACCCACTGTCATCTTTGTAGCCCTCCTCTGGACCCTCTCCAGCAGTTTAATGTCCTTTTTGTGATTTGGGCACCAGTACTTAATGATATACTGTAGATGCGGCCTTACCAGTGACCTGTACAAGGGCAGAATGACCTCCTCTCTCTACTACTGATCCCCCTAGATATGCAACCCAGCATCTTGTTTGCCTTTGCTGCTGCTTTCTTGCACTGGGTGGTGGAGTGCTTCAGGTCACTAGTGATCATCACTCACAGGTCCTTCCCCTCCTCCTTTGATAAAGATACTTGGACTCCTCCCAGGTAGTACTCTGTCCTGGGATTCTTGGCTCCAATATGCATAACTTTGCATTTCTTAGCATTGAAGCAGGTTTTTGATGTTGCTCACTGCTGGCACATGTTTGTCTGCAGAAATGGTGGCTGGCTGTAGTGAGTCCATGGTGGTTGGTAGTCTAGGCCGCTCCATGCTACTCGGCCCTTCCTTGGCTGTCTCTGATGCTCTTTTGAAATTTAGATGCGACTGATTTTCCTCAATTTGTTTTGCTGAGGCCATCAAGTTATATTATTTCCTTTACTATTTAAGCAGATATTGATTGAATAAAAGGAGGATGGTGCAGATATTCATATGATGGGGCCAGGAGCTCTGGAACTAGATGACCACCTTCCTCCTAGGCTTAGCCACAACCCCCGGCATTTAGTTTATGATGCTGTGAAATTCAGAATCACAGCCTCTTATAATGGCCAGCAGTACCCATCCCGTGGTCCACATGGGGACCTCAAAGAGCCCTCCAGGGCACTCTTCTTGGGTCTTGGCACCTGGGGTCATCAGAGAACCCTCCAGGGTACTGTTCTACGAGTCTTGGCACCTGAGGGCACCAGAGTGCCCTCCAGGACACTGTTGCCTCCTTTGGGGTGGTGATACTGTAACATAAAATTCCTATTTGGGACATCCTTGCAGCAACTGGGGCATCAAAGAGCCCTCATGGGAGGATGATGTGGTACCGGAGGACTTGAGGAGGGTGGCTGTGATTCCCCTTCACAAAAGTGGGAGCAAGACAGAGGCAGGAAACTACAGGCCTGTCAGTTTGACCTCAGTGGTAGTGAAAATGATGGAATCACTTCTGAAGGAAAATACTGTTGAGCAGCTAGAGGCCAGTGGGGCATAGGACCCAAGGCAGCATGGATCCACAGCAGGAAGGTCATGTCAGACAAATCTAATTGATCTCCTTGACTGGGTGACCAAAGTAGTAGACCAGGGAGGGGCTGTGGACATGGTCTTTCTAGACTTTAGTAAAGCATTTGACGCAGTCCTGCACAAAAGATTAATAAATAAATTAGCCAGTCTGGGAGAGGGTCCCAGGGTGGTAGCCTGGGTAAAACACTGGCTGGACAACAGGACACAGAGGGTAATAGTAAATGGAGTCCACAGTGAAGAAGGGGGGTTACTAATGGGGTACCGCAGGGTTCAGTACTGAGGCCGGTCCTGTTTAATGTCTTTATAAGTGATATTGCAGAGGGACTGTAAGGGAAAGTATGTCTCTTTGCAGATGACACAAAGATCTGCAACAGGGTTGATACACAAGGTGGGGTGGAAAGGATGAAAAGGGACTTGGCAAGGTTGGAGGAATGGTCAAATGTATGGCAGCTGAGATTCAGCACAAAGAAGTGCAAAGTAATGCACCTGGGAAACAAAAACCCAGGGGAAGAGTACACAATGGGGGGTGAGATACTGACAACAGCAAAAATGGAAAGGGACCTGGGAGTTGTCATATCAGATGACCTACAGGTGGGCCAGCAATGTGAGACTGCAGTAAGGAGGGCTGGGGGGATACTGGGATGCATAGGGAGAGGCATCACCAGTAGAAAACAGGAAATTGTTGGCCCTCTGTACAGACAGTTGGTAAGACCACATCTAGAGTACTGTGTACAGTTCTGGAGACCCCATCTGTGCAAAGACATAGACAGGGTGGAGGCTGTCCAGAGGAGGGCAACCAAAATGGTGCAGGGTCTGCACCAGAAGAGCTATGAAGAAAGACTAAAGGAGTTTAAGATGTATAGCCACGAGGAAAGGAGGGAGAGGGGGGACATGATAGAAACTTTCAAATACCTCAAGGGAATCAACAAAGTCCAAGAGGTAGCATCTTTCAGAAAAACATGTGTGCAAGAACAAGGGGGCACAATTTGAAGATAGAGGGGGGATGGCTCAGAGGTAATGTGAGGACGTATTTCTTCACAGAGAGGGTTGTAGATGCATGGAACAGCCTTCCTGAGGAGGTCATAGAGTCAAAATCTGTGGGGAATTCAAGAATGCATGGGGCAGACGTAAGGCAATTCTAGTGGGGGGGTAGGAGGAAGTAAGCTGTTGGTTAACTAGGATCTGCAGCTTATCTGTTAGGTTGGGAAATGAGCAGACTAGGTGGGCCAAGCGGTCCTTATCTGCCATCAGATTCGATGTTTCCAGGGCACCCTTCTGTTGGTCTTGGCACTTGGCAGCATCATAGAGCCCTCCAGGGTGCTCTTCTATTGATCTTGGCACCTGGGAACATTAAAGAGCCATTCAGGACATTCTTACACCCTGGGGCGTGGTGGCACTGTAACCTAAATCCATATTCTGCTCATCCTTGCAGCACCTGGGGGGCATTAAAGAGCCCTCCAGGGAATTCCTCTATGGGTCTTGGCACCTGGGGGCTACTGTTGCACCATGGGCCGGCGTAAATGGCTTTAAAAAAAAAAGAATTGACATCACGTGACTACTGCATGGCCTAGAGATGCGTCTCGACTAGGCTCCACTCCCCGGCTCACAATTTACTGAAAATTCTACAAAATCTGTGCAAAATTGCAATAGAAAACCCCACAAGTTGTTGTACCTACCATCATGGATGAGTATGTAGTCCCGTTCGACGGTAAAGCGCAATATGCGAACTAGAAAAATGCAAAGAAGCAGACTCCGGGCTCTCAGTCTAGCACGTTGGGGCCTATTTCAATCTCGTCTACGGAGCTGGCTGCACTTGGGCGCGAGCTGAAGGACCAGCTTTTGGAGATGCTTGTTGTTAAGTTGGAGCGCCTAGAAGAAAAGATTGACTGCCGGCTGAATGCCTTAGACGCACAGGTTACTCAACATCAGGAACGACTTGAGGAGGTGGAGAATCGCATCTCAACTGCAGAGGATGCATTGACTCCATTACCAAAACCCCTGCAGCACTGGACAAAGAAGTGGCCCTGGATTACCAAGACAATTATCATCGGAGATCTGAACTGCAGCTCCGGGGCCTCCCTGAGGAGAAGGAGGGGGCCAATATTATCGAGTTTTGTGCTAAGAAGCTGCCTGAGTTTCTGGGCCTATCACCAAAGGGGGGGTCACTACAAGCTGGAACATGCACACCGAGCTGTGCAACCTAAGCCACCGGAGGGACAGCCACCACACCAAATAATCTTCAGGTTTCATAATTTCCAGGATCGCCAGGAAATGTGGATGGCCTACAGAAATGCCGCTAATCTTCAGTATGAGGGATCTTGATTGTATCTTGAGCAGGATCACTCACCACACATTGGCAAGAAGAGAAGGGCCTTCAATGAAGTAATTGCAGATTGCCAGAAGATAAAAGTGGAATGGTACATGCTTTTCCTGACTACGTTGAAAATACCCCACAAAGGTGCCACCTACAGTTTTAGGGAAGTAGACAAAGCAGCGTCTTTTGTAGCAGAGCTGAAAAGGAAAATTGGTTGAATCAGTTTTATTCCCTGGTACTGGCGAGGTTTTTCTCCAGCACTAATCTATTTATGAGCCACTGGCTGATTGATTGCTGAAGGGAGAAAAGGGGGCCCAAGGGCTTATCATCATCATCATCATCAAATCTTTATTTATTCAGGCGAACATCATTGAGCAAGGCTCATTTACAAGATGGACCTGATAAGGTCAAGGTTCAATAGTTGATACACAACAGATACATCATACACTTATATAAGACAGTTATACATACAGGGGAAAATAACGTTTATAAACACAGCGATGTACAGTAAATTCACATGATAAAAAATGGTTACAGGAAAGTTAAGCTAATATTTACAGTATGTACAGTATATACATATCCCAGTGGGGGCATGGCAGACACTCAACATAATGTAATACTAGGATGGTGAAGGTATTACTGGGTGCCATAAGATAAATTGTCTGTCTGGAAGAATATACATACATGGTTTGGAAGGAGATTTGTGAGATGACAATGCTAGCTCTAGTGGTAGCAATTGCATTTCTCTTTGAAGAAGACTGTACAGTGCTGTTTAAAGGATGCAAATGGAATGATATTGGACAGTTTTAGGGATTTTGTAGGGTGTTCCATGCTATAGCTAAGAATAGCTGATTGCTGCCCTCCCTAGCCTGGTGTTTGAATTTGGGCAATTTGAGCAGGATGATGTTGTTGCTTCTTGGGCATAGGAGCTAGGAGAGGTCTGGGTGAAGCAGTCCAGGATATAGTTTGGAAGTTTTTTTGACAACGCTCTGTAAATCCATAGTGCTGCATTTCTGTTCCTTCTGAGGTGAAGGGAAACCCACCCAACTGCTGCATAAAGAGAGCAATGATGAGTATTAGACGGCAGATCTGTAATGAACCTTATTGCTCTATGATATAAGGTATCCAACTTGTGATGGTAGGAGATGGGGCAGTGACTATAAAGGAAGTCTGCATAGTCAACAACTGATAGAAAAATGGCCTGGACTAACCTCATCTTTGAGTCTCTGTTTAGGAAGGGTCTAAATCTATAGAGAAGGCCAAGCCATTGGCTTAAGCTTTTTAACAGTTCTTCTAAATGATGAGTGAAGTCAAGTCTGTTGTCAATCCACACACCTAGGTATTTGAAGTTTTCTACATACTCCAGATTTTCTCCAAGTATAGTGCATAGCTGGGGGAGAATGATTGGAGAAGATGTGCTGGTGGAGCTTTGATTTGTGAACATCATTGCTTTAGTTTTCTTTGCATTTAACAGAAGCTTTTTCTCGAGTAACTGATATTGTAGCAAGGAGAATTCTGTTTGTAGGATTTCACGAGCAGCTGCAGGCGAAGGGTTGCTGACATACAGAACAGTGTCATCAGCAAAGAGGTGTACAGAGGAATTGGTAAGGGTTGAATCAATGTTATTTATATAAATGGCAAAAAGGATAGGACCCAGAATAGAACCTTGGGGGACTCCTCTTGACAGTGGTTTTAATGGGGATAGGTCACCTTCAGCTTTTACCTGCTGTGACCTACCGGTGAGATAGCATCTGAACCACTTAAGGGAGGATGGATCTAGGCCAATGGAGTACAGAGATGAAAGTAGTAGCTCGTTGTCCACAGTATCGAATGCTTTGCTCAGGTCCAGGAATACTGCACAGACATTATTATTTTTATTTAATTCGGATTGCCAGTCATTTGTGACCTTGGCTAGTGCAGTGATAGTGCTATGCTTGGCCCTGAATCCAGATTGAGCTGGGTTTAGGAGGTTAGCATTGTCAAGATACTCCCTTAACTGATTACTCACTAATTTCTCCAGCATCTTGGATAGCACTGGTAGAATGGAAATGGGCCTGTAATTATTAAGATCCATAGGGTCCCTGATTTTAGAAGGAACCACTTGGGCTATCTTCCACAGTGTGGGAATAGAGCCAGAGTTTGGGGATAGGTTAAAGAGGTGTGTTAGGGGACTGCAAGTACATGGCATGCAATCTTTAGAAAGTAGGGGTCCAGAGAGTCTGCCCCTGCGCTTTTTTTGGTATCCAGTTGCCATAATAGATCCTCTACTTGTTTCAACAGTATAGATTTGAAGCTGAAGGAAGAGTCAACTCTCTGATCACCAGTGTAATGGGAGCTTAATTGTTCCCTCAGCAGGTTAGCTGGAGAGGTGTCAAAGGCAAGACCAGCTGTTGTGAAGTGGTTATTGAAGAATTTCCATTTTGAAAGTGATAGGGCCATAACTGTTGTGTAATTAAGTTGGAAGGGGGGTGTTAGCATCCTGCCCCACCATACCCTTGATGGTGCCCCAAAACCTAGCAGGATTATGGTAGGAAGAGTCAAGTTCGGCCAAGTAGAAGGCAGCCTTTGCATCCCTAACTTTCTTGGTGCATCTATTCCTGGCTTTCCTAAAGATCATCCTGTCATTTGCATTCTTGGTTTTTCTTGCCATTTTCCAGAGTTTGTCTCTCTCCAGCAGTGCAGCTTTGAGGTCAGCTGTAAACAACGACAGGATTTGTTTTTATTGGATACTAGAGATTGGGGCATGGGTGTTAAGGGCATTTATTATAATGTTATCTAGCACCTGCTGAGCTTTTCAACAGAATGGGCAAGATAAAACTCTTGCCAGTGTGGCGAGTAAGCTAGATCATGCAAATATCCTTCAATATTGATGTTTTTCTTGGATCTCCTCATGAGGAATTTTGCAGGGCTTGTTATTATGCTGGTGGATCTTACCCCTGCGATGGGGCAGTGATCACTTATATCGTAGAGAGGCACTCCAGCGTGTGTGAATAGATGTGGTTTATTCACTAGCATGATATCAAGTAGTGTGCTGTTATTACTATTCCTTGCATTAATTCTTGTTGGTTCATTAATTAGCTGTGTGAACCCACATGTATCACAGAATGATACCAGAGGTGCAGCTTCCTGGGTAAGCCAGTTGAAATTCAGGTCACCTAGAATAATGACTTCTTCAGTGCTGGGTTTGAGCAGGTTCCCCAGATGGGATAAGAGCTTGTGTTCAGCAGAGGGGGGTCTGTAGCAACCAACTGCAAAAGCTGCTGTATTGGGAGAGAGACTTTTGAGGATAGGCATTCAAACTCCTTGGGCATAGATGTTGCAGCAATATAGGATACAGCTATACCGGATGTTGCATATATGGCTACTCCACCTCCCTTCTTTGGCGATCAGCTCTGAATAGCTAGTAGTTAGGTAGGTTAACATCCCTGTCTGCTGTGGTGGGTTTGAGCCATGTCTCAGATACACCACAAGAAAGTCTGGCAAGGTATGGGCAACCCAGGCTTGTATCAGTGTGAGTTTTCAGCAGACTGCATACATTAATATGCAGAAACTGAGGCCTTTAATTGAGGTTAGGTCTGATGGAGAGGTGATACATTCAGGGGTCCAGGGTTGATTCCACATTACCAATACAGAGTAATAGAAAGAGTAGGAGTTTAGTGAGGGCTGCCAGTGGTAGGGAGAGGGGGCTGTCTTTGGTCCTCCTTCTTTTATTCTGTTGCCACTCTTTTGGGTGCTCCTGTGGTTTAAGAGATTGTGTCGAGACACCAAATAGCAGTTTGGTGGTTAGGCTTAGGGGATCTGTATATCCAGCAGTGGAGCCTTGGTTGAAATACATGTGTGGTGGTATGTGTTCTTTGGTGATCCACCACTGTAGTCGATGCAGCAATGGTAGAGCATATGTGAGGGTTTGAGCGTCAGCCAAGGGATGGTTCAGAGAGACTGGGCAGATGGATCACCCTAGTTTGTGTGACAGGGACATCTTCTTTGTGGAACCCCATGGCTGACAGTGAAGGAGTATCAAGTAAACTCCCCATTATGAGAGATATTGGTAGTTGGCTGTCGGGGGTAGTAAAGTTGCTGATTGGTTGGATCAGCAAGCCTAAATACAGCCTGCCACACAGTGAATCAAACAAATGAGCCCACTTATAGCTACCAAAACAGGTTTCAAAATCCCAACAGCCCCAAACAATACCCTGCTAGCCCCTTAATAGTAAGAAAGAAAATAAATAACCTTCTACCAAGTAGAATCCACAAGAAACAATGTAAAACAACAATAAGGTATTGTACTGTAGATCTGATTCTGTCCCCCTTCTAGTTCCTTCTGAGAAGCCAAAGCACTGAGTTCCAAACTCTGTGATTTCCCTTGTGCTGCTTTCAAAATTAGACAGTTTCAAACTCTGTGACTTCCCTTGTGCTGCTTTCAAAATCAAACAGTTCCAAACTCTGTGTGACTTCCCTTGTGCTGCTTTCAAAATCAAACGGTTCCAAACTCTGTGACTTCCCTTGTGCTGCTTTCAAAATCAGACAGTTCCAAACTCTGTGACTTCCCTTGTGCTGCTTTCAAAATCAGACAGTTCCAAACTCTGTGACTTCCCTTGTGCTGCTTATGACCAGAAGAAAGCCTTGATAGTTAATTGCCTGCCTGGGAGGCCTCACCGGGAACACTGTAGCTTGTTCTCCCGCTGCCTATGTGGAGATAACCCCTGCAGAACTGATGTCATGCCTCTGTTTGGCTTTTTCGCTATTAACTCGGGTAGAGAAAAGGCTCCACAAAGTGAACTGGCTGAATGACTGTTTGTGTCTTGAACTGGATGGGCCTAGTAAAAATGTGTCAGTCACCAGCCTCTGAGATGGTGTAAGGGGAAGCTCACCTATCTTGCTGTCACCGCACCGATAGCTGAGAGTGTGGAGAGGGCCTGCGCATTGGTTTTGAATTACGGAGCCTGACCTCCACTGGCTAAGGTAACCAGTTTCCTTTTATGACTCAAAACATGAGCCAGTGATGCTACTAGAAGGCGGGAGGAGGGCTCTTTATGCATTTTCTAGTGTTCTTAGGAAATTCTGGCTGGAGGAGGTAGGGGTGAGCTCGAGAGCCCACCGAACATTGGAGTCTGAACTTATGCAAGAACCAGAGACTGGGGCTTACTCCTTGATCAGATCAATGTTGACTGGTGAATGATAAATGGAGGTGTAATAAAATTGGGCACACGAGCCGTGGTATAATATGGGCATGAAAGTCAGGATGTTTGTTGAGCCGTCAGGGGATGTGTGTTTGGAGCAGACATCACAATACCAATTAGGAGAACGTTTTATTGGGATAGTACATACCTGCTTCTTTGTGAGGATGTTGAATGGACACGGATATTGGGGGTGTAAATAGTTTTGATATAACAGTTGAGTGTTGTATGTTTTGATTGTTTGTTCATATATACCAGGTTCCGTACATTATCAAAGGCAAAATGCTATGTGGGGGAATATATGTGGCTGGCAATGACTGAAAGATCCTTAAAAGGGCTATGGAGGGATGATATATGTGTAGACCATGACGGCTAGCAAAGAAAGAATAAATATTGTATTGTGGAATGTAAAGGGGTTCTCCTCCCCAATTAAGAGGACGTGTGTCCTTAAGGCTTTAAAGAGAGTGCATGCTCAAGTGGCCCTACTCCAGGAGACTCACCTTACCCCTCTGAGCACCAGAAGCTGGTACGGAATTGGGTGGGGGTGTGCTATGCTGCCTTCTGTTCCTCGCACAAGAGGGAAGTAGCGGTCCTAGTGCATAAACTCCTGCCCTTTAAGCTATCTAGAGTGGTACAGGATACCGGAGAGGGGAGATGCATCATTGTGGAAGGGACAGTACATGGCACGTGTATCAACTTAGGGAGCGTCTGTGCATCAGTAATATTTGATCCAGCCTACTATAGCACTATATTAAGCTTATTAATGAGAAAGCAGTTCATAGGGCTGGTAATGGGGGGAGGCTTCAACTGCACACCAGATCCACCTTTGGATCATTTGGAAGGTAAGGGCAGGAGAAGTGGATGTATGAGACGTTGGAGGGAAGGAATGGTAGATCTTGGATTATTTGATGCCTGGAGATCAACAAACCCCACTCAGCGAGAGTATACATTCTTTTCCAACCCTCAGAAGTCATGGACTAGAACTGATCATATACATATGCATATACATACACGAGTCATGGTATGCTAAATTAGTCAACATTAAACATGGACCGATACATGTATCAGACTATGCCATGGTTGTATCCACAATCGAGTTAGATTTGGATCAGACAAAAACTTCCACTTGGTGCTTCCCCTATATATCTATTGGGATCTCAGGAATTCAGAATGTTCCTTAAGGATCAAATATCCTTGTACACTGACTTAAATAAAGAATTGGTACCATCCAGGTAGATATTTTGGGATGCAGGAAAGGCCTAATACCTAAGGGGGGGCTATTATTAGTTACTTGGCAAAATATAAAAAGGAAAAGCTGAAACGGCAAGAGGATCTTCGTATACAGATTAAGGACTTAGAGCTGTAGAGTGGCTGGGGGGAAAGGGGAGAGGTACTCCAAATGCTGGTAGTATCCAGAGAAGCATTAAATAACATACTCTCGGAGGGAAGCCCACAGATAATACTTTTGTCTTAAGCACACATTTTATGAATGGGGCAATAAGCCGGGGCCATTACTGGTGAATCTGATGAGGGGTAGAAAGGGGACATCACGATTGCTTGAGGTGAGGGATAAGGTGGGATCCTTACTTAAAGACCCCAACAGGATAAAAGAAAGGTTTGCCCAGTTCTGTCAGGAGCTGTATCGAGCGGAATATTGGGGCACCTTAGAAAAGGCAAAGGACTTTCTGGATTGGGTTAAAATACCTAAACTTTCCTCCAAGCAACAAGGAGAGATGGGTGGGGAAATCTCTAAGGCAGAAATTAGGTTGGCAATACAGCACATGAAAGTGGGAAAAGCGAGTGACTCTGATGGCCTACCTATAGAATTCTATAGGGTGGCAGGGGAAGGAGTGGTAACTCATCTGTGGGAGGTCTTTTGGGAGGTGGGGGATGGGCATCCCTTGCCGATGTCTATGGGAGAAGCAGCCATTTGTGTGATACCGAAGCCTGGGAGGGATCCACGGGATTGCGTTTCGTTCTGACCAATCTCTTTGCTCAATGCCGATGCCAAGATATGTGCCAAGGTCTTGGTGTCACAGTTGAACATGGCGCTTCAGACCTCAGTGCATCCGGATCAGACCGGTTTTATACAGGGCAGGCACTCCTACCACAATGTCAGGAATGTCCTTAACATGATACGGGGGGTCTTCTCGGCGCCGGGGACTAGCAGCAGTGTTGTCCCTGGATGCTGAGAAGGCCTTCGGTAGAATTGAGTGGGAATACCTGTCCGAGGTATTAGACAGATTTGGGCTGGGGGGGGGGAATTTTTGGAACTGGTGAGA
Organism: Neoceratodus forsteri; assembly: GCA_016271365.2. Taxonomy (NCBI): domain Eukaryota; kingdom Metazoa; phylum Chordata; order Ceratodontiformes; family Ceratodontidae; genus Neoceratodus; species Neoceratodus forsteri. The sequence continues at coordinate 349,602,844 of CM057452.1, read as the reverse complement.
GTGCTGTATGCTTCCCCATGGGCTTTGGTGCTAAGGAATGGCTCACTCTTGGAATGCTTCCCCTTATTCAGGCGCACAAGGCAGGGATGCCCCTTATCCCCACTGCTCTTTGCTTTAGCGATCGGGCCGCTGGCAATAGCTATACGGGGTGACCTGGGTGTACAGGGAATTCGGGGGGGGGGGCAGTGGGATGCAACATTAACTGTCCCTATATGCGGACAACATGATAGTATACCTAGGAGATCCGGAACACTCGGTGCTACCTCTCCTGTCCCTTATATCGAAATTTGCCAGCTTATTGGGCTATAAAATTAATATGGATAAGTCGGAGAGTCTTTCATTGTACAGGAGCAGCACCCTGCCCCAGGTAAAGTGGGGTCTAAGGATGGTAGGCACCTCATTTAAATATCTGGGAATAAATATAGGGAAAAATATTGCAGATTTGCACCACTTAATTTATACCCCTATGATTAAGAACCTATCTGAGGAACTTAAGAGGTGGCAGGCCCTCCCCCTGTCGTAGTTTGGCCGCATCAGTCTAATTAAAATGAATGTGCTACCCTGGATACTTTACTTGCTACAGATGGTTCCTATGGGACTGACTAAACAGGATATTAAGAAACTGGAGAAGGCTTTCTCCAGTTTCATGTGGCAGGGTAGGAGGGCTAGGACCAGCCTAAGAAGATTAAAAACAGATACACAGGGTGGGAGTCTGAAGTTTCCAGACCTGAGGAATTACTTTTTGGCAGCGCAAATAAGATACATAAGAAACATAGAAACAGAGATTTTGATGGCAGATAAGGACCGCTTGGCCCACCTAGTCTGCCCATTTCCCTATCTACAGGATAAGCCGCACATCCTAGTCAAACTACAGCCTATTTTTTTCCTACCCTCCACTAGAATTGCCTTATGTCTGTCCCATTTATTCTTGAATTCTTCCACAGTTTTAGACCCCACAACCTCCTCAGGAAGGCTGTTCCATGCATCCACTACCCTCTCTGTGAAAAAATACTTCCTCACATTGCCCCTGAACCGCCCCCCCATCTTTAAATTGTGTCCCCTTGTTCTTGCATGTCTCTTTTTCTGAAAGATGCTACCCTCTTGGACTTTGTTAATTTCACTGTGGTACTTAAATGTTTCTATCATGTCCTCCCTCTCCCTCGTTTCCTCAAGGGTATACATATTAAGCTCTTTTAGTCTCCTCATATGGCTTCTCTTGCAGAACCCTGCACCATTCTAGTTGCCCTCCTCTGGACTGCCTCTATCCTGTCTATGTCCTTGCGGAGATGGGGTCTCCAGAACTGGACGCAGTACTCCAGATGGGGTCTCACCAACTGTCTGTACAGAGGGATAACAACTTCCTGTTTTCTGCTGGTGATGCCTCTCCCTGTGCATCCCAGTATACCCCCAGTTCTCCCTACTGCCTTCTCACATTACTTGCTAACCTTAAGGTCATCTGATATGATTACCTCCAGGTCCCTTTCCTTTTTGTTACTACCCCCATTGTGTAATCCCCCTGGGTTTTGTTTACCAGGTGCATTTTTTGCAGTTCTTTGCATTGAATCTTAGCTGCCATACTTCTGACGATTCCTCAACCTTGCCAAGTCCCTTATCCTTTCCGCCTCCTTGTGTATCAACCCTATTGCAGATCTTTGTTCATCTGCAGAAGGCATACTTTTCCTTCAGTCCCTCTGCAATGTCACTTATAAAGACATTAAAAAGGACTGGACCCAGTACTGAACCCTGCGGTACCCCACTAGTAACCCCTCTTTCTTCAGAGTGGACTCCATTTACAATTACCTTCTGTGTCCTGTTGTCCAGCCAATGTTTTACCCAGACTACCACCCTAGGACTCAGTCCCAGGCTGGTTTGATTTGACTATTAATCTTTTGTGTGGGACTGAGTCAGATGCCTTGCTAAAGTCTAGGTAGGCCATGTCCACAGCCCCTCCCTGGTCTACTACTTTGGTCACCCAGTCAAAGAAATCAATTAGATTCGTCTGACATGACCTTCCTGCTGTGAACCCATGCTGCCTTGGGTCCTGTGCCCCACTGGCCTCTAGGTACTCAACAATTCTTTCCTTCAGAAGTGATTCCATCACTTTCCCTACCACAGAGGTCAAACTGGCAGGTCTGTAGTTTCCTGCCTCTGTCTTGGTCCCACTTTTGTGAAAGGGAATCACATCTGCCTTTCTCCAGTCCTTGGGTACCACACCATTCTCCCATGATTTTTTTAAAAAGGGTAGTCGGTGGTTTCACTAGTTCTCCCCTTAATTCTTTTAGAATTGTGGGTTGAATTCCGTCAGGCCCCATTGCTTTGTCCACCTTCAGTTTTAGGAGTTCTTTCAGAACCCTTTCTTCTGTGAAAGGACTGGGATTGACCCCCATCCAAAGTGCTTCTGTTAATTGGATTAGGCACCCCCCTCTCCTCTTTTGTGAATACTGAGCAGAAATATTCGTTCAGTATCCCTTCTTTTTCACTATCCCCCTCTGCCCACCCACCGTTCATTCTGTTCAGCCTCACTATCCCTCCCTTTGACTTTCTACGCTCTCTGATGTGCCTATAAAAGGTTTTATCCCCCTTCTTAACCGAGTTGGCTATCCTTTCCTCAGTTTGGGCCTTTGCTGTTCCGACTTCCCTCCCTGCTTCCTTCTGCCTTAACTGGTACAGCTGTCTGTCCTGCTCCTTCTGTGTTTCCTTATACTTTCCTGAATGCTATCTTTTTCCCCCTGACTTTCCCCACCCCCTCTTTTGAGAACCATAGTGGCTTTTTCTTTTGTTTTGATTTATTTGCTTCACACAAAGGCTTGTTGCCTCTGTGATGGCAGTTTTGATGATTCCCCATTGTTGCTCCATCCCTCCTTCTAGCCTGTTTGCTAGTGCTTTTCTGAGGCACTCTCCCATCTTGCCAAAGTCAGCCCTCCTGTTTAACGTGAACCACACTGTTTGATGGTCACTTGTTCCTAGATGGCAACCTACTTCTAGGTCTGAGATCCTCTCACTGTCCCCATTTGAGAGTACAAGGTCTAAGATTGCTCCCTCACGAGTGGGTTCTGAAACTAGCTGTCTGAGGCATGCCACTTGTAGGGCATCAAGAATGGCCCTGCTCCTGGATGCAGCTGCAGCAGGTGTGCTCCAGTTAACATTTGGCACATTCAGGTCTCCCATCAACAGTATCTCCCCCTTTCTCTGCCATCCTAAGAATGCCTTCTATCATATCTTTGTCCATTCCCTCCCGCTAACCTGGGGGTCTGTATACAACCCCTGTGTGGATTGTGATGCCACTTCCAGTCTCCAAGGTGACCCACAGTGCTTCCTCTCCTCCCTGTTTACTCTTTTGTTCAGTTGCTTTTATCACTTCCTTTACATAGAGAGCTGCTCCTCCCCCTCTTCTCCCCTCCCTGTCTCTCCTGTAGGTTACGTACCCTGGTATGTTAACATCCCAGTCGTGGTTCTCTGTGTACCATGTTTCTGTGACTAGATATTCAGACCACCTGAAGCGAGTTGGTTAGATCTCGAAGAGGTGGGGGCGCAGGGGCGACTGTCAGCCTACTTGACCAGAGGCAGGCAGAGAATTGTTGTCTCTCTTTCTCACCAAAATCCTCTAGCCCTGCAGGTGTTAAGCAGCTGGCAACAGATTAAAAATATGCTGGGAGCCAAGGAGGAGGAACCCAATCTGCTGCCCTTAGACAGGAACCCCTTTTTCAGACCCAGCATGGAAGATCTCGTATTCAGCAAGTGGGCAGGCAGGGGCATCTCATGTGTTCATGACCTATATAGAGGAGGAAGTCTGTGCTCCTTTCAGGAATTTAAGGAGGCACTGGGAGTCCCAAATAGCCTCTTATTCAGATTTATCCAGGCGAGAGATTATGCCAAGTCAATAAGGGGAGAGGGTATATCATCTCTGGAACACCTCGAAACCCTAATATGCAGAGCTAAAAGAGACTCTAAGAGTGTCACTAGAAATGCTACTCAGCTTCTTAGAATGAGTATGTGTGATGTGACTTCCAGCATGAGGAAACTATGGGAGAGAGACCTGGGATTGCAAATTACTGAATAGAATTGGGTCCTTGTGCTGGAGTCACACATGGGCCTGCTCTCCTGTAACAGATTTAAAGAGTAGGCATACAAATTCATACATAGGCTATACTGCCCCCCAGTGGTTGCCCATCGATTTAAACCGGAGATTTCAGAGACTTGTGGTAGATGCAAAGGGGACAGAGATACATTCTGTCACTGCTTCCGGACATGCCCAAGCCTTAAAACATACTGGGAGGGAGTGAGCCATGAATTAAGTCTACTTAGCAGCTCTGAGGTCCCGATTACACTCTTGGGTCTTCTGTTTGGGGTAGAGGAAGCAGATGGGGGAGAGTGGATACTTCAGAGGAGATGGATCCGGATCCTCCTCCTACTAGCTAGACAGGCTATACTGAACACGTGGGTCTCAGGGGAGGTCCCCACTGTATCCCAATGGCACACCCTGATAGTGAAAGCCCTGGCCTTTGAAAGGAGGTCATACCAGATAAGGGAAAGAATTTGCAACTTCACAAATATCTGGGGAACATATGTGAGTTCACTACGGGTAAATGAGGTGTTAGTAATATACTTGGGAGAATGACGGATGGAGCCTGTCGACCTTATTTTAATCGCCCCCTGGATAGGAATGAAATATTGTGTATAGAACTATTCACCCACTGAGGATTATATGTTTTGAGCTGTGCCTTGATTATACATCCTATTTATTTTCCTGGACCTTTGTAAATAGTTTGATGAAATTTATGTGACTCTGTAATGCTGATACATTGATTTCTGAAGTTTCAATAAAAAAAAAGTTAAAAAAAGAAGAATTTATGGATTCCCAGTCTGCTTTTATGTCACCAAAACACAACAGAGTCTTAGAGGGAGTTCCTAGTGCTGGTGGAAAGCACACATCAGAGGGTTCTTCTCATTTGCAGTAGTCCTGTCAAAGGGGAGAGATAAAAAAAGGTAAAGCTGCTCGGCCATCAGAAAGGCACGGAAGGGATAGGGAAAACATCAGGGTATCCAGTAGGGGGAACCGTGATCCCGGTAATGGCAACTATACAAATAAAAGTGCCTCAGAACAAGGTCGGAGTAGGGAAACAAGGGACCCACCTGGAAACTGTGTTGTGGGGGCCCTAGCACTGATATGATGATAGTGATATGTGTAGTGTACAAACTGTAGCTTTTGCACAATACATATTCAACCATACGGTGAGAACATTCATTACGTTAAGGAAGTAGTTCCAGGGGCCGGCCCGTTGGTGCAGCAGTAGTGCTACTGCTCATGATGTTGGCAACCCCGGTTTGGAAGCAAGATGAGTCATCAGGTGCTGGCTAGGGAGCGGAGGATTGAGCGTCCCAGAGGATGCTCTCCTTCTCCAGGGAGGGAGGTTGGTGTGCTTTGTTGCAGTACTGCCACCTAGGTGACCACAGGCGGCAGTACAAGTGGAGCTGCAAAGGGTGGGCAAACACCCTCGACTGCGGATGTAGGCATGCTAGAGTGCAGATGTTTGCTCCAGTCCTGGCGCAAGAGGTGCCTGGGGGATGGGGAACAGAAAAATGGGGGGGGGGCCCTTAGCCTACGGAATGAAGCCTCCTATCCTCGCAGGTCCGCACCTGCTTCCTGGGCTCCTGACCTACACCTGAGCTAAAGCTGCCTCCAGGCTTGGGGAAACAGGGGGAGGGGGCAAACTGTGGGGCACTGTAGGGTTGGAAGATAAGTCCCAGGGATCGTCGAGAGAGAGGCTGATAGCACAGGTTGGGGTCTGTGGCGCATAAAGCATAGTAAATAAAAAGGAAAAGCAATTCCTTTACTAGTATTAGTGCAATAATGATACTTAATTTTTGGAGGTTTTAGTCACATTGGTTAAAAATATAAATAAAGAAAATATCAATGGCTAAGTTCAACGCCCCACTCAGGCAAAGTCCTTCCTTTCCCAATACCCTTTCATAATACTGTGCTTGTGAACTATCAGGATGTAAAGGGAGAAAGATTTACACTTTCAGGAAATGGTTATTAGTAATCAAGACTCAGCTGGTTCCCTGTAGATTGGTGTACCTTTACTGGGATCTTGAGCTTACCTTGTCACTTTGTGTTATTTATTGCATTTCCTGTTGATGTTAACTGTACTTAACCTGCCCGCTGTATTTCTAATGTGCACTACGTGTCTGTAATTTAATTGTATTGTATGATATGAGAGGTATTATAGATTCTGTTCACTATTTTTCTGTAATTCGGGAAGGGAAAATTGTTTAACCAGGAGTAGCACACTAAGACGAAGCTTGTTTCCAGATGCGACCTGAGAGCATAAGGAAGTTACGTGATTTGCTCAGGATCACACAGTTTGCACCTAGGCTGGATCGCCCCTGAAAAAGGGACCGTCATGGTCTCAGTGTACCTACCCAGTTACCAAAAGTTAAATAATAAATCAAGTCACTGCATTGTTTAAGCTAGAAGTCTGAAACCCTGTAAAATTGTGGCTAATTCCATTTTAACCAAATGGCAAAACTCTTGGCTAGGTCTTAATTTTGATCTACAGACTGTCGAGTTTACCAAATAAAGTAAACTTTTAAATCATACTCTGAGTCTCTGTGATTTTCTTTATATATAAAGAAATAATAAAGAAAATAATCTAATTTGGGGTGTATATCATAGCCATACCTTTGGCCTGCAGTTTGGTGTATAAGGGGCAAGGCTGGGCTGGCCAGTCTGCTGTAGCACCTCCCAAGTATAGCAGCAAAGTTGTGGGCCATGCGACTGGCAAGAAATCCTTACAAACTTTGGTTCGTGTAAACTAACAGTTTTTAACTCATTGAGTCCAGTAGACACCATATGGTGTCTAACCATCCATTACAGAACCTGACCCAAAATGGACACCAGGACTCAATGAGTTTTAACAGTGCAAACAATATATATGTTCACCTCTGTTGTAAACTGTATTGGGAGAAGGGCTTATGCTATTTTATTTAATTTCATTTTTCATTTCATTTTATTTCAGGGTTTAACCATTGGGAACTTTACTCATTTAAAATGGTGACCCACGGCAGATACATATATTACACAATAACACATATACACCTTAACAAATCAAAAGTACAAAAACATACAAATATAAGACTTAACAATAATTTACATAACAGCATACACACACATATAAACATATCTAATTATTGCACAGCAACTCTTTATCTGTCTTTGTATAGTATCCATAACCCATTGTTTGAAAAACCTCATTGATGGAGGTCTTCCATTCACAAGACAAAACCTTATTGGCAAACTATTCCATAATCAGGGAACCATATAACTAAAAAAAATGTTGACCTTTCAGTAGTTGACAATGGTACTACCAATTCCCTATATAATGCTTTCCTTAAGGTCGGATTTACACCCCTAACCATCAACCTTTCAAAAAGAAAGTGTGGAACATCCATCTGTACACTTTCATATGCAAAAACTATCTTATGGTATTTTCTCCTATCCATTAAGGAGAACCAATCTAATTTTTCATACATCATACAATATGATGTGTATCCCTTGGACACTGTAAAATTAATCTTGCTAACCTATTATAGAGAACCTCTAATTTTTGTAACTTAGCCTGACAGGCATGATCTTATAATATATCACTAAAATCTATTAAGGGAAAAGCTTGAGTTTCCACTATTTTCTGTAACAGAGTACTTCCGAAGATGTTTTTATTTCTGTATAACACCCCTATTCTCTTACCTAAGTCCACAGTCAGTTTGTCAACATGAAAGTTTCCAGCTGGCCCGGTGGCACTGAGGGTTGAGGCGCTGGACGCCACACCTCACGCCGGCGACCCAGGTTTGGGAATGAGCCCGGGTCATCGGGGGTCGGCAGGGGAGGACTAAGATTGAGCGTCCGTGGACAGCTCTCTTAGTCTTGGGGTGGGTTAGGGGATCTTCTGGTGCGCTGGTAACCCCTGATGGAGACTGGGGGCACTGCAGTGCACAGTGCAGAAGGCATGGGGATTGGGGCATTGGCAGATGTCTTCTGGATGCGTGCGGGAGCATGCACACGCCGGGCGGGATGTCATTGCACGTCCGTGCCTCAGGGGAGGAATCGAAAAGAAAATCCCTCTGCCCTCGGGTGAGGCAACGGTGATCTCTGGCAAGCCGACCCACCACACGCCCAACACTGGCTGACTTCTGGTTCTCCCTGAGTTCTGGGGGCCTCTCCGTGGGGTCAGGAGAGCCCCAGATCTCGCATACCCGATGTAGTTCCCGGAGCAGTTAGTTCAGGTGGGCGGTTGAGTGTGGCGACTGTCAAGGGAGACCCTGAGAGATGCCCCTAGGACAGGGTGCAGAAATAAAATATACAAAAAAAACATGAAAGTTTCCTGTTACTGAAGTATCGGTCCAGAACCCTAAGTATTTATACTGGGAAACTTGCTCTAATCTAACACCTCCTTCATCTATTAGAGCCAAATCAATATTATTTTTTATTTTGATGCAGACCCCAAAACCATACACTTTGTTTTAGAAATATTCATTTTTAATTTAGAACACCCAAAATAATCTTGTATGGTATTAAAACTTGCTTGCAATTGCACCTCAATGTCTTGGACAGTCCTAGCTGAAGTATATATTATTGTATCATCGGCATACAAATGGTATTCCAACCCATTAACTGCATCCCCAAGTTTATTCAAATATATTAGGAACAACAAAGGGCCCATCACTGAACACTGTGCCACCCCCTCGAACAACTGGAAGAGGATCAGAAGTAATGCCATTTACAGTTGTCACCGGAGATCTCCCTCCCAAATATGAGGCAAACCATTTCACTGCAGAGATAGAGAACCCCATATCCATCAACCTGAATAACAATATCTGGTGGTCAACCGTGTACTGCTAGTTTGGTTCCACCATCGCACCTCTCATTAGGGTGCCAGTGATTCGTGTTCAAATCCCGCTTGTATCACGGGGGCTGTACCCACCCCCCACTATAGATTCTAACTCCAGGGTGGGGGTGGGCGTCGGGAAGGGCAGTAAATCGGGATTTTGGCGCCCTGTTGACTGGCGCACTTGGACCGGCGCACAGATGTCCAGAAGGGTGCTAGTTTACTACTAGGGGTGGTGCATAGGAATGGGCTGACTAATGCCCTTACACATTCAGAATGTCTCCACAACAGGATTTTCTTGCACTGATACCAGGACACCCAGAGCTAGAACTATAGCTCACACGTTTTTACCTGGGAGGTGCTGAAGCAGGCTGGCCAGCCCAGCCGTGCTCTTTATATACCAAACTGCAGGCTAGAGGCATGGCTATGGTATACGGAGGAGGAGGCTTCATTGAAATCGGTAGGCAGTTTCAAGAGAGGCTGGGATAGGATAAGAGTAAAATAAGGATCAGGGGAGGGTCTGACAGAGGGGAAGGGTGGATTTGGGGGCAGGGTTCATAGGCTCATAGATTAAATACGAGTCATGTAGCTCTAGACATTATTATGACTCGCCACGTATCAGTGGGAAAAACTGGTTTTATTCTGACCTATGTGTTTGTTCAAAGCCTTTTTAAATGATTCCATACTAGGACATGTTACTGCATATTCTAGCAAGGCATTCCAAGAATTGACCACTCTTTGGCTGAACCATTTACTCCGTCTAGAGGTTCGATAGAATTCACCCTTCAGTTGTAAGCAATGGAACCTTCATGTTCTGTTATCATTTTCCTGTCCAACCCTGTTGATTCCCTTATAATGTCATTCTGGAAGGCCTTATACACGTAATAAAGGTCTCCTCTGAGCCTTTTATATGTGAGAGAATGTAATCCCAGTTCATTTAATCTATCCTCATATTTCTTTTCTTTTAGTGTATGAACCCTTTGGGTTACCTTTCTCTGAACCCTTTCCAAGAACTTACTGCTCCCCATGTTTTGTGGAGAACAAAAGGGTGCGCCATATTCCAGTACGGGCCTCACCAGTGATGAAAATAGGGGGATGAGCACTTCCCGATCTCTACTTCTGATATTTCTCAAGATGTTTCCCACGGTCCTGTTTCAGTAGCTTATGCTGAAAACCCTGCAATACAAGCAGACTAGATATACCTAATGGCTTATTCTGCTGGCTTCACTATATGTTCATATGTTTTTTAGATCCAAATTTACACACGGACAGAAAGCTGTAGTTATTGTTGCTAGTTATCATATACACACTTTTACTGTTAACTCAAAGCAGACAGACTTCTTGAGAATATTTTTTTTTGGGGGGGGGGGGAGTTCTGGGAACGGATTTCCGTCCATGAATGACATTATACAGCATGTCCTGACCACCACACTAGAACTGCCTCCTAATACTCCCCTCATGTTAGAGCGTGCTCACAGGTCCCTCGGGCCGAAACCAAAGGAGCAGTCAGCCAGGCCTCAATCCGTTATAATTAGGATGCTTCATTTTCAGTCAAAAGAATTGATTCTAGCAGTGGCCTGGAAGAAAAAAATGATCAAATATGGCAACCAATCAATCTTCTTTGAGCAAGATTTTTCTAATGCTCTGCATGTGAAGAGACAGATGGTCTGAGAGGTGATAAAACAACTCAGGGAGAAAAGGGACATTATTATTTTTTTTTTTTATTGTAGATTAATACTTTTGAGCCGGGAGGGCTCTTTTACAAAGGTTCCATGTCAAATGGATGAGAGACAAATGTACATAAACTTATTACAGAACAATAGGAGTATGCAATAGGTTACAGAACATTAGGGGTATGCAAATGGTTACTGAGCATTAGGGGTACACAGTCGGTTTCTGAACATTCGAGGTTCACAATAGTTTGCAGGCATATAGGCCTCAGTTAAATAAAAATAAAAACAAAACAAAACGTGGAAGGAGACAAACACATGTTTTTTTGACATGGAAATGTGGGAGCAGCCTGGAAGGGCTTTGTCACAGACTGAGGAAAGTGGAGGTGAGGGGAGAGTTGGATTAGGTGAGCAGTGGCCGTAGGGCTTTGTCAGGGAGGGGGGGTGGAGAGAAGTGGGTGGAGGAAGAAGGCAAGGGGAGGTGAACAGAGGGGTGTAAGGTTAAGGAGAGGAGTAGTCACGGAAAGACATTAAAAGTCAGTTGCTTTACCCTGCTAAACTCAAGCTGTTTGTGGAATCGGGCCCTATAGTATGTGATTCTCTAGCAGTCGCTACCACCCAACTTAGAAAATGGAACATCAAGTTACCGAGCCTAGAGATGGAGGAGTTAGAGGAATCTCTGCTTCAGAAAGCCTGGAGTACAGTAAGCATGGGCAGGGAAAGGGCAAGACCCAGAGATGGATTGCCAGTACATTTGAAAACCAACCTTGCTACTGTTATTTGGCAAGTGAATGGACGGAGTGGGAGGATGTACCCACAGAAATATTTTGCAGCTACACTAACCTGAGAAGTGACATGGTACCCATGCACTCAGTACCTACATTAGGACAAGAATGGACATAAAGGGACTCAGAACATTTTTTTTTTTTTACAAAGGGGTTTCTGCCCGTTGATTTGTGGTGCTTGCTGTTCCCTTCCTGATTTGTGAAAGATTGGCTGCTGCATTAAGGTAGGAGGACATCTAGGCTCTTTTGGGAGGGTGGGGAGTCCTTGGGGCGGGGGGACCACAAATATCGACCGAAACTAAGACACAAGATGATTATGGCGCGGGGGAGGGTAATTGCCCGACCTGAATCACTTCACATGCTAAACAGTTGCTGGAGCAGTGGGGATTGAATGCCTCTCCTAAAATTGGCTTTGCATATTCTAAAATGCCACAGAGAGGTAAGGGATGGATGAGTTCCTGTGCTGGCAGTCAGAAGAGATTTGGCAGGCCCAGATTGGGACAGGAGGCAGCCCTACTCATCTAGTTAAAAGCATGAGCCCTGTGTATCGCGGGGGGCAGGGCAAGAATGCCCCTCATTCTTACCGCTGGAATGAATGAGCAGTACTCGTAGATACCCACACAGCTGGGATGTGTCAGCCAAGGGACGCATGCTCTCTAATGAGACATACACAGAAAAGTGGCAGGGCAGCAGAGCGGATGAGAGTGGAACCTGTGAGGCTTGTAGCTGTAAATGTGACCTGCCCTTTCTCCTGAGCAAATGTTCGCCTGCTGTGGGGCTTTCCTGGGGATATTATTGGGTAGCATTGGATCACTCGCAGCTGGGCAGCTGAGGGATGTAGTTTGTGGCAGCTTCTTGTTGAGGGTGGCTGGGATCCTATTGAATGCCAAAGATGTAAATTGTTATTGGATATGGGGGTTGGGGACTGGCTCCCGGCTCGCATACAGGGCAGTGCAGTGGTGTGTCCTTGGTTAGCAGGGCCCTGCACCCGATAGTTGTTTTGTCCTTAAATATAATGGTGGGGAGGAGCAGCAGTCGAGCAAGCAGCTGTGGAGAGGGATTATTGCCGCCCACATGACCCACAGGGAAGGACTGGCTGTATTGGGGGTGAGTCCTTCCAGGGGGCAGCTGTGGAGAGGGATAATTGCCGGCCGCATGACCTGCAGGAAAGGACCCACAACTAGAACAAAAAATTAAACCTGGTATAACATTTCCAATGTTGAATAACACAAGTAGCCAGCCTGGTGGCACTGAGGGTTGAGGCACTGGACGCGACACCTCCGCCACACTGGCAACCCGGGTTTGAGAGCGAACCTGGGCACTGGGGCTGCAGGGAGGGGAGGAGAGGATTGAGCGTCCGATGGACTGCTCCTCTCTCTCGGGGTGGGGTATCGGGCTGTCTGGCATCCCAGCGACCCCTGTTGGAGAGCAGGGGAGCCGCAGGATGCGGACTGGATTTGTGGGTGAGTGTGACAACTCTGGCAGGGCTGCTGTGTGCCATGGCATCACTGCACGCCATGCTCGGGGTGGGGGGAAGAAGCTCGGAGGAATAACTACAAGGGGGAAAAGCCCCTCTGGCCCGGATAGGCGACTGCCCCACAGTGTCCACCCGCCCAATGCTGGACCTCTACTTCTGCTCCTTTGATCTCCTGGCAGGGCTTGGGGCCCTGGGCTCCATGGGACATCTCTGAGGTAGGTGGTAGAGCGGGGGATGAGTTGGGAGCCTAAGAGAATTCCAGTGTTCCAGAGGCGATAAAAAGAGATATTAAAAAAAAACAAAACGCTGGTAAACTGAGCAATCATCTCCCCTGCCCTCAGGGTTACTTATCAAGTTCTGTCCCCTGGATTCTGCCCCGCCCACCGGTCTGAGACCAGAGTGTCTCAACTTCAAGGTGCAGACTAAGAGAGTTCCCAATAGTTGGCTGTCTAAACAGCAGGTTTATGCCCCCTGAAAGACCTACTCAAGATTGTCAGATGAATAGGACTCTTCAAACAAAGGTCCTGAGTCTGATTACCAGCTCACTGGCTTAAAAACATATCCCTGTCCCCCTCCCCCAAGCAGGCAATCCCGACATTTGCACACTCGTTCGCTCCATGACTTAAAAAGCCCACCAGCCACTCATTTGCTCCATGACTAGGTCTGGGGAGCAAGGGGACTACATGGCTGTTGCTTCAGAAAGAGGAGGAAGCCGCAGAGGGAGTCGACAGGAGCTGGCTCAGATCCTCTGAAGAGGAGAGAGTTTTTTTTGTCCCAACCACCTTCCCCGGCTCCGACTGCTATTAAATACCCCGGGGAGGAGGAAGAGCTAAATCCAGGGTGAATCGACAGACCAAGGAGGGATTGCTGCCCTCTGTTGGGAAGAGGTGGAGAAGACAAAACAAATACCTCAGAAATGGGCTGATCACTACCGGAGGGGATGGGTCATTGGTGGATGGCAAGAGGAGAAGAAGCTCGCAGGTAAGAGCAGCTGGTGGAGCTCGACGGAGGAAGTGACTCCAGGGCAAGCTGTGGAGTAGGAACTCAGCAGACTGGAGGAACCCATTTTTGAGCAACAAGGTACTGTGACTTCCATTTCTTAAGTTCTAGCTACACTCAAAGCAAAGGTACTGTGACTGTTCCAAGTAATGTCTTGCTGCCAAGCTGGGGTCACGGAGATTGTTCTGGGTCACTTGGGTCATAGGGGGGTGAATTAAGTTGGGGAGGGATCTGTTTTTCTAGGAGGGACATCTGATTAGGATGGCAGTTGAGAGTGGGAAGGTTTGGGGGCAGCAAGGGGCAATTAGGAAGGTGAGTCTTTGCGGAAAGGAACCTATTAATCAGAAGTAGGTACACTATAGAGGAGGGGGTCACTTGGACATCTAGGGAATTGGAAGGAAGGTAAGGGGCTACGACTAACCATTGTGGGTACCTTGGGAGCTAAAACATAATTGAAGAAAACAGATGGAGTGGGTTAGGGAGAGACATACTGGGGGTGGAGGGTCTCTAGTGGAGGCGGCTGGGGACAGCACGGGGGTACAGGGGGAAGCAGGATGCCGGGGGGCAACATGGGTAGAATCGTGGGATGCAGTGGATGTGAGGTGGTGGTTTGGATAAACATATTGTGGAGGATTGAAGAGTGTCCAATCTGTAACAGGTTGAGGAGTCTGGAGGAGGAAGTGCAGTGGCTTGGTAGGGAGTTGGAGAGGATGGGGGGGTCATGAGTCAGGAAGGTCTCACCCAGGGAATAACATGAGGACACCACATGGGAGGTACAGCGGCTTAAGGGAGGGATGGGGGAGGGTGCAGGAGCAGAACAAACAAGAGGGTCTAACAGTAGAGAGGGCTAGAGTTGGGGGGGCAAAGCACAGCCAGGCAAGAAGGGCAAGAAAGGTTTGCAGTGCTGGTGACACTGGTGGTGGTGGGGGGTGCGCAATCTCCAGGAGGGAGAAAGGGAGGAGAATCCTTAAGGGACATGAGTCAGTTGGGGGGCAGGGGTAGGGAGAGAAGCACTGCTGGGGAAGGACGACGGGGAAGAGCAGAGGGGGCCTGGGAGGAGGGAGGGATGTGGAGGACAGGGAGGGAGCAGCGAGATGGGGGATAAAGGGGGAAGGGAAGAATTAGTAATGTGGCAGGCTCTAGTAATGGGTACCTTGGGGGAAAAGGGAAGGGAAGGGGACAGGGATTGAGGAAGGGGTGTGCTAGTGCTGGGATCAGATGGGGCAGCAAGGTGGAAAGCCATAATCACATATGGGTGGAGGCCATACCGGGACTAACGGCAGACAGGGCGGAGCAGGCGGTTCTTAAGTGTGCAAGGAGGGGCAGGAAGAAACTGCATGTAGTGGTGCATGTGGGCACTAGTGACCTGGCAGGGGAGACTGTGGAGGTAGTAAGGAGGAGGTTTAAGGAACTAGGAGGGCTATGTGAAGAAGTGGGGGAATCAGTGGCTTTCTCAGAGGTGCTCCCAGTACCCTGCACAAGTACAGGAAGGAAAGGGAGGTTTGGGGAGTTCAGCACTTGGTTGGGGGAGTGGTGTCAGTCCAAGGGTACGGGATAGTGAGGGACTGTAGCAGAACCTGGGACAACAAGGATCTGTATGCAGGGGATAGATTGTGGTCTTCTTGATAGGTAGACTCTGAACCAGGACAACTCGTAAAATCATATGACAAAATACAAACATGGCTTAAAGTAACCAGAACATTAGGTGCAATACAGGTATATTACAGGCTGTACACACGATGGAAACACAATCAGTAGTGCTCAGCCGACTGAAATGAATCAGCTGCCAAGTAGCAGCAGTCTGCTGCTGGTGCAGCTATTTGCACAAGATGGTGCCAGCTGCCGATGGAGTGGCATTCCAGGGTCCTGTTAACTGTATTGGGGTGAGCCCTTCCAGGGGGCAGCCCTGGAGAGGGATAATTGCCACCTGCACGACCCACAGGAAAGGACTGGCTGTATTGGGGTGAGTCCATTCAGGGGAAGCTGTGGAGAAGGATTATTGATGCCTGCACGATCAACAGGAAAGGACTGGCTGTACTGTGGTGAGTCCTTCCATGGGGCAGCAGTGGAGAGGGATTACTGCTGCCCGCACGACCCACGGAAAAGGACTGGCTGTATTGGGGTGAGTCCTTCCAGGAGGCAGCTGTGGAGAGGGATTATTGCCACCCACACGAAACATGGGAAAGGACTGGCTGTATTGGGGTGAGCCCTTCCTGTCATCTCTTATCCTGTAGCAGTACTTCTAAACCTCTCTTTTACACTATCATCTGTCCCGGCTGCCTGGAAGCATGCTGTTGTCATTCCTCTCCCTAAAGGTGGTGATCCCTTTGTGTCTGGCAACCACTGCCCCATCTCCCTCCTCCCCAGCTAAACTGCAAGAACATAGCACTCTCTTCTAGCTCTCACCTTACCTTGACTCCACCTCCTTTTTCACACCTTTCCAATCTGGCTTCTGCAAGAACCACTCCACAACCACCTCCCTACTCTGACTCATTTATTCCATCCACACCAGCATGGATCAGGGTCTCATCACCTCTGCCATCTTTGTTGACCTTGCCAAGGCTTTTGACACTGTCTCACATTCCCTCCAACTAGACAAATTCTCAGCCACAGCTCTTTCACCTACTGCCACCAACTGGTTCAGATCCTGCCTATCAAGCAGATCACAATCAGTCAGAATCGGGGACTCCCTCTCTCCGCCTCTCCCCATCTACACTGGGGTCCCACAAGGCTCAGTCCTTGGTCCGATTCTTGTCTCCATTTTCCTTAATGATCTCCCGCTGGTTTGCTCATCTGCATAGAAACATAGAATTTGACGGCAGATAAGGACTGCTTGGCCCACCCAGTCTGCCCATTTCCCTACCTAATGGATAAGCTGCTGATCCTAGTTAACCAGCAGCCTACTTCTTTCTACCCCCACCCCCTAGAATTGCCTTATGATTGTCCCATGCATGCTTGAATTCAACCACTGTTTTGACTCCACAACCTCCTCCGGAAGGCCGCTTCATGCATCCACACCCTCTGTGTGAAAAAAATACTTCCTTACATTACCTCTGAGCCACCCCCATCTTCAAATTGTACCCTTGTTTCTTGCACACCTCTCTGTTTTGAAAGATGCTACCCTCTTGGACTTTGTTAATTCCACTGAGGTACTTGAAAGTTTCTATCATGTCCCCCCTCTCCCTCCTTTCCTCGAGGCTATACATATTAAGCTCCTTTAGTCTCTCTCTTCATACGTCTTCCGGTGCAGACCCTGCACCATTTAGTTGCCCTCCTCTGGACAGCTTCCATCTTGTCTATGTCCTTGTGGAGATTGGGTCTCCAGAACTGCACACAGTACTCCAGATGGAGTCTCACCAGCTGTCTGTACAGAGGGATAACAACTTCCTGATTTCTACTGGTGATGCCTCCCTATGCATCCCAGTATCCCCCAACCCTCCTACTACCCTCTCACATTGCTTTTACCTTTAAGTCATCTGATATGACTACCCCAGGTCCCTTTCCATTTTTGTTGTTGTTAATAATCTCACCCCCATTGTGTACTCTTCCCTGGGTTTTTGTTTCCAGGTGCATTACCTTGCACTTCTTTGCATTGAATCTAAGCTGCCATACATTTGACCATTCCTCTAACTTGCAAGTCCCTTCTCATCCTTTCCACCCCACCTTGTGCATCAACTCTGTTGCAGATTTTGTGTCATCTGCAAAGAGACATACTTTTCCTTCCAGTCCCTCTGCAATGTCACTTATAAAGACATTGAAGAGGACCGGTCCTAATACTGAACCCTGCGGTACCCCACTAGTAACACCCCCTTTCTTCAGAGTGGACTCCATTTACTATTACCCTCTGTGTCCTATTCTCCATCCAGTTCTTTACCCAGGCTATCATCTTGGGACCCACTCCCAGGCTGGCTAACTTGTATATTAATCTTTTGTGTGGGACCGAGTCAAATGCCTTGCTAAAGTCTAGGTAGGCCATGTTCATAGCCCCTCCCTGATCTACTACTTTGGTCAGCCAGTCAAAGAAATCTATCAGATTCATCTGGCATGACCTTCCCGCTGTGAATCCGTCTACATGTATACAGATGACACCATCCTGTATGCATCTGGTCCATCCTCCCCATTGGTGGCACGCACTCTACAGCAGGACTTTGATAATGTCCAGCACTGGCAATATTCAAACCAACTGTTTCTCAACGCTGAGAAGACAGTCTTCATGACCTTTGGCACAAGGCAGAGACTCTCCAGGCTTCCCTCCCTTCCCTCCTTCCACACTTTCGATCGGACCCTGTTGGAAGACGTGACATCATCTTGGGGTCTGGCTTGACAAGCACCTAGATTTCTCAGATCATATGGATGCTGTTCACAAGAAACTTCTTCCCAAACTGGGAGCCTTGTAACGGAATCGGGACTGCATCCCCTTGCTGGCCCGAAGAGAAATTCTACAGAGAGTGATACTTCCAACTTTTGATTATGATAAAGTAGTCTATAGTGCCACCCCTAAAACCACACTAGCCAGATTGGAAAACCATATACCACTCCTTCTGCCGCTTTACTGTCAGCTGTCCTCCTTACACTCACCATTGCTACCTGTATCAATCACTGGCTCTCCCCTCACTCAGTGATCATTGTCTATCTCATTGTGCCAACTTCCTAGGCAAGGTCTGGTTCATGACTCTTCTTGGTTTCTATCGCCTCCCTCTCCACACCTACCACCTCAGCTCGCTTCCTCAGGAGTAGTGATGCCTGCGCCCTCATCCTCTCTTTCAGGTTCTCATCAGCCAGCCAGGCATCCTTCTCCTGTCATTTCCCCAAGCTCTGGAACTCGCTTCTTGCCTCTATTCATAATGCCTCCTTGCTCTGCACCCTCTCCTCCCTCATGCGCTCCTTCATCTTCCCCACCTGCAACTGTACCTAACTCACCCTTCACCTTCACCACTTTAGTTCCATTGCAAATTCATTCTCTCTCCATGCTTCCCTTCCCATCCCCCAACCCCTTCCCGATCCCCCCCTCCCAGTCTCAGTACAAGTGCCAATCTAAGTCTGTTACCTCAATCACTTATTCTGCCATTCCTGCTAAGGCCCCTCCTCCTCCACGGGGAGCCTAGCTATGATCTGGTATGTCAAGCACATCCTTCTTCTGCTTATTAACAACAGATTGGTTTGCTGTATTTACAGTATCCATTTTTTTTCACTGTATTCCTGCGGTATCGTCTGCACTGGTATCCTCACTATACCTTGTGTCATTGCAGTGTCTTGTCTCTTATTGTATATACATTTTTTTGCCTACTGTATGTAAATTGCCTGTTTTGTACCCTGTACTTATTTTGTACCCCCATTACCCTTCCCTCAGGATGCATCTGGAAATGAGCAAATTGCTCCGTATGTCTTCCTAGTGAAACTCTTAAATAAATAAAATAAAAAGGGGGAGGGAGGGAAAAGGGGTAAGCTGGGGATAGGTAGTTCTGGGGAAGATTGACGGGTAGGAACAGGAGAGGAAAAGAAACAGATGGGCACACGATGGATCATAGGCCAAGCCAACATATAATACAGTGGTTAGTCTCAACACTGTTTCCCTAAAGGGAAAGGTTTAAACTCAGTGGTCAGAAGAACAAGAATTCTAGCAGAGCACCGAAAGATGAAATGCGACATTGCCTTTATCCAAGAATCACTTCTTTCAGACACTGAACATCAGAAACTTAGAAGAGGCTGGGTGGGACAGGCTGGGGGGACCTCACACCCGGGAGCAAAGAGGGCAGGTGTTGCAATTGTCATAGCCAGATCAGTTCCTTTAGTCACAGAAAGGGTTGAGGTCGATATGGAGGGTAGGTTAGCCATCATAGAGGGAAATTTGCTGGGGGAAGTATCCATTTAGTAAATATATACCCCCCAAATGCAGATGCTGGAGGGTTTTCTAGGGGAGTCGGGGGCAGAATGGCACAGCTGCAGGGAAGTAATGGGGTTACAACTGCGTACTGATGCCTCACTTGGATAGATCATCACAAAATGTAGGGACCAATAAAGCAGACTTGGGGACTCTTACAGGACTGGTGGAGGAATCCAGCTTAGTAGATATTTGGAGGGAACAGCACAGCCAGGGAAGAGATTTCACCTTTTTTTCACACGCTAGAGGGGAATACTCCAGAATAGACTTTTTTTAACACCTAAAAGTTTACTAGCGAAAATTGGTAAAACAAAAATATTTCTTATTTCACAATCCTGTCATTCCCTGGGCCTATTAACTTACAAGTTGGGGGAGTTACAAAAGAATAGGGCATGGAGATTAAATATGAAGCTGTGGAATAATCCTAAAGAGGTGGCGGAGAAAGTCAGGGAGAAAAAGGGAGGCAGTATAGTGCAGTGGTTTAAGGCTCTGCGCTGCAAATCTGGTGACATCCAGCAGACCAGATCTGGGTTTGAATCCCACAGCTTCCACTTGCATACTGTGTGACCCTGAGCAAGTCATTTAACTTCAGTGTGCTCCTAGGTCACACCTGTAAAAAAGCTTTCAGCTTAGTGTGCTACTCCTAGTTAAACAACTAAAAAAAAAAAAAAAGATAGCAATCAGGAAGTATAAGGAAACACAGAAGGAGCAGGACAGAGAGCTGTACCAGTTAAGGCAGAAGGAAGCAGGGAGAGAAGTCAAAATAGCAAAGGCCCAAACTGAGGAAAAGATAGCCAACTCGGTTAAGAAGGGGGATAAAACCTTTTATAGGTACATCAGGGAGCGTAGAAAGACAAAGGGAGGGATAGTGAGGCTGAATAGAATGGACGGTGGGTGGGCAGAGATGAACAGTGGAAAAGCAGGGATACTGAATGAATATTTCTGCTCAGTATTCACAAAAGAGGAGAAGGGGGAGGTGCCTAATCCAATTAACAGAAGTACTCTTGATAGGGGGGGTCAATCCCAGTCCTTTCACAGAAGAAAGGGTTCTGAACGAACTCCTAAAACTGAAGGTGGACAAAGCAATGGGACCTGATGGAATTTACCACATAATTCTAAAAGAATTAAGAGGAGAACTAGTGAAACCACTGACTACCCTTTTTAACAAATCATGGGAGGATGGTGTGGTACCTGAGGACTGGAGGAAGGCGGATGTGATTCCCCTTCACAAAAGTGGGACCAAGACAGAGGCAGGAAACTACAGACCTGTCAGTTTGACCTCTGTGGTAGGGAAAGTGATGGAATCACTTCTGAAGGAAAGAATTGTTGAGTACCTAGAGGCCAGTGGGGCACAGGACCCAAGGCAGCATGGGTTCACAGTGGGAAGGTCATGTCAGACAAATCTAATTGATTTCTTTGACTGGGTGACCAAAGCAGTAGACCAGGGAGGGGCTGTGGACATGGCCTATCTAGACTTTAGCAAGGCATTTGACACAGTCCCACACAAAAGATTAATAGTCTAATTAACCAGCCTGGGAGTGGGTCCCAGGGTGGTAGCCCGGGGTAAAACATTGGCTGGACAACAGGACACAGAAGACAATTGTAAATGGAGTTCACTCTGAAGAAAGAGGGGTTACTAGTGGGGTACCGCAGGGTTCAGTACTGGGTCTAGTCCTTTTTAATGTCTTTATAAGTGACATTGCAGAGGGACTGGAAGGAAACGTATGCCTCTTTGCAGATGACACAAAGATCTGCAATAGGGTTGATACAGGAGGTGTGGAAAAGATGAGAAGGGACTTGGCAAGGTTGGAGGAATGGTCAGAAGTATGGCAGCTTGGACTCAATGCAAAGAAGTGCAAAATAATGCACCTGGGAAACAAAACCCAGGGGAACATTACACAATTGGGGAGATAGTAACAACAACAAAAATGGAAAGGGACCTGGGGGTAATCATATCAGATGACCTTAAGGTTGGCAAGCAATGTGAGAAGGCAGTAGGGAGGGCTGGGGGTATACTGGGATGTATAGGGAGAGGCATCACCAGCAGAAAACAGGAAGTTATTATCCCTCTGTATAGACAGTTGGTGAGACCCCATCTGGAGTACTGCGTCCACTTCTGGATACCTCATCTCCTCAAGGACATAGACAGGATAGAGGCAGTCCAGAGGAGGGGAACTAAAATGGTGCAGGGTCTGCAAGAGAAGCTATACGAGGAGAGACTAAAGGAGCTTAATATGTATACCCTTGAGGAAAGGAGGGAAAGTGGGGACATGATTGAAACTTTTAAGTACCTCAGTGGAATCAACAAAGTCCAAGAGGGTAGCATCTTTCAGAAAAGAGATGTGCAAGAACAAGGGACACAATTTAAAGATCTGGGAGGCAGTTCAGGGCAATGTGAGGAAGTATTTTTCATGGAGAGGGTGGTGGATGCATGGAACAGCCTTCCTGAGGAGGTTGTGGGGTCTAAAACTGGAAGAATTCAAGTATACATGGGACAGGCACAAGGCAGTTCTTGTGGGTGTAAGAAGAAATAGGCTGTTGGTTAACTAGGATCTGCAGCTTATCCTGTAGATAGGTAAATGGGCAGACCAGGTGGGCCAAGCAGTCCTTATCTGCCGTCAAAGTCTATGTTTCTATGTTAATCTCTGTTAAGCAGTAGCAGAGGAGAGTGAGGAACTTTATTGAATTAATAAAGATTACTGCATGTCACAAGTGATGTGGGACTCAATAAAAGCCGTCGTAAGGGGCAAATTGATTAGCCGAGTGACAACCAAAAAGAAACAGAGTGTACAGCATCAGGAACATTTAGAGAAAGGAATTCAAGAACTGAAAGCCCAACACAACAACACAGAGGTAGAGCCACCTGGGTAAAACTTGCCAAAAAAAGAAAGGAATTAAATGAGTTGCTCAGTAAAAAATGGAAACAAAACTTTGGTTTTTAAAACAAAACTGCTACGAAATGGGGGGCAGAGCCACACAGTTACTAGTCTTCAGGTTCTGCAAAGCAGAACCTGATAGGGTAATACTTAAAATTAAAGATTCCAAGCGACCACACTTGATGAAGTGGACTCCTCAGGGAATTACAGACAGTTTTGAGGATTTTTACGCTGAACAGTACAAGGAGGAACTTGATGCAAAACAAGTCTAGGCCAAAGTTGTGTAGCTTTTGGGCACCCTCCTCTCTGATGAGCAGAAAGTGGGATTGGAGGCCCTTTTCATGGTTGGGGAAATAGAGAGGGTCATTAAATACCTACCAAGCAACAAGGCCCAGGGACTAGATGGCTTCAGTGCTAATTTTTACAAAATCTTTAAGACATAACTGCTACCAATATTACTTGAGGTGTTCTGGGGCTTTCAGGTGGAGAGCAGTGTTTGCCTCCGCTCCTGGAGGGAGACAGTCATCTCTGTCATTTCCAAACCTGGGAAGCCATGGAACGATTGTGCAGCATACCATCTAATTTCGTTCCTAAACCAGGACCCAAAAATATTTATTAAAATCTTAGTGAATAGGCTACAGAAAGTTATGGAATCTCTGGTTGATAACAACCAAACTGGGTTCATCCCAAATAGAACTTTAAAAAGCAACATCAGGTGGTTACTTAATATTATGAGCACTAACACAAAATTTAAAATACTACAAACTATAATATATATATATATATATATTTTTTTCCTAACTCTTTTTCTGCTCCACTTTTGTGCCCTGGGAAATCACGGTACCCCCAAGTCTCTACCTCCACCTGAGACCTGCTAGCGCCTCTCCCTCGTATAACCCTGATGCAACCTCCGGATCTGAGCCCCCAGGAGGAAGGGCCACCCTACCCACCCAGGGCACTCTGTCTATAGTATAGAACGTCGGGGCACACAAGTCGGCTGAGGAGAGGAGGATGGGTCCAGTGATGGAGTTTGGACTATGAAGGCCGAGGTGTCTTCGCCTATCCCCGGAAGTGGGAATTTTCTACATGTTTTCTCCCTATCCCCCTTCCTCAGAGCGCGGCTACCCAAGGCAACGTTATGCCACTGCTCCACCCCCTGTGAGCACACCACGTCACTACATTGAGCACCTCCAGACGCCGCCAGAGGTCTCTCCTTGTGCGATCTCTTCCCTGGTTCCCTCCCCCGGGAAGAGAGAGCAGTTCTCCAGACACTTGATCTCTTTCCTCCCCTGCCAACCCCCGGTGCCCCGGGTTCGTTCCCGAACCCGGGTCGCCGGCGTGGCGCAAGGTGTGGCATCCAGCTCCTCAAACCTCAGTGCCACTGGGCCAGCTACAAACTATAATATTTATCAGTGCCAAACAAGCATTTGAATGCCTTAATTGGACGTACTTACAAATGGTCTGGGGGAATGGGCTTTGGGGCTGGCTTCCAGAATTGGTTTTAAAAGCTGTATACTTTGCCAACAGCGAAGGTCAGAACAAATGGGACACTGTCTAGAATAATACAAATTTGTAGGGAAAGGAGTCAAGGGTGGCTGCTGTCTCCACTACTTTTTGCTTTATGCATGGAGCTGCTGGCAGAAGTGATAAGAGTGGATAGGACAATCCAGGACATTGCAGCAGCAGGAGTAGAAAACATAATTTCTTTATACGCTGACGATACTCTAATCTACCTTAAAAACCCAGAAGATACCTTCCCAGTGCTTCAAATTATCAGCACTAAATTTGGCCAAATTGCAGGGTTTAAAGTGAAGGAATCAAAAACTGAGATTGTAGCTATGGGGGTGATTCACTATGCGTGGATTGCGTGTAGAGCACGTATGCCACTCTGCTGCCACGGCGGCTGTGTGTAGGCTGGCATTCACAAATCCCGGCCACCAGACCGTGCCCCCATCCCCTTCCCTCCCGGCGTGCAGCTGCGCAGCTGATGAATGTGGTGGCAGGGGGCAGAGTGCGGCATTCAGGGGGCATCCAATGGGATGCCCGTCCTGGGTCCCATAGTGGATCCCATCTGTGCCCTGCCAAGGGATACCAGGAGGTTGAATACCCCACACTCAGTACACACTGAGCATTTGCCCAAATGGCCACCCCCAGCCCACCCAAGCAGCACCATGGGCTGGGGCAATGGTGCAGCAGGGGTCCTGATGCCGATGCTGCCGGCTGGTGTCCGATAGGGGAGTGCACATAACCGTGTAGGACAGTTACAGCAGGGTCCCCGCTCACGCAGTTTACCCACGCCAGCGTGGCACACAAATGTCTTTGTGAATACATATGGCTTGGGCACTCCCCTGGCGTGGCACCCCGCAGCTGGCCGGGGGATCCAACATGCAGGGTGCTAATGTGTCCATGTGTGACTGCTGTGGGGTGTGCGTGGACCACTGCTGCATGACATTTGGTAGTAGGAATGCCTACGCACTGCCCTTACATGGCACGTAGGCTTTCATGAATAGGGCCCAATGAGCGGTGAGATCTCGGATAGGGTTAAGAGAACAATTCCATATAAGGTGACAGACACTATTAGTTATCTAGGTATTACAGTACCATCAGATCTGTCTCATGTTCACAACTCTAACTGTAGCCCATTAAAGTAGGAATATTTCAGGGATTTAAAAAGATGGAAGGAGCTCCCCCTCACTCTGTATGATCATCTTGATACCAAAAAAATGAATGTCCTGCCACGGCTATTATTTTTAAACACTAACGTGCCTGTGAATATCCCCAGAAATTATTTTCAGGAGCTGTGGAGAGCCAGCAGGAACTTTTCTTTGGCAGGGGAAAAGAGTAAGCGTCAAATGGGATTTTTTATTTAGGGGATGAGAGCGAAGAGGTAGGAGACTGCCAAATCACAAATATTATTATGAAGCAGCTCAGCTGACGCCGTTTATTGATATCCTAGTAGACAGACAGGAAATGGGTGGATACCATGAGACTGGCAAGCACATCCTCACATGTTAATAAGCATTTGCCACGGGCAGTTAAGGACATGAAGGGAATCCAGCAGATCAGCAATAGATGGATGAGACATTCCATATCTCTCTGGGTGAAAATTTATCTCTCTGGGTGAAAATTAAGAGACGTTTGGGTTGTACGGAACAACATGTAGGGTGGATCCCTATTGGATCGTCCTCTAGTTTCCTACCATTTTATTTATTGAAATGTTTCACCAGGAAGGCACACTGAACAACAAGGTTGCTCATCTGTAGGTGCGACCTGGGGGAAAGGGTAAGGGGAGTTTACATAAAGAAATACTTAATGAACAATACCAAGTGACACGAAGTAGAGAAAATATTACATGAAATTTAAGCAGTCATTACAATGGAGGATATTCAAACAGTGAATTGACACATAAAATGAAATTGACAACTTAGGGTGAGACATTACTAATGTAAGTGCCATCATAAATAAGAGTATAGACTCTGAGTGGAGAAGGGAGAGTGGGAAGGTTACGTTAGGACTGATGAAAACAGGTACAATTTGAGAAGAGGAAATTATGGAGGGCAGAGGAGAAGAAAGGGAGGGAGGATGAGTGCCGAATTTGAGGAGGGAGGGCATTCCAGATATAGGGAAAATGGTGTTTGAAGGCCAACTGACTTGCCAGTGTGGAGCAACGAGGGACAGCAAGGGTCCATGAGTCAGAAGACCTTAAGGAGTGTGTAGGGGTAGGGGGATAGTAAGAGAGGAGGATAGATATACTAACATGCTAAAAAGCCAGCAGATTAGGCCCTGTGGTCTATCAAGTCTGCTCGGGGATCAGTGCCTACCCAGGGCATAGTTATAGCCCCCCACCACCCTCCCTACAAGGTGCTCCACCCCCAACGACCAGCGGGGCTCTGGAATGCACCCTTCCCCTATACCTATCCCAGCCTTTCTTGAACCCCTTCACAGATATAACAGCCACCAGCTCCACAGGCAGTGCATTCCAGGGCTCCACCACCCTCTCAATGAAGTAGCGTCTCCTTGTTTCACCCCTTAGTCTTCCCCTGACCAGCCTCATTGAGTGTCCCCTGGTGGCCCCTACCTCCCTCAGCTGAAGCACCCCCTCTAGGCTTACCCTGTTCATTCCCTTGAGATATTTGAAGACCTTGATCATATCCCCTCTGTTCCCCCTTCTCCTCCAGCGAGTACAGGTTGATCTCCTCCAGTCTGTCCCCATAGGGCTTTTCCCCTAGACCTTGTATCACCCTGGTCACCCTCCTCTGGACCCGCTCCAGAAGAGCAGTATCCTTCTTTAAGTAAGGATGCCAAAACTGCACTCAGTATTCAAGGTGTGGTCTAACCAGGCAGTTATACAGTGGAAGGAGCACCTCTCGACTCCTTGAGGTTGTCCTCCTGGCTATGCACCCCAGCATTTTATTTGCATGGGCTGCAGCCCTTCTGCATTGCTCCGAGTTATTCATTTTGGCACCTGCAACCACCCCGAGGTCCTTCTCCCTCCTAGAAACCTACAGTGCCCTCCCTCCCCCAAGGTGTATACATGAGTCGGATTTTTGGCCCCCAGCTGAAGAACTCTGCATTTCCTAGTATTCAACTGTAGTTTCCAGGCATGTGACCACCCCCCCAGAGTCTCCACGTCCTCCTGGAGAGCCAGCTTCCCCTCCTCCCCATCCACCACCGCCCACAGCTTCGAATCATTGGCAAAGAGGCTCATCCCACTCCTGATACCACTTCTGATGTCTGAGATATAGGCATTAAACAGGAGTGGGCTCTGTACCGATCCCTGTGGGACCCCGCTAATGACTCTCCTGGAGGGATGAGACCTCCCCGCAACCATTGCCTTCTGTACACGCACCGCTAGCTCATTTCCTGTCCCCCTGACCATCTGCGCCAACCCCCACCCCCATATCCCCCAGCAGCCCGGGAAGTGGCACAGAGTCAAACGCCCTGCTGAAGTCTAGAAAGAGGACATCCATGGGTTTGCCCTGATCCAGCTCACTTGTCACCCTTTCATAGAACTCCACCAGGTTGGTCTGACACAATCTGCTGTTAACAAAGCCATGCTGGTGATCATCTAGGTGGCTCTGTGCCTTCAGAACCCCCTCCAGCCTCTCTTTCAAGATGACCTCCATCACTTTGCCCACTATCGACATCAGGCTAACCGACCTATAGTGTCCCGGCTCCTCTTGTGAGCTGCCCTTGTGTTTAGGCACGATATGGGCCATCCTCCAGCCTTGAGGCACCCTCCCTGACTGAAGGGAGGAGTTAAAAAGGTCCGCCAAGGGTGCGGCCAGGGTATCAGCCAGTTCCTTAAACACCCTGGGATGGATCCCATCTGGGCCCGGTGCTTTTTCTGCTCTTAGGGCCTTGAGGGCTTCCCCCATCCTCCCAATTGGGATTTCAACATCCATTGCCCCCACTTCATCTGCCGGTCGCCCTTCCCCCTCCCCTTGCAGTGCTGCACCCCCCCCCATCCTCCTTGGTGAAGACCGAGGCAAAAAAGTCATTTAGTACCTCCGCTTGCACCCATGCCTCCTCCACCCACCCACTCCCCATCCTCAGCCTACTAATCTGCCCCTTCCCTTTTTTCTTTTTCTGATATACCTGAAGAACCCTTCCCTCCCCTTCTAATCCCATGTACCAATCTCGGCTCTGCCCTGCCTTGGCCGACCTCGCCACCCTGGTGACCCTCCTGGCTATCATATCATACTCCCCCCTGGATATAGCCCCCCCCCCCGAGAATGTTTGTATCGGCTATAAGCAGCATTTTTCTCCCTCACCACATCCAAGACCTCCCTTATCCACCAGCTTGACCTCTTAGCTTTGCCCCACTTGAATCTCTTTCTCGTGCAGCCCTTGGTAGCCTCCAGGAGCCCCCTTTTAATAATTTCCCACCGGGCTTCAGTGCCTCTGCCTGGCCTGATCTCATCTAGGTAGCCCCTAAGGATCTGCTTCATCCCCCCGAAGTCTGCAACTCTAAAATCAACCACTGATGTTTTTATGTGATCTACCCTGCCCCCCAGGTCAAGGGAGAACCAGACCATGGCGTGATTACTTCCCGCCAGGGGGTCCCCAACAGCTAGGTCCCTGATGAGCTCACCATCTGACAGGACCACATCCAGGACATGCCCCTCCCTCGTTGGATCAGTTACCAGCTGGGCAAGAAACGCATCCTGGAACATGTCCAGCAGGTGCTGCTCCCTGCCCGATGAGGACACCATAGTTTCCCAGTCTGCTTCTGGCATATTCAGGTCCCCCAGCACCATAGTTTTGCCCTCCCCCCACCAGTGATCCCTAAGGTTTGCCACCAGACCTTCGTCCTGTTCCTCCCCCTGCCCGGGTGGTCTGTATACTACCCCCATCTTCACCCGCTTAACCCCTGGAGCTTGCAGGGTGACCCATAAAGCCTCCACCTGATCCCCCGCTTCCTCAGCCTTGCTTATCCCCATGCCATCCCTAATGATAAATGCTACCCCCCTCCCCTTCCCTCTGCCCTATCCCTTCTGCATGTGGTGTATCCTAGTAGGTTTAGGTCCCAGTCATATCTGGAAGTGGCCCATGTCTCAGTGACAGCGGCCAAATCCACCTTATCCTCCACTAACAGTGCCTGAAGCTCTGGCATCTTGTTCCCCATGCTCTTGGTGTTAATCAGGACCACCCTCCAACGTGCCCCCTTACCCTGCCCTGAGGGCTCCCGGGTCTCTGCCTACAAGGACCCGCCCTCATGCAATATCGTGTGCTCCTGGCCTGCGCCCTCTCACCCCCCCCCCACTTGTGGGAGAAGGCCAGGGCCATCTTGGCTTGGCCTGCCAGGGAGCCCTTTCCCTCCCCGTCCCACAAGTTTAAACCCCACCTGGAATGGATGAATTCTGCCAGTCTAAGCTGCAAGACCTCTTTCCCCTCTGAGCTAAGGTGGAGCCTGTCCCTTTTGTACAGTTCCTTTTCCTCCCAAGTTGCACTCCAGTCCCCCACCCAAACCCCCGGCCTTACACCCATTCACCGAGCCATACATTTACATCCCTCATTTTTTGCTTATTCTCCACACTGGCCCTAGGCACTGGTAGTAT
This sequence comes from Neoceratodus forsteri, assembly GCA_016271365.2. Classification (NCBI taxonomy): domain Eukaryota; kingdom Metazoa; phylum Chordata; order Ceratodontiformes; family Ceratodontidae; genus Neoceratodus; species Neoceratodus forsteri. Next base: position 349,573,210 of record CM057452.1, on the reverse strand, counting down.
CTCTGAGAAAGAGACCGAGCACCCCACATCCTGACAGACCCTGGCTAGCACCCTACACCTAGCCTGAATCTCCAGCACACTGTTCCCCTCTATATCGTTTGTACCCAGGTACATTAATATGTCAGGGGTCCCACCACACTCCTTCGCCAGAGCATAGACCAGATGTTTGGCCTGATGCACCGTCAAGCCAGATATACTGTTGGTCTTAACACCACAGGAAGTCCCCCCCTTCCCCCACTCCCCAACCTCATCCCCTAATCATGGAGTCACCCAAGAAAGCACTCTTACCGCCTCCTTTTCCATAGGCCTGCTCGCTATCCCAGTTACCCCCCATGTTACTTTGTACGTCCCTCCCTGGTACCAATTTCTGTCCTGTCTCTTCTGCTGCAGCCCTTATTTCTCACTGACCTGACTTCCCTGACCTCTTTCCTTCCTGCTATGGCACTCTGGTCCATCCCGTATTTCCCCAGAACAAGGCCCCCCACCCCAGCTCTTCCTCCTCACAGACCTTTCCACCTCAACTACTTTCCTTCCCCGTGCTGTACCTGGGTTCATCCCCATATCTCCCCAGGGACAAGGCCTCCCCCACTCCCAGCTCTTCTTCCTCACAGACCTGTCCACCTCAACCACTTTCCTTCCTCCTACTGTACCTAGGTCCATCCCTGTATCTCCCCCAAGGAGAAAGGCCCCCTGCCCCCAGCTCTTTTCCCTCTTAGACCTGTCCTCCACCGCCACTTCCCTTTCCCCTACTGCACCCAGACCCATCTCTGTATTTTCCCCAGGGTCAAAGGACCCCCCCCACCCTACCAGGGAATGCACTGGCCCCTCTCTCCTCCATACCTCTCTCTCCCCCCGCATAACCTCATCCCTTGTAGTATGCCCACGTCCCTTACCAGGTCCCCTCTACCTCCCCAGGGCCTCCCACTCCAAGCTCCCCTTCTTGCTGTCCCTCCTTTCCCCTCGGTGTCCTGACTCCCAGCCCTCCTGCTGGTGCTCACACATCCTCCGTATCCTGCTCCCCCAGAGACTATGCCGGTGAGTATCTCCTCCCCCTCCCTTGTCTGCTGAACCTGTTGCCATCCCTTGCTTACCTGCCTCCAGAGGAGCCTCCTCCATTCCAGGTTCCTCCCCCTCTCTTGACAGTGCCAGGGGTGTGAATCTGTTGTTATGCTCTGTGCCAATTGTCCTGACTCCCTGCTGTCTCACATCCCCTGTCAGTTCTCTTTTTGCCCATACCTCTGCCCTCTTCTCCTAACCTCATGCCAGACCCCCTGGTCCTTATTCTGTTCAGGGCCACCACAGCCCATGCCCCCCTGGTGCTCCCCTCCTTCCTCTAGGGTCCACTCCCAACACCTCCCATTATGGTAGCGTGGTCCCATGCACTCGTGCCATCCTTCTCCTATTTGTTCCCTCCCATTTTGGGTGCCTCACTTGAACCCACTACTGTTCTACCATTTTCCCCCTACTGCCCTCCCCTCAACCCACCCCACCACGGAGCCACCATCCTTATCAACCCCCGCCCAACACCCATTTTAGCCACTTGACCACCTCCTTGAGAATGTGCCAACCATTGGCACACCATACAACCCCTCATCCTCCAGGTCAGGGCTAGCACCATGGCCAACCCACACCCTATGCACCCCACTACCCTTCCAAAGATACCGGTCCTCGTGCTCTATGGACTCTGCCCCATTTCCCTCCAAGTCGACTGCCCCATCCCCAATTGTCCTAGCAGTGCCAGAGCACGTTTGGACCCTCCCCCCACCACCGATGCCCGTTGGGCCATCTACCAAATAAAGACTGCCTTTACAGAATGTGTTAGAAAACTATCCATACACAGCAAAGCACAGTTACAGGCCCCAAAATAAAATAACCCCCAACATAACCACAACAATGCTTGCAGCCCCACCCCCAGAGTTCACTTCCCCCCAGTCATAGCCACAACCCCTTTTAGCTCCTCCCTCTATGAGGATTTAACAGAGATCAGGGCCGTGGTGGGCAGGTGGGACACAGAACCCAGTCACTACAGCTCCTCCTGGAAGATATGTCTCATTGCTGGCAGACCAAAAAGCCCACGCCGCTGTCTGATTCCCCCTGCTCCCCTCCAGCTCTCCTAGGCCCTGGCCCACTCCCTTGTGGCCGGGAAAGAAGCTCTGCTCGCTCCGCTCTTGCCAGCCCTGGCCCGCTCCCTTATGGCCAGGAAAGAGGCTCTGCTCGCTCTGCTCTCACCGCCCCTGGCCCGCTCCCTTGCGGCTGGGAAGAATCCTCAGACTTGCAGCCCTGGCCCACTTCCTAGCGGCTGGGAAGTTCTCCTCTGCGGCCCCAAGAGTCGCCGCTGATCCCTGATTTCTAATTTAAAGGGATTCTTTTTCCTCATTCGTTCCTCCTCCCAGTCCTACTCCCATTCCATTTTTGGTTGCAATGCACAGCTCCTTCTCGCATGATTGCCTTCAGCCAATGGGATCCTCCATGACGATTGGCTCCGCCCTCCCTGGGCAGTTAATAGAGGTTGAGGTCAGGGCCAGGCTGGGTGGGAGGAAGAAAAATCCCCTGGTCCTGCTGCTTTCAGCCCTGAACTGCTCCCTGTGGCCAGGAAGGCCCCCTTGATCCACTGCTGGTTTCCATCACCCTGGCTCACTCCATGCGTCCAGGAATTAGGTCTCTGTCTGCCACTCCTCTCCCGAAGTGGCTTCTGCTGCCCGGCCCCTTGGCCTGCTCCCTGCTGCTGGGCAAATGATTCTGTGTAGGAAGAGAGCCAAGCCAGACTTTAGAGACTAGTTTGGCACAGTGGGAGAGGCATCTGCTAGTAAGTGAAGGGAGGGAGAGGGAGAGGGAGTGGTAGAGATCACAGTGGTGGGTACATACAGGAGAGTCAAGGGCGAAATGGCAGAAAGAGTTGAAAAGGGGATCCAATCTGGATAGGATGGATTTGGGGGCAGCACTGTAGACTACATCACAGTAGTTGAGGGAGGATCATCTCTTGGACAATCGCACGTCTGGCCGTAAGAGGGATGCAGTTATGGTTCCTGTAGAGGGCGCCGAGCTTGGGACGCAGTTTCTTCAGGATTGCGTCGATGTGTCCAGAGAAGTTGAGGTGTTGGTCCAGCCAAACCCCAAGGTATCTAAATGAGGAGGTGTCCTCAAGCAGTGTCCCATCCAGGGTGTGGAAAGTGGGCAGAACGGGAAGCCTAGGGAGTCTCTACCTAGTGCCAAAGGTCATGGAGACTGTTTTCTTAGCATGTAAGAAGAGTTGATGGGAGGCTAACAAGTGCTGGATCTTGCTGAAGTCTGGCTTCCACATCAGAGGGAGATTGGCTAGAGGCGAACGGGACAGTATCGTCGGCATACATATGGATATGGGAGGAGGAGCAAGCTGACAGCAAGTCATTAAGAAATATGGAGAATAATAGGGAACCCAACACTGATCCCTGAGGCACACCAGTGTGTATTTTGCGGGGAAGGGAATTGGTGCTGGCGATTCTTACTGAATGAGTCCTGTCTGAGAGGTAGGCTCTGAACCAGTTTGTGGCAGTTGGTGAGAGGCCAGCTGCTGTGAGGGAGTGGAGAAGCAGGGTGTGGGAAACCGTGTTGAAAGCCTTGGCAAGGTCGACAAATATGACAGAGGTGATCAAGCCATTGTCCATTCCAGTAAGGATGGCATCAGTGAGCCTGACCAAGGAGGTGGTGGTAGAGTGTTTTTTTCTGAAATCCAGATTGGAACAGAGTGAAGAAGTTTGAGTCAGAGAGAAAGGAGAAGATTTGAGTGAGGACAAGATGTGCCTGGAGTTCAGTGAGGGTGAGGAGCAGGGAAATGGGATGATAGTTCCCCGGAGAAGAGGAGCCACTGCCCTTGGGGAGGGGGAGAACAACAGCATGCTTCCAGGACGTAGGGACCTCAGCTAGTGAGAAGGAGAGATTCAGTATTTCGGCAAGTGGGCAGGCAGTTGCAGGGGCAGAGAGGTAGAGAAGCTTAGGGTCAAGTTAATCTGGAGAGCTGCCTTTTGAAGGGTTGATGGACAGCAAAGCAGCAAGGGTGTCTTCAGGCGAGACCAAGGAAAAAGAGAAGGGAAGGGAAGCTGGCGATTGACGGAGGTTTGGGTTGGCACTTTTGGAGTTTTTGGAGGGGGGGAGCTGGTGGGGAGGGAGGCTAATAGGACAGAAGCACACAACATGAAGTAGGAGTTGAATTCTTCAGCCACTAAAGCATGATCATCTACTAAGGAGTTATTTATTTTAATGACAGGGGCAGGGGGGTGTGAAGGGGGAGAGAAGAGAGCATGAACAACTTTCCAAATTTGGACGGAGAATTTAGATTTGAATGGAAGGTGATCGCCATCTGGATTTGAATGGAAGGTAGATTTGAAATACTCCGCCTTAGCTAACCTAACTGCTTTGGTACATGAATTGCAAAATTTGCGGTACAGTGAAAAAATAGCTAAGTAGTTTAGTTGACTTGTGTTTTCTCCATGCTTGGTCGCATGCACGGAGGCAGGCCAGAAGTTACAGAGTGAATTACAGGATGTGATTACCTCGTATTCTGGTGCATCTCAGAGGGGCATAATAATTCCAGATGGAGAGGAATTTTTCTTTAAAGTAGGCAAGGGCTGTGTCCATGTGGGGTGCAGTGGCTAGCGGAGCCCAGTCAGTGTTTGCTAAATCTTGGAGTGAAAATGGATCCTGCATTTGAACAATGGGGGAGAAAGGGATTGAAATATTTCACGCAGTGTTTACAGGATGGCAGAATGAAATCATTTGAGCAGCTGCAGACAGAATGTGGTCCAACACAGAGACACCTGTTTAGCTAGTTCCAAATTCGAGATTTCATAACACAGCTGGAGAATCTGAGCAAGATTACCCAAATGTATCTGGAACTACTGACTAGGGTGGCAGAGATGGCCAGGGGGCTAGAACTAAAACACAGAATAAACACAGTTTTGCCAGATGCTTACAAAGGATATAGTTACGCCAGACATACAGAAGGTACAAACATGATGGGAATTGGAGCTCGCTGTTTGAATAGACAGTAAACAGTGGAAGTGAATTTAGGTAAACATACACAAAACAAGAGCAGGAAGCAGTTGGAAGGAATTTCAGTGAAAGCTGCCTGCCCTTGAACGGGGCTGCTTCAGCTCCCCCACAGTTGGCCGGCACCCAGCCAGCCACTGACCGAGACCAGGATGCTTGCCTGCAGCTCTTTGGAAGGTACGGTGACAGCGCAGCCAGTCGGAACACGGGCGCTTCCAGCAAACCCACTCTGATTGGCCAGGACTTTTCCACTGCTTTTGCCACCTGGCGCTTTTTACAAATAGATTTTAGATAGAACTAAGCACATTTCAGGTGTCTAATAGAAGTTTTTCAACTGTATTAGCTGGATTGTAATTTCTACTACTGTTTTAAAGTGCTTACAGCTCTTCTGTTTCCTTGCTTCTGCACCCCCACATCCAAGCACTCTGCCTTGGCGCCGAAAAGTCTAACTCTCCTTTGTCTTGCTAAACTGCTCAATCTAAACCTATCCTACCTGTATGCTATTTAAACCCTGCTATTTTTTCTTCTCTCCAGCTGCCTGTCCTTGAATGGGGCTGCTTCAGCCCCACCCCCCCCCACAGTCAGCCGGCACCCAGCCAGCCACCGACCGAGACCAGGATGCCAGCCTGCAGCTCCTTGGAAGGTATGGCGACAGCGCAGCCAATCAGAACACGGGCACTTCCAGCAAACCCGCTCTGTTTGGCCAGGATTTTTCCCCTGCTTTTGCCACCTGGCGCTTTTTACAAATAGATTTTAGATAGAACTAAGCACATTTCAAGTGTCTAATAGAAGTTTTTTTTTTTTTTGGCTAGTTTTCCATTGGCAGGTTATACAGACCTGCCACTAGAGGGATTCTTGTTCTTTCATTAAAAAAAAAAAGTCTACCCTCTGAAAGAAACAATTGCTTTACTTAATATATACCTTCCTTCCCGCCCTCACGATCTTCTCGAACCGGGTAAGACTTCCCTGAACCACGGGACTGCTGAGAGCCACGCCATTGGCCCCACGGTATCTGTACCATACCCTGATTGGATGCGCTTTTGCCTCCTGCGCGGGGATTGGCTCTTGAGCCAGCTAAAACTTTGCTCTGCTGGGGCTGCTTCGCCCATTCATTTCTAGGAAAAAAGGCCAACATTTTACGCCTGCCCCCGACCTTAACTTCAAAGGCCTTCCTCCCGCCCGACTCGAGCCTCTATTGGGCACCCGCTGGACTCCCCTCATCTTTTAGTTGCCACCTCCCACTCCCTGGCTACCTGGCCTTCCTGGCTGTATCTTCACTTCCCACTGATCCAGCTACTGCTCTTCTGCCCCCTTCTCCTAGCCCTGCCAGCCTGTCTTAACCCCCTCCCTCTGCCTACCCCAAATCCTACCTTAATCATGCATCTCCACCGTTCTCTACCCCCTATTCTATTTCTTCTTGCCTGTCTTCCTTCCCTACTGCACACCCCAAAAGCCTGTTTTCCCTCCCTCCCCCACAGCTTCCACATTCCTACATCCTTCCTCCACATAGGCACACTGCACACTGGTCACTGCCCCTTGCCCAGGGTCCATCCTTCCGTCTTGAAACTGTCCCTACACCACACGTTCCTAGCCCTCCTCTGGTCCCCCTGTCTCTGTACCTCACCCACTGTCGTCGATGCTTGGCAGTTTCCTGAGATGCTAGCAGGTGAAAGCATTCCCTTAAAGAAATACGCCACAGCTCCTTGAGGCTAGTCCTCCTCCTCCTAATGCTGTCAGGCAACGTGCACCCAAACCCTGGCCCATTCTGCTCTAAAGCCACTAATCTGAGCAAGCCTTCAGGTGCCCTGTCATTCATATCAATCAACATCTGCAGTCTCCTTCCTAAAATGGATGCCCTACAGGCCTTCGTCAGCCAACCCTGCCATGACATCCTAGCAGTTGTCGAAACCTGGCTCACTCCTTCAGTACCGGACCATGCAATCAGCCTTCCTGGCTACAACGTCATTAGGCTGGATCGCCTCTCCAAAAGAGGTGGGGGCTGCACTCTCTACCTAAAAGACTCCATACAGGGGCACCAGATCATTACCTCACTTCAACCCACAACTGCTGAGATACTGCCAGGAGAATCCTCCTCAGAGCCCAAAACAAAACCCTCAATGTTGCCACCATCTACATCCCTCCCAAAGAACAGGGAACTGGTCTAACAGCTGTTCTTGACTTTGTAAAATCACTCCCACTGGACACCGAATCCATCCTCCTAGGCGACTTCAACATCAACTAGCCTGTGGCCGATGCTGGTGCACACAGGAATACCATTGCTGCAGCGAACCTCACACAAATGGTTGACTCACCAACCAGGAAAAATCACAGGACCGGCACCAGCACACTCTTGGACTGGATCCTTACCAGTCATCCATTGTGGATATCTAACACTAATGTCCTCCCTGACTCTCTCAGCGACCACTCCCCTGTTAGCTGCACCTGGTCAAATAAATTCATCAAACAACCGACAGAAACTATCACCAGCAGGGTTCTACCCAGTGGTCACCTTCCTCGCCTCAAATCCCACCTTCTCTATCAAGACTGGTCCCCTATTGTCAGTGCAACCAATGTAAACACTGCCCTTGACCACTTCATAAACATCTTCACTGTGGCCTGTGACACGTTTGCTCCTATTAAGAAACGCAAAGTTAAATCGCTCAATAACCCCTGGCTCACAGGTGACCTACTCAGGATGCTAAAAACAAGAGACCACCTATGGGAGCTGGCCAGAAAATCTGGAAGGCAAAATGACATCCAAAACTACAAACGTGCCCGCAATGACTGCACCAAAACCATCCGGCAAACGAAGTCCACCTACTATAAGCATGCCCTCACAAACTCCTGGGGCAATGGTCGGGAATTCTGGAAGAACATAGAGGAACTCACCGGGAATCCACCCAAAAAAAACCCATCAATACTCAACATCAACGGAACCACAACCCTCAACCCAAAAACCATTGCAGATACCTTTAACAAAGCCTTTACCGACCTCAGCGCTGTCCTACCCCAGGACTACTTCAAAGATGGTGAAGCCCCTCTGTCCGCAATGAACACTATTCCCACCAGCTCCCCCCGCTTCTACTTTTTTTTTTTTATACTTCATCTTTATTAGAGATCTGTTTCATTTTAGTACATATCTGCATCAGAGATTTTACATATGCAGTATCTTTAACATTTAGGAAAACTTGTATCTGGGAGTTCCCTTTTACAGCATACTGGATACTCCCAGCCTTTCTTATAATATACACTTCATTTTCACTTAAGCTACAAATAATCGATTTAAAAACATACAAACAAATAATATCATTAAATAAAGAGCATATAGAGTCTCTATCATTTGCTCCTTATTACATTTAGTAGTAAATTAACTTATTATAAATATGCAAATAAGCTTCTAACTGGTACTTTAGGAACAAAAATACATCAGTCCCGTCTGTGTCACTTAAGAGATTGCCAAATACTTATACTAAAAAGAGAGAGTTTTTATAGAAAAAAAGCGAAGAAAAGAGAAAGAGAAAAAATAATAAAAAAAAAGGATAGAAATATGTAAAAGCCTCAGTTTAGCTCCTCTTAGGTTTACTAGCAGTAGAATTAATTTGAATAATGTGTAGTTCCAACTCTGTCCAGGACCCAGCATAAGTTTAGGGTGAGTAAATCATTATCATTCAGATGATAAACTCATAGAACATGGCATCTAGTCTTTTGTTTCCCCTTAACCCTCCCTCCCCTATGTCCCCCATAAAAGCACCTCCCATCTAGTCCACCTATTTATAAGTTGTGGAGACCTAAGGGCAAGAGAAAAGGTTATTCTTTCCAGAGTTTTTATATTCTCTACCAGCTCCTTCCACTCACTTACAAATGGGGAAGAGTGGGATAACCATTTCTTAGTAATCGCCTTACAGGCAGCTGCTACTAGGATTTTCCAGAGATACTGGGCTTCTTGCCCGCTTATCTCCATGGGGTATAGGCCCAGGATCAGGTGTTCTGGCCCTAAGGGAGTTGTGATGTTAAAGACCTTACACAGTTGTTGTATATTGGTCCAAAAGTGCTCTAAAATTGGACAGTGCCAAAAAATGTGAGCCTGAGAAGCCTCAGTCGCCCCACACTTTTGCCAACATGCGGAGGTAGCTGCAGGGTTCCATTTACCTACCTGTTCGGGTGTTCGAAAATATCTGCTTCTAAGTTTCCACAAAAACTCCCGCCATCCTGGTGATGAAGAGGAATGCCATGTGTTTTTTATTGATTGCAGCCATCTTGTCTCACTTAAGTTTACCCATAAATCCCTTTCCCATTTCTCCTTAATATATGTTGTTGAGTGTTGTAAATCACTAAGGTAATTTTTATATAACAAAGAAATAGCCTTCCTTCCATTCTCAGTAGCCCAGATCTGCTCAAACATTGTCGGCTGCATGAAATCTCGAGAATTTAGTAAAGACTTTCGGAGTTGTTTCATTATGTAATCCCTCAGCTGATAGTAAAATAGAAGATCCCTCTGCCCCCAGTGGAATTTTTCCCTTAGTTCCTCAAATGTTAATACCTGTTCTCCCTTCATCAATTGCCAGGGTACGTGGCACCCCTGTCCCTCCTGACGTTTATACCAAGGGTCCTGATGAGCTACTATGTGATATGAACTAAGGGTCCATGTTCAGTACTTCCAGAGGTATTTCTTAGTGGCTGCCCTAGCAAAACTCCTCCTATATCCCCCAAGAGCAGCTTCTGTACCTGTAAATAAAGGAGGGGAATCGTATACTGGAGCACTCGGAGAAAAAAGCTGAGCCACTAATGAAGGAGAGCGGGGGATGACCAGGTCCATAGATTTCCAGTGAGCAAGATGTCTTGAATGTTGCAACAAAAGGGCTACTCTGGTCTGAGCCGCTACCCAATAACCCTCCAGGCACGGCACTCCATAACCTCCCAGCTCCCTTTGCAAAACAAGGGTTTGTTTCCTGATTCTGGGACGTTATCCCATCCAAACAAATTTTGAAATAATATTTTGCCAAGAATCCAGTTTTCCTTTGGAAATCCAGCAGGGGACACACTGAAATAAACAAAGGAATCGAGGCAAGAGGTTCATTTTAGTAGTCTGGACTCTTGCATGAAAGGGAAGCGGCAGTATGGACCATCTCTCAATATCTGCTTGTATTTGTTTTAGCAATGGTGGGAAATTCAATTGGTACAAAGACGAATTATTAGATGATAGTTTTATGCCAAGATATTTCATGGCAGGGAGGTCCCATTTCAAGGGGTACCTATCCTTGAAAGTCTGGGATGGCTCATAATTAAAAGAGATTGTTTCCGTTTTATGAGTATTCAGAGAGTAACCAGATAGCTTCGAGAATTCTTCCAGATGCTGAAATAGGTGAGGGAGGGATGTTTCAGGTTCCTTAATATAAAGCAGGATATCATCTGCATATAAAGCTAATTTGTGTTCCTCTTGTCCTATTCTAATTCCCTTTACATGTATATTCTCTCTGACACTTTGAGCTAGGGGTTCTAAGTACAATGCAGAAAGAATAGGGGACATGGGACACCCCTGTCTTGTACCTCTACTTAATTTAAAAGAGGGTGAAGTATGGCCATTTGCTCTAGTAAATCCAATTGGTGACTTGTATATTTTGAAAATGGTGTTAATGAATTGAACAGGGAAACCAAACTTAACTAACACAGCCCGAAGAAAGGCCCATGAGACTTTATCAAAAGCCTTTTTGGCATCTAAACTTAATAGGATAGCGGGTTGATGGGTATAATTTAAATTGTCAATCAGATGAGTAGTTCGACGGAGGTTGTCCTGGGCTTGGCTGTTAGGAATAAATCCAGTTTGGTCCAAATGAATCAGTTGGGGCGCTAGTTTCTGTAATCTCTTAGTAAGAATAGACATAAAAAGTTTGTAGTCAGTATTTAGGATAGAGATCGGACGATAAGAGGGACATAATGTAGGGTTTTCCTTGCTTCGGGATAACAGAAATTATAGCTTGCTCCCAGGAATTGGGGGCCCTTGTCTTGCATTACCTCATTAAAGACAGTTAATAACAGTGGGACCAACTGACCTTTGAAGTGTTTATAAAAGTCTCCCGGAAGGCCGTCTGTACCTGGGCATTTGGCTGATTTTAAACTCGAGAGAACCCCTTGCAGTTCCAAAAAGGAGATGGTGACCGACAGTCCCACTTTTGCCTATGTAGGGAGGGAGGGCAAAGACAAATGTTCCAGAAACGCTTCTACTTTACTATCTTGTGGAGGTGGATATGGGGCAGTATATAATAAGGTATAGAAATCTCTGAATGCCAAAACAATCTCCGAGGTCTGATTCAATCTTTGCTTAGTGACTGGGTGTAACAATGTGGGGATCAACGCCCATGCTCTCTGAGATCTCAGCCGTGCCACCAGTAAGCGAACAGACCTAGGGCCACCTTCAAAATATTTCTGCCTGAGAAAAAGGACCTTCTGCTCTACCTGATAATCTAACAACTTGTTAAGTTCTGCTTTAAGTTGACTAAGTTTTTTATTAGTTGCCGCCTCGTATTTGATCTTATGTTGTGTTTCACAAAGATCTATTTCTTTTTTCATTGTGACCTTCCTGGCTTCCCTCTGCCTCTTCTTAAAGGCTGAGGTGGAAATAAATTTACCCCGAACTATGGCTTTTATGGTATCCCACAACAAAGGTGCTGGTATCTCTGGGGAGGTGTTCTCAACCACCGCTTGCTTTACGGTGTCTGTGATTGTCTCCTTCACTTCTGGGTCCTGAAGCAGAGATGTGTTAAGTCTCCAAAACTTTTTTTTGACAAAATCTCCTAAATGGAGTTGGCAAAAAATCGGAGCATGATCTGACAAAACTCTATCCCCTATCCAGCTGTCCCTAACCTGTCCAGTTGTCTCTACAGGAAGTAGAAAATAATCCGGCCTGGAATGCGACTGGTGGGGGGGCCCGAGAAAAAAGTGTAGTTTCTCTGTTTTCCATGTGTGGCTTTCCACACATCTGCATAGCCTAGTTAAGAGAAGAGTTTAACAACTTTTTTACTGAGAGACTGGTTACGGCAAGTACCTGCAGAGGAAGAGTCCAATGACGGAGTTAGAACCAGGTTAAGGTCCCCTCCAATAATCACCTCGACTTCCGCCCATTCCTGTAACTTTAAAAAGATCCATCTGTAAGTTTGAAAATCAGACCCTGGTGGGACGTAAATGGAGGCGAGGGTCAGATTCTGCCCAAAATAACAGCCTTTAAGAAAAGCAAAACGACCCTCCCCATCTACCAGCTGTGCTGTCTGCTCGAAGGGAGTTTTGGTAGGGACAAGCACAGCTGCTCCTCTCCTACGGCCTTTTCCATACGTTGCACAGGCAGCAGCACAAAAACACATTTTTTCCAATTTTTGATTTTCCTGCAAAGACAGGTGCATCTCCTGTAGTAAAAAAAAATCACCTGTTTTCTTAAGGAACGATAATATTTTGGTACGTTAAACTGGGTTAATTAAACCGTTTACATTAAACGAACAAATAGTTGAGGGCTTAGCCGCCATGTCTATATTAAAAAAAAAAAAGGACTTCTCCTATGCAGTAACCCCTATGTGACAGTTTCTTCAAAAGCTAAAAGTTGGCACTTTAAGAAAACAACAAGGAAGAGATAAACACAAAAACTGGTTGGCTCAGCGCTGCACCTAGGAAAAAAGTTGGCAAAGTGGATAGCAAGAAAGGAGAGTCGGAAAAAGAGAGCCAGAGACAGAAGTAAAAAAATGATAAGAGAATCTATAATAAAACTAATGCAATATCTATATCAACACTATTAAAGTTTGAAAACAACAAACAACACTTTCAGTGCCCTAAATTAGTGCTTGGCTTCCAAGGTAGGGGATCCAAAAAAACAAAACAACTTAGGATCCCTTATCCTCCCGCTAGTCTATGGGTGTTAGAAAAAAACTTCAGTGGAGAGGTAGAAGAGGATTTCACCCTGAATCTATAGGTCCTCCTCAACAAAAGTCTCATGTGGAGAGATTTGTAATATGGTCGCCACGTGCCTGCTCAAACAGTAGGTAGTTATGTAAGAGGAGAGTAATAATTATACCAGTTCTCCCCAGGGCACTACTTAGTTTTGGCTAAACCCATTTATATACAAAGAAAGTAATTCTTCCTCATCGACATATGCTACAGCAAAAAAGAAGGTGAGGGATAGTGGTTAAACACTTGAAATTATAGTTATGAAGATTTCCAACAATTGGGCAGGAAACTAAAGGCACCACCATATTTGTTATCTGCTGATGGTTAAACCCATTGGGAGGCTGAGGATTCGTGGGGAATCAAAACATTGTTTTAAACCAACCGTCTTTTCTCCCTTTTTTTTTTTTGTTTATAATTTGATATATCAGAGACAAAGACGTTTCCACAGTCTCTAAAAAACATTAGAGTGTTCTGGCCCATGAAAGAAAAAACCCAAACCAACGAAGGATTGCCAGTTCTAGGGACATGGATATGTTGTTCATCCACACTCATTGGCAGTATCCTTGCCGCTTTAAATCTTGCCGGAAGGTCTTCAAGCTTGCTCCTCCCACCCACCCGGGTGGTATAACTCTCGGCTCCGCCCCATGACGCCAGATCTTCCTTACCGCTTGGAAGCTCAGGTTCCCTCCTTAACGCTCTGCGTTTGTGACTGGTTCCTATTTCTCCGTTTGCGGATTTAAAAATAATATTTTGCAAAAAGACTTCAGTCTTCGATCCCTCGCGGCTGCGATGGATAAATCGACTCCCGGATTTCGGAGATGCCCATGCGGGCAGAAGATGTCTCGGACGGATCCACACTCCACGTGTGTCTACTGCTTAGGCCTTGAGCACGACCCGCAGGCTTGCGACCTGTGCTCATCTTTCTCGGCCTACGTCCTCGAAGACCGTGCTGCCCGATTGCAACTGGGCCGTCCCGAGAAGCGTTTCCCTCCGGTGAAGTCCAAGGAGGCCCGGTTGGCGGTGTCCGCGGCGGCGGGCTCGGCGGATCAGCTCGAGCGGATGGTCGCCCTCGAAGAGGAGGCGGCGCGGGCCGTATCTTCCTCGGCCGCGGCATTTATCCCGCTCTCTCTGGGTTCTTCCTACACGGCTTCCTTTAAGGAGCTTTGTCTGTCCCTCTCCACTAAAGGAGAAGGGCCTGCGTCTGCTGGACCTTTTCTCGGTCCAAAAAGAGGGACAAGGGTAAGTCCCTCCGTCGACGCTCTTGGGAGCGGGAAAGGTCCCTCTCCCCGGGCCGTCGACCGTCGGCTCCGGTCGACCGCTAAGCCGACCACTGGCCTCACGGTGTCCCCGTCAGGTCAGTTGACCGAGACTCCCACTGATGAAGTCGAGATTTTTCTCGACCCATTGGACGGGCTGTCGCCTTTAGCAGCCGAGATTCCCCTCTCCCCGGTTCCCCCGAGAGGAGTTGAGGATCCCGTGGGCTCGCCTGTGCCTCCGGTTCCGGAGCCCTCGGATGGACCTTCCGAGCCGAAGGGAGTGTCGGTTCCGGCCGACACCTCCCTGCACCGACCCCGGAAATTCCGGGACTCTCGGTCTCGGTCTCGGACCTCTTCGCGGTCCAGCCGTTCCCACCGTCATAGGCGGTCTCGGTCTCGGCACCGCGGTAAGCGGCGTCGCCGCTCGTCCTCGTCCTCCTCCTCGGATGAGGGGAGGCTTCGGCGTAAATTACGCCGGCCAGTCGAGGACCTTATGTTCACAACAGCTCCTCCTGGCGGGAATAAGCCGACTCAGCGCCTTCCCAGCCATTAGTGGCTGTCACCGGAGCGGCCGACACAACCCTCGACTTGCCCGAGCCTATACCCAGGCGGTTGTTCGGCCAAACCAGCTGCTCCACCGATTGCGGTGGAACCTCCGCCTCACAGCCACCACTGGGCTCCGACCAAGATTCTCGGTCGGCTAAGGGTTTACCCCATCGGCTGTCAGTTACCTCTCCCGACGGACCTCGGCAGGTGAAGGGTGGTTCAGGCCAGAGGCAGCTCTTCGAGGACTCTTCCGAGTCCGAAGATGATTCCTCCTTCTTCTCCAGCGACTGGACTTGGAGTCTTCAGGAGGTCAGCCAATGGGCGATAGCCCGTCGTCCTTCCTAGGACTGCCCGGCTCATCTCGGAGTCTACGGGATGGAGCTCGAACCCGTTTCAAGCGGGCCAGGTATCCCCTCACGGAGATTCTGGACGAGGGATTCTCCGGCGGAGGCCCTTTCCGGTGGCCGAGGCCATAGTGGGTCCAACACTGGAACTTTAGCAGCGCCCTGCTTCCTGCCCCTGCGCCCGGCCAGGATGGCCAGGAAGTACCCGGTCGGTTCCTTGTCCGGTTTTCGGAACACCCCTCTGCTGAGGGTTGGTTACCGACAGCGTTTTCGGTAGCGCCCGGCAACGCCAGGGATGTGGACAAACCTCCTGACAAGGAGTCAAGAAATTGGACTTATGTCGGGCTAAAAGTCTACGCTGTTCTCTCTCTCGGCCTTCATAGGCCAGTTCGGCCGTCCTCATGGCACATTTTTCTCATGCCCTGTTGGGCTCCTGGATGAGTCATCCTCATCTTCCCGCCCGATCTGCAGACTACGGTTAAGCAGGTGCGGGACCAGGGCAGAGACAGTGGCCAAACAGCAGCTCCAGACTGCTTTGGATGATGGGGACTCATGTGCCAGATCGGTGGCGGCCGCAGTGGCTATGCGTCGGCGGGCTTGGCTGAGGATATCCACCTTTACTTCGGATACCCAGCACAAGTTGGCGGATGTTCCCTTTTGGGGACTGACCTCTTCGGCCCTGGGGTGGTAGGTCACCTGCAGAGGATCGAGAAGTCCAATGCCACCTTGGACTCGGTCTCTTCCGCTCAGAAGGACAAAGGCCGCAAACCACAGCCTAAGCCCTTTCGTCCTTCTGTGCCCCAGCAGCCTTGACCCAGCAACGTCAGGGCCAGCAGGCTCGGCCTTGGCATCCCAAACCCAAGCCGCCGGCTTCCTCTAACAGGAGGCAGGGAGGAAGGGCCCAGGAGGTCCCTCGGCCGGTCCCTCCTCCAAGCCTGCCCAGTGACGGGCTGAGGGTGTCGCCCCATCCCGCTCGCTCTTACCCTGGGTCCCTGGGGGGACGGCCCGCACTTCCGTTCGCCTGGTCCGCTGTTACCACGGACAGGTGGGTCTTGAGGTGGTGGGAAGAGGCCTGCCTCTGGAATTCGAGCAGGCACCACCCTTCAGAGCCGCCGCCTCGGGGCTTGGGATCCCCAGCTCACTGGCGGCTCGTCGAGCCGACATCGCTCTCCTCCTCCAGAAGGAGGTGGTAAGAGAGGTGGGGACCCTCCTTCAGACCCAGGGTTTGTGTCCAGGTACTTCCTGGTTCCGAACGGACGGGGGCTGGCGCTCCATTCTCGACCTACACGACCTAAACAAGTTCCTAAGGTCTCGAACCTTCAGGATGGTCACTCTGGCTCAGATAATACCATCCTTGGAACGCGGCGTGTGGTTCTGCTCTCTGGACTTGCAGGACGCGTTTTTTCACGTCCCTATCCGTCCGTCTCACCAGAGATTCCTTCGCTTCCGAGCGGAAGGATCTCTCTTCGAGTTCCAAGCCATGCCCTTCGGCTTGTCTCCAGCTCCCAGGGTCTTCACCAAATGCATGGCAGTGGTGACAGCATTCCTGCGGCGCCGAGGGGTCCGGGTGTACCCTTACCTGGACGACTGGCTGATAGCAGCTCCTCCAGGAAGGAGGCGGAGTGGTCCAGAGATCTGGCCCTCCAGGTCTGCTCTCAACTGGGCCTCCTTGTCAAGCGAGGCCAAGTCAGAACTCGGGCGAGCAGGTGATTTTATTCATCGGGCGACTCGACTCTCTCCGAGCCAGGCGCGGCTCCGCGGACAGGGCCGAGGTTCTTTCCTCCTTGCCCGATCATTTCTGGTTGGGCAATTCGCGCCTGCCGGGACTTCCTGCGCCTCCTGGGTCTCATGGCGGCCTGTACCAGCGTGGTCCGCTGGGGCCCGCTGGAACATGCGTCCCCTTCAGTGGGGACTGGCCAGCCAGTGGTCACAACGCCATGATCCCTGGACCAGCTTGAGTCGGTGACACAGGGGATGTGGAATGCTCTCCAGTGGTGGACCGCTCCAGATCAATTGCAGGAGGGCATCCGTTCGTCCGCCCGAGCCAGACGGTCTCTCTGTCGACCGATGCCTCTCTGATGGGTTGGGGTGCCCATCTGGGGAACACGGGCTCATGGCCTCTGGTCCCCGCGGAGTCCCGATGCCACATCAACCTGCTGGAGCTCCGGCGGTCCGCCAGCTCTCACCGCCTTTGCTCCGTTCCTCCGGGGTCAAGTGGTCCGAGTCCAGACGGACAATACCACGACCATGTACTATCTAAACCGCCAGGGCGGGGGACGCGCTTCCATGCTTCTATGCAAGGAAGCTCTCGCGATTTGGTCACTCGGCGCAGCCTGGAGGCGGATCTCCTAGCCATTCACGTGGCAGGAGCCTCCAACACCCTGGCCGATGCCCTGAGCCGGATAGGGGCTGCATCCCACGAGTGGTCTCTCCTGCCGGAGGTAGTACAGCATCTGTTCTCCCTTTGGGGCACACCTCAGGTGGACCTGTTTGCCTCCACGGAGAACGCGAAGCTGAGTCTGTTCCATGCCCGCCCCCCTCAGCAGGGCTCGCTGCAGGGGGATGCCTTCTCGAGGCAATGGACCCCGGGCCTCTTTTACGCCTTTCCCCCATTTCCCTTGATCCACAAGGTGCTTCTCAAGGCGAGGAGGGACAAGGCGCAGGTGATTCTGATAGCCCCAGACTGGCCTCGCCAGTTCTGGTACCCAGATTCCTCAGTCTCAGCTCCAGGACTCCGCAGTAGCTTCCAGCTCGCCGCGACCTGCTCTCAGTCAATCAGGGAAGGTGTTCCATCCGACCTTCAATCCCTGCACCTGACGGCCTGGTTCCTGAGCGGCTAGAGTTCCAGGCTTTGGGTCTTTCCGACGAGGTCCTCAATGTAGTTGAGGCGTCCCGTAGAGTCGACCAGAAAATGCTATGCCTTCAAATGGAAAAGGTTTTCCATTTGGTGTCAGGGCAAGGGCTTGGACCCTTCCTCCTGTTCCTTGGCAAGCATCTTGGACTATTTATGGTCCCTTTCTAGTCAAGGGCTTAGGTCGGCGACCCTAAGGGTGCACCTGGCAGCCATCTCTGCCTTACGGCGCGGGCCGAGAGCAGTCGATGGCGCAGGAGAAGGTGGTCTGGCGCTTTTCAAAGGCCTCGATCATCCTTCCCTCCAGTGCGGGAACCCCCACCTCCGTGGGATCTACTGCTGGTACTGGCAAGCTCATGGGCAAGCCATTGAACCTATGCACAGGTGCTCTCTCTCACCTGTCGTGGAAGACCGCCTTCTTGGTGGCTATCCGTCAACCAGAAGGATGGGAGAGCTCCAGGCACTTTCCATCGAGGTCTCCTTACCTGGTCTTCCACAGGGACAAGGTTGTCCTCGCCCCACCGAAATTCCTTCCGAAGGTGGTGTCGGAGTTTCACCTTAACCAGGTGTTGACTCTGCGGTGTTCTACCCACAATCACCTCGGAGGCCCGATATAGGCTCCATACTCTGGATCCTAGAAAGGCACAAGCTTATTATAAGAACACGGCTGGAAATCCAGGAGAGCTTCGCCAGCTGTTTGTCACCTACGCTGAAGCCGCATCTGGCAGACCTGCAGCCAAGCGGACGATAAGCAGGTGGGTAACCTCCTGCATAGATCTCTGCTATAAGTTAGCGGGCATGGAGCCTCCCAGAGGGATAAGAGCTCATTCTACCCGCCATACTGCTGCAAGTGGCTGCTTCCAGGGACGTCCCTATCCAGGAAATCTGCAGGGCTGCTACCTGGAAGTCAGCAAACACCTTCATTACCCACTACCACATCGACCTTGAGTCACGCCGGGATGCTGGTTTTGGGGCCTCGGTTCTCCAGTCTCTCTTTCCCAAGTAAGTATATGGGGCTGTGCGTCTTGCCTCCCTCCCGGAGAACTGCTAGAGTCTGCCAATGAGTGGGATGAACAACATATCCATGTCCCTAGAAATACAGGTTACTCACCTGTAACAGGAGTTCTAGGAATGGTATATGTTGTTCATCCACACGACCCACCCGACCTCCCCGGCTTCGACGCACAACCTGAGCTTCCAGCGGGCCAGATCTGGCGTCATGGGGCGGAGCCGAGAGTTATACCACCCGGGTGGGTGGGAGGAGCAAGCTTGAAGACCTTCCGGCAAGATTTAAAGCGGCAAGGATACTGCCAATGAGTGTGGATGAACAACATATACCATTCCTAGAACTCCTGTTACAGGTGAGTAACCTGTATTTTCAGTTCATACCCCACAGTTTTCAGGGCTACTTTACCTCCGCTTAAAGAAGGTATAAGTCGAGATAATATGTTGCAATTTCTCCTCAGCAATGGAGTGTCCATAGCCCCTTCAGCTACCTGAAGAAACGCCTTCTGCCACCGGCTTTGTTGATCTCGCAGCTCGTAGTTACTCCATGGCTTCTAGTGCCTTCCTCAGCGGTGCAGGAGTGGTATATAATGTTCATCCACACGGACCCACCCAGCCTCCCCTGGCTTTGCCACACAACCATGCTTCCAGTGGGCAAGATCTGGTGTCATGGGGAGGAGCCGAGGAAGTTGCCACCTGTTTGAAGACATTTCCTGCAAGATTTAAAGGGGAAAGGCAACTGCCAGAAGTGTGGATGAACATCATATGCCACTCCTAAAACTACTGTTATAGGCGAGTAACCTGTTTTTTTAAACATCCACATTTTCTTTTCCTGCTCCACCGAGGTGGAATACAGTATACAGCTGGCCGAGTGGAGGGCTGAGGCATCCGTGCCTTACCTCCTGCCATGTCGGCGACCTGTGTTCGCGGTGTGAGTGAGCGCCGGGGGTCGACTGGGGAGGGAGAGGATTGAGCATCCGGAGGACAGCTCTCCTCTCCTGGGGAGGGGTGGGGATGGAGTCCGCTGCTTGCCTGTCCCCTAGTAGTGGCTGGGTGATGGTACAACAGACCCAGACGAAGGGGGTGGATGTGGGCAGATGCCCAGCGTGCCTGTACAGAAGCACAGTGCGGCTCGCCAGTGGCATCACAGATGCTTCCGTGCACACTCAGGGCACGGAGAAAAACAAAGAAAATATCCCGACGGTGAGATGATGCCGGCTCCTCGCAGGTGCTGCACCCGGCTAGCTGCCACCTCGTTAGAGAGAGTCCAGCGGCTGGGGGGGCCAGTGGAAGGGGGCCGATCGGGAGGGGAAGAAACATACAAGCTAAAAAAAAAAAAAAAAAAAGTAATACAGTATGCATTTCACCTAAATAAAAGAACAGGCTGCAGAGCTGCTTTTCCCCCCCACAGAACTGCCTGCTACCCGTATCTCTATCTAAAATACCTATCTGTATTTTCACTACAGCATTGCTAAGTGCTAAGAGATGATTCTAAACATGCTACCACTTTATACTGTGCTACTTAACATTTTAATCCTACAATTAAAGGGCCTAATAAATGACTAAGTGCTCTACGATTACGTCCCAGGGAGTCCATATGGTGGCAGTCTCTTCAAACAGAGACAGTGTCCCTACCTCCACATTTTTTTTTTCAGGGAACATTCTTACATAACATTTCCTACTTAACAATCCTATCTAAATACTATTACCCTATCTATAGCTAAACTAGTTACTTCCTAAGCTACACTTTTTTTTTTCCAAAATTGTAACTCGCTTTTAGAAAAACGAGCATTGCGGTAACAATATGAGTTAACTGTACTTGTTTGTTTTCAAAACATTTAAACATAACAAAGAACAGTCTCACCCAGGCAGTGTCTTGGTGGCAAACAGGGGTAGCAGCAGACTACAATAATGCCAAAGGGGCATTGAGTCTTTAATTTTTTTCTTGGTTGCCGTCTGGGAGTCCTTGTGGGGATCATCTGTAGCATAGTAAAAACAGGGGTCTGGCTCAGTACATTCTGCCCTACGGCCCCACGGCAGTCATGGCTGACCGTATAATACTTCACACAGTTCCCAGTCTTGTCCTGTACCAATGCGAAAGTTTTAAATAGGGTGACCTTTTCCCAGATGGAGGACACACACACACACATCTTGCAGTGGTCACTACCTTCTGGCGATCATAGGCTGGATCAGATGGGTATACTTTGTTTCTCAGATGCACTTTTTCCACAGCTCCATAGAACACCCAAGCAGCTCTGCAGATTTCAGTAATGTCCCACATTTACTTACTGACGTAGGAGTAATTCTCCCCTTGGTACTCCTTCAGGTATCTTCTTACCCAGCGCTTGGCCTGACTCCTCACTGGTATGGATTGGACACCGGACCGGACAAGACCTTTAGGCAACCAACTGCCATCTCTGTAATTCAGATAACTCAAGTTCAGTGGGTGCTTGGAGTCCGCATCAGTCAACCTGCACTTGCATTTTTCAGGCAGCATGGGGATAGTTTTAAGCAATCCCAGCACAGGAAGAGCATAGGGCTGGGGATGTCTCTCGACCACCAATCTGCAAAAACTCTGGTTATTTCTTGTTTAGGGTGTGAACATCTGGACACGTCTTCTCCACGGGCACCATCATGCTTGGAATCTGAACCTTGGCCCTCCAACACAGCTTCCACGATGACATCTGGTCCTTCCTCCCCTTTAGACTCCTCCATCTTCTTTGGGTTGTTTTTCTGGTTTCCTAGACACGGGGCTGGCTGCCACAGCCAAGGGGAACTTCCCCTGAGCCAGTCTGTCTTCCACAAACCTGGCCTCAGGGGGCTTAGGTTTACTAGCCCACCCATGGCCCCTCCCTCTGCCAGGGGGAGGTTCATGGGCAGCCAGCAATGGGGAAGGGCTGGGCAGATGACTGGGCCCTTCCACCACTGGCTTTGCCTCAGGAATACTGGCTGCAGCATCTTTCCATTGCTCCAAAGGTTCCACTGTGGAACATTCACTTTGGATGGGGTCCGCAATTTCTTCTACACAACCCCAAGGCAAATACATCATTGGTGGTGACATAGAAGGCATGTTTACCATGCCGCAGGAGCACTAGAAGCACAGTGGCTGGTGCAATACTCTGTGCCCACCAACTCCACATAAAACACATTTCTCACCAGCGCTGCTTTTTTCTACTGTGTCCCACAGCCACCTCAACAGGGACTCCGGCACAGTCACAGTTCGACCACCAGCTCCTGGAGCAGATGCCATGTTGAAGGTAACTTTTTCCACTGCTTTCTCTCCACAACAGCACTTGAAAAAACTCTTCTTCATGTTTTCTTTTCTTTAAACAGCTGTTTTAAGGCTCCAAAACTCAGCTCCGTGGACAGTGGGCTTCACTAGCAGGGGTCAAAAGGCAGTCTAACAGCCTCTCACATTGACCCTACTTTTATAGGCTCCCATCTAATTAATTCTGGCCACCAGTACACATTTTGTTTCCCCCAGTTCATTATGTATGCATCACATTTACTGCCGCAAGGCTCAGGTGCCATTTCCTCTCTTCATGTAGCGCTCAGGCGGCAACTCAAACTTTACAGTGTTGGACCACGGTGGGCTAAGGAGGTGGGGTGGTGAAACAGAGGCACTTTCCTTCAGTTGTGCCTCCACACAATCCAGTCACCATTCTGGCAGAGCATGGTTCCTCTGTGGAGGCACCCGCAGTCGAGACCAAGGAGGATGCTGGGAACCTCCACAAAGGAGACCCATAGGAGGGTGGCATGGGACCCCACAGAGGAAGGAAACAACTCCTGGTGGGGGACTTGGTCATTAGAGGGGGTAGAACTGGGGGAGGGAGGGGAGAGGGAGGTAAGGTGTGTGCCCAGCACCAAGATTTGAAGGGACAGGAAGCGAATCCTCAGGATCATGGGAGCAGCTGCATTGGGGAGGGAGCTGGATGTCATTGTCCACCTAGGGACAAATAACCTGGCTGTGAATGGGATCAGAGCAGTGCAGCAGAAGTTTGTGGAGCTGGGGAGGGGCTTTAGACAAGTAACACACATGGTAACTTTCTCAGGAGTGCTACCTGTCTATGGCATGGATGAGGCTAGGGTACTCCGTACCATGGGATTCAATGACTGGTTGAAAAACTGGTGCAGAGCTCAGGGATTTGGTTTCATTGGAGATTGGGGTCCACTTGGAGGGATACAGGCCTGTAATGGCGTGATGGTCTGCATCTGTCCAGGAGGGGAACAAGGATCCTAGGTGATAGGTTTAAATGCTTCATTGACAAGCATTTAAACTAGCCAAGGAGGGAGGCACCGAAGGGAAGCAGGGAAATCCCAGCCCCCCCCCCACAAAACAGGGTAGTTAGCGAAGTAGGCACAAAGGTAGAGAAGTTGATAAGGAGCAGGACGAGGTAAATCCAGAAAAAGGCAAAGGCAGTAAGGACAGGGATGGTCCTAAAAAGGGTAAGGCCATCAAAAAATGGAGGGCAATGAGGACCAATGCCCGTAGTCTGGGTAACATGCTCCCTGAACTAGTGGCCTTGATGGAAGACGGACACCTGGATATTGTGGCAGTCACAGAAACATGGTACACAGAAAACCATGACTGGGATGTCAACATACCAGGATACACAATCTACAGGAGGGATAGGGAGGGTTAAAGAGGAGGTGGAGTAGCTCTTTACATAAGGGAAGAAATCAAAGCAACAGAACTAAAGGGTAAAGAAGCAGGGGAGGAGGCACTGTGAGTCACCCTGGAGACAGGAAATGGCACCACAGTCCACACAGGGGTTGTTTACAGACCCCCCGTCTCGGGGAGGCAATGGACAAGGAAATGATAAAAGGAATCCTTAGAATGGCAGAAGAAGAAGAGATATTGTTGATAGGGGGACCTGAATATGCCAGATGTTAACTGGAGCACCTTTACTGCAGCCACATCCAAGAACAGGGTCATTCTCGATGCCCTACAGGGGCATGCCTCAGACAGCTAGTGTTGGAACCCACTCAGGAGGGAGCAGTCTTAGACCTGGTACTCTCAAACAGGGATGGAGAGAGAATCTCCAATTTAGAAGTGGGTAGCCATCTGGGAACAAGCGACCACCAAACAACATGGTTCACAATAGGCACAGCTGTAGAGTGAAGCCATACAAAAGCAAGGGTGCTGGACTTTAGGAGGGCTGATTTTGGCAAAATGGGAGAGTGCCTCAGAAAAGCACTAGCAAACAGACAAGAAGGAAGGATGGAGGAAAAAATCAAAACTGCCATCACAGACACAACAGGCCTTTGTGTAAAGCAAATTAACAAAACAAAATGAAGGAAAAAGCCACTATGGTTCTCAAAAGAGGTGGCGGGGAAGGTTAAGGAGAAAAGGGTAGCATTCAGAAAATATAAGGAAACACAGAAGGAATAGGACAGAGAACTATATCAGTTAAAGCAGAAGGAGGTAAGGAAGGCAGTCAGCATAGCAAAGGCCAAAACTGAGGAAAAGATAGCCAACTCTGTTAAGAAGGGAGATAAAAACTTTTATAGGTACATTAGGGAGCAAAGAAAGACCGATGAGGTAATGGGGGCAGAGGGTGACAGTGAAAAGGCAGGGTTACTGAACTAATACTTCTGCTCAGTAGTCACAAAAGAAGAAGAGGGGGAGGTACCTAAACAAAACAGTAGAAACACTCTGGATTGGGGGTTCGATACCAGTCCATTCACAGAAGAAGGGGTTCTGAAAAAATTCTTGAAACTGAAGGTGGACAAAGCAATGGGGCCGGACAGGATTCACCCCAGAATTCTAAAAGAACTAAGGGTAGAGCTAATGACACCACTGACTACCCTCTTAAACAAATCATGGGAGGATGGGGTGGTACCTGAGGACTGGAGGAGGGCGGATGTGATTCCCCTTCACAAAAGTGGGAGCAGAGCAGAGGCAGGAAACTACAGACCAGTTAATTTGACCTCAGTGGTAGGTAAAATGATGGAATCACTTCTGAAGGAAAGAATTGTTGAGTACCTAGAGGCCAGTGGGGCACAGGACCCAAGGCAGCATAGATTCACAGTGGGAAGGTCATGTCAGACAAATCTAATAGATTTCTTTGACTGGGTGACCAAAGTAGTAGACTGGGGAAGGGCTGTGGACATGGCCTACCTAGACTTTTGTAAGGCATTTGACACAGTCCCACACAAAAGATTAATATACAAGTTACCGGCCTTGGAGTGGGTCCCAAGATGACAGCCTGGGTAAAGAATTGGCTGGAGAATGGGACACAGAAGGTAATAGTAAATGGAGTCCACTCTGAAGAAAAGGGGGTTACTAGTGGGGTACCGCAGGGTTCAGTATTAGGACCGGTCCTCTTCAATGTCTTTATAAGCGACATTGCAGAGGGACTGGAAGGAAAAGTATGTCTCTTTGCAGGCAACACAAAGATCTGCAACAGAGTTGATACACAAGGTGGGGTGGAAAGTATGAGAAGGGACTTGGCAAGGTTGGAGGAATGGTCAAATGTATGGCAGCTGAGATTCAGCTCATAGCAGTGCACAGTAATGCACCTGGGAAACAAAAACCCAGGGGAAGAGTACACAATGGGGGGTGGGATACTAACAACAACAGAAATGGAAAGGGACCTGTAGGTAGTTATATTAGATTACCTAAAGGTGGGCAAGCAATGTGAGAAGGTAGTAAGGAGGGCTGGGGGGTACTGGGCTGCATAGGGAGAGGCATCACCAGTAGAAAACAGGAAGTTGTTATCTCTCTGTACAGACAGTTGGTGAGACCCCATCTGGAGTACTGCGTGCAGTTCTGGGCCCCATCTCTGCAAGGACATAGACAGGATGGAGGTGGTCCAGAGGAGGCAGCTAAATGGTGCAGGGTCTGCACCAGAAGACATATGAGAGAGACTAAAGGAGCTTAATATGCATACCCTCTAGGAAAGGAGGAGAGGAGGGACTGATAGAAACTTTCAAGTACCTCAAGGGAATCAACAAAGTCAAGAGGGTAGCATCTTTCAAAAAGAGATGTGCAAGAACAAGGGCACAATTTGAAGATGGGGGGGACAACTCAGAGGTAATGTGAGGAAGTATTTTTCTAGAGAGGTTGTGGATGCATGGAGCGGCCTTCCTGAGGAGGTCATGGAGTCAGAAACAGTGGGGGAATTCAAGAATGCATGGGACAGACACAAGGCAATTCTAGTGGGCGGTAGGAGGAAGTAGGCTGTTGGTTAACTAGGATCTGCATCTTATCTATTAGGTAGGGAAATGAGCAGACTAGGTGGGCCAAGCGGTGCTTGTCTGCCGTCAGATTCTATGTTTCTGTGTTACACAGTGCTTCCGGCCTGGCTTTCCTTTCCTTTCCCTCAGGACTGTCATGCTCCAGCTCATCAGGTAGGTGTTGAGCACCCCATATCAAATCCCGCATGATAGTCCCCATTTTTGTAACCCTTGCCTCGCTCTGCTGTATAATTACAGGTACTTCCTTGCAACTCCCACCCAGGCCACTGTCTTCTCTGGGCTCAGTCAGTTATTGGCTGCACACTCCTGAGTCTCCGAGGTGGCACAAATGGCACCCCTCCTCCCCTCCCCTCCCATGTCTAGGGGTAAGATGGAAAGGTCACGGAGAAGGGGGGAGGGCACCAGTTCCTAACTCAGGCAGTGAACATTATTTCAGCAAAATACAAATAAATAGTACCTCAGTATCAGTGGGTTTCTTCAGGTGACAGTGTGAGCTCTGTCGGGGTGCAGGAGATGTTAGGTTTGTATTCAGCTGGAGGGCAGCTTAGCACAGTTCTGTACTGGAGGCAGATTTGTTAGGAACATAGGCAAACAGTCAAACAATTCTTTTAGGCACGAACACAAGGATGCAATACAGCCAGGAAAATCAGATGCAATCAGGCATAGTTTATTTTCAACAGTGCAAAGGCTCAAGCCACAACTAATTCTGCTCCATGCAGTGACAAGGGCACAAATCAGAATCAGCGTATTACAAAGGCAAGCGGCTGTGGCCCTTCTCTTGTAGGGGACCTGGGTCCCGAACCTGGATCCTGTAACAGTTTTCTCTTGGGAGCTGAATGGCTTTCAGCATACCATGGGCACACAGGCTTTAGCTCATTATTTCCTCAGGATCCCTTTTGGCCTTTCACTCTCCCCAGCGGAAGGTACAGGAGAAATATCACTGCAAGTGGCGCACACATTTTGGATGCTGGGTACACTCCTTATTCCTGCAGTCTCCCCACTCTTGTCGAGTCTACGGGGATTGCAATGCGGGGGACAGCCTTCCCTGGGCGAGCACTCTCAACAGCCATTCTCCCACCAGCAGATAGGTGGACATGGACGTACAGCATGGGTACAGGCTGCCACCCTGAACCCTCCAGAACTGGGACAATGCCACTTACCCGATCCGGGCCTGCCATGGCAGCCACCTTACGACTTCACTGTCTCACTGGAGCCAGACAGGCTCCACATTTTAAACTCCCCTCTCCTTGATGCTGCGGCACTCCATCACGCTCTCCCCACCGATGGGTGTTGGTGTCCATCCTCATCGTTGGGGCATCAGTGGGCAATTGACCCAACCCAGCCCTGGGGCTCCTCCGGCCCCGACTGGCGGCCCACTCCTGACCTGCGCTTGCAGGCCCGGACTCTCCTGTCTTCATGAACTCCCCATTGGACTACTCCCTCACAGGCACATTCTCCCGCCTTACCCACAGCGGTGTATGATGCCCAGGCTCCACCCCTTTTGTAAGCCTAGCATCACACAAGGTCCCTATTGCCAAATGGGCATCTCTTGTAACACCCAAAATGGAGGGGGGGTTACAAGAGGAATGTAAAAATGACAAAAAAAGCACAACTAAAGAATTCCTACAACACAGTCTGCCAGAAGACACAAACAGGGCAACTAATTGGAAGGCCCTAAAATATGTCTATAGAGGGAGGTGTATAGCTGTATGCACTGAAAAGAAAAGCAGCGTGAAAAAGAATAAAGTTTCTAAATGAGATCAAATCTGTGGAGGATGTCCTATCAGTAAACATAAAAACATAGAAATTGTCAGAAGATAAGGACCGCTAGGCCCATCTAGTTTACCTGCAAGCCCTACACTAGTTTGCGGCCTCTGACCCTACCTGGTCAATGGCTTTTCTCTCCTCCTTCCCACCTCTAAGGTTCCCGTATGCCTGTCCCAGACATGTTTAAACCCCTCCACTGTGCTCGCTCCCGCCACCTCCTGCGGCAGGCTATTCCATGTGTCCACCACCCTGTCAATGAAGAAAAAATCTCTGACGAGGCATGGAATGAGTGGGTGTAGGCCAAGAAAAAACACAGTGAAAATCTCCAATAGGCAGCTAAACTAGCATACAGGATTGCAAAAACAAATTACATATAAAAGAGCCCAAAAGCAAGTAAAATTCTAGCCTTGCATATCAAAGAAGAAAGAGCTCACACACACGTTGCTACTGTAGAAGGAAAACACTCAGATCAGATGATTACTAATCCTTACATGATAAATGACCGCTTTAAAGATAGCTCCCTAGGCTGACAGAAGAACAGGAAGCTAAACTACTAGAAGAGATTAAAGTGACAGAGATTTCCACAGCCATCGATAATCTTCCAAGAGGAAAAGCTCTGGGTGAGGATGGTTTCACACCAGACTATTATCAATTTTTTTTGCAACAAAACTAACACCGGGTGTGAAAGTGGTCTTAACATACTAACATACTAAAATGCCAGCTGAATAGGCCTAACAGTCTTTCGTGTCTGCTCGTTTGGTCAGCCCCCACCCTGGGAGCTGACCTTGCTGCCCCCTCGCCTTCTCTGGCTTCTCTCTTCCCAGTTCTGGATATTCTCGCTGCACTGGATTTTGCTTCCAGAACCCTTCCCCTGTACCTGTCCCAACCCCTCTAGAACCCCTCCAACGTCTCTGCCTCCACCAGCCCCCTGGGCAGCACATGCCATGGCTCCACCACCCTCTCAGTGAAGAAGCACCTCCTCCTTTCTCCCCTGAATCTTCCCCCCTCCAACTTCCACCCATGCCCTCTAGTTGCCCCCTCCTCCTTCCTTCGAAGCACCCTGACTGCTTCTCCCCTATTTACCCCCTTCATGTACCTGAAGACCTCTATCATGTCCCTCCGGTCCCTTCTCTCTTCCAGTGTGTACATATTTAGCTCTTCGAGCCTTTTTCCATAGGTCCTGTCCCCCAAGCCCCAAATCGTTTTGGTTGCCCTCCTCTGGACCCTCTCCAGGAGTTTAATGTCCCTCTTTAAGTGCGGCCTCCAAAACTGCACGCAATACTCAAGGTGTGGCCTCACCAAGCAGTTATACAGAGGGAGTATCACTTCCTTCCTTCTGGGTGATCCCCATAGCGATGTATCCCAGCATCTTGTTGGCCTTGGCTGCTGCCCTCCTACAAGTCTGAGTTGTTCATCTTGACATCCACCATCAACCCCAGGTCCTTCTCAGCCATCAAGACTTATAGCATCCCCCCCCACCCAGGGTGTACACTTGGCCTGGGTTTCTGGCCCCCAGGTGCAGTACCTTGCATTTCCTTGCATTGAACCTCAGCTTCCACTTTGTAGACCATCTTTCCAGAGCCTCCAGGTCCCCCTGTAGGGCCACCCTCCCTCCTTCCAATCCACACGCCCCAGTTTTGAGTCATCCATAAAGAGACTCATCTCACTCCTGATACCTGTCCTTATGTCAGAGGCGTAGGCGTTGAACAGGAGGGGCCCAAGGACTGATTCCTGTGGGACCCCACTAATGACCCTCTTTGGGGATGAGACTATCCCGCCAACTACGACCCTCTGGGTCCTGTCCTGAAGTCAACTGTCTATCCATCTGATCGTCTGGTTCCCCACCCCCATTTCTCCCAGCTTATCCAACAGGCCCTCGTGAGGAACAGAGTCAAATGCCTTGCTGAAGTCTAGAAAGAGGACGTCCACTGGTCTGCCCAGGTCCAAGGCACTTGTCACCCAGTCATAGAACTCCACAAGGTTTGGCTGACACAATTTCCCTGGGACGAATCCATGCTGTCTATCGTCCAGGCACCCTGACTTTTCCAGGTCCCCAGCCACTCCTTGACAATGCCCTTCATCACCTTGCCCACCACCAATGTCAGGCTAAACAGGCCTGTAGTTCACACCACACCTCCTTGATCCCCCCTTGTGGATGAGCGTGTACGCCACCTTCCAGTCCTGGGCGCCACCCTGTCCTCAGAGAGATGGTGAAAAGCTTCGCCAGGGGTTTCGCCAGGACATCCGCAAGTTCCTTCAGCACTCTGGGATGTAATTTATCCGGCCCCAGTGCTTTCTCCATCTTAAAGGACCTGAGGGCTTCCCTCACTCTCTCTGCTGTGATTTCCACCTCCGCTACCTCTTCTCCCTGCTTAGCCTTCCCCCCTCCTGCCAGTGATGCCTCCCCCTCTCCTCAGACATGCCGATTGGTAAGGGTCCCCCCCTCCTCAGTATCACTGTCTCCTCCCATGTATGATGCAGCACCCCCATTTTCCTTGGAGAAAACTGAAGTGAAGTACTCATTTAGTACCTCAGCCTGCTCCGCCAGGTCTTGTGCCCATCTCTCCCCTGTTTTAATCCTGCTAATCTGCCCCTTCACCCTTCGTTTTTCCCCCCAGTGTATCTAAAGAACCCCTTGTTCCCTCTCCTAATTTCTCTGGCCAGGTTCTGCTCCTTCCTTGCCTTATCCGCCTTCACCACCCTAGTGGCCCTTCTAGCTATCAGTTCATACTCCCCTCAATCCCTTTCACTCCTTGAGCACTTGAATCGCCTATTATTTATTTATTATTAATGGAGGCGATAGACAGCAAAACGCTTTCAGCATCACTGATAAAAGGAGTAATAACATTTATCCTAAAACCAAATAAAAAAAATGTGAGAACTATAGGACATTCACTTTACTGAACACAGACGCAAAGATATTTGTGAAAATTTTAGCCACTAGACTTCAGAAAGTATTATCTCAGTTAATTCGTCCTCAACGAACTGGATTCATGGTGGGATGGCCCTACCTTTTCAACATTCTGGAAAAATATGGCATTCCCCGGTAAATATAGACACGATCAAGCTTTTACAAAACAAGCAGGAGGCTTCTGTGCTTGCAAATGGCCTTAGGTCAACAGAATTCCTTTTGAAAAGAGGACAAAGGCAAGGCTGCCCCATGTCACCTGCACTGTTTAACCTTGCTCTAGAACTACAACTATTAAAATTCTAACACGAAGACAGAATAACAGGTATCAAGTATAAGGAAATACAACATGAAATAACAGGATATACAGATGATGTAATGGTATCAGTGACACTACCAGAACAATCTATATCCTACCTATTAGAAATAACAAAAAAACATATTTACCATATCTGCTTACAAGTTAAATGTGCGGACATTTGATGTTATGACAGTTAACCACCACTACAGGAAACACCACACTGGTGTTATGGAACTCCAGTGATATACAAAAAGTATTTCATACCTAGGTATAGAACTATGCCCTACTGGAAAAGAAACTGTGGCATTAAACAGAAAAAACTTGCTGCAGAAACTAAAAATCAGTACTGACCATTGGAACAAGCTTCCCATCTCCATGGGATAGAGAACTCACTCTGTCAAGATGAATTTTTTGGCGAGACCTGTATTTGTACTAAGTATGCTGCATGACTGTATACCAAGTGAATGGATAAAGCAGATGCAAAGGCTAATAAATAATGTTGTGTGGTCTGGGAAAAGAGCCAAGAGACCTTAAAATATACAGTTGGGCGACACAAATGAGATACATAAATAAATCAGTCAGAAGGGCAGAAGCAAACCAACAATTAATATATAAACCTACCTGGGATCAGACAGAAAAAGAATTATGTAACAATAATAAACATGGACATTATTGCACTATTAGATTTGCACAGTAATGCCTAGTCTGAAAGGATGGCCATTGAATTATACACGTGAAACACTGCTCAGAGTAATGAAACACGTACTACCCTCAGGTACGACCTAAAGCAGCCTTTATGGGGCAACAGTAACATAAAAGTTAATAAGCTGTATGATACACCATAACTTCTGGAAAGATAGAGGTCTAAACACAGCAGTAAAGTAGTTGGAGCAAAATGTATTCACTTTGACACTTTACAAAACAAATATAATCTGAGCCCAAGTGATACCTATTCAACATGCCATCATGTAGCATTGGAACAAAAAAGCATTACCAGAAGTATCTCCATGGTTGGAAGAATTAAATGACAATCTTAGCAAAGACTGTTCACTATCACAGTGGTATGTAAGACTTATAAAGAAAAAGCATGGAAATGCAGAAGAAACAATCAAGTGGCGGAGCAAAACACTTAAGTACAAGTACATCTCTGTGGAAACCGAAGGAGACATGGACCTTTTCGAGACAAGCCTCATACAGTCAAGATTTAAAAATACAACAATTTAAAATTAACAACAGCCTGTATTATACACCACGTAAGCTTTTCAAAATGAAGAGTATCCCGACTCCAGTGTGTTCCAAATGTGGCAAAGAAGAAGGAACTTTAATGCATGCCTTTTGGGGCTGCCCAGTAATAAGAACCTTCTTGAATGAAATCAGAAACAAGTTAAACCAAATGTTGGGTCTACAAGACAGAAACATAGAATCTTTCGGCAGATAAGGACTATACAGCCCACCTAGTCTGCCCATTTCCCTACTCACTGCTCCCGGAATATGCATCCTGGGCAAAGTTGTAGACGCACAAGTAGCAGTTGGTAGATGACACAGCATGTTTTTGATTGCAAATATAGTAAAGAGACAAATACTGAAACTTTGATTAGACAAAAGGAGACCATCGTATACGGAATTGCTACAAGATGTGTTAGAAACGTCACATTAGAAGAAATTGCACACAGCCTGAGGCATGCAAATGATGCATACCTTAAAAATGTGGCCGGTTAGATGAGCTAATACCAATCACAGATGAAGAATAACACATCCAAATCGATAAATCAGAAGAAAGGAACAGAATATTTTTAGCCCTCTCATCATATGCTCTTTAAGTCACTTCCCCTTACTCAGAAGCATTCTAGGTAATAACATCTCACTCCCTGTCCTAATAATTTCTAGGCAACTACGGTAGTAAGGATACAATATACAACACACCTCATGCCCAAGAATATATGTCTATTATAAGATATGATATGACGGTTCTCCAGTCTGTTACCCGCTTTTTCAGATACCTTGGTGTCACGCTCGATCCAGCCCTGGATTTCTCCCTCCACATAAACGATATCTGCAGATCCCTCAACTCCAGAATCGGGATAGCTTATCGTGTCTGCCATGTCCTCACCATAGCAGCTAAGATTACAATTGCCCAGGGTGTATTACTCCCAGGGCTATGTTATGCCCGCCTTGCCTTTTCTTAGACCAGTGCCAGTTTCTTTCATAAATGGGACATCACATATAATAACATCTGTGGGTTTACCTTGTCTGCCCCTCGTCTCACCCATCACTGCAAACTTTACTCTGTCTTACAATGTCTGTCTCCCTCCCCCGGTGGCTTCACGTCCTTGGATTCCTAATTGACAATATTTTTAGGTCCTCTCAACCAGCCTCGCTGGCCTCAATGTTTGCCAGTGTTGAACATTCTCACCAACTTCGGTCCTCTACCCAGGCCCTTCTTATAGTTCTCAGTTGTGCAACAATCATGGGAGAACAAGTATTTGCCCACTTTGTCCTGAAAGCTTGGAACACTCTGCTTTATCATCGACCGTTTAGTCCCCCTCCTCCTCTTTGAACCCCGAATAACGATCTGTAAGTATACCTAGACCAAAGTTAAGTGGTAGTGAGAGTGCCACTAACTATACTTATCTCTTGCTTAGATCAATAAGTGACTGTGGTGTGAGCACCATCGAAGAGCTTGAAATTGATATAAAACTGCACCTTACCACCCCTTTGCTCAGACAGTGGTGAGACCACTGTACAGATGACTTCTTTTGAACTATTTGACTGAACACCTGGTTGTAAATTTAACTTCCTCTGGTCTCAAATTATCTAGGATTATCCTTATTTATTTCATTACATATTGTTTGTTTTAATTTTTAGGTTGTGGTTGTGGGAAGGTAGTGGGAGATTGGGGACTAAGGTAGTGTATAAATATGGAAATGAATGATTTGATAAATTTAACTGTATTTATTGTATGGATGGTGTCTTCATCGCCAACAGGGTGTGTTGGAGTCACCCAGATGGCTTGGCTTAAGTAGCTTCAGTGCCTGGGTCGATGAGGAATCCTCGCAGCTTGGTTCTGACCTCCTCCAGCTGATGGTATCCCTGGGCCTTGCATAGGCAGTTGCGTCTTTGATCCACCATCACGGCCACACCTTGGACTTGGTATTCTCACTGACCTCTGGATTGATCAAGTCACTTGGTCTGATCATTATACAGTGAAATTTTCATTTGAGGCTCCTCCAATGGTCCCTTCCCTATTAAAAAGATCGGCTACCACCCTTTAAGGGGATTGTCCAAAGAGGGACTGATGGTGGCAGTTGATTTTTCCAGCATTAGTGCTGTTAGACCAATTGGCTTGGGTGAAGCGGTTGCAGCCTATAATAGGGCTGTCTCTGAGGCACTCAATGCCATTGCACTGATCTGTATATGACCCAGGTCCTCTAGCCTGAGACCCTCATGGTTTGATAGGGCTCTCAAGGTGATGAAGACCATGGGCTGGAGGTTGGAGCATTGCTTGGGTAGGACTAGGTCAGAGGAGGATAGACTGGCTTTGAGGAATCACTACAGTGATTATCAAAGGGTAATCAACCATAAAAAAGGCAGAGTTCCTGTCCAGGGAGATTGCTGCAGGGAAGAACAGACCAGCTCAGCTCTTTCAGACTGTGGACAGGCTTCTCCATCCTGTTTGTCTGTCTGCAGCTGAAAAGAGCTTTTTCAGTAGCATTATGCGAAGAGTTTGCTCTGTTCTTCTGTGATAGGATATCCCCCATTCGAGCCTGGATCTCGCCAGTGGATCTGGATCAGTCCCACTGGGTAAGGTCTGGGTGGGACAGGGGCGCTCCTATTGCCTAGATGCAGTTTCAGCTGGTGGAGGTGGCCGAGGTCTTGGAGGTGATTTTTGAAACTGTAGCCCACTTACTGTGAACTGGATCCTGGCCTGACATGTCCCTTAGTGGGATGCGTCGAGGCTATCATTCTAGTGTTCACCAGTATTGCCAGGTGTTCCCTTTTGGAGGGGGTCTTCCCCAGTGCCTTGAAGGAGGCCCTGATGAGGCCCCTTCTGAAAAAAACATCTCTTGACCCTGATGTCCTGATGAATTATAGATCTATCTCCAACCTCCCATTTTCAGAGAAGGTTGTTGAAAAGATAGTGGCTCAGCAGCTCGAGGAGCACCTGGAGACCTTTGACATCTATGAGCCATTGCAGTCCGGGTTTAGGTCAAGGCATAGCAC
This sequence comes from Neoceratodus forsteri, assembly GCA_016271365.2. NCBI lineage: Eukaryota > Metazoa > Chordata > Ceratodontiformes > Ceratodontidae > Neoceratodus > Neoceratodus forsteri. Next base: position 349,537,857 of record CM057452.1, on the reverse strand, counting down.
AGAGATGGCACTAGTCTGGATATGTAATGACCTCCTCAGGGCAAGAGATCAAGGGGAATGGTCAATTCTCATTCTCCTAGATCTGTCATCTGCATTTGATACCGTGGACCACATCGTGTTGCTGGATCGTCTTCGAGATTATTGTGGACTCAGCGGTACTGTCATCAGCTGGTTCGAGTCCTTTCTCTCGGGCAGGAGGCAGATGGTAGTGATAGGGAATTTCTCCTCCTCCCTGATGCCTATGACCATTGGAGTTCCTCAAGGCTCGATCCTGTCACCGATGTTATTTGCAGTATACATGCTGCCCCTGGGGAAGCTCATCAGACAGTACAGTCTGGATTTTCACTGTTGTGCAGATGATACCCCGCTGTACATGTCCTTTGTCCCAAGGACAAATGGTGCCATTGAAGTGCTGAATAAATGCCTGGCCAGAACTGGGTGAACTCTGACTAGCTAAGGCTTAACCCAGAAAAGACAGAGGTATTGGTGATTGAGCTGGGTTGCGGGTGTGATGGGGATGCTTCCAGAACGGGAACAGGTTTGGTCCTGAGGTCAGTCCTATTGATGGCATCCTCTAGGGTGAGAAATCTGGGCGTTGTCCTCGACGACAGGCTGACATTTCAAGCTCAGGTGTCGGTTGTCATCAAAAGCGGTTTTTACCATCTGAGGAACATCACCCGGATTAAACCCCCTAATTCTGCCCGAAGATCTGCCATCACTGGCGCATGCCTTTGTAACATCCGACTCGACTACTGCAGTGCTCTTTACCTTGGGATCAGTAGAGGGAACCTCTGCCGGCTGCAGCTGGTGCAGAATGCAGCGGCCAGGCTGCTTGACAAGTCTGTCAAGGTCCTACCATGTGACCGCAGTCCTGCGGGGTCTGGGTCACGTGGAGGATTCTCTTCAAGGTGGGTTTGCTCACCTGTAAGGTCCTATACGGATCAGGGCCTGCCTACCTGACAGACCTCCTTACTCCTGCCATCCTGGCCCACTCCCTTCGTTCCTCCGCTGAGATCCTTCTGGGAGTTCCGAGGAACAGGCTGAAAACCTCAGGTGATCGTTCATTCGGAGTGGCCTGCCCTGTCCTCCGGAACTCGCTGCCAAGATCTTTGAGGAAGGACCCTAGGGTGGAGGTGTTTCAGAGGGGCCTAAAGACTCACCTGTTTAGTCTGGCCTTCCCTACTAACGTTACTTAAGATGTGATTTTATTTTAATTTGTGATTGGTTAATTATAGTTTTAAATGTTTTGTTACTGTCAAATCTCTGACTACACAGTGTCCAGAGCCTCTGGGATTGGGCACCTGATAAATAATAAAATTGCTTACTGAGTTACTGTCACCTTAAAGTCTCAAAATCCCACAACTTATTCAAAAAAGAGTTATTGTCGTACCTGAAAACCTTAGACATTTGCTCTTGCCCCTGATCTTTACCCCATTCCCTTTTACCTTGCTCTTGCTCTGTTCCTTCCTGCTGCTAAACACTGCTTCCTCACAATTTTTCTGTTGTAACTCAATATTTAGTTCCTGTGGCACTTCCTACCTTTTCTCCCTCCTTAGTCTGTCTCACTTCTTCCTAGGTTCTCTATACTTTCTCCTCCCTCAGCTGACCAAAATCGCTTCTGTTCTACTCTGTAATTTACCTAGCCTGCACCTGTTTTTCCTAAGCTAGCCCCTGTTGGCCGTTGTAATCTAATGCACTTGTACACTGTTGTCTGACTCTTAGCCTCTACTGCTCTGTAATGTCTGGAACTGCCTGTATATATTACCACTGTCCGAATTTTTGACATTTCTGAGTATCTGCTGTATTGATATGGCACTATTGTCTTAATTCTCAGCCTTCGCTGATTTTATTTTTGTCTTATTCTTATTTGATCTTATTCCACTTCCTATGTATTTAGTTCTCTTCTGTATTTGTCTTCATTCTGATGTGGAACCTCTGTAAAAGAGTCATTGACTCAAAGGTACTGTAATCCGAGATATGAATAAAAAGAAATTTACTGTAGCTGTATGTATTGTACCAAAGTTATATCATTGTTAATCCTACCTACTGCAGTTGCTGTTGTTGATTCTACTGCATGAAATCCCTTGCCACTGTAACTGCCTGTATTGTACACAATCCTGTTTACTGTGATGTTTTTGTTACCTGTAATTGTACTGTCCTGGGTCGTGCCTGAAAATAGGCAGATTTTTGTCTAGTGCACTTACCTGGTTAACAAAAGCAGATAAATAGATAAAAGCTTCATAATTTGGAAGGGATAAGTTAAATAATAGAAAATTGATTGAGGTTTATGTTATATGTAATATTTTATTCTTGTATAGTGTAATTGTTATTGATACAAGTAAAATGAACTTCTGCTGAATGCAAAAGAGTTCCCTGGGACCTGAAATGTCATCTACTACTCGAAAAGAGTTGATAGTTACAAGAACCTGATGCATTCAACTTACACCTGATGGATTGTCGTATGTGATGTATGTTACAGTATCAATGTGTTTTATAAATGATTATAATATGAAATGGACTGATTTTATTGTGTATATAATATATTTGTAATGTTTGGAAATAAAAAAATTTAATTTAATTTAAAAAGAAAAAAAGGCCTATGAGAATATTTGTTATTGGTGAACCAGCGGGTTTGGTGTCCCGTGCAAGAGGAGGGGTTTATAGCTCTCAAAGCAGAACTTGTGGCACTGCCTACCCTAGCCTTGTTCAGTCCCAACAAAGAAACAAAAGTAGTGGCAGATGCATCATTCTTTGGACTAGGAGTTGTCCTGATGCAAAAGCGTCAGAATCAGTGGAAACTTGTCATGTGTGCCTCAAGAGCACTGACGCCAACAGAACAGTGCTATGCACAGATTGAAAAAGACACTCGGGAGCCGGCCTGGTGGCGCTGAGGTTGGCGCTGGGCATGCGCCTCACCTGCCGGCGACCGGGTTTGAGAGCGGATCGGGTGGCGCCGGGGTCGGCAGGGAAGGAGGATCGAGTATCCCCGGATGCTCTCCTCGGGAGGGATACCAGGGGTGCTTAATACACCCGGCGTCCAGGAGAGCGGTGGAAGCACGACTCTCGGGCAATGTGCGGCTTCCATTGGGGGAGCCGGAGGAGAGGAGCGCCATCTGGCACTTGGCAGGTGTGAGGCACGCTCCGACCGAGCTGGCATCCTCAGCGGATGGAGGAGGAACAGAAAACGGAAAACCCCTGCGGTGTTCCTGGATGACGGCCGCTCCAGCCACCCAGTCTGCAATCACGGGCAGACCCCGCTGTGCAAAGTGCTCTGTGGAGGGAAGAGGCAGGTAGGAGTCACCAGAGGCACTCTAGGGGCAGACTCAGTGAGGATTGGAGGCATTGAGCAAGCCCGAAGGAGAGGAATGGTGAGGGGCGACCAGGAGGATAAAAGTAAAAAAAAAAAAAAGGAAAAAAAAATAGACACTCGCCCTAGTGCGGGCATGTGAACACTTCAGTTGTTACCTTGTGGGAGCACACTTCATTCTAGAGAGAGAGATCACAAACCTCTGGTAAGTCTTTTGGGCACCAGAAGCCCTGATGACCTTCCTCTGAGGATACAGAGGTTCCTCATGCAGTTGATGAGATATGCCTACACCAGTGTTCATGTTCTGGGTAAGTCTTTCCTCACTGCTGATGCCCTGTCAAGAATCCCTCTCAAAGGACAACTTATAGAAGGAGATGCAAACCTCATGGAAGAAACAAATATCTTTATCTTGCTCAGATACGAGACACCCTTCTAGCATCAGACAGCAATCTTGAGCAAATCAGATGACAACTACAGACAGATCATGTATGTCAGCAACTCATGAAATTTTACCAACATGGTTGGTCACCAAGGGTTCATGGTCCGGATACTATCAAACCGTTCTGGCATGAGTGACACACCTTGACAGTTCAAGACGGCTTTCTTCTGAAGAGAACACAGGATGCTACCTTAAACTACTCCATGAAGGACACCTGGGCATAGAAAAATGTTGCAGGAGAGCACAACAGAATATGTGCTGGCTGGGATTTGGTACACAACTAAGAACCCCGATAAACAAGTGTGAGGTCTGTACCAACTCTGCAGCAGTCCAATAGAACCATTGATTGTCTAAATTTCCAGACAGACCTTGGCAAAAAGGTCCTACAGATCTCTTCAACCTGAAAAGCCAGAAATCCCCCTGTGTTGTACACTATCGTTCGAAGTACGTTGAAGTTGTTCATCTGAATGCTACCAGTGCAAGTCATGTTATCAGACATTTAAAAGCAATTTTTGCTCACCACAGAGAGCCCGAGACTCCTGTATCAGGCAATGGTCTACAGTTCAATTGTTCAGCCTTTCTCAGTTTTACAAAAGATTCTGGCTGTGTACATCTCACAAGCAGTCCAGTACATCAGCAAGGCAATGGAGAAGCCAGAAGAGCAGAACAAACAGTAAAGAGACTTCTTAAGAAAGTTAGTGCTCCGTTCAGAGCTGTACTGGACCGGCTACAGTCTGGCAGAACTGCTGATGGGCCAAAAACTGAGAACAACCATGCCTGTTTTGCTATTTCTTTTGAATCCAAAACTTCCAGACCATGGAAAAGTCCAAGACCATAAGCAGTTTTCGAGGTTCACATGTAAAGTCGTATGTCATAAGATATAGAGCTCACACTTTGCCACAGCTTTAGCCTGGAGAATGAGTTTGATTTCTGGACATGAAGATTTTGGCACAAGTCACAGAGTGGTTGTCACCTTGTTCCTATATTCTGCCACAGAGTCCACAGGGACATTTGAGATGCAGCAGACTCCACTTTGCTTGCCTTCTCTCCAGAGAAGGAGAACAGGGATTTGAAGATGAACTGTCACCGCTTCTAGGGGATCTACCAGATGAACATAAGTTCAACCAGAAGGCATACAATGGGTACTACTAGAAAATACTGTACCATTACTGAGACCACAGGAGAGGCTGTTGAAATAAACAGACCAGTCACAGAACAAGCAGACGTGAGACGCAGTGTTGTGACCTGATCAGGACTAGTGTCAGTCCAACCTCAAAGACTGGATTTGTAAATAAAAGTGACTGAATGTGTTAAAATAATTTCATGGAGCTGGCCTAGTGGCACTGATGGTTGAGGCGCTGCACGCCACACTGGCGACCCAGGTTCGGGAATGACATCGGGTAGTCAGGGTGCTGGCATGGGGGAAGGGAGGAGTAGGATCGAGCACCTAATGGCAGCTCTCCTCTCTTGGGTTGGTTGTCGCCCCCCATAGTTCTGCTGCTACCGGGTGGAGGTCCAGTGGCAGCGCAGGTGGGAGGGGGCAGCAAGGTCTGGAGGGTGTTTCAGAATGAGGTGCTTGCGTGCATATCCGGGACTGGGGTGGGCAAAAACTGAGAAAAAACACTTAAAATACATAATGAAAAAAATAATTTCATGGCAAATGGCTGCCCCACTGGCGCAGAGGGCAGAGGCACTCATGCGTCACCTGCCATCACGTTGGCAGCCCAGGTTTGGGAATGACCTTGAGCCGCTTGGGGATCAGCCAAGGGGAGGAGTATTAAGCATCCCAGCAGACATGCTTCTCTGGGGAGGGAGGGCAGACTTCTCTGCTGCAGCGTTGCCACCTAGGTGACCATGGGTGATGATGGCAGTCTGAAGCGGCGGTTCTGGGTGGGGGACGCTCCCTGATGGAAGATGTAAGTGTGTCCTTCAAGGTGTACACATCCAGCCATCACCTCCGTGGAGCGTCTGTGGGTTGGGGACAAAAGAACATGGTAAATCACCACTGGCAGCAGGATGCCATCCTGCAGACCCCACTACTGGGTACAGGGACCACTGGTTTCAGCATGGCACTAGAAGGGGGTCTGGGTAGCCCCCTAATGGTCCCACCACGGGGGGGTAATCTGTGGAGCACTTGGTGCCCTCTCAGGGATGGTGAATGATGGGGTTGGGGGAGCCACCAGGGCCAAAAAGAGCACACCAGTGGAGGGGGAGGGAAAAAACAAAATAATTTCATGGCACGTGACCAAAAGGCAGAATAATTCTCCCACTGAGCTGGAAGTGTTCTAGCAGTCTACCCTGATGTTCCTTGGTAGCCAGTGGTGACAATAACAGAAACGTTTAAACATAGTTCAGAAAGTTAAAGTACAATAGTAAGTTGCTGGTATAAGACTGCTTGAATTTCTGCAGAAATAATATCTATCCCAAAAGGTAAAATGTTGTGATACGTGGTGCTGTAGCTTAACCAGCCTATCTAGTTTACTATGTGGCCTCTGGGAGGAGCTATCCAGAGGAACTTCCTGTTAATAAATTAGTTACCATCTCACCTTCTGCCTTTGTGCAGCTTGGTTCTTAACAACACACTTGACTCCTCCTACCTCTCCTCTCCTCTCTTCTCTGCCCTCTCCTCACTGCCCCCTTCGTTCCCCCTTCCAGTGATCATCGCTGTTTCTCCAGTCCTCACTTCCTCTTTTCTGCTGAGCAGTCTGCCTCCTTCTAACGGCTTCCCTCACTCTGGAACATACTCCCCTTCTCCCTCTGTCTCTCCTCCTAACCCTGGCTCCCTCAAGCACCAGTTGAAACTTCAACCCCACTCCATTTGCTCTTGTTACCCATCCTCCTGACACCTCCTTGGCCTTGCCTGAAACATCTTTGGTTGGACCTCCGGCTGGGTCAGCACTGCCTGCCTATTGGTTGCACTTCCTCATTACTGCTGCTCTTCCCTCTACCACTGATGGGGTTAGGCACAAGCTCGTCTACAGGTCTCTCACCTGTTTTTTGTCAGTAACTGCATGCTTCGTATTGCTGTTTTACTTTGCACTTGAACTGGTGTCTCATATTGAGCTGTGACCACATTTTATTGTTCTATAACAATTTTATTTTTAGGGATGTTTATATAGTACACTTATCCACATTGTAGCAGACTTCCTTTCCCCTTTAAATCAGCCGGAACATCTTTAAGCTAAGCTCCTCCCACCCACCTAGGTGGTATCCTCCTCTGCTCTACCCTGTGATGTCAGACCTTTCTGCTGGAAGAGTCAGGTCTTCCTCTTCACAGCTTCTGCGTGCAGTGTAGGCCTAAATCTCCTCATCTTAAGGCAAATTTTCTACCGTTTTTTCCTTCAGATTTTTGTTTTACATTTTTTGCTCGAGTAAAGCGCAGTGGCCCAAAAAGCAGGCCTGGGTTCAAGTGGTGTGCCACTTGCAACCAGAAGATGTTGTGTACCAACCTGCCTACCTTGTGAGTGTACTGTTTGGGGATGGAGCATGGTCTGCAGCCTGTGCCAGTCACTGAAGCCCTCATCTCTTGAAGATCATTATGCTCACCTTTCACTAGGCTGCCCAGATGAACGGGACCCACCAGTGCGCTCCAAGGATGCATGCAGGGCCATTTCAGTGGCGGTGGACTCTGTATCACAGCTTGCTGTGTCTGAAGAGGTAGCAACCTAGGCCGTGGTGGGGTCCTCCTTGGCTCCTGCTTTGCTTCCGGTGAGTGCCAGCATTGGGGCCTTGTTCACGGGTGCTTTCCGGGATATGTGTCATCCCCTTCAAACCCTTGGGGAGAGCCCTTCCTGAGGGGATAAGTCTAAACCATCCAAACAGACCCGACGCAGGTCATGGGACAGGGAACCGTCTCGATGTTCCTGTTCCCACGATTCTGTTGCTGTCTTGACAGCTGTCGAGCTGTTGGCTTTGACTGATCCTTCTGGGTTTTCTGGGCATGCCACTCATTCCAGGGTGCCCGTGTTGGGCTTGATGGCTGACACAGGCCAACCAGCTGGTCAGGATTTTTCTCAATCCAGTCAGCCTGTTGTCGGAAGAGGTCGAGGAGGACTTGCACGTTTGGTCTCCGGTCCTTTTGGCTCTCTCCCAAGAGAGGCCACGTAAACCAGCCAACCAGGCTGCCCCCCCCCCAGTAGATCAACCCCTGTGGGGTTCTGCAGCAGAACCCAGTTTGTGCGAGTACACGGCCCCTTCCCCTGTGTCTCCTTGCCGGTGAGATACTCATCGTCGATTGAGATCTAGATCGAGGACCCAGTCTCGCTCGAGATCGTGGTCTTGGGAATCATGGCATTCCTGCCCTCGACATTCTACTACGAAATGCCATCGATGCTCCTCTTCCTCATCATCTTCACACAACAAGAGGCTTTGCTGCAAGCTGTGGTAGCGCTATGAGGAGCTCTTGTGGCAGCAGTAGATCCTCGGCCTACACCTCAGACCCCAGCACTCCCTTGGTCTCCACCGGCGCGGCCTGCTTTGGTCTTGCCCTGACTGACCAAGCCTGTGCCAGCCTCCCCGATGATGTTAGTGGAGCCCCTTCCTAAGCAGCCCTTGCATGGGGTCCCATCCAAGGCTGCATGCCCTGCCTCTGGTTTTCCCAGATGGCTGTCCATGCAGATCACCCACTTGAATGAGTCCCGGGTGGTCCACAGGGAGCAAGGGTTGACGGTGGTGGTTGAGGAGTCATGAGACTCCGAGGGGTCCTCCATGCATTCCTCTCAGACCCCAGGCTTCAATTACGAGTCGACCGTAGAGCTCACCACCAGACAAGAGCTGGTCTCTCTTGCTCCATCTCATCTCAATCCATGGAGATTCCCTTGGAGCCAGTCCAGAAGTTGGCCAATTACCCCCTCACAGAGATCCTTGACAAGGATGACTCCCCAGGGGGTTGCCTTCCTGGTAGCAGAAGCCATTCTGTGCCATGCCTTGGAGCTTTGGCAGCATCCAGCTTCATGCCCAGTGCCCCCTGCCCGTATTGTTCGCAAGTACACGGTACCCACCAGGTCTCTTCCTGGGTTCTCCAGTCATCTCTCAGCCAAGGTGCTGGTAGTGGAGTCAAGTCTTTTGCAGGACGAGCAAATTTGGGGATGTTGACAAGCCTCCCAACCAAGAGTCCAAGAAACTGGACCATGCAGCTAAAAAAGTTTATGCTGTTTCCTCCCTGGGTCTCTAGCAAGCTGGTTTCGACATCATGATGGCCATTTCTGGTCATGCCTTCATGGGGATTCTGAACCATGTCCTTCCCTGCCTTCCTGTGTCGTTAGTCGACAGTTAAGATGGTTCAGGACCAGGGCCATTCTGTTGCCAAGCAGCAGCTTCAGACGGCCTTGGACATTGGCAACTCCTGTGCCCAGTTGGTGGCTGTGGCAGTTGCTCTGTGGCGTAAGGCTTGGTTGAGAATGTTCACCTTTATAGTAGATAACCATCATAAGCTGCTGGATGTTCCTTTCTTGGGTACTGACCTGTTTGGGCCGGGGTGGATGGATACCTCACCAGCTTTGAGAAGTCCAATGTCACCCTGGATTCAATTACATCCTCTTGGAGGGACCTCAAGGGCCAGAAGCCAGAGAAAAAGCCCTTTCAGTTTCGGGCTTTCTGCCGCAGCAGCCCCAGTTGGGGCAGTCTTAGGTTTGGTGGTCTAAATCCAAGCCTGTGCAGTGACAGGTCATGGAGTGTCTCCCTCCCACCTGTCATGTCCCTGCCTCTGCTTCCCTTGGGGGTTGGCTTTGCCATTTTTGGCACTCCTGGTCCATCATCACTATGGACAGATTAGTGCTGACCGTCATGGGCTGGGATCTGCTTCTCGATTTCCCACTGGAGTTCATGGTGTCTCAGGACATACTGTCCGCCCTAGAGAAAGGAGCTGTAGCCCTACCCGGATGCCACGGCTGGCCAAATTTTGTATCTAGGTACTTCCTGGTCCCCAAACGGATGGGGGGTTGGCATCATATACCAGATCTTCACAGTCTGAATCAGTTCTTGAAGAGGTGTACGTTCTGGATGGTCATGCTGAATCAGATAATATCATCTCTGCAGCAGGACATTTGATTCTGCTCCCTGGACCGCCAGGATGCCTTCTTTCACATTCTAATCCATCTTTCCAACTGGCGGTTCCTTTAGTTCCATGCAGACAGGGTGCCCTGCGAGTTCTGTGTCATGCCTTTTGGTATCTCCTTGGCCCCCTTGGTCTTCACCAAGTGCATCGCGGTGGTGGCAGCATTCATGATCCACCGAGGGGTCCGGGTGTACCCTTACCTGGATGACTGGCTGATTACTGGCTTGTTTCAGGAAGCGGTGGAGCAGTCCAAGGACCTGGCCTTCTAGACTTGTTTGGCCTTGGATCTTATCAGTCCAGCTAAGTTGAAATGCCATTTCTTGCAGGTCATCCATTTCATCTGGGCAGAGATGGATTCCCTTTGGGCCACGGCCTGACTCCCAGTGATCCAGGCTTTGGATTTTACCTCCTTTGCCTGATCATTTCAGGTTGAGCGCTCGTGCCCTGTCCAGGACTTCCTGCAGCTCCTAGGGTACATGGCATCCTGCACCAGCATGGTTCGGTGGGCCAGTTAGTGGATGCACCCCCTTGCGTTGTGAGCTGGCCCACCAGTGGTCTCAGCACCTAGGTCACCTGGACCAGCTTGTCATTGTGACACAGCCAATGTGGGATGCCATTCAGTGGTGGCTCACCCTGGAACACCTGGAGGAGGAGTTCCGTTCGTCCGCCCAGAGCCCATGGTCACCCTCTCAACTGACGCATCACTGGTGGGATGTGGAGCCCACTTGGGGACCACAGGGTCCATGGGCTCTGGACCCCAAGTAGTACCAGTATCACATCAGCCTGCTGGGGCTCCATATAGTGCATCTTGCTCTGATGTCATTTGCTCCCTTAGTCTAGTGTTAGGTCGTTCAAGTCCAGATGGACAACACCACAACTATGTACTTCAGCAAGCAGTGTGGAACTCATTCCCTTTGGTTGTGTCGGGAAGTCCTCTGCACCTGAACCCTCGTGTGCAGCTTGGGTGCTGATCTCCTGGCAGTTCATGTAGCAGGAACCTCCAGCCAGCTTGCGGACACCCTCAGCTGAGTGGTGTCTTCATCAGGAGATGGTGGGTCACCTGTTCTTCCAGTGAGGCACTCCTGAGAGAACGCAAAGCTGATCCTGTTCTGTGCCCACCCCCTCAGTGTGGGATACTGATGGGTGATGCTTTTGTGAGGCCCTGGACCCCAGGCCTCCTTTACACCTTCCCTCCCTTTCCTCTGATCCTCAGGGTGTTGGTCAAGGTGCAGAGGGATAAGGTGCGGATGATCCTGGCAGCCCCAGACTGCCACACTAGGTTTGGTACACAGAGCTCCTCAGCAGCAGGCCTCTGTGGCATGTGTCTGTATGCCCAGATCTGCTCTGTTGCCAACAGGAGACAGTCTCGCACTCGGACCTTCAATCCCTGCACTTGACAGCCTGATTTCTGAGAGGCTAGAGTTCTAGGCTTTGGAGCTCTCTGATGAGCTTATCCATGTTGTCAAAACCTCTTGGAAGGATTCAACCTGTCAATGCTATGTCTTCGGATGGAAGCGCTTTTCTATTTGGTGCAAGGACAGGGAGCTAGACCCCCTGTTTTGCCCTGTGGCTAGCAGCCAGGACTGCCTGTCATCCCGGTCTGTCAGGCCAGAGGTCAATGACCTTTAAGGTGCACCTGGCAGCCATCTCTGCATACCAGACATGGGCTGGTATGCCGACAGTGGCGCAGGAAAAGGTGGTCAGACGCTTCTTTTAAAAGCCTTGACCACCTGTCCCTGCTGGTTCGTGAACCACCACCACCACCTTGGGACTTGTTGCTGGTACTGGCAGTGCTCATGGGCAAGCCATTCAAACCAGTGCACCTGTCATTGAAGACTGCCTTCTTGGTGGCTATCCCTCTGCCAGAAGGATTAGTGAGATTCAGGTGCTGTTGGTGGAGTCTCCTTACTTGGTGTTCTACAGGGACAAGGTTGTCCTCTGCCCCAACCCAAAGTTCCTCCCTAGGTTGTTTTGGAGTTTCCCCATATCCAGGTGATCAGTCTCCCAGTGTATTTCACCAGCCCGGCCTCGAAGGCTGAACACAGGCTCCACACATTGGACCCGATATAAGCGCTAATTTACTATACAGAGCACACAGCTGGAGTTTGGGGAGAGGTTTGCCAGCTCTTCATCACCTACGCTGAAGCCACATCTGGAAGACCAGCAGCTAAGCAGACAGTTGACAGGTGGACTGTATCCTGCCTCAACCTCTGCTGTAGGCTGGCTGGTAGGGAGTAAGTAAATAATTAAGTATTTATTTATATGGCGCCCAATCCTGGAGGCTCTGGGCACCTTACAGGGTAGTGTAAGGACATACAACAACACTATGTTTTACAGATAAGTAACAGGGTTAATAAGATCAGCAGTTAAAATCAGTCAAGTAATAAAATCAATATGATAAACTAGTTAAAAAATGCTTGATTAAAAAGGTGTGCCTTAAGACCCCCTTTAAAAACCTCCACCGACAGGGCCTCCCACAGAAATCTGGAAAGTGAGTTCCAGAGGGCTGGGTCAGCCACCTCAAACACTTGCTGTCCTGAGGTTTTCAGCCTGGCCGTCGGAACCACTAGGAAGCCCTAGGTGGAGGAGTGGAGTGAGTGCACCAGGGTGGCAGGGGTCAGGAGATCACTCAGGTAGCCAGGGCCCAATCCATATAGGGATTTATAGGTGAGCAAGCCCACCTTGAAGATGATCCTCAATCTGATAGGCAGCCAGTGCAGGTCACATGACTAGATCTAGGAAGATCCATCAGCAACCTGGTCGCTGCATTCTGCACCAACTGCAGCCGATAGAGGTTCCCTCCACTGACCCCGAAGTAAAGAGCATAATCCAACCTTGATGTGACAAAGGCATGTACCAGCATGGGTAAGTCGCCAGGTGGAATGAGGGGTTTAATCCAGGCGATATTCCTTAAGTGGTGGAAACCACTCTTGAAGATGGCCAACACCTGAAACTCGAGCATCAAACCGTTGTCAAGGATAATGCCCAGATATGGGAGCCTCCCATAGGGCTTAGGGCTCATTCCATAGACATACCACTGCTTCGGTGGCTGCTTCCGGGGATATCCCTATCCAGGAATTCTGCAGGGCTGCTACCTGGAAGTCAACACACACCTTCATCTCCGATTACAGCATTGATGTGGAGTCACACTGGGGCACTGGTTTTAGGGCCTGTTCTCGGCTCTCTGTTTCCTAAATAGGGGTGTGCACATTGCACCCTTCTACCAGAGAACTTCTAGGAGTCTGCCACAATGTGGATAAGTGCATCATATCCATGTCCCTAGAAATTAGAAATGATTCACCTGTAACCGTAGTTCTAGGAGTGGTGTATGGTGCACATCCACATGACCCACCTGACCTACCCAGGCAAGTGGCACACGGATCCCTACTTCCAGCGTACAAGATTTTACATCACGGGCAGAGCCGAAGAGGACACCGCCCAGGTGAGTGGGAGGAGCTTACAATGAAGACATTCCGGCTAGATTTAAATGGAAAGAAAGACTGCCACATTGTGGATGTGCACCATATACCACTCCTAGAACTACAGTCATAGGTGAGTAACCCTCACTTATGTAGCTACTCATTTTTATACCAACTTATTTACCAAATGTTGCTCTGTTGACTTGCTTCATGTATTGTACTGCTGGTTTTCTTGTTCCCTTCCCCGGCTCACACCTGGAAACAAGCCTTTCCCTGTTACCAATTTTCAAGTAAATAATACTGAACATTATATAATTCTGAGCGTTTGTACTGCCAGACTCTTTGGATAGTGTGATGCCTTTTATTTTTGGTGTTGTACATGGATGTTATAGTGCACCAAGTGAACCATGTGGGCTGAAACCGTGTGTACTATAGTATCCATGTGCAGTATCTGTGTTGGTCAAATAACAGGCATCACGTGGATGTCAGTTATATTTTGTTCTACCTGATTTCCTATTCTTAACGTGGGTGTATTCATACCAGGTATCACATGACTGTGCACTGCAAAGGGTTGTGTGCCTCTATGTTACTTTTAATAAAAAATTATATTTGAAAAAAAAGGCATCACACTGTCCAATGATTCTAGTTTTCATTGGACCAGTACTGCTGCAGTCATTCTTTGTATCAGCAGATCAAATGTCCAGAGTGTGATTTCTCCCTCTTCTGTGTTTCAGCTGAGGCAGTCCCAGTCCTATTGCACAGACACTGAGTGCCTTCAGGAACGTAAGTATCTTGGAGAGTGATGCATTATTGACCCTAATTCTGTTAGCATGCAGTTGTTTCGGGATCTGCTCTTCAGCTTTTGAGTTTCTTGAATAGTTGAGTGGCAGACTCATTTTTACCGTGACGTCAAGAGACAAATTTTTCTGCACTTGAGAGCACTTGTGCTGTTGGCTGAAACTTCGTTCGGCTAACCTGTAGCACAAACCGAATTTTCAAGAGCTGCAGTTGTCTCAGGAAAAACACAATATTTAAAACAGTTCACGTTCTATTCACCTATTGTGTAGCAATGGAGTACCAATATAATCATCCTAGCAAACGTAGAGAGAATCACATATAAGTCATGGCACAGTCGGAAATGGTTCTGAAAAATGTGGGCTGCCTACATAGAGAGTTAGGGAACAGACACTCTGGCGAATCCCCACCTTTACCTGAAATTGGACACCTTCTGGGGCTCAACTGTCATGCTTCTTCCTCCTCTGATCCTGGCCTTTATCAGTGTATCTGTCCTGCTGAGGGAGGACCGCCTTGTGGATCCTCATGAATAGACGGAGATCGCCAATACACACGCCACATCTTCTTTAGTGGATAATGAACCACCCAGTGCCGAGTCATGTGGATTTCTGCACAACTCCCAGGGCAGTGAATTTAGAAAGTGGACAACGTGAACTATCTGTTTGCAGGTATCCAACTCCTGAGCATAAGGACTGATGCATAGTATGTACTTACACAGATAAAACTGGAATACCACTGTCAAGAGCTGTGTTAATTAACATGGAAGACCTCTCTGTTGTATGTTACTGTTAAATAAAAAATAATTAACAAAAATAGCTTGTCAGTGCAACTGCAGGGCTGTCACTCATGGCCTCGGTGGCCCTGGTTCTCGCACGGAGCCTAGATAATCATGGGCCGGTGGGGAAGGAGGGATATGCACCTGACTGTACTGCTGCCACGTGGGTGATTTATTTATTTATTTATTTAGTTTTTGTTTACCGGGTAAGTGCGCTAGTCAGCAAGTGACTGTTTTCAGGCACGACCCGGGAGGTATAGTTACAACACACAAAGAGTACAGCCAGATTATTAAGACAACGAGTACAAAAAATGCAGAGAGAAATACATATGGCAATGTAACACATTAGTAAACAAAAATATACTTTAGCACTTGATCATGGAACATACTCAAAAATGTGAATAGTAGAAGGCAGAAAATAAGAGAGATAGGCATCAATAGAAAAGACACAAGGAAGGGAAAACTGGCAAAGGATGGGAGGGAGAGATTAAGTGGAAAGGAGGTGCCGTCGAATACGGCAACAGCGGGTGAGAGTACCAACCTGCGGCCGGGCCTATGGAGCAGGCGGCAGGCGAAGAGAGAGGGTGGTAGGGGGAGGCGGCGGTAGGCAGCAGCAGTAGGAGGTAGGAAAATACAGCGGGCTGGTGGAACCCCGATAGACGCAGAGCGAGAGTGAGATGCCGTGAGGAGGGATAGAGGCGGAGGAGATTACGGCAATAAGCAAAAGTGTCAAAAGTCAAGCCGAGCCAGTGGAACCAAGAGACGGCAGGGGCAGGGAAGGGGTCGGTGGAAGCGGTGGGAGTAAGCGGTAGTAGGTGGAGAGGTGACTAAGCACAGCCAGGAGGGTGGGGACTAAGGAGGGGCATGGATGAGGTAGGAACAGGTAAAGGTGAGTTTGGTGGGAGTGGCAAAGGGAAGAGGATATAACAGAAGGGAGAGAGCAGCAGTGGGGTTAAGTGAGGAGAGGCTGTGAAGTGAAGATAAGAATGTCATGGAGTAGAATAGCGACTTACAATTGTCAACAGCTAACATTAAGCTATAAAGAAACAGGTTAAGGCAGCATAATTACAAGGCACAAAATAAAACATTAATTACAAGGCACAGTATAGAACACCATTTGGACAGGCAAAGTGCTAGCAATGAGGAAACAGTACAAATGCAGCGGATCAGGTAGGGTCAAAGCAAACACATTTGTCCACAGTAGTGAGGAAAGTCTGAGTTTGCTCTTAAAAGTCACATGAGTGGAGACATCTCTTAGATCCTGAGGTAGTAGGTTCCATAGGTGGGGGGCAGCATGATGGAAGGAGCCCATGCCCTTTTAGTCCGACAAAGGGGTGGATAGTAAGGTCTGATCAGCCGATCTAAGATTCCTTGTGGGAATGGCCGGCCTGAGGAGATCAGACAGATAGAGCTTGGGCGTCCTTAGGATGGAATCAACTAAATTGTACAAGTAGTACTGCCTGGTAGAGGAAGGAAAGCCAACCAAGGTCCTGATATAAGAGACAATGATGCTGCAGCCGAGGTGCTTTGGTTGCATACCTGCACACATGATTGAAGGTAGTATCCCATAGTTGCAGTGAAGATTTGGTGGCCAAGGACAGGATGGGACATCCATATATGAGGTTGGCAATAGAATGCCTCTGGCTATCGCCAATTTAGCAGCAGGGGTGAGCAGGTATTTGGTTCTGTAGGCAGCCCTCAATTTGCAGTTAATTGACTTGCAGGTTTCCTGTATATGTGCTTTCAGGTCCAAGGTTTGATCCAGGTGGATGCCAAGGTAACGAAAGGAAGTGACAGTTTCTATAGGGTCCCCATCGATATCAGAGACAGAGATGGTCAGAGGAGAGGATCTAATGACAGGTGGCGGTGCAGTCTCAGGAGCCTAGATTAAAGTAAACTTCTGATATATTTTATTTAGGTTTTGGACTTTATATTCCGTTACCTTACATAGTTCATCTGATTTTAGAATTTTTCAAGCACCCCAGTTCAGGTGGGAAAGGATCGTAATAAGGGCCAAACTGATGGCCAGCCAATCCATTCTGCTTGCTGGTCCTCCTCCTGCCTCCACTCTCAGATATTTTATGATGCCTAACTGGGGAGAGTGTGGGGGCGTGCCCCATTGTAGTCTATGGGAGTAATTTTAGAAATTATTTTAAAACTTACAGTATCCTTTGTTTAAATGTAAGCCACTGCTCAACTAGTAGGGGCCCTATTAGTTGAGCAGTGGCTTTTAGTAAACTCAAGGGATGCTGTAACAGTTTTAAAATTGTTTTGAAAATTACCCCATTAGACTACAGTGGGGCATGCCCCCATGCTCTCCCTGGTCAGATGTCATAAAATGTCTGAGCACAGGGTGGGACTGGATGAGTGGAAGGGATTGACTGGCTGTTGGTTCAGCCCGAATTACCTTCCCTCCCGAACTGGGGAGCTTGAAAAATTCTAAAAT
Organism: Neoceratodus forsteri; assembly: GCA_016271365.2. Classification (NCBI taxonomy): domain Eukaryota; kingdom Metazoa; phylum Chordata; order Ceratodontiformes; family Ceratodontidae; genus Neoceratodus; species Neoceratodus forsteri. The sequence goes on along the minus strand of CM057452.1, from coordinate 349,520,621 downwards.
AGGCTTGGATAAGCTATTGCCAATATAAGGTAACAGGCTTTAAGGCTCAATACCTAAAGTCATAAATTTCCTTTAAAGACTAGGAGGGGAGCATGTGTGAGCAGTGTGTCAGGCATGGTGGCACCTGATGACACGGGGTGCATTCTTGGTGGCTGAGATGAAAATGGGAAGAATTGGCTACTGTTGGGCAGATGCTGCTGCTCTGCCTGGCCAGTGCTGATCCCCCCCATTTCTTCTTCTTCTCTTAGGACACAGTCATGAAGTGACATTTGGGGCACACACCCGTGTGGGTCATGCCAGGTCTGGTCATGTCCTGACCCTGCCTTGTATTAGCTGATTCTGCTACGCTGCCTCCCAGCCTTCAATAAGTGGCAATCAAGTTGGTAGATCTCGCTGGCCTCCCTGTGTAGAGGAGGAGTAGTCCGTCTGATGCTCCATCCTCCTTCCCCTGGCTAGCCCTTGGCGACTCGAGCTAGTTCCCGAACTCAAGTTGCTGGTGTTGTAATCGGTAGGGCTGCAGTTACACAGATGGCCGGCATGTGGAACTAATGTTGGTTAGGGTTCTTATTTTTATGGTGTAGTGTATGGAATTCTCTTCCCAAAGGACTTAACAAAAATACTATAATTTAACAAATTTGCTGTTCCTTTTAGATCTTATTTACAGGATAACAATCAATGTACATGTTTCACTTGAGTTGACATTTAATTTTTTTTAATGAGAATTGTTTTGATGCTAATATATTGTTAACGTTCATAATCAATGTTCGGTTTTATCATGTGCACATTTGACTGCAGTCGCCTGTGAGAATGAGTCCATGGACCTTTGTTTTAATAAATTGAACTGAATATACATGTTAGTCAGACAGTGTGGTTTACCAAATTCCCAGAAGGATGCTATGTTGGAGAATCTAAGCAACTCCTCTCTACTAACCATATTGACTCTTCGCTGAGAGGACACCACTTCACCCAACCGAGCCACTTCTGTTCAATACACTTCTTCAAGTCAGTGCTTTATTGTGACGGGGCAGATCCTGCAGGCAGCCGACACTGATATCTCTCTTGTGTACTTTATACTAAAATGACTGAATCCTTACAAAAATTAATAATTTTTTGGTGTAACTGGAACTTAGATATTTCAGTAGCTTACATTTAAAAAATAACCTACTCTGATTTTTTGGTGATGGATTGTGATACTGGATGCCCGAAATAGACCGTTTATAGTGAACCTACAAAACAGAAAGGAGCAGAAGACCCAGGCTCCTGTGGTGGGAGCAGCTCAGCTGCAGGGGTGACATCCTTGCTCATGAGAGAAAAAACTAATAAATGTGTTCCAAGCTCTGGATGCAGAGTAGAGGCATTGGAGAAAAAGGTCAGACCACCTTAATACCCGTGTTACTGTTCCAGAGAGTGAGATGATGGTGAGGCAACCTCAGGAAGCAGCTGCTACTGCATTGTAAGCTCTGACAGTATCCTCAGGCCCAATCAAAGAAAATGACTTGTTGCAACTGAGAGAAATGCACCTAGAAAATCAGGTGAGAATAAAGAACATTAGGATGCTGGGCTTACAGGAGCTTTTCGAGGGGAATGACCTGGTAGCATATGCCTTCCATCTGCTCACCGACCTGTTTCAGCTGGAATCTCTGGTTTCCATCCTTCAGGTATACTGAGTGACTCCTGGATTCTGAAGAGACCAGAGCAATACCATGCGCAGTTTGCTTCTGGTCGCAACAGGAACACTTGAAAAAGACCACATCGTACAGGTAGCCAGACATCAGGTTCAGCTACAATGGACACCGGATAACAGCTCTCCCTCTACACAGATCTCAGCATCTGTACCCAGCAGTGGTGCAAACCTAGTTAGGACTGGGCTTCAAAATCTGGAAATATCACATAGTCAGCAGCTACCTGAAGAGCTACATGTTTTCTATTCTGGTAGTAGTTCTTTGTGTGGGGGAATCTGCTAAACCAAATCCACAGAGAGTTTAGTTTCCAGTCCAAAAATAAATCATCCACAGACTTGTGTCTGAATTGGTGAGTTCAAAGTTTAAATGTGACTGTAAGGCATGGGGATGAGATTGGACATAAGTGGGTAAAGTGTTAAAATGTGTTTTTATATACTGTTGAACTTTTAGGTGAATATTATTGCTCCAGCCACATGGAGCCGTGGGTAACTGCGTATCTTCTTTGAGGACATCTCCCTCCATTGAGCCACATCATGGAACTGTAAGCCCTTGGTGTCAGGACCACCCAGAAATGTTTGTTGGCTGGGGCCGCCCACATTGACGTGCCTCATTGGCACCTATATAACATGGTGTCCACAGCTTGCCGCAGTCCTTTATCCCACAGTCAGCCACTTATCAGTCCACCACTGCTGAAGAACAACAAACTTTGAAAAGTTTTGCTATCATTGGTGCTTCTCAGATTTGTTATTTTAAAACTAAACATTTCTATTGCCACCAAAAGACAAGGAACCACTGTTCCAATACTGCCATTGCAGTGACATTAAAATTGATAGCGTTGATGACCACTCTGTATGCAGTCGTTGCCCAGGCAAGGACCACAGTGCACAGAGTCAAAGGTCTTGCTGAAGTCTAGGTAAAATATGTCCACCACTTTGGCCCTCTCCACTGTTTTACTGACCCAGTCAAAGAAGTCATTCAGATTCGTTTGACACGATCTTCCTTCCATAAACCCATGCTGCCTCACATTCTGAATACCCTGCTTATCTAGATACTATACTAACCTTTTAAGTGTAGTCTCCATGAGTTTGCATGTGATTGAGTTAAAGGACTCATAAACAAGATGTTATCCAAAGCGCTCCAAAAACACAGCCTTGTATGCCAGGGGCTTACCTACAGAATCCAGTGATCCGTTTTGCTCTGATCCAATGGTAATCCATAGTCGTTAATTGTGAAACATGTGGCTGACTTATAAACAGAACCCTGGCTCCTGTTTAAACCTCCCGCCGCAGTAGTACCCTGATATGGTGGCAGCGTCAGTACATGATTACATCATCTGAGCGACAGAGCTCCAGCGCGATATTGTGGGCTGAATGGGGACTTAAGAATAAAGTATGACATTACCTTAACAAAGCGCTTCCTCTCCAAATCCTTTACTTGTGCAGGTGGGAAATCATTGGTAACACACTGCACAGGTAAAGAGTTTGGAAGGCGCTTTGTTAAAATAATGTCGTCTTCTTAGGTCCCCATTCAGCCCATATTATCGCACTGAGCTCTGTCGCCAGATGATGTAATCACTGCGACTTACGCTGCAGCCATCTCAGGTGCTACTACGGTGGGTTTAAACAGGAGCCGGGGGTTCTGTTTATATGTTGGCCACATGTTTCAGAATTAGTGACTATGGATTACCACTGGTTCAGAGCAAAACGAACCACTGAATTTTGTAGGTAAGCCCTTGACATACGAGGCTGTGTTTTCGGAGCGCTTTGGATAACATCTTATTATGAATCCTTTTAAGACTTACCAGTCTGTAGATCTTCTTCGAGGATATCTCTGTCATCAGGTCACACATATGGAATTTAGCCATCAGGTGCTAGGATCACACAGAAGTTTTCTGCAGCAGTCTAGTAGGGGCTGCCCACACCGACATCAGGCTCTGACATCACAGTCCTGTATAAGCGTGAGTGGCCCCGCTCCCTCTTCAGTTCTTTCCCGCCAACCATTCACGCACGGACTTCGCGGGAGCTTGGTCAGTCAACCGCCAAATTTCTGCTTGCCTTTTGTTTCAGTTCTGAATCACTTTATTTTAAAGTGATACCTTTTATTTTTGTATGTCAAGAACTGCTCCGTCTGCACTTTTTCATCGCTGCCGCTGTGGAAAGAAGATTTCTTCAACACAACGACAAACTTTGTGTGTGCTGTCTTGAGCCTAGTCACAGTGCTCTTGCCTGCGAACTTTGCCTGAAGTACAATCTCATCACCCAGAGACAATGCAAAAAAGTCCTGCAGAGGTTCCTTATAGAGTAACAGGCAGCCTGCAGAGAGCAGGGGTCTTCCGGGGCTCCCTTCTCCCAGTCGCTGGAGTCCTCTTTGGGCTCTCATGCCACCAAGGCCTGGGACAAGTCCTCAGGGAAACATTCTCGTTGGGATAAGGATCAGTCTATGGTCTCGCGCCCCCACCCCCGACGGTGACCCCAGTCCCCATTGTTTTCCTTATCTTCTTCGCCTGGGATCACACCATTGAACACTTTGGCTTCAACGCCTCTCTCCATGCAGGCCTTTGTTTCTGACAGGTTACCCACAATGGAGAGTTCCCCCAGCCTTCCTGGGGCTGCAGAGGGGTTGTCGGCCCCAGCCCCGATGTCAAGATCTCTTGAACAGCGAGGTCCGTAGGCATTGGGCTCCACCACAGCTACAGCGGCTAGTGGTGGTTCATCAGAGCCAGGCCCTGTGTCCTTTTCGTCGATGCATGTGTCAGTGATGCTTCTTTGCCCCGCCGTTGACATTGGTACGGTTCTTACCTTGGCTGTCATGCAACAGTTTGTTCCAAGGCCTGGGCCTTCATCATCCTCACCATCAGGTGCTGCTTTGGTGTTGACACAAGTTCGACCGAACCACCCCGCACCCTCTAGGGAGTTGTTGGTATTCCAGTCGTTGGTCCCTGTTGCAGAACAGGCCGACGTAGAGGCAGAATATTGCCCTAATCTCATCCCTGATGAAGAGGAAACTGTTAAAGTTGATTCCTCTGACAGGTCTGCTGTCTCTTCCAGGAGTGAGGACTCGGTCAAACACACCCCAAGATCCCCTCAGGAGGACCCCTCCTTCTTTAATGTTATGAAACAACTCACCTCCACCATGGGGTTCCAGACTGAGGAGGAAGATGTCACAAGGAGGAACCTGGTGGATTTTTTAGAGATTCCAGAATCTCCACCCAAGGTTATTGCCCCTCTGCTTCTAGCTCTGCATGATGCTGCCAGTGCTGCTTTGCACAGGATCAGTCTGGTACCCGCCATGCCCAGAAAGGCTGATAAGCTTTACCAGGCACCTTTGGGGCTGCCTTTCTATGTGACCCAGCAGGAAACCAACTCAGTGGTAATCAAGGCTGCTCATGACCGGTCTAAAGTGCCCAAGCACCTTAGCTCCCTCCTATCGACAGGGAATCTCGGAGGATTGACCTCTGGGGCAAGATGACCTTTACCATAGCCACTTTGGGCCTTAGAATTGCCAACCACTTGGCTCATATGATCAAGTACCAGAATACCCTCTAGAAGAAGGGCAAGGCTGCTGCTCAGTCCCTTCCTGAGGGTACCCAAAGGGAAGAACTTCTCAAAGTTCTCCAGGCCACGGAAGATATTAGTAAGCATCTCTTCAGAGCCACCTATGATACAGCTGATACTACAACCAGGGCAGCTGCCAGTTTCATCTGCCTTAGAAGGCACTCCTGGCTTAGAGTCTCTGGGTTTCCTATTGATGTCCATTAAAAGGTGCCGAATGCCTCTTTTGTGGGTCACAAACTTTTTGGTCCTGATGTGCAGGATATCATTAATGACCTGCAGGGCTGTTAGGTCTGTCCACTCCCTTTATCATACTCAGACCAAGGCCCTCCTTTCAAAAGGCCTCTCAGAAGTCTGGGTCTGGAACCAAGCTCTAGGGCAAATGCAGGGCCAGCTCTGCCTTGCCTGCCTCCTCTTCCACCACTGGTCCCTCTGCTAAGCACTCCAGGGGAGGGGGAGCAGCTCTGCTACTGGTTCCGCCTCAGTGGAGATTGGTTCTCCTTCCACCTGTCCCTGTGGAGAACCATTACCACAGATGCTTGCGTCCTGCAAATAATCAAACAAGGCCATGCTGTAGAACTTCTACAATAGCCCCCAAATGTTTCACCAGTTCCCACCTCTTATCCTCCAGACCACACAGCAGTGCTCAGGAAGGAGGTGTTCACCTTGCTTCGCAAAATGGCCATAGAACCAGTGCCCAGGTGGCAGAGGAACAAAGGGTTCTACACTCGGTTCTTCTGGTTCCCAAAAGGATGGGGGATTTGAGGCCCATTCTAGACCTCAAGGAGCTGAATCTTTATATCCAATACAGAAAGTTCCAGATGCTAACTCTCCATGGCCTTCTTCCTGTGCTCAAGCAGGGCAACTGGCTGTACTCCCTGGATATGCAGGGAGCCCATCTACATATCATGGTTTGCCCCTTCACCGGCAGTACCTATGGTTCCTCTTCCAGGGGGAGCATTACCAGTTCAGTGTGTTGCCCTTTGTCTTATCCTCTGTGCCATGGGTATTTGCCAAGTGCTTAGCATAGCAGCAGCCCTCTGATGCCAAGGCCTTTATGTGTTCCCATACTTGGATGACTGGTTACTGAAAGCCCAGTCCAGGGAACTGTTGTTGCTGACTCTAGAACACACCCTGCAATTGTCCTAGTCCTTATGCATCCAGGCAAATTTGCCCAAGTCTGTACTGACTCCGTCCCAGCGGTTGCAGTATATGGGGCAGTTCTGGACTCTGCTTAGGGCAAGGCCTTCCATTACCACAAGACAGAGTGGACTGCCTCATAGCTCAAGCCTAGGCTATGGCTCAGTGCCGATATGTCCCAGCCAGGATGTTCTTGAGGCTGCTGGGCTTAATGGCCACAGCCACTGTTAGTGTCCCTTTGGCCAGGTTGCATATGAGGATCCTGCAGTGGACCCTTGGAGTCCAGTGGGATCAACGCTCCGACGATCTGGATCAGCTGGTCCTTGTCTCCTCCCCCAGTACACAAGGTGCTTCAGTGGTGGATGGACCCAGACAGTCTCTTGAAAAGGGTTCCTTTCTTATCCCCACCCCTCACCAAATCCTCACCATCGATGCTTTGGGTCTGGGTTGGGGAGCGCACCTGGACCCTCATCAGAACCAAGGGATCTGGTCCCAGTGGGAGACCTGTCTCCACATAAACTTCTACAAATGTGAGCAGTTCTGTATGCTTTACAGGCCTTCCAGAATCATCTCTGTCCAGGCCCACTGTTGGTGCAGTTGGACAACCTAAGTGTGATCTACTACATCAAAAAAATCACAGGGGGACTCGTTCTTACCCCCTGTGTCGGGAGGCGATGATGGTCTGGTACTGGGCTCTAGATCATGGCCTAGACCTGTCAGCTGTCCATGTGCCAGGCATCCAAAACACCTTGGTGGACAGCCTCAGCTGGTATCAGTCCAGAATGCATGAGTGGGAACTGCTGACCTCCGTCATAGAAGATCTGTTTGACAGATGGGGTCATCCAGAGTTGGACCGTTGTGCATTCCCCACTCAACGCAAAACTGCTGCATTTCTGCTTGCTAGAGCCACAGCCTCTGGTGAGACGCATTGTCCCTCTCCTGGAAAGGGAGGTTTCTTTATGCCTTCCTCCGGTTCAGAGGGTTCTCATCATGCTACAGATGGAGGGTGCCACCCTAATTCTGGTGGCCCCATTCTGGCCTCGTCAGATATGATTTCCATTGCTGCAGCAATTGGTTGTGGAACCTCCAGTTCCCCTGCCCCTCTGCCGGAACCTGGTGACACAGGCACTGGGGACCCTGGTCCACCCAGACCTCAAGTCCCTCCATCTGCATGCATGGCTCCTGAGAACATAGCCATTGTTCAGTTTGAGGTGTCTCAGAAGGTAGCTGATGTCCTGGTGGCTGCCAGAAAACCTTCCACCAGGGCCACTTACTCTATGAAATGAAAGCGATTTGCTATTTGGGCCGCCTCCCATCGCCTGGATCCATTCACTTGTCCGGTGAATCAGTTTTTTGTGGTATCTTCTGACCTTGTCTGATGCAGGCCTCAAATTCTCCTCTATTAAAGTGCACCTGTCAGCTATATCAGCCTTTCGTGTGCCCATTGATGGCCGTACTGTGGCCCAGTTGGATGTGGCCTGTACTTTTCTTCGAGGCGTTCTCCACTTAAAGCCTCCTATCCGGAATCTGGTTCCGGCTTGGGACCTGAATTTCGTTCTAGAAAAGCTGACCCTGACTCCTTTTGAGCCAGCTGCATCTTGCAAGTTACACTTTCTGTCGTGGAAAGCATTATTTTTAGTTGCTGTTACTTCTGCTCAAAGAATTTCAGAGCTACGGGCTCTCGAGCAGCCTTATTTGATTTTCCACAAAGACAGGGTCTGTTTGCATACTAATCCTGACTTTCTTCCTAAGGCGGTGTCTGAGTTTACTCTAAATCAATCTATCCACCTGCCTGTTTATTATCCAGAGCATGCCAATCCAGGGGAAGCATTGCTCCATACTTTAGATGTGCATAGAATTCTCAGGTACTATACACACCATTCTAAGGACTTTCTTTCACCCCTTGCAGAGAAGGCGCTTCAGTTTCTAAACTGCTTGTCAAATGGTTGGCCAACTGTATTATTTTTTGTTCAAGGAAGTACGGTAAGGAAATTCCTGGTGTGGTTCATGGCCATTCCACCAGAGGCATGGCCACTTCTGTTGCCTGTTTCAGGAACATGTCAGCTGTGGAAATTTGTTCTGCTGCCACTTGGAGAACTGACCACACTTTCACCAAGCACTACAGTCTGAACATTGCCTCCAGAAGAAGGGCAGGCTTTGGTTTAGCTGTGCTTCAGGGCCATCTTTCTTAGACCCCTGGCTTCCTGACACCCAGACTGTTTTTGCTATCAGCACTGCTTGGGACTCATTCCATAGGTGTGATCTGATGACAGAGATATCCCTGAAGAAGATAGAGCAGTTATGTAAGAACTTATCATAACAGTAGATCTTCGAGGGAATCTCTGTCTGCAGGTCATGCCGTCCCTCCCTCCATCCCCCTTTCTCTCCCTCTCTCTCTCTACAGCTTGGCTGTCCTGTTGCTCCAGCCTTTTTGCTAGCTGGGCATCTTCTCTCTCTTCCTTGGTTCCCTGGTGGAACTCCTGTCTCCTGTGGTCTCCGGCTAGTGAAAGAACTCAGGAGGGAGTTGGGCCGCCCCACTTATATAGGGCTGTGACATTGGAGTCTGACGTCAGCGTGGGTGGCCCCTACTAGACTGCTGCAGAAAAGCTTCCATGTGATCCTACCACCTGACGGCTAAGTACATAGGTGTGAGCTGATGACAGAGATTCCCTTCAAGATATACTGTTAAGGTAAGTTCTTACGTAACTGTTCTTTCCCTGGGTCATCCTTGGGACTGCTGTTATGGAGGGCACTACATGTGTTGTTCTTCAGTCCTGCGGTACCATGCTTGACTCCAGTGAACTATCGAATAGGCCAGCCAATGGGTCCGCAAGCTCCTCTGCCAGTTCTCTTGCTCCAGGAAGATTAGTCCCTGAAGGCCTGGTCTGAGACCGGTTTACTTGTTGCACTTTGTTTTTTTCTTGTACTTTACACCTTTTAGTGTAGCTACAGTATACTATTCCAACACCACATCCTCATGGATCACCAATTCTGTGAAATTTGAGGTTAAAAGAATTTTGGGGAAATCAGAATCCAGATCCAGGCCTCCTTGATCACAGCTTTATTCCCTAACCACTAGGCTGTGCTGGCTGGTGCTTAGCAAGTTTGCAGTTAGGCATATTTGTGACACCAAATGGTCCCAGACCAGTTAAAAAGATAAACTGATCTCAGACGAGGTCTGTGGGAGAGAGAAGAGCTCCTCCCCCACCCCTGGGCCACCAAGTCTGGTACCATTACCTCAGAGGATGCCAGGGAAGAGGCACATTCCTCAACCAGTGCCACTACATAATTCCTACACCACTCTGGTGGGGCAGAACTGTCAAAAGGAGGCATCTGCGGTAGTGACCAGGGAGGAAGTGGGGGCCCGCCATAGTGGAGATGCCAAGGAGGGTGGTAGAGTACCCCAGAGAAGGAGGATGCAGCTTCTGGCAGGGGACTCAGTTGTGAGGGGGATAGATTTGGGAATAAGAAAGGAGGCGGAGAGGCAGGTTAAGTGCCTTCCAGGTGCCATTTCCTGGAGGGATGGGAAGCAGAACCTGAGGATTGCTAGGGCAGCAGGACAGGAGGGAGAGCTGGATGTCATTGTCCACCTGGGGACTAATGATCTGGCTAGGAACAAGGCTGGGATAGTGCAGGGGGAGTTTAGGGAGTTGGGGAGGGGTCTTAGAGAGGTATCTCGCTCAGTGACTTTTGCTGAGGTGCTGCTTGTCTACAGCAGGGGTGAAGAGAGGGCTGTCCGCACCAGGAGCTTCAACTTCTGGCTGAAGGAATGGTGCAGAGCGGAAGGGTTCGGGTACATTGGGGTGTGGGGACCCACCTGGGAGGATAAAGGCCTATGCAGGGGTGATGGCCTCCATCTATCCAGGAGGGGAACTGCAGTCCTCAGTGAACGGTTTAAATGTTACTTCGATGAACATTTAAACTAGTCGAGGGGGTGGTGGAAGGAATCAGGAAGGCAAAACTGCCCCCCACAGGTTGAAGTAGAGTAAGGAGAGCATGATGGGAGTGGAATCCCCAGGTGCAAATTAAAAAGGAAGCAGGGTGGTAGAGGTAGAGAGGGAAAGGAATGGTAGAATTAAAAAGAGGGGGAAGGAGGGAGGGCAGAAAGGAAAAAAGGGGGACAACAAGCAGAGTGAATGCAAAATCTGGAAGGCCATGTGTACGAATGCTGAAAGTCTAGGAAATAAGACTCCAGACCTAAAAGCCATCACGGCAGAGGCCAGTCTGGATATTGTGACCATTACCAAGTGATGGTGCACTGAAAACCATGACTGGGACATGGCCATACCAGGCTATACTCTGTTCAGGAAGGACTGGGTGGGTAGGAAAGGAGGGGATATGGTGCTTTATGTGAGGGGGAAGCATAAAAGCATAGAGATACAGCGAATACGCGGGAAGCAGAGGTACTGTGTGTCATCCTGGAGATGGGGAATGGAGCCACTTTTCACACTAGAATGATCTACAGACCTCCAGCACAGGAGGAGGAATTAGATAAGGCACTAGTGGAAGCCACTGGCAAGATGGCAGAAAAGGGGGAGGTGCTACTGGGGGGGACTTCAACCTGTGGGATGTAGATTGGAGCCTCCCAGCAGCAACTTCAGCTAGAAGTAGGGACATCCTGGACTCTCTGCAGGTGACGTTCCTCAGGCAACTAGTCAGTGAACCCACCCGTGAAGGGGCAGTACTCGACCTGGTATTCAGTAACAGGGACAGTGTTGCAGACATCAAGGTGGGAGGCTACCTAGGGACCAGTGTTCACCGTACAGTGTCATTCAATATAAGAATGGCTGCGGATTGGAGCCACACAAGGGCAAGGGTTCTGGTCTTCAGGAGGGCAGATTTTATAAAGAAGGATGAACGCCTCAGGGATGACCTGGCAGGGGGGCATGGCCTGGGAGGGATAGGAGAACAGTGGGAAAAGCTAAAAGGGAGCATAGTAAAGACAGCAAACCTCTACATCAAACAGGTGAGCAAAAGCAAGAGGTAAGAGACCGCTATGGTTCTCAAAAGAGGTGGCTGAAAAGGTAAAGGCAACAAGGGTAGCATTCAGAAGGTATAAGGAGACACAGAGGGAAGAGGATAGGGAAGTGTATCAGGGGAAACAGAGGGACGCAGGAAAAGCAGTAAGGAGTGCAAAGGCGCAAACTGAAGAGAATAGCCCAGGAGGTATCGAAAGGGGACAAGCCATTTTTTAGGTATGTAAGTGAAAAGAGGAAGACCAGGAGTGGGATTTTAAGGTTAAAAAGGGAAAGGGGGGGGGACTGTGCAGAGGGGGACCAGGAAAAGGCAGCAACCCTGAACAAATACTTTTGTTCAGTGCTCACAGAGGAAGGAGAAGGGGAAGGGACACAAAAAAGTAACAGAAGCTTTGGAGGGAGGGAGGTGAACACTAGTCCTTTTTTGGAGGAGAGAGTCCCGAAGGGACTCACTAATCTGAAGGTGGACAAAGCAGTGGGACCAGATGGGATGCATCTAGGAGTATTGAGGGAGCTCAGGAAAATACTAGCTGCACCTCTGACAGTCCTGTTTAACAGATCAGTGGAAACAAAAGTGGTTCTGGAGGACTGGAGGAGGGCGAATGTAGTCCCACTACACAAAAGTGGTAGCAGGGAGGAGGCTGGCAATTATAGGCCATTCAGTCTGACATTGGTGGTAGGAAAATTAATGGAATCACTGCTGAAGGAAAGGATTGTGGAATGTCTTGACTCCAGTGGGTTACAAGACTCAAGGCAGCATGGTTTCCCAGGGGGTAATCATGTCAAAAGAATCTGATAGTTTTTTTTTTGGTTTTTAACTTTTTATTTATAAATTTTATGATCTTACAGCACATACTGTAGTACACAAAATAGAGATGAGGTACACAGACCTCCACACTGGATGTACAGATGAATGGCAATAAAACAATAGAAAAATTAAAAGGTCCATAAGTCTGTGCAGTATGGAAAACTGCCAGTAGATTATAAGAAGGAGTAAAGTTCGATCCAATTATCCTGTAGAATATTACCACTCTCACCACAAAATATAACATATAATCATTAAAACCAGGATATCGGGTCCCATGGAGGACTAAAGTATTGTGGAGGGCAGAATGACATAAACAACTGTAGATGGGTCGTTAGACAGATAGCATGGACTCAGTTAAGTTGCCTTACAAACCCATAGTCTAAGGCAAAAGAAGGCAATCTGCTCTATGGGTACAGTAGAGAATTGTAGGAATTAGTTAATGTTCAAAAACTGAGTGGTGTTCTGTCACCCCAACATATAACAACTACAGTGCCAGTCTAAAATAATATCCATTAGGTAGGTCATGAAGCAGCAATTCTGGTGGCTTTATCAGAAAGGATGCAAAAAAAATATTACACTTTACATTTTAGAACATCTTGTAATTGACACAATCTCGCTCAGCAGGTCAACCCTCTACTCCCAAAGTGCCAACCTCTGAGCGTATGATTTGTGTACAGTGAACAGACAAGGTAACCCTCTTGTCTTTGTGGGTTCAAGTCACCTTAGTCTCAAGCTCTGAAGGGATTCAAACTGATAACCTCTTGTTAGCGTACCCAGTTATCAGGCTCAGATAATTCTGTCTTCGGGGGGCCAGATATCTTTGCCTACGAGCACCCAACCAGGTCTTATAAATGAACCCTTAGAACTCTGTTCAAGACTTTTAGAGAACTCTGTCCATTTCCCAGTTTGGTATACAATAAGCCCATACACAGTGTACTTATAGCCTTTAAAAGCTCCACTTAAAATAAAAAGAATTGTCAAGGCACTCCAGCAGTTTCGTTTGTAAAAAAATGTCTTTACTTTAAAAATATCAAAACAAAACAATAATTACAGAACAAATATATATATACCAACACATACAGCCTTAAACAGGTAAAAAAAGTACAGTTCCTACAATTCATACATTCAGACTGGTATAATCTAATGCTTACTTTCTTTCAGTGCTTTGAGGATCTCCCTTCTCTTAGTCAGAAAATGTTCTTGTGTGTCTCTGTCAGGTTCTTTCAGCAATTAAGCACACTTCTGAGCCGGCCTTCTCTTCTCATGAGGTCACTAACTCCGCCTTGTTGTATCAAACTCTATATTTTACAATACAGAGTCTCTAAATAAAATATTTAAAAATACAAATGAGATGACCTCACTGACTTTCCTCTCCACAGGTTAACTGGTCAGAACTGGTTTGTGCTCTGCTACACATGCATCTCAAAAGTTTCTTTGATCTAAGTCACCGTATTCAAAGCAAAAGTGTATTGGCCTTTTTAATCCCGTCTGGACCTTGGAATCTACACCTCAGGTCTTTCTGATGTAATTCAAGGGTTCCGCGGGAAATGTATTTTGGACATTCCAAATCTGTCTGGGTCCTCCCTGGCTCAGACATCAAACCTCTTCAATGTCCATTCTGGCCTCTCTCGACACCCCTCCCCACAAGTCCTTCCTGGCAAATATGCAAGTCGAAGGATCTCCCTGAGGGCATTATGAATGGCTAATCTTATTTCCTGGGATGAAAGCAAATTGACAAGGTAATTGCACCCCAGATCTCTGCAGTTTAAAATACCTCCTGTCCTTTGAACTTATCCCGGGAGTTGATGTGTCCGTTCCAGTAAGACAGCCTTTTCCTTGAACTGACCTTCCTTTCACATATTTTATATGTAATAACAAAAATTAATAGAGCACTCAGAGCTGGCTGTCTACATTACAGTAATATACTCAAAAATGGCGTACATTAGCAGCCCCTAGATAACAACTCTTAACACTGAAAGGTGCTATAAACAATCATCAAATAGGATACCAGAAAATTGGGCAGAAACAAGCCCGATGCTTGAATTAGGCACAGACTTAAAACATACTCAGTGGTACAGTACTTAACCCTTCGTCATCGGAGGTGACTTCAGGTGGATTTAATTTTCCCAGGAGTTTCTCCGCAGACTGAGCCACTGTGGTAGGGTCCACAAAAATATGCGACTTCAGCGCATGGTGAACTTGGAGTAGTGCAGGATTATTGAGCCACGCCTCTATGCCCTGCTGCAAAAGATCCTTTTGAATCCCCTGTAGTTCTTTTTTCCTGGCCTGTGTTTGTGCCGAGATGTCAGGAAAGAAGCTGAGATGACTACCCTCCCACGTTATATCTCCTCGAGATCTGGCAGCTTGTAGAAGGGACATCCGAGCTTCTGGGACCGACAGAGTTGCGATAGCAGTAAGCGGTCTCTGCTGTAGATCGCCTTGTGGTCTGGGCCATTGGGGAATCACAAATGCTCTTAGAACTTTTACCCTAGAATCCAAAGGTAACAGTTGCAGGTCTTGAAAAATCAGCCTTGTCACCGCTGGTAGAATTTCCGTGGCTTCTGCAAACCTAGGAGGAAAGTCCATAATCCGGATATTAGCTTGCCTTTGTATATTGTCCAGACTTTCAATTTAAGATTTTAACCGGGAGAAATCCCAGACGTAGGCCGCATTGCAGACTGCTTGTCGGACAGTCGCCTCATTTAATTCTTTAATAGCTGCAGCATTATCCTGTATAGTACGGTTGTTTTGAGAGAGTTTTGCTTCTACAGCCTCTAACCTTTTATTTGTCTCTTCTCCATTTGCTTTTATTTTCATTAACATAGCAAGTATTTGTGCTGAAGGAAGTTCAGGCACTGCTAATCTGCTTGCTGCAGTAGGCCCCGATCCTTTAGCTGAGCTTGAGGAAGAAAGGAGCACATCCATGCCTGGCGATGCAGGTTTTGCATCTCTTTTAGGGAACCATTTTATTGTAGGGCACATCCGGTAAGTCCCAAGAAGCTTTTTATGCACCTTTGTGGCCAAAATCATAAGTTTATTATAATCTCCAAAATTAGAAAGTTGGAGCTGCTTTAAAATGCTGCCGCCATGTTGCTGCTCTGCAGTGCCCCCCAAATCTGATAGATTTGTTTGACTGGGTGACAAAGGAGTTAGTTAGATCAGGGTGGAGTGGTGGACTTGGCCTACTTAGATTTCAGTAAGGCTTTCAACATCGTTCCACATAGGAGACTAGAAAGCAAGCTGGGTAGCTTAGAAGTGGGTCCAGTGGTGATAAACTGGGTAAGAAATTGGTTAGGGGATAGTCAACTGAGGGTGGTGGTAAATGGAGTTCACTCTGAGGAAGGGAGCATGACCAGTGGGTGCCTCTGGGATCAGTGCTGGAACTGGTTCTCTTTAATGTCTTTATAAGTGACATTGGAGAGGAGCTGGAAGGGAAGGTCTGGTTCTTTGCAGATGACACCAAACGTTGTAGTAGGGTGGACACTCCAGGAGGAGTGGAAAAAATGAGCAGAGACCTGAGAAAACTGGAGGAGTGGGCAAGGGTATGGTAGCTGGATTTCAATGCGAAAAAGTGCAAAATAATGCACTTCAGGCACAGAAACTCAGGGGCAGAGTACAAATTGGGTGGAGTGATATTGACAACCACCAAGCAGGAAAGAGACCTGGGGTAATCATATCAGATGAGCTAAAGGTGGTGAGGCAGTGCAGCAAGGCAGTTCGGAGAGCTAGTGGGATGCTGGGATGCATTGGAAGGGGTATCACCAGCAGAAAGCGAGAGGGTGGTGTTACCTCTGTATAGATCTCTGGTAAGACCCCACCTAAAGTACTGTGTGCAGTTCTGGAGACCACATCTCTGGAAGGACATAGAGTGGAGGCTGTCCATAGGAGGGCAACTAAAATGGTACAGGGTCTGCATTAAAAGCCCTGTGAGGAAAGACTAAAGGACCTCAACATGTATACCCTGGAAGAGAGGAGGGAGGGAGAGAGGGGATATGACAGAGACCTTCAAATACATCATGGGGTAAATACGGTACAGGAGGGAAGTATTTTTCAGAAGAAAAGGTGCTCAAGAACAAGGGGCCATGCTATGAAGCTGGAGGAGGGTAGTTTCAGGAGAAATGTTAGGAAGTACGTCTTCACAGAAAGAGTGATGGATTCCTGGAACGATCTTCCAGTAGAGGTGGTGGTGGTGAAGACAGTGGTGGAGTTCAGGAATGCATGGGATAGGCACAAGGGAGTCATAGTGGAAAGGGGGGAAGGAGGGAGAAAGAGTGGTAGATCAAGTACGGTCTGCGGTAACAGTGTAGGTAAGGAAAAAAGGACAGACAGGGTGGGCCACGCAGTCCTTATCTGCTGTCAAATTCTATGTTTCTAAGAGAAAACTATCTTAGACCATGTCTTTGGGATTAATCTTCCTAGAACCAGTTCCCTCAGCACCCTTGGGTATGTGCCGTTCGGGCCTGGGAATATATCCACACTCAATGGTGGCAGCCCTGTCCTCACCCTGTCCACCTCTATCTCTACATCTGTGCTTCCCGCTACAACCCCCCCCCGCTCCCCTTTTTTCCCCTAGTGGCACTGGCCTGTCTTTCTCCCTGGTGAAGATGGAACAGAAGTACTCGTTCAGTACCTCTGCTTTGCCCCCATTCTCCTACATCTACCTGTCCCCTTTTCTAAGCCTAATAATCTCATATTTCCTGTCCCGTTTCTTGTTAAAAAGGCCTACTCCCCCTTCTTAATTCCCTTAGCTAGCCACAGTTCCTTCTGAGCCTTAGCCGTCTGACTACCTTACTTGCTACATTAGTCATTTTCAGGTAGTCCTCCCTGTCTTCCTCTCTTGGTCCTTCCAAATTTCTTGGAGGCTAATCTCTCATCCCTTACTGCTGGGCGACCACAGCACTAAACCAGCTGGTGCTTTTGCCCTTGAGTTCTTCCACTTGACACTAATGCACTCCTTTGTGGCAACCATTTTTCTCTCATTGACAGTGGATCACCCCATATCCCCTGGGATGCTTGCCAGGTGACTCCTTAGTAACTCGCACATCTTTCTGAAGTCCACCTTTCTAAAATCCAGGATTTAAGTCCTAGTGGGGGCCATCTCTCTGCCCATGTCTAACCAGAACCACATTGTGCTATGGTCACTTCCACCCAGCGGCTTCTCGACTGTAATATCCTGGACATGCTCCCCATTTATTAGCACCAGATCAAGGATTGCTCCCCCCCTGGTGAGTTCTGTGATGCCCTGAGTCAGGAACCCACTTGCTGTGCATCTAGGATCACTTGTCTCCTGGCACAGGTCGTGGCCAGTACTCTACAGTCCACCTTGGGTAGGTTGAAGTATCCCACTATTGCCACATCACCCTTTCTTGCACCAGTCAATATTTGCGAGTTCAGTTCCCTGTCTCTTTCCTCTTCCTGGTCTGTAAATACCCCCCCAACCTCGCCTTCCTCCCTCTGTTAGACAGTAACAGAATCCATGTTACCTCCACCCTCCCCTCCTCTGACTCCTCCCTTGTACGTGTTATACCCTCTCTGATGTAAACTGCCACCCCTCCCCCTTTTTCCTACCACCATGTCCCTCCTGTATAATTTATACCCAGAGATCGAGGTCCCAGTTATGGTTTGGTGTGGCTCAAGTCTCGGTGACCGCTGCAGTGTCCATTCCCCTCTCAGCCAACAATGCCTGCTGGTCCTCCATCTTTGTTTTCAAGACTTTGTGCATTCAAAGACACCACCGTCCACCTAGATTCTGAACCTCCTTCCCATCCCTCTGCCATTTTCATTTCTCCCTATTGCTAGTGCCCCCCCCCCACTGCTAATCTCTTTGCTCCTCCTTCCATTTCCACCCATCAGTCCCCCTTTACTGGTATGGGGGGGAGGTCTGTTGACCTGCTCCTTCCAGGGTCTTGGGGCCTGCAGGCCCACTTGCCACCACCCCAGTAGTTTAAATTAAGTTTAAAGGTTATGTGCCCCCCCCCCAATTTGTCCCTGAGGGCCCTCGAGCCCCTGCTACTCAGTCTCAGGGCATGCAGGCCCACTTGCCTCCACCCCAGTAGTTTAAATTAAGTTTATAGGTTATGTACGCCCCCCCAAGTTTGTCCCTGAGGGCCCTTGAGCCCCTGCTACTCAGGTGTAGTCTATGTGGTGCAAAAAGCGGACAAACAATCCCTGACTCACAGGCCCGCTTTTTGAGGTCATGAAAGCCAGAGACAACCTATGGAACAAATCTAAAGCCACAGGACACTGACAGTATACTGTCAGTTACAAAGCTGCCAGAAATAGCTGCCGCCAGGAAGAACCGACCAACTATACTTTTTCGGACTGTGGACAGGCTACTTCATCCTGCCTGTTTGCAGTCGAAGAAGGTTTTTTTCAAATGCTGAATGTGAAGAGTTTGCTCGGTTCTTCTTGGACAGAGTGTCCAGTATCCGGCAGGGGGTTTCTCCAGTCAGCAATGTTATAGCTGGCAGTGGTCGTCAGAGGTGTACTAAGTGTGCTCCGCTTGGTTGGGGGGAGTTTAAACCAGTGGATGCAAGTGAGGTTATTGGGGTGGCGACCAATCTGAAGCACATTTTTTGTGAACTGGATCCGGTGCTGACACGTTTTTTGATGAGATGCATCGACACCATTGGCCCGGTGTGTGCTCTGATTTTTCCGGTGTTTCTTATCTGAGGGGGTCTTTCCTAATGCCTTGAAGGAGGTACAGGTGAGACCACTCTTAAAGAAACCATCTTTGGACCCGGAGGTCAGGGCAAATTACCGACCTATCTCCAATCTTCCCTTTTTAGCGAAGGTTGTGGAGAAGGTAGTGGCGCTTCAGTTGGAGGAGCACCTCATGACCCATGAGCTGTACGAACAGTTCAAGTCAGGGTCTTGGGCAAGGCATAGCACAGAAACCGTGCTTGTTTGGGTGCAGAATGATCTCCTCAGGGCTAGAGATTGAGGAGAAAGGACAATTCTTGTTCTCCTTGATCTTTCTTCAGCTTTTGACACTGTGGACCATTGTGTGTTGCTTGACCATCTCAGGGAACTCTGCGGACTCACCGGCACTGTCATCTGCTGGTTTGAGTCCTTCTTAACCAACAGGAGGCAATGGGCTGTGATGGGGAATTTCACCTCCTCCTCCTCTAGCCCCCTTTCCTGCGGAGTACCTCAGGGTTCGGTTTTGGCCCCAATGTTGTTTGCAATATATATGCTGCCCCTGGGTGGGGGGTCATTAGGAAGTATGGCTTGGGTTTTCATTGCTATGCTGATGACACCCAGCTATACTCATCCTTTGCCCCAGGAACATCCAACACGGTGGATGTGCTAAACAGCTGCCTTGCTGAGATCAATGACTGGCTGGCATCTAGCTGGTTGCGACTAAACCCCGATAAGACGGAGGTATTGGTGGTGGAGTCAAACAGAGTGTGTGATAGGTTGGCCTCTGATTCTGAGACGAGACTTGTTTTGGGTTCTGTCTCATTCAAGGCCTCCTCAAAGGTGCGAAATCTTGGTGTTATTCTTGATAGGAGTTTGACTATGGAGTCGCAGATTTCCTCCGTTGTCCACTCCTGTTTTTTCCATCTTAGAAATATCGCCAGGATAAAGCCCCTTGTTCCACCTCTGGACCTCCCCACTTTGATGCATGCCTTGGTTACATCGGGGCTTGACTGCTGTAAGGCGCTGTATCTCGGGGTCATGGGAAGATCTCTCCACAGACTGCAGCTAGTGCAGAACGCAGCTGCTTGGTTACTTACTGGGCAGCCGAAGTTTTGCCATATCACACCGGTGTTGCGTGAGCTGCACTGGCTGCCAGTCAGGTGGAGGATCCTCTTTAAGGTGGGGTTTCTCACCTATAAGGCCTTACACGGTCAGGGCCTTAGTTACCTGTTAGACCTCCTGGCTCCTACTGTCTCAGCTCACCCCCTTCGTTCCTCCTGTGGAGGCCCCCTAGTGTTTCCCAGGTCGAAGCTGAAATTGGCTGGCGATAGGGCATTTAGTATCGCCGCCCCCGTCCCGTGGAACTTGCTCCCCTCTGGGGTTAAGGGGGCCCCCACTTTGGAGGTATTCAAGGCCCACCTTAAGGCCCTCCTATTCACCCAGACATTTTTAGACTAAGCTATTGATTTGTGAGCTCTAATTGGAGTAGATTAGTTGATGATTTGTTAAGTTATTTAATGCTTTTATGAAGTGTACATATGTTTATAATTATTTTCTATGTTCTTTTATTGATGTATTTCTGAACATGTGTTTATTTATTTGTACGGTGCCCAGAGTCTCCGGGAATGGGCGTCTTTAAATAAATTTTACCTTACCTTACCTAAAAAAACCTTCTTAGGAAGGAGGCCAAAAACCGCACCAGATCTGATAACCACTAGTAACACCAACTCACAGGACCCTAAAGAGATTGCTGATATGTTTAATGCAGCAGTCACAGACCTGAGGTCCATCCTGCCCCCTGACTACCTAGCACCACATGAGCCCGTAACTGTAAGTCACTCAAGTCCACCCTTCCCATTCAGACCCATCTCACCACTATTTTGTTTCAAGTAGGTCTCAGTTGTTGAAGCTAAAAAAGCTGCCTCCTGGTTCCTAGCGTGTAATGTCACGGCATTTCCCCCTCCTCCCCAGCCACCCCCACCCAAAGGTGAGTGTAGTTTTGTAGGCAGTCACAACCAGTCAGCTGACACGGGCACACTGAGCGTGCTTCTGCCTAAACCAATGCGCAGCTAACACCTCACGCGAACCTCAGCCCCACTGACTAGCTAACCCAATCACAGAGGCGCAATCAGTAACAACACTCAGTAAGCCTCACCTACCCACGAAGATGACGTAACACCCTGAGTAGTAAACTTTACCTGCCGGTACCCACATTTTTTTCTGAAGAAAAAAACACCAGCAGAGAAGCATGTAAACAATTGGAGTACTTAACAACACACTGCTGATACCACCATTTTCTTAAGAACCAATCCACCACCATCGTAGCCCTATAACAATTGGAGTAATTAACAATGCTCTGCACTGCAGCAGGGTAATCCTAGAACAACTGAAATGAAAAACAGTATGCTGCTTGATAACCTGCTTTGCTGAATAACAAACAACAATGCCTTCCTTCAAGCCTATACTAATAATACTGATAATCGCCACCATGGATAATCATAGCACCTTTCCTAAATCACTCATGAAACCGACACACACCACCTGCGTAGTACTCAACCAGACTGTTACCACAGTTGGTGAAAGAAAGACAGAGCTCGACAAATCGCACACCAACACCTTGCACATCTTACCCATAAGGACAAATGCACATACACAGAGACCAATGGCCCCCTGTCCCGTTCAGTCCCCTAAAACAAAGCAAGTCCCACAGGGGAGGCTTGTTGTTCATCATCATAAATGCAGAAAAGTGCCTTACTGCAGACATTACACCAAAAAGGTTACACTTATTCTGCTCCTTCTCTCAGAAAACATACACCCCAACCCAGGACCCTTTGGAACACAACAGATTAAAAGAGCGGGCGGCTAGGTCAGCTAAAAGTAGCTTCCATCAATATAGGGAGCCTTCTACCCAAACTTGCTCAGTTTCAGGCCTGGGTCACCCAGCATCAGCCAGACATTATCTCACTAACTGAGACATGGCTTTCTCCTAAGATCCCTGATGCAGCCATCACCATTGATGGTTATACAGTCTACAGGCAGGACAGGCTAGCTAAAAGAGGGGGTGGCTGCTCAATCTACCTGAACAACAACATCAAAGGACAGGTCATTCCCCACAATAAAGAGGTAAATGGCTCGGTCTGGGTAGGGGGTAGGACCAAATGGGTTGCGGGAGGGGTGTTTGTGTTCTTTGTGTATAGTTCTGTTATATATTATAATGTACTCTGTTTTGCTATGTAATTCACTGTATCTTAGTCCTTGTCTTTGTGTTATGGCGATGTATTCTTTTTTTTTTTTTTGTAATTTTATATTTATTGTTTCAAGTAAACCATGAAGATCATTATACAGGCAGAGATATTTCAAATGGCATTATACATAACGCATTAAGGTCACCACTTCCCTTAATATAAACAAATAGTTAATCTGCTGTTCTAAGATACATCCATGAGGGGTAAATCTATAAGTAAATGTTACGACATCCTATAATAGCTGTGTTTATGAGCCCATGAGCGGCATGGTAATGACCATAAAAGTCCAGTGGTATAGTTCCACAGTATTCTCTTCCCTTGAGAAGAGAAATAAGAAAATCCCCATGTATTTCTCTGTTATGAGCGCCTACAGTGCATTTTTCCCTTAAATGGTGCTTAATTAATAATAACACACATAACCATTAGCTCGGACATGTGCAATCTGTAACAACGTCACTTAAACAGAACTGCAAAAAAATATGTTGCTATCTAGTAAAATTTAACCAACAATTTCTGGATAATACTAAACTTGTATCAAAAAGAAGAACTATAAGATGAAGTATTGCAATAAACTGGGAAACATCAACATGGTAGACAATTCAATCTTGTAGATAAACTACTTTAGTGTCTATCTTGGTTTAGAGTAGGTTTCGAAGCCCGGTGTGAGAATCAAATTATAAGCTAAAATGTACAGCATAGCACAGAAGGGCTTACCCCACCCATTACTTCTTCAAAATTAAGTACAATCCATGTGTCTTCACGGCTTGTCGTCATCCGATTCGGCTTCTTCTCTCTGCACATTCCTGGATCTTCTAGGGCCCTGTTTCTGTGCCCATCTCACAGCATCCTTTGGATCAGTAAACACGAAAACTTTGCCTTCATAGGCGATCCAAAGATGTGCCGGGAAAATAATCCCGTGTGGGATGCCAGCTTCCCTCAGAACCTCTGTGGTGCCATCAAACTGCGTTTTGCATTGCCTCGTGGTGCAGCTCACATCCGGATATAATCTCACTATGTTACTATCACAAAGGAGCGTTTTATGTTGCCGTGCCATAGCCAATAAGTAGTCCCTGGTACCTACTCCATCTGTAACCACCACCACCGTACGAGGGGCCTCCGGGTTGTCAGGCCTACCTTGTGGTGTGATCTGGTAAGCTTTCTGGATCATCTTGATGCGTGCAGCAGCCTCCTCGCCAAATTGCTGCCCCAGCCAGTCTTGTACGAACAACAAATTATCCCCCTCACATCCTTCAGGAAGACTGAGCAGGCAGATATTTATAGCTCTGGCTTGATTTTCCAGGGCCTCTAATCGGGTACGTAGGTGACCATTCTCTCTGATGATGTTTGAGACTGCACCCATGGCTGCATTAGCTCGCTTCATCATCTTCATTGTCGTTGTAGTCATCGCCCAGCGAGGACTTACACTGGTCACCCGATTACTGAGGCTGTCAAATTTATCAGACAGCCCAGCCACCGACGTGATCAGCCTGTTAGGTTTGCGGCCGATTGATTGAAGTGTTTCCTCTCCGGCAGTCTCCGACCCTTCAGATTGAAACTGCAGTGCAGATCTTGTAGCTGGTGCCCTGCTCGGCGTTTTGCTTTTAGCACCTTCGGATGATGTTTATCTTTCTGTGGGTTTCACATTTTAGTGAGCAGTTCTTCCCACATAGTTATTATAGGGCCCAGATCACTGATGTCTCAAAAAAATTGGTAAACTTTACAAAAGTCCTTGCTTGTACTGAGCACTAACTTCTGGCTGCCATCTTGCTCAGGCTCCACAGTGCCCCCCCCCCATGGTGATGTATTCTTAAAGAAAAATTCAATAAAAGTACAATTTCAAAAAAAGAGGTAAATGAGGTACAACTCCTATCCGTCAAATTACTCCTAGGTGACAAAAACAAGACACTGGTACTTACCACAGTGTACTTTCCTCCAGGTTGGCAAGCAGTTGGACTTGAACTACTTGCCAAACACCTTCAACAACTCAACCAGAATTGGGAACCGATCACTGTGGGAGACATTAACATTAATTGACTGGCACCTACCTCCACTCCCCAGAAGATTTGATCTCTGGCCTCTACCTGACAAATGGTGACCACGACCACCAGAACAAACTACGGGACTGACACCAGTACTCTCACTGATTCGGTACTCTCCAACCACCCTGAGAGGATTGCAGAGGTATCTGTCCTCCCAGATACACTCAGCGACCATTCCCCTGTGATATGCACTTGGTTCAACAAAAGCTTAAAACACACCCCTTGCTTAATAGAAAGCAGAACAGTCAGGAAAGGCCATCTCAAAACTTTCAAACAGTATCTCTGCATGATTAACTGGTCCCCCATCGGTAATGTAACACATGTAAATGAGGCCTTAGAGTATTTCATCTCTGCTTTCACAAAGGCATGCTACATTTATGCACCACTCAGATGCCGTAAGCACAAGGGGACAAGCAATCCCTGGCTCACAGGCCCACTTCTTGAGCTCATGAAAGCTAGAGACAACCTCTGGTGCAGAGCTAAAGCCACAGGACACTCAAAGGATACTGTCAATTACAAAGCTGCCAGAAATAGGTGCACCAGAGCAATAAGAGTAGCGAAAGCCAATCATTATAAGGAGCAACTTAAGACCTCTTGGGGTGACGGGAAATGGCTCTGGGGAACTCTAAAAAACCCAAGCCAAAACAGCACCAGATCTGATAACCCTTAGTAACACCACCACACAGAACCCTAAAGAGATTGCTGATGTTTAATGCAACATTCACAGGCCTGAGTTCTTTCCTGCCCCCTGACTACCTAGCACCACATGAGCCCGTAACTCAAGTCACTCAAGTCCACCCTTCCCATTCAGGCCCTAGCTCACCACTATTTTATTTCAAGCACGTCTCAGTTGCTGAAGCTAAAAAATACATAAAGTGGGTACTGGGTACAACCAGGGTTGGTAGTGACTCAGTAGATATGAAAATCGTAGCGCTCATGCTAGACGAGATCGTCCGGCCCATCTCCAGAATTTTTAATCTGTCAATCAGGACGTCAGCATTCCCCAGCAAATGGAATATTTCGCACAGCACGCCAGTCCACAAGAATAGTGAGCACACGAATCACTCAGACTACTGCCCTATCTCAGTCTTCACCTCATTGTTAAAAGCCATGGAACGTATAGTAGTCGATCAACTAACTGACTACCTTAACAAATATGATAAGCAATGTCAGGAACAACATGGGTTCCGTAGAGCCCATAGCACCACAGCTGCCCTTACAGAGTTCACAAGTTACATATTCGAGGAGCTCGACAAGCGTCTCCCTCGGGGTCCCCCCAAGGTTCCATCCTTGGCCCACTTCTCTTCAGTCTGTTTAACACACTGCTCCAAGTATGCCCGGCAAATAATGTTGCTTTATGCGGATGACACAGTCATTTACGCTGGCAGTCAACGAAAAATGCAGCTTATAGTAGAGCTCCTAAAGAGCTTTAATAAGCTAGAACACTGGTTCCAACAAAACAAACTACTAGTAAACTACAAAAAAAAAAGGACATGTTGTTTACCACTCCACACACCAAAAATAAGGTAGGCCCCCTGTCCATCATCAGCATGGAGGGGGTGCAGCTAGAACAAGTCAGTACTTTCAAGTACCTAGGAGTATTCTTGGACGACACCCTCTCCTTCACCCCACATACTGATCACGTAGTTAGAGCCACTAACGCAAAGCTAGGCCTACTATACCAACATAGGAATGCTATGACCACTACTGCACTGAAGTTGGCTATATGCAGCTCAGTCCTGTCTGT
Source organism: Neoceratodus forsteri (assembly GCA_016271365.2). Classification (NCBI taxonomy): domain Eukaryota; kingdom Metazoa; phylum Chordata; order Ceratodontiformes; family Ceratodontidae; genus Neoceratodus; species Neoceratodus forsteri. Next base: position 349,494,791 of record CM057452.1, on the reverse strand, counting down.
AATAGACTATGGGCTTGTAATTTACAGTGCTGCCTCAGATATGGCACTAAAAAGGATTCAGATTGTACTTAATAAGGCCTGCAGACTGGCTATTGGGGCTAACAGAATAACTCACACATGCAACCTGTACTCCCTCACATGGTGGCTACCCTTGCCAAGCAGGATAAAGTACCAGGTCTGTGTCTTGGGGAAAAAAAGCCCTGCTTGACCTAACACCGGCCATGCTAAAAAGACACTTCAACCCAGCCCAGCCAACACAGAGCACAAGAACCAAAGTAAAAAACGCATTCCTTATCCCGTTCAGACTCACCTCCCCAGCACAAAGGTCCTTAGCCTACAGAGGTCCCCAGTGGCTAAATGAGTTCCCCGATACACTAGCTGGTAATTACAAAATTGGTCCCTTCAAGAAGGCACTACGACACCACCTGGCTAAGGTTAACACTTGTAATTGCTATAGCTGATCCTTGCCCTTGCCACACATCGAAGCATCTTTCACTGTTAACAGTGGCATTACCTCCTCGTGTGCCTCTATTTTTCTCCTCCTATGAATTCTCTGGCACACTTTTCCTCCTTGACAATGCCAAATTCGGCTGCTTATATCGCCAGAGATGTGATGGTCTGGCTTAATTGTTGGTTTAATCTTAGCTCTGTTGAGCTGCGTGACCATCTTGCGGGGCGGGGCGCCTGTGTGTGTTTGTCATACTCTGTTGTACACTGTAACTAGCGTATACCTTTGTAAATCAATGAGGAATCTTTGTAAATGAGCTGCCTAGCTCAAAGGTTGTAATCTGAATCTTCAATAAATAAAAAAAAAATTTTGATCAGGTCTTCCCCTAGTCCCCAGTACAGTCATACCCTTTCCCCTTGCACCATTCCCTTAGCCAGGCATTGAATTCTTCAGTCCTTTTCTTCCTGATCGTGCTGGCTCTCGGCACTGGCAAAACCTCTGAGAATGCCAGTGATCTAGCTACCTCCCTGCAGGTCTTCCCTGTCACCCTAAATCTATCCTGTACTTCCCCCCCCTCCTCCCTGGCTAGGTCATTAGTACCTATTTAAAAGACAAAGAACCTCTGTGAGTAAACACTGAGGCAAGGGTTACCCCAAAGGGCATTTGGCTGGGAAGCCAAGTTTCAAGAAAATACAAAATCACACATGCCCCCACAATGCAAAGCATCATGGGCTGCATATGCAAATCACCACAGAATGTTATGCTGGTCCAACTTTAAACAGAATTGCATGGTGCCGAAAAGCCTCTCATACAGTTTGCAAAGGGTCCTACCAGGACTTATCAGTATGCCTCGTCTGTTTGACACCCCAGTGGAATGGACCAGCTACCCCTAAGGCAGTGTGCCTGGGATATATTGTGGTGAACCCATTAAAATAAAAAAACTATTTAAAAGACAAAGAACCTCTGTGCGTAAACACTGAGGCAAGGGTTACCCCAAAGGGCATTTGGCTGGGAAGCCATGTTTCAAGAAAATACAAAATCACACATTTGGACCAGCATAACATTCTGTGGTGATTTGCATATGCAGCCCATGATGCTTTGCATTGTGGGGGCATGTGTGATTTTGTATTTTCTTGAAACTTGGCTTCCAATACTCTACTGGGTAACCCTGCCTCAGTGTTTACACAGAGAGTATTTATCTTTAAATAGTTTTTACATTTAATGGGTTCACCACAATATATCCCAGGCACACTGCCTTAGGGGTAGCTGGTCCATTCCACTGGGGTGTCAAACAGATGAGGCATACTGATGAGTCCTGGTAGAATGAAACACGTGTCTATGTTTTCTGTTAGCATCCTTTGCAAACTGCGTGAGAGGCCTTTCGGCACCATGCAATTCTGCTTAAAGTTGGACCAGCATAACACTCTGTGATGATTTGCATTAGTACCTAGGTGTATAGCTATGATTGACTCCCTGCACCAACTCTCCAGTTCTTTGGCACACCTGCTCCATTGTCATTCCTGCCATGCAAACCACTTTTATACCTGTATTTAGGTCCCCCTTTCTTCCTCAGTAAATACCTTTAATTATGGAGTCCCCTAGGATTACTACCCTACCGCCTCCATTATTTCTGCCTCCATCCCTTCCTTTTCTATCTGCCGTATGGGCTTCTCTCCCCCTCCAAGCTGCTCCCCAAGCCCTGCTTGCCTGACACCTCCACAGCCTCTACTTACCCCTCCTTCTGTTTTTCCAGCCCCCCCCCATGTCCTTCCCTTTCTGGCCACCCACACACTTCTCCTTCCTCTCTCCTTCTGCCACCCTACCCCCTCCCTCCCCCACCCACACCATTCTCCCATGTTCAGTCTTTCCCACCCATGTTGACTACCTTGTACAGTCCTGTCTCCAGTCCTACTTCCCTGGACAAATTTGGTTTCCTCTGCTCCAACAGTTGGCAGCAGAACCCCCTGTCTGTCCTGCTCCCTCTGTGGGCAGGACTTCTGACATAGGAGCAGGGTGTCTTGGTGCACTCAGATTTGCAGACCCTCCACTTTCAAGCTTGGCTCCGGAAGACCAAGAGCTTTTCCGCTTCAAAGTTTCCCCAGCAGTTTTGGCTGTTCTGCTGGTGGCTAGAAAACTGTCTGTGTGGTATACCTACTTACAAAAATAGAAACATTTTGCAATTCAGTGTGCTGTTCATAACCTGGATCTCTTTTCATGTCCAGTTAATCGAGTACTGGACTACCTCTTGTCCCTTAAGGACTCGGGCCACAGGTATTCCTCTGTTAAGGAGCACATGTCTGCACTGCTGGTTTTTCATGCCCTCTCAGATGGCAAGACAGTGACCCAGTCTGAGGTTTCCTGTAGCTTCCTCAGAGGTATCCCACTCTTACACCCCCGGTCCACGATCCGTTTCCGGTGTGGGACTTGAAAATTTGGTCCTAAAGACTCTCACTGCAGCTCCTTGTGAGCCTGCCACAACTTGTGAGCTAGGCTTCCTCTCTTGAAAAACACTGTTCCTAGTGGCTATGACATCTGCTAGAACCATATGTGAGACAGAGATGCTGGTTACGTATCATCCTTTTCTTATTTTGCACAGTCCTTGTTTTTTTCTGAAGGTTGTGTCTAACAGAACACTAAATCTGACCATTGACCTTTATTTTTGACTCCCACAGATAACAGAGAACTTCATTTACATATGGTGGAAGTCTGCAGGACCTGTGTTGGTACTTGTATTGTACTAAGGATTGCAGAAAATCCTCACAGCTGTTTGTGGCTTTTGCCCCCCAGATAGTGGACTACTCCATTTCTAAGCAAGGCCTATCCAAATTGTTGGCCAGCTGTATAACTTTCTGTTACCAGAAGCGCAGTAAGCAGTCTCCTGGTCCTGTCCGTGCTCACTCCACCTGTGAGGTGGCAACTTCAGTGGCTTGTTTCCACAGTGGTTGCTGCTGCTGCTGACATATTTTTTTTATTTATTTATTCATTCATTCATTCATTCGTTCATTCTCGGATTACAATACCTTTGAGCTAAGGCAGCTCATTTACAAAGGATTCCACGTCAGATCCAGTTACAAGGGCAGCAAGGGTGACCTCCTGAACACGCCCCCCCCACTACCTGACTCTGCACCTCTGCTGAGGCGCCAGCTAGCTGCTCCTTGCCAGGCGGACCTCCTCCACATTAGAATCTGCTGCTTGAGGAATTTTGGCTGCTGCATTGGGAGCAAACAAAGTACGACTCACCAATTATCCGAGGAGGTCGTTGTCTCTGCGGTCGCTTTCTCTACTGTTAGGCTGGAGCTCTAAGTGCCCAGGGACTGGAATAAAGAACTTGGACTGTTGCTGGCAGGGCTTGTGGCTCTCTGCTGGTGTCTTTATCTTGTTGGTGCCAAAAGTTTTTGAATTAGGCAGAAGCACCTATTGGTTTGTGAGGTAGCCGTGATGCTGGGCAGCCCACACAAAAGGCTGCAGCCCAGCTCAGCAGCTTGATTCTCTCGTGGGACTCCAGATTGGATTGCAAGGGTGACCTCCTGAACTGGGTCCCCCCCCCCCACACACACACACACTACCGCTACTTGCTTGATCTGCACCTCGGGGTTGAGGCGCCGGCTAGCTGCTCCTTGCCGGGTGGACCTCCCCCGACGTTAGACTCTGCTGCTTGAGGAATTTTGGCTGCTGCATTGGGAGCAAACAAAGTACGACTCACCAATTATCCGAGGAGGTTGTTGTCTCTGCGGTCACTTTCTCTACTGTTGGGCTGGAGCTCGAAGTGCCTGGGGACCGGAAAAAAGAACTTGGACTGTTGCTGGCAGGGCTTGTGGCTCCCTGCTGTTGTCTTTATCTTATTGGTGCCAAAAGTTTTTGAATTAGGCAGAAGCGCCTATTGGTTTGTGAGGTAGCCGTGACGCTGAGCAGCCCACACAAAAGGCTGCAACCCAGCTCAGCGGCTAGATTCTCCCGTGAGACTCCAGATCGGATCGCCAGGGGCGGCGAGGGTGACCTCCTGAACTGGATCCCCTCCCCACACTACCGCTACTCACTTGATCTGCACCTCAGGGTTGAGGTGCCGGCTCTTCTCCTTGCCGGGTGGACCTCCCCCGACGTTAGACTCTGCTGCTTGAGGAATTAAATTTTCCCTCCCACCCTCCCTGTTTCCTCCTCCCTTCTCCCCTAAAAGCATCGTCGGCCAGCCCACTACTTCTAAGTGGCCAATAGAGTGGGGTTGTGGACAACAAATTAGGCGGAGCTTCAGTAGACTCATTGCCAAATCAAGCACCTACATACAGACGCTTTACTGTTAGACATTGCCATACGAGCTAGTACACCTGTTCCCAGGTGCTTGAATCTGCCTTTGAACTTGGGTGTTTTTGCATCCTAACAGACGGTTACTGATTTTTCTTAATTGTGCTGCCCTAATTTGATGCTAGCCTGACAAATGCAACATATGGCATAGTGTATTCTTATGTGATCTAAGCCTAGTGATACCACTGGGCTAGTGAAGGCTGCGTTTGCTAGCTGTTATTGTTAGGTAGTTAATTGGGGTAAACCTGTGTGCTCCTCTGGCACAAAAGTAATTATGTCCTGATCTCGCTCTGTTTCCGTCCTGTTGACTTTGTTTTATCCCAGTGACTGTCTCCCTGCGGAAACTGTATAAGATCTGCCTGGTCTGTCACCAACTAAAAGCATGAAGCCACAGCGTCCGCACCCGGATGCAAGGATGCCTAGCCAGCTGCCTACATGGATTGGCAAGCTGTGCTTTTGCAAACCTAACAGAGGTTTCCTCCTCGCTACCACCTACATTCTTGCTGTACTGTGGGTGGACTGGCTCGCTAGCCTACATGACCCAACCACGTATGGCCTACAGGGACCTGCTACCCATTCCACCAGCCATTACTACTCCCCCTTCCCTGTGAGCACAATCTCCCTCCAAGTTGCCTACAAATTCACAAGAAAAGGGATTTGCTACAGGTCACTTCTCCAGACAAGGAGAATACCCAGCAAAGTGAGGCACCCCTCTCTCACCCAAACCCTACATCTCCTGCTAACAGCTTTATTGATTCTTTCGGGCGATATCCAACTAACCCAGGCCCTGTAATTGCAAACCTCTCTATATCCTCCTCCCAGGACCAGCTCTGGCTGTCCTCGAAGGGGTTGCAGATCGCTCATATGAACATATGCAGCCTTCGGCCGAAGATACACGAAGTTCAAGAATGGCTTGCCGTCTGTAGACCAGATGTCCTAGCAGTCTCGGAGACCTGGCTGAAACCCCATGTCCTCGGGCATGAGGTAGCTGCCTCAGGGTACGTCCACTACAGAAAAGACAGGATAACTAAAAGGTGGGGCGGGGTGCTCATCTATGCGAAAGCCACCCTAATCTCCTCAGAAATCAGCATGCAGCACTGCATGTGCCCTGAGAATGAATCGATCTTTATACGGTTCACCCTAGGCGGTGCTAAGCACCTAACCATTGGGTGCGTATACAGCCCCCCTTAGAATGCTTTCCAATCCCTAGAGACACTCGCTAAAGCCCTAGCCAATTATGTCACGTCTGAACTCCTCATACTGGGGGACTTTAACCTAAACTGGGCCCAGGAGTCAAAATCGTCTATCAGTGGCCTGCTACAGGAGGTAAATCTTGCCCAGATAATCACTGAACCCACCAGAATGAATCATAGAACGGGAAGGCACTCCACCCTCGACTGGGCTTTGGTGTCAAACCCAAAGAACATACAGTTGGCAGGCACTATGGCTAATGCCCTGAGTGACCACTCACCCATCTTCTGTGTCTGGAAGAACAGGGCAGACAGGATTCAACCTAGAACCCTCACAATGCTGGACTACTCTAAATTCTCACCCGAGCAATATAATACCTTTCGCAGTAACACTGACTGGAGCCTGATACGACGCCTCCCTACCCTGGACGGGGCCGTTGCCTTCCTCCAGAAATCTCTCATGAGGGCCGCCGACTTCTTTGCTCCGTTGAAGACCCATTGAGTTAAAGGCAGTTGCTATAAGTGGATCACTCCCCCCCCAAAGGCTCTACTGATCCACCGCGACAAAGCCTGGAAAAAGTTCAAGTGCTCATCACTCCTAGCTGACCATGAGATGTACAAAGCACTTAGAAACCAAAGTAAGCATGCAGTCAAACTGGCAAAAGGGCCTACGTCAGTCACCTCCAGAAAACTAACCTAGGCAATCCAAGGTTATCCTGGTCTCACATCAGTGAGCTGTTAAAGGGAAAAAGCAAGGCCGCCCCAGGTCCCATTGTGGCCAATGGGCAGTTACTGAATGATGGGACCCTCATTGCTGCGGCCCTCAATCGCCACTTCACTAACCTTGATGATTACAAGGCTGGGCTCCCAGTGATGAACAACGAGCCCTACACACTGGAACCTCCTAACCTTGACCGCTCATCCTTTCATCTGAGGTTAGTGAAGGTTAAAGAAGTCCTCACCCTCCTAAAGTCCCTGAAAACCAGAGGATCAGGAGGGCCTGACGGTATCCAAGCCAGACTGCTCAAGGACGGCGCTCCAGCACTCGCAAGGCCCCTCACCTAGCTCATAAACCGGTCCCTTTTAGAAGGGACTGTCCCAGAGCTGTGGAAACATGCTCACGTGGTTCCCATTCACAAAGGCGGGCCTACGGAACCCATTGGGAACTACAGGCCCATCTCCCTGCTCTGCACCCTAGCAAAAATCCAGGAAAAACAGGTGTACAGTCAATTCTAACTAAGTTCACTGCGGATGTGCTTAGGGAACTTGACACAGGGTCCAACACAGGAGCGTTTTTCATCGACCTCTCCAAGGCCTTTGAGTTGGTCGACTACCGACTTCTACTTCACAAGTTATGTAACATAGGCCTGGACCCTCATGCTCTCAGGTGGTTTGAAAGCTACCTTACTGATCTCTCTCAGAGGGTCAAGTGGAAGGACAAGATCTCTGATCCACTGCCCCTAAAGGAGGGGGTACCACAAGGGTCCATACTTGGTCCTCTTCTCTTCTCCCTGTTTATAAATGATCTGCACAACCACTGCGGGATCAATGCTGTTATTCAGTATGCTGATGACGCTGTGATTTATAGATCCGCGGACAACCTGGGGGACCTAGGTCCATCCCTCCAAGAGGACCTACACACTATGGAGGACTGGCTTATTAAGAGCAAAATGGTCCTCAATACCACCAAAACCAAGGCCATGTTGTTCGGACCTAGATCCCTTGGCCTAAACAGAACGCAACACCTGCAACTCACTTCCAGGGTGGGTAACAAACTAGAAGTGGTTGCCTCCACAAAGTACCTTGGCCTTACTTTGGACCAAGGACTCACTCTAAAACAACATGTTGACCAAGTCACCAAAATCATTCATGGTAAATTTGGTACCCTTATCGCCTCAAAGATCAGCTGATCCCAGAAGCCAGGACTGCCATTGCCTCGTGTGTCTTCCTCCCAACACTCACCTACGCTGCCCCGATACTTCAGGAAATGGCCAAGCTTGAGTTCAGTAAGTTACAGGTGTTGTACAACAAGGTGGTCCGCTTTGCCATTCAGTCCCACCCTAGGAGTCACCACTGTGACTCTATAGCACTTATCAGCTGGCCTTCATTCGAAGCCCATCTCAGGTACCCAGTGCCCTGCCTAGCACATAAGCTAATTAGCCCAGCCCCTCCCCAAGCCTCTCAGGGCTCATAACTGCCAAGCGAAATCCTTGCAACCTGCGGACCTCAGGCCAAACTCTTCTCGAAGTTCTGAGGGTAAGGACTAAAGCAGGGGGCATGTCCTTTTCCCACACTGCCCCTTCCCTGTGGAGCAGCCTTCCTCTGGAGGTACGGAAAGCTTCATCACCTGCGAGCTTCCAAACAAGACTCAAGGCACACATGCTCGCCACGAGTCAATGCCAGTGCTATGTTACCTGACTCTTCCCTCCTACCCTGCAGCCTGAGCACTTACCTCATCCTCAATCCTTTTCTACTGGCTCTCCTCCTAACATACTCTACTCAGGTAAATGCAGCCTAGGTGTTGCTCTGGCTTTCCTCCATTGTTCACACTTGCTAATTACTGTAACCTGTTAATGTAATATGTTCATTGCTATATGATACCTGTACATGCTATAACCCACATCTGTTACTACTTGTGTATCCTACTTGTCCTGTAACTCCCGGGGCGCCCCTGAAAAAGCGACCTCCGGGGCCTAGTGGGCCTACCCGGTCATCAAACTTCAATAAATAAATAAATAAATTTAGGGAAGGGTAGTACAAAGAACGAAAGGGAGATACAAAATAAAACCAAATATACAGTGTACAATATGGAGACATTTACAGTGCAGAAGTTATTTAGAATGTACAAACTGAGGAAATTACAATACACAGTAGGAATAATAATACAGAATTAGGTAGTTAAGAGTGGAGGAAGGAGAACAGATAATTAATGGAGGGTGAAGGTTGTTGCCAGCTGCAGTGTCATGTGAGGAAACCGGAAAAGGTAGGGGAGGAGGGAGCAACGAGAGGGAGAGTAAGCAGATGTAGGGGAGGATGAGAAGGGGGAAGGGTAGAATATGTGATAGGAGGAAGAGGGCAGAGGGGAGAGGAGAGTCAGAAGCTATTGATTGAAGTCTTAGTGCGTTTGGGGTTTAAGAAGCCAGTAAGTGCAGTGTATGTGGTGGCCAGGAAGAGGGCAAAAGTTATAATGTGGGGAGGGAAGGCAGGAGTGTTGGGGGGGCCGGAGGGGTAGATGCAGCCAGAGGCCTTGTCTTCAAGACCGTACCTTTTCAGACATCACAGGATGAATCCAGACATTAAGACGGGCAGTCACAGGCGTTTTCATTCAAGATGTACTGGTGGAGGAGACATTTGAACTGGGAAGTATGAGGAATATCAGTAAGATCACGTCCAAGCTGATTCAGCCACACAGGGGCTCTGTAAAGGAAGGAGTGTTGGCACTGGGTAGTTCTGAACCTAGGTATGAGTAGGAGGTCCGTGTCCAAGGCCCTAGTCTGGTGAGCCTTTTGGGATCGGGGAAGAAGTCTAGAGAGGCCCATTGGCAGGGTTTCTAGTAGCACTTTTTTTGCGAGTAAACATGAGTGGTGCTTGATTCTCCCCTGTAGATTGAGCCAGCCTGTTAGCGCATAGAGATCACATGTGTGGGTGCAGGGTTCAGCACCAGTGACGAGTCGACAAGCTTTGTTCAGTGTAGGTTTTAGTCTGTTCAGAGATGTAGCAGAGGCAGCACCGTAAACAACCAGACTGTAATCGATCACAGATAAAACTGAGCTATTTATTGCGAGTTTGAGTGCTTCAGGGGTCAGGCTCCTTCGATGTCTAAATAACAGACCTAGTTTTGCATTAGCTCTTTTGGCAACGGTCTCAATTTGTGGTATATCGGAGAGGTGATTGTCCAGGGTGACCCCAAGGTATTTGAATTGTTGCACTTGTTCCAACAGGACTCTACGGTTATTTCTGACTGTTAGGGCAAACGCCTTGTGCTTATGATGAGAGGTAGAGACCAGTAGGAGTTTCATTTTTTATAATTGAGCACAAGTTTGTGTGATTGGTACCATTTTTCAATTCCAGGGAAGCCAAGCTTGCGGTTGTGTTCGAGTAGAGAGGGATTGGAGTGGTTTGTGAAAATGACGGCATTGTCAGCATAAAGGAGTGTCCTTTGTTGACGAGTGTTTGGCAAGTTATTTATGAAGATGCTAAACAGGAGTGGGCCTAAAATAGATCCTTGAGGGATGCCAGATCGGATGACTTGAAGTTCTGAGATACTGTTTGCTATCTTTACACGTTGTGACCTATCAGACAGGTTGCTCCCAAACCATTTTTGAGTGTGAGGTGAGAGACCAATGTTCATGAGTTGATCAAGGAGAAGTGGATGATTCACGCTATCAAATGCCTTTGTGAGGTCAATGAAGACTGCTCCAACGAGGCTATTGCTGTCAAGGGATTTATGTAAGAAGCTGGTGAATTCTAGCAGGGCTGTGGTCGTGCTGTGATTTTTTTTCTGAAACCATGTTGTTGCGGGCATTGGATGGAGTGCTTCTCTCTAGGTAGTCCACATGTTGGTTTGCTACTATTCGCTCAAGTACTTTAGATATGGTGGGGTGGGAGGATAGATATAGGTCTGTAGTTGGACGGTTGTGTGCGGTCACTGGCTTTGTGCACAGGGGTGACCAGAGCAGTCTTCCAGACAGTAGGGAACTGTGATAGCAAGAGGGATAGATTAAGAATCTTGGTAATAGGTAGGAGAACTATTGTTTTGTTTTATTATGTGATATACAGGCGCCTTGGTTTTAGAAAGGTGCCTTTTTATAAATAAAGTTTTGATTGATTGATTGATTGATTGAGAACTTCTTCAGGAGTGAGAGAGATGAGCTTAAGGTCGAGGGAGTCCCCACTCTGCCTGGATTTCCCCAGTACTTTAGCTAGGAGTTTTCTGATCTGGGCTATGGAAACCCATTTGAAATATAGAGGTGGGTGGTTAAGGTTTTTGTTTACCTCAGCCCCAGTCGTTAACATGGGAACATCATCAAAGAAGTCTTTTGGGAGGACATCAGCTAGGTTGTGTTAAAAGTGTTGGCGATGGTGACCGGGTCAGTGATGGTGTTGCCATTGTAGTTTAACGCTGTTGGAGAGGTCTTCGCTTCTTTGCCAGTTATGTCTTTTATATTGGACCAAAATTTCCTACTGTCACCCCAGGAGTCAGATAGTAGTTCTTTATGATGCTTACTTTTTGATTGCCGAATGGCCTTTGTGTAGGCATTCCTAGCTGTTTTATAAGCCTGAAAATCACTTTGCTTCCCAGAGGCTTTGGCGCATTGCCAGAGATGGTCTCAAAGTTTCATTTTGTTAATTAGATCTGACATGATCCATGAGTTGACTATTCCACTAACCTTCATTTTTCTTCATGGTTCATAGGTATTGCAGGCCATGTTGAAAAAGGTGATAAAGTGTTCCAAGGCCTCACTGACAACATCCATGGCGTCAAGACAGGTCCAGTCTTGCAGTCTGAGTTGGTGCTTTAGAAGATCTAAGTGTCCACGCTTTAGTATACGACTGTAGATTTTAATGGGTTTCGGGGTGTGGAACTTATTTGACCAGCTACAAGAGATAGGAGAGTGGTCAGTAATAGAGTCAAGGTGGACAGTAACATTGGAGATGCGTGCTGGGGTGGTTGGATAAAATCCAGTCAATAGTGGTGCTGGTCCTAGTTTTGTAATTTATTCTGGTTGCCTGGTTGACAAGTTGGGAGAAGTGCAGTGAGGCTAAGGAATCCATTATTTCCCCATTTGCTTTGGATTGCCAGTTTATGTTGAAGTCCCCAATTATAATAGTCTCAGAAAGTTGTTTTTGTGCCCGAAGATGATCCTGGATAGTGGGGATGCCATGGGAAGGGTCCTTAGGTGGTAAGTAGACTGAAAAAATGGTAAGTGTCTTGTTGTGTGTGCCCAGTAGAACTTTTATAGCTAGTATTTGGGCAGGGCCATCAAGATCCATATGTAACCCCTAGATGGCGCTATCCCAGGGGCTACTACCCCTGCCTGATTTGCCACTAACAGGTTGAGGGGCCTGGATCCAATGGCTGGTGCCTCCACCCAGAGGTCAGGGTTAGCAATAGTTAAACTAACTTGGTCACAGCCCTCTGGGACACTGCAACCCCCCTTTCTTCCCACTAGTGGCCCACACAATATATCAGAATTACCTTCACAGTATACACTTACCCCCAGGTCTGGTTCCGCACTGGGACCTCCTGTGAAATGAGATACAGTGCAACAATCACAGTACAGTACTTTAACATAGACAAATACCTCAGGCAGTATAACTTTGCTGAAACAAGCAGCTCTGATTTATTTAGGGGGATATAACAAGGACAGGAAATCAGGTTAATTAGCTTATCACTCTAATAATCTACCTATGGCTCTGTGCACAGGCCTATCCCTATCAGTTACTGTCCCTGGGTACCCAAGCCCTAGTGGCTAGTCCAAACCGTGGCAGCTGGTAGGGCCCTTTCACACAGAGAAAAGGAGAATTAAACAGTCAGCAGTACAGTAATTCCATTTGGATTTAATGTGGCAATTCAACAGGAGCGACCCTGAATTAGTACTCACGACCTCCAAATAAGATAGGGTCCTTCAATGTCAGCAGGGCTCACTGAGAGTACACAAACCCCTTCACACATCCATATACAAGAAGTACTACACCAGGCAGGCTGCATCTGTATCCCGATCGCAATTACTGCACAATACCCGGAGAACACACAGCAGATTCAGTTCCTGACAGACAGAGTGCAATTTTCAGCAATTCCTCCAGTCTTCTACAGGGTGAGCCTGGTTTCTACTCTTCAGAGATCCTTTGATTCTTTTCACAGGAAGGATTCAGTCCTAACAAGCTGTTACACAAGCTGCAGACCGAACTCTGGGCCTTCACACGTTTTTGACTAAAACTGCACACTGAAAAGCACAGGGCTCCTTCCTTCTTCACTGCCAAAGCTCAACTGAACTCCAACTGAGAAACCGGCACTTCCTTTGAGTTCCTCCCAGTTCTTGACTGGATTGGCTGTCACTCACAATAGACTGCTGCTGTTGGTCCAAAAGGCACTGAAGTCTAAACTACATCTCCCAGAGTCACTGCCCATACAATCCTCTTGTGGCTGGCTCAGATTATGAGTCCAAGTTCTGATTCGTCCAAGGCATCATTTTAGAGCTAGCTTACCCCACACTGATTGGTCCAGTTCAGCAGTTCAAAATTAGAATGGGGAACTAGCAGACACAGTTCTGACTGCAAAGAAAGCAGGTTAGACAAACTGTAATTTCATTATTACTCTAAATAATTTCTGGCAAACAGTTACATCTTTCAGATAGGTTCCCTTTGCACTCCTAGTGACTGCAAAAATGAAGTGAATTGGCAGCAGCTCGAGTGGTACTCAGAGAAGCACACAGTCCCCCCATACAAACTAATTATGTCTGCAAGCAGACAGCTCTTAAAGAGACAGTACCAGAGGCTCTAAAAACACTCACTGATAAATGGCTTAAATGCCAAACACCATTCAGGCTTGGAGCATTCAAGCAAGCTCCTGGAAGTCTTTTGGGAACCCCCATTTGCAGGGGGGTTACACATAGGTGGTAGGGCTAGTCCTTTGATAGAGTTTTTTAGGTAAATTGCACAGTCGCCACCCCTCTTTGAGGTTCTGTCCTGCCTGAAAATTGTGTAATCCTGCAGGGCTATAGCAGAGTCGGGTATCTTAGGCGACAACCAAGTTTCCACAATTGCTAATATATCCGGGTTGTGCACAGTCACCCATACTTTTAGAAGGTGCATTTTGTGCAAGAGACTGTACACATTGATGGTGGCAAGCTTAATGGACCCTTGCCTGGGGTGATCATTTTTGGGGGATCCAGCGGGGCCTGGATTGGGGTGGACATTTTCTGATAGCATTGTTAACATGAGAATAACTCTCATGAGGTGGATTCTCAGCAGTTTAGAGTCCGCCTTATGTTACAGCGTCTTTTGGTCCTTTTTTTTTTTTTTTTTTTATTAGGTTCAATAATCAGGAGAAAGTCAGGCAGAAGAAAGCATCCTGTAAGCTTACTGCAGGTGTGCCAACTGAGGAGCACGGGTTTAGCGTATAAAAGGGAACAAGGTCCATTGTTGAGGGCCAAGAAGTTTCCAGTAGAGCAGCCAGCAGTGTAGTGTGGGCTATAGCTGAGGTCTCTGGCTATGAGGTGCATACTACTGCCGGCCTCAGGTTGGTCGGTAAGCAAGGAAAATAAAATTGCATATGCAGTGGCCATATTTCTGATAAAGTGCAGGATTGACTCAGTACTCTGGGCCATAGTTGAGGAGTGTGCAGTTCAGCTCAGGGGCAGTAGAGGGAGGAGATGCTAGAATGGAGGGGTGGAGGGAAGCAGCAGAATGGCCAATGAGGGAAATGCTAGGTGAGGCCCAACTGTATTTAATAGTGGCTGGGGTTGGGGCGGGAGAAAAAACCCAGGTTGCTAACGGCAGCTTCAGGAGGCAGAACCGTGAGCTAAAAGTTCAGAAAGCAGAAGAAAGTCCAGCAGCCAATCGCTGCACAGCTCAAACCGGGATTGACCAATCGATGAGTGGGCGAGGGGCGATACCTCCAATCAGAGGAGACCCAGGGGTAGCCAGTGGAGCAACGTACCTTAGGTGTCCGTGTGGCAGAGTCTCAAGTCCGGCTTACTGGGAGGTGGCGGGAGAGAGCCCTGGCAGTAGGGAGCGCCCAAGTCACGGGCAGAAATCTGGGGAGAGATAGGAGCACAGTTAGCCAGATAAGGCCTAAGCTTGTGGGATGTGGTTTGTGAAAACAAAAGAACTGGGAGGGGGTGAGATGTGTAGAGAGTGTACAGGGAGCAGACAGCGAGGGGGGGTGTGATTTACAGGCAGGGCACCACACAGAAAGCTAAAACAAAGCGGTCTAGGGTCCGATTCTAAAGAAATGATTAAGTCTGAGGGAAATTAGCAGGACAAAAGAGGGAGGGGGTTCTAGTGCAAAAGCACGGTCTCCGAGAGTTTCAAGGGCAGCTTAACTGGGAATACTTGAGTCACAGAGCGACAGTTGTGGCTTTGGTGGGGGTAGAACTCTAGTAGTGTAGAGTTAGACAAGGCAGGTAGAAAGGAGATGAAAAAGGAGAGAAGCCACCAGAGAGCCCGTAGCTGTGGAGGCATACAGTCCGAGAGGTAGGAAATAACAGGCAATGAGACTTTACAAAATTAATCAGGGTGAAACAAATTAGGCCAATTTGCTCAGCCTAATAAACGCTTTTGAACTGCAGTTCAACATTTTAAGCACTGTTAACCCTATTAAACAATACTAATACATAATGCAGTCACTTAAGAAAAAACCCAGGTTCCTAACGGCAGCTTCAGGCGGCAGAACCGTGAGCTAAAGGTTCAGGAAGCAGAAGAAAGTCCATCAGCCAATCGCTGCACAGCTCAAACCAGGATTGACCAATCGATGAGCGGGCCAGGGGAGATACCTCTAATCAGAGGCGACCAGGAGACCAAGGTGTAGCCAGCGGAGCAATGTAGCTTAGGTGTCTGGGCAGCAGAGTCTCAAGTCCGGCTTGCTGGGAGGCGGCCACCGGGCGGTGGGAGAGAGAGCCCTGGCGATAGAGAGTGCCCAAGTCACAGGCAGAAATCTGGGGAGAGATAGGAGCACAGTTAGCCAGATAAGGCCTAAGCTTGTGGGATGTGGTTTGTGAAAACAAAGGAACTGGGAGGGGGTGAGAGGTGTAGAGAGCGTACAGGGAGCAGTCAGCGGGGGGGGGGGGTTACAGGCAGGGCACCACACAGAGAGCTAAAACAAAGCGGTCTGGGGTCCGATTTTAAAGAAATGATTAAGTCTGAGGGAAAGTAGCAGGACAAAAGAGGGAGGGAGTTCTAGTGCAAAAGCGCGGTCTCCGAGAGTTTCAATTTATTTATTTATTGAAGATTTCAGATAACATACCTTTAAGTCAAAGACTCCTTTACAAAGGTTTCACGTCGTTAAATACAGACACCCCGAAAACAATAGTAACAGCTAGACACAACAGTTACAATAAGGAGCATGTACTGTGAACCATACAGTTTCAAATAGTTACAGGTAACAGAGTATAGCAGCTGGTGATACATAGGTACAGAAAATTGCAAAAACAGGTACAGTACATTGTACAAACGGTAACAGTTAACGGAGTACATACACTGCAGGTCGGTGGCACCAGCCTGGACCTGGTAGTTATTTGATAGCATATGATGATTAGGCTGGACTGGGGGTGTCCATTGTCAAACATAAGCACGCCCCAGGGTGGCAGGGCCAGAGTTTAGTCCAGCTGCTGCTGCCGCTTTGAGTACTGTTCATACATTTAGTAAACATTACAGTCTGGACATCGTCTCACATAGACTTGCTGGCTTTGGTCTCACTGTTCTGCAAGGCCTCCTTACTCAGGATACCTACGTCCTGCCATCCTCTCTCAGTGCTTGGTACTGCTTGAGAATCGTTCCATGATGTGGCTCAATGGAGGGAGCTGTCCTCAAAGAAGATAGAACAGTTCCCGTAACTGTAGCACTTCAAGAGAATCTCCTCCATCGATCCACAGCTCTGCTTCTCCCTCTGCTAGATTTTTCCCTTAATTACCAGCACATAGCTTATTCCATCCAGTATTTTCCTGACAATACGTGTCTAGGAGCAGATCACCCCTTCCTAATAAACGGGTTCTAATCAGCTTGTAGTTATCGCATGATGAGTACGTAAGTTACTAATGTTGAAACATCTATTTTTTTTGTAGAGTCTGTTTATTCAACGGGGGATTGGGGCATCTCTTAGGAGTGCCCACTCAACTGCAGCCTCTACTCCCGGCCTGAGGCCACCTTCCGGGGAGCACAGTTACCGAGCACACTCTCCCTGAACCCAAGGAACCTTCCAGCTCCCCAGATCACACTCCTCACCTACCTAGTGGCCTTTCTGAAGTTAGAGGGTTGGTCCTGGGTCGGTTTGAAGGGCTCGGGAGAGCCCATTGGAAGGACGGTCCTGCCTTGGGATGTGGGCTTTGGCTCCTGGGGCCTCCATCGCCTCTCCATATCCTCCGGTGTGTTTTCTGCTTGTGCCCTGTTACCCTGAGGCTCCAGAAGCTGTAACGCATGCGCCTGGAGGCACACATGCGCACTGCAGCTCCAGTCCACAGCCTTGTCCACCCTCCCCTGGCCTAGCGCCAGAGCTCCTCGAATGTGACGCTGTCATTCGGCCTCCAGCCGAAGGCAGCCAAACCCCAAGGAGCCCCTCAGTTCCCTCTCCGAGGATGAGAGCTGACAGATGGCAGCTCAGTCAGCTCCTCACCCCCAGCTGACCCCTTGTGCCCTGAGCCTGTATTCAAACCTGGGTCGCTGACGTGGAACAAGGTGTGGCATCCAGCACTTCAACCTTCAGCACCACCAGGGCCAGCCCCTAAACATCTATTTTTAACATTCCAGCAGGGTTGTAACCAGTTTTTATTGTGGTGTGCTTTACACCGATCAGCTAAGCTGTGGTAGCAGCAGGGTCCTCTGCTGATGGTATGCTTTGTACTTCCTACTATTTTGATGATTGTTTGCAGGCAGTGTCCTTGATCCCTCCTTCACTTACCCTGTTTCCTCTTGGTTCATCCGTTCATTACTTAATGATTAAGTTACCCTCTCAGATTTCAGACGGAAGTTTCACCTTATTTCTGTCTCTTGTTCCCTGACTAACATGGTTGAGGAGCTGCAGTCCTGTTCCCATCGTAACTGGGTGGACGCACCAAGGCCTGTCTTCCTGGGATCGGTACTCTAGCTTTAAGAACACATTACAGGGTTGACCTTGGGGATGGTGAACACAACTTGAGCTGCATGCCTACCAATCCTGCTAAGCCGTATAACACCTTTGGTGGGTTGGGGGGGGGGCTGACAGGTCATCACTATCAACTTAGGCTTCGTCTGCTGCATATGTACCAGGCCTCAGCGTTACCTCTTACATTCCCTGTAAGGTCCACATTAATCTGAGGGGGCATATAGCCCACTCAGTGTAAAGCAGATGCTCTGAGGCCCGCCTCATGGATCTACCGAAAAAATCAAAAGAGACCTAGGAGTAATTATATCAGATGCCCTAAAGGTGGGCAAGCAATGTGAGAAGGCAGTAAGGAGGCCTGGTGGGATACTGGGATGCATAGGGAGAGGCATCAGCAGTAGAAAACAGGAAGTTGTTATCCCTCTGTACAGACAGTTAGTGAGACCCCATCTGGAGTACTGTGTGCAATTCTGGAGACCCCATCTCCGCAAAAACATAGACAAAGTGGAGGCTGTTCAGAGGAGGGCAACCAAAATGGTCCAGGGTCTGCACCAGAAGACATATGAGGAGAGACTAAAGCAGCTTAATATGTATACCTTTGAGGAAGGGAGGGAGAGGGGGGACATGATAGAAACTTTCAAGTATCTCAAGGGAATTAACAAAGTACAAGAGGGTAGAATCTTTCAGAAGAAGAGGTGTGCAAGAACAAGGGGGCACAATTTGAAGATGGGGGAGACGGCTCAGAGGTAATGTTAGAAAGTATTTTTTCACAGAAAGGGTTGTGAATGCATGGAATGGCCTTCCGGAGGAGGTTGTGGAGTCAGGAACAGTGGGAGAATTCAAGAATGCATGGGACAGGCATAAGGCAATTCTAGTGGGGGGTAGGAGGAAGTAAGCGGTTGATTAACTAGAATCTGGAGCTTATCCATCAGGTAGGGAAATGGGCAGACTAGGTGGGCCAAGCGGTCCTTATCCGCCATCAAATTCTGTGTTTCTATGCTTCTACCCTGTCATACTACATCCCTCTCCCCCTACCACCAAAACACCCCTGCCACAACTTTGATCCTCTTTCCTGGGTCCCAGATCACCCAAAGCCCAGTCACTGTACTCACCTTGCTTCTCTGGCTGCATCCTCCTCCACCGTGAATCCTGGATGCTGTTCTTGACCCAGATTACTCTGTGCGGGGCGAGAATCACTTCAGTCTGGCAGTCCTCTGTAAAGTGGTGGTCTGTCTTTGAGAGGGTTGCTTGATGGTATCTTCTCTGGGAGGCATCTTGTGGATGTTTCTTCTCTGGGAGGTAAGGGGGCAAAGTCCAGAAATGGCTCTTTGCTGCATCCTTATTTGTGTACACAGGTCTTGGCTGCTGGCTGAGGTGCTTTCATGAAGGGAAGACATCCAGGTATTCTTTTGCTAATTCCCTGTTAGCTTGGTCCACTGAGGTGTAGATCGGTGTTTTAGCAACATTTTAAGTCGAGTTGGGTATTGCATAAGGACTCTTGCATCTACCTTATGAAGGCCAGCTTTGAAATCTGCAAACAGTTCTTTTTTGGAGTGGATCTCCGGACTCGTGTCATTAAACATTTTAACCAACTTTCTCTGGTGCTTTAGTGATGGGAGATCTGAGCTTGCTTCTGGGCATGCACTTTATCTTAGTAATTCATTTAGTTTTCTTTTCATTTTGTTTGTTTTACTAGGAAAAGCTCCATTGAGCAAAGCTCATTTGCAAGGAGGTCCTGGTTAGGACAGTACAGTACAAGAGAAATCAATAGTGGTAACAAGTATACAGAGTGTAGAAGTAGTGTAAATTACAGTAGTATATGTTCAGCTAGGTTGTAATAAGGATACAGCTACAGAAAATCGCAAATAAAAACTTAAAAAAAAAAACATTCACAGCAAGCATTAACAGTAGTAAATACTAGCAAATATTAAGAGCAAGTACAGTTGTCAGTACGGTAGGGTCAGACATAGACTGGAAGGTGCCTAAGAGTTCAGTTTTCAGCAGGCCTACAGTTTGTTCCAGTAAGTTGGAGCAAGCCACGTGAAGGCCATTTTCCCATAGTTGGTTGCAAATCTTGGTGTTTTGAGCTAATTATGATTGCATGCGCTCAGATTATATAGACTGGTGACTTTTATGTAACAGTTCAGTGATATATTGGGGTACTTCACACCTAATAGATTTATAGGTTCATACATAAAGATTTTTGAGGTGGCTAGTGGCAAGGGAGGGCCAGCCAATGGATGTATAGAGGGTGTAGTGATGGGTTCTTGCAGGTAACCTAGTAATGAATCTAAGAGCCCTATGATACAGGACATCCAGTTTTGTAAGTTGTGCAGCGCCAGCACCTCTATATATAAAGTCCCCATAGTTAAGCAGAGGTAGGAATGTGGCTCTGACTAAAGCTCTGCAGGCTTCTAGGGGTAAGCTGAATCTATTTTTATAGTAAAAGCCCTGCCTTGGCCTCAGTTTCTTGAATAGATTGTCAACATGGCTGTTGAAAGAGAGTTTATTATCTAGCCATATTCCTTGATATTTGAAAAATTCTACTATTTCCAGCCTATCACCTAGTAGTGTAAGAACACTATGGGTAGAAGGATCAGTTGCCCATTTATTGTTAGAGGCAAAAATCACATATTTTGTTTTTACAGCATTAAGGAGGCGATTGGAGGTGCATAGTTTCAGTAGGAGAGCATTGAAGGTGGCCTGTAGGCTGTGTATAGCTTCCTTCATGTTGGGTTTAGTTGCATATACTACAGTATCATCTGTGTAACAGTATAATTTTACATCTCTGATATCACCACCCAGATCATTAGTGTGAATAGTGAACATGGGTGGTCCAGGGACGGATCCTTGTGGGACGCCTTTGGATATTTGAGAGCAGGGGTACAGCATGCCTTCAGACTTCAGTTGCTGTTGTCTGCCCATAAAATAGTTTCTGAACCAGGATAAGGCATGCTGTCCAATACCAATATGAGACTATTTAGCAGTATTTGATGGTCCACTCTATCAAAAGCTTTGCTGAGATCTAGGAAAATGGCAGCTGTTACAAGTTTTTGATCAAGGGAGGTGAGCCAATCATTGGTCACTTTGATAAGAGCAGTAGCAGTGCTGTGTAGGGGCCTGAAACCAGACTGGGAAGCTGTGAGTAAATTGTGACTGGATAGGTAATACCAAACCTGTATATTGACTATTTTTTCCAGTGCCTTTGCAAGGATAGGCAGAATCCATATAGGCCTGTAATTACTAGCTTTGTACTTATCTCCATTTTTACAGAGCAGGATTAGGTGAGCTGTTTTCCATAATGGGATTTTCTGACTGGTTAGGGATAGATTGAATAGGTGTGTTTATTATTTATTTATTGAAGATATCGGATTTACAACCTTTGAGTCATAGACTCATTTACAAAGGCTCCACGTCAAAGAACAGTACAGACAAAAGCAGTAGGCAGTATACAGTAGACAATAACATAGGGTTTGTATGGTACATTCATTAAGGAGTGAGAGGCCTATACAATAAGGTAGCTATTCAAGTCACCTGAGGGGCCTGTTTTTGTCTCTGGTGCAAACTGTCAGAAAACTGACATTGTCATTGATACAATCAATAATGTGCAAGAGTGAAGTTTACATATTGCAGAATATTAACAGTTACGCAGTCAGTATTGTGCATTGAGAGGTATACATGAAGAGTAAGTAATAACACCTTAGCGCACTCTCTCTCAGTGTAGTACTGGTTGTACTGTACGCTTATTACACTACCTGGGATGTCCATCTGTCCACCACCACCACCACAGGGGCAGAACCGGGCAGGCCCAGCCTGGTCCCAGAGGTCATGAAAAGGTGGGGCTAACCATAGGACAAAACTAGCCATTGCACTGGCAGCAACAGGTGCAGAGTAAGTGGTCTTTTAGGGCTTTTTTGAAGGGGCCTAGTCTGGAGGCAGTGGTGATGGCAGGAGGGAGTTCAGTGTACCATAGTGGCGCTCTGTAGGAAAATGACCTTTGGGCTAGGGAGGTCCTAACTCTGGGAATAGACCACACCAGCTTATTTGTGGAACGGGTGTTTGCAGAGGCATGCGAAGAGCAGAGAGAGGCAGATACTCCGAGCGGGGTAAGTCCTAGGCGAATCTTTTTGGAGAGGAGACACATTTGATAGTGTACTCTTTCATCTTGTGTGAGGATATTTGACAGGGCATACAAGGTGCAGCTGTGGGTGCGCCTATCTACCCCAGTGAGGAGTCTACATGCCTTGTTGATTGCCAAGTGGATTTTGTTGAGAGCTGTGTGGTCAGCGGCCAAGTAAATGGTGAGCCCATAATCTACTAGTGAGAGCATCGAGGAGGTAACAGCGAGGTTAAGGGCCTCTGGCGGTAGGCAGTCTCTATGCCGATACAACAGTCCTATGTGAATATTTATGGCTAAGGAGAGGTTACTGATATGGGGGTGGAATGAGAGGCAGGGGTCGAATGTTAGGTCCAGGTATTTATAGGTATGGACCTGTTACAGTGGGAGCTGAGCTTTGGAGAAGATTGTTAGCAGGGCAGCACTGTCCTTGCTCTGTCAGTGGGCAAAGAGCATTGACTTAGTCTTTTTTACATTGACCACCAGTCTACGGTCCGTGAACCAGTTTTCAATCTGGTTGAAGACAAGTTGTAGGGAGGACTGTAGGACTGAGAGATCAGGGTGGGATGCAAAAAGTACCATGTCGTCTGCATAGAGCAGCAAATTACTTGGGCAGGATTTAGGTAGTGTGTTCAGGTAGATGCTGACAAGTAAGGGACCGAGGATAGAGCTCTGGAGAACCCCAGAGCAGACTGGCAGGGTAGAAGAGAGAGTGCTGTTTATCTTGACACATTAGTACCTATCAGAGAGGTAACTTGTAAACCAAGTGAGGGGTCCAAGAGACAGACAGGTGAGGTGGAGGGCACTGAGGAGCAGGGGGTTGGAGTCAGTGTCGAATGCTTTCGACAGATCTATGAAAACAGCACCTGTTAGGTGTTTTTTGTCTAGGGCACTGTGTAGGAAGTTAGAGAACTCTGCGAGGGCAGTAGTTGTGCTGTGCCCACCTCTAAAGTCATGTTATTCCCTACATAGTATATTATGCGTTAGTAGGTAGTCGGTGAGTTGGGTGGCAACGATTTTCTCCAGCGCTTTTGAGAGAGGAGGGAGAATAGAGATGGGCCAGTAATTGCTGGGGGAGGTGGGGTCCCCACTCTTCAGTATTGGGGTAATAGTGGCCAACTTCCAGGCGGTTGGAAACTGCCCTAGACATAGGGAGCGGTTAATTAGTTCAGTTAGAGGAGAGAGCACAGAGTCTAGTACCAAATTAAGGATTCTCATGTCAAATGAGTCTTTGCAGTAGCTTGATCCCCTGAGGGCATTTACAAGGTATGGTCTCACTTCATCCATTGAAATGACCCTGAGGTGGAAGGGGGGTGTGTGCATTGGTTGGCTCAGGGGTCCCGGGGCGGGATCAAAGAAGTTGCTTGGGAGAATTGCACTTAGGTTAGAGAAAGCTAAATTGAGGCAGTCAGCGATGGTAAGTGGGTCCAAAATAGTGTCGTTGTTGACAGTTATCTGGGCGGGGGGGTGGTAACCAGGCTTTTCCGTTTGTTGTGTGTGCTGCTAACACTGGGGCCCCTGCTCTCAGAAAAAATAGTTCCAGGTTGTTTGTCCCAGGACCCTTTTTGGTGTCAAGTGTAAGTAACTTATCCTTCAGTAGGTCCTGTCATATTACCCTGGTACTGCACGAACTGCACTGGCTACCCTATACGGTAGCGGATCACCTTTAAAGTCAGTTTACTGACTTTCAAAGCCCTACACGATCAGGCTTCAGCCTATCTGAAAGAACTCCTGGTTCCTTACTGCCCTGGCCGATCGCTCCGCTCGGCCGACGAGGGGTTGCTAGAGATTCCAAGGGTGAGTTTGAAATCATCTGGTTGTAGAGCATTTTCCTATGCTGCACCCACTCTTTGGAATTCTCTACCTCACTGGTTATGGGAGTGCACCTCCGTGGAGGAGTTTAAGAGGGGTTTAAAAACCCATCTTTTTCAAATGGCTTTCTTGGAGCATTGATTGTGCTGAAATTGTGAATTATAAGGCAGTTTTATCTGTGTTTTTATATTGAATTTTCATGTTTGACTTGTATTGTTTCATTTTTGTACAGCTCCTTGATAATGGAAAGGCGCTTTATAAATACATTTATTATTATTATTATTATTATTCACCTGTTTGTAGGTGATGATCTGAAAATAGAAGGGTGGCTGAATGTTGGAATTTGGTGGGGGTTGCTTTAGACTTGTTAGTGGGATTGCAGCATCAGGAGATGGTTCAAAAGCAGCCCTAGCAGATACAAGTGAGCTTTAAGTTCTTGCAGTAATAGTTGCTTGTCAGTAATGATTTTGCTATCTGCCTCTATCTTACCCAGTAGCATGGAAGGAGTTACTCCTCCTTCAAGGGACTTGACTGGCTGCCAGAATTTAGAAGGATTATTTTTATTAGATTCTAGGATGCTTAGGTAGTAGTTTGATGTGACAGCACAGATTCATTTGGTGCAGTAGTTCCTTTTGTGTCTGAACACCATCAAATCCTGGGTTTATTTATTTTCATGGCTGCAGCCCATAGTATATCCCTGTCTTTCAACACCTGTTTTAATTCCTTAGTGAACCAGGGACAGGTCTTTTTCTTAACTCTGTGTTTAGATAGTGGAGCGTGCCGATTTATTACGGTTAGGATTTGTTAGTTAAATATATCTACCACTTTATGTACAGGGGAAGCAAGGTAAAAGTATTGCCAGTTGATGCTTGTCAGATCCCGGAGATAGCTAACCACACTGAAATGGGAGAGTCTTCTTTTATAATGTGTGGAGGATTCTACGGGTGAGTTGCAGTTTCCTCTGATGCAAGCTACCGCGTTGTGGTCACTATGGTCATTATCGAAAACAGCCGTGGTTGTGATTTTTTTTGTGGTCTACTGGTAATTACCAAGTCCAGTAGTGAGGAGTGGGAAGGATTCCATGGATGGGTCTAGTGGGTTCAGTAACCACTTGCATTAGGGCCAAAGTCATCACATATCAGTTTAAAGTGAAACTTCTACCACAGCCGCAAAGTGCAGCAGCTGCTGCAGGAATGCCTGATAAGGGCTTTTAGCATCAAACACAGTTTTTCTTTTACCTGCTGCTTTCCAATTTTAATTGCAAAGACCTACTCCACCCATAATGGCTGCAGAATCACTGGTGACCATCTCGTGCACCCCGGGCGGCTTGTACCACAAAGGTTATGCTAATGAGCGCTACCAACTTTGCCATTAGTTATTAGCCCTCTTTAGCATAACCTTCGTGGCTAAGCGTCCCGGGTGCGTAAGATGGTCACCCGCGGCTCTGCAGCCATTATGGACTGAGCGGGTCTTTGCAATTAAAATCGGAAAGCAGCAGGTAAAAGAAAAAGTTGTTTGATGCTAAAAGCCCTATTTGGACATTTCTGCAGCAGGTGCTGCACTTTGGAGCTGTGTGGGAGTTTCCCTTTAATGTCACTGGACTTTGATGTAAGAACTCTGAACGTGAATTCATATTTCTGCCTCGAGGTGGTGCTGTGTTCTACAGCCAAACGTCAGATTCATTTCTCCTCCTGAAGTAGCATGTCACTTTGAAGAGCTCTCTTCAGCAACTTCGCTTGAAATATCTTATTTTCTGTTTTTAGTCAAGTAATCATTTCTTTTTACTTAATTTCTCTGCCTCTCAATTTAGTGTGCCTAATTTTTAGGGTTGTTTCTGATTTTATGTGAGTTTCTCCTGTACCTCAATGGTTCGCTGTAACTGGAGAAACTCCTCGTTTCATTTTAACAGTTTTTGTTAAATTGCATTTTATTCTTATATTTTTTCCCCTCTCATCACATTTTGTATTATTTTGCTCACTTTTACTGCTTTTTATAAAAATAATAATAATAATAGCTTTATTTATAAAGTGCTAATCACAAAGTATCAAAGTGCTGTGTAATCCATAAAATAATAATTAAAATAATAAAATTCTAGAATCAGTCATCCAGTCAATATATTTAAAAACACAGCTACAGTAATCCAACATAGATTAAGAAATACCTCCAAAGGCAAGCTCAAATAAGTAAGTTTTTAAGCAGTTTTGAAGCTCTCCATTGTCAGGCACTCTTGTATCCAACACGGCAGAGAATTCCACAGGGTTGAGGCTGCAAATGAAAATGCCTGCAATCCAGAAGTTTTTAACCATACCATGGGAATCATCAGCAATCCCTCATCGGCGGAGCGGTTGGAGGGGGGCAATAAGGGTGCAGGAGATCTTGCAGGTAGCTCGGTCCCTGTCTGTGTAGGGCTTTATAGGTCAGCAAGCCGACCTTGAAGGTGAGCCGCCACTGAACTGGCAGCCAGTGCAGTTCGCGCAGCACAGATGTGATATGACTGGAATCGAGGTAATCCAGACAACATCCTGGCCGCAGTGTTCTACACCAGCTGGAAGCAGCGGAGATCAATCCCCGGAAGCCCTAGGTAAAGGGAGTTACAGTAGTCCAGGTGTGAGGTCACAAAGGTGTGGATCAAAGTTGGAAGGTCACTGGATGGAACTAGGTGCTTAATCCAGGTGATATTCCTCAGATGATAAAAAGAGGACTTGACCACGGCCGACACCTGAGAAGGAAGTGTCAGCCCGTCGTTCAAGTACTACCCCCAGATTTCGCACCTGTTCCGAGGTCAGCAACTGGGCACCCCCAAGCCTTAAGTCCTGAGGGACATTCTGCCGCTGGCCCCTCTATCCAGCAACCAGGATCCACTACCAACACTTCAGTCTTGTTGGAATTCAGTTTCAGCCAGCTGGTATTCATTCAATCCTGGATTTCTACAAGGCAGTTGTTAAATACTGAGAATGCATTATTCTGGTCGGGCACAAAGGACAAGTAGAGTTGTGTGTCATCTGTGTAGCAGCCCATATCCTAACGGCAGTATGTACACTGCGAACAACATGGGGGACAGCACAGAACCCTGCAGCACCCCAAGCAAACCAAGTCTATGGTCTTTCTGCAGCCCCCACAACAAAAACAAACAACTCCACCTCTCCATTGCAACCGAACAAGGAGCCATGCTAGAGCAAACACAATCGTTCAAGTACCTCGGCATCACCCTTGATCCCCACCTCTCATACGCTGTCCATATCAGCAATGTTGCAAAGTCTGCCAATGCGAGGTTAGGCATATTATTCCGGCACAGGAAACACCTAACTCCAGAAGCACTGTCAGTGGCCGTCTAAAAGCTCCATCGTCAGCTTCATAGACTATGGTCTTATCATATATGGGTCTGCAACTACCACTGCTCTCAAACGTATCGCGACCTCCCTGAATAAGGCCTGTTGTCTCATCACTGGCTCACATCGCTGTACCCACACATGTGACCTTTATTCCCAATCTGGATGGCTTCAACTGGACAAATGCATAAAATACCAAACCTGGATCATGGCTAAGAAAATTATAATGGGGCTTGCCCCACCTGGTGTCTGTGCCCTCCTTAAGCCTAGACATAGGAACGTCACTACAAGGAGATCCCATCTACTGCATATCCCACGATGTCGCACGACCCAAGGACAAAGATCATTTGCCTATCGGGCATCCAACTGGCTCAACTCTCTTGGCAGCGACATAGCGACCGCTCCAACACTTGGTCTCTTCAAGTCCAAGCTGCACCTCTCACTGCTTGTATCCTGCGATTGCCCATCTTAACATTTCCACCATTCCAGCTGCACATGCCCCAGCACCCACCACTTACAATCAGTCATCACTTGCTTTGTACCTGTCATACTCCTAAACCAGGCCCCTGGCTGCACTGTCTCCCGCCTGCCCACCTCCCCGTATCTCCACTCCTGCCCCGCCTCCCAACCACCTCCGTACTCCCTTTACCCCTGCACCTCCTACCCCCTCGATCTCCTACCCTCACTTCCTCCCCCACCCATCCCCCTTCCCTTGTCTTGCTCATAGCTCAAGTCTTTGTACTGGTTATTACATGTCTGTAAGTCAATGACTATATGTTTGTAATTAAAAATGATGACTGTTGCACACGCTGACGTGGAACCTTTGTAAAAGAGCCTCGGCTCAAAGGTATTGTAATCCTAGATCGAAATAAATAAATAAATAAACCCCACATGGCAGAGAGAATGACTCAGAGGAGTAAATCCCTGAGACCACTCTCTGTGATCTGCCAATGAGGAAAGAATTGAACCATCTGAGGACTGTACCAGACAGGCTACAGATGACTCGCAGACATTCCAGCAGCACCCCATGGTCCACGGTGTCAAAAACTGAGGAGAGATCTAAGAATACCAAGATGAAGCTGCATTTCTGACCTCTCGCAATCAGGAGATCATTGAGTACCTGAACTAGAGCGGTCTCCGTGCTATGCCTTTTACGAAAACCGGACTGGAGAGGGTTGTAGATGCCATGGATGGTAAGATGGCTGTCCAGCTACAGCGTCACAACTTTCTCAGTAACCTTTCCTGCAAAGGGAAGGTTAGAGACCGGTCTTTAGTTAGCGGGGCAGTCTCGGTCATGCGAAAATTTCTTGAGAAGGGGAGTTACCGCCGCTTCCTTTAGGGAGCATGGAAACTCACCCAACTCCAGTGAACACCAGAGTATCTCCACAAGGACTGGGCCGATGACATTGATACAGCCTAATAAAAGGTGAGTAGGGCCTGGGTCCAAGCTACAGCAGGTTGGGCGCATATGTCCGAGAATCCACATGACATCTGCGATCTCCGACCGATCAAACTCCATCCAACAGAACCGAGGAGTAGCAACACCACACCGACCACCATTCCCCCCCCCAATAGAGCGAGCTAAGTGGATCTCAGACCTGATGTCAGCAACCTTATCAGCAAAGAAGTGAGCAAACTCCTCACACTTATACTGAGAAAACACTCTTCGAACTTGCAGACAGGCTGGATTGCACAGTCTGTCCACAGTTCGAAAGAGCTGAGCTGGTCGATTCTGAGCTGCAGCAATCTCCCCGGACAGGAATTCTGCCTTCTTATGGGAGATTGCCAACTGATAGTCTCTATAATATTCCATCAGTCTGAGTTTGTCGGCATCCCGGCTGGATCTCCACCAGCAATGTTCTAACCTTCACCTCTCCTCAGCTCCCTCAAGGCCCCATCAAACCAGGGAAACCAAGGGCGAAGGGTGAGGAGGCGAACATGGACTGGAGCCAAGCTGTCCAGAGCCCCTGCCTCTGCCCGATTATAGGCCTGTAGCAGGTTCTTGGGACCCTCGCTTGCACCTGGTAGTCTCAATAGGTCCAACTCTGCCAAAAGACCTTCTGGGGTCACTCCCTGCAAAGGACGGTGTCGAAACATCTCCACAGGGACAGGCCTATAGGGAGGAACAAGGAGATTGAACCTTATAGTGTGGTGACCGGACCATCCAACCAGTTCCACCACCAAGTTGGAGGTCTCCATCCCCAGGAAGAAGAGCAGGTCTGAGTGACCATGAATTGTGAGTCGCAGAGGCAGCTGCCTGTGTGAAGCCCAACAAAATCATAAGTCGGAGGAAGTTCTGACCAAATTGAGAGAGTTTGTCGTTGACCCAGGCATTGAAGTCACCCAGTACCATCAATCTGGGAGACTCCAGCATCATTTCGACAGTGAAATCCATGACTGCCTGCAGGGACAACATCTTGGCTCCAGGTGGACGGTAGATGAGAATGATCCTGCACCCCACACCTGCGATCACAGCACACTCATAGGATCTGACTCCCTCAACTGGCACATCTACAAGGTACAATTCTGATTTAAAACAATTTGCTACACCCCCAACCCTGTGATTTGATCTCGCACGGTGTATCACCGAAAACCTGGCTGGAATCGGTGCTGCCAAAATGGGGCCAGCATTCTCATCCAGCCAGGTCTCGGTGATGCAAGCCAGATCTGCTGACCCAACAAGATCAGATATGATAGCCATCTTGTTTTTAATAGATCTGGCATTGCACAACACCGTGTAAGTTGATGAGATACCGGGGGCCAGCCGAGCCCTGGTGTCTCATCTGTTTTTAAACAATAATCGTCTCGGTTCCACTGGCAATTGGAGCCAAGACGTTTTTCTGGTTACTTTGCATCAGAGCGGAATTATAGCAAAAAAAAAAAAAAAGGACATTTTTTGTGAGCAGCCCTTTATTTTGGAACCGGACTGCACATTTCTATTTTCCCTTTTGGGAACTGCTTTTTCTGGTCTGTTCTGACAGATTGGCATGTCAGCTAGACTCAAGAAGAGAACAGGACCTATGGGCTTTAAAATTGTCTAAGGCAGAGGTTTTCAATCTTTTTGTGTGCACGGACCCCCAGAGTGGAAGTCAGTAGTAGCAGGGACCCCCTGCCTGTAATGGCGGACAGAGGGTGCGGGGGGGGGGGCAGGGAGGCAGAGGTTGTTGTTTACCAATATAATAAATGCTTTTTTATTGGTTTTTCATTTTAATTCAATTATACATCTCATTGTAAATCAAAAGACTGAATGATTGCCAGTATAGACACTACTGGTGTGAAATTAGCTTGCCACTGACATTAGTGAGAAACTTGAGCTTGATTTGAGAACAGTTTGTCAATCCTTGGTGTTATTGTGGAAAGACACATTGCAGCGATTCTTCTCCGTCACAGCCAACATGTCACAGTTATAGAACCGTGTTTCAAATACTGCTCTTCATACTTCCTCACCTTCTTTGGTCGGTTCTCTTCTGAATTTTCAGGCTGCTGTACATCTTCAGCCTTTCTTTCCAAAAGAAAACGATCCATCGCAAATATTGGGTGCAGTTCCTTAAATAAGTCTTAGTAACAACTACTGGCAGAATGCAAAGTTGGCAGCCATGTGCGTTCAGTTGTGCAATTGTGCTCTGATGTATTTATCACCTGGCACACCTTTATCAACTGCCACTGTTTTATTGAGCCACTTCTTGCGTAGTCAACTGCGTAGTGCTAGTTAAAGATGTAGTTTGCATGTGCTCCACTGGGCTTTGTGCTCCACTTTTTTGTTTCACATTTAACATTTTTCCTGCTCGCTCCATGGACCCCTATGCCTTGCTCGGGGGTCCCCCTAGAGGGCCATGGACTCCCTGTTGAAAAACCCTGGTCTAAGATGTTTTCCTCTTTCGCTAAGGCGGATGGCTACAATTTGTGTCTAAGGTGCCTGGTTCTCAGCCATATGTTTGCAAATTGTGAACTCTGCAGCAAGTTTTGACCCAAAACACTTAAAAAGAGGGCCAAAAAACTGCAGGTTATTACGGCTTCACAGTCTGTCTCTGCATCACCAAAGCATTTGGAAGAGGGCCCTTCCTCACATACTAAGTCAAGAAAAAGAAAAAGGCCCTCTAAAGACTCCTTCAACTCCAGGATTCCCGAAAAAGGGAATACTGATCATGACAAGCACAGAAGATCTTCAGAGCAGGTTCCATACTCTGTTCCAGCTAAAAAGAAACAAAAATTGAAAAGCATGTCACAGCGCCTCCTGCTGAAGAAGCAAAGGAGCCATCAGTAGACAAATCAGAGATGCCATCTGTGGAGGACATGACCAAGGCTTGGCAATTCTTTTCAGGCATTTCAAGCAATGGTACCCTGATGGGTATGCTGGTTCCTCCTCAGGTTCCTACTCAGTTCCCAGTCCCAAGTTACCAGGGGCTGTAATTTTATTATAACGAGGAGGAGGGGGACCGATTGAACCTGACTGTTCCTCTGATCAAGAGTCCTGTTCCCCTCCCTGGGGCCCAGAGGATTTTTCCTCCCATTATGCCTTTGTTAGGCAAATGGTAGACACCCTTGACCTCATCAACTCAGGAGTCAGTGGAAGACAAGGAAGAAGCTGAATTTATTTGGACATGATAGGACAGATCCCTACCAAGAGGCTGCTCCTGTCTGTCCACAGATCCCTAAGGACAGCAACCCAAAAGCTGTTGCAGATCCCTACTTCTACACCGGGGTCAATAAGTAGGTGGAGAAGTACCAGCTAGATGAGTCTAATGCAGAGTACCTCTACTCATACCCAGATCATGAAGAGGTTGTACAGGCGGCTGCTTGTGACAAGGCTAAGGTTCCCCTATCCACTCAGCCCCCTGATAAGGATTCAAGGAAGCTAGACAGTATGGGGAAAGGGGTATACCTTGCCTCTCTCCTCTTGAGACAAGCTACTTACGTGGCCTACACCATCCAATACAAGAAAGCCCTCTGGAATTCTGTGCTGACCATGAGCGAGAAGGCCTCGGGATTTTGTGCAAGACCTGGCGGACACTGCCAAAACTGCACTGGATGCTACCAAGTACGAGTTCCATATGGTGGTAGATACTAATGACACCGCCTCCAGGGTTATGCTCTTGCTATCTCCTTAAAGAGATTTGCCTGGCTGCGGACTACTAATCTCTCCCAGGACACCCAGGCAAAGGCCATGAATTTCCCTTGTGAAAATAATTCCCTTTTTGATGACAAGACAGAGGCTTATGTGAAGAAGCTGGAAGAGTACAAAACCACCTACAAGAGCAATACTGTGAAGGAAAAGGCCTCCACTTCTTATAGATCCCAGGGAAGGGGAGGCAGGGGTAGGTGCTGCTACCTTCGTTCTTTCATACCCTTGCCCATGCTCTGTTACTACTCTCAGATGAGAGATTACTTCAGAGGCAGAGGCAGGAGAGCTTCCAGTCAGACTGACCCAACACCTGCCCCTAAGGCTCAGCCCAAACAGACCCCCTGACAGGTCAGTCCAGGTCATCCGCCCATTGCCAGCAGGAGAAAGTCTGATTCACTACTCCTAGGAATGGAAAAACATTACCACAGACAAGAGGATCCTGGAAGTAGTGAGCCAGGGTCTTGCTCTGCAGTTCAAAAGATTCCCCAAGCTGCAAGTTTGCAGAAGTTTCAATCCTCCCACTCCAGCAGAAAGAATTCTGCTGGAGTTAGCAGTCAGTTGCAAGCAAATGCAGTGGAGAGAATCCCTCCCTCTCCATGAGGAAAGAGCCTCTATTCAAGATACTTCCTCACTCATGAGAAAAATGTGGAGTGGCGACCTATTTTACACCTCAGGTTTTTGAACAAACATCTGAAAAAGCTCAAGTTCAAGATGATCACTATCTGCAGTGATACCATCTCTACAACAGGGAGACTGGATGGGATCGCTGGACTTAAAAGATGCGTATTTCCACATTCCATTCAGACTCTGTCACAGGAAATACTTGAGGTTCAGGGTGCCGTCCAGTCATTACCAGTTCACAGCCCTTCCCTTCGGTCTTTCATCTGCTCCCATGGTGTTCACAAAGTACTTAGCCATGGTGGCTGTACACCTCAGAAGGCAAAGAGTGATGGTCTTCCTCTACTTGGACGACTGGCTAGTCACAGGGAAGTCACACCAGCAGGTCAGGGACTCTCAGCTGACCTAGAGCACATTGGAGTCTCTGGGATTTCTCATAAATACCCCAAATTCCCAAACAGAACCAGTGCAGCTGCTGGAGTTCATAGGAGCAGAGCTAGATGCCCTCCAGGGCGAGGCATTCCTTCCACGGGAAAGAGTGGAAAATCTCCTAAACCTGGCAAACTCCTTTGTCCTGGGCCAGTACAGGCCAGCAAGACATTTCCTACAGCTCTCGGGTCATATGGCTTCCATCACAGCTGTGGTGCCAGATTCCAAATGAGACACATCCAGTACCATTTGAGGGCCCATTGGTCCCGGAAATGGCACCCTCTTTCAAGAATGGTGCCAGTCACAAAGATTCTGTTACAGGCTTTGGGCTGGTGGAAAGACAGGGACAACCTCAGGGGCCTCAACAGCAGTTTCCCACAGTGGTCCTGATGACAGATTTCTCCCTTCTGGACTGGGGAGCCCACCTGGGCAACCAAACAGTAAGTGGAGTATGGTCACCTTGGGAGTCCAGAGAGCATGTACTGTAAACTTCCTGGAGCTAAGGACAGTTTTCCTAGCCCTCCAGTCATTCACCCCCCCAGATAAAGGGTCAGTCAGTCCAAGTCAGGATAGACAGCACCACTACCGTGTATTACATCAACAAACGGAGGCACAAGATCCTTAAAGCTGTGCACAGAAGCTATGAGGATTTGGAATCTGGCTTACTCCATGAAAGTGCAGCTATCAGCAATCCATCTACCAGGGAAAGACAATGTACTGGCAGACTCCCTCAGCAGGATCAGCCAGGGACATCACAAATGGTCTCTGAACAAACAGGTGCTGGCCACAATTTTCAGGAGATGGGGCACACCAGAAATAGACCTGTTCGCTTCCAAACAAAATCACCAGCTCCCCTTGTTTTGCTGCAGGCCTCCAGCGGTGGACTTGATCCCTGTGGATGCCCTGACACTAGATTGGTTGGGGAGGTTCCCGTATGCTTTTCCCCCTTTCCCTCTGCTGCTAAAAGGTCTCCTGAAATTGAGGAGCCGGCCTACAACCATGATACTAGTGGCCCCAGACTTGGCCAGACAACCATGGTACTCCCTGCTTCTGTCCCTCTCCACCAAACAGCCCATTCGTCTCCCACAGAGACACAATCTACTGACCATGTCTCAGAGCAGGATATCCTTTCTGAACCTCAAGTCTTTTTGCCTCAAGGCTTGGTTCTTGAGGAGCTAGAGTTCTCTGATTAAAAATTTTCAGAGGAGATCCTTAAGGTTTGCAGAAAGCCTGCTACCCAAAAGACATAGGCTTCCAAATGGAAAAGGTTTTCTCTGTGGTGCTCCTCTAGGCAGCTCAATCCTTTGCAGGCAGACCTGCCCATACTTTTGGACTACTTGGTTCGCCTGCATGCTTTGGGCCTCAGACTCTCAACCCTTAAGGTACACCTGGCAGCTATTTCTGCCTGTGTTTCAGCAGGCAATGAAAAAATGGTAGCTTCACACCACATTTTCAAGAAATTCTTTAAGGGTCTGCTGCATCTGTATTCCTCTGTCAGGGAACCAGTCCCTCCCTAGGATTTGAGCCTGTGCATAGCCAAGCTATCTATCGCTCTCCCAGTCTACTTCACAGCAGAGTCCAGCTCTGGCGAGCTAAAGCTCCACAGTCTGGATGTCAAGAGGTCACTCAGTTACTATCTGGACTGCACTAAGGGCCTCAGATCTTCCCATTCCCAAGTGTTCCTCACATATGGTGAAGTGGGGAAAGGCAGGCAAGCTTCTAAGAGGACAGTTGCTCGCTGGATAGTCTCCTGCATTTAGTTCTGCTACAATAAAGCTGGCAAACAGCCACCACAAGGCCCCAGGGCAGACACCACTCATGGCACTTCTGCATCTGTGGCAGCTGCAAGGGATATTCCATTGTTAGACATTTGTAAAGTAGCTACCTAGAAAACCGTACAGACTGTCACAAAGCACTACTGCCTGGATGTGCAGTCCAGAAGAGATGTCAGGTTAGGCACTGCTGTCTTGCAGAACCTTTTCCCGAAATAGGTTCTGTACCCAGTCTCCCAAGGTACTGCTTTGTAGTCTGCATTAGTTAGGCATACATAGATACTGACAGCAGATAACGGCCTTTGGCCCACCTAGTCTGCCCAATTGAGCATGGCATTTTGCCTCTTCAAGCTTCTCTTGATCTGGGTTGTCCCTTCCCCCAACTGCTAGGATCCCCCGATGCCTATCTCATGCATTCTTAGATCCCGCAATTGTTTCAGCCCCCACCACTTCCTCTGGCTGGGCATTCCACTTGTCCACCACCCTTTCCATGAAGAAATACTTCCTCAAGTTACCTCTGAACCGCCCTCCTTCCAATTTCATCCCATCAACTCTAGTTCTGGAACACCTCTTCCTCTGAAAAATAGTGTTTTCCTGCACCTCGTTCCTCTTCGTGTGGTACTTGTATGCCTCTGTCATATCCCCCCTCTCCCTCCTCTCCTCCAGGGAGTACATATTCAAGTCCTTCAGCCTGTCCTTGTAGGACTTGTGATGCTAACCCTGTACCATCTTGGTTGCCCTCCTCCGAACTATCTCCACCCTGTCTATATCCTTACGTAGGTGAGGCCTCCAGAACTGGACACTGAACTCCAGGTGTGGCCTCACTAATGTCTTGTGCAGTGGAATTATGACCTCCCTTTTCCTGCTGGTGATGCACCTGCCTTTGCATCCCAGCATCCTATTTGCTTTACCTGCCGCCTTGTCGTATTGACTCCCAACCTTTAGGTCATCAGAGATGATAACCCCTAGATCCCTTTCCTGCTTGGAGCATGCTATATCCTCTCTACCCCAGCTGATAAGTTGTTGCAGTGTTTTTGTGCCCCATGTGCATTATTCTGCACTTTTTTGCATTAAATCTCAACTGCCACACCCTTGACCATTCCTCAAGCTTCTGCAGGTCTCTCCTCATTCTGTCCACTCCCTCCGGCGTGTCCACTCTGTTAGTTTATTTATTTATTTAGCTTTTGTTGACCGGGTAAGTGCACTAGACAAATCCTGCCTATTTTCAGGCACGACCCGGGGGAGGGGGATACAGATGAATGCCAACTGACCTTGAACCAGATTAAGCTGTTGGTGGTATTTTTTGAGTGAATGAGGGAAATTTGGCCAGGACACCGGGGAAATTCCCCTACTCTGCGGAGGGGGAATCTTTGGTGGACGGACGCAAGATGGCCACTCAGCCCAAACCTACAGAGTCGATGGATGTGTCAGAGCTGCGGGAGTGGGCTTCCTCTCCTGCCCCAGAGGAGATCTGTACTGAGGATATGCTGCAAGATGCATCTATGCCTGAAGAGAATTTTTCCCTTGAGAATGTGTCTCCTGAGGTGCCTGCACAGTCTGACCAACGGTTTATCGGAAGACTACGCTGAGGGTTTATCCGTAAGGAGGCGTTTGTTACAGGAGGCACTGCGTTGATGTGAAGCTGCACGAAAAGCGAAGCTCTTACGAGAAATTGCTGCATTGCGGTCTGCTGCTCTAAGTTTGTCCGCTGTTGCTCCCTGTACTTCCGGGTCGCGAGTGGTTTGCGCGACGTCTAGTGAGGCGATGGAGTTGTCTGTTACACCCCTTGCTCCGACTGCCGAGGACACTGTTCGGGATATGTCTGCTGTAAGTGCTTCTCCTTCAGTTCTTTCTGCCTCTAAATCATTGCTCCACACGGCTTTCACTGACTCTGATGACAGTACCGCTTTGCCAGACGCCTTGCATCAGGTTAAGCGTCTTGGTATGTCTCGACTATAATTAAATGTGCTTCTGAGACTGTTTCTGTTCCTACTGGCACTATTCCTAACGGCGTTGGTAAGGGAGAGGACAGTGCTTCTCTAGTAATTGAGACATCTGGTGAACAGTCTGTTCCTCTTATATCCCTTGCTAAAGGCACTATCTCTCCTGTACATTTTAAGAGTCCTTCTGTAGACTCCTCAGTTTCTCACCCTTGGTCTCCTGAAAAAGCTATTTCTGAGGCAGGATGGTTACAATCTCCTACAGGGGTGTGGGTGCCTGATCCCAATGATGTTACAGTACAGAAGTATAATAGCCTGGGCACCTCTTTGGATGTTGGTGCTTTACAACCTAACACTTCCAGATCTGTTATTCCTGTTATGACCAGTGTTACAGCTCCAGCTTGTGTTACTGCTTGCTCTGTTAATCAAACTTTTCCCAAGTCTAGTTTGCCCACGCTACTAACTTGAATACTGAAGTTCTTGGAGATGTTCCTGTACTAACTTTAAACTTTCTGATTTATTTACTAACAAGGAGAACCTGCACCTCGTCAAATGCAGTGAGATTACTGTATAAAGGTGGTTTAGAGGACCTTCCGGACAGGCTTTATATTTCTAAAGTGTTATTGAAAGGTTCAATGAAATTTTTGTCTTCAGATATTTATGCATTAATACATTTAGGAAATGCTAATTATGATATTAGCTTTAAAACCTCTGGGGTTTGGGCAGCTTTTGGTCTGTATTTCAGATGGTTAAGAACTCCCTCTTTGGACCCCTTTTTGCGGTCCCTCTTACCAAACCTTTAGTAAAATTAATTACTATTTTGTTTCATAATGAAGGAGTTCATATAGAGGATATCCTTTTTGGTTGAGTAGGAAGTGTGAAATTTTAGACAAACCAGTTCCTATCCTGGATAGTGAACAAATTTGGAATGGGGGTTGGAAAATGCGGTGAAATTATTTTCATCTAATTATAGGCCACAGCACCTTCCAAATAGTTTTTTGGGAAGAGATAGAGGCAGTTTGTTTTATGTTGGTCAGCCTAAGGCCTGTTTTAAATCGCGGTTCGAGAACCCATTTGAATACTATGCGACACTCACGTTGCTCCACTGTTTTGAATTTGGACATTTAGCTGCTAACTGTTTGAATTTATTTAAATGCAATTTGTGTGAGCAGACCGGACATGGCTATGCCAAGTGCCGTGGGCTTCCCACAATAGAGATGATTGCCCTCCACTTGAAGGATTGATTACAGGTGCTCAGCATAATTCTTCCGTTTCAGCTAAGCCCTCTGGTGCTCTTCCTGTACTTTCCCATACTCCCCCACCACAAGCTGACCCGAGCCCAGTTGGTGCAACTATTCCAGATAGTCCTGCTTTGACGGTTGTACAAAACAGTGCACCATCTCTCCCTTTGGAAGTAGGTACCTCGGTAGCTTCCCAGTCCCCTGTTCATGCTCTTGCTCCTTTGGATCAGGGTGAGACTTCTGATATGCCCCCCCCTTTATCCCAAGACGTCCCTTTTAAAAAAGTGACAGCTAAAAGCGTCATAGATCAGGGAACTAGTTCCCTCTCAACAAGAGACTAAGGCCCCTACAGTAGTGATACTTCTGAGTCCTGGAAAGTGGGTAATAGCTATGCAGTTTTGGGATCAAAGGAAGAGTCAGAAGGTGATGAGTCTGATCGCTCTTCTAAGGCCTCATTGATTACTGATCCCTTTTCAGAAGGGAGGGCGGTGATATAGGAAAGACTGAAAACTTTCCTAAGCGTTCACAGAAGGCGTGTGTCTAAAGTTTCTTGATGGTACAGCATAAATGGGGTTTCAGGTGTATCTCTTTTTTC
Organism: Neoceratodus forsteri; assembly: GCA_016271365.2. NCBI lineage: Eukaryota > Metazoa > Chordata > Ceratodontiformes > Ceratodontidae > Neoceratodus > Neoceratodus forsteri. Next base: position 349,456,082 of record CM057452.1, on the reverse strand, counting down.
CTTCATATAATGACCTCGTTGACAGTTACTACACTTAATGTTAATAGTATGAAAAGCCATAAAAAATGGTAACAGCTTTGTCTTGTTTGCAACATTTACATACCGATATTATCTGTCTCCAGGATACTAGGCTAAAGACCAGTTATGAAGTTCAGCGAGCACGTAATCTTTGGTCATTAGGGATGTCCTTTTGGTCTAATGGTGAAAATCTCTGTGAAGGGTGGGGTTTTGTTTACAAATTCGGCCTTGAAGGTATCTAAGATGGTAGATATTTACCCAGGGCGTGCGCTTTTATTGGATATCAATTTTGGAAGTGAAAGATTCCGTTTGATTAATATATATGCCCCACAGACCAAAGCTTTGAGAGTTGCGCTCCTGAATGACATACACCCTTATTTGTATACTTCCCGTTTGATTGTTTGGGCTGGTGATTTCAATTGTGTTCTTAATATCAAAGATAGAGGGATGAAGACGACTAAATTGTTTTGTGATTCTCAGAAATTGAATCAGATTCTGGACACGGCCCAGCTTAAGGATGCTTATCGGAGCATAAACTGTGATGGGGTAGGACATTTTAAGAATCAGTTATCTACACGTATAGATTTTATTTTCTTTCTTTCTGTACAAATAATTAAGGCTACCTTGAGGGTCTGGAATTTTCTGATCATAAATCTTTAACAGTACAAGTGTCCTGGGAAGGTGTTCCACGTTGTAAAAGAATATTTGGAGAATGAATGACTCCTTATTGTCTGATGAATCTGTGCAGAAAGCCTGGCAGTCGGAATTTAATGCTAGATTGTCAGTCCTGGATGTCTATGATGATGTTGCCTCCTGGTGGGAAGATTCTAAACATAATTGGAAAGTTTTTTTTCAATCATTTTCCCAAAAAAAAATTAATTCTCAATATTTGGAATATCTAAAATTGCGATCGCAATTACAAAAGCTAATATCTCTAACTGAAACCGAAGGTTTAGATTATAGTACTCAAATTGGACATGTGAAACAACTCATGTTTCAATATAGATATGATAGGCTAAATCTCTTGATTTTGAGCATAAGTTTAGTTTAAAATTGCATAAAGGTGCCTTAGATCCATTTAATGACTGTAAAAATAGAGTGGTGAATCGTGTCATTACGAATTAACATCTGATTCTGGAGACCTAATACGGACTCCAGCTGCTTTATTAGCGGTTGTGACTAATTATTTAGCTAACTTGTATAGTGTAGATGACCACATTCGACCGAATTGTTAGACTTAGCCGGCCTTCACTTGCCTCACTTAAATTCTGCAGACAGTACCAGTCTGTTGAACAAGATTTCTGAAACGGAAGTGAAAGACTCTATTTTCTTTGAACACGGACTCTGCTCCTGGTACAGATGGTTTTGGTGTAGCTTTTATAAGACTTTCCATACTACTTTAGTCCCAATTTTGACATCTTTGTTTAATGAAATGTTGTCATCTGCTAGGTTGGCTCCTTCCATGAATCAAGCATTGGTTATTTTGCTTTATAAAAGGGCTTGAAAACTGATTTACGAAATTGGAGGACAATAAGTTTATTGAACACTGATTTGAAAATTTTAAGTAAAATCTTATTCGTAGACTTACACCGATTGTGGATTCATTGTTAAGTCCCTATCAATCCTGTTCTTTACCGGGCGCTCCCAGAATGATAATTTATTACTTATCCGTGAACTTTTCAGCATCTCAAACAGGTTCAGTGCAAGGTTATTTACTTAGCCTGGATCAGGAAAAGGCATTTGATTGTGTTTCACACAAATTTCTGTTTTCGGTTTTACAAGCATATGGTCTCCCCAAAATATTCATTGCTTGGATACGTTATTGTATCATTCTGCTTCCTTGATACCTAATATTAGCAGTTGGTGTGGCCTCAATAGCAGTTCGGAGCGTTAGGCAAGGATGCCCGTTAAGCCCTTTACTTTTATGTTTTCTATATTGATATTTTATTGAATGGTGTGTGCTCATAGTGGTTTAGAAGGTGTGCGGCTGGCAGATAATGTTGCCAATTAAAATTTTAGCATCGCGAGATGATTTGGTGGTATGCTTAAACTCGTTACGAGAGGAACCTCAGTTTGCTACGGTTTTGGAGTTATTCTCTAAAGTTTCGGGTTCAAAAATTAATTATGGCAAGAGCAAAGGATTTCCTTTTGGTCTCTCTCCTATTCCTGAATCTGGCACCCTTGCAGGAATTCATATTTCAAAAGCTCCAATAACCATTTTAGGAATTGTGTTTGGTGAAATAGATATGATGCATAGCAACTGGACCCAGAAAATTAATATTGCTCAATCTGTCGTGGCTCGTTGGAAAGGAAACAAGTAGCAAAACGTAAAGAGTTTTGCTAATTAAAACTCTGCTATTACCAATTTTTTGTATTTAAGTTATGTGTTTCTCCCCATCTTCTGTATTTACAACTTTATATGTTTTTTCAGGCCTTCTGGGGGAGTAGATTGAACCCCATTAAAAGAGGGTTTACATATAGACCTATTAGTCAGGGTGGGGTAGGTATGATACATCCAATAGCTTTTTTTCTTAGTATATTTTTGTCGTGTAACTTTTGTCCTCTATTACGACCTGGTTTAAAACCTTGGTCCCCTTATGTAAATTTATGGTTTTTGAAGGGCTTACCATTCTGGAAAACTGCTAATTGGACTTCTTTGTTTAGAATCCCTAATATTCCTAAGTATGGTAAAGGAGTTTTTTGTTTGATAAAAAAGTGGAACTTAACTATACCTGATTTGGAGACATTGACCCGAAAGCAATTATACAATGTTATAGTTTCCTCTGATTTTCAGAACCCTTAATCTTTCCAGATTGTACTCCCGGTCTCAGGTAAGACTTTTAAATTTACTCTCCCAGGACGGATACGGCCTTTCTTTGGGATAGCGTTTGGTTGAGCTCTCATGGTAGATTGCCAGTGGGTAGTACCCATAAGCACAAACAATTATGTGAACGATGGTGTACTCGTGAACTTTGTATTTCAGAATTGGAAACACAGAAACACCTTTTTTGGATTGCTCATATATTAAACCTTTCTGGGTCTGGTTAGCGAATAAATGGAAGAACCTTTGTTTTCTTCCATTTCTTATCGACTTTAATATGCGGTTCGAATAAGGTGGCTGGTCTAGGTATCCTGCTGATACATTACTTTTGGTTTTTTCGTTATTCGATTTTACATTTGGCATCGAGAACTTTTTGGTCTACCCAACAACGCACTGTTTTGTTTGATGAACTTTTTATATATTGCATACTATTCATACAGTTTATAACTATGATAGGAAAAGTATGGTCAACCTACATGCTCTGCTTTATGGGTGAATTGTTATAATTGGTTGACTTGAAGTTTGTTTCTGTTTTTTTCTTTATGAATTGGTTTGTATCTTGTCTGGAGACCTCCATTTAATAAAAAATTCCCCTACTCTTTTCGATAAGTGCCATGGGATCTTTAACATCCACCTGAACTACCACCAATCCAGGCAGATGGGACCTCGGTTTAACGTCTCATCCGAAAGGCGGCACCTCAGAAGTGCAGCACCCCTCTCATGCTGCACTACAGTGTCAGTACTGGGATATTAACCCAAGTGCCAGATGTGGGAACTGAACCCACAGCCCTCTGATCTCCCGGCCTCAGAGGCGAGTGTGCTACCTACTGAGCCACTGACACTGACAAAAGAGTGCCTCGTGTGAGGCTCAAACTCACAACCTTCAGATTATGAGACTGACACGCTGCCTACTGCGCTAACGAGGCAGTAAGTGTTTTGTTAGTGTTTTGTGTCATCAGCAAAGAGGGAAATTCTTCCTTCTATGTTATCCGTAATGTCACTGATAAAGATGTTGAAGAGGACTGGACCCAGAACTGATCCCTGGGCACTCCAGTAGTCACCCTACCGTCTGCGGAGTGACAGCCATTTACCACCGCCCACTGTGTCCTGCCATCCAGTCAGTTCCCCACCCAGCACACTACTGTCCTACCCACACCCATATTGCCCAGCTTGTTTAACAGCCTCCTATGGGGCACAGTGTCAAAGGCCTTACTGAAGTCCAGATAGGCCACATCCACTGCCCACCCCCCGATCCACCTCCCTTGTCACCCAGTCGAAATATTCAATGAGGTTACTCTGGCACGACCTTCCCCCAGTAAAACCATGCTGCCTTGGGTCCTGTAGACCACTGGCCACAAGGTGTTCCACTAATCTCTCTCCTTCAGTAGTGCTGCCATAATCTTTCCCAATACTGAGGTGAGGCTGACCAGTCTGTAGTTTCCCGCTTCCTCTCTGTTTCCACTCTTGTTTCTAAATTAGTTTGGTGGTATTGTGGCTAGGGTGAGATGTCTGGCCCCTGTGGAGATGGTCCGGTACCTTATGTTAAGAGGAGTTCCCTCCGTCAGACTGTCGGCAGTGCTGGACCTATCAAGTGTTGGGACAGCTTGTGCAATTGGGCCAGAGGAAGCAGTGGCAGCCTATAATGGGGCTGTAATTGCCCTTGACTCAGTCACACCCATTCATGTCCACCCCTTGTCTACTCGCCAGAGACCTCCTTGGTATGATGAGGATCTCTGGAGTTTAAAGGCTAAGGGACGGAGGTTAGAGAGGTGCTGGAGGAGATCTGGCCTGATGGAGGACAAATTGGCCCTGCGGTTGCACTATGCTGACTATCGGGGCAGTCTTACGAAAGAAGGTGGAATTTCTGTCTAGGGATATTGCTGTGGCGAGGAGCAGACCAGCTCAGCTCTTCTGCATGGTAGACAAGCTTTTATATCCTGTCTGTCTCAGTGTTGGAGGAGCAGGTTCTAACACTAGGTGTGAGGAGTTGACTCTGTTCTTCCCTGACAAGGTGTCTCCTACCAGGGCTGAGGTCTCTTCGAGTATCTCTCAAAAGAGATGTGATCTGGCCTGAATTGTGCTGAAACACTCCTCCTGTCTGGGATGAGTTTGAGCTGATTGGGGTGGAGAAGGTGATAGGGATAATCTCAAAGCTGTGGCCTACACATTGTGATCTGGACCCAGGTCCGACCCATCTTTTAGTTGGATTTCAGACCTGATTGGACGTGTGGTTGCTGAGGTTGACTGGAGTTCCTTGAGGAGTGGGATCTTCCCATTGTCCTTGAAAGAGGCTCTGGTTAGACCCCTTTTGAAGAAGCCCTCTTTGGACCCGGACTGCCACAGCAACTACAGGCCAGTCTCGAACCTCCTGTTTTTAGGGAAGGTTATAGAGAAGGTGGTGGCTGTTCAGCTTGAGAGACATCTCGCATCTTCTTCTACTTATGAGCCTTTCCAGTCTGGGTTCCGGGTGGGGCATAGTACTGAGACTGCCCTGGTAAGGGTGCATCTTAGTTCGAAAGTCAGCTCTTGCAGCAGGTAACACACATAGGACTGAAGCTGGCAGGCAGCAGGACCCCACAGAAGACTTTCTAGCTAGCAGTCTATGGCAGGGACTGCTCCCAACATCGTCCTGCCCCTGACATCACGTATGGTGTAAAGTGAGGGCAGTCCCCGGCGTCCCTCGGTTCTTTTCCCACCATGAACCCGCGTTCATCGGCTCCATGGCTTACCTCTAGCTAGTTCGACCGCCATTTTGTGCTAAGTTTCTTAACTGGATTTCTTATTTTCTTATCGAAAAAGTTCTCTTTTTCAGCACGATTGTTCCTGTATGTCATCTTCCCTGATGTCTTCTATTGAGAGGCACCCCTCCAGTGTGCCTGTGGCAAACAGATCCTGTCCAAGGATGGACACTCGGCCTGTCTGCTGTGCCTAGGCCTGGATCACGACACCCAGGCCTGCCAGCATTGTCAGAAACTTAACAGCCGGATGAGGATCCACTGCCAGAAGGCCTTGCAGGCCTATCTCATTGAGCAACATTTGGCCACCATGCAGAGAGATTCCTCTTCGGGGAGGAGTTCTTCCCTCAATAACTCTTCAGGGAAGCAGAAGGAGAAGAGGAAGGAGAGAAGGATACAGAGGTCCCCATCCAGGTCTGAATCTTCTGTCTTCCACTCTTCCTCCCGGGGCAGTTTGGACTCAGCCTCTCAGGTGACCCACTCTTCCTCCTGGCTTACCATTGTCAAGAACCCCGCCCTAGTCAGGGTGTCAGGTTCCAAGGACCGCGGCCCCGGGTTCTCTGGGCCCCTCCCTACAGCTGCTGAAGATCTGGACATTGGAGCTCCCTCCTGGCCAGACCACTGAAGTCAGTAGGGGTCAGACGTCAACACACTCGTGGTCGACCTCCATCTCTGTCGCCAACTCCCGGGACAGGTATAAGACCTTGGTGCACTCCTCTTGGAGATCTGCCCCCAACCACTGAGGCACGCCAAGCCGTTGGCAGACAAGTGTCTGTTGACACAGCTTCCATCTGGTGAAGACACGCACCGACGTCAGGTGACCAATGTCGCTGCTTCGGCAGTCCAGCCGTCGGCACCGCTGAGCCAGTCCCTGATATCACCGGTCCTCCCCCGCCACCGGTGGCAGTTGGTCTAGACACAGCTCTTCTGAGGACTGTCGGACGACGGCCTCTAAGCAGGCATTGGATACCAGCGTTGGGCCCACTAATAATGCCCCAATATCACCTCCTGCCCCCACTGTCTCCAGGTCATGGCACCATGTAGGACAAAGGCACTGGATAGGCGATGAGTCTGACGACCAACTCAGACCCGAAGCTAAATTTGTCCCAGGTTAAGGACCTTTTCGGCTATTGGTGAGAGACCATCTGGACAGATCGTCTTCCACCAAAGTCATCAAGGATTCAGAACCCTCCTCTGGATAGAGGGGCTCCTCCGAAGGCCCCCAGCCCACCTTCAGAAAAAGGTTTGGGTACAGAGCCTGTGACGAATAGCATCTGCTTGTTATTATATTTGTGATATAAATATATGTTTATTTGAATGTCTGCTTAGGAGAAATGACAGTCAGCAGACTCATCTAGAAGACTAGCTTTTAAAGAGGCCTGACCTTTTGACCTCAAAGCAGTTGCTTACTATAGCTAAATAGCTAGTTTCCTTTTCTGTGTTGACACATAGTTGCAAGACTTCCTGGGATCATAAGGACACCAGGTTATCACACATTGTAAACTATTCGTCCAGGAACCAGGATGAATTTTACAACATCAGGAGAGAAGCCAGGTTTGTTGAATGCCAGTGACAGTTCACACCTGTATGAAAAATATTTTTCAGGATGTGTTTCTGAACATCAAAGGGAATGCTCTGAGGAGGAAAGAGACTGTATAAATTAATACTGCTATCTTTGCAGATTTCCAGCAGTCAGTAAAATGACACCCTTTTGGATATTTTTGGTCAGGTTACAAATTAATTACAGGACTAACAGTGACCTCATGAGCTGTGACCTCACAGGATAGGAGGGACATTTTGGCTTATTATCAATCTGGCTGGAAGGAGTTTTGTCTTCTATCTCTGGACTTCTAAGAGAACACACACCCTGTGTTCTGGACTGAAAAGGCACTTCTGTCAAAATAGGTAAAACCAAACTGGAAACTGAGTTAGAACTAGTAATTCAAGTACCAGGCATTTTTGTTTCTGTAATTCCCATTTCTCTTGGACTGTAAACATTTATGTATATAGATGCTATGTTTTTAAGTATTTACTATTTTTTATTAATTTTAGTAAACTTTTAATTCCCTTAATTCTGCCTGAGTCTTTTCTCATTTCTGCATGTGAAAGCTGGAACAGTGTTGATAATTCTGACATAACTGTTAAAGGACTTATAGTGTCATTTTTTTTTAAACCTAAGCAGTGTGTGGATCTCTCTGCAGGCTCGTTGCTTTAAAACTACAAGCTATTTTAAAAAATACCGTGATTCTGTTCTGTGTTTGTGCATACTACGAGTGTGTGACTGAGCCCTGCTGATGTTTTGTCAGGAAGCAGGAAGAGGGACTGTAGTTCTTATGACCAGACTCGAGAACTACAGTTCAAAAGGACTTTTCATTTTTAATTTGGGGACTAGCATACACTTATACTCCACCAGCTCCACGCATGAGTGGTTTTCGTGGAGTTTAAAGGGCATTAAAACATTAAATCTCGAGGGGCTCTGTGACCTTGTTTGAGTACTTCCAGGTCACTCCTCTCCATTTTATTGCACTTCTTATGCGAGCAGGGGCAGGCGTGCAGCGACTCCGTCTTGAGACATTAAGCTAAGACATGCCGTTCAGGCGTGTTAGAGGCAGATAATTACGGCCGTGTTGTCACCTTCACTTATACTTATGAGTACTATTACATTACGTGGTTCTGTTGTTTCACCTCTAACGCATGGTAATGGCATCCTCCTTAAATCTACCAAGCAATATTAATGTGTTTGTAACCACTACTAAAGGGGAAACAGGTATACAATGCACATCTTGCTATATGTTTAGCTTATCAGCCGATATTGCTGATAATCTCCCCTTTCCATGTGTAAAATGTACTGACAACATTGTATTACAATGTGAAAATAGTTTATACTATAAACGGATATTGGCATTCGAATCAAGAAATGATTCCGAACCTATAACAGTTCAAGATGCTTTACATGTAACAAATATCCCTTTAATTGAGACTTCCTCTACCTCTACTTACAGCATCCCTTCTGACAAAATAATATCTAGTGAGAATAATCACGCTACTATGAGTAGTTCAGTGATTTATCCATCTGATGTCTCTAAAAAAAGAGCTAGAGAAGATGAGCACAGTTTGGTAAACAGCATAGAAGATACAACTTGGTATAATGTGCAAGGGTCTAAAGCTACTAAAAAAAGAAGGAGAAAGGCTGAGTATTTTAACATTCCACTACATAATAGCTTTGACCCATTGTCACTGCCCCTGTCAATTCTAATTGTATTCCTATTGAGTCCCCTAATGAAGGATTAAATTCTAAAAACACTTCCCAAGTTATGGTTGATGTGCCAAATTCTTCAACTCCACCACCTAATTCCACGACTGATATTCCTTTGATTGATTTTGCTACTATTCAAACTGGTGAAGAGGCACCCTCTATTTGTGTTCCGAATACTGATGATTCACATACCAGACAAATATTTGTTCTGGGTGATTCCTTAGTTAAACATCTGGATAGAGTTTTATGTGAGCCTGATGAACATAATAGAACTTGTTCTAGTTTTAGTGGTGCTAAGATCTCAGATCTAACATATATGGTCGATAATATTATTAGCTCTCAAGACATTAATCCACTGTGTATTATCCATGTTGGAGCCAACAACATCTACTAGGACTCTGTTCAGAATATCAAATTAGCCTATGTTTCTATGACTAATAAAATGATTGACCTCAGGTGTGATATTATTTTTTCGGAGATTCTACCCATACCATGGTACTCCCGGTTTCTTAATCATAAAATTAAAATTATTAACAACTGTCTTAGGCAGTGGTGTTTATGACAGAATATTCAGTGCATGACCCATTGGGAAGAGTTCTCTGATAGATCTGAGCTTTACTGTCCTGATGGCTTGCATCTTAACAAATTAGGGGAATGCATTGCTGAGTCAACAATTCCTATCTACAATTAACATAAATTTAAACTAAATAGTGTGGGGGGGGATGCAAATGTATACACCTCTTTGTCTCACTCTTATAAAGTCTCCAGTAAACAATTAACAGTTTCTTAGTTTTAATGCGAGAAGTTTGACACAGAAATTCGATGAGTTACAAACTGTGATTTCGAATAAGGATTTTGATATTATTACGGTTTGTGAAACATGGGGTGATTATAACTCCCACTGGATCAAGCAGCTCCCTGGACTCTTATTATCTGAATCGAAGTGAAAGAAAGGGTGGAGGTGTTGCCTCATTTATTAACAATAAAATCAACTCAGTCAATATTTCTAGTTCTATAAAAATTCATAATGTCCCAACTGAGAGTCTTTGGCTTAATATTTTCCTATCCAAACAGGATTTTATTATCCTTGGGACATGTTATGTTCTCCCAAATTCATCTAGTTTAATTATGGACGCCATTCTTTACGAATTTGAAATAGCTACTCAAATGGGTTATGTTATTATTACAGGGGATTTCAATCTCCCAGATATAAATTGGCAGTCATTCACAACATCTAGCAGTATTAGTAATACATTTTTGTCCACTGTTCGGAATTGGACTTACAGCAATGGATAACTTCTGCAACCCGAAGTAATAATATATTAGATCTTGTTCTGAGTAGTACCGCCTTAGATATTAGGGATGTGCATATTTCATCACCAATTGGCAGCAGTAATCATAATTCTATTTTATTTAACTTGCAGATACATATTGTCTTTAATACTAATTCTTCAATTATATACCTGTACGACAAAGCTGATCTTCACAGTATCAATCTATACCTTGAAAAAATAAACTGGTTATCTTTTTTTTTATAACCAGTCCTTATATCAAAGTTGGGTACTTTTCAAATCACTCATTTCGACTCTTCGTGATACTTATAATCCATCAAAAAATAAGAATTCTAATGGGAAACAGACTCCTAAATGGATGAATAAAAACATAAAACGTTTAATAAATATAAAAAAATAAAAAACGTAACTACCTAAAGAATAGGACAGCTTCTAATTGGGAATCCTATTTAAAATCAAGTAGGAAGTGTAAATTAGTAATCCGTAGGGCCAAATCTAGATGGGAAATGAAATTGGCAACAACAGCTAGTAAGTCTAATTCCAAACAATTTTACTCTTATATAAACTACCTCAGGAAAAGTCCAATTGTGGTGGGGCCTCTTACAACAGAAAACATACTTATCCATGAGCCAAAAGCCATGGCTGATGTATTTAATAATGAATTTTGTAAAGTTTTCTCTGCATCAGACGTTCAATCAACTGTACCTATGATTTCACCATCAGATACTTTTATCACATTCTCAGTTGAGTCTATTCTTAAAAAACTACACTTACTAAAAGGTAAATTTTGTTCAGGCCCAGACAATATAGCAGGGCATTTACTTTACCTATTATCTAAACATATTGCCTTTCCAGTCAAACTTTTATTCGACCTTTTTTTACAATATAATTTTATCCCTTGTGAATGGAAAGAGGCGTTTGTGGTACCAATACATAAGAAGGGATCAAAACATCTATGGGAAAATTATCGGCCTATAAGTTTGACTTCATCCATATGTAAGGTGTTAGAAAGTCTACTAAAGGATATTGTTGCCCCTATTATTGATGCTTCTGATTTGGAACAACGTGGCTTTAAGAAGGGTAGAAGCTGTCTGACAAATTTGCTCTGCTTTTATGAACATTTTAATTCTTGTTTGGATAACCGGTTAGCCTGTGACATTGTCTTTATTGATTTCAGTAAAGCTTTTGATACCATGCCACACTGGGCTCTAATTCAAAAACTCACAGGTCTTGGTATTAATAGTCATATAATTACATGGATTCATAATTGGCTTTCAAACAGAACTCAAAAGGTGATGATTAATGGGGCATTTTCTAACTCTGGTAAAGTTTTAAGTGGTGTTCCACAAGGCTCAGTTCTGGCCCTGTCTTTTCAGGCTTTATATCTAATTTAACTAATTCCTGCCTTTCATTTACAATTAAATATGCAGATGATGTGAAGATCGGAGGACCATGTTCTAATTTAGACCAAATATCTTGTATTCAGCATGATCTTGATATTATTAGTACCTGGGTTAATAAATGGGGCATGAGTTAAACTCTACAAAATGCAAAGTAATGCATTCGGGTTCTAATAATTAAAATTTCCAGTATATTCTGGACGATTTACCATTGTGTGCCACTAATGATGAGCAGGATTTGGGTATAAACATTTCAGATGACAACATATTCCAAGCATATGCATTCGGTTATTAGTATATCTAATAAAATTATTTGGTCTGTTTTGCGTAATATTAGATCTCGAGATCAGGAGGTGTTGTTACCCCTATTCAGGTCCTATGTCCGTCCCAATCTTGAATATGCTTCACAGTTGTGGTGTCCTTTTAAAAAATCAGATAGTTACTCTCTTGAAAGGGTTCAGCGAAAATACACTAAAAAAATATCTGGTCTTGAATCCTCATCTTATGAATTTAGGTTGGATACATTGAAACTAATGCCTCTTACTATCAGACACATTAGAGGTAACCTTCTCCTCCTATATGACATTATTCTTGACCCCTGTATCATGACTGAGTTAGGATTTTCTTTTAAGTCATCAATACATAATATTTGAGGTCATGTCCTCCAGTTAACTGGTAAATCTTTTAAACATAATAATCGTAAGTTTTTCTTTTCTGTAAGAACTATTGGGCCTTGGAATAGACTTCCATCTGATGTAATAACAAGTAATGCTAAAGAGATTTTTAAACATCGTCTCGACACGCTAATTATGTCTGGGTATGACTTAACATTCTACTCTATGGCCTAGCATAGGAGCATTATGGGCTTTGGCCTACTAGCTCTGTCTTCTAACCTTAGTATGAACCTTAGTGTTATCATCTTGCTTTAAGGTAAGAAAATACTTGGGTCTCAATTGAGTCCAAAAGGGGAGAATTGTGAATCAGTCTGGGTGCCCTCTGGCCCCAGCCCATTTGATCCCTTACCAGCTTAGTAGCTCGCTGCTGAAGTTTGGCATAAAAATTCCACGTATTGAAGAAGTTACATCCCTCGTAAATTTGTATATTCGTATAGTGGCCAGAAAAAGACTGACTTCCCTGTCGGAAAACACACCCGTCATTACATGGCCCTGTTTTGTAATGTCACAAAATGAAGGCTGCGTGAATGCCCATTCAGTTCAATGGGGCTGGTATTATCAAACATATTTATACCCTTTACTGCTGGGGTTTTCGTATATCAAAGCAATCGATCGACTAATAGGGACCCAATTGGTCGATCGATTGCTGACTCTAAATCCCCAGCACTAAAGAACATAAATATGTTTGAACTCTCAGCCAATACTACTGAATGAGGCTCACGCAGCCGTTTTGTGACATCCAAACCGAGGGCTCTGATGACAGGCATGTTTCGGACCAGAATCTGTCTTTGCCACTATCAATATCTAAATTTATGAGGATGTAACTTCTTCAATATGTGGAATTTTTAAGCCAAACTTCAGCAGCAAGCTACTGATCCAGTAAGGGATCGAACATGCTGGGGGAGACTAGCAGCCTGAAAGTAGGAACCTGCTCTTTAAGTATTGCATTGCATTTCCCCGAAGAGGGTGTAATATTTGATCCTGCTAACTGGGCCTGTTAGCGAAAAAGGGTTCATATTTTACCTCAAGACTTGAGAGTAGTAGGTGTTTCGGACCCAAAACAGACAGGAGGGTTACGCTGTTTGTCTCCTGTTCACATATTGCACTTTGAGGTTGGGCACTGTGGGAGCAGAGGGCTTGACCTGTGGAGTGCATTTGTGACAGAGCCTACAGAGCCTCCCCCACCTTCAGGCAAAGACAAGATAAATGCTCCTCGTAGACGACGCTCCAGATCCCGGTCCCAGAGTCAGAATTCCTCAGGCTTCCCCGACCGTCACGGGCACAAGCGATGGGCGCAATCAGTCTTGGTCCTCCTCCTCTTCTTCGGGGGACTAGGACCATTCTACTGTCATGTTCTACTCTGAACCTTCTTCCATTGGGGACCTGTCCCCCTTAGACCAAAGGGACACCCCTAAATCACTGCCTGATGACCCCTCCTTCATGGAGGTTATGCGGCATATCCAAACCAATATGGGATGGAAGATGGAGGATTTGGATCCAGAGAGACTCCGCTTGGCTAAATATTTAAGCTAAAAGGACCATGAACTGGTGGTCATCCCACCCTTGGTGGAGACGTTTGAGGACGTCACAAAGGCAGCTTGGAGGTGCCCCCATACCTCCACTGCAATCCCCAATAAGTTGGATTGTCTCTATAGGGCTTCTAAGGACCAGCCTTTTTTTTAGGAGAACAACCCTTGACAGACTCGGTAGTGATCTCAGCTACCCACGATAGGTCCCAGAGACCCAGGCACCTCAGCACTCAGCCCCCGGATAAAGAATCCAAGCAGTTGGATTCCATGAGGCGTAAAGTCTACTCATCAGCCACCTGTACCATACAGAGTCTGAACTTCCTCACCCATATGGTACAGTTCCAGAATGCCCTGTGGGAACAGGGGATCGATATAGTTAAGGGGATCCCCGATTGTCCACAGAAAGCAGAACTGGAGAAGTTTCTGCAGACTGGTTTGGATGTGGGCACACATGTCCTCCAGTCAGCTTATGATTTGGCGGACATGGCGTCGAAAGCCGCGACCACAGGTGTGTGTGTGTACGCAGGCATTCATGGCTCAGGGTTTCAGGCTTCACCAGGATGTGCAGACCAACATTCTAGATGTGCCTTTCCAGGGCTCCGTCCTCTTTGGTGAGGACTCTGTAAAAATCATCACCAAACTGCAGGACTCCAGTAAGGCTGTTCGTTCAGTACATTCAGTGTACAAACTGAAGCATAGGCCTTTTTGAAAGCCTCGTTTTCGAGGCAGAGGGGGACAACAACAGCAACCTCATTTTCAAACTCAACAGCAACAAAGAGGTGGTTACAGCCATAAGGGCCCCTCCAGAGGCTCCACAGGGTCCGCCTCTCGGGCTGCCAAACCATCACAAGCCACTCTCACCCTTCCCTCAACAGCCTGACTCCTTGTTGAACCCACACCCTCCTGTCACTCTGAAAGAGGAGGCGGTCGGAGGCCGCTTTTCTCTCTACGCCAGGGGATGGTGAGAGATCACCTCTGATCAGTGGGTCCTACAATTTATCGACAATGGACACTCAATAGAGTTTGTCCAGATGCCACCGGACAGGCCTCCCCTTCCCTTCCACTGCTCCCCAGCTCATGCCGAGCTCATACAAGCAGAAATCCAGTCCCTCTTACTCAAAAGAGCCATAGAACCAGTACCCCCAGCTTAGAGGGGCACTGACTTCTATTCGCAATTTTTCCTCGTGCCCAAAAAGACCGGGGACCTGCTATCCATCTTGGATCTCAGCGACCTCAGTCAATTTGTGGAATACAGATTACTCCAGATGGTCACCCTTCAGGGATTGCTACCTATGATACCTCAAGGGGATTGGCTGGAGTCCCTGGACATGCAGGATGCCTATCTCCACATCCTAGTGGCCAAGCCTCACAGGAGGGTCCTCAGATTCCTGTTCCAAAGGAGACATCAGTTCGGGGCACTACCGTTCGGCCTATCCTCTGCCCCAAGGGTCTTTACCAAATGCCTGGCGGTGGTCACAGCGGCCCTCCGAAGGAAAGGGCACTGTGCCTTCCCTTACCTGGACGATTGGCTCTTGATGGCTCCGTCCAACGAGCAGCTACGAGGAGCGATGGTGGACACTTATTCTGTCTTTGGAGAACTGGGCATCACCATCAACGTTCCAGAGTCCTCCCTGGTCCCGACCCAAATCCTGCAGTTCGTCGGAGCACTGCTCGATACCACCCGAGGGAAGGCCTTCTTGTCACAGGACAGGGCACCTCGCCTTTAAGGCTTGACGCACCACATCTTGTCCATATCTATGGTCCCAGCCAGGACGCTGCTTCGGCTGGTAGGTCATATGGCCCCGTCCGTCGTTACAGTCCCTCTAGCCAGACTGCATATGAGGACAGTTCAGTGGACTCTGCGAGCCCAGTGGGACCAGAGATGGGATGACTTGGACCAACCAGTCTCTATTATGGAATAGGTCTGTCGAGAACTCAGCTGGTGGATGACATCCCCTTCTCTCGCAGAAGGGATGCCCTTTCAGAAAACAGCTTCAGTTCAAGTTTTGACATCTGACGCCTCTGGCACCAGTTGGGGAGCTAATCTGGGCGTTCACAGAACACGGGGCACCTGGTCTGCAGCTGAGGGGACTCTCCACATAAATGTCCTGGAAATGAGACCAGTCGCCTATGCCCTACAGGCCTTGAGCCCTGTGCTCTATGCCCTACAGGCCTTGAGCATGGTGCTGCACTGGGACACCTTCTTGTCCAAATGGACAACATGGCAGTGGTGTTTTACCTCAACAAGCAAGGTGGTGCTCACTCTTATCCCCTTTGCTGGGAGGCAATGCGGGTCTGGAACTGGGCCATATCCCACCGCCTAGAGGTTTCGACAGGTCATGTTCCAGGAGTTCAAAACACCCTGGCCGACGCTTTCAGTTGAATCCGATCCAGAGCGCATGAATGGGTCCTTCTACAGTCTGTTGTCAGCAATCTCTTTGACAGATGGGTTAGACCACAGCTGGATCTCTTTGCATCCCCTACCAGTGCAGAGTTGCCCAGTTTTTGCTCCCTAGATCCGGGGTCTGGAGGTTTCTGACGAGACTCATTGTCCCTCTCCTGAAGAGGGAGGTTCCTTTACGCCTTCCCACCCTTCCCGCTCCTTCAGAAGGTCCTTCTCAAGTTATAAGTGGAAGGAACAGCCATGATTCTTGTGGCCCCATTGTGGCCATGACAGACTTGATATTCATTGCTGCAACAGCTGGCTGCTGAGCCCCCAATTTCCTTGCCACTGAGCACCCACTTGCTCTCCTAGGATGATGGGACTCTGGTTCACCCAAACCTTTGGTCTCTGCACCTCCATGCGTGGCTCCTGAGAACTTAGCCAAATCCTGCTTTTGGGTCTCGGACAGGGTCGCCAATGTCCTGGTGGCTGCTAGGAAACCCTCCACTAGAGCCACTTATGCTATGAAATGGACGCGTGTTTGCCTCTGGGCTATTGCCTGCCATCTTGATTCCTTGGCCTGTCTGGTGAGCTCGATCCTCGAGTACCTGTTGTCGCTCTCGGACTCAGAGTTGGGCTACTCGTCCATCAAAGTGCATCTGTCGACCATCTCTTCCTACCATGCTGCTGTCCAAGGCAGAACAGTTGGGCAGATGGATGTAGCCCGCACATTCCTATGGGACATTCTCCATATGAAGCCCCCCATAAGGGACCCCTTCTATCCTTGGAAGTTGCTTTTCATGTTGGAAAAGCTTACCTTACCCCCGTTTGAACCAGCCACGGATTGAGAGCTTCACTTTCTTTCCTGGAAAGTGTTATTTTTAGTTGTCGTTACTGCTGCTCGAAGAATTTCTGAGCTTTAGGTCCTAATGTGTAAGGAGCCTTATTTAGTGTTCCACAAGGACTGAGTGGACTGGAGGACTGTCAAGAACCAGTCGTCCAGGTAAGGGAACTTAAGTTCTTACCGAAGGTGGTGTCTGAGTTAACTCTGAATCAGGACATCCACCTCCCAGTGTATTATCCTGAACACTCAAACCGGGCGGGGTGTTTCCTCATACGCTTAATGTTGATCACATTCTCATGCTTTTATCTATCCAGAACTAGATATTTCAGGCGTTCTGACCAGCTTTTTGTTTCATTTGCCCCCAGGATCCAAGGGGCACCTGTAGCCAAGCAGACTCTTTCTAAATGGCTTGTTAACTGCATTTCATTCTGTTACCAGAAGTATGACAAACACTTGCCAGGCTCAGTGAAGGGTCACTCTACCAGGGGAGTAGCAGCCTCTTTTGATGCTCTCAGAAATGTGTCTGAAGCTGACATTTGTGTGACAGCCCCGTGGAATTCTGTCCATACCTTTATCAGACACGATAGTCTCAACATTGCCTCCAGATGCAGGGCGGGCTTCGGCCTTGCGGTTCTGCAGGTACTCCTCTCCTGAGGGCACTCTCCTCTCCATATATTTCCCTTTTCCTCCACCCGAGACTAGTCTGGGTCTCCTTTATTGCTTGGGACTTAGTACTATATGTGTTACCTGCTGCAAGAGCTGACTCTCGAAGTAAGATAGTACAGTTATGTAAGAACTGACTGTAACAATAGATCTTCAAGAGAAGGTCTTGCAGCAGATATGGCTTCCCGCCCACCTTCCCCCTAGGGGATCCTTTCCTATACTTGGTTTGCATTGGCAACATTTTGATTTTTCCATGCGGTATTTGCCTTGGTTCTCTGTTCCTGATCACCTTCCATCCTCGATGCCAGTCTCCAGTGGGAGAACTGAGGGACGCTGGGCACTGCCCTCCCTTTATACCATACATGATGTTGGGGGCAGGCCGATGTCGGAGGCGGTCCCCGTCATAGACTGCTGTTTAGAAGTTTTCCGTGGGGTCCTGCTGCCTGCCGGCCTCAGTCCTATGTGTGTTACCTGCTGCAAGAGCTTCTTTTGAAGATCTACTGTTACGGTAAGTTCTTATATAACTGTACTTTAATGATCTCCTGATGGTGAGGGACAGGAGAGCCCATACCATCTTTGTTCTCCTGGACCTCTCTGCAGTGTTTGACACCGTGGACCATGAGGTGCTGTTTGACCGCCTGTGGTTCTGATGTGGACTGTCCGGTAATGTCATCAACTGGTTCAGGTCATACCTGACAGACAGAATGCAGAAGGTAAAAATGGGACTTGTCTCATCTAGCCCGAAGCCTCTGAGCTGTGGGGTTCCGCTGGGATCGCTCTTGTCACCCTTATTGTTCACGGTGTATATGCTGCCATTGGGAGACATTATCAGGCGGTACGGGCTGGGCTTTCACTGTTGTGCATATGATTCGCAGCTGTACCTGTCCTGTGCACCTGATGCTTTGGTGTCTGATTCCGTATTTAACAGCTGCTTCAAGGAAATCTAGTCATGGAAGACTCACATCTGGCTTAGGCTTAACCCAGATAAGACTGTAGTACTGGTGGTGGAGCCAGGTTGTCATGGATGGGGGGTACCACCCCAGCCTAGTGTTGGGGGTGTTCTCCTTGTCCCTTCTAGATAGGGGAAGGATTTGGGTGTGATCCTAGATGACAGCCTGACACTTGAAGGTCAGGTGTCAGCTGTGGTCAAAAGTGGATTCTGTCATCTTAGGAACATCGCCCGAATCCGATCCCTGATCCCTCCTGAGGACCTGACCACACTGGTGCATGCTTTCATCATTTTCAGGCTAGATTACTGTAATGCCCTGTACCTTGGGTTATCTGGAGGCAACCTTCACAGGCTGCAACTGGTGCAGAATGCGGCGGCAAGACTTCTGACTGGGGTAAGGAGGTGCGAGCATATTACCCTGGTCCTCCGCGGACTGCATTGGCTGCCGGTCAGGTGGAGTATTGTCTTCAAGATAGGGTTCTTACCTATAAGACCCTGCATAAAGGAGGTCCTGTCTGTCTGCAAGATCTTCTTGTTCCTTACCATCCGTCCCGGGCACTCCGTTCTGCCGAGGGAAGCCTCCTTGGGGTTCCCAGGGTTAGGTTACAGCTTCGAGGATAGAGCATTTGCCGTGGCTGTGCCTACCCTGTGCAACTCCTTATCTGACTATTCGAAGGGGGTTCCCTGGGTAGAAGCCTTTAAAAAGGGATTAAAAACATACCTGTTCCAACTTCCAACTGGCTTTTATTGACTGATTCTGTTATGAATTATAGATAGATGGATGTCTGTATTTATAATGATTTTATTATATATGTGTGTTTTTTCGTGTTTGATTTTAAATAACTAGATTTTGTATTGTTGTTTTTATTGTATAGCGTCCAGAGTCCCAGGAATTGGGTGCGTCATAAATAAAATATCTATCTGTCTATGTGTTGGAGCCATGGCCCCCTACGACTGACCTATGCTGCTTCCCTGCTGCACGACCTTCGCCCCTTTTCCAGCCTTCCAATATCAGCTACTGCAACAAGGTGCTGCAGGGAGGTTGGGATCATGAGGGGCCCATATAGGTCAACAGCAGCAGGGAGCAGTGGGTATAGCAGAGGTGAGCGGTATTGGGGTGGTTAGGTGCAGGAGACGCCCTGGGAATAGGCGGAGCCTTGAGAGAGGCCGGACATGTTTGGTCTCCATCCCTAGGGGTCCCACCAGACCGAGTGGGCAGGTAGCCAAGGGGCTGGTAGTGCCCACAAACCCCCTTCGAATAGTGCAGTGCAATGCCAGGTCGATAAGGAACAAGACTGCAGTTATAGTGGACTTGATTTCTACTGTCAGTCTGGCTTGCATCACGGAGACCTGGCTGGTTGATGATGCCGGGCCAGTTTTGGAGGTATCCGTCCCTGCTGGGTACTCCGTGGTACACTGTCCGAGGGGGGAATGCAGGGGTTGGGGTGTGGCCATCTCTTTTTAGATCCAGTTTTGGTTTCACCCTGCACCCGGTTGGAACGACCAGGTCCTTTGAGTGTGTGGCCGTACGTGGGGGTCCTGGTGCAGGTTGCAGGATTCTTCTCCTTTATCACCCTACGGGGTCTCGAGGGGATCTCCTGCAGGAGGTTACGGACTTTGTCTTCGACGAGGTACTGGAGTCCCCCAGGTGTTTAGTCCTGGGGACTTAAATGCCTGGTTTGACGATGAATCCTCGCAATTTGGTTTCAGCCTCCTCCAGTTGATGTCATCACTGGGCCTAGCACAAGTTAAACGCCTTCATTTCAAGAAACTCCAGACAGAGCACCTCAGCAATCCAAAAGAATTCTGGAGGCAGGTTAACTCTCTTTTAAAGGGTAACACCTCTGCCTCGCCCGGTGGCGCTGAGGGTTGAGGTGCTGGATGCCACATGTCGCGCCACTCCGGCGACCCATGTTTGGGAATGAGCGCGGGCTACCGGGGGTCAGCGGGGAGGAGATGGATCAAGCATCCGACGGACAGCTCTCCATCTCTGAGGAGGGGGCGTAACCTTTGTCAGCGCACGCCTGACCCCTGGTGGAGGCTAGGGCTCGGCGCTACATGGCCGCAACACTAGTGGGGCAGGAGCAGGGCAGATGCTTGGGGCCGCGTGTGGGTGCGTGTATGAGCCCACCGCAGGCGTCACTACACACCTGGCTCCCGCAGGGGAAAGAGAAAACGAGAAAAGACCCCGGTGGCTGGTCACTGCGGCTTGATGGCCATTCCTGTCGCTCTCTGTTCCCGAGGTAATGCCCCAAAACTGGATCCTGTTGGCGGGTGGGGAGCCCTGCTGTTCCGCCATGGGGGGTAAGCCATGAGGGTTACAGGGGTGAGGGCCTGAAGGAACGGAGGTGATGGCCGGTGGCCGGACAAGGGCCAACCAGGGCCAGGTGGGGGGAGAAATGAGAAGCTAAAGGGTAACACCTCTGAGATCCCTAGCGCCCTTGGTGCCATCCTCAGTGACTCTCCATCCATTGCCTCAGGCTTCAATGAGTTCTTTACTGATCTTCAGAAATACACTTCTATTTTTGCCAGTTCTTCCTCCCCCTCCCCGCCAGACCCCCTGCCGCCAGTTGACTCCATGGCACGCCCTGCCTTTCACCTAAAACTAGCTACTCTCAAGGAAGTCTGCTGGCTGCTCAAGAATCTGAAAGCAGACAGATCACCAGAGCATAACACACTAGAACCTAAATGTCTTAAGTTAGGGAGCCGATGCCCTTGCTCGCCCAATCCATGACCTATTTAACCGATCCTTCCTCTCTTGTACAGTCCCTGCGAAATGGAAGGTGGTGGTAGTTGTCCCCATTCATAAGGGAGGACCCAACTCTACAATCGAAAATTTTTGTCCTATTTCAATATTATGTCCCCTTGCTATGATACAAGAACGAATACTCTATGACCACCTGCGGGATTACCTAGACCTCCACCAGCTGCTTGCAATCTCCCAGCATGGTTTTAGGAAAAACCACAGCACCCTGACAGCCCTTATTGGAGTCACTTCTGACATATTCCATGAAATGGACCAAGGTCATGCCACTGGTGCCATATTCGTTGACCTGACCAAGACTTTTGACTTGGTCAACCATAATCTGCTTTTACGTCGGCTGCAAGACCTTGGCCTTGACACCAACACCCTTGCATGGATCCACATCTACCTCTTTGGCCACATATAACTGGTGAAATGGGCAGGCTCTCTATTCGATCCAAGGCCTATTACCCACGGCGTTCCCCAGGGCTCAATACTGGGTCCACTACTCTTCTCATTATACATTAATGATCTTTTTAAGGACTGTGGTGGTGCCTCGGTCCACCTTTATACAGATGGTGCTGTCCTTTACCACTCTTCCTCAGACTTAGGTTAGCTCAGCTCAGTGCTGGAATCTGACTTTAATGCCCTTGAGGAGTGGTTCTTCCAAAAGCAACTTGTACTTAATACCAAAAAAAACTAAGCGCATGTTGTTATCCCATTCTGCTACACGTACCCTTTCCCCTCTGACTGTGCTGTCTCGTACTGGGGTTGCTCTTGAAACTGTCAAGTCCTTTAAATACCTGGGAGTCACCTTGGTTTCCTCTCTGTCCCTAGATGTACATGTAGCAGCTCCAACTAAAACCCTTAACCAAAAAATTGGGGTCCTCTACAGTATCCTTCTCTTCCCTTCCTCACATCAACTGCCTGCCACAGGATTGCGAATGCCACTCTTCTTCCTCTCCTCATGTATGGGGCACCTTTACTCCTCTCAACCTCCGCAACAACATCATCTTGCCTAGCGCAGGTCTACCATAGAGTGGGTAGGTTTGCCTAGGGGACCAGTGCTTTGCATCATCATTGTGGTGTCCTGTCCACCCTGGGTTGAATGCCCTACGATGCTAATCTGCGGTATGCCACCATAAGCTACATTTACAAGCTTGTCCATCGATTCACCCCGCCATGTCTAACTGACATCATCCAATGTCGTCTCCCAAAGCGTGCTGTCAGATTGACCTCTCTACCCCTTCTCGTAGTGCCAAACCTACTGCTCTCGGAGGCCCGGAGGTCTTTCGCCTTTTCTGCTGTGTCCTCCTGGAACTCGCTTCCTTCCTCAGTCCTGGCCTGCTCCTCGCTCTCTCAATTTCAGTGCTCACTACAAGCCCACTTAGCTGCCCTGCCCTGCTCCTGCTTTCGCTGACTTCCAAGGCAGCCAACTCTCTCCAACCTGTATGCTTAGCATCACTGTCTTATAATAATGTATACTAATGAATGTTGTATTTTATTGTCTGTAGGTAAGGCTTGATGTATGTAGTTGCTGTAACTTTACTAATGGTTCTTTATTGTAGGAAACATGCCCACTATATAACATGTAGAAACATAGAAGTTGATGGCAGATAACGACCGCAAGGCCCATCCAGTCTGCTCATTTTTTGTACCTTATGAATGTGCCATAGGCCTTTTACTTTGTCAGTGGCCTATCTATTCATACTCATCTGTATTGCTCCTTTATGCCTATCCCATGCCTGTTTGAAGCTCTGCACTATATTCACATCCACCACTTCCTGAGGTAGGCTGTTCCATGCATTCACCACCCTTTCTGTGAAAAAGAACTCCCTCACATTACCCCTTAATCGACCTCCCTCTAATCTCATGCTGTGTCCTCTTGTCCACCTGTTTTTCTTATGTTGAAACATGTTAGACTGTTTCACCTTGTTAATGCCCTTAAGATGTTTGAATGTTTCGATCATATCACCTCTCTCCCTCCTTTGCTGTAGGGTATACATATTGAGCTGCATTAATCTGTCCTTATATGTTTTCTGATGCAGTCCCTGCACCATTTTGGTTACTTACTTATTACTTGCCAGCAAATACAGGCCATACGGTCTATCAAGTCTGCTCGAGTGTGCAGCTAACACTACACTTTGCAGCTGCCCCTCCCCCGTTCACAGTCCCCCATAGATGAATGTCAGGTGAGATTGAACCAGATTAAGCTGTATGTGGTATTTCCAGTGAATGGAGGAAATTTGGTCAGGACACCAGAGAAATTCCCCTACTCTCTAGTGGGGGGACCCTCTGGCCGTTCTGCATGATGGCCAGTCTACCAGAGCCTGTGGAGGAGAAGTTTGTGTCTTTGGAGGGAGAGAAGGCCTCTCCCTCAGATGTTTCTTTACTACCTAACTCTGCTATTTTACCTCTGGAGCCTATGGAAGGTGTAGTTTTGGACGACTTGGTGGATGCTGCTTCCCAACCAGCTCCTGATTCTTCTTTGATCACATGACAGCCTCAGACATTTCTACACCCGCCCGATACATTCGCTAGGGAAAAAGTACTGTCCCACCTTGCTTTTCTTCCCTTGGAGAAAGCAAAACAACTACAAAAGTTACAGGAGCTTGATACAGCTCTCAGTTTGTTTGCTACTCCTATGGTCAATGCTGCTGCGGCCCCGGATCCGCGGGATATGGATGTTTCTACTCAACTATCTCCTTTGGTGGACCGTAACCCGGAAGCTCCTGGTTTGAGTACACACCCGGAGAATGTCTTGCGGAAGGCTGGCAGTGAAGACGGGTTTGTTCGGTGCCTACAGCCTCAGGACTCTAGCTGTACGCTGTTATACCCACCGCCTGTAGGGCGACGTCTCGGACTCGGAAAACCAGCTCTGCCTTCTACGAAGACTTCGAGAGAGCCTGTTTGTACGGCTCCAACTACACTGCCACTGTGTCCCTTGAATTGGGCTGAACTTATGGATTCCGAGGTGGGCTCTATCAAGTGGACCCCTGAGAAGGCATTGCAGGATGCGTGATGGGTACAGGCACCTTCCGGATCGTGGACCCCTGATACTCAGGATCGGTCCTTTCACGGCCTGACTGGGACTTTCTCCTCTCCTGTAGCGAAGGACACTATGAAAGGCCTGAGCTCCAACTCACCCCGGGGTAATGACTCTTTTTTTTCCTCCTACTACTACTGCACTGTCTCCACAATCTATGTCTGTTGTACCCCCGCAGCCGGCCACACGGACACTATAACACTGGCCCCTGCCCCGGCTGTTGCTTCCTCTTCTGGGGTTGGAAACGCTATGCCCCCCCAACCCCTGGGTCAGAGGCTGTTCCCTTCCAGTTGGTCTCTACAAAAAGTGACCCAGGCAAGGGAGGAAGGTTTCTCAGAAGCTTAAACAGACAGGGGTTGCTCAGCAGGTTGAACCTTCCTCTTGGAAGAAAGGCAATAAGTTTGCAGCTCTTCCATTAGAGGAGACAGAGGGGGAATCTGAGGATGCTGGGACGGATGCCTCTTCTGTGACCTCGAATACCGATGATGAACAGGGTAATGAAGGCTCCATCACCAAAACGACTAGGCAACGGTGTAAACCACCTTAAGCTGTTTTTTTTAGTTCCATTTGTTTGTTTTTTTGTTTTTCTTTCCTATAAAACCTTATGCACACTCTCACTTTGAGCACTGTCAATCTCAATAGCATGAAGACTATGTGAAAGAGAACTGGTGCTATGATTTTTTTGTGTACTTTACGCAGTGTCATCATATGTCTTCAAGACACTCATCTTAAAACCTTTTTGGACCTACATCAGGCCTCCAGGGAATGGACCCTGGGTCCCTCCTTTTGGTCCACCGGTATGGATACCTGTGTTGAGGTGGGAGTTCTGTTTGCCTATTCAGCTCTTAAGGTCTCCAGACTGGTAGATATTCACCTGATAGGGTCCTTTTATTAGACATCTCATATTTTTCTGTCCGCTTCCGTCTCATTACAATTTATGCCCCACAAACTAAAGCATTGAGAGTTGCTTTGTTTAAAGAAATACAACCTTTCTTGTACACCTCATGTCTTCTCTTCTGGGCAGTGGTGCAAGTGGTAGACGAGAAGTACAGGAACTCAGGCACTGACAAATGTGAAGTGCAGAATGAAGATCCTCAATCTGAAGGACAGCTGTGTCAAGACACGTCTATCTGTTTAGACATTAGTAGATTCAGTTACAGATATTGAAGTATTTCTAGCAAAGCTAGTACTGTTGTACAAGTCAAATGTTGTTATGGAAACCCTGATTTCAGGTCACAGGGCCAGAAACTGTCATTATGTTGCTGGTTTAAGAATTTCTGTTCCAGTGTCAGTGGGAAGAAGTACAGGAACTCCGTTCCTGCTGCAAAAAAGGTACAGGAACAGAGTTCCTGTGCGTTCCTGTTCACTTTCATCTCTGCTTCTGGGTCAGTGATTTCAATTGTGGCCTCTCCAGGACTGATAGGGGTCTACAAAACTGATAAACTGTTTCGCGACTCCAATTTTTTGAATACCACTATATGTTCCTCTGGACTGGTGGATGTTTATAGGGCCACCCATCCATCCGGTTGGTACACCTTTTTTAAAGGTCCTCTTCAGACACGCATAGACTTTATTTTTGCATCCTCAGCTTTGGAACTTTCTGCTGTGAGTTTACTGCCCTGTGAATTCTTGGACCATTTGGTTCTTAAGATGACATGTACCTGGGCCTCTGCCCCTTGATGCAATAAAAACCAATGAAGGCTGAATGAGTCTGTGCTTTCCACTGCCTCAGTACAATCGGCATGGAGGAGAGAATTCCTGGCTAGACTCTCAGTAGCTGAGTGTTACTCAGATGTGATAAACTGGTGGGAGGACACAGTCCTGGCGCATTTCTTTCAGCATAGAGCACACCTCCAAGTCTCTGCTGCTTATTTACGTTATCTACGGCTTAGACACCAATTACAGCGCCTCATCTCTCTATCTAATAGCACTCATTCTGATTATGGGGAGCAGATTACAGTTATAAAAAAACAGATGACAGCCTTATAATACGATAGGGCTCAGTCATTGCAACAAGAGCTTCGTTTTGGAACTAACACCCAGAAAGGTTCTTTAGACCCATTTATGGAATGTAAGAGATGGACGCAGAATAAAGTTGTCACGGCGCTGACTACTCCATCTGGGCAACTTGTTACTTCTCCCCAAGACCTATTAAGAGTTGTAAATTCCCATGTTACGGGCCTTTTTGGCACCCCTGCTCCTGAACCAGATGTATATGATATTTTTCGGTCTTTACATCTACCCCAGATCACGGATGCAGATGCGTCTCTTCTGGTTGCAGAAGTCTCTCTAGTAGAAGTGGAGTCTGCAATTTCTCGACTCTCGAGTGATACTGCTCCTGGGTCTGATGGTATCAGCACAGGATTTTATAAAACCTTTAAACCAGAATTGGGCCCGGTCCTAGTTTATTTATTTTATTTATTTAGTTTTTGTTGACTAGTAATTCTGTTTAACCATATGCTGAGTTCTAATAAATATTCTGAATCTATGCTGGAGGCAATTTTGATTTTGCTCTACAAAAAAGGTGACCGTCAGAATATTTGTAACTGGAGACCTATCAGTCTTTTAAATTCGGATTTTAAAATCTTAAGTAAAATCCTATTGAATAGACTGGCTGTGGTTGCCCCTTATTTGATTAGTCCATTCCAAACCTGTGCTGTTGTAGGTCGTACGCAGCATGATAACTTGGTTCTTTTGAAGGAGCTATTTTCTCAGGGGGAGCGTAATATGGTTTCGGGTTATGTTTTGAGTTTAGATCAGGAAAAGGCATTTGATAGGCTTTCTCATCAATTTTTGTTTTCTACATTGTTGGCCTTTGGTGTCCCTCCTGTCTTTGTGTCTTGGTTACAGACTATATATGGGTATTCCCTCCTCTGCCTCAATGTCAATGGGTGGTTCGGTAGGAAAGTTAAAATAAAACTGGGAGTGAAGCAAGGATGCCCCCTAAGTCCACTTCTTTATGTGTTCGGCATAGACATCTTACTGAGGCTTCGTACCGCAAATGAACTCCTAGTTGGTATTCAGATTTCCCTAATTCAGCACCCTATAAAGATACTAGCATACACGGATGATTTGGTTTTAACATTGGCTCCTACCTCTTCAGTGGAGTCTTTAGTATCCATCTTGGAGTTATTTTCTCAAGTATCTGGATCTAAAATTAATTTGGATAAATGTAAAGGGGAGGTGCTTGGGAGTACCCGGTTACCTGCTGCTAACCATTTGGCAGGCATTCTTGTATCTACGGAGCCCATTTCTATTTTGGGAGTGAAATTTGGTCCTGGGGGGTTGGCATTGCTGAATTGGGAGGATAGGTTGGAAAAGGCCTCTAGATTAATAAATACATGGAAAGGGCAGCAACTCTCTAAAAAGAAGAGGTTGGTTCTCATTAAGACTTTGCTCCTTCCGATTTTTCTTTATTTATGTTATGTATACCCTCCCCTACAAGCTGTAGTCGTTAAATTGTTTAGTCTTTTTTTCTATCCTTTTGGGGCTCCCGATTAAAACCACTTAAGAGGAAATTGACCTATCATCCAATTACTGAGGGAGGGGTTAATATGGTTAATCCAGTAGCTTTTTATTGTAGTATATTCATTTCTTATAATATTTGCACGACCTTGAAACCAGGTGACAGGATTTGAAAATCTTTTGTACATGCCTGGCTATCCCATTGTTTGGCCCCTTTGGACGCAATGGTCCATTAGGGCATTGTCTCACTCCTTGCCAGTACCTTCATATGGTAGAGATTTTTTTAGGAATATCGTTAAATGGGGCATTTCTCCATCTCAGATAGTTACAATGACTAGAAAACAACTTTATAAATCCATCTTGGCTTCAGAACAACAAGGTTTTCCAGGGTTTCCAGATTGCCCCGGGGAAAGGGTTCCTTTAATAATTCAACAATTGAGTAACCCACGTCTTCCCCCTTTTGTTTGGGATTGTACTTGGCTGAGTAATTATGTACGACTGGGGGTGAAAGCAAACAGCAAACATAAACAGCTTTCTGAGAGATATTGTCTCCGGGATACTTGTCCACAGCTTTTAGAGACCCAGTTGTACTTGATCCTTGACTGACCATATGCGTGGGCCTTCTGGCAGTTCCTTGCTGCCCGTTGGTCTGTCCCTCAACTTTCTACTCTGACATATTCGGATTTGTTGTATGGACCACTCCAGAATGTATTGCCACACCATCATGCTGATACAGTTTATTTGTTACTGGTTGTTATTCGTTATTTTTTATGGCATGCTCGATGTATGTTAATTCTTCAACAGAGGTCTGTTCAGTATGATGAACTGTTTTCTGATATTCAGTTTTCTTTACAGCGTATAACATTTTTGGACCTCCAGTGGTTTTCCCCTGAAAAAGCTCATCGCTTATGGATCTATTGTGATACTTGGTTTTCTTCTGTTTAATTCATATTGTTGGACTTATGTACTTACTGACTGTTATTTTTTCATTGTGTGGAATGTTTTGTTTTGTATTTTCTTTTGTTTGCTCTGTATTGAAGCCCAATTTTTCAATAAAATTCCCCTACTCTTTTGGGCAATGGGCAGTATGGCAAGTAAGGTGTCAGAGATTTTTGCAAACTCAGAATGTAACAATTAATGATTTACTGTTTAAAATACAAGTGGAAGTGGACAGATGTTTTCAAAATGAATGTGTTTAATATGGGGAAGATAAAGGGAGGCAGTTGTGGAAGAATTTTAAATGTGTGGGATAAAAACATCATAGAAGTGCTGTTGAGAAGATAAGCTATTTAGTTGAGGGGCAATAGGGAATTATGGAAGATAAGGATGTCAGATTAAAAACTGGAAGAAAAAGTATTGTGTACACAGAGAAAGGGAAGATTACATATTTGAAGGGAAAGAAGAATAAAATGAATTAAGAAGTATTTGGAAGCAGGGTAAAAACTGTAGTAGAAAACATTATATATGTATTTGAAATTGTATATGTTGGTTTTTGGTCTTGAATAAAAACTTTCCCTACTTTTTTCGATACGTGCAATGGGATCTTTATCATCCACCTGAACTACCACCAATCCAGGCAGATAGGACCTCGGTTTAACGTCTCATTCTAAAGACGGCACGTCAGAAGTGCAGCACCCCCCATGCTGCACTATAGTGTCAGAATTTAGATATTAACCCAAGTGCCAGGTGTGGGAACTGAACCCACAGCCGTCTGATCTCCCTGCCTCAGAGGCGAGTGTGCTACCTATTGAACCACTGACACTGATGGTTGCCCTTCTCTGGACTGCCTCCATTTTGTTAATGTCCTTGTACAGGTGCGGCTTCCAGTACTGCATGCAATACTCCAGATGTGTCCTAACCAGTGTCTAATAAAGAGGGATTATTACCTCCCTCTTACGACTTGTGATACCCGTACTAATGCACCCCAACATCCCTCTAGCCTTACCTACTGCTTTAGTGGTCTGCTTCGATGATTTCAGGTCATCTGTGATGATGATGCCCAAGTCCCTTTCTTCCTTTGTGATTGCCAACAACTCCCCTCCCAACCTATAGGTAGCTTCAGGGTTTCTCTTCCCTGTGTGCATGATCTTGCACTTCTTTGCATTAAACCCCAGTTGACACTCTGACCGTTTTGCCAGTTTATCCAGATCTCTTCTCATTCTGCTCACCCATTTGGATCATCTGCTCTGTTGCAGATCTTGATGTCATCTGCAAACAGACAAATCTTACCCTCCAGTCCATCTGCAATGTCTCTAATGAAGATATTGAAGAGGACTGGCCCCAGGACTGATGGACATGTAGGTGTCAATGATTGTACTATTTTTGTGATTCAATGTGTCATGATGTTTTATCCACATTTGTGTTGTTCTTATTGTAATTGATCTTCTATGTATAACTTGTTTTGTATCTACAATTTGCACTTCCAATGTAATGTACTTTCTAGGGACATGGATATGTTGTTCATCCACACTTATAGGCAGGTTTCTTGCCACTTTAAATCTTGCCAGAATGTCTTCAAGCTGGCTCCTCCCACCCACCCGGGTGGTAAAACTCTCGGCTCCGCTCCATGACGCCAGATCTTCCTTACCGCTTGGAAGCTCAGGTTCCCTCCTTAACGCTCTGCGTATAAGACTGGTTCCTAACTCTTCGGTTTTTCCGAAATTAATCTCTGAGGTTTTCTAGACTTCGGTCAACTTTTCCCTCGTGGCTGCGATGGACTTATCGACTCCTGGTTTCCGGAGATGCCCATGCGGGCAGAAGATGTCTCGGACGGATCCGCACTCCATGTGCGTCTACTGCTTGGGCCTTGAGCACGACCCGCAGGCTTGCGACCTGTGCTCTTCTTTCTCGGCCTACGTCCTGGAAGACCGTGCTGCCCGTCTGCAACTTGGGCGACCCGAAAAGCGTTGCCCTCCGGTAAAGTCGAAAGAGGCCCGGTTGGCGGTTTCTGCAGCAGCGGGCTCGGCGGATCAGCTAGAGCAGATGATCGCCCTCGAAGAGGAGGCGGCGCGGGCCGCATCTTCCTCGGCCGAGGCATTTATCCCGCTCTCTCTGGGATCCTCATATTCTGCTTCCTTTAAGGAGCTTTGTCTGTCTCTCTCCACTAAGGGAGGGACCAACATCTGCTGGACCTTCCTCTCGGTCCAAAAAGAAGGACAAGGGTAAGTCCCTCCGTCGACGCTCTTGGGAGCAGGAGAGGTCCCCCTCCCCGGGTGGTCGACCATCGACTTCGGTCGATCCTTTGGCTTCGGCCACTGGCTTCACGGTGTCCCGTCAGGTCAGTTGACTGAGACTCCCGTCGGCATGAGTCGAGATCTTTCGACCCATTGGACAGGTTGTCGACCGGCGATGCCGAAAATCCTCTCTCCCCGGTTCCCCCGGTGGTGGTTGAGGATCCCGTGGGCTTGCCAGTGCCTCCGGTTCCGGAGCCCTTGGGTGTTCCCCCTCCGAGCCAAGGGGAGGGCGGATTTCCCCCGCTCCTTCCCCACACCCTCCTCGGAAAAGCCGAGGTTCGCGGTCTCGGACTTCTTCGCGGTCCAGCTGATCCCGCCACCATAGGCGGTCTCGGCACCGCGGCAAGCGGCGCCGCCGCTCGTCCTCTTCCTCGGACGAGGGGAGGCTTCGACGCAAGTTGCGTTGGCGATACGAGGACCTCATGTGGCAACAGCTTCTGCTGGCTGGGAACAAGCCGACGACGTCGCCTTCCCCGGCCATTAAGTGGCTGTCACCGGAGCGGCCGAAGCAACCCCTTGCTTTAGCTGAGGCGCCTGTTTCCAGGCCTGTTGCTCAGCCGAAACCTGCTGCTCCACCGATTATGGTGGAACCTCCGTCTCCACAGCCGTTGTTTGGGGCTCTGACCAAGAACTCTTGGTCAGCTCAGGGTTTACCCCATAGGCTGTCTGTCACCCTCACTCCCGATCGCCCTCGGCAGGTGGAGGGTGGCTCAGGCCCGAGGCAGCTCTTTGCGGACTCTTCTGAGTCCGACGACGATTCCTCCCTTTTCTCCAGGCGAGTGGACTTGGAGTCCTCTGGAGGTCAGTCGCTGGACGATAGCCCTTCGTCCTTTCTGGGTTTGCTTAGGCTCATCTCGGAGTCCACTGGGATGCAGCTCGAGACCGTATCCAAGCAGGCCAAGTATCCCCTCACGGAGATATTGGACTGAGGGGATTCCCCTACGGAGGCCTTTCCTGTGGCCGAGGCCATTGTGGGCCCGGCCTTGGAGCTCTGGCAGCGCCCTGCTTCCTGCCCTGCGCCTTCGGCCAGGATGGCCAGGAAGTATGCGGTCCCTACCGGTTCCCTGTCCGGTTTCTCGGAACATCCCTCGGCCGAGGGGTTAGTTACCGACAGCGTTTTCTGGCATGCCGGAAGCGCTGAGGCGTGGACAAACCTCCGACAAGAGTCCAAGAAATTGGACTATGCCGGACCGAAAGTCTCGCTCGTCCCCCTTGGCCTCCGTCAGGCCAGCTGGCCGCGCTTATGGCACATTTCTCCCATGCCCTGTTGGGCTCCCTGGACGAGGTAGTCCCTCATCTCGGCTGACCTGCAGACCACGGTTAGGCAGGTGCGGACCAGGGCAGGGCAGTGGCCAAGCAGCAACTTCAGACTGCTCTGGACATTGGAGACTCATCGCGCAGGTCAGTCGCGGCCGCAGTGGCTGTCGCCTGCGCCGGGCATGGCTGAGGATATCCACCTTCACAGCGGATACCAGCACAATTGGCGCATGTCCCTTCCTGGGTACCGACCTCTTGGCCCTGGGTGGAAGGCCACCTCCAGAGGATCGAAAAGTCCAATGCCACTTGGCCTCGGTCTCATCCGCTCAGAGGACAAGGGCCGCAGACCGCAACCCAAGCCCTTTTCGTCCGCCTGCGCGCCTGCTGCACGCCCAGCCCAGCATCAGGGCCAGCAGGCTCGCGCTTACGTCCCAAACCCAAGCCCGGGCTTCCTCCTCCAGGAAGCAGGGAGTAAGGCCCAGGAGGTCCCTCGGCGGTCCCTCCTCCAAGCCTGCGCAGTGACGGGTTGAGGGGTGTCGCCCCCAACCTCGTCACCTCACCCCAGGATCCCCCTGTGGGGGGACGGCTCCGGTACTTCCTTTCCGCCTGGTCTGCTATTACCACAGACCGGTGGGTGTTGGAAGTGGTAGGAAAGGGCCTGCCTCTGGAGTTCGAGCAGGCCTCGCCCTTCAGAGCCGTCGCCCTCAGCGGGGCCTCAGGGTCCGCAGCCTCGCTGTCGGCTCACCGAGCCGACATCGCTCTGCTTCTCGAGAAAGAGGTGATCAGAGAGGTGGCGGACCCTCCCTCAGACCCGGGGTTTGTGTCCATGTACTTCCTGGTCCCAAAACGGACGGGGGGCTGGTGCCCCATTCTCGACCTACATGACCTAAACAAGTTCCTAAGGTCTTGAACCTTCAGGATGGTCACTGTGGCTCAGATAATACCATCATTGGAACGCGGCGTGTGGTTCTGCTCTCTGGACCTGCAGGACGCATTTTTTCATGTCCCTATCCGTCCATCTCACCAAAGATTCCTTCGCTTTTGAGCGGAAGGATCCCTTTACGAGTTCCGAGCCATGCCCTTCGGCCTGTCTCCTGCACCCAGGGTCTTCACCAAATGCATGGCAGTGGTGACAGCATTCCTCCGGCGCCGAGGGGTCCGGGTGTACCCTTACCTGGAAGATTGGCTGATAGCAGCCCCCTCCAGACAGGAGGTGGAGCGGTCCAGAGATCTGGCCCTCCAGGTTTGCTCTCAGGTCGGCCTCCTCATCAAGGAGGCCAAGTCGGAACTCAAACCGAAGCAGGTGATTCTCTTCATCGGGGCAAAGCTCTACTCTCTTCGAGCCAGAGCACGGCTCCCGGCGGACAGGGCCGAGGTTCTTTCCTCCTTTGCCCGATCATTTCTGGTTGGGCAATTGCGCCGTGCCCGGGACTTCCTGCGCCTCCTGGGCCTCATGGCGGCCTGCACCAGTGTGGTCCATTGGGCCCGCTGGAACATGCGCCCCCTTCAATGGGGGCTGGCCAGCCAGTGGTCTCAACGCTGCGATCCATTGGACCAGCTAGTGACGGTGACCCAAGGGATGTGGAACGCTCTCCAGTGGTGGATCGTTCCAGCTCATCTGCAGGAGGGCATCCCATTTGTCCGCCCCGAGCCGATGGTCTCTCTGTCGACCGGCCTCTTTGATGGGTTGGGTGCCCATCTGGGGAGCACAGGCGCCTTGGCCTCTGGTCCCCTTGAGAGTCGATGCCATATCAACCTGCTGGAGCTCCGAGCGGTCCACCTAGCTCTCACCGCCTTCGCTCCATTTCTACGGGGTCAAGTGGTTCGGGTCCAGACGGACAATACCACGACCATGTACTGCCTAAACCGCCAGGGCGGGACGCGCTCCATGCCCTTGTGCAAGGAAGCTCTCTGCATTTGGTCACTCGTGCGCAGCCTGGAGGTGGATCTCCTAGTCATTCATGTGGCAGGAGCCTCCAACACCCTGGCCTATGCCCTAAGCCAGATAGGGGCTGTGTCCCACGAGTGGTCTCTCCTGCCGGAGGTAGTACAAGATCTGTTCTCCCATTGGGGCACACCTCAGGTGGATCTGTTTGCCTCCAGGGAGAACGCGAAGCTGAGGCTGTTCCATGCCCACCCCCCTCAGCAGGGCTCATTGCAGGCGGATGCCTTCTCGAGGCCGTGGACCCCGGGCCTCTTCTACGCCTTTCCCCCATTTCCCTTGATCCACAAGGTGCTTCTCAAGGTGAGGAGGGACAAGGCGCAGGTGATTCTGGTAGCCCCAGACTGGCCCCGCCAATTCTGGTATCCAGATCTCCTCAGCCTCAGCTCCAGGCTCCCGAGGCAGCTTCCAGCTCGCCCAGACCTGCTTTCAGTCAATCAGGGGAAGGTGTTCCATCCAGACCTTCAATCCCTGCACCTGACGGCCTGGTTCCTGAGCGGCTAGAGTTCCAGGCCTTGGGTCTTTCCGACGAGGTCCTCTATGTAGTTGAGGCGTCCCGTAAGGAGTCGACCAGGAAATGCTATGCCTTCAAATGAAAAAGGTTTTCCATTTGGTGTCAGGGCAAGGGCCTGGACCCTTCCTCCTGTTCCTTGGCAAGCATCTTGGACTATTTATGGTCCCTTTCCCAGCAAGGGCTCAGGTCGACGACCCTAAGGGTGCATCTGGCAGCCAGCTCTGCTTACCGGGCGCGGGCCGGGAAGCAGTCGGTGGCGCAGGAGAAGGTGGTCTGGCGCTTTTTCAAAGGACTTGATCACATTTCCCCTCCGGTGTGAGAACCTCCACCTCCGTGGGATCTACTGCTGGTACTGGCAAAGCTCATGGGCAAGCCATTCGAACCAATGCATAGGTGTGATCTCTCTCACCTGTCATGGAAGACCGCCTTCTTGGTGGCTATTACGTCAGCCAGAAGGATGGGAGAGCTCCAGGCGCTTTCCATCGAGTCTCCTTATCTGGTCTTCCACAGGGACAAGGTTGTCCTGCGCCCACCGAAATTCCTTCCGAAGATGGTGTCGGAGTTTCACCTTAACCAGGTGTTGACTCTGCCGGTGTTCTACCCCAATCACACCTCGGAGGCCGAATATAGGCTCCATACTCTGGACCCTAGAAGGGTGCTCGCATACTATAAGGAGCGCACGGCTGAAATTCGGGGAGAGGTTCGCCAGCTGTGTGTCACCTACGCTGAAGCCGCACCTGGCAGACCTGCAGCCAAGCGGACGATAAGCAGGTGGGTCACCTCCTGCATAGATCTCTGCTATAGGTTGGCGAGCATGGAGCCTCCCAGAGGGATAAGTGCTCATTCTACCCGCCATACCGCTGCATCGGTGGCTGCTTCCAGGGATGTCCCTATCCAGGAAATCTGCAGGGCTGCTACCTGGAAGTCAGCACACACCTTCATCACCCACTACCACATCAACCTTGAGTCACGCCGGGATGCTGGTTTTGGGGCCTCGGTTCTCCAGTCTCTTTTCCCTAAGTAGGGGGTGTGCACCTTGCCTCCCTCCTCCCGGAGAACTGCTAGAGTCTGCCAATAAGTGTGGATGAACAACATATCCATGTTCCTAGAAATAGAGTTACTCACCTGTAACAGGAGTTATAGGAATGGTATATGTTGTTCATCTGTTCCCATTTCCTCCCGGCCCGACGCACAACCTGAGCTTCAGAGGGCCAGATCTGGCGTCATGGGGCGGAGCCAAGAGTTTTACCATCCAGGTGGGTGGGAGGAGCCAGCTTGAAGACCTTCCGGCCAGATTTAAAGCGGCAAGGAACCTGCCTATAAGTGTGGATGAACAACATATACCATTCCTAGAACTCCTGTTACAGGTAAGTAACCTGTATTTCCAGGTCACCACTGAAAAAGGGAGTGTTTTGTCTCAGTGGGCCTACCCAGTCAACAAAATTTAATAAATAAATAAAAGTTTTTACTTCTGCAACCCACCACCACTGCCACATGCTCGACCTAGTGTTTCACCTGGGTCTTGAGGTTGGTTGCCTTAAGATTGATCAGGTCAGCTGATCTGATCACTGTATGGTGAAATTCAGTTTTGTGGCCCCCTGAAAATCCCTCCCCTGTTGAGATGGTCAGCTAATTGCCCTTCAAGGGGGTCTGTCCCCAGAGGGACTGATGGCAGTGGCTGACCTACCTAAAGTGGACACTGCATGTGCGATTGGCATCGGTGAGGTTGTGGCCACTTACAGTAAGGTGGTATCCAAAGTGCTAGACAGCATCACAGTGGTCCGTATATGACCCAGATCTTCTCACTCGAGATCCCCCTGGTTTGATGGGATCTCAAGGTGATGAAGATCAGGGGTCAGAAGTTGGAGCATTGCTGTCGGAAGACTCAGTCAGAGGACAAACTGTCCTTGTGTGCTCATTACGATGAGTACCAGGGGTCAGTTAACCGTAAGAAGGCAGAATTCCTGTCCAGGGAAATGGCTGCAGGGAAGAACAGACCAGCTCAGCTATTTTGGACTGTAGACAGGCTACTCCATCCAGTCTGTCTGCAGCCAAAAAAAAAAGCTTTTTCATTCCCTTTATGTGATGAGTTTGCTTTGTTTTTCTCTGACAGGGTGGCTGCTGTCCATTCAGGGATCCCATCAATGATGCACATTTTGCCTTTCAGTGGTTGGACTTGGGGGAGCAGAGGCACTCTCTGTCTGGGAGGGATTTAAACCTGTGAAGGTAGCTGAGGTCACTGGGGTGATCTCAGCGCTAAAGCACACATACTGTGAACTGGACCCAGCCCTGACCCCTTACTGTATGAGATGAATTGAGGCTGTCGACCCGGTGTTTGCTGGGATTGTCCAGTGTTCAATGTCAGAGGGTGTCTTTCCAGTGGCCCTGAAAAAGGCCCTGGTGAGACTTCTTTTGAAGAAGCCATCTCTCAGTTCTGATGTTCTGGCGAATTACTGTCCTATCTCCAATTTGCCATTTTTGAGCAAGGTTGTTGAAAGCTTGTGGCACAACAGCTCGAGGACCACCTTGTGTCCTTTGACATCTACGAGCCATTCCAGTCAGATTTCAGGGCCAGACATAGCACTGAAACGGCATTAGTCAGGGTGCATAATGACCTCCTCAGGGCCTGAGATAGAGGAGACAGGTCAATTCTTATTCTCCTCGATCTGTCATCAGCTTTTAATACTGTGGATCACATTGTGCTTCTCGATTGTCTCCATGAGTACTGTGGAGTTGCCAATACCATCATCAGCTGGTTTGAGTCCTATCTCCGTGACTGGGTGCAGCGGGCAGTGATGGGGAATTTCTCCTCCTCCCCAATACCCCTGTCATGTGGAGTACCTCTGGGTTTGATCTTGTCACAGATATTATTCACAGTGTACATGCTGCCCTCGTGAGCTCATTCAGCAATTTAGTGTGGATTTTCACTGCTGTGCAGATGATACCCAACTGTATTTGTCCTTTGGCCCTGAAACACCCAACGCCATGGACATGATTAACATTTGTCAGGTCGAAATTAACGATTGGATGTCCTCCAGCTGGTTGCGACTGAACCCAGACAAGACAGAGGTGTTGGTTGGTGATCGAGTTAGGCTGTGGGTGTGGTGGGAGTGCTCCTGGAATGAACACAGGATTGGTTCTGGGGTCTACTCCGCTGGTGGCCTCCCCGAGGGTGCAATATCTTGGTGCGATCCTGGACAACAGATCAACACTTGAGGCTCAGGTGTCTTTTGT
Source organism: Neoceratodus forsteri (assembly GCA_016271365.2). NCBI lineage: Eukaryota > Metazoa > Chordata > Ceratodontiformes > Ceratodontidae > Neoceratodus > Neoceratodus forsteri. The sequence continues at coordinate 349,418,084 of CM057452.1, read as the reverse complement.
TGTCAGTAGTGGTTTTTACCACTTGAGAAATATTGCCAGGATTAAGCCCCTCATTCCACCTGCTGACCTGCTGAAACTGGTACATGCCTTTGTTCCCTCAAGGCTCGACTACTGTAGCTCTCTCTACTTTGGGGTTACTGGAGGGAGCCTCCGCCGGTTGGAGCTAGTGCAGAACGCAGCGGCCCAGTTGCTAACGGGCCTGTCCAGGTCTAGTCATGTAACCCCAGTCCTGTAAGCTCTGCACTGGCTGCCTGTTAGGAGGATGGTCCTATTCAAGGTGGGCTTACTCACCTATAAGGCCCTATATAGACTAGGTTCTGGCTCTCTGGCTGAGCTCTTGACACTGACCACCTCAGTTCGCTCCCTCCGCTTTTCGACCAAGGGACTCCTGGATGTTTCCAGGGTTCAGCTCAAGACATTGTATGACCGAGTGTTTAATGTCGCTGGGCTGACCCTGTGGAACATTCTACCAGCTGTTGTCCGGGAGGCCCCATTGGTTGAAGAGTTTAAGCAGGTGCTTAAGGCTCACTTTTTCTACCTCGCCTTTCCTGATGATGATATATGATCTTCCCAGACTATTATTTATTTGCTAAAGCATTTTATTCTTGATTCCTGTTTTAATATTGTTAGGATAAGTCTGTTTTATTTTATTTTTTAATGTTATTTGTTGCAATTTTATCGTCCTACTGTAAGGCGCACAGAGTCTTTGGGATTGGGCACCAAAAAAATAAAATTTGCCTTGCCTATAAGGGGACTACATTTGCTGTTCTCCAGTCTTTGGGCACCTCACCTGTTTCCAGTGATCAGTTAAACAGGTCACCAAAGGTTCAACCACCACTTCTCTGAGCTCCCTCAGCACCCTAGGGTGCTCCTCATGTTTATTTTCTTCTTATTTTTTCAGTAAAGAAAATCAAAAATAAACTTTGCAATACTTCTTACACAGAAAGAAAGAAATAAAAAGATTGAAATCCTAAATCAAGACGGTGGCAAACTAGCTCTGTTTCCACTTCTACTGGTGCAGCAATAGACTCACCCAGTTATTCACTTGAACTTGTCAGCAGCTACTGACCTTATCTGACTCTTGTGCAGCACAGGTAGGCTTTTTATATCTGTCCCCAGTGGTCAGGTGACACCAGCATCATGAAAATAAATAACTTTGTTACTTAGCTCTCTTTTTAGATTATATAAACGCTAAGAGCTTGCTAAATGTAGTGCCTTTACAGCCATGTAGGCAGAAAAAAGATAAACTACCCAGAAAGGAAAAATAAAACAGAAGGGGAAGTGGAAAACGTTCTACTCCCTTTGAGTGACAGCTAGCTGAGAATAAATATCCACCAGGAGCCGCTGCTGTCCTATAGGGCACCTGGACTGGCATTCGCTCCCAGTAACACTTCTGGCAAGGACAGACTTGTTTTTCTTAGTACTTCCTAAGAACCTATATGCCCAGTTGTAATGTAAAAAGTTCACTATAATAATAACAATACTGGGTCACTCATTACTCATTCAGCTCACAGGACCCCTCTGTGGTATTGGATATTTTAGTCTGAAAAGTTCCTCTAAATATTATGCCTTATGACTGTAATATATGAATAGAAAGGTAACCCAGAGTTTTATGGGGCACTTCTGGCAATAACAGAGCAGCTACAAGCTGCCTATTGGGGCTGTTAAAAACATAGAGCAGCAAGAGCGGCTTTTTATCTTTGCCGTTGGCTGTGGCCCTCTGCCAAAAGGCTGGATTTGAACTGTAACTGGCAACCCTCTGCTGCGGCAGAGAGAGCCTACACAAGAACACCTCCCGTGTTCTTTTTTTTTTTTACTTTATATTTATTGACATTTAGACAAACATACAGTTAGATTCCTGATGTAGTACATACTTAAAAATCATAAAATGTCAATGAGGATGCCACTCCTCTTAATATATACAATGAAACATTGTCCTACATCTAAAGATACATCATGGGGGGGTGCCCACTTAAATGTATTTACCATTACATTATAAAATGCAGTGATTGCTGCCTGTATGAGCCCAAGAGCAGCATGGAAAAAAAAAAAACTAAACATTAAAAGACTAAATTGCCCAAACTCTGTTTCCTATCATAGGAAACTAAAATCAACCCATGCTTTACCAGAAATTAATTGACCTAAAAAGGTTATTATTCCAAAACACAAAACTGCAGCTCAAACTTTCACTCCTTAGATTTTCAAATAATAAGATTAATGAGATAATCCAACTGAGAAAACAGAGCTTAACCATTCAAGAGTCTCAACGTGTCGGCCCTTTGTAACAACGCTGAAAATTAAAGATATAGAAACATAGAAACATAGAATTTGACGGCAGATAAGGACCACTTGGCCCACCCAGTCTGCCCATTTCCCTACCTGATGGATAAGCTGCAGATCCTAGTTAACCAGCAGCCTACTTCTTCCTACCCCCACCCCCTAGAATTGCCTTATGACTGTCCCATGCATGCTTGAATTCCACCAAAGTTTGTGACTCCACAACCTCCTCTGGAAGGCCGTTCCATACATCCACCACCCTCTCTGTGAAAAAATACTTCCTTAAATTACCTCTGAGCCGCCCCCCTTCTATCTTCAAATTGTGCCCCCTTGTTCTTGCACACATTCTTTTTTTGAAAGATGCTAGCCTCTTGGACTTTGTTGATTCCCTTGAGGTACTTGAAAGTTTCTATCATGTCCCCCCTCTCCCTCCTTTCCTCGAGGCTATACATATTAAGCTCCTTAAGTCTCTCTTCATATGTCTTCCGGTGCAGACCCTGCACCATTTTAGTTGCCCTCCTCTGGACAGCTTCCATCCTGTCTATGTCTTTGCTGAGATTGGGTCTCCAGAACTGCACGAGTACTCCAGATGGGGTCTCACTAGCTGTCTGTACAGAGGGATAATAACTTCCTGTTTTCTACTGGTGATGCCTCTCCCTATGCATCCCAGTATCCCCCCAGCCCTCCTTGCTGCCCTCTCACATTGCTTGCCCACCTTTAGGTCATCTGATATGACTACCCCCAGGTCCCTTTCCATTTTTGTTGTTGTTAGTATCTCACCCCCCACTGTGTACTCTTCCCCTGGGTTTTTGTTTCCCAGGTGCATTACCTTGCACTTCTTAGCTGCCATACTTACTGGGCTCCCATATTTACTGGGCATTTTCCATCCTCCCTACAGCCCCAAGTTATGTACTTTTTTTTTTTGCTCCTCTATCCCTCTTGGCCAGCACCTCCTTCAGGCCCTCAAGGTCCTTTTCTCGTCTGTCCGCCATCTCCACCACCTACCCTTACCCCAAATCGCAACCCCCTGGAGGTAGCCCAGCATTACCCTTCACCAGGTGGGTCCCCCTCCTCCGAGAGGGAAGGCACCGGTTGGGGTCGTCCAGCGCACTGCAGCATCGGCTCTAGGTGCTGCTGAGGTGGGAGATGGTGAAGCCGTGATGGCAGCGAGGGGGCTGGAGAGCCGTCATCTGGCTAGCCAGGGAGCCGTTTTTCCTTGGTTTTCTCCCCTTGGAGAGTGACGTACCTGACGTCAAGGCGAACACCGACGTCCGTCGCTCCCCCAGAAATTGGAGCCCTGACACCCTGCTGTGCTCCCGGCCTCTGCCAGGGGCCAGCAGGTGCCCGGCTCGCATCCCCACCCTCCCCCTGGAGAAGGCGAGCTGTCTACAAATGCTCCAACCTTCTCCCCTTGCCAGCTCTCCGATGACCCAAGTCCTTTCCTGAACCTGGGTTCCCGGTGTCGCAAGTGGAAATGCAACCACTGCACCGACTAGCCAGCCCCTATACCCTTCTTTAATCAAGTTTCCCTTTTATTGGGATCATTTCCACACAATTATAAACAGTTCAAGACAGGGAGGAATTCAGTCCAGAAATCTTAAATTTCAAGGGCAAACCTGGAATCTCGGTTAAAAACCCTTCAAGTGTCCAGCTCTTCATCTCCTTCTGAATCCAACCGGTGGGAATCTGCTCTCCTGCGAGAGGCTGGTGCATGTCGTTGGATCCATTTTAAAGCATCTTCTGGGTCAGTGAAAAGATATACTCGACCCTGGTACAGAATTCTGAGCCTGGCCAGAAATACCATTCCATGGGATATGTCCGCCTCCTTCAGAAGTGCCCTGACTCCGTCAAAGTGTTTTCTCCTCTGGCACATAGCAAAACTTAAATCTGGAAATAATCAGACCAGTTGACCCTCATGGAACAGTGATCGTCTTTGTCCCACAAGAGCGAGCACAAAGTCTCTGGTTCCTACACCGTTGAGGACTGCAACAATAGCCCTAGGGGCCTCAGGGTTGTCTTGCCTACCCCGATATGCCACCCTGTAGGCTTTTTATAGGACAATGCCGCGATCTTGCATTGGCTGGCCCAGTTGCTGCTCCAGCCATTCCGTTAAGAAGAGTTGCAGATGATCGCCCTCACTCCTCTCGGGCATTCCAATAACCCGTAAGTTGGATGCTCTGGCTTGATTTTCTAATGTCTCTAGAGGAGTTCGTAGGTGAGTGTTCTCCTTCACCAGCTTACTCGTGACTCCCATCACTGCTGTCGCTTGCTTTGTAGGCTCCGTAGTTGCCGTGTGCAAGTGAGACATAATCTGTCTCCAAGGTAGAGACTCTAGTTGTAAGAGTGTCGAATTTATTAGATAGGTGAGACATAGATAAAATAAGTCTGTTCAGTTTATGACCAATGCTCTGCAATGTCTCCATTCCTGATTCTTCAGCCGGTGGATCTACTGGTCCTTGCGCCAACCTCGTGGCTGGGGGATCTAAAACATTTTTACTTTTTGCTCCCTCCAGGCGGGACTTGTCTCTTTTAGGATTGCCCATCCTGTTCCTAGGTTATCCCGACGTTGCTGTAGATGCTGTAGACCTTTTGTTTCAGTCAAGCGATCCAACTAATAGTTTAATCGTTAAATTTGTACTAAAGTCTAAACGGAGCTCCAGTCTCAAACCACCATCTTGCTCGGCTCCACAACCCCCGCCCCCGGTCTTTTTTGTTTGTTTGTTTGTTTAGGACAGCCTGGCTTTACTTTTCATTTATTTAATGCCAGACTACTGGAGTTTACACGGCTCGGTACACAGGAGAGAGAGAACTATTTGGCAACAAGTGCTCTGTTTCGTACCCTCTCTTCACTGTTCCCAAATGTGTTTTTATTATTCTATTGCTCTTCTCCTTCACTGGGTGGCAAGGGCCACCGAGGACAGCATAAAAAGACGCAGAAGGAAGGGGCGAGCCACAAGCGGCACTTCTGAGAGCCGCATTTTACAGTAAGCAGCTTAGCCCCATGTGGCGGCATTTTTCTGTCTTCCTTGCTGCAAAAGCCGCTAACACAGAACGGGGGAGACTATGTACAAGGGAGGCCACACATGGAGCATAGCTACAGCCGCTGCCACTTTACTTGCTGAGTAGCTTTTGCTTGAGGCAGCTTCCCACCTTCTCTACACACTTAGAGCCCAGCTTTGGACAAGGAGCAGCCAGGGGATTGGAAACAGAAGGAAAAAGAGGGTTTGCTGCCCATGGCCCTCTTTTCTTCATGGCTCAGACATTTAAGTAATTCTGTGTATTTTTGTATTAAATTCCCCATAGGAAGCAGTGACAAAACAAAGAAGGAAAAATAATATTTAGAAGGGATACCAAACATTACAGGGGGACATATAACATTTACTTTTGCCGGCATTACAGCGCTTTGAGACGTTTTTCTGTTTTTTTTTTTATATTATAGTCATAGCATTTTTGGCAAACAGCCTCACGCATTATACCAAATGCTGTCTAACCAGTCTCATACTGCTAAACACCTGGAGTCTCAGAGGTCATTTAAGTTAATCTCCATATAATTTGGACCTAAGAGGATATAAGGAATACATAGTGGGAGAAAGCAAAAGAGAGAGAGAGGGAGGAGGTTTCGCCCGAAAGTTGGCCAACCTTCCAGACTAGAAAGGAATAGGGATAGTCCAAAGAAAAAGGAAAGCATGGTTGCAACCAAGATTTGTTAAGTAAGAAATGGTCCAGTTCCATGGCAGGGACTGTCCCTGTCACAGGTTGTAATTTGGGGAGAGGGGGTCCACCACTGTGAGCAGCAGTAGAAGGGATAATGCCCACAGCTTGTTGTGTGGATGTATGGTTGGGAGGGAGGTGTTGCTCTGGTTAGAACCACCCTAAATGGTACTGAGAACAAAGATATAGTTATTTTGTAGTAGGAAATAACATTGGTTTATATCAGCTTGACAACTTAGCATCACTAGCGCTACTTTCAAAAAAGGATAAAGCAGTGCTGGATATGCCGATTATAGCTGTTACATATTAGCTACACATAACAAGTTATTGTCTATTTGTATAATGGCAGTGCCAGTAGAACTACTTGCAAAAAGAATAAAACAGTGCTGGTTGTACTGGTTTTAGCAGATACACATTAGTTTCATAGAAGCTATTGTCTTTGTATAATGGTAGTACCAGTGGATCTCCTTGCAAATAGGATAAAACAGTGCTGGTTGTACATGTTTTAGCAAATATATACATGCTATCCAGAGTGTGCAGCAAAGAGCACTTGCATCAGTTTTACTGTCATGAGTGTTAAAGCAGCAGTGCGGTGTGAAAAAAACTGCGCTTTTTCGACAGTTTATTCCCTGTGCTCTGCTGAGCATTTCCCCGGTAATCTTTCTCGCCGGCATTGTACTATCACCCCATAATGTGCTCAGTTTTCCTTTGTTTTTGTTTACATTTCTGCCGCCGACCATATTGAACTGGAACCCACTCTTGCTGCCAACTGCACATGTGTATGACTGGAAGTACTACACAGCGACATCGGGAATATTCAGCACAGGGTCCCTCTGCAGTAACCAAAAGATGTGAAAAAACGTGAAGGGGGAGCACAGATGAAAATTAGGCAGCCGCCATAGTTATTGTGGCACCACAACAATTGAAATAAATTTAAAATATCTAAACAAATTAAAGATTGCTAGAAAACTATATTTGCAGATATGGAAAGCTCATCTATGGCTTCATGCTTACAGCCCCCTAAAAAATTTTGATAATCATTTCCTGATTATCTTGCACTGCTACTTTAAGAGGAAAGCAGCCATTTTACAGGTGCTGATTACAGGTTTCGTTATTTTGGGCAGTGTGGGTGGCCAGCTTCCACACCTGACACCCACAGTGTGACACCCTTTGTTCTGCAGCCCTTAGTGCTCCAGACTGCAAGCACTCCAAACCGCTAGTCATGTGCCTTTTTTATAGACCTTAGGGAAGCATGGTACCAGGGAACCCGATTGGCTCAGTGTCTCCTGTTAAGACCTCTGATTGGCTAGCGGTGGTGAAGGGAGTCCCGGGGGTCTGTGAGCGGCAGGGAATGTAACCACAGGTCATTGAAGGGCAGGGAAGCCGTCCCCAGACCGTCCGGTGCCAGTGCACTCTGTGAGCAAGTGATGTAGGATGTCCTGAAAAGTTGTGGCTTTTAAGCCGAGAGTCAGCAAAACCAGAGCCCCGTTTCAAATTTTGACGCCAAGGAGCCCAAGTGGCTCAGTGTTTGGTGTTCCAACTCATGATTGGCTGATGGTGATGAAGGGAGTTCCAGGGATCCATAAGTGGTGGGGAATGCAGCCGCAGGTCATTGGAGGGGAGGGGGAGCCGTTACCAGGCCCACCCTCATGACCCTTTGAGTTGTCCAGTGCTGATGCCCTCTGTGGGCAAGTGATGTAGGACATTCTGAAAAGTTGCGGCTTCTAAGCTGAATGTCAGCAAAACCAAAGTCTCATTTCAAACTTTGGTGCCAGGGACCCTAATTGGCTCACTGTCTGGCGTTCGAACTCCTGATTGGCTGGCAGCGGTGAAGGGAGTCCCAGAGGTCCAAGAGCCATGGGGAGTGCAGCCGCAGGTCGTTGGAAGGGAGGGGAGCTGTTACCAGACCCACCCTCGCAACCCCTGTGAGTTGTCTGGCACCAATGCGCTCTGCGGGCAAGTGATATAGAATGCCCCGATTAAGTTGTGGCTTTTAAGCCGAGAGTCAGCAAAACCAGAATCCTGTTTCAAACTTTGGTGTCATGGAGCCCAGCTGGCTTAGTGTCTGGCGTTACAACCCCTGATTGGTTGGCGGCAGTGAATGGAGTCCCCAGAGTCCCTGAGCAGTGGGGAATGCAGCTGCAGGTCATTGGAGGGAGGGGAACCATTACTTGACCAACCCTCGCAACCCCTATATGTTGCCTGTCGGTAGTGCTCTCTGTAGGCAAATGATGATTCAAGAAGTGCGCAGTTATGACCCTGGGTTGGTCACTGGGCCTGGTTTGCTCGGTATGCCTCTTTGATGTACGCTACCCAGGATGCATGCTGTAGATCAGTGGGGGGAACGAATCTAAAAGCAGCTTTAGAATAAATCTTATGGATTCAGCTACCGCTGCTCCATTGGGTATGCCAAACAGCACAACACTGTTTATTCTGGAGTAATTCTCTGTATGCCCCATTTTCTCCTCCATCTTTTAAATGTTGCACCCATCAGCGCTGAGGGTTGAAGCACCGGACACCACACTTCGCGCCACACTGGCGACCTGGGTTCAGGAACGGGCTTGGATCTCTCGGGGGTTGGCAGGGGGAGGAAGGATTGAGCATCCATAAACAGCTGTCCTTCCTCGGGGAGGGAGGATAGTGCAGTGCACTGTAGACTTGACACCCAGCGGTGGCTGAGTGTCAGTACAGGCGCATCGCCCAGTAGAAGGGAGGGCACTGTCCAGGGCATATGGCTGCTTTTGCAGAGGTGGGGGGCAGCTGCCTTGCCCAGTGCACAGCTCAGGTGCCCAGGGGAGAAAAGCAGGAAAAAGGCCAGGAGCTGACATGGTCCATGATGACCCGACATGTTCGGGCTGGAGAACAGGTCCCTCCAAGAGAGGGCCGGAGCTACCTGTTGGCTCTGCAGAGCAATGCTTAAAAAAAAAAAAACATTTTGCACCCATCTGCCACACAGTTTCTCTGGAGCCTATCAGCTGTCTCTTCTGTGCTCACTGTCTGAGCCTCCGCATCTCCTACTCAGTGTTATGTTTATCTCCTCCGACAACCTTTTATTCTAATAATTTTTTTAACTTTTTTTTGTCCCCTCCTCACTCATGGTTTGGGCCGTCAATGTTTTGGCATTGGAATAGTTACCCCTTAGTTTCCTTTTGTCCCTCCTTCCCCCAAGGATGTCAACTTGAAGGACTCATGTCCAGGCTGGCGATGAGCTAACGCATGTCTCAGCCAAGCGCCTAATGGCATCCTCCACCTCCCTACACTTCTGTCCTGGCACTGCTACCCATGCATCCACAGGTGGCACTGTCGAAGCAATATGACGACCCTCCCTCCCCCAGATGAGGAGAGCGTCCCCATGGATTCTTAATTCCCCCCTCTTGGCTTGAGCTCAGCAACCCAGGCTCTTTCCTGAACCTAAGTCACCGGCGTCACAAACAGTAGCAGTACCGCTGAGCTGATGGGCTGTCATCCGACAGCTTTATAAAGTCCGATAGTGCCACCATCACTGTTTGCCACAATGCTTTCATTTCCATCAGGAGCTAGGTCAACTGGTCCTTCAGCGCAGTAGTGATGGCACCATGTTTAGCAGCTTCAGAGGTCCCTGGTTAGTGATTCTTTGTTGGATTAGTAGGAGGTGACAGGGCTAAGATGGGAAATTCTTCCTCGTTCATCTCTTGAGTCATTCCGATGCACGTTTCGAGAAGGACTGTTGAGTTCAGTGAGGAATTTAATGGTTAAATTTAAGTCAGGTTGTGGGGCCAGTCTGCCACAGTCCCAAGCAGCATCTTCTGCTCTGAGCTCATACCGGAGGTCTCGCCCAAATTTGTTTTTGAAATGTTCAGTATTCACGTCTCTAAAATTGCCACTATATCCTCTCCTTCTATGCCTTCATCCGTTAAAAGGATTAGAACATTCCTCACCCTTGGCTGGTCTTCCATATGTTTCATAGAGGACCAAACGTTTAAGTTTTCTTTGACCAATTCTGTAGCTGTGGCCATCACTTTGTCGGCATTGGAAAGGGCATCCCTTCCTGGATCTTCAGTGCCTCAAGGGAGTGTTCATATGTTGCATGTCTTTTGTTAACCTGGTTTACTTTTTTATCTGATTGCTGCACAGACATAACATGGTGCATTAAGCGAGGTTTGCAGGGACACGTCAGCTCCCAGCTGTACCAGTGGAGCATTTTCTCCTGCTTTGCCATCAGTCTGCTGGCCTTTCCATTTGAAGAGTTTTTGTTGAGACAATGATTTGGTCTTGGCTTTGTCATTTTCAGGCAAGTGAATCCCATAGTTAAGCATTAGCTTTTTTTTTAATCCAGTTATTGAGTGAAAATCTGAAGTAAAATGTATTATTTTATCAAATTATTGCAAGGTACAGTGGAAGCTCCACTAAAGCGTGTCTGTCTTGTTAGTCTGCTGGCTCTGCCCTCCATCATACTTGTCATTTTCAACTCCCCTTCCTGGAATGATAAATGAGGCACTGCACTGCTTCCTGTGCCAGCTAGTTGAAGATACTTTTGTGCGAGGTGGTCAGACCTTGCATCCGCCAACCACAAATTGAGAAGCTTCCTCCATATTCTTCAGACAGATCAAGCCTTGGAACCCTACAAAACCCAAAGATGTTGGAGGTGCTGCTTTGAACTAGCAGCTAGAATCTGGTGTGTGTGTGTGGGGGGGGGGGACTGCTGCTCTGAACTAGCAGTTGTAGATTCTTGGAGGGCCTGCTCTGAAGTAGCAGTTAGAGTCTTGTATACAGTAGTAATGATACGAAAGCATGTATTACGGAAATATTTGAATACTAAGAGGCAGAATGACTGTAAAACAAGAATGCTTGCACTGTAAAATTGGCTGTGCAGTTGCTCAATAAAAATAAAGTAACAGAAAAAAGGTCTTGTTGGGGGCCCTGCTGTTAGGTAGAAGTTAATCTCCCCAGGGCCCTTCTCTGAAGTAGTGGTTAGAGTCTGTGTGGGGCTCCTGCACTAAGCAGTTGGAATCTTTCTGGGACCCCTTCTCTGAGGTAGCAGTTGAAGTTTGTCAAAGGACAGTTCTATGAAGTAGCAGTTGAAGACTGTCAAGGGCCGATGCTATGAAGAAGCAGCTGGAGACTGGCGAGTGAAAATGTGGTGAAGTAGAAGATGGAGTTTTTTGGGGGTCCCCATGCCCTAAAAGCAGCAGTTGGGAGTTTGTCAGCAGCATTATTCTGAGGTAGCAGTTGGAGCCTGTCAGTTGGCTCCTTCTCAGAGGTAATAATTGGAGTCTGTTGGGGGAGGGGGGCCTACTTTGAAGTGGCAGTTAGTGGCTATCTGGGTCCCCTGCTCTGATGTAGCAGTTGTAGTCTGCCCTAAGCCTCACCCATGAGGTAGCAGTTGAAGGCTACTGGGAGGGGGCTGCTTAGAGGCAGCAGTTTGAGTCTATGGGGTGGGGTGGCCTCTGTGCTGAAGTAACAGTTGGATTTTGTTGGCCCTGTGTCTGAGGTACCTTTTTCAGTGTATCGGGGGCCCTGTTCTGAGGTAGAAATTGGAATCTGTCGGACTTTGAGGTGGCAGTTGGTGTCTGTGAGGGGGACCCATGCTCTGAGGTAGTAGCTGGAGTCTGTTTGGGTGGGGGAGCTGCTGCTCTGAGGTACTGTAACACTTGGAGTCTGATGGGAGGGCCCTGTTGTAAAGAAGCAGCTGGAGTGAGGGTAGGGGGCCCTGTTCTGTAGTAGAAGTTTCAGTCTGTTGGTGTGGGTTGTGGCTCGCTGCTAAGGTAGAATTTGGAATCATTCTGTCACTATTCATTCATTTGTTTCTGCTGACGCAACAAGAAAATATAAACTTGGCAGACAAGCAGTAGTGTTGTAAGGAACACATTATTAACAGTCTACTACCACTCTTGAAATGTTGTTTGTAGTCCCTGTGGAATAATTACTAAAAATTACATAGTTAGCAGTGTGTACTTTGCAGTTATCCTGCTGGTGTTCTGTCGAAGTAGAGGAGATTGCTGTAGAGCAACAGTTCTTAAACTTTGTCATAGTGAGCCTCCCCTAAGCCATGGAAAAGATCTTGAGCCTCCACCAAAATACTGAAATATTTTTGGGCCTCCCCATAGAAAAATAGCCTACTTTTCACAGGTACATCAGGAATAAATTGAAACCTCTTTGCATAGCTGGCTCTCATGTAAAGCTTATTGTAACCCCCCTCCCAACAGGACAACTTACTTGCTCCAATATTTTGACTCTCGAACCATTGTTACCCCTTACTGCCATACCTTCATGGATCAGATTGCTTTCCGTTTGCCCTTTAACTGGAATAACCTTCCTGATGACCTCTGCCTCTCCCCCTGCTCTTAAGCAACTTATCAGGGATCATTTTGTTCCCTCCTGCTCTTATTCCTAGTACCTGTATGGTTAACTCTTGTATTTGGACAGTTCTGCTGCCAGTCTAATTGATCAGTTGTTCCTTACATTGTTAGTTTATTGTTAATTTGTTTGCACTTTTATTCATTTTGTATTACTTGAGTGTTTTGCAGTTACATTCTGAACTGTGTTCTCTCACTACCCTTCCCTGGGTACACCTGATATAAGCCATGTCTCAGTGTACAGTACCTTCCCTGGTCACAGACTTGTGAATAAATACATAAATTCACCTACTATTATCCTCTTTCAGTTTGCCTTATCCCGTCACACAAAATCTATAAAGTTCAAAAGTGATATATAATACTTTTTCAAGACTTGCTTGAGCCTCCCCTGGAACAGGTTGGGGCCTCTCCAGGGAGGCTGGCCTCACCATTTGAGAACCCCTGCTGTAGAAGCTTGAAATGCCTCAGTTTTGCTGATCGTCTGCATCATCAGTAAAACAGTGGAACCAGTAATCAAGAATATTATACTTACAGTTTTGGCAGACACCGACAAGTGGGATAAGAAACAGCATGGATTAACCAAAACCAGATCCTATATTACTTGTCTCTCATGTTTTTAAGTTCGCAGTGCATGCACACGCAGCAAACTTCTTGCAATAAGAGTGGCATTTGAAGGGTGTGACACTGTCTGACCAATGCAGAATGGTCTGCAAGGGGCAAGACGGTGACACACCAGTCATCAGCCAAGCTGATTGTGACGCCGTTTTGCCTTGATGGGTGGAAACTTTGTGTAGTTGAAAAGAAAAAGCCGAAACAATCATACGATGGCTTTTTCCTTTCATCTGCAGGACAATGCACAGCAAACAGCTGTTCGGAGTCGTGATCAGCCTGGTTGACGTCACCCACTTTTCAAGTGAGGATCACTGGATGCCTCCGCTTCCTTGATTCCCCAAGCTCATCCTTTTCTTCCAATTAGATGAAACCCGATTAATGTAACGAGATTAAAGAATGCACCATACAGTCCTAGGATTAGATTGTGAGTATGGCTTTTCTTCTCTCTTCTTCAACCACCTTTTATGTTAAAATTAAATTTGCAGCTTCAGCCAAACAGAAAAAAAAATGTCAAGCACTCCCAAAACATAGTATCCCCCTACCTGTTTGCACACAAGCATTTCTTGCAGGATATGCACTCACTGGAAGTTGCCATGGAGGAGCAGCTGGGGACGGCTTTATCATTGTGCGAACCGTGTCACTGCGCTGGGCCCCCAACTGCACCAGGCCCCTGACCAGCAACTGCCTTAACATTTTTCATCATAAGCAGTCTAGCCTAGGTTGCTGATAAGGCTCCCTCCCCCTCTCTGACACAGAACCTGCATTCCCCTTTCCCAAAAAAATATGCCCACCAGGGGCATTGTTAACTTGGGGCCAGTGCCCCAGGTGTCTTGCAAATAGCCCTGGGATAAACTGCTGCCAGCTGAGCTTTTTTTTGTTCATCCCCCCCCCCCCAGCAATCTTTGTGTGGTCCAGAGCTGCGAGCTGAGCTAGCTGTCCTGCAAGGGATACTTCCTGGCAGCTCCGCCCCCTTCCATCTTAGTGCTCGTGGTTGTTTCACCCAGGGCCCCACCCTTTGCATCTCATTATTATGCCATGCAAACCCACCCCAGCAGCTGATCAACTTGCCTTAGTTTTCCAAGCTTTCTGTCTCTCTCGACCATCAGTGTCAGTCCTTCCCAGACCAGTCCGTCACTTTGGAGCACCTCCTCTGACTCGCGGCTCCTCTTGGCTCAGCTGAGAAGTCTGAACTGTCCTCCTCTGTAGTCCTTATTATCAGCTTGCTGAGGGAGTGCGGCAGCACTTCAGTGTCAGCAGAGAGGGCATGGCAGGCTCAACAGTGCACTGTGCAGCAGCAGTGTTGCCCGGGCGACAGCTGGCAGCAATCAGCCCCCGCCCCCTGACATCACAGAGTTCACTTGGGGAGATGGCGGGCACGAGGCTTGCAGACAAGTGAGACTGGCAGGCAGCCCCTGCTCCCCCAGGCACGTGCACACACCCCACGGCATCACTAGGACTCTGCCTCCCCAGCTACACCAGCACCATGTGTGTACTACTTGCTCTCTCTGGCTCATAATGTGACTGCAGGACTGTAGTGTACATGCACGTACAGTCAAGTCACAATCCGAGAGAGTGGGCTGTGAGAGACAGAAGGAGTAACTTCTGCCATTCTCTGTCACTGCTGAGTGAGTCGGAGAGAGACTTACCACTTGTTCAGACACAGACAGTACTGTGAAAGAAAAGAACTTAAAGAAGTGTCTGACAGAAACACGTGCAGAGGGTCCAAATGACCAGACTGTCCTACTGTTACTAGAAAAAGACCTTTTAAGGGCTAGTGTGTGGTTTCGTGGGCAGGGCATTTTGGCCAAAAGTATATAGGCGGCCAGCCAGGCCACACAGACACAGACCAGAGAGTTCCAAACCAGCAGTAGGAAAAGCTCTTTTAAGGTCTAGTAGTAGTAGTGGGAGTTTCGGTGTTAGTGGGCATTTAAGGGCTAGTGGTGGGTACAGTGGGCATTTTGGCCAAAATAAATTGAAAAGGTATGGGCAGCCTGCCAGGCCACAGAGTCGCAGACAGTCCAGAGTCCCAGACCATCCTATACTTTAGTAGAAGAAGCCCTATTAATAAGGGCTAGTCTCATTACTGTGGTACTAGTGGGCATTTGGGGTAGTGGTGGCCACTCTACCAGTGCCTATCTGGCACTGAGGGAGGGCTTCATTTTGCTCAGTGTGGATAATTCATCTGGTTCTTTCTTGTTTTCTTTAAAATAAAGCCCTTTCAAGGGCTGTAGTGTGCAAACAGTTATTTAAAAACAAAAACATATACTGGCAGCCAGTGCCTGCCTGTCGTCACTGACCTGAGGGAGGGCCTGGTTTTGCTCAGTGTGGATAATTCATCTGGTTCTATTTTGTTTACTTAAAAAAAGAGTCCTTTTAAGGACTAGTGGACATAACACCTGATCAAAAATACAAATATACAGAAGGCCAGACAACCACTCTACCAGTGCCTGCCTGTCACTGGACTGAGACTATTTGCAATGTTGATAGCCCAGATTTTCACCTTTACAGTAAGTAAAACCTCAACAGCTTCTGGGGGGCATTGCTCCCTGACCCCCCCACCATGAGTTTCACTCCTGGACCCAGATTTGGGGCCTGTGCGGCCACCAGTATCCCAGCATGAGAACATGAATCTCAGGGCCAGTGCCCAGAAATGCTGCTGGTAAAGCACATGTAAATAAGCCACCAGCCAAGGCTGCTGGGAACTGTACTCCTGCCCCACCCGGTACAATAGCAATACCAACCGCGAACTTTCAGCATTGACAAATGCTTGTTTAGTAGTAGTTTAAGTAGAAATAGTGGCAGTAGTAGTAGTGCATGTAGCAATAGTAGAAGTAGTACCATTAGTACTTCAGCATGTGGGACTGTGTCTGTTGAGGTGTGAGTGAGCCGGTCAGGATCTGAGGACTGTTTTCTGGAAGGGAGGACTGCAATTTCACTTTTTCCCCTGTTGCTCTTATCTCTGGTGCCCCTATTGTCTAGCGGTCCTCCACTGCAATTCAGAGCCAAAGGACCAGAGCACAAGGGAAACACACTGGCGGCGTCAGCGTGGGGTAGCAGTTGGCAGAAGATGCTGCACCTCTAGTGTGACTCTCATATCTGACAAATTTGCATTGTGTTGTATGTGACTCTATTGCAAGTAGGTATACATTAATCTTTCCTGCACAATATGTATTTATCTATTAGCTTAGGCCTTTGTTGCTACTTGAGGGTAGTTGTTTAGTTTTATTTATCCAAAATATGTACAGTTATTTTGTACTTTTATACGGTTACCAGATCTGTTTCTATATAGCTATAAGATTGCTATTCTTAACTATCTTTGTTTAAGAGGGTAGCTACTGTGTTTTATTTTCTGATCATTTACTTGTAACATGTAAGTGTGGGTTTTATAGTGCGCATTCTAGTTCTTTTGCTTTTATAGCCTTCCCATTTGATTTTTATTTATTTAGCCTCCCTTCTGGTATGGCCATTGCCCCTTAATCATTTTATTTAATGTTTACTTTGATCTGCCTTCCTATTTGGGTCAGGCCTACATCCCCTTGCAGCCTTTTCTCAGGAAGGCTACTTCACTGTTGCCTCCCCATCTGTGTCTGGCTAACATTACCCTTACCTCCCTAACCTGATTGAGGCCTACATTACACTAGCAATTGTAGTTAAGGCCTCCATTCCTGTTCACACGCAGAAATTTGGCAGCAGAAAAGGACCACACTGGCCCATCTAGTCTGTCCTGTTAATCTCCCTGTCTGGGTCAGGCCTACACCCCTGTAAATTTAGTCTTTGTTCAGGCCTCTCCCCATATAGTCTCATTATCTGGGTAAGGCCCATTCTTTTGCCGCTTCCTGTCTGGATTAGACCCACCACCAAAGCCATATCTACTGTGCCTTCCTTTTACTTTCTACTTGGGAATCTGAATTTTCTGCACTTTAGTTACACTGTGCTATTTACTTCTTTTGCTTTCCTCCTCCTCCTTTTCTTCTCCTCACTTCCACCTTCTACTGCTCCATCCTTCCTCCTTCAAACTCCCCACCTCCTCTTCTCCTACACTGTCCTCCTCCTCCTCTCTTCAGTCCTTTTTCCATTCCCCCGGCATCATGGGTGTTATCTCTTATCTGCTCTTTTGCTTCATCTTGAAGCTTTCTGTCCCTTGTTTCCCCTTTATCCTTCCACCTTCCCTTCCCCCTGTCCTCCTCCTCCTTCTTCAGTCAGCATATCTGTTCCAACTCATTATACCCTAGGCGGCCATTTTGTATCAGGAGAATCAATGGATGGTTCAGACTTCATACAGAGCTATTAGGTACAATGAGTTAAGCTCCTTGTTTCCTTGCTACTTTTAGTAGCAAGAGGCACTTTTAACTAAATCCTGGCCCGTTTCCTGCTTCACCCTTCAACTTTCTAAAGGACTGAGGATTACCCATTTAAACATCCTTAGACTCCTCCCAAAAATTAACCAACAACAGTACATCATGCTCAACCAGGCATTTGGCAACCAGGGTTAAATGCTAAAAAGTGTAAAGTTGTGCTTCTAGGGGCAAGGAACCCAGAGATCAAATACTAGTTGGGTGATGTGCAGGTCAGCAAGTCTGAGGAAGAAAAGGACCTGGGGGTTATCATTAAGAGTGATCTGGCACACTGCAGGAGGGCAGCAGCAAGAGCAAATCAGATGCTGGGCTGCATAGCCAGGGGGATTACGAGCAGGAAGGCAGAGGTCATTATACCACTATACAAGTCACTGGTAAGAATGAATCTAGAGTACAGTGTGCAGTATTGGTTCCTTTATCTAAAGAAGAATGTCAGCTTGCTAGAAACAGGCCAGAGAACAGCGACCAAGATGATCTAGGGCCTGCAGGGCAATACCTACGACGAGAGGCTTAAGGGGCTCAAAACGCACTGCTCCCTTAAGGACAGAAGGGTGAGGGGGGATATAATCGAGACCTTCAGATACCTTAAAGGTAATAATAGGGTGAATATGGAAGGCCTCTTCAGTCTTAGTGGGAGCAAGTTCACTAGGGGGCATAGCCTAAAGCTGACAGGGGAAGGATTCAGTAGAAAGAAATGAGGAGGCACTTTTGCTAAGTGGACCTAGTTGCCAGAGGAGGTGGTCTCCCTGAAAATGGTGGATAGCTTCAAAAGCAGATGGGACAGAACGGAGGGAAAGTTGCTGTGGGTAGAGGGGAGTCGGGGGTTGGGAGGGATGGTTTCCAGTGTAGATACAGGGGAACCTGCACAATCGATCAGACAGGATAGTCTGTAAGGTCTTTATCTGCTGGCATGTTAATATATTCATATGGATATACTTCTCATTTCTGAATCTTGGCTCTCCACTAATGTCCAGGATTCTGTTGTGGCTATCTCTGGTCACGCCTTAGCCAGGCAGAATCGCACAAAGAGAGGCAGTGGTGTTCCGGTTTACATCTCCCCCAGCATCCAGTTTGTGCCCGTGCTTGCTATCTCTTCTGTCCTCCTCCTATGAGTTGCTGCTCCTCAGAACTCTCCCTTCCCTTCTGTGTTCCCATCTTTATTGCTGGGATTTACTGTTGCCCTGGTGTATCTCATGCTTTGGTTACTGAGCTCCTTTCCTCTGTCTTTTCCCATTCCTCAAAAAGTGAGTTGCTCATCCCTGGAGACTTTAATCCCCCATATGCAATTAAATTCTCCCATAATGTAAAATCTCTTCAGTTGTATCACTTAATTTCTAACCCCACATGTCTAAATTTCAAATCTTTAAACCATTCGCTCTTGAACTGGGTTCTGTCATCCAGTTCCCACCGCATAGCTTATAGGTATCCTTGCTGATGCCCTCAGTGACTATCATATGGTTTACTTTGTGTGCAAGAGTCATCATCCTGAATACCTCCTCTAAATTCATCTAACTCAGGTCTTTTAGGTCATTTCCTCTGTCCGAGCCAACCTATGGGCATCTGATTGGTTTGACTGATCTCTGCAGCGACTAATATTGAATATGCCCTTCAGTCCTTCCAGACTAAATTTATGGCCATATGTGGTCACCATGCTCCTCTGAGGAAAACCAGAGTATGTGCTTCTACCTTCCCTGGCTATGAGCTGAGTTGTCAGCTTGCCACCATACCAGAGACCTTGCCAGGCAATCTCACAAGATCACAGGATCACTGGCTCCCTGGTTGCTTTGTGCAACTGTTTGCACCTTCACAGTGCCTGTACCAAAGTTACCAGGCTTGCAAAGCCCAGCTAGTTTGCATCCACATTCCAGAACAACATTGATCATTCCACCAAGTTCTGGAAGGTTATCCATTCCCTTTTCTCCCCTCTGACCTTGTCTCCCCCAACCCCATTCTCACATTTAGTGGCTCCTTCATCTCTGATCTTCTTCTGTTGCCTCTTCCTTTAACTCCTACTTCACCACTTGTGCTCTCTCTTGTCTCTTCCTTGCATTCCCCTCCCCCCCCTTGGCCTTCCCCTTTCACTAGTTTTTGTCCTCTCCTACCTCTCCCGCTGCCTCTCTTAAACAGCTGCTGACACCTTAAAAAAACATTTTTAAAAACATAATTAGGTACAATTCAGCTTCCATTCTATATACATTCTGAAAATTCCTTCTTCACAGTATTTATTATTAAGAATATATGATCTTTGTCCCTCAGGGTTCATCTGCCTCTATAGCTGACTCCCTACTTCAAGTCATACTCCTCTGTTGTGACATCACTGTCTGTTGCCATGGGAATAACTGTGATGTCACAAGCAGTGCATTTTGACCTCTGGTAGGGAGACAGCAACAGGAATAGATGAACTCTTCAGGAGCAATGATCCTGTTTTCATGCAGATGAACTCAGTAATAAATAATGGGCAGGTGGAGTACAAAACTAATGTGAAATACAAGTTGGACTATTGTGTCTAAATATTATGTTTTGCTAAAGTTCTCCTGAAGGCATCAGCTGCTCTTTAAGGCCCTGCTTACCCTTAACCCTCACAAGAAAGGTAGCCCTGATGGTCTCGATAGTAAGCTCCTGCTTGTTTCAGCCCCAGGGCCAGATTAAGGTTATTGGGGGGCCCTATGCCCCCCAAAAATCCCCCCCACACACACACAGGGCCATGCCCCTCAGCCTAGTGCCATCTTTTATTTTCACAAGTGAATTTAGATTTTTTTTTCAGTGACTACACACACTTTGTGAATGTAATAAAGAATTCTGTCAGCTTCAGAAACTTCGCAAGTATTTCTAGTTCTCGTTTACCTGCTGATCCCTAGCATGCATGTGTTTGTGTTGGTTCTGTTGAGATTCTTGCATACTGCTGCTGACTCTACGTTTCTACTCTTGTAATTATTTACAGTACAAAAAATAAGAACTCATAAGGGACAGTACAAAAATTTCACTAGCCACCTGCAGCAACCGGACCACCAAACAAGATAAATACTGTACGTAGATCTAATAAACCACAAGCAGCAAAATAGGAATTGCTTTCACCAAAAACAACCATACAGTTTACAGTTTCAAACATAGAAGTTGTTGGCAGAAAAGGGCCCTTAGTCCATCCAGTGTGCCCTAAAAATGTCCTACCTACTGTGTTTCTGCAGATCCTACTTGATCTGCAGCCCCCCCACTCCCGTTCCTGAGGTTCCCCAGTGTCTGTCCCATGCATGAAACATAGAACATAGAAATTGTTGGCAGATAAGGACTGCCAGGCCCATTCAGTCTGCCTGTTAGCCCTACAATTGTTTGCGGCCTCTGGCCCTACCTGGTCAACAGCTTTTCACTACTCCTTCCCACCTCTAAGGTTCCCCTATGCCTGTCTCAGGCATGTTTATATCCTTCCACTGTGCTTGCTCCCATCACCTCCTGTGGCAGACTGTTCCATGTGTCCACAACTTTCTCCGTGAAGAAAAACTTTCTCACATTGCCCCTTAACTTGCCACCTTCCAATTTCATATCATGCCTCCTCGTTCTTGTACTCCTCCTGTATTAGAAGATGTCGCCCCCCTGCACCTTGTTTATGCCTTTAAGGTACTTGAATGTTTCGTTATGTCACCCTGGTCTCTCCTCTCCTCCAGCAAGTACATGCCTGAATCTTGCTACCATTTTGGTACCCACCGCCTCTTGTGGTAGTCTGTTCCAGGCGTCCACTACCCTTTCCGTGAAGAAGTACTTCCTCACATCCCCGCTGAGCCTCCCCCTTCCAGCTTCATATTGTGCCCCCCTTGTCCTTGGGCATTTCTTCCTCTGTAAAACACCACCTTCATGTACCTTATTGATACCCTTGAGGTATTTGAATGTTTCTATCAGGTCTTCCCTTTAATTTTTTTTATTTAATTCGCCCATGTAACCCTTTCTTTCTGCTAGATGCCGATGCCATGGTTGCTACTGTATGAGAGACTGTATGGAGCTGTAGCCATGAGACAAGTATACAAATTAAAGAAAGTATAAAATTAACAAACTATATCACAGTAATAAACCATAGTCAGCACCTTAGAATGGCAGACACCAAAAACTAAGTTCCAAGGCTGTATTTTTCTGAATTCTTGTAGCAATTCCCCTGGTTTTAGCCACATACCGGTGCTTTGGTGGATAGGTAAGAGACTCTAGGGAGCTGAAGCCAGGGATCAGTAAAAGAATTTTGAATTACTGTCTCAGTTTCAATATTCAAATGGGAAACCTCTTTTAGTTAACCAGTATCACACCAGTTACCAAAAACACCTGTTAAAGGACATGTAAACAGGGTTTTTTTATAGGTGGAAGCCTTTTAGTGATTTGTATAATGAGTTTGGTGTGTTTCAAGCATTTATTGATGTTCATATACCCTTTTTACTTCATATGTTCATAATTAATTTACTTTTGCTTCTTTCAGCAGGATCTTTATTAACCCCTGATCGTCACCGAGACAGGATGTGCTGATGAAACGCAAATACTTCAGTGTGACATCAGTGGAGTGAGTGACATTCATTGCCATCATTCACTGAGCATTGGTATCTGCTGGATAGGCGCCAGTTTTAAAAGGTCACACAGAGATGGCTCCCTAATGTGACAAAGGATATTTGCAAATGCAAATAATAAAATAAATTGTGAACAAGTGATGTGTTTGTTTTCTTGTATGAGTATTGGTTGCATAAGAAGGGCTCTGAATCAGGAGTGTGTCAGAGCGAGATACTTTCACTGTTATCACTTCAGTGGAGTGCCTGAGGCACAGTGTCAGTCTCCAAACAGAAGTGAATGCAAATCATAACACTGTGATTGCATAATATTTATATCCGTTGCTGCACAAACACATACCACGTGCCGATAGCCACTGAGTGATTGTCAGTAGCATCACTTTCCTCGGAAATATCTGATGAGGATGCAGGTATTGCTTTATCACTTTTGTTTTCAGCAGTCTGCACTCTAACTGGCTCGAATATGCATAGTTGAGCTAAATGAAAAAAAATCCTCATCTATAACGAAATCAACATGAAAAGACATTACTATTTACAATCAGTGTGGATTGCTTCTCACAACTGCTGCTGTCTTTACGAGCGATCTCTGTGCGTGCACAGTGAAAGTGCATCTAGCAAGTGTCTGATTCGCTCATGCAGAAACTCAGTTTGAAAATTTATTTTTTTTCTTTCAATTCAGGGAGTTGAGATGTGCAGGACGAAGGCTAGAGCGTCACTGACGGAAATCGACCCTTGAAGCTGACCACCTTAGATTGATAGATCATTATCAAAGTTTTGAAACAGCAATCGTATGTAAGAAGGCAGAGTTCCTGTCTGGTGAGGTTGCTGCTGCTCAGAATTGACTGGCTCAGCTGTTTCGAACCATGGACAGGTTGTGCAACTCAACCTGTCTACAGGTTCGAGGAGCATTTTCACAAGTTAAGTGTGATGAGTTTGCTTGATTCTTTGTGGATAAGGTGACCAACATCAGAGCCGAAAT
This sequence comes from Neoceratodus forsteri, assembly GCA_016271365.2. Lineage (NCBI taxonomy): Eukaryota > Metazoa > Chordata > Ceratodontiformes > Ceratodontidae > Neoceratodus > Neoceratodus forsteri. The sequence continues at coordinate 349,395,280 of CM057452.1, read as the reverse complement.
CCGTCCAGCGTCCTCTATGGGGGTTGGTGGTGGTCGGTGTACGGTCGCTTCCCCCAGTCTTCTTGGATATCTTTCGACTGGCTGGAGATAGCGGACATCGTGCAGATTGTGCAGAATTTGTGGCCAACATGCTGTAGTTTGGATCTGGGCCCTACACGCCTATTACTGGGGTGTATGGAGTCTATTGGCCCAGTCCTTGCAAAGATTGTTTGGTGCTCTTTAGATTGAGGTGAGTTTCCCAGCTCCCTGAAGGAGTCAGTGGTGACACCGCTTCTTAAGAAAGCTGCTTTGGACCCAAACAGTTGCACCAACTACAGACCCATCTCTAACCTTCCCTTTATTGGGAAGGTGATTGAGAAAATGGTTGTGCTACAACTGGAGAACCATCTTACCATCCACGATGTCTATGATCCTCTCCAGTCAGGCTTCTGGAAGAGACATAGTACTGAGACCACTCTGGTTCGGTGCTCAGTGATGATCTGATGGCAAGGGATCAGAAGCAATGTTCCATCTTGGTGCTTCTGGATCTCTTCTCAGCATTTGACATTGTGGATCATGAGGTTCTGCTTGAGCACCTGAGGGTTATCTGTGGCCTGGCTGGTCCAGTTCTCAGATGGTTTCAATCTTTCCTAGCTGGCAGGTCTCAGAGGGTGGTATCCAGGGTTTTTTCCTCTGATCCATTCTCTCTCTCTGCCATGCGGGGTCCCTCAGGGCTCAGTGCTGTCCCCTATGTTGTTCGCAGTATATATGCTGCGCCTCTGAGACATTGTAAGAAGATATGGGCTGAGGTTTCACTGCTATGCTGATGATACACAGATCCATCTGTCTTTTGCACTCAACCAGGATAGTGCGATCTCAATGTTTAACAGCTGTCTTGTGGAGATCCATGACTGGATGAAGTCCAGCTGATTGAAATTGAATTCCAGGAAGACTGAGGCCAGTGGTGGGATTACCCTCTGAGCTTTGGCTTGAGGGTGTACAACTGCCTACCTCTGAACGGGTGCTTAATTTGGGAGTGGTTCTTGACGATGGGCTGACACTGCATGCGCAGGTGTCGGCAGTTGTCAAATCTTACGTATACCATCTTAGGAACATCACCAGAATTAAGCACCTTGTTCCATCCGGTGATTTGCCTGTGTTGATCCCTGCCTTTGTGACCTCTCGCCCTGACTACTGTAACTTCCTTTACCTGGGGCTTCCGGGGGTTAATATCCACCACTTGCAGCTGGTGCAGAACGCTGCAGCATGATTGTTGACTGGGACTTTACGCTCCAGTTATATTACCCCCGTGCTGCACGATCTGCACTGGCTGCCTATACAGTGGCAGATCACCTTCAAGGTTGGTCTTCTGACCCATAAAGCCCTGCACGGAGTGGGGCCGAGTTACCTGCAAGAGCTCCAGACTCCCTATAGCCCTGGCCGTCCTCCCCGCTCAACTGGCAAGGGGTTGTTTGAGGTTCCCAGGGTGCGGTTGAAAACATCTGGGGCCCGTGCTTTTATGTTCACAGCCCCATCCCTGTGGAACTCTCTACCTCGTCAGATTAGAGAGTGCAGGACCGTGCAGAGCTTTAAAACTAGCCTTAAAGCACATCTGTTTAAGCATGCATTTAGCACTTGACATTCTTATGGAGTGTGGGATATTTTAGTGGTTTTATGATGTTTTTGTATGTACAGCACTTTGACTTTAGAATTGCACAAACTATAGAAGAAATAATTAGATTGTTCACACTGTTCAACCTCTGTACTTTTTTTATAAAGCTACACATTTAAATATTGTGAAAGCTACATTTTTTCATTTGTATCACCATGCTTATTTTTCTTGCACTGTGTTGCAAGTGCTCCATGGACGTGCTGAAAAGTGAGAACATCTGATTTGCTCAGATACAAAATCTATAATTAAAAAGTCTATCCGTGTGTGTTTTTTTTTGTTTGTTTTAAAGCAATCTGTATTATGTTTATGCAGCAGTGGATATGAATATTATGCAGCCACACATTTTATGATTTGCATGCATTTCTGGTTGACAGTGAAAGTATCTCACTCGGGCACATTCCTAGTTCGGAGCCCTTTTTATTGGATTTTGTGTCACTGCAACTAGTATTCATCTAACACAGGAATATGAGAATTAAAACAACCAATTTTGATATTTATATTAGTATACCTTTATTTTTTGACACCGCACTTCGTAGTAAGCAGCTCCCTTTGTATCCTGAACGAGGAACTGTCAGTGTCTAAATAGCTAATGATTTAGCTTCTGTAAAAAAACGTGCCCAGAAGTAACAAGAAAACAAAGACGTCACTTGTTCACAATTTATTTTATTATTTCCATTTGCTATTTTCCTCTGCCACTTTGGGGAAACAGGGCTGTAGCAATTTCAAAACTGGTGCCTATCTAGCAAAAATTAGCCCACAGTGAATGACAGCAATGGATGCCGCTTGCTGCATTGACGTTACACTGAAGAACTTGCACTTCATCAGCACCTCCTGTCTTGGTAGCTCATTAGCGACTGTGGGTTAATGAAGTTCCTGCAAAAAGAAAGAAAAACTAAGAATGCATGAAGTATGAAAGGGATGTGACTATCAAAACTGCTTTAAACAAACCAAACGCATTACCCAAATCATGAAAGATTTCCACCCTAAAAGACCATGGGTGGGGTATTCATGTGTTCATTCACAAGTTGGGCCTGTGTAGCACAGTATGGTCTGTACGCCCATTGGCCAACGCAGTGGACCAGTAGGCGTACAGACCCTACTGTACACTGTCAGTCGGTGGGCGGCATGCGGTCAGGGTGCTGCCGCCCGCCGCTGACTTGGGGGGGGCTGCTGGGTGGCGGGGGCCTCAGTGGGGAGGGGGGCACCACTGGACCACCAGGGTTACTCTATACGAATGCCCGCGAACGGCATGGGGAGGGTGGGAGTTCCACTGGACCACCAGGGAAATACTTCACTAAAGCCCATGATCGGGCATTGGAAAGCGGTCCACTGGACCACCAGAGATTTATTTAACATATGCCAGCGATTGGGCGATGGGGAGAGGTCCACTGGACCACCAAGGAGTTACGTAACGTATGCCCGCAATCGGGCGTTGTACTGCGGTCCACTGGACCACCAGCGAGTTAAATAACTTATGTCCATGATCATGCATTAGGATACGGTCCACTGGTCCACCCGTGAGGTATTATATGTATGCCCGCGATCGGGCGACCGGAGACCACTGAAGGGCAGCAGGGCGTCTGTCCCAGACGGCTGCAGCCTGGCAGGGTGCCAGGCGCAAGTTGCCGGGGATTGGCACACCGCATGCAAATGGGGCCATTTGCACCTTGCATGCATAATGGCCTCATTTGCATGCCCACAGCTGAATATCGCAGTTGCTGCGCCTAGCGCAACTGCACTTATGCTGGCGCAGGCCCCTGCTCCCCTTCTGCCGCTTGCACTGGCACAGTGCCACTGCGCCATGCGCAGTGCGTGCACCCTCAGTGCCATATTCAATGGTGCTGAGCCATGGCGCAGCACTGTTGAATATCGCCTGGTCCATGCCCTGGCTAAGCCCAGTTGCACTGTGCCCAGACTTGCACCCCTGCCTGGCGCAGTCTGAATATCCCACCCCATGTTTACTTGTCCTTTAACTCTGCATAATCTGTGGTCTGTTAACTCTGCTGCAGGGATTAAATGAGTTTGTGGTATCGTATGCTGGGTGAGAGCTAAAAGATAGCCACAGCAGCCAAATGCACGTCACAGGCATTATGGGCTGCACCACTGCCATTACACCAACTGACTGGCTCCGTCCCACTGAGTTTCTGACATTTCCCCCCTCTCAACTCCTGTCCTGTTCCCAGTCTGTACCTCTCATTCCATGATCTTGCTCTTAGCACCACGTCCCACAGTCATGCTGGAATCCTGGGGTAAGGATCTGGTGCAGACAGACCAACAACCAACACTGTTTAAAAACACGGCAATGAGTTAAGCAATTTTCCAAGTCTTTCCCTCCGAATCCAGCTCACTTTGTGGTAGTCCCCCCATTGCTTATCCCAGTCTTGAATCGTTCCTTCTATGGGCTGGTGGTTATTTGTTTTCATCACAGGACAAGGGGCACTGGTGGCTTCTAAATTCAGACAAACCTTGTGTGGTTTAAATTTTATTATTAATAGTCCAGCAAGTGAATTTTAAAGCAACAGGGGCCTGTATTCTCTAAACAAAAACCTAAGTATAAAGCCATGCAGTATGGTAAAATAAACATAAAATATCATAGTACGACTACGCACTTCAATTTTTTTCTACAACAAAAGCAGCAGCCCGCACCTACCTAATATCCACCAGATTGTTTCAGTCTCTTTAAATCCATGTTTTGTCCTGTATCAGGATTAGAAAACTATTTCTTTCCAGGGGTGAGCGTGAGCTGCGTATATTCCCCACATTAATAACAAAAGAATACCTTGTAACTTATTGAAGGATAGAGAATCCTTAGAGGAAGTTGGAACAAGAGGATAACTGATTGATACCTTGCACAGGGTCAGACTGATGTGCCTTTAAGGTGAGGGGCTCCAGTAGCTGCTGGAACAGAGGGTGCCTAATACCAGCTCTGGGCAGACAATAGCAGGCAGAATGAACTTAATAAAGCAGCTGCAGCAGTGGGAATGTCTCCCTCAGACATGCTGCTGTAGCTAATATGGGGCTCATTTTTAAGAGTGCTTAAAGTTTTATTGTATTGAACCTGGCACCACAGCAGTTACTAGCCAATCCAGTCCCCTTTCCGGGTGGGGCAGATGGCCAGGTATGTAACTGAGAGGTGTTAATTGGGTACTTAGGTGTTAATAGGTGCAGGAACACCTGTGCTTTGTTACAGAGATTAGACTGAAGTGTCTGAAACGGGAATGATTATAGATGAAACTGTCCGAGTCTGTGTTCTGTAGCCGGGACGATCCACTAAGAGCTGGGGACCCCCTGGCAGGCAGGGGCCCTAGGCCTATGCACTTCAAAAGAAGAACCGGCACTCAAACTAAAGGCCCTTTTACACACACAGTGGTCTGTATCGGAATGACCAGTACAGACTCACTGTAACGTTACCCGTTTCTGTGTGTACAGTCAATCCATGCCGCAACATAGTGAGCGCTCGCTTAAAACGGATTCCCTGTTTTTCTGGTTCGCGGACTTCAGAAGGAAGTAACCTGGCATGTAATCATGCCATGTCTGTCATTTCATCACACTACTCTATTTTTACCACAGATATCCCATTTGTTGTTTCTGTGCCGGTACGCAGTGAGAGGGAGATGGGAATGAAACATGAACTGCGTGTAAACAGGAATGAGAAACGCTACACTTGCAGCGGAATGACTGCGTGCCAGAAAAAAATTTAAAAGTAAGTGCTGTGTAAAAGCAGCTAAAGAAGACAGCTGCAACCCAAAACAGTTAGGAAACCAGACCACACAACTACCACAGGAGCAGGCTGTGCTAGAAAAAAATGTACAAGGCAGTTGTCATGGTGAAGAACTCCTGGTTTATTAGTGCCAGAGAAGGGTTGGATAACAAATACCCCAGCACTTCAGATCAGCGGATCCTTCCTCTGGGGGCCCTCCTTTCTCTGGCACTAATAAACCAGCAACTATTTACTTTGGCAGCTGCCTTGTACATTTTTTTCTAGTGCAACCTGCTCCTGTGGGAGTCATGTAGTCTCGTTTCAATGTTGGTCTATGCCTCAATTCGTCCCTCCTCAGCTCTTGAAGTCACTCTTCTTATTACCCAGCTCCTTAATATGTAGGGTATACATGATGGGCAGGAGTGGGATATGGAAAATATTTTCACTCCTGCAGAGTGAGCTTTGTATTCTCATGAGTGCCGAAGGCACGAGTGAAAATACACGGCTCATGAGGCAGGAGTGAGAATATTTTCCATATGCCATGATCTACCCATCATGTGTGTGATTTATACCACAGGGGTGAGAGCTGCAGGAGCATTTTTTCTGAGTCTGTGTTTCCTGCTCATTCTGTGTGTGCTGTCAGTGTGTGTGTGTGTGCGTGTGTGTTCTGAATGGACTGGGAGTCAGAAACACAGGTGAGTGTGTTTTGCAAAGCTAATTGAGTGAGTCAGAGGCTCAGTGAAAAAGACAAACTGCTGCAGGTAGCACTGAGAAACAGAACCTGCTTTGTAAAAGACTTTCATTTAGAATTCAGGTTGTTTTGAAGCTGAGATCAGCACAGTAATGGGCTAGCAATGTTAGAAACACAGTGGGATATAGGTGAGAGTCTTTTACAAAACCTATTGAGTAAGTTGCAGCTTCAGTGAGAAAGAGAAACTTTTTTTGAAGCAGTTTCCTTTAGAATGCAAGCTGCAGTGCATTTATCCTCACCCTGGTGACATCAGCAGAGTATGGAAAAATGTCGATATCCTCACTCTGCTGATGTCATCAGGATTTATCCTCACTGCAGTAGAAATAACACAGGTTATCCTACTGAGAAAGCTCTCACCACCGTGGTGTGTGTATATGTATGTGTGTGTGTGTGTGTATATATATATATATATATATATATACATACACATATATATGGGATATGACATGGTCTGACTGAAGATTTCATATTTATCTTCACAAGAGGCCAGTGATATGATATCTCACGAGTGAGATATCTTGATGTCACTGGCCTGGAGTGAAGATAAATATGATACCTTCAGTCAGGCCATGTCATGTTCAGTTTATACAACATGTGTTTTGGTCCCCACCCAACACAACCCCGGCATACCCACCTCAATACAATCCCCGATAAATAGGTGATGGCCATCTCAGCACAACTCTCCATATATCCCACAACACAACAGATGACAAAAAAATGTGGTTGATCCTGCCACTCGATTTTTAAAAACATCTTCTTGATCGACCCATGGCCACCCCTAACACAACGTTCTATAACCACACACACACACACACACACACATATACATACACAACAGATTACATATGTTATTTAAAAACAAGCATTTGTCAGTGCCGAACGTTCGCATGCAGGTATTTGCAGTGGTGTTTGGTACGTATGGTGCTTTACCCTAATGCCCTCTGCGATTGCTGGTATTTGCACAATAAATTTTCAGCATGACCTTTTGTACCCCCATTGTGCGCTACATAGGCGGAAACACGCTTTGGGCAGGATGTGAAAATGACAGCTGTACTGCTCATAAGGAAGTGTGGTAAAATGGCAATGTTGAAAATCTGGTGGAAATATTGAAAATTGGTAAACTTACGAGCGTGCATAGGAACTGCGCAATGAACACTCGTAAAACAGTCATTTTTAAGGATTTTGTCACCAAATTTTCAACACAGCCATTTTAAGACCTCTGCTCATGAACAGTGTCACTGTGATTTTCTTTTTTTTTTTTTTTTACTTTGTTTCTTTATCCTCCTTCCTACCTCTGGAGCCCCCTCCGTCCGTTCGCTCATGTCTCCCATGCCCACCTTAGGGATCTGCCCCTAGAGTGCCCGTCCTCCTCTCCTTGCACAGTGGGGTCTGTCCTGTAGGTGGTCCGGGTTGACTTAGGGCGGCCTTCATCTAGGGCTGCCAGAGGGGATTTTCCGTTTTCTCCCCTTACGTCCCCTTCCCTCTGGGACGTCGAACGCTTGGGACGTACATCCCGAGTGTTGGCATGCTGACGCACACCAGAGCACTCATGCGTCGGCGACGTCCCCCCTCCCCGACTCCGTTACATGGAGCCGCCTCCATCCCCTCTATTGTCGTTGCTTCCACCGGCTCACGAGGGTGATGTAGAACGCGATGACGTTCTTGGTTTCCCACCCTGAGGGAGAGAGCATCCGTTGGGGCGCTGATCCTCCCTCCCCTGCCGACCCCCAGCCACCGAGTCCGTTCCCGAACCGGGTCGCCGGCGCAGCACGAGGTGTGGCGTCTAGCGCCTCAGCGCCACCGGGCCGGCTACTGTGATTTTCTTAATGTGTCCCATACATTGAGTTCGTACACCGACTGTGCCATTGTGCGCTACGTGGGCGGAAACACGTTTTGGGCAGGATGTGAAAAATGACAGCTGTACTGCTCATGAGGAGGTGTGGTAAAATGGCAATGTTGAAAATCTGGAGTGCAAATATTGAAATTCAGAAGCGACGAAGCGGCGAGGAACTGTGCAACGACGTCAGAAAGCAGTCATTTTAGGAATTTTTCACCAAATTTTCAACATAGCCATTTTACGACCTCTGCTCATGAACAGTGCCACTGTGATTTTCTTAATGTGTCCCATACATTGATTTCACACACCGACTGTGCCATTGTGGCTACATGGGCGGAAACACGCTTTGGGTGAGATGTGAAAATGACATCTGTACTACTCATAAGAAGGTGTGGTAAAATGGCAATGTTGAAAATCTGGAGGAAATATTGAAAATTAAGAACCCACGAAGCGCATGGAACGCGCAACGACGCCGTAAACAGTCATTTTAGGAATTGTTTCACCAAATTTTCAACATAGTCATTTTAAGACCTCTGCTAATGAACAGTGTCACCGTGATTTTCTTAATGCGTCCCATACATTGATTTCTTACACCGACTGCGCCATTGTGCGCTACATGGGAGGAAACACGTTTTGGGCAGGATGTGAAAAATGACATAGAGGATAATGGCTGGGGATCTGGTGATAACCATGCTGTAATCACCTTGAGTGGTTGCTAGGACAACATGGTAAACCTCGAGAGCGCAGCTCGAGAGGTTTACTGTAGCCCTAGCAACCACAAGAGGTCATTACAGCGTGGTTGTCACCCTATCCCCAGCCATCATCTTTTATAGTGTATGGTCAAAAAAACACTGTTTGCATTCTATTTGTGAGAATCATGGAACTCTGGTGCATTCTTTTTTGTTATGCCACTGTTTGGAAGTTCCGAAGTGTGGTTAACAACTTTTAAAATTTTAAACAGTGCATAACAAAGCTGTGTGACTGCTGATTATGGTGGTTAATAGGCACTTATCATACATTATAGCTGTACTGCTCCTAAGGAGGTGTGGTAAAATGGCAATGTTGAAAATCTGGAGTGAAAATATTTAAAATTCGCGAACTTAAGAGCCTGCGTAGGAACTGCGCAACGCACGCTCGTAAAACAGTCATGTTTGGAATTTTGTACAAATTTTCAACATGGGTTTTGGGACCCCTTCTCATGAGATTATGTCACTGTCATGGCGTTATTGGGCCCCAAGGGTGATTCGGCGCGGTGACTGCGAAATCACCCTTGGCCTGAATAACGGCCATGACAGTGACATCGTTCATGAGAAGGGTCCCAAACCCCATGTTGAAAATTTGGTGCAAAATTCCCAAAATGCCTGAGATATGCACAAAGTTGAAAACCCTATCTAGCCCATTACACAGCTTACCGGCATTTCCTCAGTTCGCGGTCGGCTTTGAAGAGTGCAGACGTGTTCCTGGTCCACCGAAGATCGTCGTGCCAAGCTCCGGAGGTAAGTATGGGGGTGTGGGGAGGCTGGGTGCGCAGTGGGTGGTTGCGGGTTGTGGGAGGGGACTGGGAGAAGCGCCGTGGGACTGTTTTTGCTTTACAGGTGGAAAAAAAAAAAAGACTACGTGGGACGTTTGCCACGCTGGGGTGGGCTCCCAGCGTGGCAGAAGGATAGCTGGGGGCTGAGGGAGCCGAGCGGGATTGGGCACCCCGTCGGCAGGCAACCGGGGCGTTTGCCATGCTGGGTGGGCTCTCAGGCGTGGCGGAAGGATGAGCAGGGGCGATGGAGCCGGCGAGGATTGGGCACCCGTTGGCGAGACGCAGCAGGGCGTTTACTCACGCTGGGGTGGGCTCCCAGCGTGGCAGCAAGCTGTTGGGGGGCGGCGGACGCTGGGGCGGCGACGCGTGTTTCAGGCGACAGCGGTGGTTTTCGAAGCGACCACTGCTGTTACACACAGCTCCCCGCACTCCATTGGTGCAGGACCACCACGCCTGCTCAACGGAGCAGTGGATTGAAAGGGAGAGGCACACCTCCAAAGTGTGCTACTCTCCCAAAACGTTCCTTGCACATGCGCGCAAGCGAACATAAAAATGATTTTGGTTGATGCAACCAGTTTACAGTTATTTTATGAAAGCTATCTGGCTGATCTAGCAATTGTCTGTAAACAATAACTGTAAATGTATTTGGTTGATTTTGCTACTTTTGGAGTCTATTATCCTTATAGTACTTTCATTTTTCCCAGAAATGTAGCGTGACCCATCGTTTTGAGCCGTGACACATGAGGGCTACCAGAGCTTTATAGTACAGGAGTCTGTGTTAAAACACTTAGAAAAGTGTGTATTTTTGCTGAAGTTGTGTTTTTTTTTTAAAGAAGCTGCCTGCCGACTGTACTGAAAGGACAGTGATCGAGTTGACGGTTTCTGAACAGTAGACGAAGTGTGAGCGTCTGTCTGCGTTCAGTTCTGTGGATGTAAGGAGAAAAGATCAGTGAGTAGGCTAATAGGATCAGTCTGCCAAAGAAAAGAGCCTCGAGTGGCTGTGAGGTTTCTCATTTAAGAGATGCTGCAACTTTGTTTACAAACAGCTATTTTTTGTCTTAGAAACTCCTATTAAAGTAGCTGTTATTTGCCCAACTTAGCTATCACAAACAGTTCAGTACTATTTAATTCAGACATTGCACTATAAGTTATTTGCTGTAGATTGCACTTTACAAAGAACTATCAACTATTGTATTTTTGTTTCAAAAGAGAAAATGCACTGAGGTTTTTAAGCGCCACGTTTGAGCAGGGAGCTTTATGCTGCGACATGGTTTTGCACAAAAAAAAACGAGGTTTGCAGTGCGGCAGGGATTCCCTGGTGGCTAACTTAGAGAAAGCTATGGTTGACTGCGCTCTCGACTGTGGTTCTGCATTCGGTCCTGGGGAGATACAGACAGAAGATCAGTGGGCAGGCTGTATATAATACTATATAATGTGTGTGAGAATACCAGCCCCCGAATGCTGATGAAAAGAGCTCCAAATGACTGTGAGGCTTCTCATGTAAAAGATGCTGCAAATCTCTTATCAAACAAACCGCTGTTTGCTCTTAAAAACCCCTGCTAAAGCTCTGGCAGTGCATATTGTATTACTGTTCATAACGCTCGGTCACGCTACACTTCGGGGGAAGTGAAAGTACTGTTAGGATAATAGAAAGCGGCAGAATCAGTCGAATATGTTTTTAAATAAATTTTTAATTAAGAATAGTGGCTGGATTGAGGTGTCACAGGTGTGTGTGTGTGTGTGTGGGGGAGGGTGCAGGTGCTAGAGCGAACTGCTGGATGGAAAGTGAAACACTTTCACTTTCTTTTGTGTGACACAGGAACATAGAGATATCTCCATGACGTACAGGAACATGGAGATATCAGTGATATCTCCACTGCCTGCCTGAGAGATCACTTTTTATCCCTACATTTATACCAAAACACATGTTGTATAAATATATATATATAAATAGGGGATGCATGATGGGCAGGAGTGGGATATGGAAAATATTCTCACTCCTGCAGAGTGAGCTCTGTGTGGTTTATACCACTGGGGTGAGAGCTTTAGGAACATTTTTTCTGTTTGTGTTTCCTGCTCATTCGTGGGGGGGGGGGGTGGTTCTAATGGACTGGGAGTGAGAAACACAGCTGAGTGTGTTTTGGAAAGCTAATTGAGTGATTCAGAGGCTCACTGAGAAAGAGAAACTGCTGCAGGTAGCAGTAAGAGAGACAAAATGCTTTGTAAAAGTGTCATTTAGAATTCAGGTTGTTTTCAGGCTGGAGATCAGCACAGTTAGAAACTTAGTGGGTCACAGCTGACAGTATTTTGCAAAGCTAATTCAGTGAGTCAGAGGCTCACTGAGAAAGACAAATGTCTGCAGGTAGCAGTGAGAGAGAAAGTGCTTTGTAAAATAGTTTTATTTAAAATTCAGGTTATTTTGAAGCTGAGATCAACACAGTAATGGGCTAGGAATATTAGAAACAAAATGGGACATAGGTGAGAGTGTTTTTGCAAAGCTAATTGAGTAAGCTGCAGTTTCAGTGAAAAAGAGACACTGTTTCCTGAAGCAGTTTGCTCTAAGGGAGGCAGTATACTGCAGTGGTTTAAGGCTCTGAGCTGCAAATCTGGTGATATCCAGCAGACCAGACCTGGTTTTGAATCCAACAGCTTCCACTTGCTTACTGTGTAAACCTGAGCAAATCACTTAACTTTCTTATGCTCCCAGTTTGCACCTAGTGTGTCTGTCTCCTGGTAAAAGCAAAGGTAAATTATACAACGGGCACAAAAAAACGGACAGAATCCTACATTTTGATTGGCTGGCTGGCACGTTTTCAACATTGTAAATCCTCCAGAGTACGCACTGGAAAAGGTGCCAGCCACCACTCAGCCGCATCAGGAACTACTTGGCAAATCCCTCCGTTCCTCGCAAACACACCACTGCCAAGCACACGGACGGACAGCGAGATTACTTAGTGGTTAACCCGACATCCGATACTCCGCCGCTAGCCTCAAAACTTCACCAAAAGTGCTGCACCATTCCAGAAAAGCGACGCACCCGAGAACAAAAAGGAAAGAAAATGCGGTAATTTTCCCAATAGCAAATAAGCTAAAAATATCCATAACAGTAGTGGTGGCAATCGGCGATCCTCCAGCACATGCGCAGACCTTGCAAAAAAATCCAAGCAGTTCGTCGACAGTGAAAAACAAACGAGCAGCAACTTTGAAAATGAAGGGACCTTTTAAATATTTATTTTTTCTACAACTACAAACAGGGCCTTTGTATAATCACAATATACCCCTCCAGGGAGTGGGTATACTGGAGGATTTACCACTACTGGTGTGGTTAAGTCCCTCGACTGCCCCTCGGGACCAAACCACACCAGCCGTGGTAAATCCTGTAGTATACCCACACCTTGTCTGGGTATATTGCTTAAAGATACACTGTTTTCTGAAGCAGTTTCCTTTAGAATGCTATCTGCAGTGCAGATATTCTCACTCCAGTGACATCAGCAGAGTGAGGATAAATGTGATATTCTCACTCCAGTGATGTCATCAGGATTTCTCCTAACAATAGAGAAAATATCACCGTTTATTCCACTGGAATAGCTCTCACCCCAGTGGTATAAATATATATACCTTGCTGTCACTCTCTCCTCTGCAACTGTCCCTGAAGCGGGAATACAGGCTACTGTCATTTCTCTCACAAAAGGTGGTTACCCTTCAACTCCTGGTAATTTCTGCCATACCCCTCTCCTTTCTATTCTGGCTAAGTTACAGAAACATCTTGTTCTCTCACAACTCTCTTCCTACTTTGACTTCTCCTCCTTCATCCCCTTCCCACCACCCTGGCTAACTACCTCACGGTGAACTGCTCCTGTACTTGACACCCACAAGTGCCATTTCAACCCCCCACCCCACCCCAACTGCCTGACCAGCGGCACCTAGCTTGGGCTACAGAATCTGCCTTATTTATGTTTGTCCAGCTCTGCACTTCCTGTTTCATGCCTGTCTCATCCTGCACCAATTTGCGCTTAGTATTCTATGTTGTATACTGCCTCAGTGTTTTGCTATATGTGCTATGTGCCTCACAGACATGTTTTCTATGTACGATGTTCCTCAGTGTGCCAAGTGTTATTCTACTGTAACTGTACAATGTGACGTGATAACCTGCGAGTTATTCTCCCTCTGTACCCCCCCCCCCGGTCACACCGGGAGACGAGCTCTTGTTGCTCAGTGTGCCTTTCCTGGTGAAACATTTCAAATAAATAAATAAGTAAAACAATTTGGTTGTAAGAAATCTCACTCCACTGCCACCTCCCTTCTTCGGCTTTCTGACTCCATTCTTTCATGCATGGACTAAGGTCTGATCTCCTCCGTCATCTTTGTCAGTTTGGCTAAAGCTTTTGACACTGTGGCACACCTCCTTCTGGACAAGTTTAGAGCAGCCAGCCTCTCAGCCTCCTTAGTCAGTTGGTTCTGCTTCTACCTTGAGGGTAAGTTTCAAACTGTCTGGATCGGAAGCTCCCTGTTCCCACCACTCCCCATCTGTTCAGGCATCCCTCAAGGTTTTCTCTTTGTCCTATTCCCTTTTTATTTTTTTTTATTTTTCTTTTGTGCCTGCCCCCCCCGATCCTCCATACGGAGGTCAGACCTGCTCTGTCCGCCATCCCCCCTTGCCCAGGCTTGCCCCCCTGGGTGGGCCGCCCCCCAACGGACACTGTAGGCAAGCCATGGCTTACCCACAGGAACAGGATCCACCCTCCTCCAACGGATATTGGTGGCAGTGGAGATGGCAGTAGAGCAGAGCAGAGCATCATACCCGGGGACTGGCTTTTTTGTGAATGCTGGATCCCTGGGGGTGGGGATGTGCAGTGATGTCCAGTGTCCGTCCCACTCCCCTTGAGTAACGGCGCTGGCCGCAGTGGTACCTCCAGGCTCTGCCTGGGGTCCGTAAAGTGCCGGGCACTTCCCCCCCTTCCCCACTGGAGAAGGAGAGCAGTCCCCAGGATGCTCGATCCTTCTTCCCCCCAGCCGGCCCTCCAACATCCCGAGCCCATCACTGAACCCGGGATGTTGGCACCGCAAGCGGACACCTTGCTGCTGCACCGGCAGGCCAGCCCTAGAAACATAGAAACATAGACTTTGCTGACAGATAAGGACCACTTGGCCCACCCAGTCTGCCCATTTCCCTACCTATTGGATAAGCTGCAGATTCTAGTTAACCAACAGCCTACTTCCTGCAACCCCCCACTATAATTGCCTTATGTCTGTCTCATGCATGTTTGAATTCCCCCACTGTTTTAGACCCCACAACCTCTCCAGGAAGGTGGTTCCATCGTCCACCCCTCTCTCTGTGAAAAAGAATTTCCTCACATTACCCCTGAGCTATCCCCCCTCAAACTTTAAATTGTGCCCCCTTGTTCTTACACATCTCTTTTTCTGAAAGATGCTACCCTCCTGGACTTTGTTGATTCCCTTGAGGTACTTGAAAGTTTCTATCATGTCCCTCCTTTCATCAAGGGTATACATATTAAGCTCTCTCAGTCTCTCTTCATATGGTTTCTAATGTAGACCCTGCACCATTTTAGTTGCCCTCCTCTGGACTGCTTCCATCCTGTCTATGTCCTTGCGTAGATGAGGTCTCCAAAACTGCACGCAGTACTCCAGATGGGGTCTCACCAACTGTCTGTACAGAGGGTAACCACTTCCCTTTTTCTACTTGTGATGCCTCTCCCTATGCATCCCAGTATCCCCCTGGCTCTCCTTACTGACTTCTCACATTGCTTACCCACCTTTAGGTCATCTGATATGACGACACCCAGATCCCTTTCCATTATTGTTGTTGTTAGTACCTCCCCTGCTACTGTGTACTCTTCTCCTGGATTTTTATTTCCCAGGTGCATTACTTTGCACTTCTTTGCATTGAATCTAAGTTGCCATATGTCTGATCATTCCTCCAACCTTGCCAAGTCCCTTCTCATCCTTTCTACCCCCTTGTGTATCAACTCTGTTACAGATCTTTGTGTCATTTTCAAAGAGGCATACCTTTCCTTCCAAACCCTCTGCAATGTCACGTATAAAGATGTTAAAGAGGACTGGACCCAGTACTGAGCCCTGAGGTACTCAACTAGTAACCACCCTTTCTTCAGAATGTGTTCCATTCACTATTACCTTCTGTGTCCTGTTGTGCAGCCAGTTTGCTACCCAGGCTACCACCCTGGGACCCACTCCCAGGCTGGCTAACTTGATTATTAATCTTTTGTGCAGGACTGTATCGAATGCCTTCCTAAAATCTAGGTAGGCCATATCCACAGCCCCTCCCTGGTCTATTACTTTGGTCACCCAGTCAAAGAAATCGATTAGATTCGTCTGACATGACCTTCCTGCTGTGAATCCATGCTGCTTTGGGTCCTGTGCCCCACTGGCCTCTAGGTACCGAACAGTTCTTTCTTTCAGAAGCCCTACCCCTTTTCATATCCTTACCCCCTGTGGTAGGGCTTTCACGGTTTCCCTAAGCCCCTTCAAGATGTCTTTGCATGGTACGGTGGGCCCTGTGCCCAGCTGGCAGAGTAGGGACTGCAGGAATCTGTGGGCTTCAACCCGCTTGCAGCCAGCAATGTTTCCTTTTTCTTTCTTGACCCTTGGGCACTACATGGAAATGGCGGCTTCACATGTGCATGCTGCCATCTTCCATCAGGGAGCATCCCCCTCCCAGAACTGCTGCTCCTAGTCATATTGCCATCCATGGTCACCTAGGTAGCAGTGTTGTACCAGAACAGGTTTCCCACCCTCTCCAGAGGAGGGGAGGGGAGGGTCTGCTGGAACATACAGACCTCCCCCCCCCCACCCAGTCGACCCTCGAGCAACCCAGGTTCAGTCCCAAACCTGAGTTGCTGGCGTGGCGATAAGTAAGGCACAGATGCCACGGCTATCCACACCACTGGTCCGGCTTGAGGGCATGGTTCTTGAGCTGAAACTGTCCGAGGAGGTGCTGAGGGTGCTGAAGGTTTCCAGAAAAACAGCAACAGGGAAAACATACTTCAACAACTGGAAGAGGTTCTCATACTGGTGTGCCCCAAGGAAGATATTTCCACGCAGGCAGGGCTACCTACAGTTTTGGACTGCCTGGTACACTTATAGTCCTTAGGTCTGAGACCTTCAACCTCAAAGGTACAGCTGGCAGCTGTGTTGGCCTACACATCAGCGGGCAAAGACAAGTCCTTAGCCTCAAAACCTGTTTTTAAAAGGTTCTTAAAGGGTCTCAGTCATTTGTACCTCCTGTAAGAGACCTAGTTCCCCATGGGACTTAAATATCTGTCTTGCCCAGCTGATGGAGGCTTCCTTTGAGCCTATGGTTACAGCTGACTTAAAATATGTCACATAGAAAAGTTTTCCTGATAGTCTTGACGTCAGCCAGGAGGGTAAGCAAACTGCAAGCCCTATGTACAGATCTAAATTTTATAATCTTACACATGG
Source organism: Neoceratodus forsteri (assembly GCA_016271365.2). Taxonomy (NCBI): domain Eukaryota; kingdom Metazoa; phylum Chordata; order Ceratodontiformes; family Ceratodontidae; genus Neoceratodus; species Neoceratodus forsteri. The sequence goes on along the minus strand of CM057452.1, from coordinate 349,378,352 downwards.
ATAAGGTAGTTCTTAGGACCAACAGGAAGTTCCTACCTGAGGTGGTGTTAGAATTCCACTTAAACGAATCGGTTACCCTTCCTGTACTCTGTACTCTGTACTGAACATTACAAGAGGTCATCTCATTGAAGACGGTGGGCAGCTTTAAGAGAGGCTGGGATAGGCATAAGGAGAAGGTGTAAGGATCATGGGTAAGCAGGATGGGAGGAGTGGGAGGAGCGGGGACATTAGCCGAAGCTGTGGACCCTGCAGTACGAGCAGACTTGATAGGCCAAATGACGTTCTTCTGCTGGCTTCTTCATATGTATGTTCGAATTACAGTACAGGTGAGCAAAATTCCACTGTATGGATGTAAAAAAGGCACTAGGTCACTACATGAACCAGACAAAGGATGTCGGGTCCCAGAGCACACAGGTTTTTCTTACCTATGGAGAGGTTGGCAAAGGTAATTCAGCAGTGAGGAAAACTGTCTCTGGTTCAGTGATCTTCTGCATACAGTTCTGTTACGAGAAAGCTGGCAAGGTACACTCCCCTCGAGGCCTACAAGCACATTCCACAAGCGGCATCTCTACCTCTGTGGCAACCACAAGGGCATCCCCTTCAAGGTATCTATAGAGCAGCTACCTGGAAAACAGTACTTACCTTTTTAAAGCACCACTGTTTGGACTTACAGTTCAGAAGGGATGCCAATTTTGGAACTACTGTCTTGCAGAACCTTTTTCCTAAATAGGCTCTAGAACCATCCTCCCAAGTACTGCCAGTCACTCTGCATTTGTACGGTATTTCACTGATGGATTCCTATTGGTTGAAGAAAGAAAATACCACAGTAATGCTATTGCTTCTCGGGGATCCATCAATGAGCCTTACAGACCCTGACCCTGCCTCCCCTTCTAGAACCTGAAAATAGGGTCACCCAAGAATCAGTTCTTATCTTAAGGTTGCTTGAGTATTAGTTATTGCAGTTCCTCAACAGTTGGTAAATGTGATCTTTTTAATCTTACGTGTTGTCTGCTTCTGTTTGGTTGGATTTTTCTGATTTTAATGAAAAATTTAATTTGTTTTTGTAGCCATTTAGCTAGTTTTTGTGGTCACTGCTCCCCTAGCTATAGAAACAAATCTGACATTAGAACAGCAGGGGAGCGTGACCACAGTGCAGAGTTTGATCTTGTATTCTAAATTCTAAAATTACCATAAAGTTCTGTCTCCGGGGCAGCACACTGCTGTGAACAAATGCCATTTGTAAGGCTCATTAATGGATTCCTGAGAAGAAACAACGTAAGTACGGTGAGTAATTTTTTTCTTCTACCCCTTGTGAAGATCTCATCCCAATCCATATAGATCTTTTCAACATACAGTACCACTAAAATAGTCAGGGACTTTGTTTATGATATTTAAACAGAAAGTTTAGAATATGTAATTGTCTTCAATCATGTAGTCTCAACCAGTTAAAGTTGCCATTTAATGAACAGTGATGCCTAGTACCGTGAAGAGGAGCCCCCTAAGAAGAAGCAGGCATGTCTAATATATATTCTATGACTCTGTAAGCAGAGAACCAGATAAGGGGCATCCAGTGGATGTTGTACTCCTAGATTTTAGCAAGAACTTTGATCTTGTCCTACACACTGCTGTCATCAGTAGAATGAGGAGTGCAAAATCAGGTGCTTAACCCGAACATCGGACTTCTTCACTGCCATAGTATTATAAATAAGACACTTCAATTCCAGATTAGCATGAACGGATTCCTTTATTCATTCGATGGCAAAAAAGTGTGTTACATGGCAGGTGAGCAAATAAAGTCTAACATCAACATTTTGGGTGTCTTTGCATGCTTTCACAAGGTACCACCTAGTATCAGTTATTCTACTTAAATACTATGTGTTAAAGGGATACTGCTGGTACTTAATATGACTAACTGATAGTCAGCGATACCTTGAGAAAGTGTACAGAATGACATGAAATATTGGTCTTGGGCTTTGTTTGCTCACCCGCTATGTAACTTTTATTTATTTTGTGTGGCGCCGATAACCCAGGTTTGGGAATAAGTTCAGAGCATCGGAAGGTTAGCTGGAGGATTGAGTGGCCCATGGGCTGCACTCCTCCTCGGGGGGGGGGGGGTTGCTGTTGTGGATGCCTGGCACTTGAGTAACAAACCCAGTGCAGGCTGGATGTACACCAGGCTGGGACCACGTCTAAAGGGGAGGAGGCGGTGGCAGATGTCTGTGGGCCATGTGCGGGTGTGCGTATGATTCATGCTGACGTCATTGCACATTTGTGCCTCCAGGGGAAACAAAGCCAGAATGGGGACACCCCTGGAACCCCACCTGATGGACACCCCAGATGCTGCCTCAGTTGGGCCCCAAGGTGGAGCTCCACAGTGAGGCCCGCCACAGGGGGCAAGCTGCAGGCCCCTTAGTCTGGGTTACTTGGGGGGGGGGGGGTGCTGGTTTGGTGGTCCAGGCACCAACAGAAAGGGAGGTACATCCCTGCCTGTCCCCCAAGTGATGAACAGAACTGAGGGGGAAAAAATGGAATAAAGGAATGCGCACCCCACACCCCCACTGAATGCTGCTTAAGCACACATGTACCAAGTGCCCTTTAGAGGCTCATTTCTTTGCTGCAGCCATGTGGCTGTCTGTTCTCCCACCCGGCCAGTCCTTTAACCCTAACCCAACCATGCTTGCCGTGTCATTGCATCTCAGGGTGTTCCTGTTTTCATCCAACTGGCTCTTTCTGCTCTATCCTGACCATTCTCTGGTGTGCAGCACTCCTTTCTGGTCCTGCTCCTGCTGACCCATTGTACTCAGTAAAAAAAAAAATATTGATGCAGCCAAGAGGGTGCAGCACATGGCTATCAAAACAGTCAGGGGTATGGGGGGACAGAAGCTATGAGGAGGGCTTAGAGGCTCTTTACATATCCACCTTGAGCCGGCCTGGTGGCGCTGAGGGTTGAGGCGCTGGACGCCACACCTCACGCCATGCTGGCGACCCGAGTTTGGGAGTGAGCTCGGGAGCCAGGGTTCAGCAGGGGCGGGTAAGGATTGAGCATCCGTCAGGCAGCTCTCCTCACTAGGGGGGTGGTGAGGAAGAGCCCGGTGCACCAGCGACTCCAGGTGGAGATCAGGAGTTCTGCAGTGCGTCAGGTTACACATAGCCCGCGTGGATAATGCAGGCAGGGTTGCCTTGTGCCATCGCGTCAGGGGTGCTCAAGCAAGGGGGGGGGGGTTAGCAGAACAAGGAAAACACCAGCGCCGTGGATCAGGCAACAGCACCTGTCCTCCATGCCCTATGCCAGGTTCCCTCAACTGACCTTTCAGTTCCCTGTGGCCCCGCAGCCGGAGACTACCTTACTAAGAGCACCCAAAGAGGAGGGGCGACCCGAGAGACAACCCACGGAGCCATGACGGGAGTAAAATAAAATAAAAAAAAAAAATAAAACATGTCCACCTTGGAGAAAAGGAGACTGAGAAGATGGGTGCTTGTACATTGAACTTTGCCCTTGTTATACAGCTGTATCTGTTATGTAAGGACTTGTACATCACTGACCATTTGTGACTTACATTTCTGTTGCTGTGTTGCTATTCATGCAGTATTCTAACATCAGCATTTGGCTTGCCTGAGCTCCATGCCGTCTTCTTCCCCAGTGTTGGCAGATACCTCCCTGTTGCACGATCGAAACAAGCAGAACTCCAGAGCAGCACTCCAGAGCAGAACCTGAACCTTTATTACCAGTAGAAGTTTTAATCCACAGAATGGATTCAAACTTCTGCGGGCAATAGTTTTAATCCACAGCAACTGGGGCACCAGTACTCCAGCACTTCGTGTCAACAGTGGTGCAAGCTAAAAATTCCACAACCTTTTCTGCCAGCAGAAGTTTTACTCTACGTTGAGAGCAGCACCAGTACCCCAGCACTTCACATCTCAACAGTGATGCTTTGTCCAAACCTCATTTTTGAGATGACAGGTGCTGGGGTACTGGTGCTACGCTGTCTGGGGTTTGAAACTGCAGCTGGCAATAACATTTTTGGAATGTCAGCTCTGGAGTGTTCTCATTTGTGTTGTTTCTGCCTCTCTGAATCTGAGTATTACACTGCCTCTTCTCCCAAGTGCCATGAGTGCTGTGTCTTTGTTTATTGCTGTCTTTCTGTTGTTCTTCTGCTTGGCACCCCCAGACACTCCTGTAGTTTTTGCCCGTATAGTTGGATAAGATTCTCTGACACCCCTTCAGGATTGAGTGTGAGGGAAGGGGATTCTGGGGACACTGACTGGCTGCTGTTGCGTGGGTGGACACAGATTCATAGACATGTGACGGCAGAAAAGACCTTCCTGGCCCAACGAGTCTGTCCATTCCCTCCCTTCCTCTACCTGTCACCTCCATTTGTTAATAATGTATTTTATTCTGTATACATGTTTGTACTATTTATATGCCATTTTAGCTTCTTTTTGAATGAAGCCCCAGGTCAGGCTTGAAAAAGGGCCTTGGCCCAGTGATCTTACCCGGTAAATAAAGTGAATTGAATTGAACAGCATAGCCTGCTGCAAGAGATCCTCTCGAAGATCCACTGTTACAGTAAGGTCTTACGTACCTGTACTATCTTACTTCGAGGGTATCTCTTGCAGCAGGCCATCACTGGTAGGACTTACTCACAAGCAGTTCTCATTGCTCAGGCAGGATGGGAGGTTGGCAGGCAATGATGATAGCCAATGAGAGAAGGCCTTGGAAAACTGCCAGGCCAAAACTGGCATGCCTCCTAGAGGCAGTGTACAGACTAGTGCTTGATAAAGGCGTGGACAGTACTCCAGGTGGCTGCAGCAGCAATATCAGCAGTGGACACCTTGTGAAAACAAGGTACAGAGGCAACCATGCTTCCTGTGGAATGTCCTTTGACAGCCCCGGGAAGTTTCTTACCTTACCATACTTCTGGTAACAGTAAACAGTACAATTTGCCAATCCCTTAGACAAACACTGTTTGGAAACTGGGGAGCCCTCCCTCCCAGGGGCAAACAAAACAAACAACTGACTGGACTTACAAGATTCCTTTGTCTAGTGTGTATAGTATCTCAGAATTCTGTGTGCATCCAAAGTATGCAGCAATGCCTTCCCCTGATTGGAATGCTCCAGGAAATAAGCATGCAGGTGGATAGACTGATTCAGAGTAAACTCTGACACCACTTTAGGAAGAAACTTAGGATTAGTACATAAAGTCTTTGTGGAAAACACAAGGGCCATTGTATTTGTGGAAGTATCAGTGGTGGTCTGTGAATGCTGAACACACACAGGCACACACTGACCCTTGGTATAAGCACCAGGAGTTAAGGGTCTGTCGCACATCCTGGCAATTTCTAAAGGGGGACAGAATAATCTCATTTCAGGAAGCCCAACAAAAATTTTCATGGACACAAAGAGACCGGATATATTATTACCAGATTAGAGAATATATTAATGGACAGCTCCGAAACTCTATAATAAAAACTGGAGGCTCTCCCTATACAAATATATTTGAGGCAATTTGGAATTCAAAATGAGGGAAAATCTATATCCATTGTTTATAGTAATTATATTATGGATTTACAACACTCCACAGCATATATTAGAGAAAACTGGGAACAGGATCCGAGCCCTAGCCTTAATGATGAGAGTTGATCCAGAGTTTGGCCAAACACCTGGCGGACCACTTCGTCATCAGATTGGCAGGATTTTGTCAGAAAACTCTGAATCAGGTATTTCAGAGTCCCAGCAAAAATAGCCAAATGGAATAGAGAGATACCTAGCACCTGTTGGAGAAACTGTGGAGAGGAGGTGTCCTCTCAGGATCACATCTTCTGGCACTGCTCTATAATTATGAGATTTTTGGCAGCAAATGCAGGACTACATGAAAGACCTGTTCATCTTGCCCATGACCCCTGGACCAGAGCATCTAATTCTAGGTATACATCCCCCAGAAGTTAAAGGCCAAGAGTCTAAATACCTATGGAATGTCCTGGTGGTTGCGGCCAACAAGAGCATTACAAAAAAATGGCTTACTGATTCCCCAACTCCAGAGGAGTGGAAAAAGCTTGTTGATACAATCAAAACGTATAAAAGGATCACTTTCTCGGTACAAGCTCTTCTCTCCTTCTTAAATAGATGGACCCGTTGGGACCTAAATGAACCAAAGGACTCAGAGACAGATGTAACAGAGAGGTGTCCGCAGGCTCCCCCCCCTTCCTCAGTGCCCTATATCCAACCTCCCACCTCCCCTGCCCCACTCCCTGTCCCCTCTCATAGTAATCAAGGTGCTGAGAGAAAAGAATAAACACAACGGTTGTTTGAGGGAAGATTATTTCTTTTTTGGAGTACATACAGTTCAGAACCCTGGAGATGACTCTTGAGATGGGTCCAACCCAAACAGTTTGAGGGAAACAGTGGTCTGATGGGTGATAGACATTGCTTGACATGAAGACATATATGATGGCATTCTTGTTTTTGGTTTTGATTTTGTAAATTTAAAGTTTTCAGTTCTCTTTTTTCTTTCTCTTCTTGTCTGTTGTTAGATTAACTGAATCTCAGGCAGACCCTAAAATGAAATAGTATAGTGTAAACAAAACAGAATGTAAAGCATACAGAATAAGATGAAGATGCTCTTTAAAAGCTCTGTTGAATTGCCTGGATAGTTGATAGCTTTTTCAGAACTTTGTAGGCTTGATCCTAAAATTGACACAGAGACATTGCTGTGACATACATAGCCAAAACAATTGATGAAAACCACTGTTTCCTTCCTTCATGTTTCATTTCCATATCAACTAAGTGAAGTTGAGAAGGACTATGCAAGATTTGAGAAATCAGATATGTTAAGTACCAGACATGTATACTGAGAGTTATCATGTATGTAATACTACTGGATCTCAATAAAATTGAAGTATTAAAAAAAAAAAGAAAAGAAAACACAAGGGCCTCAAGCTCTGAAATCCTTTGAGCAGAAGTAATGGCAACCAAAAACAAAACACTTTCCATGACAGAAAGCGTAGGTCGTATGACACAGCCGGTTCAGAGGTAGACAGTGTAAGCTTTCTAACTCAAAATTAAGGTCCCACGGTGGGACATGATCCCGAATTGGGGATTTCAAGTGCAGAATTCTCCCTAGAAAAGTGTAGGCAGGACACATCAGTCTGGGCCACTATGCACCTGTCCACAGGTACATGGTACACAGAGATGGCAGAAAGATGTACCTTAATAGAAGAGTACAGTATCTTAAACCCAAGTCCAAGAGAACAGGAGGTACTCCAAGACTTGGTCCACTGGGTAAGTGAAGGGATCCAACTGGTGGGAAGCAGTCCATAGAGCAAAGCGCTTCCATTTCATCAAATAGGTGGCCCAGGTGGAGGGCTTCCTGGCCGCCACCAACACTTCGGACACTCTTGGGGGGGAACCCCAGATCTGGCTATGGCTATGTCTTCAGGAGCTATGCGTGGAGATGAAGTGGTCTTGATGGACTAGGGTACCCTGGTCCTGGTAGAGCAGGCTGGTGCACAGGGGCAGGGGAGTAGAGGTTTCACCGCCAGTTGTTGCAGTAGTGGAAACCAGATCTGGCGAGGCCAGAAGGGGATGATGAGAATCATCGCTACCCTTTCCATCTGGAGTTTGATTAGAACCCGTTGAAGGAGTGGGAAGGAAGGGAAAGCATACAGAAATCTCCCTGTCCAGGAGAGGGACAGTGTGTCTCACTAGAAAACTCTAGGCCCAGGATCTAGCAAGCAGAAATGCAGCAGTTTTGTGTTGAGTGGGGATGCAAAAAGGTCCAACTCAGGCCGACCCCATCTGTCGGAAGAGGTCTTGTACCACCAAGCTCAGAAGTTCCCACTCATGAACTCTGGACCGTGAGCAGCTTAGAGTGTCCGCCAGGACATTTTGGACACCGGGAACATGGATGGCCGAGAGCTGTAGGCTATGCTTGATGGCCCAGTACCAGACCCTCATTGCTTCCCTACACGGGAGTAGGAATGAGTCTCACCCTCAACCCACTTGTTTATATAATAAACAGCGCACATATTGTCTGTCTGAACTAAGCGTGGACCCAGGGAGCGCTGAGTCTGGAAGGCCCGAAGGGCTTACAAGACTGCCTGCATCTTCAGAATATTGATGTGGAGATCCTGCTTGAACTTGGACTAAGTCCTCTGGGTCTGGTGAGAACCCTTGTGGGCACCCCAACCGTGGCCCAACGCATCGGTCGTGAGAATCTGCTGAGGGGATGGGGCAGTGAAAGCCACCTCCCAAAACAGGTTGCTGGGCTCCAGCCACCACAGAAGTACTTTCTTGACTGGGCCCAATACCAGCACTAGCTGATCCAGGGAGTCCACTGGATTGTCCCATTGTACCCAAAGGGTTCATTGAGGGATCCTCATATGTAGCCTGGCTAAGGGAACCATCACAATCACTGCGTCCATAAGCCCCATGAGCCTGAGGAAATCCCTTGCCCGAACGTGGCAGTTGTGAAGCAGGAGGCAAGCCTAAGCCATGAGTCGCTCTACCCTGTCCGGAGGCAAAAAGGCCTTGCCCTGAGTCGTGTCCAGTACAATCCCTATGTAAAGGAGGAACTGGCAGGGGATAAGGAAGGACTTTGGCAAATCGATTGTAATGCCCAGGGAATGGAACAGGCTGCAAGTACCTTCCAGAGTTTGCAAGAGACAGTCCCTGTATGGGGCTGCCAGGACCCAGTTGTCCAAGTAGGTAAAAACATAAAAACCCCATCTCCTCAAGACTGCAGCCACCACCGCCAGACACTTTGTAAACACCCTAGGGGCTGAGGAAAGGCCAAAGGGCAGGGTCCAAAACTGGTAGTGCTCTCCCATGAAGTGGAAACAGAGGAAACGCCTGTAGGCTGCAAAAACTTTGATGTGTAGATAAGCATCCTGTATATCCAAAGAACATAGCCAGTCCCCCTGGTGGAGCAGAGACAGTAAACCCTGCAGAGTGATCATCCTGAAATGTTTGTACTATATGTGCAAGTTGAGATTCCTCAGGTCCAGGATGGGGCAGAGGTCTTCTGTATTCTTGGGTACCAGGAAGAAATGAGAGTTGTACCCCCAACCTTTTTGGGAGGGAGGGACGGGCTCTATGGCCTTCTTTTGCAGCAGGGCTTGAATTTCTGCTCATATTAAAGGAATGTGGTTTGGCAGATATGTGGATGACCTTGATGGATTTGCAGGGAGCCACTCCAGAAACTCTACAGTGTACCTGCACTATGAGCTGAAGCACCCAGTTGTCTGTCGTGATGGCCTTTCACTGGTTCTAGGTGAGGGAAGTGACCCCCACCACCACCTCCTGAAGCCCTGTGGGGGCCGCAAGGAGTCAGGAGATCAGGCAGCCCCTGATCGGGCTGTGGAGACATCTCTGGTAGCCCAGGGAGAGGTGGGGGAGGGCACCGGCAAGACTGCACCTGGCTTACGCTTGCCTTGTGCCTTGGGAGGGGCTCTTGACTGCCTCTTGGATGAGTGACGTAAAGGGGCCCTATGACTCGAATTTGACTGGATGTGGTACATAGAGTGGACCAACTTTAAGGCCCATCCCAAGTTTTTTTTTAGAGCTTGGAGATAATGTGCTGGATGTTGTCCCTGAACAGCTTGGACCAGTGGAAGGGGGCATCCAGAATACTGGACTGAACATTAGGGGTGAAGCCTGAGCCAGCCGCGGCACTGCAGATCAGTTCCTGCTACCGCCACTCATCCAGACACACTGCATCGTACGCCGCCCTAAGGATGTGGGTACCATTGTGTGATCCTGTCTTCAGGGCCTGAAGAGTCTGCTGTTTGGAGAGGTTATCTGGCATCTCCACAACTGCCTTTCTAGCCCCGATTCCACAACAAGTTCTGGTACTGCATCATGTGAGCCAGATAGTTAAGGGCCCTGATGGCAAGGGTGGCTAAGGCAAAGGCACGCTTACCCACCTGGTCCAGCTGCTTCAATTCCCTGTCTGGAGGGAGGGCACTGAGGTGCTTCGGATGCCTGGTGCGGTCGTGAGCCGAGGTGATGACCACCAGGTTGGCCTTGGGATACTCCCTGAAAAAGGACTTACCAGCTAGAGGATGGAAAAGTCTGTGTGCCTTTTTAGGTATCACAGGGATAGTGTGAGGGTGAAGCCATGTGGCCCTGGCAACAACATCATATGATTCAACCATCGGGGTACCACGAGAGGGGGAACATCATGCTGCGAAGGTAAATGGCCAGGCGGCGACACTCCGGGTCCTGCTCCTTAGTCTCCCACCCCATCATATAGTCCCAAGGAAAGGTGTGCACAGCAGTAGTTAGATCCCGGTGCTTAGCGGGGGATAACTGGCCCCAAACCACAAAGATAAAGTCCAGAACAGCTAAGCACTCACCAAGCGTAATCCAGCAGAATCCACACAAGAACAGAGGGCTACTCCAGCTCAAGGTTTTCCAAAAACATTTTATATATTGCAGGTCTCCATATGAGTAAAAAAACAAAGTTGATTACCACACAAACACCCCTGGGCTTTGACCCTAGTCTTCCTGAGGAGGTATGGTCTATGTGAACATCTGTCTCCTTTTATACACGTAACAAGATACACTACTGCCACCTGGTGTTTACATATGTAAGCAGCAAAATATGGCTGGGTGTTGGTAGTACTGAAATACCCGCACACCCAGAGGCGTAGTGAGCCTCTGGATGTGTGGGTATCTCAATACTACCAACACCCAGCCATGTCTTATTGCTTATATAAAATGGGCCAATAGGCAACTTTAAAAAAAAAGAACATTCTAAAAGCTTTCAAAGCCACAAAAAATATAATAATTAATAATAATAATTTTTATTTATAAGGTGCCTTTCAGTTATCAAGGTGCCGTACATAAATAACAGTTAAAACATTAAAAAGAATTCAGCCAAACCAAAACATTAAATCAGGCAGTATTCTGGAAATGCAGTATCCCACAAAAAGGAAAGGGACCTGGGGGTAATCATATCAGATGACCTTAAGGTTAGCAAGCAATGTGAGAAGGCAGTAGGGAGGGCTGGGGGTATACTGGGATGTATAGGGAGAGGCATCAGCAGCAGAAAACAGGAAGTTGTTCTCCCTCTGTACAGACAGTTGGTGAGACCCCATCTGGAGTACTGTGTCCAGTTCTGAGACCCCATCTCCGAAGGACATAGACAGGATAGAGGTAGTCCAGAGGAGGGCAACTAAAATGGTGCAGGGTCTGCAAGAGAAGCCATATGAGGAGAGACTAAAGGAGCTTAATATGTATACCCTTGAGGAAAGAAGGGAGAGGGGGGACATGATAGAGACTTTAAGTACCTCAGTGGAATCAACAAAGTCCAAGAGGGTAGCATCTTTCAGAAAAAGAGACGTGCAAGAACAAGGGACACAATTTAAAGATAGAAGGAGGGGGTTCAGGGGCAATGTGAGGAAGTATTATTTCACAGAGAGGGTAGTGGATGCATGGAACAGCCTTCCTGAGGAGGTTGTGGGGTCTAAAACTGTGGGAGAATTCAAGAATGCATGGGACAGACATAAGGCAATTCTTGTGGGGGACAGGAAGAAATAGGCTGTTGGTTAACTAGAATCTACTACGGCCTATCCTGTAGGTAGGGAAATGGGCAGACTAGATGGGTCAAGCGGTCCTTATCTGCCGTCAAAGTCTATGTTTCTATGTTTCTAAGGTCTTCAAACCCCTCTTAAAGTCCTCCACAGAGGTGCATTCACGCAACCGACGGGGTAGAGAGTTCCAAAGGTTGGGGGCAACATACGAAAAAGCCAGAGCACCAGAAGATTTCAAATACACCCTTGGGACCTCTAGCAACCCCTCGTCGGCTGAGCAGAGTGCTCAATCAGGGCAATACTTCAGGTGGGGTCTCACCAACTGTCTGTACAGGGGGAAAACAGGAAGTTGTTATCCCCCTGTACAGACAGTTGGTGAGATCCCATCTGGAGTACTGCGTCCAGTTCTGGAGACCCCATCTCCACAAGGACATAGACAGGATGGAGGCAGTTCAGAGGAGGGCAACTAAAATGGTGCAGGGTCTGCAAGAGAAGCCATATGAGAGAGACTAAAGGAGCTTAATATGTATACCCTTGAGGAAAGGAGGGAGGGGGGACATGATAGAAACGTTTAAGTACCTCAGTGGAATCAACAAAGTCCAAGAGGGTAGCATCTTTCAGAAAAAGATGTGCAAGAACAAGGGGACACAATTTGAAGGTGGGGGGGGGGCCCAGGGGCAATGTGAGGAAGTATTTTTTCACAGAGAGGGTGGTGGACACATGGAACAGCCTTTCTGAGGAGGTTGTGGGGTCTAAAACTGTGGGAGAATTCAAGAATGCATGGGACAGACATAAGGCAATTCTTGTGGGGGGTAGGAAGAAATAGGCTGTTGGTTAAATAGGATCTGCAGTTTATCCTCTAGGTAGGAAAATGGGCAGACTAGGTGGGCCAAGCGGTCCTTATCTGCCGTCAAAGTCTATGTTTCTATGACAGGGAATCAGAAGTTCTTTCAGATAAATTGGGCCCAGATTGTGTAGGGCTTTGAAAGTCAGCAAGCCGACTTTAAAGGTGATCCGCCACCGAATTAGCAGCCAGTGCAGTTCGTGCAGCACCGGAGTAATATGACAGGATCTACTAGAACCCGTCAAAAGCTGGGCTGCAGCGCTCTGCACTAGCTACAGGCGACGGATATCAACCCCAGAAAGCCCTAGATAAAGGGAGTTGCAGTAATCCAAGTGCGAGGACACGAAGGCATGGATTAAAGTTGGCAGGTCGGCAGATGGAACAACATGCCAAATCCTGGCGATGTTCCTAAGATGATAAAAGGAAGTATTGACTACTGACACCTGCAAATGCAGTGTCAGCCTATCATCAAGAGCTACTCCCCAGGTTTTGTGCCTGTTAGAGGTTGGGAGAGAAACGCCTCCAAACAAATTCCGAAAGACGCAACATCATCTGACCCCCCTGTCGGCCCAGGTCCTCAACCAGTACCTCAGTCTTATCAGAGTTCAACCTCAGCCAGCTAGAATTTATCCACTCCTGGATTTCTCTTAGACAGCTATTAAAGACCGAGAGAGCTCCCTCCTGGTCGGGGGCAAAAGAAAGGTAGAGCTGGGTATCATCTGCATAACAGTGAAACCTCAGCCCATACTTCCTTACAATGTCTCCGATGGGTAGCATATATACCGCAAATAACATGGGTGACAATACTGAACCTTGAGGCACCCCACATGACAAAGCCATTGAATCTGAGGAAAAAACCCCAGACACAACTGTTTGTGATCTCCCAGTGAGGAATGATGTGAACCATCTTAAGACGATTCCGGATATTCCACAAAGCAGCGTCAGGCGTTCTATCAACACCATGTGATCTATGGTGTCGAACGCTGAAGAAAGGTCGAGGAGAACCAAGATGGAACGGCTGTTCCGATCTCTAGCCATCAAGAGATCATTGAGCACCCGAACCAGCACTATCTCTGTGCTATGTCTTTTACAAAATCCAGACTGGAGGGGTCCATAGACATCATAGATGGTCAAGTGGTCCTCCAGTTGTGCAGCCACTACTTTCTCAATCACCTTTCCAACAAAGGGAAGGTTAGAGATAGGTCTGTAGTTTTCGAGACGGTCAGGGTCCAAGTTAGCATTCTTCAAGAGGGGTGTCACCACTGCCTCTTTCAGGGAGCTAGGAAACTCACCAGATTCCAAGGAGCACCTGAATGTCTGCACAAGGACTGGACCGATGATGTCAGTACAACCCAAAATTAGGGAGGGCGGTCCAGGGTCCAAACTACAGCACATAGGGTGCATATGCTGGATGATCCTCATGACATCCATGAACTCCAGCTGACTGAAGGAACTCCAGGAAAACTGGGGCACCGTGATCTCACACCAGTCCACGGCAGCCCCTCAGAGTGTGATGGCAGCAGTTCCGCCCTAATGTCAGCCACCTTATTTGCGAAGAACCGAGCAAGCTCATCGCACTCCATTTGCGAAAAAGCTTTCTGAACATGCAGACAGGCTGGGTTGCACAGTGTGTCCACAGTTCGAAACAGCTGAGCTGGTCGATTACGAGCAACCGCAATCTCCCTGGACAGGAATTCTGCCTTCTTACGGGAGATTGCAGATTGATAGACCAAATAATGATCCCATCAATCTAAGGTAGTCGGCATCAAGGGTGGACTTTTGCCAGCAACGCTCTAACCTTCACCCCTGTCTCCGCATCTCCCTCAGTGTCCCATCAAACCAAGGGGACTTGGGGCGAAGGGAGAGGGGGTGAGCATGAACTGGAGCAGTAGAATCCAGAGCCCCCGTAATGGCTGTAATATAAGCCGACACAAGGGTCTCTGGATCACTGCTTGCCAATGCGGGGGACGAGAGGTCAAGCACCGCCACAAGGCCTTGGGAATCTATATCCCATAAAGAGTGGTACCTAACCAACTTCACAGGGGCAGGCCTTCTAGAGGGGGTGCAAAAACTAAACCCCACGGTGTAATGGTCTGACCAACCAACAGGTTCCACCCCCACATCAGATGCCTCGACCCCAAGAAGGAAGATTAGGTCCAAAGAATGTCCAGATTTATGTGTAGCAGAGGAAACCACCTGTGTAAGGCCCAGCGTTGTCATTAACTGGAGGAAGTGTTGACCAAATTGAGAGAGTTCGTCATCGACTCAAGCGTTGAAGTTGCCCAGAACTATCAATCTGGGCAACTCTAACGTTTCTTCATATCAACGACTTAAGTCCACCACTTCCTGAAGGAATCGCCATCACTGCGGACGGTAAATGAGGGCTTATCTCAAAGCCTACACCTACTACTATACACTCAAAGGACCCCCCACTAGGACCTCTGTGAGGCCAAGTTTGGTCTTGAAACAGACAGCAACACCCTCGAAAGTGATCCAGTCTTGGCTGTGTAACACCGAGTACCCGATGGAGTCATAGCCTCCAAAATGGGGCCAGAATTATCATCCAGCTAGGTCTCGTAATGCAAGCCAGGTCCACCATACCAACAAGATCAGCAATAATTGCAGTCTTTATGGGCAGACTGGATGGGCCTTGCGGTCCTTATCTGCCGTCAACTTCTATGTTTCTATGTTTGTTTTTAATGGACCTGGAATTGCACAACACCACCCAAGTTGAACGAACCTCGCAGGCCGCCCAGTCCATCTGCCCATCATAATCGGTGGTGCCCTTGGGTATGGGCACCAGACATGGAAAACCACGATCTGGATTCCATTTCACCCCAGGGCACCTTCTGGTCCCAACCACCCCAATACAATGACCCCCCTCGATCATCCTTTCCTGTTCGTGACCTCACGCCCTTCTCCCTCTCTTACGTACAATGCCCAGCGCACTACAACTCTGGTAGATCTCAAACTGGAGAGGGGGAGAATGAAAATGGCGAAGGGCACGAAGAGAAGAGGATGAGTAGCGCACAGCTGTGGGGACTGAAGGCCAGCACAAGCTGTAAGCTATACTGCAAAAATAAAAATGCAACAAATAAACCCAGAAATAAAACTAACAAGTCAGAGCATGAATTTAGAGACCCTAACAACCCCCCTTAGACACAAAATAACCCACAAAACAAATAAACCACAAAGCAAAATTTAGGAACTCTCACCCCCCAGACCCAACGCATAATACAACAAAATACAATGAATACATTAATCGCCCCGGTCTTCTCACCACTGGAGAGAGAGGATAAAAAGGCATTCTCACTTGCAAACAGATAAAACAGTTATAATAATACAACAGCAAATAAATATAAACAAAACAAAATTATTTCAGTCCACGAAAGTGAGAACTAGATTTGTAAACTCACCCCCCCAGTCCTCTCACAACCGGGGAAAGGGATAATCACAATCTTCTTCACTACTGGGGAAAAGAACTATGAACTGCAACAAAATAAAAATAAATAAATAAAGTCATGGATGCGGGGTCCTCTCGCCACCCGAACGTCCAAGCAACAGAAATGGAGTAATCCACAAAAAGAGTCAGGAGGGAGTCAGCAGTCTCTCTAATCCAGGCCCAGAACTGAATACAACCGAAACCAGGAGCCAGGCAATATTACTGTCCCAGATGTCAGCCAATAAGTCCTTTCACAACATAAAGAGTCTAAGTTTAAAGCAGGTACTCTCACTACCTCCAGAAACAGTAAAATTATAAATCTGCCCGTGATAGGCAGAAGAGTAAGTTCACCTCCTGTAGTCCAAAAGAAGCAGGGAAGCGTGGTCTAATACCCGGACAAGGGAAACCATGGTCAGAATTACCCACGGCACCACTGTGGACCCCAGTCCACTAAAATGTTGCTAAATAATGTAAAATAGTCCCCTCCACAGATGTTTTTCACGTGTCAGTCATCTGTCTTTCTTCACACGCAAGACATTGTGTGATTCTTTACCATGGAATACAAGAATTCAAAGCTCTGCATCATTCCAGTAGTGGAATACACACACACACACAGAATGGTAACATGGAATACACGATTTTAACATTCTTCAGAGTTCCACTGGTATACACTCAAAAGCCCTGTTTACATGGCGGCATTTGCACCGCAGCAACCCGGGCACTCGGGTTGCTGCAGTGCAAATGCCGCCCTGTGGCAACATATCCGGATACCGGATCGCGGTAAGTCAATCCTTAGTCCATTCCCACAGTCCCAGAAAGTCTGGGAATGTGTTCTGGAGTAATGGCTTGGTTTAAGCAGCCATGTGGACAGGCTGCACCGCTTGCTCCCATGCGCCAGACCCTGTGGGAATCTTTTGCCTGTTTCGAGCCAATCACGCTTGACCTCAGCCCCTCTCCAGCACGTTTTGCATCGGTGCTAAGAGAAGCTGTGTAGACACAGAAGCCGAGCATTGTCGTGCATCGGGGCAGTGCTTCAATGCTGCACAGAAGGAGCAAAGTTGGTCATGTAAACACGGCTAAAGACACACACAGGCCTCAAGTGAAGCCAGAACCTCAGTGTTATCTGTTGCCAGGTAAGGAGCAGGGAGATCTTACTTCGGGAGGGCACTTGCTGTAGGTATTTACATATACGACTAAGCCACAAGACATCAGGACCCCACGGAAAAATCTCTAGCTAGCAGTCTCTGGCAGGAACCGCCCCCACATCAGCTGACTGGCGTCAGCCTACGTCAGTATAAAGGGGCGGTCCCCCATGCCCGTCTTCCAGTTCTTTCCCGCTGCCGGCTTGCAAAAGTACCTCGCGGAAGAACAGCGCTACTTTCACTGCCATTTTTGGATGAGTATTTACTCTTTTTTTTGCCAAAACTTACCAGTTTTTTTCCTTCAAATTGTTCCTAACTCCGGCTCTGTATGCCATCCCCAGCGCCCTCCGAATCACATAAAAACAAGTGCAAGTTGTGCGGATCCCAGCTCATTAATGAGGACGGCCATTCCTTGTGTCTATTCTGCCTAGGCCCGGACCACTGCTTGGAGGAGTGTGAACACTGCCAGAAATTCAGTTTGGTCACCTGTAAGAGGAGACAGCAGTCCCTGGAAGCCCACATCCAAAAGGAAAAGATGGCCTCCGTGGAAAAAGAATTGAAAAAACTGAGGCAGGCGTCCGCTTCACCCGAAGGCCACCACAAGAAAAAGAGGGACAAGGAGAAACATCGAAACTGGAATTTGTCATCCATAGCTCCCATGACTTTGGCTGGAGTCACAGCTCTCCAGGTATCTTCCCCTCCGGGGGATCGCTCACCCGGCCGGCTCTGTCAGGCTTGTTTTGGGCCTGCCGAGCCTCTGGGGCAAGGAGGCCCACTCCCGCTAAGGCCACTTCTTCCTCACGGACTACTGGTAAGAGTGGTTCCAATATGTTGGGCTCCGGCTTCACTGCCGCCCGCCCGGGAATGGCTGATAAGCTGATCATCAGCAAGTCTGACAAACGCCCAGCCAGCGAACCCACGCCAGGCACTGAACATAAGCCTGATGTCTGGGAGTCACCGCAGCAACTCCAGTTTCAGTGCCCTCTGAGGCCCCTCTGTCCCCCCAGACTCCCCCCGGGGATTCTGCTCCTTCCTCCCTGACTGGGGTCAAGGAGACCAGGACGCTGCTGTCGGGGGTACCCCCCCTCTTCGCCAGAGCCTCAGACGCCAGACTTGATGTCAATGAACCCAACATCACCCTCTGGTATACCAGTTCCTGATGACAGACCTGCCCTGCTATCAGGTCCTGCAGGGCCCATCTTTCCAGACCCTCCCGTGGGTCCTCCTACCCCGGGCCCTACACCCTCCGGGCCGACACCGGAACTGTCTGGTCTGCCTACTGGGCCAACACCAGGTCCTTCTGCTCTGTCAGAGCTCCTGATGCCAGGTTACCCTATGCCACAGTATCCTACACCACAGTACCAAATGCCGCAGTACCTGGTGCCGTATTCCCCAGTACCGCAGTACCCAACGCAGCAATACCCGATGGCAGTCCTCCTGCTATCAGGTTATGGCTACCCTTTTTACAGGTTTCCCAGTTACCCATATCCGAGTACCCCTCCTCCTCCTCCTTCTTCTCCCCCACAACCTCAGGTGGACCTGAAGGAAGTTCTGGCCTCCTGGTGGGCTGAGGCTAAGTCCCAACTCACTAAGGAGGCAGAGAATCATCTGCCGACTCTGGCCCATACACCAGAGCCCCTACATCGGCGACAGGAGACTCCCCCACCTTTACCTGATGTCAGGACAGAATCCTCTGGCTCTCGGATCAGGGAGGATACATCCCCCTAGGGTACCCCCAGAGCGGTCGATCCCCCACCCAATAAGGAGGACTCTTCCTCTTCCTCTTTGGAACCTTCAGATTCTGATACAGATTATGAACCCTCCAACCCTGGAGACGAGCTGTATACTTCAGAGAACCCCAGGCCCAAAGACTTTCTGAAGTCTCCGGAGGATCCTTACTTTCTGGAATTGCAGAAACAAATCCAGGCTGCTCATGAGTGGCAATCAGTGGACTCAGATCCACAATGGAAAAAATTAGCCGGTCATCTGGATCTTCCGGAAACCTCTTCCACACTGATCCCCCGATACAGTCCCATGCGGATTTTGTTCCCACTATTTGGAAGGAACCTTTCTCATTAGCCCCTCTTCCCCGCAAGGCAAATAAGCTATATCAGGCTCCCGAGGGAAAAGACTTTCCTAGTCTTCACCCTAAGGCAGATTCAGTCATGATTAGCACCGCTCATGACCGAACTGCCAATCCTAAGCACCTTAGCTCGTCTCCCCCGACAAGGAATCTAGACTTCTGGACCAATACGGTAAGAACATATACATCTTCTATCCTGGGTTTGAGAGCCCTGAACTATGTTGAACACTTGGTGGACTACCAGAAGTCGATTCTGAGCCAGGTGGAATCCAAACTGGGCTCTCTCCCGCATTCTCAAACTAAACAAGAATCGGGAGACCTGGTCCACTCTGCTCGTTTGGCCTGTAGGCACATGTTACATGCCACTTATGATGTGGTGGAAGCTTAACTTTCGCCGTAGGTTTGCAGCGACATGCCTGGCTACGTGTGTCAGGTTTGGCTCCTGAAGTTCAGACAGCAATACATGATGCCCCTTTCAGGGGATCAGTCTTGTTCGGAGGTGATGTCAAGGACATTGTCACCAAACTGCAAGAGAAGGGTTTAGCATTGAAGTCAGTCCAGACTAATTTCTGGTTCCGGCACTGCTCTGACTAGAAGCTAAACAGACCGCTCTGAGACGATCTGCAACCAAATCCTCCAAAAATACTAGAATTTTACACTAAATTACCACAGATGGCTTCCGGAGGGTTGCAGAAAGATCGAGGGAGACGAAACCGGTCTCAACAAGTGAGAGGGGAGAAAGAAGGCTCTGATTCCGATGCGGCTCTCCAACATAAGGCCTTACTACCTCGCGCCAGAATAATACTAGCCAGCCATACAATGCTGATGAGGAGAAGGATAACCTCTTGCGATCACGATTTGACTCTCTGATGAAGGAATTATAAGATATGAGAGCCGAAAACAGGTCAAAGTTTAAATAACTCAATCAAAAGCTCTCTCAAATTGAAAACCGCATACAAGAGGCTAAGGAGAGAATCTGTACTAACAAGGATAACCTCCAGCACCTCGGGAGAACAGTATCAGCTTTATGCATGCATGCCATAGCTACAAAAAGAAAGTGCCTAGACCTAGAGAGTAGACCTCACAGAGAAAACCTCAGACTCTACGGGTTACATGAGGGCACTGAAGAAGGAGACATGGCCGAGTTTTTTTTTATTTAGTTGTTTAAGCAGGTATAGCACACTAAGCTGAAAGCTTTTTTTACAGGAGCGACCTGAGAGCACAAGGAGGTTAAGTGACTTGCTCAGGGTCACACAGTATGCAAGTGGAAGCTGTGGGATTCAAACCCAGGTCTGGTCTGCTGGATGTCACCAAATTTGCAGCTCAGAGCCTTAGACCACTGCGCTACACTGCCTCCTTTTTAACTGATATGTATCTTTTGAATCTCCCACAAGGTTACAAGCTCAAAATCGAGAGAGTACATAGAGCCCTTACCCCCAAGCCGAAAGATTCCACCTCAGGGCCACAATCTATTATAATAAAATTCTGTTGCTTCAGCACTAAAGAAGATATTCTTAGGAGGGCATGGCAGCAGCAGGAAGTTAAATACCTGGCATCGTGGCTTTTTCTCGATCATGACTACCCACCTGACATCCAGAAATAACGACAAAAATACTCCTCCCTGATCAAGCTAGAAGAATATTTGACTTCTGACACCATATCCAGCAAGGCTGAGGGTTTTCTGGAAGGAGGGAATGGAAATATACAGTACTCCCCTAGCGGCCAGGGAAGCAGCACTGAAGAGGGGCTTAGAGGTACCAGAGCTCCCTATATCTACCAGCGTAAAAAGAAGTGATCAGGACCAAGAATGGCAGATGGTCCCTACAAAGAAAAATAGATACCTGGCCCTTAATACCAGCTCTGACAAAATTAAATATTTTCAAGACCTCAAAAAGCTACGTGGAGTTTCCGAACACGACTTGCTTTAGTTTGAGGGCTGAGTGGACTTACATGGGATGGTGTTCTTGGATTTTCTCTCAATGAGTACCGCGGGCTCTGGCCCACAAGATAACTGTGGCCTTGCTGTTTGCTTTAGCATTACCCATCCTCGAACTTTGCTTCTCCTCCTCTGATTTATAAAGCAGGGCTCTGATGTTAAAGAGGACATAAATTTGCATTTTAGTACCTAAATATGCCCAGAACTGAACATTTTCTTGTAGCTTGATGACCCGCCCCACTCATTGACTGATAACAGGAGCACTGCAAAGTCTCTGCATAGGCACAATGGCTAGATTGCAGTTGAGCAACTTTAACTGAACTTATTCTTTTAAATGAAGTTCTTTTTTGTGCAGGGGTGGTGACCTTTCCGTTTTCTTTTCCCCTGACCATGACACATTATTTTATAACTTTAAAGTATACCTTAGCGGATTTGTTCGAGGGATGGAGGAGCGGGTAAATTCTGGCTTCGGGTTTGGGCAAGAGGAAAATACAGCCCCCCCTTTGGGTCTTCCCTTTATATAGTAAGATCAAGTAATGGGGTACTCATCGAGTGAAGTGGTGACTCGTAGGTTCCTTATCTTCTTGATTTGTGTCACACCTTCACTCCCCTTAACAGATGGCACTCCCTCATGGCAAAATAATGGTTATGCTGATATTTTAAAGCAGATCAGCTCGCTTGCTATATGTCTCTAAAGCCAGCAAGATATTTGGGCCTAGCATTACCTTGACACAAGAAGGGATCCTCCTGGCTAGGAGGAATACTTTTCTCTTCTACCCGCCTAAACATCCTAAAAGGTGGGTGCAGAGGTCACTTTATACAGTAGACCTCCTACCTTGGAAGTGTATAAGCATAGACTCGTTTTGTGCCCTGTTGGCACTATTTTGTTCATGTTGTGTTACGTCAGCTAAACCAGATAGTAAAGATTTGGGTATGTCCAGATATATTATACAGGTTCAGAGAAGTTAATAGTTTAAAAAGTTCAGGATGGGGGATGCACATTCAGTGGCGTGAAAAAGTATTTGCCCCCTTCCTGATTTTCTCTATTATTGTATATTTTTGCATATTTGTCACACCGGATGTTTTCAGGTCTTTAGACAAAATGTAATATTAGATAAAGGGAACTTGAGTGAACAAATAACACTTGATTTTTTTTACTTATTTCATTTATTTAATGAAAACAGTTAACCAACACCAACTGGCACTGTGTGAAAAGTAATTGTACCTTACACTTAATAACTGGTTACGCCACCTTTAGCTGCAATGACTGCAACCAAACGCTTCTATAATTCAATATCAGTCTTTCACATCGCTGTGGAGGAATTTTAGCCCACTCTTCCTCACAGAACTGCTTTTATTCAGTAACATTGGTAGGTTTTTGAGCATGAACTGCCTGCTTCAGGTCCTGCACAGCATCTCTATTGGGTTTAGGTCTGGACTTTGACTAGGCCACCCAAAACTTTAATTTTACTCTTTTCAGCCATTCTGATGTGAACTTGCTTTTGTGTTTTCGACCATTGTCTTGCTGCATGACCCAACCACGCTCAGCTTCAGCTGATGGATTTGGATGACCGACATTCTCCTTAAGAATTTTCTGGTACAGAGCAGAATTCATGGTTCCTTCAATTATGGCAAGTCGTCCAGGTCCTGAGGCAGCAAGCATCCCCACACCATCACACTACCACCACCATGTTTGACTGTTGGTATGGTGTTCTTTCTGTGGAATGCTGTGTTTGCTTTACGCCAGACATAATGGGATCCATGTCGTCCAAAAGTTCCACTTTGGACTCATCTGTCCATAGAACATTTTCCCAAAAGGCTTGTGGATCATCCAGGTGCTTCTTACAAATGAGAGATGACATTTATGTTCTTCTTGTTAGCAGTGGTTTCCACCTGCTACTCTCCCATGAAGCCCATGTTTGCCCAGTCTCTTTCTGATTGTGGAGTCATGAACACTGACCTTAGCTGAGGCAAGAGAAGCCTGCAGTTCTTTGGATGTTGTTTTAGGATCCTTTGAGACATCCTGGATGATTTTACGCTGCACCCTTGGAGTAATTTTGGCAGGCCGCCTACTCCTGGGAAGATTCACTACTGTTTCAAGTGTTCTCCATTTGGAGATTATGGCTCTCACTGTGGTTCGATGGAGTCCCAGAGCCTTAGAAATAGCTTTGTAACCCTTTCCAGACTGATAGATAGCAACAACTTTTTTCTGATCTTTTCAGAACTTCTTTGATCGTGGCATAATGTGCTTGTTGAATCTTTGTGCTGGCAACGTGACTCTGATGGTAAGGGTCAAAATAAGTGAGGTTTATATTGAGCAGGGCTGGCTGTAATCAAGCCTGGCTATGTTCAATCAGCTAACTCTAATTATCCCTTTAATTGGGTTGATTTAACTAGGGGGCAATTACTTTTTCACACAGTGCCAGTTGGTGTTGGTTAACTGTTTTCGTTAAATAAATGAAATAAGTAAAATAAAACAAGTGTTATTTGTTCACTCAGGTTCCCTTTATCTAATATTACATTTTGTCTAAAGACCTGAAAACATCCAGTGTGACAAATATGCAATAATAGAGAAAATCAGGAAGGGGGCAAATACTTTTTCACGCCTCTGTAGATAACGAACCAAGGGGCTATTCAGCTGTATCTATACTGAAGTTTTTTAAATGACTTATACATTTTGTACCTATAATGTACATGGAATATCTAGCCCAATTAAGCGCTTGAAGATTCTAGCTACATTGAAACATTCCAGAGCAGATTTTGTTATGCTCCGGGAGACTCATCTCTCGAGTGAAGAACATAGAAAATTTGAGCACCTAAGGTTCAGCCAAGTATATGCCTCCTCATATAAGGGGGCAGGAGAAGGGGCACAATTCTTATGATCCCACTGAAGGTCCTGTTTGTAAGCACAGACAAGCTTATTGACCGAGAAGGACAATATATCCTGGTGAAGGGCAGGTTAAATGGAAAACCCATTACCCTTGCCTCTGTATATTTTCCCCCCAACACAGACTTTTCCAGCTATAGATCTTTTTTTCTTTTGTTAGCCCAGTGAACAGAAGGACCACTTGTCTGTGGGGGGATTTTAATTTAAATTTAAGCCTAGCATTTGAGCAAGGATCCACCCTATGCAAACTGAGAAAGATAATTAAAGATCTGACTAGGCTGCTTAAAGAGCTTGGCTTCTTGGACACGTGGAGATATCTTAATGGTACAAGTAAACCCAGCACCTTTTTTCTCAAGCCCATCAAAGTTACATGGCAATCATTTCTTTTTTAATATCACAAGAACATATTCAGCTTGCCCAAAAGTCCTGGGTGGGGGGTTTTATACTATCAAATCATGGCCCTGTATTTCTTAAACTCAAAAATGATAATTTCCAGAGAAATACGGTCTGGAGACTGAATATATCTTTGCTTAGAGACAAAGAGACCATCCAGGAGGAAAAAGATAATTTAAAACAAGCTTTGGTGGACAATGATACACCGGAAATAGATATCTCCATAGTCTGGGACACCCTTAAAGCCCTATGCAGGGGTAAGTTTCTAGAAATTGCAGCTAGAAAGAAGAAAATGAGGGAGCAAAGGAGAACTAAATTATTAACACAAATACAACTCCTAGAGGAACAGCAGAAAATAAAGAGTTCCACTGAACTCACTAAACAACTTAAAGCCCTGAAACAGGTGCTTCAAACTCTCTTAGATTACTGTGTAGAATAAAAGCTCCTGTTCCTGAGGCAAAAATACTATGCGGGTGGCCCTCGCTCCCTAAAATTGCTACCCGGGGTGTTTGAGAGCCCAACGGGCTAAGGCTCAAATCTCAGGCCTTAAGCTCTCCCCCAAAAGCCCCCTACAACACTCAGTATCCCAGATATCTGACACATTTGTCCAATTTTACTCCCAGCTATATGCAGCCCCCCCCCCCCAAACACACACATCCCTCAGCTAATAAGATCAAACACTTCCTGGCTCTCTTTAATCTTCCTACACTGAAAATGTTATCAGACTCCCTGGTGGCCCCAGTCAATAATCAGATAGTAAAAGAAATTGGTAATCTTAAACA
Source organism: Neoceratodus forsteri (assembly GCA_016271365.2). Lineage (NCBI taxonomy): Eukaryota > Metazoa > Chordata > Ceratodontiformes > Ceratodontidae > Neoceratodus > Neoceratodus forsteri. The sequence goes on along the minus strand of CM057452.1, from coordinate 349,353,311 downwards.
AATGCCCTGGAATTGATGGCCTCCCAGGGGAATTCTATAAAACATTTAAACAAGAAATTTCCCCTATACTCCAGAGACTTTTCACCAAGGTTTCCTTCCCCAAGGCACTTATTCCTCCATCCTGGCAATATACAATAATTTCAGTGATTCCCAAACTTGGTAAGGACCCCTCCTTCCCTGATTCCTACCGCCCTATCTTGGTCCTAAATATGGACTAAAAAGACTGGCTGCCATACTCACCCATATAGCCCCGACTATCATTCCTCAAGACCAAAGTGGCTTCGTCCAGGGTCGACAAGCACAAGATAATATAAACGTAGTATACTGTATATCTAATTGAGCAGATTACCCAGCAAAAAACGCCCTTCCTTTTCATTAGTCTAGACGCTGAAAAAGCATTCGATATGGTCTCATGGCCATTTCTAAGAGTAGTACTAACCACCTTCAGGTTCCCAGATCAATTTATAAATCTTGTATTTAAATTCTACCATAGCCCCCAAGGATGCATCAGATCGAATGGTCACATCTCACAAAAATGTTTTTCTGCAAAGAGGAACCAGGCAGGGATGCCCAATATCCCCATTACTATTTGTTTTTTATATGGAGCCCTTAGCCCAGTCTGTTCAGCTAGATAAAAACCTTCTAGGAATACAATTTGGCACTACAGAGCATAAATTAGCCCTTTTTGTGGATGATGTTCTGGTTTACCTTTCCAAACCTGACACCTCCCTTCCCCACTTATTTCAAAAACTTAAGTTGTCTTCTGATTTAGCAGGATATTCCCTAAACACAACTAAAACAGAAGTACTAACCAGAACTATACACCAACATCACAATTACAGGACAGATATAACTTTAAATGGGACCTAACAGAATTAAAATGCCTTGGTATTAAAATCCCCACTGACCTGAGACTCTTTGTCAATCTTAATTACTCTCCCTTAATTAAGGCCCTCAAAACAGACATAAGGAGATGGAATATTCTCCCCCTATCCTTTTATGCCAGAAATCAAGCTATTAAAATGAGCGCCCTTCCCAGGCTACTATATTTATTTCGATGCGTCCCATGTGTGGTCCCTATAACATTTCTTACTCAATGGCAACGTACTCTTTTACAGTTCCTCTGGCAGGGCAAGAAACCGAGGCTTAAATCCATACTAACATGCTAAAATGCCAGCAGAATAGGCCTAACGGTCTTTCATGTCTGTGTCTGCTCGTTTGGTCAGCCCCCACCCTGGGTGCTGACCTTGCTGCCCCCCTCGCCTTCTCTGGCTTCTCCCTTCCCAGTTCCGGATATTCTCGCTGCATTGGATTTTGCTTCCAGAACCCTTCCCCTGTACCTGTCCCACCCCCTCTTGAACCCCTCCACCATCTCTGCCTCCACCAGCTCCCTAGGCAGCGCATTCCATGGCTCCACCACCCTCTCAGTGAAGTAGCACCTCCTCCTTTCTCCCCTTAATCTTCCCCCTCCAGCTTCCACCTATGCCCTCTAGTAGCCCCCTCCTTCGAAGCACACTGACTGTTCCTCCCCATTTACCCTCTTCATGTACCTGAAGACCTCATCATGTCCCCCGGTCCCTTTCTCTTCCAATGTGACATATTTAGCTCTTCGAGCCTCTCCTCATCGGTCCTATCCCCCAAGCCCCAAATCATTTTGTTGCTCCTCTGGACCCTCTCCAGGAGTCTAATGTCCTCTTTAAGTGTGGCCTCTAAAACTGCATGCAGTACTCAAGGTGCGGCCTCACCAAGCAGTTATACAGAGGGAGTATCACTTCCTCCTTCTGGAGGTGATCCCAGCGATGCATCCCAGCATCCTGTTGGTCTTGGCTGCTGCCTCCTGCAAGTCTCCGAGTTGTTCATCTTGACATCCACCACCACCCCAGGTCCCTCTCAGCCATCGAGACTTGTAGCATCTCCCCCCGGTGTACACTTGGCCCAGGTTTCCTGGCCCCAGGTGGAGTACCTTGCATTTCCCTGCATTGAACCTCAGCTTCCACTTTGTAGACCATCTTTCCAGAGCCTCCAGGTCCCCCTGTAGGGCCACCCTCCCCTCCTCCCCATCCACCAGCGCCCCCAGTTTTGAGTCATCCGCAAAGAGACTCATCTCACTCCTGATTACTGTCCTTATGTCAGAGACGTAGGCATTGAACAGGAGGGGCCCAAGGACTGATCCCTGTGGGACCCCACTAATGACCCTCCTTGGGGATGAGACTGTCCCACCAACTATGACCCTCTGGGTCCGGTCCTGGAACCAATTGCCTATCCATCTGATCATCTGGTTCCCCTACCCCATTTCTCCCAGCTTATCCAACAGGCCCACGTGAGGAACAGAGTCAGATGCCTTGCTGAAGTCTAGAAAGAGGACGTACACTGGTCTACCCAGGTCCAAGGCACTTGTCACCCAGTCATAGAACTCCACAAGGTTTGTCTGACACAATTTCCCCGGGACAAATCCATGCTGTCTATCATCCAGGCACCCTGACTTTTCCAGGTCCCCCCAGCCTCTCCTTGACAATGCCCTCCATCACCTTGCCCACCACCGATGTCAGGCTGACAGGCCGGTAGTTCCCTGCCACCTTCCTTGATCCCCCCTTGTGGATAGGCACTATATGCGCCACCTTCCAGTCCTGGGGCACCCACCCTATCCTCAGAGAGATGGTGAAAAGCTCCACCAGGGGTTTCGCCAGGACATCCGCAAGTTCCTTCAGCACTCTGGGATGTAATCTATCCGCCCCTGCTGCCCCGTCTTAAGGGACCTGAGGGCTTCCTCACTCTCTACTGTGATTTCCACCTCCGCTACCTCTTCTCCTGCTTAGCCCCCCTCCTGCCAGTGATGCCTCCCTCTCCCCAGACCCGCTGATCGGTAAGGGTCCCCCTCCTCAGTATCTCTGTCTCCTCCCATGTATGATGCAGCACCCCATTTTCCTTGGTGAAACTGAGGTGAAGTACTCATTTAGTACTCAGCCTGCTCCCCGGTCTTGTGCCCATCTTCTCCCTGTTTTAAACCTGCTAATCTGCCCCTTCACCCTTCGCTTTCCCCAATGTATCTAAATAGCCCTGTTCCTCTCCCATTTTCCCTGGCCAGGTTCTGCTCCTTTCTTACCTTAGCCGCCTCACCACCCTAGTGGCCCTTCTAGCCATCAACTCATACTCCCCCGATCCCTTTCACTCCTTGAGCACTTGAATTGCCTATGGGTTGCCTTCTTTCCCCGCACCACCTCCTGGACCTCCCTGGTCCACCAGCAGGGTTTTCGGGCCCTACCGCCTTTTCGTTTTACTCTTGCACAGGTGCTGGTAGCATCCTGCACCCCTCTCCTGATGATTTCCCACCTACTGTCAGCATCCATGTCTGACCCAATCCCATCCAAATGCTCCTTAAGGATCCTTCCCATTTCCTTAAAATCCGTCCTCCTGAAGTCAGTTACCTCCGTCTTTGTGCAGCCTTCTACCCCTCCTAGGTCCAGGCAGAACCAGACTGTGGCAGGGTCACTCCACGCCAAAGGGTCACTTACCTCCAGGCCCCCAATCTGGTCACTGTCTGCCAGGACCACATCTAGTAGCCGCGCCTCCCTGGTTGGTTCCCCCACCTGCTGAGTTAGGAACGCGTCTTGAAAGACATCCAACAACCTCTGATCTTACTTCGAGTGGGAGCTCTTGCAACAGGCTATTAGAGTTAGGACTATGCCGCAGGCACTAGGACCACCCGTGAAAAACTTCTGCCAGCAATACCAGCGGGACCGCCCGATGTCGCCCCCTTGACGTTGGTCAGGGTACAAGAGGGGCGGACCCAGCTCCACCCAGTTCTTTCCGCTCGGCGTACCCACCGCGTGAAGCTTGCTTCTGTTCTCGACTATCAGCGAGAAGAAGAACTTTATCAAGAATTTGTCATTTTTTTCGAGGGTTATCCTTCATTTTTACCGACACCAACGTCAGTTTCGCTGCCGTCGTTTCGTCCGGTTTTCCCCGCTTTTGTGCTTTTTTGCTCTGTGTTTGCCGCTTCCAGTACCGATGTCAGCCCTCTTCCTCCCCGGCCGAGTTTGATGTCTTCCCAGGCTTCGGTGTCCCCTGAACACTTGAACAAGTGCGACTGCGGGCAGCAGATTCCGGCTAAGGATGGGCACCGGCGGTGCGTCTTCTGTCTCGGACTCGACCACGACACCGCCAATTGTGCTGACTGCCAGGCCTTCACCAGCCGGACCCGCATCCGACGCCTGAAAGCCCTCAAGGCCTACCTTCTTGAGCAGAAAATGGATCTGCATTCTTCGGAAGGGAAGAGAAAAGAGAAGAAGCCGCATAGCAAGGAGCATAGTCGGTCCCGACACCGGTCCTGGTCTTGATCCAGATCGCATTCGCGCCTTCTCCAAAAAGGCCTGCCCTTGGGGTCTGGAGAATCACCGAACATTCCACAGGCTAAAGGCCGGCCTGTCGGGAGAAGCCGGCCAAGCGAGGTGACTTCGCTAAGGGTCATCGTAAGTCCTTAGGTACCTGCTTTGGTCCTACCTGTCATAAGGCACCGTAGCGCTCGCCTGCTACAGGCGCACTGGAGACTCAAGGACTTCCGTGCCTTCTGCCGCCACTTCATCGCCGGTCCTCACACTGACGCCGGTCGAGCGGGGCAAAGGACCCAGGGTCGGTCAGAGAGATACCGACGCCACTGTCCGCCCAAGTCTCCTCCCCGGCCCTCAGGAGAGCCTCCTCGTGGTCCCGCCGCTCTGAGGCTTTTTCCGCAGCGTGCGGCTGAGATTTTTCCCAAGGATGAGCTCAAGGAGCTTTTCTCCTTTTGGTGGGGGCAGGTCCACAAACGGACCTCCCCGTCACTGGCCCAGACACTGGTTCCGGATCCTGCGGGAGAACCACAGCCGGTGGATGAGACTTCTCCGTTTGGGTCACCGGAGCGCCGTCCTTCGCCCCCTTCCAGGACTCGTTCCTGCTGTAGATCCGAGGACCACTGACGTCGCTCGAGGGTTTCGAGTGACCGACATCGGTCTAGGTCTCATTCCAGGAGCCTTCTCGTTGCTGGACCGCTCCGCGTCGGTCTTTGCTCCGCCACCGTCCAGGACCGGAGTCGTCTCGACCGCCGCCACTCCCCAGTCACCGACGTCAGCGCAGGCATGGTCATGGGGTAGAATCAGACTATTCCAAATCGGATAGTCGATCCTCCTCTTCTTCATCAACCTCTTCTTCTTCTCTCAGTCTCAAGCGCTCCCCTGAAGAGAAGGACCTGCCTCACTCACCTCCGGACGATCCTACCTTTATGGACGTCATGAGGCACATCCAGGCTCCCAACGAGTGGGACACAGAAGACCTGGATCCGGAACGCCGGAGATTGGCTAAATACCTGAGGCAGAAGGAGCTGAAGCCCCTGGTTATTCCTCCTTGGTGGATACTTTCCAGATCTTACTAGATCCACCTGGATGCATCCGGCCTCCATCCCGGCAGTTCCAAAGAAGTCGGATAGGCTCTATAAGGCCCCGAGGGCGGAACCTTTCCTGGCAGAACACCCTCAGGCCGATTCATTGGTGATCACAGCTACCTATGATAAATCTCGGCAGCCGAAGCACCTCAGCTCCCAGCCTCCCGACCTGGAGTCCCGATACCTGGATCAGGTGGACAAAAAAGTTTACGCGGCCTTCACCTGTTCCATTCGCTCCCTAAATTTCCTCACGCATATGGTACAGTATCAGAATGCATTATGGGAACGGGGACTTGAGCTGACATAGGCCATGCCGGACTCTGATAAGAAGAATGAGCTCCTGGCCCTTTTGCATTCGGGCTCTGACGTAGGCTCTCATGTGCGGAGAGCCTCGTATCACACTGCAGACACGGCAGCCGCCTCTGGGGTATGCCTTCGGCGCCATGCCTGGTTGAGAGTCTCGGGCTTCCACCAGGATCTGCAGTCCGGTATCCAGGATTTGCCCTTCCAGGGTACCGTCTTGTTTGGGCAGGAGACGGAGGCTTTGATCTCCCATCTCCAGGAATCTGGTAAGTGGATCTGGTCGGTCCGCCAGATGTACTGTGGCGACCAGCGATGTCCACACCGCCGACGGCCTTTTCGTAAGTCCTCAGGCAACCAAGCTTCAGTCAGTGGAAACCAGCAAGGACAGAGAGGTGGCTTCCGCAGAAGATCCAGAAACCAGCAGTCTGGTGGACCTTCCGCCCGTGGGCCCAAGTCCTCCAGGCCTCTTCCAACTCCCGTTCTGCCCACGACTCCTTCCGCCCCCTTCTGACCGGGTTCAAGGGAGCCGGTTGGCCGCTCTCCCTTCATTTCAAAGGGTGGAAGTCTATTACTACGGACCACTGGGTCTTAGACGTTATACGGAGAGGACACACCTTGGAGTTCACAGAGTTTCCTCCACATACGCCACCAAAGCTCTCCCGTTATCCTCCTTCTCACATCCCACTATCAGCAGGAGAAATAAAGACCCTCCTGCAGAAGAGAGCTATAGAGAGAGTTCCCTGGGGGCAGCAAGGCCAGGGGTTCTACTCCCACTTCTTTCTGGTCCCAAAAAAGACTGGGGACCTTTGTCCCATTCTAGATCTCAGTCCACTAAACCTATTTATAGAGTACAAAATGTTCAGGATGGTGACTCTTCCAGGTCTCCTTCCCTTGCTACACCAAGGGGACTGGCTGTGTTCTCTCGACATACAGGATGCGTACATGCATATAGGAGTCTTTCCTCCTCACAGGAAGTTTTGAGGTTCCACTCCAAAGGGAGCATTTTCAGTTTCAGGTGCTCCTGTTGACTCTTCCTCTCCATGAAGTCTTCACCAAATGCCTCTCAGTGGTAGCTGCGGCTCTGAGAATGGGACATTCACGTGTTTCCCTACCTCGGCGATTGGCTTCTTATGGCCCCGTCGAGGGATAGCCCTACGCCTCGGAGACATTTATACTCTATTCCGAGAGCTGAGGATCACCCTGAACTTAAAAGTAATTCCCTGAGCTCAGCCAAAAGCTCTGCCTTCAGAAGCTATCCTGGATTCTGCTGTCCAGGGCATGGCCTTTCTCCCTCAGGACAGGGGATTCGCTATGAGTTGGTGGAACGGATCTCCATGGCACCTCAGGTTCTGCTCGGAACTTTCTCAGCTTATTGGGGCATATGGCGGCGGCCATTCCTGTCATGCTCTTGGCCCGTCTCCACGTGAGAATCCCACAGTGGATGCTCAGGGTGCAGTGGGACCAATGCTACGACGACCTGGATGCTCTAGTCAGGATCTCGTAGCCAGTCAGGAGAACATTGCTTTGGTGGTTGGACCCCAGCAATCTGGAGAAAGGGGTCAGTTTTCGTCCAGAGCCACCAGGTCAGACTCTGACGACGGATGCCTCGGACCTGGGCTGGGGGGCGCACCTAGGTGTTCATCAAACACAGGGGGTTTGGTCACCTGAGGAACGGTCCCTCCACATCAGTGTGCTGGAAATGCGAGCGGTCCTCTACGCCTTCCAGGCGCTTTTGGAGGATCTGCACTGGCTCTTCTAATTCAAACAGACAACATGGCGCCGCCTTACATCATCAAGCAAGGAGGCACTCTATTCGTATCCTCTTTGCAGGGAGGCGATGAGAGTCTGGTACTGGGCACTGGAGCGAGGCATTCTGCTGTCCACAATGCACGTTCTAGGCATCCTAAACGATCTGGCCAACAGCCTCAGCAGGTCACGGGCCAGAGCACACGAGTGGAATTGTATAATCCGTAAGCGGACCAGCTCTTCGACAGATGGGTCTTCCTGAGTTGACCTCATTATCACCACGCAACACCAACTGCCAATGTTTTGTTTAAGTAGAGCACGCCCTGGAGTTTTTGGCCAGATGCTGATCCCTTTGTTGGGCGGGAGGTTTCTTTATGCCTTTCCGCCCTTCCCTCTCATTCAGAGGGTTCTGCTCAAGTTGCAGGCCGAAGGGGCCCAGATGATCCTTGTGGCCCCCAGCTGGCCTCGACAGATTTGGTTTCCACTCCTGCAGTGGATATCCAAGGAACCGCCAATTCCGCTACCCATATGCTCGCAATTGCTGTCCCAGGACCAGGGGTCTCTGGTCCATCCGGATCTCAGATCCCTGCACCTTCATGCTTGGCTCCTTCAGACATAGCTCAAAACAGATACGGGGTTTCCCCGGAAGTGGCGGAGGTCTTAGCATCCGCAGAAAGCTTCTTACCGCCCCACTTATGCCATGAAGTGGAAGCTGCTTTGTCTTTGGCCTTGCCGCAACATTTGGATCCCGCCACCTGCCCTGTGAACTCCACTTGCAGTACCTCCCTCCTTGTATGAGAAAGGCCTGAGTTATTCCTCTACTGGCAGCACATGTGGGCACTCCGCCACCATGCTCTTGTGGGGAGAGAGAGCATTAGCGAGCTAGATGTGGCCCGCTTCTCCTTAGGGGAATTTACACATGAGACCTCCCATTAGGGACCCTGTCCCACCCTGGGACCTCCTTGTGTTGGGAAACCACCCTCCTCCTTTGAGCCAGCAGCGGTTGTGAGCTGCATACCTTTCTTGGAAAGTTTGTTTTTGATTGCTGTTACTTCAGCTCGGCGGTTTCCGAGCTTCAGGCTCTGATGTAAAGAGCCCTATTTGGTTTTCCACAGGGAAAGGGTTTCCCTCCGAACTAATCCTAAGTTTCTTCCCAAGGTGGTCTTGGAATTGACCCTCAACCAGTCGGTTGATCTTCCAATTTATTTTCCTTCCCCTTCCAATAGAGGGGAGGCTCTCCTCCACACATTGGATGTCCACAGGACCCTGAGGTATTACCTCAACAGAATGGTTCAGCACCGTAAATCGGAGCAGCTTTTTGTGGCTTTTGCACCACATCGCTTGGGTCAACCGGTGTCCAAGCAAACGATCTCTAAATGGATAGTCCGTTGAGTCTCGTTTTGCTACGAGCATCATAATAAACCCTGCCGGGCCCAGTTAGGGTCACTCCACCAGAGGAGTGTCAGTTTTTTCGCGCTATGCGAATGTCGCTATCCAGGACATTTGTGCAGCTGCAACCTGGAACTCGGTGATGCATTTTTATCAAGCATTACAGCTTGATATTGTCTCCAGACGCTGTGCTGGCTTCTCGCCCAGTGGTTCCCACAAGGGCTTTTTGTCCTAGGGCCTCTGGAGTCAGCATATTCCACTCCCAGGGTCGGGCTACCTTGCTGTGGGACTGCTTGAGATTCAGTCCTAATCTGTAATAGCTGCTGCAAGAGCTCCCACTCAAAGTAAGATAGTACAGTTACGTAAGAACTTACTCATAACAGTAGATCTTCGAGAGGAGCTCTTGCAGCATGCGCTGCTTCCTCCGCCTTCCTGGAATGTGCAGATCTGTTTCTTTCCTTTCTAGATGGTGGGCTTCGCTGAGTTCTCTTGTTAGGCCTTCTGCTGGGTAGTGTGAGAACTGAGAGTGGGTCCGCTCCTCTTGTACCCTGACCGACGTCGGGCGGGCCGGCATCGGAGGCGGTCCCCGCTGGTATTGCTTGCAGAAGTTTTTCACCGAGTGGTCCTAGTGCCTGCGGCATAGTCCTAACTGTAATAGCCTGCTGCAAGAGCTCCTCTCGAAGATCTACTGTTACGGTAAGTTCTTACGTAACTGTACTTTCCCTGGTCACAGAGGATGTCATAGTTTCCCAGTCTGTTCCTGGCATGTTTAAGTCCCCCAACACCACCATCCTTCCTCTGCCCAGTCTACAGTGTCTCCCAAAATCTGCCACCAGACTCTTCTCCAGCTCCTCCGCCAGTGCAGGGGGGTCTATACACCACTCCTATTTTTACTCTCTTGCCCCCCTTGTTATCAAGGTGACCCAAATCACCTCCACGTTCCCTCCGCCTCCTCTCTCCCCTATGCCAATGCAGTTTTTGACATCACTGCTACCACTCCTCCCTTCCCTCCCCCGTCCTTTCCTGAACATAGTGTAACCTCCAGGTTCAGGTCCCAGTCGTGTCCTGCAGTGGCCCAGGTCTCAGTGACCGCTGCCACATCCACTGCTCCTCAGTTAGTATCGCCTGAGCTCAGGCATTTTATTGCCCAAGCTCCTGGCATTTAGCAGGACTACCTTCCACCCTTTCCCTATACTTCCATTTCCTGCCTCGTGTTCCTGGGGATTCTGTTTCCCTGGTCTTCACTTTACCAGTCGGCCTTTTCCGCATAATCCTCCAGCTCCCCAGGGGGGTGGAAACAGTCTCTTCTTTATCGGCACCCCCTTGACAGCCTTTTCTCCCATCCCTCCCCCCTTCACAAGTTTAAACCCCACTTTTCACCAATGAACCACTCTATTTTCAACTTAAGGATTCCCCTCCCCTCCAAATTGAGATGGAGCCTATCTCTAGCATACAGCTCCTTATCCTCCCAGCTGTCCCTCCAGTCCTCCATCAACCCATACCCTCTGGCCTCACACCACTCCCTGAGCCACTGGTTTATCTCCCTAATCTTCCTTTTGTGTTCCCCACTAGCCCTTGGTACCGGCAGGATTTCTGAGAAGGAAACAGTGCATCCTGTGTCATGACAGACCCTGGCGAGCTCCCTGAATCTTGCCTGTATCTCTAGCTTGCTATTTCCCTCAATGTCATTTGTACCCAGGTGGACCAGTATGTCCGGGGAACCCTCATAATCCTTTGCCAGTTGATATATCTCATGCTTGGCCTCGTGCAACGTAGTCCAGGGAAGCATTTTGTTCTAACTGGACAGGCTTCTCCTCCTCATCCCATTTGATACCCTGATCATAGAATCCCCCAACAGGAGCACTCTGACTGCTCCTTTCCTCCATTTCCCTTCCATGTCCTCATCCTCTACCTGCCCCTCCACCCAGCCAGCTCCTTTGTTCCTCCCTATCTGGGTGTCACATGTCACCCCTCCTTATTTACCCTGGCCACCCCTCCCTCCAATCCTATGCCTCCTCCTTCTGAATATCCTTCTGTACCTTGCTTACTCCCTCACTGCTCGTGACTGGTCCTTCTCCCCATCTGCTAAACCAGCCTGGCCTGTCCTCCTTCCTTCCTGCCTCCATTTAGTCCCTCCTTGCTTGTCGTGTCCCCTGGCCTAAACCCTCAGCTCACTTTACTGAATCCTCCTTGTACTTCGTCCTTCTCCTTTACTTTCTCCCAACTGGTCCTTCTCCTGCGCTTCCTCCCTCTTCCCCTGCCCTCCTGCTGTGATTCACTGCTCCTCCATTTTCTGCATTCCAGGTTCCCCTGTTCTTCCTGCTATCTGGCCCCGCCTCCTGCCCCCAACTCCTTCCATCTCTAACCACCCCTGTCATGGCTACATCACCCCCCTCACCTTCGAGCAGAAGTAGAGAATTGAAGTGGTTACTGAGTGTAAGGTCTGATCCACCTCCCCGCCTTGCTTCCTTCTGTCCAGCCCCAGCCATCTGCCTACTTCCCTGAGAATGTTGTCCCTCTGGCCCCCCTTTGTGAGGGTCCCCAGTTACCTGCCTGCTTCCTAGGTAGTGTCCTTTTGGACCCCCTCTGCTAGGGTACGTATGTGACCCCTGAGTATTGTTCTGCATCCTTTCCCTGTGCCTCCGCCCCCAGTGCTTGATGCAAGCCCATGGGAGATCCCCTGCCCCCTTCCCCAACCATACCTCCCCCCTTCTCCCAGCTGTCTCCTAATCCCCGCAACCTCCTCCCTAGCTGTGCCAGCTGGTAGCACACTGGGCAACCACTGAACTTCCAAGCCCAGTCCAGTACCATGGCTGCTCCACACCCTGTGCACCCCACCACCTCCCAAAGATGCCGCCCCAATGATGTGTGGTTTCATCCCCTTCCAAGTAGGTTTCCTTGGGTGAGCCACCAGGTTCCCCCCCTAGTCCAAGATACACCCCTACTGTCTGATCAAGTCACCCACCAATCTTAGATACAGTCCCACAGTACACCGGTAACCCTGTTACTAGGTGCAGTACAACACAGTAAACTTACAAGGGAACTGAACAACTCCCTAAGCTTCTCTCTCCAGCCTTTAAATCCAAACCCAGTGGCTAGAACTACATGAGCTGCACCTGCAGCATTTTCCTCCAATTGCAGGGCAGGTGTTCCCCATAAATTAACAGAACTCTGGGAGGGAGGGTGGGGGAGGGTGGGTCTTAGACCTACCAACTCTCTCTCGAGTATATCAGCCCTGTGTCTCCCTTCCAAGCCCAGCAGCCAAAGAACCAGGCCCAAGCAAATCCCACCAAATAGGTTTTAAATCAGAAGAAACAGGCCTCCACCAGCGCAGCCTGTTACACAATGAAACATCCAATAAATGAGCCCACTTACAGCCACCAAACCAGTTTTCAAACTGCCAACAGCCCCCAAAACAATACCCTGCTAGCCCCTTAGAAGTAAGAAAGAAAATAAATAACCTTCTACCAAGTAAAATCCATAAGAAACCCTGTGAAAACAACAAGAAGCAGCTACTGTCCTGGAACACAACTGATCCTGTCCCCTTCTAGTTCCTTCTTATGTTGCCCAAAATAATAGGGGACATAGCACTCCCAAATCTGTCACATTACTTGAATGCTTCGCAGATGAGGCTGGCCCTCCTTTGGGGGAATTCTTCATAAACCGCACATTGGAAACAAATGGATTTGTCTAGATCCCAAACACTCCCTCTGGCAGCAGCCCTGTTCTCTCCTACTCAACTGAAACAACAGCTGGTGGTTCTACTAGAAAGCCCCATTTCAGTTTTGGAAGACTGGAAAAGGGGTATTCCCATAGATGCTATAATACCCACAACTGGAAATATGATTGGTTTACAACAAATGTAGATTTTGCCCCCTGCAAAGGTATATACTTGGTACACATCCCAAATGTCCTGAGGCCTCGTAGCCACTTGGCAATTAATTTGCCAAAACGCAATCATATCATTTGCAAAGGCTCAAATTAAATTCAAATGGAACACAAAATACCTATTATCTTCATATCAGGAACTTTATAAACTCCCAATTTAGATTGCAAACCACTAAGCCTCAGGTCCCCGATGACAGTAGCCCATTCATCCAAATATTGACATCTACTGAAAGTGATCATGCAGTTTCTAAATTATGTAAGTTTTTACTCTCCCAACAGGCCCACTTAACAGCTGCATTAAAACTTAGGTGGGAGCAAGACTTTGGCTCTCCCTTCCTTCAGATAATTTGGCCCAGAATCTGGCAAGTGACATGGTCTAATACATTATCTCCGGGTTGACAGGAATATATATGGAAGGTTCACACCAGATATTTCCTGGTACCCAAATTCCTTGCCAGGCGTAGGCCAGGAACCTCTTGAATGTTGGAGAATGTGTGGTACCACTGACGCCTCTCATGCCCACATTTTTCTACATTGTCCTAAAATCCAGGGCTTTTGGCATTCAGTTTCTCAGCAAATAGGGACTGTTCTCAACCTTCAGGTCCTACTGCTCCCTGGGAGTCTCCTGTTAGGTCTTCCTCCCCGAGATTTGAAAGGTAAAGATCCCCAATATCTCTGGTCCATACTTCTCTGGCTGCAGCCTATAAGGCCGTAACTGAAAAATGGTTATAATCAGTGTCACCAACAGTGGAAGAATGTCTGAGCATTATAAAACATATACAAAATTTCGAGCAATTAACTCATAATTTACAAAATAAGACAGCAGCCTATCAGAACTGATGGACCAGATGGGATTTGAGAGACAACCTTCACCCATTGCCCTGGAATCAACGCAGGGTGGATTTAGAACCCCCTTCCCCCATAGTGGGTGATCTACCTCATGTAGAGCATCCCCATGGATGCATCAGTTAAGACATATAGAAAATATACTCCCTATATTCAAATGAAATGGACCAGATTCACCCCAAATCGGAATCTGGATACTACTATGTTATTTCTAAATAGAAATACTTTAGCTGACGAGTTCTAATTTGGAAGTTGTTCTTCCTTGTTGTTTTAATTATTTTTTTATTAGTTTCTCTTTTAAGTCCAGGTTACTTTATCAGTTTCTGTTTTCTGCCAGATATGTAATGGACTTTATAAAAAGTTTCAATAATGAAACAATGGACTGTATCCAACCATGAGATAATAGATACCATAAACACCTACTATAGTAAGGTACACACAGGGTTTTCACTAGAACTAAACATGCAGTTTAACAACTTTTGTAATCATCTGACTGTAATCAAATGGAAATATATAATCCACTGTGAATTATTTCTGCTTTGTCTATAATGGTATGTTTTGTTGTTAATGTCAAAAAGGAAAAAGACTAAATAAAATGAAGTGTAAAAAAAAAAAAAAAAAAATGAAGTCAGTCCAGACTATGTATAAATCCTTTCGGGGTCAGAAGCAGCCTTTTCAACGCCAAAAGCACATGCAGGCAAGCTCCTCCGAACAAAAAGACTCCCAGAGCCCCGGCCGCTGCTCTGCCCTCAGCATCCTGACTCCCTGCCTCTCCCTGTTCCTCTGGTGCCTCCCGAGAAACCGGTAGGGGGAAGATTTTCCTTCCATCTGCTGGGCTGGGAGAGAATAACACACGATGCGTGGGTGCTTCAGTTGGTGTCAGTGGGACACTCAGTCGAGTTCACCCAGAAACCACCCTACAGACCACCCCCTCTGTCGTCGTACTCCTCTTTTCATCTTCCGTTGGTATTAGAAGAGATCAGTTCCCTTCTTCAAAAGGCAGCGATAGAACCCGTCCCCTCCCCTTTCAGGGGTCGGGTTACTATTCTCATTTCTTCCTAGTACCAAAGAAGACTGGAGACCTGAGACCCATCTTGGATCTCAGCTCTCTGAATGAGTATGTGAAGTACAAAATGTTCAGAATGCTCTCTCTGCAGAGTCTTCTCTTCCCCTGCTTCGGCCGAGATTGTGGCTATGTGCTCTGGATATGCAGGATGCGTACCTGCATATCCCTATACGCTCTTCCCACCGCAGATACCTCCGTTTTTGTTTTCAGGGGACACACTACCAGTTCCAGGCCCTCCCATTTGGCCTTTCCTCAGCACCCCGAGTATTGACCAAATGCCTGGCAGTAGTGGCAGCCTTCCTGCATACCCAGGTAGTACAAGTCATCCCTTATCTGGATGACTGGCTTTTGGCAGCACCATCCAGGGAGGACCTCCAGTGCTCCCTTTCCATCACCCTGGAGGTCTTTACCAGCCTGGGTGTCACGGTCAACCTTGTCAAGTCCCATTTGGTCCCTTGTCAATGGTTGCAGTTCATAGGGGCAGTGTTGGATACGACCCTAGGCAAGACCGTCTTGCCCCTGGAAGAGTCAAGACACTCTTAAACCAAGCTCGCCTCCTGTCCTGCCTCATACGAGTCAGAGCCAGGAAGGTTCTTCGTCTTCTTGGGCTCATGGTGGCAGCCATTCCAACTGTCCCTCTGGCGTGGCTCCACATGAGTCTCCCAGTGGACCCTTTGGTCCCAATGGTATCAGTCTCAAGACGACTTGGATCATGAGGTCCTAGTCTTGGACCCGATGATCAGGGACTTGCAGTGGTGGACGGTTCGGGAGAACCTCAGTTTGGGGGTCCCCTTCTGCACCGATCCTCCCACCCAGACTCTGACAACAGACGCATCTGGAATGGGCAGGGGTGCCCACCTAGGGTCTCACAAGACTTAGGGCAACTGGTCTCACTTCAGGAAGAGATTACGCATCAATGTTCTCGAGTTGAGGGCAGTTCTGTATGCCCTACAGGCTCTCCTCCCCTTCATTCTTCCCGGTTATCTTCTGCTTCAAGCAGCCAACATGTGCGTAGCCTGGTACCTCAACAAATGGGGAGGAACTCGTTCCTACCCCCTCTGCCAGGAAGCAATGAGAGTCTAGTACTGAGCATCCCAGCACAAACTGCATTTGACGGCAGTTCACGTGCCAGCAGTGGAAGACACTCTGGCAGACACTGTAAGTTGCTTGTCAGCAAAGTCCCACGAGTGGGAGCTCAGATAGAATGTTGTAGACGACATCTTCGAGCAAGGGGGGACTCCTCAGGTGGACCTTTTTTTGCCTCCCCCAACAATGGCAAACTTCCCACCTTTTACTCACTCGCTCCAGGGGCGAGACATGTTTTGGATGGATGTGCTGTGTTGGAAGGGCAAATTTGTCTGTGCCCCCCATTCCTTTGATTCCAAGAGTACTAAACAAACTTTGGACAGAAGGGTGCATGATTCTCCTTGTTCCCTTTTGCGAGGCAAGCTTGGTTCTCTTCTGCAGCAGTTTTCCGAGGAACCACCTCTTCCTCTGCCTCTGACGCAGGATTTGCTGACCCAGGATCTGGGGACCCTGATCCATCCAGGACTCGGATTGCTCCACCTTCATGCATGGCTCCTGCAGACGTAGCCACAGCTCGCTTTGACATCTCGCATCTCATGGCGGACATTTTGGTGGAGGCTAGAAAGCCTTCCACCAGATCTACCTACGCAATGAAGTGGAAGCAATTTTCTATTTGGGCTGGTTCCAAGGACTTGGAACCTTTTTCCTGCCCTGCAAATAAAATCCTGGATTGCTGAGACACCTCTGTGATCTGGGCCTTAGCTATTTCTCTTTGAAGGTGCATATGGCAGCCATCTCTGCTTACCATATCCCTTTAGGTTACAGGACAGTTGCTCAAGTGGAAGTCTCTAAGACCGTCCTCAAAGAGGTTCTCCATTTAAACCTCCCCCATCTGTAACCCTGCCCCCCATGGGATCTAAGTGTTTTTTTTATTTTAGAGAAACTCACACTGCATCTCTTCAAACAGGCAGCGGAGGCAGACTTAAAATTCCTCTCCTGGAAGACACTTTTCCTAGTAGCCATCCCCTCCGCCTGGAGGATTTCCGAGCTTCAAGCCCTGATGTGTAAGATCCCTTATTTGATTTTCCACAGGGAATGGGTGGCCATGCGTACCAAGCTTAAGTTTCTTCCCAAAGTGATGACTGAATCCTCACTGAATCAATCTATTGAGCTCCTGATCTTTTTTCCGGAGCACTCAAATCATGGAGAGCACCTCCTGCATATGCTGGATGTACACAGGATTCTGAGATACTACAGTAACAGAACCAAGGATCTCAGAAAAATGGATCAGCTCTTCATTTCCTACGCACACAAAAGGGAAGGCGATGCTATTTCTAAGCAAGGTCTCTCCAAGTGGTTAGCAGATTGCATCACTTTCTGTTATGACAAATACAACAACACCCCTCTCTGCTGCTTGTTTCAAGAATGTGTCAGCAGCAGAAATCTGTGCAGCTGCTACTTGAACTTTTTCCATACCTTCACGAAACATTACAGTTTGGATGTTGCCTCTCGCCGCAGAGCAGGCTTCGGATTGGCTGTCCTGCAGGGACTTCTGTGTTGAATCTTTGTTCAGCCTTTTCCGTCATTCTGTGGATGATGACTCCTCCTCCCTTTTCTGTTTTGTTCCAGACTGCTTGGGACTCGGTCCTATATGTAAATACCTACTGCAAGAGCCCTCTCAAGTACTATAGAACAGTTACGTGAAGAACTTACTCGTGAATAGTAGATCTTTGAGAGGCTCTGCAGTATGCCTTCCCCTCCCTCTGTCCTCCTGACTTTTTTGCGTTTCTTCTATGGGTGTGTATCTGCTTTTCTCCTGTCATGCCCTTTCAGCCTCTAGCAGGAAAACTCTGGAAGATGGGCATGAGGGACCACCCCTTTATACTGATGTAGGTTGACACCAGTCAGCTGACATGGGGGCGGTTCCCACCAGAGACTGCTAGCTAGAGATTTTTCCGTGGGGTCCTGACACCTGGCAGCTTAGTTCTGTATGTAAATACCTACTGCAAGAGCCTCTCTCGAAGCTCTACTGTTACGGTAAGTTCTTACATAACTGTTCTTTCTCTGGCAAAGTGGTAGGGGTAGGAGGGGGGCTTTTCATCAAAGAAACACTAGCAATGGAAAACTTCGAATAGTACCCGATTTTTAAAATTTGTGTACATGTATAAGGGGGTGGGGGGGCTCATGAGTGTAAATAACATTAAATTATTTACTTACATTAATTTAATAGACTTATTTTTAGGGTCTAGTTGAGGTTTTTTATATATGAGTGAAGGCTGCAGCCATGTTTGTAGCGGAAATTAGGAAGTACGTGGCTTATGAATTCCGTGAGTTTACCTTTTTCACAGGGGCTTGTTTTTAGCCATTGGTGGTACTCTCTTACTGCCATGGCTAGAACCAAGTCTCAGCCAATCAGGACACAGGGATTTCCTTACCCAATTTATAAATGCATACAATTATGAACCAGTGGCACCAGGAGGATTTGAACCTGTGATCTTACTTCGTGTGGGAGCTCTTGCAGGAGGCTATAACCATTAGGACTAACGCTGCAGGCCTTAGGACCCCCTGGAAAAATCTTAGCTAGCGGTACCCAGCAGGGACCGCCCCCCCTGACATCAGCTCCACCCCGATGTCGGTCACACTACATAAGGGGGCGGACCCCGGCTCCACCCCAGTACTTTTCCCGCTGAGACCTGCTCACGTTGGGGAAGTTTTTGCTATCCAGCAGTTCCAGCTCAAAAATTTGGATTTCTCTTGGAAGTCGACCGTTCTTCTATGTTGTTTCAACTTCAGATCGACATATGTCGTCTCTGTCGTCTGTATCCTCCTCCGAGCCGTAGAGGAACGAGTGCGATTGTGGCCGCCAGATACCATCAAAAGACGGCCACTCCAAGTGTGTCTTCTGTCTGGGTCCAGACCATGACAGCGCTGCCTGCAACACTTGTAGAGGCTTTACCAGCAGGATGGGAATTCGATGCCTGAAGGCCCTAAAAGCTTATCTCTTGGAACAACAGATGGATGTCCTGCACATCTCGGGGGACAAGAGTAAGCACCAGGACAAGCCCCGTAAGCACTCCCGGGACAAGGACTGTAGCCGGTCCCATCACCGATCCCATTCCCACCCACCCCGAATAGCCTCTTCTTCCTTGGGCTCGGGCGGAGCACCACAAAGTCTCTTAGAAACTTGAGCCCCCCACAGAAAAAATGATGCTGGTCAGGCGGGACCATGTGGAGAAAAGCCGGCGAAGCCCAAGGTGGCGCCGCTTCGTGCGACTTCCAAGGCCTCTTCGGCACAAGCCTCGGCCCTGCCCAAGAAAGCTTCGGCTTCGCCCTTTTCCGGCAAGCCGCCAGGTGATAAAGAGACCCAGACACTGCCTCCTGTAAAACCGGCCCCGGCACCAACACCGGTGGAGGTTCCTCCAGTGGAAGACACTTCCACAGAGGGGGCACCCACTAACGTCCCAGCGACCCCCAGATCTTCCACTCCACAGGGCTCTTCTGGGTACTTCCCCACTCGTGCCCTGCCGGATCCTCTGGCATCTCCGGGTCTCTTCCCGGGAACAGCAGCCACTGTTTTCAACAAAGAGGAGCTGCAAGAACTCTTCTCTTTTTGGTGGAGTCAGGTAAAAAAAGAGGAGACTGTACCAAAGCCAGACCCGACACCACTTCCTGACCAGTTGGACAACCCTGATCCCGAGGGCATTCCCGCTCCTTCTCCAAAGAAGACCCCCGAGGGGCCGCTGCCTCACTCGCCGTCAAAGGTTCGCTCCCGATCCTGGTCTGAGGACAATCGTTGGCACCCTTCTCAATCGGGCATCCGCCATCAGTCTTGGTCCCAGCCCAGGAGCCGATCCCGCTCTACCAGACGGGCCCACTCCCAGCGCCGGTCATTGCCTCATCATCGGTCTGGTCTGGTAGCAACCGACGCTTGAGCGGGAGGAGTCCTAGATGCAGTTCAGGCTATTCTAGACTCAGTAGCAGGTTGTCTTCTCCTTCTTCTGCTTCTTCATCCCTGTTGGGGGTCGGGGGGGGGTTCCCCTTGGGAGAAGGACCAACCCCACTCTCCTCCCAACGATCCAACTTTTATGGATGTCATGAGGCACATCCAGGCCTCCAATGAATGGGAGATGGAGGACCTGGATCCGGAACGCTGTTGACTGGCCCATTACCTGAGACAGAAGGAGCCCAAGCCTCTGGGGGTACCTCCTTTAGTGGACACCTTCCAAGACCTCACCAGGATAACTTGGAAGCATCCAGCATCAGTCCTGGCTGTTCCGAAGAATTCAGACAAGCTGTATAGAGCCCTGAGGGATGAGCCTTTCCTAGTGGAACACTCTCAGGTGGACTCATCGGTCATTATGGCTGCTCACGACAAGTCTAAGCGGCCTAAGCACCTCAGCTTCCAGCCTCCTGACCCAGAATCCCGCTACTTGGACCAGGTGGACAAGAAGGTCTGCTTTGCCTCCACCTGCTCCATTAGATCCCTTAACTTCCTCACGCATATGGTCCAGTCCCAGAATGTGCTGTGGGAGAGAGGGCAGGAGCTAGCCAATGCCTTGCCAGACTCCACACAAAAGATGGAGCTTCTGGACATATTCAAATCGGACTCGGAAGTAGGCACACATGTCCTCCGTGCCTTGCATGACACTACAGATACGGCGGCCAGAGCATCAGTGTCAGGTGTCTGCCTCCGGCGCCATGCCTGGTTGAGAGTCCTAGGTTTTCACCAGGATTTGCAGTCCGGAATACAGGACCTCCCATTCCAGGAGTTCTGTCCTTTTTGGGCAGGAGACAGAGTCTCTTATCTCTCATCTCCAGGAGTCTGGCAAATCTGTCTGGTCCGTCAGACAGATGTACAGAGGGGACCACAAACGTGCGAGACGCAGGCCTTTTCGTAAGCCCTCAGGTGCTCAAGCCTGTGGAAACCAACAGGGCCAGAGAGGTAGCTTCAAAAGGAAAGCTGGCAACCAACAACCTGGAGTCACTCCTTTTCAAGGCCCCAAGTCCTCCCAAGCCTCTCTGCCCACTCCTGGCTCCGCCCAGTGACTCCCTCCTGACCACCCTCCTCTGGAGGAGGTACCAGAGGAGGCAGTAGGGGGTCGCTTCTCCCTTCACTTGAAGGGTTGGAGCTCTATTACAGCAGACCAGTGGGTCCTAGACATTATAAGGAGGGGACATACACTGGAGTTCACCAAAATCCTCCCAGACACTCCACCAAGGTCCTCAAGATATCCTCCTTCTCACATATTCCTTATAGAAGGAGAGATTCAGGCCCTCTTGTGAAAAAGGGCGATAGAACCAGTTCCTCTGCAGCAGCATGAAAAGGGATATTACTCCCACTTTTTCCTAGTTCCAAAAAAGATGCAAGATCTTCGGCCCATTCTGGATCTCGGCTCCTTAAACAACTATTTAGAGTACCGAAAGTTCAGGGTGGTGACCCTTCCAGGTCTTATTCCTCTGCTGCACCAGGGAGACTGGCTCTGCTCCCTAGACATGCAAGATGCGTACATGCACTTTAGGGTCTTTCCCCCTCACAGGAATTACCTGAGGTTCCACTTCCAGGGGGAGCATTATCAGTTTTGGTTTTTTCCGTTCAGCCTCTCCTCCACTCCTCGAGTCTTCACCAAGTGTTTGGCAGTGGTAGCTGCGGCTCTAAGGTGCCAGGGACATTACGTCTTCCCTTACCTCAACGATTGGCTGCTTGCAGGCCCATCAGGGATGCACCTCCTTCAGGCTCTCGGAGACAGCTGTACTATGTTATGAGAGGTGGGGATCACCCTGAACCTTCCAAAGTCTTCCCCAGAGCCCAGCCAAAGACTCGTCTTCATAGGGGTGGTCCTGGATTCTGTTCAGGGCATGGCTTTTCTACCTCCAGAGAGGGGCGATTGCCTGCGGGAGATTGCCGGATTGGTACTAGTAACCCCTCAGGTCCAGGCCAGGACCTTCCTCAGACTTCTGGGGCACATGGCGGCGGCCATTCCTATCACTCCTTTGGCCCACCTCCACATGAGAATCCCACAGTGGATGCTCAGGGTGCAGTGGGATCAAGGCTCAGATGAACTAGACCAAAGGAGTCATAGAGTCAGTCAAGAGGACCCTTCTTTGGTTGCTGGACCCTCTCAATCTAGAGGAAGGGGTCCCTTTCCATCAGGAGCCCCCAAATTGGACCCTAATGACGGATGCAGCAGATTTGGGATGGGGGGTGCACCTAGGGGCCCGCCAAACGCAAGGGATCTGGACCCTAAAGGAGCGCAACCTCCACATTAATGTTCTGGAGATGCAAGCAGTCCTCAATGCACTTAATGCCTTCCAAGAGGACCTTGTCCCAGGCCCTCTCCTAGTTCAGATGGAGAACATGGCAGTTGTCATTTACATCAACAAGCAAGGGGGAACACTCTCCTACCCCCTGTGCAGGGAAGCAATGAGAGCCTGGTACTGGGCACTGGAGTGTCACAGCTCTCTGTCCGCAGTGCACGTTCCAGGCATCCAAAACGACTTGGCAGAAAGCCTAAGCAGGTCTCAGTCCAAGTTGCATGAGTGGGAGTTGCTACAATCAGTAGCGGACCAACACTTTGACACATGGAGTCGTCCAGAGCTGGACCTCTTTATGTCCCCACGCAATGCCAAACTGCCAAGTTTCTGCTCGCGAGAGCTCGCGCCTGGTGCTTTCTAGCCAGACGCATTGTCCCTTTGCTGGGCAGGGAGGTTTCTTTACGCCTTCCCTCACTTCCCTCTCATTCAGAGAGTGCTGTTGAAGATACAGGCTGAGGGGGCTCAGATGATCCTGATCGCTAATTGTGGCCCTGTCAGATTTGGTTCGCACTACTTCAGTTGTTGTCCTCGGAACCTACAATTCCGCTACCAATATGCTCGCAGTTGCTGTCCCAGGATTGGAGCACGCTGGTCCATCCAGATCTCAGGTCTTTGCACCTTCATGCTTGGCTTCTGCAGACGTAACAAAATCCAGGTATGGGGTCTCCCAGGAGGTGGCGGACGTCCTTGTCTCTGCAAGGAAGCTCTCAACTTGCTCCACTTATGTTATGAAGTGGAGACATTTTTGCTTATGGGTGTCATCTCACTGTCTGGAACCTCTTACCTGCCCGGTGAACTCAGCAGTACAGTATCTCCTCTCCTTATACTAACAAGGCTTGAGCGACTGTTCGATAAAGGCGCACATGTGAGCCATTTCTGCATATCATGTCCTCTTGGGGATAGAACCTTGGCCCAACTGGATGTGGCCCGCACCTTTTTACCGGGTATCCTGTATATGAGACCTCCCATTAAGGATCCTATCCCTCCCTGAGACCTCCTGTTTGTGTTGGAGAAGCTCACTCTCCCCCCCCCCCCCGAACCAGCGGCTGATTGTGAGCTGCGTTACCTTTCCTGGAAGGTTTGTTTCTTGGTTGCTGTTACCTCAGCTCGAAGAGTTTCTGAGATCCAGGCTCTGATGTGTAAAGAGCCTTATTTGGTTTTTCCTAGGGAAAGGGTTTTCCTTAGAACAAATCCCAAGTTCCTTCCTAAAGTGATCTCGGAGTTGACCCTCAACCAGTCAGTTGACCTTCCAGTTTATTTTTCTTCTCCTTCCAATAGGGAAGAAGCTTCCCTATACACACTGGACGTTCACAGGGCGCTGAGGTACTACCTCAAGTGCACAGCTGCACACTGTAAATCGGAGCAACTGTTTGTGGCCTTCGCACCACAACACTTGGGCAAATCGGTGTCCAAACAGACTATTTCTAAGCGGCTTGTCCACTGTATTGTGTCTTGCTATGAGAAGCACAACAAACCCCTTGTGGGCCCGGTTAGGGTCCACTCCACCAAGGGAGTCTCGGCTTCTTTTGCCGTCTTGAAGAATATCTCCATAAGAGACATCTGTGCTGCAGCCACTTGGAATTCTGTGCACACATTTGTGAAGCACTGCAGCCTGGACATTGCTTCCAGACACCGTGCCGGTTTTGGCTTGGCAATCCTTCAGGGACTTGTGTCCTGATTTGCTGTGTTGTCAGCATTTTTCTGTCCTTTCTGTTCCCAGGGTTAGGCACCTCCTTGGTGCGGGACTGCTTGTGATTCAGTCCTAATGGTTATAGCCTGTTGCAAGAGCTCCCACTCGTAGTAAGACAGTACAATTACATAAAACTTACCATTACAGTAGGTCTTCGAGAGGAGCTCTTGCAGCAGGTGCTGCTTTCCCGCCCTCCACCCCCCGGGTGAGGTGTTCAGCACATCATCTACAGGCTTCGCTTCTTTCACTCATTAGGGCCAGTTCACGGGTCTTGGCGGGGGAACTGGGGTGGAGCCAGGGTCCTCCCCCTTACGTAGCGTGACTGACATCGGGGTGGAGCCGACGTCGGGGGGCGGTTCCTGCTGGGCACTAATAATACAACAAAATCATCGAAAGGGTTAGCCAGATACATTCATATAGTGAGAACCCTTTGTTAACCCCTAATTTCATACATCTCTATTTGCTTTGAATACAAAGCTAAGTTAATTAAACTTAAGGAGAGAAGGAGGAAGACCGGGGACAGCCTCAGTCTTTGTCCTGGTGTGTGTGCTTTCTTGATGATTTATCTTTCAACTTGGAGGAGGAAGACCCGATGGCTGGGCTGGAAAAGTGGAGGTGCTCCAGGCCTGCAGCTCCCATTCCATCTGGGCAACCTTCTGCTTGAGGATGTCTCTCTCGAGGGTCCTCTGGCATCGTCTTCTGGTGGCTGGATTAAACGTCTGGCAGGCCTCATAGGTCTGAATGTCGTGGTCGGGGCCTAGACAGAGGAGGAAAGTAGAATGGCCATCCTTACCCGGGATCTGTTTGCTACAAGCACACTTACTGGAGTGTTTGGAAGTTGAAAACGGCTGAGAAGACAAAAAAGAAAGAGCAGACACCAAAAAATATCGATGTTTACTCGACTTAAAAAAAGGAAAGCACGGTTATAAAATGCGGGAAAACTGGCGATTGACTAGCTGTGGTGGAGTCCGTGCTCCGACGTGTGCTGGTCGACGTCAGGAAAGAACTGAGAAGGGTTTGGGGGCTACCCATCATATATAGGATAGGCTGACGTCAGACGCTGACATCTGAGGTTGGCAGCCCTTCTGGTATACTGCTTGCGTGAAAGGTTTCCATGTGGTTCTAGTGCCTGATGACTGAGTCCTACCCACGATGGCCTGCTGCAAGAGATACCCTCGAAGTAAGATTTTATTGTTATTATAAATATAAAATATTCCTTTTTTAGTGAATGTGTTTAGATTTCAAATTCTGTTCATGAGGGTTTACAGCCAGTCACCTAACCTTTATGGATTGTAGGCTGACAAGAGTGCTCCATTTCCAAACTTGTTTTTAATATCCTTTTAAATAAATTGTTATATTAAACAAACACAAAAAAGACCAGCTGCTGCTCAGTTTCTGTTTTTAGGGCTACCAACTGGCTGGTACCAGATTTTTCTCCCAAGCACTGATTTAGAAGCAGTCGGATCCGGAGGAAGTTGGGCCCAGTCAGTCCTGCTTAGATGAGCAATCTGTCATAACCCAGAAGCATACCCAGTGATGTTTACAATAACCCAAGTAAACAAGTGGCTCTGGAAATGAATTTTTTCCTCATTTATTCTTCCAACAAATTTACTTATCAGTTGTTTAGAAAAATCAGTGATGGCTGGTATTCTTGAGAATGTTTTCCACGTGTGTAAATTGTAGAACCAAAGCTGTGATTGGTACAGTTGCTGTATCTGTTGAATGTGGTGTGATTGTTTTTAATGCATGGCAGGTTAGAGGTACAGTGGCAGTGTATTACACTGCCGCCTGAGAGACCAGCACGCTCTGCATGGCTGCCATTTTTGTTGCCATAGCAACGAGGGGCGTGGTTCTCAAAGGGACTGAGTTTCTGTACACTACTCCATGGTGCTGAGGAAAACCCTAATGCTTGCAGAAATGATCGGCATTTTATGTGCACATGGAAAAGGTTGCAGAAAGGCAACCAATTTGAAAATTGAGCATATGTGAAAAGAATTGTGGCTGAACACTGCCTTGCAAGGGCGTTGCAAACCACCGCCTAAAACAGCTGCACTTCACTGAGCACCGGTTGCCTTTCTGAATCGATTTGTTATATCACCTTGATCTGAACCTTTTAACAACTATTTGTATTTCATTTGGATAGAGCTTTCTGTGGTGAGAAAATTGCAGCATGATTAAGCCAAAAGAAACTTCAAAATAAAAAACCCTAGAAACAGCAGTAGCAGGCAAGCAAAGATGACATGGCAAGGCTCGAAATAAGGGGGTGCTGGGCGCCAGTTCACGCCCCTCAGTGTTGAAATGGTGCCTGCCTAGACTGGCCAGCACAGTGCAGGGGCACTCCATGTAGCGCTCCGTCAGTGGGGATCAGGTAGCTGTCAATGCCATGCAGGGGCAGAGCGGTACTTTTGAAAGGCTGGTCTTGCCCAGCTCACCACGCCATTGTGTGCTCCATGAGAGGGAGGGATCCTGGACTCTGGGAAATGTGAGAAGAGGATGGGGGAAGAGGAGAAGTGAGGGAGGGATCCAGCTGCAATGGGAGGGATCGTGGAGGCAGGGGAAATTTGAGCAGAGGGTGAGGGAAGACCGTGGCAGTCAGCTGCTGGGTCCGAGTTGTTCTGTTTGTTTTGGGGGGGGGGGTGTCAGAGGAGAAGCCAGGGTTCTGTACTATTGGCCCATTTAATTTAATATTCAGGATGGGACGGGGAGCATGAAGGACAGGTCACATGACCTGTGGACTGTACGGGCGAATCAGGAGTTAGTACTGTGGCTGAAGACAGTGTGTGCAATCTGATTGGAGAATAGCAGTGTCACACACTGTCTTCCAGCCAGTGAGAGCCTTCTGAGGGTGGGAGTTGTAGAGGTAATCTTGGGAGACGATGGACTTGTGGCATACTTGAATTCAGCAGTTGAAAGAGGAGGATATGTGCTTAATTGCTTCTAGAAAAAAATGCTCACTTTTTAATTCCCAAATAAGGGAAACATTTTTTCTTTGTGTGTGTGTGCGGGAGAAAACTATGGGGAAGGAAAGGAAGGTTATGTTATTAGGTAGGGGACTCAGTGGACTGAGACCTTGCTTGGAAAATTCCTGGGCAGATTTCAGCCTTTTTCTGTGCCTGCTGTGGCAGAGGTCTATTATTTTAACAAAGTAATCAATCTTTTTTGATTTAAACGAGTTTTCTGCCTCCTGTACTAGACCATCACACTTTGGCAAGGCAGAAATAGAAGCTGTTTGCTTTTTGAGCATAAGTTGCTCTCTGCGAGGGATTGAATCAGTTATTTTATACCAAATCTGAGTTTTCTCTGCCTGGAGACTGTTGGCAGAGTGAAACAATTTATTTAATCAGACTTCTAAAGGAGGCAGTATAGCGCAGAGGTTTAGGGCTCTGGGCTGCAAACCTGGAGACTGGGGTTTGAATCTCACAGCCCCACTTGCATACTGTGTGACCCTGAGCAAGTCACTTAAATTCCTTGTGCTCCCAGGTCGCACCTGGAAACAAGCTTCAGCTTAGTGTGCCTTTCCTGGTTAAACAGTTTTCACCCTTTTAAAGACCAGCTGTTCAACTTATAAGCAGTGAAGTAAGTTTTTTTTTTGGGGGGGGGGGGGAATTCACATACACTAGACTGCCCATGTTTGGCAGAAACTAGTCATGTTTGATTTTAATAGGGCAAAGGGGCAAATAAGTCGGCACAGAATTTATTTGAAATAGCTTGATTTGCTTATAGTGTGCCTGTTTGGCAGACTAATTACAAGCTCTTTTGATTAAAAGTGCAAAGGTGCAAATAACTGTACCAAGGAAAGCACAAATATAATTTATTTTTGAGACTTCAGCCATTTGGCAGATACAAGTTTCTTGATTTATAAGCATCAAATCCAGAGTGCAAAGAAGGGGCAAATACCAACAGACATTTGATTTATTAAATAAAATTTGATATAACTTTTTGAGACTTCATGTACAAAACTCTGCCCTGCTTGGCAGAACTGCAATCAGTAGTTACTCATTACTAATTGCTCAGTGTATACTTAGTGCAAAGGACCAAATAAGTGACTGGTAACCATCAAGCAATTATTATTGTTAATAAAAAATAAATAAGGCAGTGAGCTTTTTCCTTTTCTCTGCCCCGTTTGGCAGACCTGCAGTTTATAGTTGCTACTACTGACTGCTCAGTCAACGTATACTAAGTGCAAAAGACCAAATAAGTGACTACCACCAAGCAATTATTTTATCAATGAAAATTAAATAAGTGTGACTTTTCTCATACATTTAACTTTACTCTATCCTGTTTGACAGAACTGCAGTTTATAGTTGCTGTTACTGGCTGCTCAGTGTACTAAGTGCAACAGACATAATAAAAGAGAGAGTGAGTGTGCGTGTGTGTGTGTGTGTGTGTGTGTGTGTGTGTGTACCGTACTACCACCAAGCACAAAATGATTATTATAAAATGGGTCTTGAAAATCCCATATCCTCATTGGTCAAAACATGTCACATGACTGTGTGTAAATCCTGCAACATACAACTAGTAAAGATCACAGTAATCAAATGTTTACTTTCTTTGAACCTAATTCATTTTTTATTTTAATTTTTAGTAACAGATTCATTTTATAATCGCAATAATGCACTTCTAGGCATGTGTAGTAGTGGGATTTACACACTTCCTGTGTGGTTAAAGTCACTTGGCTGCGCCTCGTGACACACCACACTGTTTGACGCACCAAGGCGTGTGTAAATCCCACAACAACACGTGCCCTGTCGTGCAGTATCGCTTAAATAAAAAATAAGCATTTTTTTGAGACTTAACATTATCTGCCCTGTTTGCAAAAACTACAACAGTTCTTTTGATTATCACTGACTGCTTCTTAGTACTAAGTGCAAAGGGCCAATTTTACTGTGTACCACCAAGCACAAATTTAATTTGTAATCAAAAAAAGCAGATAGCTTTTTGAGACAGTTCACATTACATTTTCTTTGCCCTGTTTGGTAGAATTACAACTGTTATTTTGATTAACACTGCTCAGGAAGTGCAAGGGGCCATTTTACTTGTAGCCACCAAGCACAATATTTTTATGTAATACAAAAAAACGATAAAAGCTTCGAGACTTCACATTATTTTTCTCTGCCCTTTTGGCAGAACTACAGTTACAAACAGTTTCTTCGTAAGCATCCTCCCTGCTCCCTTACGTGCAAAGAGCTAAATAATACTGTGTAACTGCACCAAGCACAGTTGTATTTAGGGACAAAGCTTTTGAGACTTGCTCCTCTGCCTGTGTTTGGCAAACAGATTCTTAATATAAAAGCCATCACTAGACTGCTCAGTAGTAATAAAAGCTCAGCTGACACTGAGCCAGCCTGGTCTTCCATTTTTTCTCCCCCTGAGCCTGTGGTGTTTACTTGAGTCTTAAGTTCTGACAAAGTCATTCTTTCTGTCCTAAAATGTAATAACAACAGACAAGTCTCAGTCGTATGTTCATTTTTTTTATTGTAATTTCACGCAGTACAAACCCCAGAGACTGCCAAGGGCTGCACAACAGCTGGGTTGAAACACTACCTTGTAATTATTGTTCCTTTCTTGCTAGGTACTGAATATGTCATTGATAAATTTTGGACTTAGTAAAAAACGTACACACTTCGAGACTGTAAATCCCACCCCAGAGGAAAATAGTGTATCCACATCTTCTGTCCAGCCTGATACAACAAGTTCACCTAAGCCAAAGAAAAAAGAGGCACATTCTTGCCACATTTCTACTGTAAGATCATGGTAGTGCCTGCTGACAAACCCATGACTTAGTAGACTGTATTGTGACTAACATTTGGTGCACGTTTTGCAAAGCCAAACCAGACATCTTTCCAAGGTGGATCACTAAAGTAGGGAAACTGACTAGTGTAGATTCTTATATCTCAGGCACAAACACTGTAAAAAACAAATTGCGAAAGACACGCATTGTCCGAAAGACATAAACAAGCAAAAAACAGTGCTCTAGTACAGAGTACACCACCGGGGGTGGGGGGGATGACATAAAGAAATGCATTTTAGAAATGAATTAAAAAAAAATCTCTTCATAAAATGGAAAAACTGTTCGACATTGCATACTTCCTGGCTAAAGAAGAGGACCCTTTTCATACATTTGGGAAGCTTGTAGCATTTGAGAAAAGACATGGAGTTGAGCTTGGAGAGGCATATGCCAATGACAAAGCTTGTTCAACATTTATTTCTTTTATTGCGGGCTATTTGAGGCAACCTATTGTCAGTCATTTGAAGGGAGACACAACAACTTACAAATACCAGTCTGTATTTATGGATGGCACAACAGACGGAACAGTCATGGAAAAATAAATAATTTACTTTAAAATTCTCGAAGATGGTGTGCCAAAAATGAAATTTCTGGCATAAATGGATGTAGAGTCTGCCAATGCAAATGGACTAAAATCAGCTCTGATATTGGCATACAAACCGGTTTTGGGTCACAGTAACATCGATTTAAAAGAACTGTCCTGCATTAGTGCAGGAGCTGATGGTGCCTCTGTGAATTTTGGCAGAAACAAAGGAATGATGGTAGTGCTAAAAGAGGATTGTCTTTGGCATCTCACAGTTCACTGCATCGCACACAGGCTGGAAGTTCTGGAACTAGCAGCAAAAGATGCATTCAAAAATACATATTTTGCTCAACATATTGACAATATCCTGATTTCTATATTTTACTTTTCGATAACTCACCCAAGCTGTACCGTGAGCTAAAAAGAGTTGCGGAAGTACAGCTGTCCACACTCCTCAGGTTTAAAAAGGCTCATGGAACGAGATGATGGGTGCATAAAAAAGATTCCCTGCTTGCTGTACTGCAAAACTACTCTGCTCTTTTGTGTCACTGGGGCGACCTTGTCTGTGATACTAGGTGGGACATCCCACAGGTTGATAAAGCTAAGATAAAGGGTTGGAGGGAAAAAAAAGTCTGTAATGTGAAATTCTTGCTGTTTTCACATTTTTATCTCGACATTCTAACTGGCTTGTCATTAATTTCTCATCTTTTTCAAGATGCTCATCTTCCTCTTCCAGTGGTCACAGACACTGTCACGACTGTATTAACTGAATTAGAACATCTTATAGAAAGAGGTGGTTCCAGACTTGCACAGATCTGGAAGCTGATACAGCTTCTTTCAAAGGTTACGAGCTAAAAGGTTTATGGGATGTCAGTGAAGCACTTACAAACGAACGTGAACAAATTGTTAACAGCATTATGGAGTGTCTAAACCAGTGCTTCTCAGGCTTCAAAGAAGACCCCCCTCTTAGTAAAAATATATGTTATTGGCACAGCTAATTGGCCTGACAATGAACAAGATCTTGCAGAATTTGAAAATTAAGTGCATTTTCTGCTAAACCATTTTCACCTGTCCTGTTACAGAATGGTTGTGATCTAGACAATGCAATAACAGAGTGGATGATGTTAAAGCAAAATACAGGCAGCTCTCTTTTCATGAAGTGTGGTGGGTAGCCTTTCAAAGAAAAGCTCATTACTTCAGAAACATTCTACATCTTATTGCTATACTTCTTGTTTACCCCATATCAAATGCAACTCTTGAAAGGGCTTTTTCAGCTATGAAAAGAATATTCTCTGATTGGAGAGCTAGCTTGAAAACAAGCACCCTAGAGGACTTACTTCTGATCTCTGTGGAGGGTCCTGAACCTGAAGATTTTTGTAACACAGCAGCAGTGAAAGACTGGTTCTTAAAAACAAAACACAGGCTGGGAGCTAAACCCTGACAGGGATCACAAATTACACATGTACCAGTGATGGAGGAAATTCAGATTACATCTGAAAGTGAGACTGAGGATCCAGAACATGTGCCGAGTCCTCGGGGCGCAGACCAAGATTCAGAAGTCGAAGAGTAAAACACTGAGATTATGACTGCCAAACATCATGGTACTAGCTTGCTTCTGATGCTTGGAACTCAGCTGTTTTCTAGTGCTACCTGGCTGTTACATATTTTTTATTTCAATTCAGTACATTCAATTTAGACAGTCTGCACACTGATTTTTAATTTCTGCAGCTACAGCTAGAGTTTTTCTGACTAAATAATCTTAGTTCATGAATATTCTGTAGTAAAACCTCCTGTTTGCTGGCATGATCCAGCTACTGTTTCTGCAGGCTGCTTCACTGTCTCTGTAGTCTCTTCCTGGCCTCTCCTCTCACTCAGCCTTGCCTTCCTATATGTGAGTTGTGTCTCAGCTGTCTTCCCCTGTCTAAAAATTGTTTTTTAAAAATCAGTTACTTGGTGGCAGCATTTTTTTTGTACACATTATTTTTTTCCACACATGTATGGCATTATCTCCTGGGTTGGCTAGAGTAGCTCCTGGTCGGTGGAACATTACCGATGACCAGGAGCTACTCTTGGCTCCCTGTTTATAAAACCTTATTTCAAGGCCTGCATGGGAATGGTGGATGTGCTACAAGTAGTGAGGAGTTTGGAGAAAATAATGAAGGACATGGATAAAAAGATGGATAATTTCAATACCCGTGTGTCTGTGGTGGCCAGCAGGATGGATGGAGTTGAAACAACAGCAAACTCAATGGCTGATGCTACAAATAAATCTTCAGCTGCAATAACAGGACTTGTTCAAGGAAATAAACTACTGTGGCTTTGCTTACAGTAGAACAACTTGAAAATGGGTCTCGAAGTGTTACTCGCGTAAGTCTTTTGGGATTACCAGAGGACATAGAGACAGAAGACCCTATTTATGTACCCTGTAAATTTGTTGCAGGACTTGTTGGGACTATAACTTGCTTCACAAATACATAAAATGTACTGTGTCGCACTGCATAGGAGACCTGCAAATCCAGAATTACCCCCCATGCCAATAAATGTTACTGTGGGCCCTTTTGTCAGAGGTAATATCCTAAATGCGACTAAGAATAAAAGCACTAAGCCCTTCAGTGTTTGTCGATGGAACTAAACTATCTTATTTGAGGATATCTCTTCCATTAGGCTACACTTTTGGAGCTATAACTGCATCAGCGCTACGACCTCACAGAAACTTGCTAGCTGGAAGCCACCTACGACGTAATCCATCAGTGTCTGTATAAATGTGGGCGGCCCCATTTCTCCTCAGTTGTTTTCCTGCTTTCAGTCATACTCATCAGACCTGCTGAGGGAAATGTCATCAACTAGCCATGGCTATTTATTCTTCCTTCATTTAAACAAACTTTTCTTTGTCGTCTCTGGATGCCGCTGAAATTGAAAGAAGCTTTATTTGAGTACTGTAAGTGCAGAAATAAAAATTTACAAAGACGATATCCACACAGTTTTTGTGTGCTGTTTGTGCCTGCCTCACAGCGTGAGTACTTATAAGATCTTCCAGGGCTTCAACCAAGCAGCAAGGTGACTCCATAAGAAAGCTCTAGAAAATATCCTTCTCCAAAAACCTTTAGCAGCCATTTAGAAGGAGCAAGACCCAAAATCGATGTCACCATCCACGTTGGCCGAGACACAGCTGGCGAAGTCAAAGGACTAGGATAGATCATTGTCAAGTCATACGCATCAGCACAAAGGCAAAGAGAAATTTACTTCCTCAGAGAGATCCCATTCACCATTGAGACAAGGTAATTCAGCAGTATCATCACCCACTTTGGTGGCGTTGATGACAGACCCCCTTCCCATCATTGCTGAGACACCAGGGTAAGGGTCTGGTTGAGGTGCTGCTGTACCTACTATGGACGGGATGACACCATCATCATCGGGTCAAGGCCTCTCATCGATACAGGTAGTCACAGCCCCTAACCAGAGCGTTATCGTATTCTGCTTACCTATGCAGGCAGTTTTCCCACCGACGGGGCCAACAGGAACTTCAAACCTGTTGACGACTGCTTCCAAGACTCAGTAAATTTCTCTTTCTCAGCTGCTGCCATTATCTCCTGTACCTTCAGCGGCTCCTGTCATTGACAGGGACGCCAATGACCAGGTGGAATATAATCCTGACCTCATGGTACTTAAGGAGGATTATGAGGGAGAACAATATGTAGTACCTCATTCTAGGTCTACCCCTCTCATCCTGCAGTGAGGACTCAGTGGTCTGTACCCCGTGATCTCCGCCTGCGGTTCCCACTTTTCAAGCCATGATGCAGCAAATGCAATCTGCCATGGCTTTGCTGTGGAAGAAGATTCCACTAAAAATAATTTAATGGAATTTTTGGAGATTCCTTGTTCCCCTTCATTAAAATCCCACCTAGTTGTCCTGCATTAGAGGATGCTATATTTGCTGCATGGTTCAGACCTAACTCACTGCCTGCAGTTCCCAGAAAGGTTGATAAGCGATATCCAGCCTCATCTGCTAAGCTTTATTATGCCAACCAACCAGAAACTGACTCCGTAGTCATCATGGCTGCTAGTGATAGGTCCAAGGCACCTAAACACATGAGTACCTTGCCTCCTGACAAGGAATCTAGGAGGCTGGATGTGATGGTCAAGCGTATATATGCCTCTGCCTCACTGGGCTTTAGAATTGCAGATTATCAGGCCCATATGATGAGATACCAGCACAGCCTGTGGGAAGCTGCTAAGGCTGCAGACAAGGCTTTGCTGAAGGGTTCTGTGAAGAGTGAGTTAACTAAAACTTTAACTTCTGGGGCTGAAGTTAGCAGATATTTGCTGCTGTCAGCCTATGATATCTCTGATCCTTCTGCCAGAGCTGCTGCTTCAGTCATCTGTATGAAACACTATTCTTGGCTTAGAGTTGGTTTTGCCAACTATGTACAGCAAGCAGTTTTGTATGTCCCCTTTAGAGAGACAAAACTGTTTGGTTATGATGTTGAAGAGCCATTTAGTGACTTTCAGACATCCAGAATGAACCTCAGATCTATTAAGTCCCTTTATCCCACTCCTTTTAGGGATCATGAGAAGGGATCCTTTCATCAGCCTGTTGCCAGAGGTGGTCATGCCTACTGTCAAGAAGGCCATGGTAGGGGAGGTGGCCCTTTTTCAGGACCACCCCCCAGGTGCCCATTCAGAAGCACCCAAATCAGTTGATGCCAGTCACTCTGCCCCCACCAGTTCTGCATGACTCTTCACAGTACAACCCCACCTCTACAGTTATATCCAGCCATGGTTGTGGAGGGGCAGAATCTCCCTGCACCTAAACCTGTGGTGGGAGATTACAACAGATGAGTGAGTCCTGGAGATAATAGCAAAGGGGGATGCTTTGGAGCTGCTGAACACCTCTCCAGATCATCCTCTGCCCCTTCCTGTCATCCTCCAGGCCATTTGTCCCTTCTGAAAGATTAAGTGTAGTCATTATTCCAAAAACATGCTATAGAATCAGTTCCTTTGAAACAGAGAAACAAAAGTTTCTATTCCGGATACGTCCTGATCCCAAAATGGACAGGGGATCTGTGTCCTCTACTGGATCTCAGGGATCTCATCTTCTTCATAGAATACAAGATATTTCACATGGTATCCCTGCAAGCTCTGATTCCTCTTCTGAAAAAAGGAGACTGGCTGTGCTCTGTAGACATGAAGGTTGCATACCTTCATGTCAAGATCAGAAAAGCCCACAGGCAGTATCTACATTTCATGCTGGAAGGAGAGCACTACCAGTGTTGCTCTTTGGCTTGTCTTCTGTGCCACGGGTCTTAACCATATGCCTGGCAGTAGTGGCAGCAGCCATTCGTAGGGAAACCTGTATGTTTCCCCTACCTGGACGACTGGCTTCTGAGGGCCAGCTCCAGATAAGCTTTACTACACACACTGTCACAGACAAGGTGATTGTTCAATGACTTAGGGGTCACAGTGAATGTGCCCAAATCTGTCATGACTTCCTGCCAAAGACGGCAGTACGTAAGAGCAATCTTGGGTGCAGAGAAGGGATGTGCTTTCCTGCCACAGGACTGGGCAGAAAACCAGATTGCTGAAGCACAGCTGGTATGCAGAAGTCGTTGTGTCCCAGCAGGGAGTATGTTACGTGTTCTGGGTCTCATGGCTGTGGCCATTGTGATAGTGCCATTGGCACTCTTGCACATGAGAATACCACAGTGGACACTTAGGGTCCAGTAAGATCATATTACGGGCGATCTGTACCAAATGATCCTTGTAACATACCATTTGCACAGAACATTACTATGGTGGATGGATCACAACCTTTTACATAGTTTTCCATTCCTTGTGCCAGCTCCTATACAGATCCTCACCACAGATGCCTCGGGCTGTGGATGGGATGCTCATCTGGGCCCGTACCACACACAGTGGTTGTGGTCCGAATTGGAGGCCAAATTACATTTCAGTTTCCTGGAAATAAGGGCTGTACTGTACAGCCTTCAGGCATTTCAGAAGCATTTAAATCCAGGTCCTCTGTCAAACCAGATAGACAGCATCAGTATGATGCATTACATCAACAAACACAGGGGCACCCATTCCTATCCCCTGTGCAGAGAAGCAGTGATAGTGTTGTACTGGGCTCTGTCCTGTGGCTTACAACTCTCAGCCGTGTATCTCCCAGATCTCCAAAATGTCTCAGCAGACAGGCTAAGCAGGTCACAGTCCAAGATGCATGAATGGGAACTGCTGACTTTTGTGGTAGACAATCACTTTGCAAGGTGGAGTCATCCTGAGTTGGACCTTTTTGCATCCCCACATAACGCAAAACTGCCGTGTTTCTGCTCGCTTGTGCCAGGACCTGGAGTTTTCTGATGAGATGCATTGTCTGTCTCTTGGAAAGGGAAATTCCTGTACACATTTCACTCAGTTCCTCTAAAACAGAGTCCTACTCAAACTGAGGATGGCAGATGCCACCCTCATCCTCGTAGGTCTTTCATGGCCTCTCCAGATATAATTTCTGCTCTTGCTACAACCAGAGGTGGAACTTCCAGTACCTCTGCCACTGTGCTGGGGTCTGGTGTCACAGGACAAGAGGTCCCTGGTCCATCCAGATCTGAAGTCCGTACATCTGCATGGCATGTTTTGAGGTATCCCCTAAAGCTGCTGAAGTTCTGGTTGCGGCCAGAAACCTGTCTACCAGATGTATTTATTGAAGTGAAAACTGTTCTCTTTATGGGCTGCTTCCAAGAATTTGGACCCATTTACATGTCTTGTGAATGCAGCGCTGGACTGCTCACTGTCCCTGTCAGACTCTGGCCTGCAGTATTCCTCTCTTAAGGTGCATTTGGCAGCTGTATCAGCTTTCCATGTCCTTACTGATGAACACTCAGTTGCACAACTGGAGGTGTCTCGTACTTTTCTAAGAGGTATTCTGCATATAAAACCTCCTGTTTTAAATCCAGTCCCTCCTTAGGATTTGAATATTGTGTTTGTGAATCTGATGTTGGCTCTGTTTGAGCCAGCCATGAGTTGTGGCTTACATTTCATATCATAGAAAATGTTATTTTTGGTTGCAGTCACTTCTGCTTGAAAGATTTCAGAGCTGCGTGCTCTAATGTGTGAGCCTTATTTGATTGTTCACAAAGATAGTGCTTCTTTGCGTGTATATCCTAAGTTTCTAACAAAGGTGGTATCTGAATTTACACTGAATCAAATGACGCACCTTTCTGTTTATTACCCTGAGCATACCAGTCACAGTGAGGCTTTGCTCTATACTTTGGATGTACATGTAATACTCAGATACTATGCAAATCGCATTGAGGACTGCAGAAAGTCCTCTCAGCTTTTTGTTTCATTTGTCCCTGGGAAAGAGGGCATCCCTGTGTCTAAACAGTGCTTATCCAAACGGCTAGCACACTGTATTGCACTATGCTATAGGAAGCACGGTAAGGAACTTGATGGTGTGGTTCATGGTAATTCCACATGGGATATGTCCACTTCTGATGCTTGTTTAAGGAATGTTTCTGCTGCTGATATTTGTGCTGCAGCCACATAGAGCACTCCCCACACCTTTAGCAAACATTACAGTTTGGAAAACGTCCCTCATAAACAAGGTGGCTTTGGGCTTGCTGTACTGCAAGACTTACTGTCTTGCATGTTTATATCAGACTTAATCAACAGCTTAATCTGGTTCAAGGTCAGTTGGCATTCATCTGTATCTCCCTTCCCCGGGTCGTGCCTGAAAATAGGCAGGATTTGTCTAGTGCACTTACCCAGTCAACAAAAACTAAAATAAAAAAATAAATAAAAAAGACTGTACCAGGCTCACAGTGCCTTGTGGGACCGCTTGGGACTTGTTCTAAAGGTGTGGCCTAATGGAAGAGATATCTTTGAAGAAGAACAGTTACGTACTTTCCATAACATTAGATCTTCGAGACAGTCTTTTCCATTAGGCCATGCCAGCCCTCACTATGTCCCCCAAATATTGTGCATTATCCTAATCCCAGCACCATTTCTCATCTTGTATGCTTGGTGCTGGTGTGATTTCCTGGTTCCCCATGGTTGGAGGTCATTCGAGTTTAATCTCTGTCAGGGAGCTGAGGAGTAATGGGACCACCCATGTTTATATAGATGCTGACACTTTAAGTTGTTGTGGGCAGTCCCCGGCAAGCAACATTTCTGTGGGGTCCTAGTGCTGACATGGATATAGTTCCAAAGGTGTGGCCTAATGGAAGAAATTCTCTCGAGGATCTATGGGTAAGGTAAGTTCGCAATTGTTCTGTTTTTGTTTCCATATCTAAGTTGTGCCACAATACAGTTTCGATGCTATCTTAGCAGGGTCGAGGGAGCTGAGGGTCTCTCATTCACTCCGGCTGCCAGCTAAACTCCACATTTCCTATGCTGGGAGGATCTATATATTTAATGATCCAAAAGATGCATTTTGGCAACTCAAAAAGATTAGGCAGGACTTGCAGCAAAAGTTACCTCAGAGATAGCAGTAGCTGTGGGATAGGACTGTGGCTCATCAGGCCTTTATCCACTGGTTCACTGCACTTGTTTAATCCTAATATGTCTTGTTTTCTTTATTGAAAAGCTAAATTGTTGTTTTAAAAAAAAAAAGCTTGGCATTGTGGGGTACAAGGGTTCCTGGATGAGGTTTCTGCCTTGTATTCTTAACAGTGCTGTTTGGCATAGATGTTTGGGGAGATGAGTACTTTAAAGTTTTTTGGGGGTTTATTTTTGGTATTTTCAATTGACTGTGTCTCTGTTGGTCAATCTTTCCCATGGAGGCTTTTAGGCTAAATGCTCTAGAGTGCTCACCCCCTTGACAGGTGGTGTGCGTGGGAAACCTATGGCCCAGAGATTCTGAGAGTGCCTCCTTGACGCAGGTTTGTTTGTTTATGGGGATATTTCCTCTAATATTATCCTTACTGCAAAACAGCAGATGTAACGCATTTGGTGAGCCTGTGTTTGTTTTGTACTAATGAGACTACGAAAGGTCTGACAAGGGTAATAATTACTGTCTTTTCATATGCTATCAGACTTAATGTTGAGTATGTACTTAATTTGTTTCAGATTATGTTTTCATTTATTCTGTGAGTCATTGACTTCCTTAAGTCTTTTTAAGACTTACAAGTGGTGCTGACGCATGGTGACATTATCATGGTTGTTATAGTTCCGTTGTAGTGTCCATGGTGATGGTGGTGTGAGCCTTAGTTACATTCGAAGTTACTTGTATTATTTATCTAGTAGTGCCCTCTTATGCTGTACCATGGAGAGGCAAATGATGCGTCCTGTTGTTATATTGCTTATACAGTTGCTATTCCTCAGGACCAAGAGTGGAATTTATTCAGTGTATGCTCTGTTCTTGAAACTGAACAATCATGTTACAAAAGAAAAAGGAAACCCTCCCTTGCCTAACTTTTTTTTTTTTCTATGGGTGCACAATTTTCCCACTTTTGAAAATTTGGCCAGTGGGGATATTGTCTGGTCACCCTACGGGTGACTCCCATTTGTATTCAGGTTCCCAAATTGCAGTAACACTTTTTTCTACCATTTGTTAAGTTGAAGGATTAGACTTCATTGCAGAGAAATGTTCCCACAATTTCATACTTAGCCTGCTGCACCACGCAGACTCAGATATTTTGGCTACCTGAGATTTCCATTGGACTAATAGGACTTCTGATTGGTGGCCAAAGTGGCCACCTAGAAAAAACCCATAGCACATAGGAGAGTGGGAGGTTGCATGAGAGTCCCAGAATCCCAGACTTTGAAAGACTGGATGCCGGGTGCATCGCTGAGGTCTGGTGATCAGCTGCCATGGAGAAGGGGTACCAGCTGCCTGATATTTGCATATCCCCACCCAGATGATCAAAGAGCTGCACTGGTTCTGGCAGTGAAGGCAGCTTCTCGCCCTCCCAGTGTCTGGAGTACTGCTGTTGCCTCCAGAGATGCTCCTGGAAATGGGACACTGCATCCAAGGGAGAGTTTCCTGGTTAAAGATTTTTCAAATATAGCATGGTGGTAGTGGGAATTGAGCATCCAGATGATTGCTCCCCTCTCTGATGGTGGGGAGGGTTACACCTCCCGCTTGTACACCTGACACGTAGTGGGGGCTAGATGTCATGGCAGACGGGAGGGCCTGACGGTTGTGGGATGCCGATAGGCACTCTGCATCATTGCATGTTGACATCCTGGGACATTAAAATGGAGGAAAATCCCAGGTGAAGCAGGATGATGGAGAGCCCTCCCTCAATCCTGGCAGGCACTACCCACTGAGCACAAACTGAATCCTGCTTCAGGGGGGCAAGGGTGAGTTCCACCTAACCCTATCGCAAGGAGCAAATCCTGGTGGGAAAGGGTTAGTCCCAGGGATAGTGAGTGACTTGGCTGAGGAGGGCCATCCAGATAGTGTCATGCAATACAAGGGGGATAAACACAAAATGAAAATGTTTTTTTTTTTTTTTTTTTTGAGAGAGACTTTATTAAATTTTTTCCATTTGTTACATTTGTAAAATGTTTTGAACAGAATACAGTGCAAGTTTTGTATTATCACTTTGGTTTACAGAGTCATTAAGGCTGCATGTTTCAGAATATACATATGATACTTAGATTGCTTGTAATATGTTGTGGGGAAAATCTCCTGGGTGGGGTAGGTGCCGCAGGGCAGGAACTG
Source organism: Neoceratodus forsteri (assembly GCA_016271365.2). Taxonomy (NCBI): domain Eukaryota; kingdom Metazoa; phylum Chordata; order Ceratodontiformes; family Ceratodontidae; genus Neoceratodus; species Neoceratodus forsteri. The sequence continues at coordinate 349,312,661 of CM057452.1, read as the reverse complement.
CTCCAGGACTTCCCAGTGGGGAGTGCAGGGTTCTCATGTTATATCTTATCTCACTATTAGTGTAAACTGGCTAGCAAGGGGTCTCTAGGGTATGAGAAAAAAAAAGAGTTTTCAGATTAACAAGTCAGCTGATTTGTTCTTCCAGTATGTAAGTGTTAGTCGCTAATTTACATGGATTCACCATTGGTGCATATTATATGTGCTCTAAGTCTGAGAAACTAAGTAAGGCATGATTTGCTGTCATGAAAGAGTGTACTGTCAGGCTTCTGATGCTTGAATCTGTGTTTCTTTTTTCCTCCTGTTTGCAGTTCCTGGCCCGAACCCCTCCGGTGATGAAGGTGTCAGTATTGCTATGATAATGATGGCCTGGGTAGTTATCGCCCTTGTCTTGTTCATGTTGAGGCCTGCCAGCCTGAGAGGACCTCGCACAGCAGGGAAGCCGACTAGCCCTCATAATGTGAGTTTGTACTCTGTCTTCATTTTTCTCAGTAGTTAAAAAAACAATGTAAATATGAAATATACGTAATTCAGAGCTGCAGGTGCAGCAACCTGTTTGGGGGATCCTTGGACACATTTTGGCTACAGGCTGTTTATGACTGTCTGTTAGCTATATTGGCAAGTCTCTACTGTTTGAAAGTTGTGATCCCCCCACAGAGCAGGTCCACTCTCATTTCTGCGGATGATCCCTGTTGCTATACTGCACCCTCACAGTCACTCATGCTCATCAGCTCTACGTCCTTTGTGAATTTGAATGGAATTCTATTATAGACACATCTCACTGTGATCTTGACAAGCTGTCAAATGAGAGGAAGCCAACATGCCTCTCATTCTCATGCAGAAGAACCAAAAGGGGCATTAGACTGCACCTCAGCAGTGCATTCACTTCATGGTGTCCAAAATGACTGCTTGTCAAGCTGTAGCAAGTTTACATTTTAAAAGTTACTGGTCCTTGCCAATTCAGAAAGTAAAATAGTAAAAACTCCTACTGGTTTACTGTAACCTACTGTATTGTTTTTAAAAGGTTGATGTTCATTTTTAATACCAGCCCATTTACAGAAGAAAGGGTTCTGAAAGAACTCTTAAAACTGAAGGTGGACAAAGCAATGGGGCCTGATGGGATTCATCCCAGAATTCTAAAAGAACTAAGGGTAGAACTAGTGACACCACTGACTACCCTTTTTAACAAATCATGGGAGGATGGGGTGGTACCCAAGGACTGGAGGAGGGCAGTTGTGATTCCCTTCACAAAAGTGGGAGCAAGGCAGAAGCAGGAAACTACAGACCTGTTAGTTTAACCTCAGTGATAGGGAAAATGATGGAATCACTTCCGAAGGAAAGAATTGTCGAGTATCTAGAGGCCAGAGGGGCACAGGACCCTAGGCAGCATGGATTCACAGAGGAAAGTCATGCCAGACGAATCTGATAGATTTCTTTGACTGGGTGACCAAAGTAGTAGATCAGGGAGGGGCTGTGGACATGGCCTACCTAGACTTTAACAAGGCATTTGACACAGTCCCACACAAAAAATTAATATACAAGTTAGCCAGCCTGGGAGTAGGTTCCAAGATGACATCCTGGGTAAAGAATTGGCTGGAGAATAGGACACAGAGAGTAATAGTAAATGGAGTCCACTCAGAAGAAAGGAGGGTTACTAGTGGGGTACCGCAGGGTTCAGTATTAGGACCGGTCCTCTTCAATGTCTTTAAGCGACATTGCAGAGGGACTGGAAGGAAAGTATGTCTCTTTGCAGATGACACAAAGATCTGCAACAGAGTTGATGCACAGTGGGGTGGAAAGGATAGAAGGGACTTGGCAAGGTTAGAGGAATGGTCAAATGTATGGCAGCTTAGATTCAGTGCTAAGAAGTGCAAGGTAATGCACCTGGGAAACAAAACCCAGGGAAGAGTGCACAATGGGGGTGAGATACTAACAACAAAATGGAAAGGGACCTGGGGGTAGTCATATCAGATGACCTAAAGGTGGGCCAGCAATGTGAGAGGGCAGCAAGGAGGGCTGGGGGGATACTGGGATGCATAGGGAGAGGCATCACCAGTAAAAAACAGGAAGTTATTATCCCTCTATACAGACAGCTGGTGAGACCCCATCTGGAGTACTGTGTGCAGTTCTGAAGACCCAGTCTCCATAAAGACATAGGATGGAAGCTGTCCAGAGGAGGGCAACTCAAATGGTGCAGGGTCAGCACCGGAAGACATATGAAGAGAGATGAAAGGAGCTTAATATGTATAGCCTCGAGGAAAGGAGGGAGAGGGGGGACATGATAGAAACGTTCAAGTACCTTAAGGGAATCAACAAAGTCCAAGAGGGTAGCATCTTTCAAAAAAAGAGGTGTGCAAGAACAAGAGGGCACAATTTGAAGATGGAGGCGGCTCAGAGGTAATTTAAGGAAGTATTTTTTCACAGAGAGGGTTGTGGATGCATGGAACAGCCTTCCGGAGGAGGTTATGGAGTCAAAATCAGTGGTGGAATTCAAGCATGCATGGGACAGTCATAAGGCCATTCTGGGGGGGGTAGGAAGGAGTAGGCTGCTGGTTAACTAGGATCTGCAGCTTATCCAGTAGGTAGGGAAATGGGCAGACTGGGTGAGCCAAGCGGTCCTTATCTGCCGTCAAATTCTATGTTTAAATCGGAAACAGAAACATAGAATGTGCTGGCAGAAAAGGACCGGTAGGCCCGTCTAGTCTGCCTTATTTTCCCTACCTTACACCCTACCCGGTTACAACAGAGTTTCCTGAACAGCACAGTATAAACCGCGCTGCAAGAACCGCGCATTTTGGAATAGCGACGGGTAGAATAGTGTTGAGCAAGTAGCGCTAACCCTGTCGCTGTTCACCTGCTGGGAGGAGGTGATGAAGAAGGAGGAAAGTGTAGTCGCTGGATGAGCTGCCCCCGTGGCAGAGCGGGTTAAGGCAACAGCTTGGCCAGGAAAGACTGGGAGACCAGGATTCTAATCCTGGTCTCCCCTCTACATTTTTTATCTCCAGAGAACTAGTATTACATAGAAACATAGACTTTGACGGCAGTTAAGGACCACTTGGCCCACCCAGTCTGCCCAGTTCCCTACCTACTGGATAAGCTGCAGATTCTAGTTAACCAGCAGCCTACTTCCTGCCACCCCCCACTACAATTGCCTTATTTCAAACAACATGAAGTCTTGCTGTATTCTGACTATTGCAGTTAGGTCCTGCCTTTCAACTGCCCCAGAGAACAAAGAGTTAACTTTCCATGGCCAGCATGGAACATTCAGCGTGAGCTCGGTTGAAGCCCCTGTCTGCTGTTGTTTAAACTCCAACCGTCAGATTCTTTACTCCGCCTCACTGAACAGTCGCTCCGAATTTCTCCTTTGCTCGGTTCAAAAGTCGGTTAAAATTTCGTTTTTTGCTCGGTTTCTACCGAATTTCTGCTACCGAATCTGTCGGTTTAAGTCTCTGTCTGTGGTACCGTGAGTACTAGATAGGTTTTACATTTAGTTTCTGTGTGGAACTTGTAAATTTCGGATCGGTTTGGCTGAACCGATCAGTTTAGTCTTAAAAAGTTTGTGAATTTACTTAGAGTGTGGTAACCGGTCCGTATCGGTTTAAAAAAAAAAAACAGATTTAATTACGATTTTTTCCAAGACCCGTAACACGGTCAGGAACTGATAGGGGAGTCTTGCCTAGTGGAATACCAAAAAAAGGGTAAGTTTTGGATAGGATTGACCATGTCTGAGAAACCCAAGAAAAAAAACGGGCCCACTGGGTTTCAGCACTGCAATGTGTGTGTGGGGAAGCCTTTGCCAAGGCTGATCCCCACACCACCTGTGTTTAGTGTCTGGAGTTTGACCACCTCGATTCAGACTGCCAAAGTTGTAAGAATTTTCCCAAAGTTACCCTGGATAAGAGAGTAGGTAGACTGAGGGAAAGGGAGGCTGAAAAGTCCGCTGACCCGGATGGCCAGCCCAGTTTGGTTCTGACCGAACCAGAAGGAGTGCCCTCTGACCAGGGCGAAACTTCTTCGGACAAAAGGAGAGCCGATTCTGAGGAGTCGGTTCTGGTTAAAAGGAAGAGAAGAGAGAAATTATCCGGTTCGGATCCAGAAATTCATACTCCGACCGCTGTTGAGATAGCCAAAGCGATAAGGATAGTGCAGTCACTAACTTCGGTTCCGGCCGAACCGGCACCGTCGGGCAGGGGCTCGGTTTGGTCGGTTCCCCCGGTTCCGGATTACACTTCAGAAAAATTTTATGAACTGGAGGAGGAGGAGGGAGAGTATGAGGATGATGATGGTGATTATGAAAGTCTGGATGTGCCTATTGACCCGGACATCTCCCCAGACAGACCTTGAGGTGTTTCTCCTCCTAGGCTTTCTGAGTCCCCTTCCCACTTTATGTTTTACAAAAAAGTGGCTGAAACCCTCCAGCTTCCAATGGAAGAAGCAGTAGAGGATCAGGAGGAGCCTGACTTTGTTGAAATGATGGACATCCCAGAGTCCAGGAGACTGTCTATTCCCCTCCATAAATCTTTTGGGAAACAGACACTTAAAATTCTAAAGACTCCTAACTCCATACCTCCTGTGGACAGACAAATGGACAAGAGGTACACCCTTTCAGATTCGGACACAGAGTTCCTTTCTCAGCAATGCAGCCATGTTGGGGTAGTGCAGGCTGCTGCACGTGATAAGGCAAATATTCCCTTGGCATCACACCCCCCCAGATAAAGACTCCAGGAGGACTGATGCCATGGCAAAGAAGCAGTACATGGCAGCATCTTTGGGACTCAGGCAGGCTAACTATATGGCCTACACAGCTAGATACCAGCAGTCCAGATGGGGCACTATTCTGGCTCTGGCTAAACAGGCTCCTGACCAGTTTGCCAAGGAGCTGGAGCAGGTGGCTGCAGATGGGATTGAGGCATCCACGGTGCAATTTCATGCTGCTGTGGACTCCAGTGATGTTTCATCTAGAGTCATGGCTACATCTGTGGCCCTTCGATGGATGGCTTGGCTCAGATGTACTAGCCTATCACAGGATACCCAGGCTAAGGCCATGGATTTCCCTGTCATTGGTAATTCTCTGTTTCTGGAGCAGACAGAGAACTACATGAAAAAGATGGACGAGTACAAGACTACCTACAGGAGTGTTCAGGCCAAAGAAAGGCGAGCCACTCCTCAAAGGTAGCAGTCCAGGGGCAGGGGCAGGCCTTTTCAAAGGCCTTTTTACCAAGCCCAGGCCTCCTCTTCTTCCTATGCTCAGAGGGGGTTCTTTAGAGGGAGAGGCAGACAGGGAATGAGCAGCCTGCTTCCACCCCTCAGCCTAAAGCCCCTGCCAAGCAGACACCCTGCTGGGTCTGCCCGGGCCGATTCTCCAATACCTGTAGGGGGCAGGCTGGCTTACTTTGTCCAGGACTGGAAGTCTCTGACATCAGACAAGTGGGTCCTGGAAGTAGTAAGCCAGGGACTGGTTCTCAGCTTCAAAAAATTTCCCAAGATGAGAGCCAGATCCTTTCCACCTGCAAATCCATCAGAGACCCTTGCCCTAGAGGCAGAGGTTTCTTCCCTCCTGGCTCTCAGAGAGCCATAGAGAGGGTTCCTACCCTACACAAGGGCAAAGGATTGTACTCCAGGTGCTTCCTAACCCCCAAATAAACAGGAGAATAGTGGCCCATCCTGGATCTAAGATATCTGAACAAGCACCTTTTAAAACCAAAGTTCAGAATGGTGACTCGGGGAATAATTCTGCCCTCTCTAAGGCCAGGGGACTGGCTAGCCTCCCTGGACCTCAAAGATGCCTATTTTCACATTCCCATCAGGTGCTCCCACAGAAAGTACCTCGGGTTGAGGTGCCCTCAGGCCACTATCAATTCAGAGCAATGCCCTTTGGCTAACATCAGCCCCAAGGGTGTTCACAAAGTGCCTGGCAGTAATGGTTGCTTTCCTAAGGAGAAAAAAGATCTCCATCTTTCCATACTTGGACAACTGGCTCATAGTGGGTCAGTCTGCAGACCAAGTCAAGTCACATCTGCAAATAACTCAGCAACTGCTCACTTCTTTAGGATTCCTCCTCAACCTTCCAAAGTCAGTTCTCGAGCCAATACAGCTCCTCACCTCCATAGGGGCGGAGCTGGATACAATATGGGCAAGAGCCTTCCTTCCCCTGGACAGGGTAAGGACCCTTATGGAACTGGCCTCTTCATTCGCCCTACAGGTGTCTCGACCAGCAAGGCATTTCCTACAGCTTCTGGGCCACATGGCAGCCTCTACAGCAGTGGTCCAGGGAGCAAGATTTCAGATGAGGGACATTCAGTTCCACTTAAGAGCCTTCTGGTCCCAAAGAAAGGATTCCCTTACCAAGCTAGTCCCAGTGACTCGAACCCTGATCCAGGCTTTGCAATGGTGGTAGGATCAGGACAATTTGAGCCAAGGAGTTCCTTTTGTCACTCAGTCTCATTCAGTGATACTCACCACAGATGCCTCCCTGCTGGGCTGGGGAGCCCACCTGGGAGATCTTACCACCCAAGTGCTGTGGTCACCTCAAGAATCTCTGCTTCACATCAGTCTCTTGGAACTCAGAGCAGTGTTTCTAGCACTGCAAGCCTTTTCCAAATCTGTACAGAACAAGGTGGTCCAGATCAGAACAGACAACACCACCACAATGTGGTACATCAACAAGCAAGGAGGCACTCGGTCTACAGCCTTGTGCACAGAAGCAATGAAGTTGTGGTCCCTGGCCTGTCCCCTGCAGACCTCTCTGATAGCAGTTCACCTCCCAGGGAAGGACTATGTTGTAGCAGATGCTCTCAGCAGGATATCCCAGAGCCATCACGAATGGACCCTAGATCCCCTAGTTTTGAAAGTGATTTTCTCGAGATGCGGCACTCCACAGATCTTTTTGCAGCCCCAGACAATCACCAACTTCCTCTCTTTTGTTGCAGACCCCCAGTCTTGGGCTTAGTCCCCATGGATGCTCTGATTCTGGATTGGGAAGGGAAATTTCTATATGCTTTACCGCCCTTCCCTCTCCTGTTCGAAGTGTTAGTCAAGACTCAAGATCAGGTCACAATCATGCAAAGTGATTCTGATTGCTCCAGACTGGGCCAGACAGCTCTGGTACCCTCTGTTGCTGTCCTTAGCAGTCCACCTTCCCCTGTCTCATCCCAGGAATTACAACCTGTTGATATCCTCACAGGGGAGGATTTGGTATGCGAACCTCAAGTCTCTCAATCTCAAGGCATGGCTCTTGAAGAGTTAGAGTTTGCTGATCTGCACCTTTCTCAAGGGGTTCTGGACATCCTTGAGGCCTCTCGAAAGCCTTCCACCAGAAAGACTTACAACTCCAAATGGAAAAGGTTCACTATTTGGTGCTCTGATAAGCATATTTCTTCAGAATCCGACAAGTTGCCTACAGTTCTGGACTATATAGTCCATCTTAACAGCTTAGGACTTAGGCCTGCTACACTTAAAGTGCATTTGGCAGCTGTTTCTGCCTTCTTGTCAGTAGGCAAGCCCTCTCCTCTTTCAGCTCATCCTGTGTTTTGTAAGTTCTTCAAGGGATTGCTGCACACCAATCCCCCCTTTAGGGACCCTACTCCTGCTTGGGACCTTAATGTTTGCATTGCTCAGCTTATGCAACCTCCCTTTGGGCCTTTGTCCTCTGCAGAGCTTAAGTACTTGACTTGGAAAACTGTTTTTGGTAGCCATTACCTCTGTCAGGCGTATCAGTGAAGTGCAAGCCCTGTCAGTGGAGCCTGATTTCATGTCTTTCCACAGAGATAAAGTGTTCCTAAGAACTAACAGGAAGTTTTTGCCTAAGGTGGTTTCAGATTTCCACCTTAATCAGTCCATGTCTCGCCCTGTTTTCTTCACTGACCATTCCTCCTCTGGAGAGAGGAGGCTGCACAGCTTGGATGTTAAAAGGGCCCTCAGCTACTACATAGAGCAGACCGAGAGTCACAGATTTGAGTCCCTCCAGTTGTTCCTCACATATGGAGAGGTCGGTAAGGACAAACCTGCCACTAAGAGGTCTATTGCCAGGTGGATTGACTTTTATATTCAATTCTGCTATGAAAAACTAGGTAGAACCCCACCCTCAGGCCTGAGGGCTCACTCTACTGGAGGTACAGCTGCTTCCCTGGCTGCTGCCAGGGATATTCCTATCTTAGAAATTTGTCAAGCAGCCACCTGGAAAACAGTCCATACATTCACCAAGCATTACTCTCTGGATATCCAGGCTAGGAGTGATGCTCGGTTTGGCACAGCAGTACTTCAGAGCCTATTCCCAAAGTAGGTTCTGTCCCTCCTCCATGGAGGTACTGCTTGGTAGCCTGCAGTAGTCAGAATACAGCAAGACTTCATGTTGTTTGAAGAAAAAATTACTCACCTTAGTAATGTTGTTTCTTCTAATGGAGTCTTGCTGTATTCTGATCTCCCCCCCTCCTCTCAGAACCTGGTTTTTGGGATGTGGGTGGGCAGGAGCAGTGTTAGCACCCTAGGGAGGCCCTTTTGCCCTCCTTTGCTTTGGGTGTGTGTTGTGTTTTGTTTTTGGGTTTCCTGACTTGAGTCTTTGCTTTGAAACAGAAAACCCTTTCCTAATAAATTTAGTTGCCAGTTGGCTAGTGTGAGTTTTACAGTTTCACACAGAACTTCTAGTGAGTATTGCTCAGTAAGATCTGGCCGGTTGGAGTTTAAACAACAGCAGACAGGGGCTTCAACCGAGCTCACGCTGAGCGTTCCATGCTGGCCATGGAAAGTTAACTCTTTGTTCTCCGGGCAGTTGAAAGGCAGGACCTAACTGCAATAGTCAGAATACAGGAAGACTCCAATAGGAAGAAACAACATTACTAAGGTGAATAATTTTTACGTCTGTCCCATGCATGTTTGAATTCCCCCACTGTTTTAGACACAACAACCTCCCAGGAAGGCGGTTCCATACATCCCCCACTCTCCGTGAAAAAAAATTTCCTCACATTACCCCTGAGCCGTCCCCCCTCTATCTTTAAATTGTGCCCCCTTGTTCTTACACATCTCTTTTTCTGAAAGATTCTACCCTCCTGGACTTTGTTGATTCCCTTGAGATACTTGAACGTTTCTATCATGTCCCCCCGTCCCTCTTTTCATCAAGGGTATACATATTAAGCTGCCTCAGTCTCTCTTCCTATGATTTCTGATGCAGACCCTGCACCATTTTAGTTGCCCTCTTCTGGACTGCTTCCATCCTGTCTATGTCCTTGCGTAGATGAGGTCTCCAAAACTGCACACAGTACTCCAGATGGGGTCTCACCAACTGTCTATACAGAAGGATAACCACTTCCCTTTTTCTACCTGTAATGCCCCTTCCTATGCATCCTAATATGACCCTGGCTCTCCTTACTGACTTCTCACATTGCTAACCAACCTTTAGATCATCTGATATGGCTACCCCCAAGTCCTGTTCCATTTTTGTTGTTGTTAGTACCTCCCCTGCTATTGTGTACTCTTCTTCTGGGTTTTTGTATCCCAGGTGCATTACTTTGCACTTCTTTGCATTGAATCTAAGTTGCCATATGTCTGACAATTCCTCCAACCTTGCCAAGTTCCTTCTCATCCTTCCTACCCTCCTTGTGTATCAACTCTGTAACAGATCTTTGTGTCATCTGCAAAGAGGCATACCTTTCCCTCAGACCCTCTGCAATGTCACCTATAAAGATGTTAAAGAGGACTGGACCCAGTACTGAGACCTGAGGTACTCCACTAGTGACCCCCCTTTCTTCGGAATGTGTTCCACTCACTATTACCTTCTGTGTCCTGTTGTGCAGCCAGTTTGCTACCCAGTCTACCACCCTGGGACCCACTCCCAGACTGGCTAACTTGATTATTAATCTTTAGTGCGGGACTGTGTCAAATGCCTTGTTCTAGGGACATGGATATGTTGTTCATCCACACTTATTGGCAGGTTCCTTGCCACTTTAAATCTTGCCGGAAGGTCTTCAAGCTGGCTCCTCCCACCCACCCGGGTGGTAAAACTCTCGGCTCCGCCCCATGGCCAGATCTTCCTTACTGCTTGGAAGCTCAGGTTCCCTCCTTAGCAGCTGCGTTTAAGACTAGTTCCTAATTCTTGAAGTTGAAATTAAAAAGTTTTTGCTAAAAGACTTGGTCTTCTTCTCCTCAGTGACTACGATGAACAAGTCGACTCCGGTTTTGGAGGTGCCCTTGCGGGCAGAAGATGTCTAGGGCGGATCCACCTCCATGTCGTCTACTGCCTGGGCCATGAAGCGACCCATGGGCCTGCGACTTGTATGCCAGCACCGACCCTCTCGTCCGCCCTGAAGACCGTGCTGCCCGATTACAACTCGGGCTCCCGAGAAAAAATTCCACGGTGAAATCTAAAGAGGCCCGATTGGCGGTGTCCTGCTGGCCGGGCTTCAGGCGGATCAGCTAGAGCAGATGATCGCCCTCAAAGAGGAGGCGCGGCGCCTTCTACCTCGGCTGCTGACATTTGTCCGCTCTCTCTCGGTGCCTCGTACTCGGCTTCTTTAGGAGCTTTGTCTGACCCTCGACCAAGGGTGAGGTCCAGCGTCTTCGGGACCTTTTCCAGGTCCAAAAGAGCAAAAGTAAGTCTCTCTGTCGGCGCTCTTGAGGCGGGAAGATCCCCCTCCCTTATCGACTTTGAGTCGACCCCTCAGCCCGGCGCAGGCACAGTGTCCCGTCAGGCCAGTTGACCAGAGACTCCCGTCGGCGGGTCGAGATTTTTCTCGACCCATTAGGCGGGTTGTCAGCTAGAGAAGCTGAGAATCCCTCTCCCAGTTCCCCAGTGGGAGTTGAGGATCCCGTCGGCTCGTCTGTGCCTCGGTTCCGGAGCCTTGGTGGGATCGTCGAGCCGAGGGGAGTGCCGATTTCCGACACTTCTCCTGCCTTCCTCGGCCTAGTTGAGACTCCGGTCTCGGACATCCTCGGGGTCAACCCGATCCGCCCGCCATGGCGGTCTCGGTCTCGGCACCGTGGCAGCGGGCGCCCGCCGCTCTTCCTCTTCCTTGGACGAGGAGCTTGGCGCAGAGTTGCGTCGGAGGTCGAGAACATGTGGCAACAGCTCCTTTGACGGGGAATAAGCCCGACCCAGTCGTCTTCCCGGCCATTAAGTGCTTCTGTCACGAACAGCGAAACAACCCTCGTTGTAGTCGAGGAGCCTGTTCTCAGGCCGGTTGTTTGGCCAATTCCAACTGTCCCACCGATTCTGGTGGAACCTCCGCCTCCACAGCCATTAGTTGGGGCTCCGACCAAAAATTCTCGGTCGGCTTTGGGTTTGCCCCATAGGCTGTCTGTCACCCTCACTCCCGATAAACCTCGGCAGGTGGAGGGTGGCTCTGGCCCGAGGCAGCTCTTTGAGGACTCTTCTGAATCCGATGATGGTTCCTCCCTCTTCTCCAAGCGCATGGACTTGGAGTCCTCGGGAGGAGGCAGTCAATGAGCGGTAATATACGTCCTTCTTAGGGTTGCCCGACTCATCACAAAGTCCACGGGATGGCTCGAACCGTTTCGCTGCAGCCGGTATCCCTCATGGAGATTCTGGACAGGGATTCTCCTATGGAGGCCTTTCTGGTGGCGAAGCCATAGTGAGTCCGGCCTTGGAACTTTGGCAGCGTCCTGCTTCCTGCCCTCGCCTGGCCAGGTTGGCCAGGAAGTATCACGGTCCTCCGGTTCCCTGTCCAGTTTTGAACACCCCTCGGCTGAGGGTTAGTTACCGACAGCGTTTTCCGGCGTGCCGGGAACGCCAGGGATGTGGACAAACCTCCCGACAAGGAATCCAAGAAATTGGATTATGCCAGGCGAAAAGTCTATGCTGCATCCTCTCTCGGCCTTCATCAGGCCAGTTCGGCCGTCCTCATGGCACATTTTTCTCACGCCCTGTTGGGCTCCCTGGATGAGGTTGTCCCTCATCTTCCCGCAGATCTGCAGACTACGGTCAGGCAGGTGCGGGACCAGGGCAGGGCAGTGGCCAAACAGCAGCTCCAGACTGCGTTAGACATCAGGGACTCATGTGCCAGGTCTGTGGCGGCCGCAGTGGCCATGCATCGTCGGGCTTGGCTGAGGATATCCACCTTTACCTCGGATACCCAGCACAAGTTGGCGGATGTTCCCTTTTTGGGGACTGACCTCTTCGGCCCTGGGGTGGAAGGTCACCTGCAGAGGATCGAGAGTCAATGCTACATTGGACTCGGTCTCTTCCGCTCAGAAGGACAAAGGCGGCCAAGCCACAGCCTAAGCCCTTTTAGTCCTTCTGCCCAGGCGCCCGCCCAGCATAACGTCAGGGCCAGCAGGCTCGACCTTAGTATCCCAAACCCAAGCCGTCAGCTTCCTCCAACAGGAAGCAGGGAGATAAGGCCAGGAGGTCCCTCGGCGGTCCGTCCTCAAGCCTGCCCAGTGGCGGGCTGAGGGGTGTCGTCCCCATCCCTGTCACCTCACCCTGGTTCCCCATGAAGAAGGCTCAGACACTTCCTTTCGCCGGGTCGCTGTTACCACGGACAGGTGGGTACTGGAGTGGTGGGAAAGAGCCTACCTCTGGAATTGAGCAGGCCCAGCCCTTCAACCCCGTCGCACCTTGGGGGCCTCGGGGTCCGCAGCCTCACTGGCGGCTCGCCGAGCCGAGCAACCTCCTCCTCCTAAAGGAGGTGATCACGAGGTGGAGGACCCCCCTTCAGACTCTGGGGTTCGTGTCCAGGTATTTCCTGGTTCCAGCAGACCGGGGCTGGCGCCCCATTCTCGACCTACATGACCTGAGCAAGTTCCTAGGTCTCAAACCTTCAGGATGGTCACTCTGGCGCGAGATAATACCATCTCTGGAACCACGGCATGTGGTTCTGCTCTCTGGACCTACAGGGCAGCGTTCTTTCACGTCCCTATCCGTCCGTCACCGGAGATTCCTCCGCTTTCGGCGGAGGGATCCCTCTTGAGTTCGAGCCATGCCCGCCGGCTTATCTCCAGCTCCAGGGTCTTCACCAATGCATGGCAGTGGTGACAGCATTCCCTGCGGCGCCGGGGAAGCGGATGTACCCTTACCTGGATGATTGGCTGATAGCAGCCTCCTCCAGGCAGGAGGTGGAGCGGTCCAGAGATCTGGCCCTCAGGTTTGCTCTCAAGTTGGCCTTCTCATCAGCAGACTTCGGAACTTCGAGCGAAGCAGGTGATCCTGTTCATCGGGGCAGGCTCGACTCTCTTGAGCCAGAACACGGCTCCAGCCGGACAGGGCGAGTTCTTACCGCCTTTGTCCAATCATTTCTGGTTGGGCAATGCGCCCTACCGGGACTTCCTGTGCCTTCTGGGTCTCATGGCAGCCTGTACCAGCATGGTCCGTTGGGCCGCTGACACATCGCCCCTTCAGTGGGGACTGGCCAGCCAGTGGTCTGGCAGCTGTGATCCTTTGGACCAGCTAGTGATAGTGACCCAGGAGATGTGGAACGCTCTCCAGTGGTGGACCGTTCCATTCCATCTGCAGGAGGGCATCCCGTTTGTCCGCCCCGAGCCGACGGTCTCTCTATCGACCGATGCCTCTCTGATGGGTTGGGGTGCCCATCTGGGGGAACACTGAGTGCACGGCCTCTGGTCCCCACGGGAGTCCCGATGCCACATCAACCTGCTGGAGCTCCGAGCGGTCCGCCTAGCTCTCACCGCCTTTGCTCCGTTTCTCCGGGGTCAAGTGGTCGAGTCAGGCGGACAATACCATGACCATGTACTACCTGAACCGCAGAGGCGGGACACGCTCCATGCTTCTATGCAAGAAACTCTCCGCATTTGGTCACTCGTGCGCAGCCTGGAGGCAGATCTCCTAGCCATTCATGTGGCGGGGCCTCCAACACCCTGGCCGATGCCCTGGGCGGATAGGGGCTGCATCTCACAGTGGTCTCTCCTGCGGAGGTGAGTACAAGATCTGTTCTCCCACTGGGGCACACCTCAGGTGGACCTGTTTGCCTCCAGGGAGAGCAGAAGCTGAGGCTGTTTCATGCCGCCCCTCGGCAGGGCTCACTGCAGGGGATGCCTTCTGGGGCTGTGGACCCCGGGCCTCTTCTCGCCTTTCCCCATTTCCCTTGATTCACAAGGTGCTTCTCAAAGCAAGGAGGGACAAGGCGCGGGTGATCCTGATAGCCCCAGACTGGCCCGCCAGTTCTGGTACCGGATCTCCTCAGCCTCAGCTCCAGGCTCCAGAGGCAGCTTCAGCTCGCCCGGACCTGCTCTCAGTCAGTCAGGGAAGGTGTTCCATCCAGACCTTCAATCCCTGCACCACAGCGGCCTGTGGTTCCTGGCGGCTAGAGTTCCAGGCCTTGCTGGGTCTTTCCGGCGGGTCCCTCAATGTTGTTGAGGGCTTCCGTAAGTCGACCAGAAAATGCTCGCCTTCAAATGGAAGAGATTCTCCATTTGGTGTCAGAACAAGGGCTTGGACCCTTCCTCCTGTTCTGTGGCAAGCATTTTGGACTATTTATGGTCTCTTTCTAGTCAAGGGCTTAGGTGTGACCCTAAAGGTGCACCTGGCAGCCATCTCTGCTTTCAGGCGCGGGCCGAGGAGCAGTCGGTGGCGCAGGAAAGGTGGTCGGGCACTTTTCAAGGCCTTGATCACATTTCCCCTCTGGTGAGAACCTCCACCTCCGTGGGATTTACTGCTGGTACTGGCAAAGCTCATGGGCAAGCCATTCGAACCAATGCACAGGTGTGATCTCTCTCACCTGTCGTGGAAAACCGCCTTCTTGGTGGCTATCCGTCAGCCAGAAGGATGGGAGAGCTCAGGCGCTTTGCATCGAGTCTCCTACCTGGTCTTCCACAGGGACAAGGTTGTCCTCGCCCCACCGAAATTCCTTCCGAAGGTGGTGTCGGAGTTTCACCTTAACCAGGTGCTGACTCTGCGGTGTTCTACCCCAATCACCTCGGAGGCCGAATATAGGCTCCATACTCTGGACCCTAGAGGCGCTCGCTTATTATAAGGAGGCGCCTACGGCTGAAAGTCGGGAGAGGTTAGCCAGCTGTTTGTCACCTACGCTGAAGCCACACCTGGCAGACCTGCAGCCAAGCGGATGATAGGCAGGTGGGTCACCTCCTGCATAGATCGCTGCTACAAGTTGGCAGGCATGGAGCCTCCCAGAGGGATAAGAGCTCATTCTACCCGTCATACTGCTGCATCGGTGGCTGCTTCCAGGGACGTCTCTATCCAGGAAATCTGCAGGGCTGCTACCTGGAAGTCAGCACACACCTTTATTACCCATTACCACATCGACCTTGAGTCACGCCGGGATGCTGGTTTTGGGGCCTCGGTTCTCCAGTCTTTATTCCTAAGTAGGAGGTGTGGCCTTGCCTCCCTCCTCCCGGAGAACTGCTAGGAGTCTGCCAATAAGTGTGGATGAACAACATATCCATGTCCCTAGAATACAGGTTACTCACCTGTAACAGGAGTTTTAGGAATGGTATTGTTGTTCATCCACCATCCCACCGTCCTCGGCCCAGGCGCACAACCTGAGCTTCCAGCAGGCCAGATCTGGCGTCATGGGGCGGAGCCAAGAGTTTTACCACCCGGGTGGGTGGGAGGAGCCAGCTTGAAGACCTTCCGGCAAGATTTAAAGCGGCAAGGAACCTGCCAATAAGTGTGGATGAACAACATATACCATTCCTAGAACTCCTGTTACAGGTGAGTAACCTGTATTTCTAGTCTAGGTAGGCCATATCGACAGCCCCTCCCTGGTCTATTACTTTGGTCACCCAGTCAAAGAAATCAGTTAGATTCGTCTGACATGACCTTCCTGCTGTAAATCCATGCTGCTTTGGGTCCTGTGCCCCGCTGGCCTCTAGGTACTCAACAATTCTTTCTTTCAGAAGTGATTCCATCATTTTCCCTACCAGTAAGGTCAAACTTACAGGTCTGTAGTTTCCTGCTTCTGCCTTGCTCCCACTTTCGTGAAGGGGAATGACATCTGCCCTCCTCCAGTCCTCAGGTACCACCCCATCCTCCCATGATTTGTTAAAAAATGTGGTCAGTGGTGTCACTAGGTCCTCCCTTAGTTCTTTTAGGATTCTGGGGTGAATCCCATCAGGCCCCATTGCTTTGTCCACCTTAAGTTTTAGGAGTTCTTTCAGGACTCTTTTTTCTGTAAATGTACTGGTGTCAACCCCCCTACCCAGAGTGCTTCTATTGTCTGGTTTAGGTAACTCCTCCTCATCTTCTTTTGTGAATACTGAGCAAAAGTATTCATTCAGTATCTCTGCCTTTTCACTGTCTCCCTCTGCCCACCTCCCCTCTCCCTTATTAATCTTCACTATTCCTCCCTTAACCTTTCTATGATCCCTAATGTACCTATGAAAGGTTTTATCCCCCTTCTTAACTGAATTGGCTAGTTTTTCCTCGGTTTGGGCTTTTGCTATTCTGACTGCCTTCCCCACTTCTTTCTGCTTTAATTGATACAGTTCCCTGTCGTGCTCCTTCTGTGATGCCTTACACTTTTGAATGCAGCCTTTTCTCCTTAACCTTCCTGCCACCTCTTTTGAGAACCATAGTGGTTTTACTCCACTTTGTTTTCTTTATCTGTTTCACACAAAGGCTTGTAGCCTCTATGATGTGCAGTTTTGATTTTTCTCTATGTTCTTCCACCCTCCTTTTGACCATTTGCTAGTGTATTCCTCAGGTATTCACCCATTTTGCCAAGTCAGCCCTTCTAAAGTCCAGTATGCTTGTTTTGTATGGCTTGTCTCCATGGTTGTGCTTATTGTGAAGCACACTATGCAGTGTTCGCTTGTTCCCAGATGTCTACTGGCGTCTAAATTTGTAATCCTCTCTCCATTTGAGAGTACCAGGTCTAGTATTGCTCCCTCCTGAGTGGGTTCCAACACTAGCTGTCTAAGGCCTGCCCCCTGCAGGGCATCGAGAATGACCCTGCTCTTGGATGTGGCTGCAGTACATGTTATCCAGTTAACATCTGGCATATTCAGGTCCCCCATCAACAGTATCTTCCCTTTCTAGGGACATGGATATGTTGTTCATCCACACTGTCTGGCAGGTTCCTTGCCACTTCAAATCTTGGCGGAAGGTCTTCAAGCTGCTTCCTCCCACCCAACCGGGTGGTAAAACTCTCGGCTCCGCCCCTTGACGCCAGATCTTCCTTACCGCTTGGAAGCTCAGGTTCCCTCCTTAGCGCTCTGTGTTTTTGACTGGTTCCTGATTCTTCGGTTAGTCCGAATTTAGTTTTGAAGTTTTCTAAACTTCGGTCTTCTTTTCCCTCGTGGCTGCGATGGACAATTCATTTCCCGGCTCTCAGAGGCGCCCTGGCGGGCAGAATTTATCCAGGACTGATCCGCACTCCACGTGCGTATACTGCCTCGACTTAGACCACAACCCACAGATCTGCGAGTTGTGCCGCGCTTTTTCGTCCAACATCCTGGAGGATCGTGCTGCCCAACTGAGGCTCTGGCGCCTGAGGATTTCCCTTGGTAAAACCCAAAGAGAGACTCGTTGGAGTGGTGTCATAAGCTGGCTCGGCTGGTAGCTCGAGCACTCAATCGCCCTCGAGGAGGAAGTGGTCAGGCTGCATCTCCCTCCTCCTCGGTCGAGCATTTATCCGCTCTGAGTTCCTCTCATTGACCGTTCAAGGAGCTTCACCAGTCCCTTTCCACGAAGGAAGAAGGCCATCGGGACATTCCTCTCGGCCCAAGACGAGAGGTCGTGGGAGGTAAGGTCCCATCGTCGGCGTTTGTGGGAAGCGGGAGGTCCTCCTTCCCCGGACAGCCGACCGTCGACTTCTGTCGAGGTTGCAGCTCAGGCCACTGGCTTCATGGTGTCCCCATCAGGCCAGCCTGCCCAGAATCCCATCGACGTAGTTGAGTTATCTTTCGACCCGGCAGCTGGGTGGTCGACTGGTAGAGCCGTCAACCCCTCTCCGCCAGTTCCCCCGGTGGAGACCGAGGATCTGCCCGTGCCTTCGGGGCGGCAGTCCCCAGTCAAAGTGTCCGAGCCAAGGGAAGAGCGGGTGTCCCCCGTCCCTTCCCAGGTCCGCCCTCGGTTTCACCGAGGGTCTCGGTCTCGGACTTCATCTCGGTCAAGTTGCTCCCGCCGACTTTGGCGGTCTCAGTCCTGGGCACCCGAATTAAGTGGCCGACACCCGTTTCTTCGTCATCCTCCTCGGATGAGAGGCTGGCAACAGGTGCATCGGCGTTCACGAGAAGCTTATGTGGCAGCAGTTGCTGTTGTCCGGGAGTCAGTCGACTCCGATTCATTCCCCGGCTATCAAGTGGCTGCCGCCCAAACGGCCAAAGCAACCGCTTGCCGCAGTCGAGATGCCTGTTTCTGGGCCAGTTGCTCGGCCAATTCTAGCTGCCCCACCGATTGTGGTAGAACCTCGGTCGGGTCACGGCCTGCCCAGCAGGTTGTCGGTCACCCTCACTCCCGGCCGCCCTTGGCAGGTGAAGGGTGGCTCAGGCCTGAGGCAGCTCTTTGCAGACTCTTCGGGGTCCAGTGACGACTCCTCCGTGTTCCCCAGGCGGGTTGGCCTGGAGTCCTCCCGGGGCCAGTCTCTGGACGATAGCCCATCGTCCTTCTTGGGTCTGCTTAGGCTCATCCTGGAGTTTACTGGGATGCAGCTCGAGCCCGTATCCAAATGGGCCTATTATCCCCTGACGGAGATTCTAGACTGAGGGGATTCACCCACGGAGGCCTTTCCTGTGGCTGAGGCCATTGTCGGCCCAGCCTTGGAGCTTTGGCAGCAGCCTGCTTCCTGTCCTGCGCCCTCTGCCAGGATGGCCAGGAAGTATGCGGTCCCTACCAGCTCTTTGCCTGGTTTCTCGGGCACCCCTCTGCTGGGGGTTGGTCACCGATAGCGTCTTTGGCGTTCGGAAGCGCTCGAGATGTGGACAGGCCCCCGACAAAGGAGTCCAAAGGCTGGACTATGTCGGGCGCAAGGTATACGCTGCGTCCTCCCTCGGCCTCCGGCAGGCAAGCTCGGCTGCGCTGATGGCACATTTCTCCCACGCCCTCTTGGGCTCCCTGGATGTGGTGATCTCTCATCTCCCGGCCGACCTGTGGACCACGGCCCGGCAGTTGCGGGACCAGGGAAGGGCGGTGACTAAGCAGCAGCTTCAAACTGCTCTGGACATAGGTGATTCCTGTGCCAGGTCGGTAGTGGCAGCGGTGGCCATGCGCCGCAGGGCGTGGCTGAGGATATCCACCTTCTCGGCGGATACCCATCACAAGTTGGCGGACATCCCCTTCCTGGGGACTGACCTCTTCAGCCCTGGAGTGGAGGGACACCTCCAGCGAATCGAAAAGTCCAACACCACTCTGGACTCGGTCACCTCCGCCCAGAGGGACAAGGGCCGCTGGCAACATCAGCGTAAGTCCTTTCATCCTTCGGCCCCTGCGGCACAACCGACCCATCAGCACCAGCACGAGGGCCAGCAGGCTTGCGCTTGGCATCCCAAACCCAAGCCGGCGGCTTCCTCTAATGGGAAGCAAGGAAGTAAAGGCCCAGGAGCTCCCTCGGCCGGTCACTCCTCCAAGCCTGCCCAGTGACGGGTTGAGGGGCATCGTCCCCAACCTCGCCACCGTTCCCTGGGTCCCCCCCATGGGGGGACGGCTCCGCCACTTCCCTTCTGCCTGGTCCCCTATAACCATGGACCGTTGGGTATGGGAGGTAGTAGGTGAGGCCTGCCTCTGGTTTTGAGCAGGCCCTTCCTTCGAAACCATCTCCCGAAGCCACGGGATGCAAAGCCTGCGCTGTCAGCCCGCCAAAGCCGATGTGCCCTGCGCCTCGAAAAGAGGTGATGCCGGCCCGGTGGCGCTGAGGGTTGGCGCTGAGGTCGCCCCTCGCGCCCGCCGCCGGCGACCCATGTTCAAGGCAAACACGGGTTGGCCGAAGTCGTGAGGAGAGATGGATCAGCGTCAGAGGACTGCTCTCCATCTCGGGGTAGAGGATCGGCGGCGGTGCTTGCCCCTGACCCCTAGCGGAGGCTGGGGATCGACAACCGCGCAGCCGCGGGGCAGGGGCGGGACATGGCAGGCGGCTTGACTGATGCGTGCACAGGGCGTCTTGCCTCAGTCGCCTTCGCGTCATTGCCGCCATGCCGCGGGAGAAAAATTCAGGTAAAAATGGAGCCTGGCAACGGCGTCGTTCCCGTCGCCATTCATGGAGGGCGCCTCCTGGCATGGACCCGTTCGGGTGGGTTGAGTCGCTCCCCACCACCCTGCGTGAAGGAGTAAGCGGCGGGGTGCGCTGAAGGGAGGTCTCATGTCCGGGGATGGCGGAGCAGTCTTGAGGCGAGTGTAGCGGAGCTCCTGAGAAATAACATCATTAAAGAAAAACAGGTGATCAGGAAGGTGGTGGATCCTCCTCCAGACCCAGGGTCTGTGTCCAGGAAATCCTGGCCCCAAAACGGATGGGGGGCTGGTGCCCCATTCTCGACCTGCATGACTTGAGCAGGTCCCCAAGGTCTCGGACTTCAGGATGGTCACTCTGGTTCAGATATTCCCATCCCTGGAATTAGGGTGTGTGGTTCTGTTCCCTGGACCTCCAGGACGTGTTTTTCTCGTCCCAATCCATCCGTTTCATCAGAATTTCTTCACTTCAGAGCGGAGGGATCTCTTACGAGTTCCAGGCCATGCCCTTCAGCCTGTCTAGCTCCCAGGGTCTTCACCAATGTATGGCAGTGGTGTCGGCATTCCTGCAGCGCCGAAGGGTCCAGGTGTACCCCTACCCCGATGACTGGCTGTTGGCAGGCCCTTCCAGAGCAGAGGTGGAGTGGTCCAGAGATCTGGCCCTCCAGGCTTGCTCTCAGATTGGCCTCCTCATCAACTAGGCTGAACCGGAACTCGTGCTGAAGCAGGTGATGCCCCTCATCGGGGCAGAGCTCGACTCTCTTCAGAGCCAGAGCTCGGCTCCTGGTGGACAGGGCCGGAAATTTTCCTCCCTGCCCAATCATTCCTGGTTGGGAAATTGCGCCCTGCCCGGGACTCCTGCATCTCCTGGGCCCCATGACGGCCTGCACCAGCGTGGTCCGTTGGGCCTGTTGGTACATGCGTCCCCTTCTTCGGGGACGGGTCAGTCAGTGATTACAATGCTCGATCCTTTGGATCAGTTGGTGATGGTGACCCAGGATATGTGGAACGCTCTCCAGTGGTGGACCGTTCCGGCACATTTGCAGGAGGGCATCCCATTCGTCCGCCCCGGGCCGACGGTCTCTTTTCCGACCGACACATCTCTGATGGGTTGGGGTGCTCATTGGGGGAGCACAGAGTGCACGGCCTCTGGTCCTCTCCAGAGTCCCGATGCTGTATCAACCTGCTGGAGCTCCGTGCGGTCTGCCTAGCTCTCACTGCCTTCGCTCCATTTCTAAGGGGTCAAGTGGTTCAGGTCCAGATGGACAATACCACGACCATGTGCTACCTAAACCGCCAGGGCCGGACACGCTCCTTGCCCTTATGCAAGGAGTCTCTCTGCATATGGTCTCATGCGCAGCCTGGAGGGGATCTCCTAGCCATTCAGGTGGCAAGAGCCTCCATCACCCTGGCCGATGCCCTAAGCCGGATAGGGGCTGCATCACAAGAGGGGTTTCTCTCCTGCCGGAGGTAACACAAGATCTGTCCTCCCTCTGGGTCACGCCTCAGGCGGACCTTTTTGCCTCCAGGGAGAATGCGAAGCTGAGACTGTTTCATGCCCATCCCCCTCAACAGGGCTCGCTGCAGGGGGATGTCTTTTCGAGGCCGTGGACCCCGGGCCTCTTCTACGCCTTCCCCCATTCCCTTGATCCACAAGGTGTTTCTCAAGGCGAGGAGGAACAAGGCGCAGGTGATTCTGGTAGCCCCATACTGGCTCTGCCAGCTCTGGTATCCAGTTCTCCGCAGTCTCAGCTCCAGGCTCCCGAGGTGGCTTCCAGCCCACCCGGACCTGATCTCTGTCATTAGGGGAAGGTATTCCACCCAGACCTTCAATCCCTGCCTGGCCTGGTTCCTGAGCTGGCTAGATTCCAGGCCTTGGGTCTTCCGGCGAGGTCCTCAGCATGTTGTTAGGCGTCCCGTAAGTCGACCAGATAATGCTGTGCCTTCAAATGGAAGAGATCTTCCATTTGGTGTCAGAAAGGGCCTGGACCCTTCCTCCTGTTCCTCGGCAAGCATTCCAGACTACCTGTGGTCCTTTTTCTCAGCAAGGGCTTTGGTCGACGACCTTTAAGGTGCACCTGGCAGCCATCTCTGCCCTCCGGGCGCGGGCTGGAAAGCAGTCGGTGGCGCAGGAGCAGGTTGTCTGGCGCTTTTTTAAGGCCTTGATCACATATCCCCTCCGGTGCGAGAACCTCCACCTCCGTGGGATCTACTGCTGGTATTGGCCAAGCTCATGGGCAAGCCATTCGAACCAACGCACAGGTGTGATATCTCCCACCTGTTGTGGAAGACTGCCTTCTTGGTGGCTATCACGTCAACCAGAAGGACGGGAGAGCTCCAGGCGCTTCCTTTGAGTCTCCCTATCTGGTCTTCAATAGGGACAAGGTTGTCCTGCGCCCCCACCCGAAGTTCCTTCCGAAGGTGGTGTCGGAGGTTCACCTTAACGAAGTGTCGACTCTGCCAGTGTTCTACCCCAATCACACCTCGGAAGCCACATATAGGCTCCATATTGGACCCTGGTTGAGCGCTCGCTTTCTTAAGGCGTCTGGCTGAGATTCGGGAAGAGGTTCAGCCAGCTGTTTGTCACCTACGCTGAAGTCGCACCTGGCAGACCTGCAGCCAAGTGGATGATGGCGGGTGGATCACCTCCTGCATAGATCTCTGCTGTAGGTTGGCGGGCATGGAGCCTCCCAGAGGATAAGAGCTCATTTTACCGCCATACGCTGCATCGGTGGCTGCTTCCAGGGATGTCCCTATCCAGGATATCTGCAGGGCTGCTACCTGGAAGTCGGCACATGCCTTAATTACCCACTACCACAATGACCTTGGGTCACGCCGGGATGCTGGTTTTGGGGCCTTGGTTCTCCAGTCTTTATTCCCTAAGTAGGGGGTGTGTACCTTGCCTCCCTCCTCCCGGAGAACTGCTAGGAGTCTGCCAGACAGTGTGGATGAACAACATATCCATGTCCCTAGAAATACAGGTTACTCATCTGTAACAGGAGTTCTAGAGATGGTATATGTTCATCCATGACCACCGACCTCCCCAACCCGGCGCACAACCTGGCTTCCAGCGGGCTAGATCTGGCGTCATGGGGCGGGCCGAGGTTTACCACCCGGGTGGGTGGGAGGAGCCAGCTTGAAGACCTTCCGGCAAGATTTAAAGCGGCAAGGAACCTGCCAGACAGTGTGGATGAACAACATATACCATTCCTAGAACTCCTGTTACAGGTGAGTAACCTGTATTTTTCAGCCATTTTGAGAATGTCCTCTATCATTTTCTTGTCCTTTTCCTCCCCTTGAGATGGGGGTCTGTTTACAACCCCTGTGCTGATTGTGATGCCATTCCCTGTCTCCTAGGTGACCCAGAGTGCCTATTGTCCTCCCCCTTTACTTTTTAGTTCTGTTGCTTTGATCCTTCCCCTTATGTATAGAGCTACTCCACCTCCTCTTTTCCCCTCCCTGTCCCTTCTGTAGACTGTGTACCCCTGTATGTTGACATCCCAGTCATGGTTCTCTGTGTACCATGTTTCTGTGACTGCCACAATATCCAATTGTTCATCTTCCATCAAAGCTACTAGCTCAGGAAGCTTGTTTCCCAGACTACAGGCATTGGTACTCATTGCCCTCCATTTAATGTTGGCTTTATCCTTTTTTCCCCCATGCCTGCTCTTTTTGCCCTTATCTATTTTTCCATTTACCCCTGTCCTGCCCTCTGTTGAGCAGTGTACCTCAGTGTTTACCTTACTACCCGTCATGTTTTGTGGGGGGAGACTTGAAATTTCCTGCCTGTTATTAGCACCTCCCCCCATGGCTAGTTTAAAAGCTTGCCAAGGAAGCATTTAAACCTGTCACTTAGGATCAGTATTGTTTTACAAGGGGCCATGGACACAGTAATTCTACAGCTTCACAAATTTAGCTTTTCCCCGTGATTTGCTCCCCCTCAGAGTTGGGATCTGTAAGTATGGGGGTGAAGGGGGCAGAGCCCCCCCCCCACATCGGGGTGTGTGGGAGGCTCCACCCCCACAAGAAAACAGAGATTTATGTCCGTTTCTTGTAGAATGGTAGTGGTCATCTGACCGCTGCCATTCGTGCTGTGTTTCCTGGCGGCATTCAGTACTGCCGCTGTATTGGAGAGCACTGTCAATACAGTGCTGTTCTAGACGCCGCTGTTATTGACAGCGCTCTTCAGACCTAGTGCCCTTTACACTATACCCTGGACTCTGTTAGGTCCCAGGTATCCTTCCCTCCACCCTTACCTCTCTGTATTAAACCAGTGTGCCTATCCCATGCATGTTTGAAGCTCCCCACTGTCATTGCCTCTACCACCTCTTCTGGCAGGCTACTGCATGCATCCACCACCCGTTCTGTGAAGAAGGATTTCCTCACATCCTTCTTAAACTCCCCTCCTCAAGCTTCGGCCTGCCCCCAGGTTCTGGTACTCCTCCTCCTGTGAAAGAGACTCCCCTCCTGCGCCTTGTTGACCCCTATGAAGTACTTACAGGTCTCAGTCATGTTCACTTTCACTCTTCTCTACTCCAGGGAGTGCATGTTGATCTCCCATACCTTTTCCTCACATGGTTTCTCGTGCAACCCCCACACCACTTCATTAGCCCTCCTCTGGACTGCCTCCACCCTGTTGATGTCCTTGCAGAGGTGCAGCCTCCAGAGTTGGACACAGTACTCCAGTTTGGGTCTTATGAATGAGTGGTACAGAGGCAGCACCACCTCCGTTCTGCTAGAGACCCCCATCTCTATGCATCCCAGCATCCTGTTTGCCCCTCCTACTGCTTTGTTATACAGCCTTGCCACCATGAGATCATCAGATATGATCACCCCAAGGTCACTCTTGCTTGGTAACTATAAGTAACACCCCCTCCCATCTTATGCATAGTCCCCAGGTTTCCTTGCCCTAGGTGCATGACTTTGCACTTTTCAGCATTGAAGTCCACCTGCCACTCCCTAGATCACTCCTCTGGTTTCCCCGCATCCCTTCACATTCTCTCCATCCCCTCCCGGGTGTCTACCCTTGATTTTTATGTCTTCTGCAAAGAGATTTACCTTACTCAGTAGTGTCACTTATAAAGACATTGAAAAGGACAGGGCCCAGTGCTGTTCCTGTGATACTGCACAGGTCACTCTTCCATCCTCCAAGTGAGTGCTGTTTACCACTACCCTCTGCCTCTTAACTTTCAACCAGTTAGATACCCAACTCACCACCTTTCCCACCACCCTCAGGCTGCTAAGTTTCTTTATCTGCCTCCTGTGTGATAAAGTGTCAGAGGCCTAACTGAAAGCCAGATAGGCCACATCCACTTCCCTCACCTGATCCACCTCCCTAGTTACCCAGTAAAAGAAATGTATTAGATTTGTTTGACATGACCTCCCCCCTGTGTAGCTGTGCTGCCGGTGATCCTGCAGTCAGTGTCTTCAGGTAGTCCATCAGTTTCTCTTTCAGCAGGGACTCCATTAACTTCCCCACCACTGATGTGAGACTTACTGGTATGTAATTGCTGGCCTCCTTCATGCCGCCACTGTTGTGCAGAGGGACCACATTGGCCCTCCTCCAGTCCTCTGGAACCACCTCCTGTCTCCAATAAGGTACTAAAAAGTGTTGCCAGAGGGATGGCTGGCACCATGCTCAGTTCTTTAAGTGTCTTTTGGTGGATCCTGTCTGGTCCCATCACCTTGTTTTCCTTAAGGGCATTCAACCCCCAGCAGTTTCTTTCTTCCATAAATGGACTTGTACCCACATCCCCGTGCCTGTTAATGCATGTGTCGCCCCCTGCCCTCCACTGTGAAGACCGAGCATAAGTGATCATTTAAAATGTTTGCTTTTTCTTGGTCTTCCTCTGCACAGTCCCCACTTTCTGGTCTCCTGATCTTCCCTATGCCACCCCTTGCCTCCCTCTTTTTACTCGCATACCTGAAGAAAGATTGTGGAATATCTTGAATCTAACAGGCTACAGGACCTGAGGCAGCATGGATTCACAGGGGGGAGGTCATGGTAGACAAATCTGATAGATTTCTTTGATTGGATGACCAAAGAATTACATGAGGGAGGAGCGGTGGACATGGCCTATCCAGATTTCAGTAAGGCTTTTGACACCATTCCACATGGGAGACTAGTGAACAAACTGGGCAGCTTAGAGATGGGTTAAAAGGTCATTGACTGGGTAAGAAATTGGTTAGTGGATAGTTGACAGAACATTGGTGGTAAACAGAGTTCGCTCTGAGAAAGGGAGGGAGATCATCGGGGGAGATGTGAGGAAGTGCTGGGTCTGGTCCTCTTCAATGTCTTTATCAGTGACATTGCAGAGGAGCTGGAAGGGAAGGTTTGCCTCCGGGGGGTGGGTGGGTAGAACAGTGAACAGAGGCCTGGGAAAACTTGAGGAGCGGTCATGGGTAGAGCAGCTGGGTTTCAATGTGAGAAAGTGCAGAATAATGTATTTGAGGCACAGAAATCCAGGAGCGGAGTACAAAATGGGTGGAGTGGTATTGACCACAAAGCAGGAAACAGAGATTACATAGAAACTGTCAGCAGATAAGGCTTACTTGGTCACCTAGCCTGCCCGTTTTCACTACTTACTGTAATACCGCAGACCCTACTTGATCTCCGGCTTAACCCTCCCATTCTAGTCATAGAAACATAGAAACATAGAAACATAGAAGTTGACGGCAGATAAGGACCGCAAGGCCCATCCAGTCTGCCCATTTCTTTTTCTACCTCATAAATGTGCCATCAGCCTTGCTCTATCAGTGACCTATCTATTCATAGTCATTTGTATTTGCTCCATATGCCTATCCATGCCTGTTTGAAGCCCTGCACTGTATTCATAGCCACCACTTCTTGTGTAAGCCATTCCATGCATCCACCACCCTTTCTGTGAAAAAAATTTCCTCATATTCCCCTTAATCGGCCTCCCTCTAATCTCATGCTGTGTCCTCTTGTCCTGCTATTTTTCTTATATTTAAACATGTTAGACTCTTTCACCTTGTTTATGCCCTTAAGGTGTTTAAATGTCTCGATCATATCACCTCTCTCCTCCTTTGCTCAAGGTATACATATTGAGCTCCGTTAATCTGTCCTCATATGTCTTCTGATGCAGTCCCTGCACCATTTTGGTTGCCCTTCTCTGGACTGCCTCAATTTGGTTAATGTCCTTGTGAAGGTGTGGCCTCAATACTGCCTTGATACTCCAGATGGGGCCTAACCAATGTCTTGTACAGAGGGATTATTACCTCTCTCTTCTACGACTTGATACCCCTAATACACCTAACACCCCCCTAGCCTTACCTACTGGCTTTAGAGGTCTGCTTGGATGATTTTAGGTCATCAGTGATGATGATGCCAAGTCTCTTTCTTCCTTTGTGACTGCTAGCAACTCCCTCCCAGCCTATAAGTGGCTTCAGGGTTTCTCTTCCCTATGTGCATGATTTTGCACTTCTTTGCATTAAATCCAGTTGCCACTCTTCTGACCATTCTGCTAGTTTATCCAGATCTCTTCTCATTCTGC
This sequence comes from Neoceratodus forsteri, assembly GCA_016271365.2. Lineage (NCBI taxonomy): Eukaryota > Metazoa > Chordata > Ceratodontiformes > Ceratodontidae > Neoceratodus > Neoceratodus forsteri. The sequence continues at coordinate 349,285,064 of CM057452.1, read as the reverse complement.
CCACCCCATCTGGATCATCTACTCTGTTGCAGATCTTGGTGTCGTCTGCAAACAGACAACCTTACCCTCTAGTCCATCTGCGAGGTCACTAATGAAGATGTTGAATAGGACTGGCCCCAGGACTGATCCCTGAAGTACCCCACTTGTGACTTGCATCTCTTCTGACTGTATACCATTTACCACCACTCTCTGTTTCTGCCAGTCAACCAGTTTGCCACCAGTTGACCAACTTCAGACCACCCGAGCCTACCTAGCTTATTTATCAATCTTCTATGTGGAACAGTGTCAAAAGCTTTGCTGAAGTCAAGGTGGCGACATCAACTCTCCCCTTGGTCCCACCACTCTCTGAATTTACCCAGTCAAAGAAATCTATGAGATTAGTTTGACAGGACCTTCCTTTGTAAACCCATGCTGTCTTGGATCCTGTGCCCCTATGGATTCCAGGTGTTGCACTATCCTTTCCTTAAGGTGCCTCCATAATCTTGCCACTACTGAGGTAAGACTGACCGGTCTGTAGTTCCGCCTCCTCCTGCTACCACTCTTGTGGAGTGGGATCACATGAGCCCTTCTCCAGTCTTCTGGGACCTCTCCTGTGCTCAGAGACTCACTAAACAATTCTGCTAATGGCTCTGCTAGTTCCTCCTTTAGCTCCTTAAGTACCCTGGGATGTATGCCATCAGGTCCCATTGCCTTATCCACCCTGAGCTTAGCAAGCTCTTGTAGGACCCTTTCTTTTGTGAAGGGAGTAGTGCTCACCTCCCTCCCCCTGTGTCCATGATGCTGAGCTGTGGGCCCTGCCCTACCTTCTCTTCAGTAAATACTGAGCAAAAGTATCTATTTAGGATAGATGCCTTTACAGGTCCTCCTCCTCACATGCTCCCTTTTCTCCATTAAGCTTAGCAATACCCCTCTGGACTTTCTCCTTTCACTAATGTATCTATAGAAAGTCTTGTCACCTTCTTTACTGTTTCGTGCTAGTGTTTCCTCAGTTTGGGACTTTGCCTGCCTTACTGCCTTACCTGCTTCCCTTAGGGCAGTTTGGTATGCCTCCCTATCTTCATCCCGCTGTGTTCCTTATATTTTCTGAAGGCCAGCCTTTTGGCTCTGACCTTTTCTGCTACTGTATTTGAGAACCAAAGTGGTTTCCTTCTTCTTTTGCACTTCCTTTTCTGTCTAACACAATGGGATGTTGCTTCAAGTATTGTATCCTTAATGCTTGCCCACTTGCCTGTACCTCCTCACCTGTGTTTCTTTTGCCAGGGCTAGCTTAACTCTGTTGGCCATCTTATCAAAGTCAGCTCCTCTGAAGTCCCATATTTTGCTTTGGAATGGGATGATTTAGATGTAGTAGCAAATTGAACCATACCATGTGATGGTCACTGGCTCCCAGGTGACCTTCTACCTGGAGATCTGTGATCCCTTCTTTGTTAGTCAGTACTAGATCTAGGATAGCCCTGTCTCTTGTGGGTTGCTGTACCAGTTGTTTGAGGCCCTCCCCTGCAGGAATCCACTATGAGTCTAGTTCTGGCAGATGTTCCTGCTGGTATTGACCAATCTGTATCTGGCATGTTGAAGTCTCCCATTATCAGAACCTCCCTTTAGCTGTCATGTTTTGTATATCTTCTAACAGTAATGTGTCTATGTCCTCCCTCTGGTCTGGGGGCCTGTAGAGCAACCCCAGTTCTTATGGCTGTCCCATTTCCTGTTTCCAGGGTGACCCACAGTTCTTCTGGCTCCTTATGTGTATTCTGAATTTCTGTAGCTTTGATATTTTCATTAACATACAGGGCCACCCCTCCCCCCCTTTTTGCACCTCGGTCTCTTCTGAACAATACATAGCCAGGTACTGAAGTCTCCCAAGTGTGGTTACTGGTAAACCACGTCTCACTAATTGCTACTATGTCCAGTTTGGCCTCTGACATTATTGCCTGCAGGTCTGGGATCTTATTTCCCAGGCTGTGAGCATTTGTGTACATGATTTTCCATTGGCCAGATTTTGGTGTGTTAGTTGTTGGGTGAAGTTTGGCATTACCCCTGTGCATCGTATGGGGAGACAAACCTTTTTTCTTACCTGGTGATGCAAATGAACGGCAAACACGCTGAATTCCTGTTTGACCACTAGCTGAGGGGAGGGTGTTCTTCCTTCGACGTATGGTGCTGCACCCCTCTCCCCATTTGCTAGTTTAAATATTCTGCAAGGCGTCAAACTTCTGCCCCAATGCACTGACTCCCTCTTTAGTCAGATGCAGTCCATCAAATTTAAGAACTTTCGCTCCCAGAACTGTTGCCAGTTCCCTACAAATCTGTGTCCTTTTCCTGGCACCAGTCCTTGAGCCACGTGTTTAGCTCCCCTATCTCCTTCTCTGACCTTCCGTCCATCTGCTCCCTTCTCCCAGACTGGCAGGATCTCAGAGAAGGAGATGCGACGAAATAGATGATAGTTTGTCACCCAGCCTAGTCAGGTGTTCCTTGGTCTCCACAACTGACCGGCTGGCGAGATCGATTAGTCCCTATGTGTACTAGGACATCAATGTTTTCTCCTGCTTTGTGAACAATTTTAGTCACGGTCAGTGTCTCTCCATGCTGATGTACCTGGGAGACATCTGACCATCACCCTAGCTGGAGATGGGTATCAACTCCCGAATCATGAGTCTCCTATGATCAGAAGTTTTTGGATTTCCTTTGTGCTTGTTTAGTTTTGGTTCCTGATTTGGGTGAGTATTGTTGTGCTGGCTCCTGTGCCGCAGTGTCCTGCTCTGCAGTGTCTTCTGCCTCTTTATTTGATTTCAGAGATAGAGGCAGATAACCTGTTTGTAGTGTTTATATGGTTTTGGAGGTAATGTGTTGGAGAGCAGAGTGATGGGGCACCTGGTTTGCTCCTCCTAACCACCTGCCAACCTCCTGGACCAACTACCCTCTGCGGTCGAGGTTTTTCTGTTGGATGCTGGGGAAATGGCGGGTGGTTCTTATAATGTATTTCCTCTTCAATATGAAATTTGAGCGTGCAATCTCTGCCCATGCTGCCTGGAGCTGAGACCTAAGATCTCAAAGGCCCAGCATGTAGGACAGTGTCCTAAATCTTGTAAGACTGTCCTTCTGAAAATTGTTCCACAGTACCTGCAGTTAATGAAATCCATTCCAAATAAGTTGCTGGGTTTGTGACCTAGTCAGAGTAATTAGAAAGAAAAAATGCAAGTAATGGTTTAATTGTGCTTTGTTTAACTTGTTATAACAAGTTAAATTACTAGTGCCCTGTAAATAGAGATCACCTTGTGAGGCCCCACTGATCCCCTTCCTGCTCTGCCACAGAAATGTCACAACTGTGGTACCCTATAAAAGGAGTGTAGCGTGGGGTGGTTGGGGATGGGGGGGTGGCTGGGCCCTTCCCTGTCTAAAGAAGAACCACGGACGAAAGAACAAGGAGGTAAGAGCAGAAACAATCAGTCAACAACAAATGCAGTAACCCTGAAAGCTTATCCTAATGTTAGATAAAACTGTAAAACCTGTAAAGCACCACCTGTAATAATTTCAGAGAAGATATACCCTGTAAGAAACACTTTGCTCCAGAGAAAAATAAAGCAGTAACAGAAGATATACCTTGCAAAAGACAATTTGAATCAGAAGATTACAGCAGTAATCTGTTAGCACACACCTGTCTATTAAGATTCCTGTATGCCTGAAAACAGACCTGGGGTAATCATATCGGATGATTAAAGGTGGCCAGACATTGTGATAAGGCATTTGGGAGGCCCAGTACAGTGCTGGGGTGCATAAGAAGGGGTATCACCAGAAGAAAGAGAAAAGTTGCTAAGACCACACCTTGAGTACTGCATCCAGTTCTGGAGACCACGTCTTTGGAAGGACATGCACAGAGTGGAGGCAGTCCAAAGGAGAGCAACTAAAATAGTGCTGGGTCTGCATCAAAAGCTGTGTGAGAAGAGACTAAAAGGTGTCGACATGTACACCCTGGAAGAGTGAAGGGAGCAGGGAAATATAACAGAGACATTTAAATACCTCACAGGGGTAAATAAGGTACAGGACAGAAATATTTTTCAGGAAAAAAGGTGTTCAAGAACAAGGGGATATGATATGAAGCTGGAAAGGGGTAGTCTGAGGAGAGATGTGAGGAAGTACAGTACTTCTTCATGGAAAAAGTGATGGATTCTTGGGACAGCCTTCCAACGGAGGTGGTAGGGGCGAAAACAGAGGTGTAATTCAAGAATGCATGGGATAGGCACAAAGGAATCATAGTGGAAAGGAAAGGTTGGGGGAGAAAGAGCTGTAGATCAAGTACGGTCTGTGGTGAAATGTAGGTAGGGAAAAATGGGCAGACTGGGTGGGCCAAGCAGCCCTTGTCTGCTGTCAGAGTCTATGTTTCTGTGTTTATTTCTTATCTCTACTCTTGACCTCTTGGGTGGTCCTTTCCTCAGTTTGAGCCTTTGCTGTCCTTACCCTCTTTTCAGCCTCCTTTTATTTCTCTAGATATACCTCCCTGTCTGCCTCTTTTTGTTAATTTACTCTTTATCCTCCTATCTCTCCTTGGCTGACCCTCTTTCCCAACGATCTTCCCAGTCCTGTCATCGCCCAGGACCTACCTCTTTCCAGTCCCCCACAGCTTGCCTTCCATAGCATGGCAGGGTAGTGGGGAGTCCCTCTACCCGTCGAGGTCTGGATCCAGTTTTTGGGAGGAGCCTGGGTCATTGGGTGCTGGGCCTGTGGAGGTCAGCGATCATCCTGCCAGCCAGCATGTTCTTCTGCTCTTCTGTTCCTCCATGGTACCACTCTACCTTCCCCTCAGGGATGCAGGTAGTCGGGACTACATCCTCGATGTGAGTGTGCCGTGGCATGCTTTTGCGATACGCAGCACAATGCATCCCTCCCACCCTGTGTCCGGCGTCCCCTACCACCCACATGTCTGTAGGTGGCATTGCTGCAGCAGGACACAGCACCCCACCCCCAGGAGAAGGAGAGCGTCCTGTGGGACGCTTAGTCTTCCTCCCCCTGGCTGGCCTCCCTACAATCTAGGCTCGTTCCTGAACCCGTGTTGCCAACATCGCGAGCAATATCGCTACCACTGTGCTGAAGGGCCAGTGTCTCTCTTACTGCCTTAGTCACCTCCTTTGAGTACCACAGGGGCCTCTTTCTCCTCGTACCCTTGCTTATTAGTTTTTAACAGCTTGCTGTTACCTTAGTTAGTCCCTATTTTATTCTATTCCATTGTGTCTCCACCCTTCCCCTGGCTGTCCCTCCTTTCATGATGTTTCCTAAGGTAGTCTCCCATTTCTTTAAAATCTGCTTTTCTGAAGTCAAGGATCCTCATCCTAGTGTGTTTTTTCTCCTGCCCAATCTGTATGCCAAACCACACTGTACGATGATCACTTGTACCCAGGGGGCTACCCAGTGTGACATCTGCAGTGCTGTCCCTGTTCGTGAGTACCAGATCCAGAACTGCCCCATCTCCAGTGAGTTCTGTAACCAACTGCCTGAGAAATGCCTCTTGCAGGGAGTCTAGAATGACCCTGCTCTTAGTTGTAGCTGGGGCTAGGATGTTCAGTCCACATCCCACAGATTAAAGCCACCCATAATTACTACTTCCCTTTGCTTGTCAGTGTGCCTATGGCCTCCTTTAAAACCCTGCCCAAGTTCTCCCCCTGGGCTGGTGAGCTGTACACCACCCCACACATATAAAGGCACCGGATCCCGTCTCCAAGCTATCCCAAAGAACTGCCAGCCCCTCCTTTTCCCTGCAGTATCCTTGTATTTCCGTGGCCATTACACCTTCCCTTACATATAAAACAACCGCCTCCCCTTTCATTCCTGCCCTATCCTTTTGAAACATGTTGTAACCAGGTATGGTCTCTTCCCAGCTGTGGTTGTCGGTGTATCACGATTCTATTATGGTCACCATGTCCAGGTATGCCTCCAGAATGGTAGCCTCATGGTCAGGAATTTTGTTTCCTAGGCTCCTTGAATTGATGCACATGGCTCGCTACTCCTTTTGTCCCTTCTTGCCTATACTTTGCTCTCCCATCCCGAGTCCATCCTTCACCCTTCTCTTTTCGCTGGTACTGTTCTTCCCCTTTTTATTCTCCCTCTGCCCACTTTCCCTAGTATTTTTCTTAGCCTTAGTTCCATCTCTCAATCCTCCCATCCCTTCCCCTTCTTGCTCCTACTCCCCACTACCCCTAAGGAATTTATTTTCTCTGGGCTTTCCGTCACTGCTGCTCCATTATCGGAGGGGGGAAGGGAGATTCACTGCCTCCCTCGTTTCTTCTGTCCCCCCCCCATCTAGTTAAAATTCTCATCAAAGAAGCATTTAAACCTTCCACCCTGGAATGCTGTTCCCCATCTGGATGTATGGAGGCCATCCCAGTTGTACAAGCCTTTATTCCTCCAGGTAGGACCCCAGTCCTTGATGTAGCCAAAATCTCCTCCCCGCACCATGCCTTCAACCAGTTGTTTAAGACTGTGGTGCATTATTCCCACTCCTTCCCCAAGCCTTGCACTGGTAGCACCTCAGTGAAGGCTGCCATGCATGCAACTTCCTTCAGGCCCCTCCCCAGCTCCCTCAACCTATCCTGCACCACCCCTGCTGCATTCCCTGCTAGGGCACTTGTTCCCAGATGGACAGTGATATCCAGCTTCCCCTGTGGCCCTAGCCATCCTAAGGATCTGCTCCCCCATTCTTCTGTGTCAAGGCTCCTTGTAGGCACCTCACCTTCCTTGATCCCTCCCTTGGTGTTCTCAGAACTACCCCCTCTGATGATTGAGTCCCTCACCAGAAGTTGCTTCCTCTTGGGTCCTCTGCCTCCCACCCTGGGGCCTTCGCTCTGAAGGACCGCCACATCCTCCCCTGCCACTACCATGGGTGCCTTGTCTTTGCAGTCCCATCCTGCCAGGGCATCAAAAGAGTTTGGTAGTTGTACTTGCTGAGGAATATGTTCCCTTATCCCTGCTCCCACCCTCCAGGAGCCCACCACAGTTCAGCTAGCCCTCCTGCTGGGCACCCTCTGAGGCAGCGGTAGTGGACTTGGTGGACCCTAGGTAGGGGAAGAGGTCCTCCAAATTCTAGGCAGCTCGGCCCGTAGTCTAGAGACCCCCCAGCCCAGAGAGGTGCATGCAGATGGGGCAGCACTTCATTCTCCAGAAGGTCTCCCTGAAGACTGCCACTCCACAGCCACTGCGCCACTCCCATCATTCCAAAATCTACTCCCCCGTTACCTGAACATGAATTTATACCCTTACCCCGATAGGGTGTTTCTTGATTTCTATTTTTTGTCCAGATCACCCCCATTACTATACCGTCGGTAGGTACAGATTTGCTCCCTCCTTAACTTTTAAGTAGACTTTTACTAGCTTTTCTCCTTTGTATCCTAACCCTAGATAGGGTGTTATTTTCCTTATTCCACCATAATTCCTTCGTATTTCTACCCTAAATAGGGTGCTGCGCCTGTTACCAGCTATGGTTTATCTTTTACCCTCCACCCTTCCCTGCAGTGGATGTTACACAGGAGTGACCAGGTACCTCTCCTTAGTTGACCAGCAGAGTCTTCTGCTTCCCTGTGGGCTTCTGCCGACGCTTGTTCTAATCTTGTATGGTTCCACTCACTTACCGGGACACGAACATGTGTTGGACACGTTAGAAGTGTTGGCTTTATGCACCGGGTATTACCTCCAAGAGGCAGGACTTTGTTTCTTTTGATACCCCTGATTGGTTCTTTTATGTGCTACGTCAGTTCCCCTCCTCAGTTCTGTCGCCCCACCTTGAAAGGGAGAGAGGGGGGCAGCTGTAGTCTTGTAAAAAAAAATTGCCTCACAGCCAGGTTCTCGTTTTCTTTGTCTTTTTTTTATTTTTCATACTTTGTGTTTATTGTTTCACATTTAATATTCAGTTCAAATATTGAGCATAGAACATACATTAAGGTCTAGTCAGTGAGGGCGCCACTCTTAATAACATCGTATAGTCTGTATACACTATAAAGTTGCGCCTTTGGGGAGAAAAGTAACACTGCAAGTCGGAGTTAATATAGTCAAATATGCTGCATACTAGAGTCCAAGAGCAGCATGGTAATGGTCTCCCCCTCCCTAATGGAGGAAAAGGAGAATTGCACCATGCCATCCGATAGTTTTGTTACTAGAGTAATTAGACTGATAAGGCTGAGTACAGAGACAATTATAAATATCGTGGCACAGTTACTACAAAAACTGGCAATTAACAACTTTAACCCTGAACAGGCATACTATAGATAGGTCAGACAAAATGTAAACTAAACTCCTGTGAAATAAAATAGTACTAAATAACTTTTTAACAGACAGGGGAAATTTAAGCCTGACACAGTAATGCCTAATGCAGTGTCTAGCTGTGCATGGTGGTTGGTCAACCCCGAATATACTTGCAGACGAAATCCAACAGCAGTACATATTATCCGCTTACCTGAGGTGTGACCATTCTCCCACCATGTAGTCCAGACCCTTGCTAGAAAAGAGACTTAGGGTTGCAGGGACAGCAATACCAAGTAGGTCCCTTCAAGTTTCAAGTTTCACCATTGTCTGACTGGAAATCTTCCTGCTCTGCCCAGTTCCTCCGTGATGGTGCGTGCTTCTGAGCCCATTTAAGGGTATCTGCCGGGTCAATGAAGAAATAACTTTGCTTCTGATGAATGATCTAAATCCTGGCAGGAAAGACCATTCCATGATATGTCAGCCTCTCGAAGCATAACTCTCAACCCATCAGAATGTTTCTTCTTCTGGCAGGTGGCGTAACTAAGGTATGGGTAAAGCCGGATAGTCTGTCCATCATGCAGTAAGGTCCTTTTGGTTCTCACCAGTGCCAAAATGTAGTCCCCTGTGCCTACACCATCCAGAATCATTACGATGATACGTGGTGCATCCGTGTTGTCTGGCCTGCCACGGGGTGACTCTGTAAGCCTTCTGGATATTGATCGGTTTAGTGAAAACTTGATCCCCCAGTTGTTGCTTAAACCAGTCAAAAAGAAATAAGGGTAAGTGATCTCCCTCACTACCCTCTGGCATGCCAGCAAGTCAGACAGTATCCTCCCGACTTGATTTTCGGACGACTCTAAACATGTCCGGAGGTGTGTGTTTTCTTTAGTTAGAGTCGCCACAGTCCCCAACACAGCATCGGAGCACTTAGTAGCCTCTGTGGTGGCATTTTTAACTGAGTCCATAGCGGTTTCAAGACAGAGCACTCTGCTAGTCAGTCCATTGAACTTGTCAGCTAGTCCTGCAGCTGTCTGGATCAAATGGGTGACCTTCACCCCAAGCGACTGCAAAGTCTCCTCAACTGGCAACTCCGGTATGTTTGTAGCTTGGCCTTGGGCCGACCTCGTGTTGGGAACACCCGCTACACTTTTGCTTCTTGCTCCACCAGGCAGTGGTTTATCTTTCCAGGGATTTCCCATTGCCTTCCCCAGATATCCCGATAAAGACTGCAGTGAGTTTGGAAATATTTCCCCAAGGGAAAATTGCCAATTGTACAGTTTAAAATCCAGTAGGGCTCTGTGCTCCATGCTTAAGTGTCCATTTTGTTTGGGCTCCACAGTACCCCTTGATCCCAACAGTAGTGTCCCCTCTAAAGTGAGCCCTTGTTGCTTGTGCACTCCAGCTGTACAGTCAAAAAACCCTCCCATTTGCAGCTGAGTGCTTTCACTCACTTTTTAAACCCCTTCTGTCTTACTGAATCCCCGACTACCGAAAAAACACTCTCCCAAGTGTTATTTGAAATTATCTTTACCAGCCCAACCCTGCTTGCCTTGTAATCCCCTCCCGTCCGACCCGAAGGTACTTTAAAGATGGTGTACGACCGAAGTAGCACACCAACAAAGCCTCACCTATGCTCATCCTCCTCTTGCTCCTTACGACTGCAGTGGGCTTTTGAGCTGGCACTTGTAGCCCAAGAATGCACTCCAAGGCTAAAAATCATACATTACTTCTCTGGGAGCCCAGATGTCGCATGTATTTCCTTACTGGTAGCTGGCTTTACCCTCAGCTTTGATGTTTTTTGTGAAATGATCAGACCTTAGCGAGCAGTAGAGTTGGTTAAAAGTATTGAGGATGCAGCAGGGAAAGACCCTAAGCCTGGGAGTGCAGAGAAGGGCCTGGTGAATATCTCTCTGGTGAGCATCAACCTTAAAATTGAAGCTTTATTTAAGTCAGTAACCTGGATTAACTTCAAAACAGATGCATTTACAAGCTGGCTTACTACAGTCTAGTCTAAAGCAGATGGATTCACACCAACAGTGTAGGAACTTACAGTGGCATCAGGGCAGGCAAGGTGAGCAACCTTACAACTTGTGAAAAAAAAAAAGTATTTTTTTTTGTTGCCATGCTCACTTATCCTCCCGTCATAGGTCTGCCCCATCCACGTTCTCCCCTTGGATCAGGCTTTCCCCCCCTGGGTGGGGCCGCCGGGGGGGGCTTCCCTCCCCAATGGTAACTGTAGGCTAGCCCTGGTTTGCTCCCCAGGTCGGGAACACCCCCCCCGGTAGACAAATAAGGCTGTTGAGGATGGCGGTAGGGCAGGGTGTGTCATGCCAGAGGTTGGCGCCTTTTTTTTTTTTGCTGTTGCCTGGGGATGGGGACGTGCAGTGACGACCAGTGTCCACCCCGGCCCCAACATGCTGGTGCGGTCTGAGGCACCCCACCTCCACCAGGGGCAGTGAGCGCTGGGCACTCTGCCCCCTTCCCGGAGATGGAGAGCAATTCCATGGATGCTTGATCTCCCCAGCCGGCCCTCCAACTCCTGGGTCTGTTCCCGAACCCAGGTCATCGGCATCGCAAGTGGAAAACCAACCGCTGTGGTGGTGAGCGGACTTTAAAAAATACGTTTTTGAGAGTACACCTTGAAACCCTTGACAAACAGGTGACAGTGTTGGCAGGCTAAGGGAGTGAAAGATGATTCGCTCTATATGTACTTAATGGAATGACTGCACAAGGCATTAGGAATGAACAGAAAAATAGAACAGACAGACGTGGAGGAGGCATACCATATCACTTCATGATTGGTAGCATAGTTGGAATTCCCCCTGGACTGTACTGATAGTAATACAGGGAGTACAGGCCAGAGACAGGATACTTAACTTGGCCAGACTTTTTTAATTTAACTTTTTTATTTTTTATTTATTATGCTTTATTCCCTTATCACCAACCGCCCGAAACCTCAGCCTGGTCACGGACCTCAGGCTTCCACCTCAAATCTGCCGCGACCCTCCAATACCCCCTGGCTTACCTTCCAGGGTGGGGCTGCAGCACAAGCCCCCAACAGTGCCTCTAACTATGGGATAGGTCGGAGGGTCGGCCTGGAGGCTAATTGAAGCTGAGGCGGGCTTCATCTAGGGCAGCCGGCAGCTGAGGTTTTCCCTTGTTTTTTTTTTTTTTTCTAGGGGCGGGGATGTTCAATGAAGTCTAGCATCCGCCCCACCCCACTGAACCCACCCCACCCCACTGAACGATCTGGTGCCGGTCACTGTGGTACCCCTGGCCTCTGCCAGGGGTCCGTCAAGCACTAGTGCACTCCCTCCCTCCCCTGGAGAGGAGGAGTCCTCAGGATGCTCCATCCTTCTCCCCCCGGCCGGCCTTCCGACTTCCCAGGTCCATTCCTGAACCCGGGTCGCCGGCGTCATAAGCAGAAATCCAACCACTTCACCAATGGATTGACTTAATTTTTATATATATATATATATATATATATATAAATAAATGATTTACAGGATAGGTTCTATGAGAAACCAGTCTCATTTACAGAACGTCCCAAGTCATAAATACAGCTTTACACAAACTTAAACAATCAGGTACATAAAGGAAAAATACATAATCATACACACATAGACAATATGAATCACATTACAAAAGTAATACATCTTGTGTTGAATCGCATGCCATTAGTTAAAACACCTGCAAGTAGGTTGTCTTTGTAAGGCCGTCGCATGAAAGCCAAGTGAACAGAGCCCTGGTCCACCTCTGCCCATACGTGGACCAGAGTTTTGCCACCAGGCAAAGAGGAAAACAGTTTGACATGGTTTATGGGTGCTGAAGAAGCATGACTACTGCATTTCTGTTTCTTTTATTTCTCCTTGGAGGTTTGTGATATAGTATATTTCCCCCAAAAATGTAACCTAATGTAAGGGGGCCTTTTACTTAAATTTGCGTACTGTGAATGAATTCTGATGGCCTTACAGGGGCATGGAGCAATACAGTGTACATGTGTTGTGCTATAATTCTGTGTACTTTTTATGCCCTGGACGCTTGAAAACTCGGGGGTCTGAGGGGAATCCCACTGCCTCCGAAGGTTTCCCTCCCCTTCCTTGGGCACCGAACTGAAAGACTTCACCACGTGATCGAGGCACTGGCAGCTAGCCTGGCGGACCTCTCCCATAGCCTGCATTCTTGGCAAACGGATTTTTCGGGGCTTATTTCCAGGGACTGCCACACTTAACTGGAGCCACTAACTGCCCGGCAGGAAGCGCTGATTTAAAAAAGGTGCCCGCATCTCATTGGCCCTGCAGCCAGTGACGCTCGGATGGCGAGGACTGAAAAGCCGTTACGGGCCCCACCAGCCACAACATTTGCCCTGGATGCTTGAAAAATTGGGGGTCTGAGGTAAACCCTTGCCATCATGGGTTTCCCTCCCCTTCCTTGGGCACCGAACTGAAGGACTTCACCACGGGATTGAGGTGCTGGCAGCTGGCCAGGTGGACCTCTCCCATAGCCTGCATTCTCGCTGAACAGATTTTTCAGGGCTTATTTCCAGGGACTGCTACACTGAACTGGAGCCACTAATTGCCCGGCAGGAAGCGCTGATTTAAAAAAGGCACCTGCATCTCATTGGCCCTGCAGCCAGTGACGCTCGGACGGCGAGGGCTGAAAAGCCATTCCGGGCCCCACCAGCCACAACATTTGCCCTGGACGCTTGAAAAATCAGGGGTCTGAGGGGAATCCCCCTGCCACCGCAGGTTTCCCTCCCCTTTCTTGGGCACTGAACTGAAGGACTTCACCACAGGATCGAGGCACTGGCAGCTGGCTAGGCAGACCTCTCCCGTAGCCTGCATTCTCGCCGAACTGATTTTTCGGGGCTTATTTCCAGAGAATGCAACACTGCACTGGAGCCACTAACTGCCCAGCGGAAAGCGCTGATTTTAAAAAAGGCGCCCGCATCTTATTGGCCCTGCAGCCAGTGACGCTGAGACGGCGAGGACTGAAAAGCCGTTTCTGAGCCCCACCAGCCACAGCATTTGTCCTGGATGCTTGAAAAAATCTTCCGCCCGTCCACCCACCCCGTTCCCTCCTCCACTTAAATGCTCCTAAACCCCATCTACCAACTCTTAAGGACCTATCCTGGTGCTTGGGATAAATTACTTAAAGTGTTTCCTAAAGTGTTACTTTGCTGGTATCTGATAGCTGTATTAATATGATACTGTAATCCCTCGGTGGTCTTACTGCTGGTGTCTGTTAAGCAACTGCATAAGTTTCATTCTAACTCAGTTGCATCTGCATAGTTATTTTTTCCATAGTCTGCAGTATTACCATATTTTAACTCCTTTTTTCTTTTTTTTTTTTTTTTTTTGAGCTTGGGATTGAATTGTCTGAGCTGCACTTGCCATCCTCCTTGCTACTGTTTTCCCCCTGCTCTGCTTATGTTTGGCATGGTGTACCCCCTAACCTGGAGCTGCCGGATCTAATCTCACTTTCTGAACCTGCCCCTCCAGATACCCCTAGACTAGGGTACTCCTCTACCACGGTAAGGGGAAGCTTACTTTTTTCTCTTTCCACCCACGTACTGCCTCGGCTCTATCATGCAGTATGTGGGCCTTATATCTGCTGCTGCCTACATGGTGCTAATACTGGGCACTGATCGGCTCTATTCCTGGGGTTATAGTCCCATCGATCCGGATGGTAACCCCGGTCACCACTCCCCAGTATCCCCAGATACCCTAGTGGAAGGGAACAGTGCTCTAATACTATCCATGCATGGCTAAACCAGACATGGTAACTGTTATAACTTTTTCTACCATCTCTGTCTGAGTGACATAAAGAGGCTCCTCCCTACTCCTACCAGAATTATCAGATACTTGGCCTTGCTAAAGCTTGCCTTAGGGAGGTATGTGGAATTGAACCCTGGCCCCCTCCTCTCTAATACCATACTCAGCGACCCTACTAGCACTCCCTGGGCTAATGCCAAGGGACTCAAAGTGGTGCACATTAATATAGGTAGTCTAAGGCACAAAATCCATGCCCTCGAAGCCTGGACAATGCTCCATAAACCTGATATACTTGCAGTGACTGAGACTTGGCTCAAACCCTGCATCCTTCCTCACGAAACGGACCTAGTTGGCTTTAATGCTTTTAGGAAGGACCGTGTTGGGAAGAAAGGTGGGGGGGGGGGTTCTCATCTACACCTGGAGTGGTCTTAATGCAATACAAATTGACCACTGTCCCCTCTGCGACTTTGTGGATGAGATTATTCTCGTGAAGGTGCTCCTTGGAGACACCAAACCCCTGTATATAGGGTGTGCCTACCTTCCTTCCCCAAACGGCTACGTCTTCCCTCGAATCACTAACTCATGCCTTGGCTGGACACTCCCTGGAGGAGCTGATTCTCCTGGGGGACTTTAACCAAAATTGGCTGTCACTCACTGACAGCAAGAACCCTATACATGATACCAAGCTGACCCAAGTTATCCACCAGCCCACAAGGCACAATGCTAGGACAGGCAACCACTTGTTACTTGACTGGGCCCTAGTATCCAGCCCGGACCGCATACAGGCTGCTAGGGTCATGGCAGACTCTTTGAGCGACCATTCACCAATTTTCTGTATCTGGTCCAACAGGCCTCCCAAACTGCCTGCCAAAGTAATTGAAGCCAGAAACTACAGCAGTTTCTCTTTGGAAGCTCTCTGCTCTGACCTACGGGCCGTAAACTGGGATCACCTAATCTCCCTCCCTACCCTAGATAAGGCACTTGACTTCTTTAACAACACTTTTACATTGGTGGCCAATATACACGCCCCCTGCAAGAAATTGAGGGTACAGGGTAAGTACCACAAATGGCTTAACCCTAGCCTCAAACGCAGCATGTTGCTTCAGGACCGGGCCTGGGGCCATTTCAAATCCACGGGCTGGAAACATGACTGGGAGAGGTACAGAGAACTGAGGAATCAGTGCAAGAAAGCTTCCAAGCTGGCTAAATCTAAATACCTACGAGATCTCCAGTCTAGGCACCTACGGGATCCAAAGAGATTCTGGGGCCAAATTAATCTGCTGTTAAAGGGTGCCTCCAGTGCCCACGAGGGTGCGCTCCTGGTCAGTGATACCCCAACCAATGATCCCACCTTAATTGCTGAGGCGTTTAGTACTGCTTTCTCTAATCCTGGAGGAACTAAATCCCACCTGCTCTCTGGTGCCCCCAGCAACAGAGGCACCACCTGGGAACACTCCAGACACCAGTTTCAGTTGAAGCTGGTTAGACCTGCCGAAGTACTTCCCCTTCTGCAACGTATAAACCCGGACTTCTCTCTGGGACATGACCTGCTTGAACCTAGACTCCTGCGGGCCGCTGCTCTGGCAATCTCCCGCCCAGTTGCCATGCTCATCAACAGGTCCCTCCTTGAAGGAAAGGTCCCAGATAAATGGCAGGTGCCAACCATTGTCCCCATTCTCAAAAAAGGGCCCCGGGACAATGTGGGGAACTACATGCCAATCTCTATTCTCTGCCCATTAGCGAAGCTGCAGGAGAGATTGTTCTACAGTCAAATGCAGGACTACCTCGAAAGGCACCTACTCCTAGCTGACATTCAACACGGCTTTAGGAAAGACCATGGCACTGATACAGCCCTTATCTGGCTCATAGCGAACATACTTGACGCAGTGGACCAAGGTTCCCCAATGGGGGCACTATTCATTGATTTATCCAAGGCATTTAACTTGGTCAACCACGAACTTCTCCTCACCAAACTTCACCTATTTAAATTGGATGGGCTGTCTGCTACATGGTTCGAGAGCTATTTGCTCAACCGAACCCAAAAAGTCCTATGGAGGGGAACCCAGTCTAGTGCTAAACTGGTAACCTCCGGGGTACCCCAGGGCTCGATCCTTGGTCCCATTATTTACTCTCTTTGTCAATGATATAGAGGGGGCTGGCAGGAGGAACAGCCTCATCGTCTGTGCAGATAACACCGTCCTCTACTGCAGTGATACGCTTCCTAGCGTAATCAATGCCAACCTCCAGGCCAGTCTAGCTGCACTGGAAGCCTGGCTCTCCTCCAACTCACTTGTAATGAATGAATGAAGAAAAACGAAGGCAGTCCTGGTCGGGTCCTGATGCCTTGGTTCAGACCGGCATGGCATCCTTCAGCTTCATACTGCCCAAGGGAAGAGAACAGAGGTCATGGACAAGATAAAGTACCTTGGGGTCCTGCTTGATCAGGCGATGACCTTCCAGCCGCACATCGACTCTGTTGTTAAGTCCATCCTCCAGAAGTTAGGACTTCTTTATAGGCTGGGTGACTCTCTTTCTCTCGAGGCTCGTTGTGCCATATCAAACTGCACCCTACTCCCCTCCCTCCTCTATGGGGCTCCCCTGCTGCAGTTCCTAAGGGAGGGCGAACAAAGAAAACTTACTACGCTCTACCACAGGGTGGCTCGTTTTGCTACCAACTCCCCGCCAAGAAGGCACCACTGTGAGGTCCTTGCTGATCTCCACTGGCCTTCTGTGCAGCATAAACTGGCCTGACCTTCAAACTTACCACTGTTGGCCCTGCTCCTCACCTGCATGGGCTGCTAAATCCCAAAGTCCGGGGCTGGGACCTGAGATCCTCCACTGGCAGTCCTCTAGACATCCCTGATGTCCGAACTAACTACGGACAAGCGCTCTTTTCGGCATACTGCCTCGCACTTATGGAACCTTCTCCCTGTGGACTTGGCCAACTGTAGTACTATTCAGGGTTTTAAGTCAGGCCTGAAAGTATACCTGTTAGAGCTTAGTCTCTGTAGCTGTAACCGCTAGCCCGGAACTTTTTCTCAGTGGTTGTACTTGCTTGTCCAATGGCAGTCTGCCCACAGGATGGCTATACATATCCTGCATATTGCTGGTGCCACCTCTTTCCTAAAGTATTGTTGGTTAACATGTCATACATCTGACTTAATTGCTATATTATATTTGTGTATGAAACTGACATGCTCTGTAATGTACTCTATACCCAATTCAATGTATGTTTAATCCTACTGTGTACTCCTGCCAATGTGTGTAATCATTGTCTGTAACTAATCCGAGTCGCTCCTAAAAAAGGGACCTCCAGTCTCAGTGAGCTTACCCGGTTATCAAAATCTAAATAAATAAATACTCCAATTGGTATACGTAATAAACAGAAAAAATAAAACGTTACACAAAGTACATGTGAAAAACTTCCAAACTCATTAGATTTCGACTGTCAAACCAAGGGGAGTAACAGATTTGCAAATGTCTTCTTCCTTAATCTTTTTTTCCCAGACATTTTACGAACATACGAAGAAGCCAGCAGAAGAAGGCCATTTGGTCTATCAAGTGTGCTCGTAGTGCAGGGTCCACAGCTTGAGCTAATGTCCCTGCCCCCGCTCCCCACTCCTCCCATCCTCTCTACCCATGATCCTTACCTTCCCCCTATCCCTGTCCCAGCCTCTCTTAAAGCTGCCCACTGTCTTCAACGAGATTACCTCTTCCAGCAGCGCATTCCAAGTGTCCACCACCCTCTGTGTGAAGTGCTTCCTGACTTCCCTCCTAAACCTCCCACCCACCAGCTTAAGACTGTGCCCCCTCGTGTTATGGTTGCCACTCAGCTTAAAGAGACTCTCCTTATCAACCTCATTTATGCCTTTCAAGTTCTTGAAGGTCCCAATCATGTCCCCGCTCTCTCTCCTGTCTTCCAGGGAGTACATGTTCAGTGCCCTCAGTCTCTCCTCATATGCCTTACCCTGCTGACCAGCTATAATCTTTGTAGCCTTCCTCTGGGTCTTCTCCAGCAGGTTAATAATGCCCTTTTTGAGGTGTGGGCACCAGTATTGAACCCCATACTCTAGATAAGGCCTTACCAGTGGCCTATACAAGGTCTGAATTTTAAGCATGTTAACATTATAGCTGTGTTTTCACAGCAACATTACTGCCTCCGTGTGTGGCGTAAGCACATTACTACAGCTGCTGCTACATGTCCACATACAGGAGCTGTGCAGCATTGCTGGCTCTCTACTCTAACGTTAAGCCATTATTTACTTATGTTTTTAACTTTCCTGCTTCTGTGAGCTCCCTTTTCCCAACCAGTACCACTGCAGACTTTTTTCCCCAAATGATCCTCCCACCCACTCATTCCCTCCAACCAATCCAATCCAGGTGCCATATTTTTGTTCAAAGAAAATTAAAACAACTTTTCTCCAGACCTCTAATCACTGCAGGCGGTAGGGAGCAGCCAGACATAGATGAAACACACCTGCAGCATTTCTGCTGCCCACCACCACTGCGATTGGAAATGCCTGCATCAGATCACCTCTACACCACAGTGGGAGGTGTCCATACTGACGAGCTTGTGGGAGATCAGCCATATGAACAGGCCATTAGGCAGGTTGTCCACCCCACCCCCACCCCGTCTCTGTCTCTCCCTCTCTCTCTTTCTTTCTGGAAGCTGTCTGAACTGGTTCTGTACTAGTTCTGAGTTCAGTACAAGGTAGGCATGTAGGGGGACATAACATAGAATATGACGGCAGATAAGGACCAACCAGTCCACCTAGTCTGCCCATTTCCCTACTTGGTTTGGCAATCCCTACACTTATCTGGAGTGCCGTTACCCCACTCTACTGCACAGCCTGGTGCCTTTATGCTTATCCCATGCACTTTTGAATCCCATACTGTTTTCACTTCCACCTCCTCCACTGGTAGGCTGTTCCATGGATCCACCACCCTCTCGGTGAAAAAATACTCCCTAGCATTCCCCCAAGCCTCCCTTACTCCTGCCTCTTGTTATGTCCTCTTGTCCTTGTGCACTTTCTTCTCTGAAATATGCTCCCCTCCTTTACCCTGTTTATTCCTCTAAGGTATTTGAAAGTATCTATCATATCCCCTCTCTCGCATCTCTTTTCAGTACATAGATGTTAAGTTCCCTGAGTCTTTCCTCATAAGGCTTGTGGGTGCAGTGCATGTATCATTTTTGTTGCTTTTCTCTGGACTGCTTCCATTCTATGTCCTTCCTGAGATGTGGTCTCCAGAATTGGACCAGTATTCCAGATAAGGCTTACCAGTGATCTATACAGTGGCATCATCACTTAGCTCCTCCTACTGGTTATGCCCCTTCCTATGCACCCCAGCATTCTGTTTGCTTTCCCCACTGCTTTTTTGCATTGTTTGGCTGACTTCAGGTCATCGGATATGATAACCCCCGGGTCTCTCTCCTGACTTGTAGTGGCTAGAACCTGCCCCCCATCCTGTATTCCTCTTTTGGGTTTCTGTGTCCCAAGTGCATTCTCTTGCACTTCTTAGCATTGAAACCCAACTGCCAAACCCCTGACCATTCCTCAAGTAGTCTTAGGTTGTTTCTCATTTTATCTGGCCCGTCCTGTGTGTCGATTCTGTTGCAGATCTTGGTGTCATCTGCGAACAGGCATACGTTCCCCTCCGGTCGCTCTGCAGTGTCGCTTATGAAGACATTGAATAGGACTGGACCCAGCACCGATCCCTGTGGCATCCCACTGGTCACCTTCCCCTCTTCGGATTTTATGCCATTTTCTACCACCCTCCGGGTCCTGCCTGTTATGACGAGCTTCATTATAACTTCCACTCTTAACTACCAGCGTGTTGGGGACACTTTAAGACTGAGTAAAGGAAGAATGGGTTCACGCAAAGAATGGTTTCAGAATGGAATAGACTTCTTATGGAAGTGGTTGATAGCAAAAACATGAACATAATTAAACATATAGTAGGTTAGATCAGAATATGGGTACTAGAGTTATACAGTCCTCCCTTGTTATAATGAAGCTCATTATTCTGAATCCCGCTTACAGCGAACAGCTGTGATGATTTCCATTGTTTTCTGTCTAATCTGTTAAAACCCATTCTTACCAGTAGCGCCATATAGCGTTGGAACCATCCTTTGCTTAACCTGTGGCACCATCCATTGCTTGACCTGTGGCACCATCCATTGCTTAACCTGTGGCACCATCCATTGCTTAACCTGACCCAAAATGGCTGCACAAGATAGAATGAGACTTTTAATGCATGTGTGTGAAAAAAAATAGTGGAAGCCATCACAGCTGTCCCCAACTTCCTCTCTTAAGGCACGCTGCAGAAGGAAACCAGTACTGTATTTTGTGTGCATGCGACAGCTGATCAGAGGATGGAGTATCTGTCTGGGGTGTCTTTCAGTAGTGGCAGTGCGTTGGTGCTCCACGACTGGGGGCGACATTTACTGGAGTATACCATACATGTTCCTGTTTTCTAGGTGACAAATTTCAGTCGGCACAGAGCTGCAGCAGGGAGTAGATGCAGTATGTTTGGGCTGTTAGTAAGGTAGCTGCTTGGTCTGGTTTGAGGAGCTGGCTGTTCTATCTAAAAGTGTTTATTAGTGGGGAGTGATAGCAGGGGAAAGACAAACTGTCTTGTAGTCTTCAAGTTTGCCAGTTTTCTGACAGCACTATATGCCCAGACTTCCCCCAACCAGTCTCATGTTGCCAACAGCCTCAGTACCCCTCTTACCTCCCTTGCCACCAAGCTGATTGTTTAATTTGCTCCTCTTGTTATAACAAACCTCATGCGTGGCCCCAGATGCGTTCGCTATAACAAGGGAGTACTGTATCTGGATACAGTCAGTGAGAACCAACAGGCAGTTTATATGGGCACGTTACCTTCTACTGTTTTTTTTTCTCTGTTTCTGTGTTACAGTGTGTTAATGCATTCAGTTAGACAAACCCTCTCTAATGGAATACCATATAACCCAAAGTTTTAACCATATGCTTCCCAAAATATTTTAAGGCAATGAAATATGTAACCATTTCATGGGTTACAAACAGAGAAACATAGATATAAGGTTTACAACATACAAACAAAAGGTTTAGAGGTATATTTAAGATGCTTTGTAAAGTTTTATGATAAACACAATAGATAAGTGTCTGTTAATGTGATTTCTTGATCATTTCTTAAACAGAATCAAGGACAAGACCCCCCAGCTCCACCACTGGACTAGAGCAGATTGTTAGCCTGCCAAGAACTCAAGTGACCAAATGAACTTCAGTGACCTGACAACCCAAACACCACTTTGAACTGGTTTTCATGTACATTCACGTGTACATAATTTGTTCATGTTTTCTTGTTTTTGGTAATAATCTTATCTTTTGGTGATTGATTTTTGCTATATAAATACTGGCAGTTTTGCCAAGTAGTAATCTGCATTAATACTTTCAGACAAATAGGTATTTCTCCGTCATGTTTTTATTTTTCAACACAAGGCATTCCATAAATGCTGCTCATTCAGTACGCAGTGGGCTGAAACTGCCATGCTGGTCTTCATCAGGTTTCATTTGCTCCCTTAAAAACGTGAGCTATAGGAAAGTTACATATTTATAACATATGGTGAAGTGTAATACTGTACCTGTATGAAATGCAGGAGTTTGCAGTCTTATAACCATTCGGTGCTTATGTCAGCACTAAATAATTATTAGATGTGATGTAAGCACTTAAAGTGTACTAAGCTGTAATCAGCTTACATCACTCTCAGGTGCTGACCATGTATTTTAACAAGTAATTTACACTTAGCCCCTAAAACAGTAAGGGTGTAATGCTACCTTGGTGTGCTGGAGGCATATCTAAGTTGCTTGACCTTTGGTCTCATGGTTTAGAAATGACCGTGTAAAATCAGTGCACATATCGTAATAGTCTGATTGGCTGGCAGCATCACATGAGCATCTGATTATCTCTGCATATATGAACACAACACGGAAGTACCATTTTTAAAAATGTAGCATTTTGTTTTTATATTTTTTATGCCTGTTTTATGAGGAATAACCCACCTCAGGTTGTCCTGTTGTGCTAAATCTAGGGCCACTAGGACCCTCACAAAATCGACATTGGTTAGGCAGGGCTGGGCAGACTCGAGGGGCCATAGGGCCTTTTCCTTCCGGCCCTGTTTCTGTGACACGCCACATGTTGGAAGGCCCACGGCTGTGCCGCAAGGTTCACAACACAGCAAAGGTGTCAGTATCTCTCACCACAATCAGACACCCTGAAGTGCGTTTTTCCTTACACAGAACACCTCGGAAGCATTACGACAGCTGCAGTAGTACGATTATTACATGCCCCATTTGTAGAATTTTGCACATCATGTTATTTTTCAGTTTGTAGTTAGCTGTAATTCTAAATTAATTTATAACCAACATTTAAAGAGTGCGTGAAGTACTGTATACACATCATATATAATAAGAAAAAAAAATAGTTTTATACTGTTATTCTTCCATGCAGTTTTGTCTAGTACAAAAAAAAATATATAAAAGTGCCACAGCAAAAATCTTAGGGGTCATAGAAATACACTGCTGTCTGGAAACAAAATGATAAAATAATGTTCTCTGAGAACAAATAAAAAACAGTTGCAAAACAAAACCCAGGAACCAGCAAACAGTGATTTGGTTCCCCTTCCCTACCTCCATCCACTTTTACATTGTTTTGGTGGGTCAGACCCCCGGTCTCCCCCTACTTCCTTCATTACATCATTGGAATTATCACGGACACTCCCGCATACTTCATGTAAATCAGTTTCCCAAGTGGCTTGGCTATGCAGAGTGCTGCCGTTGCATCATTGACCAGGCTCCCCCCTTTTACTTTGACCCTGTCTGTGCCTTGCCTTCTAGCATGGCTCACCAGTGCATGCTGGTGTCACTTTGAGCTTCTTTGTAGTAGCAGCTCCCTGCTGATGTTGACCGGGATGCAGAAGGGGGGTTATTTATGTTGCCTCTGCCCCCCTCAGTAGTGCCATAATCTTAAAAAGTTGCTTCCGTGACTCAGATGTAAATTCCAGTCTGGCTGGCACCGCTGTCATTTGGCTCCTCCACCCTTGAAATAGTGGAGCTTCTCAGTACTGTTTGCACTCGTGTGGTGTAACACAGTATGGATATGCTCTGCATTGCCATTGTTTTATTTAGATTTCTCTGCAGCCACAGTGGTTGCCTTTCTTCAGGTTCCCATAAACCTCCTAGTCCCAGCACTGTCCCCATTCGATGCGGCCAGGGTGCCACCGAGACAGAGTACCATGGGCCACCATCTGTGCAGTTCTTGCTTTCCCTTTTCTTTCTCCTCCCACTGACACTACACACACACACACACGCATGTATCTGCAGTGCCCCCATGAAAGAGGCGGAGCAGCCACACAACTTCCTGGCACACCACAGGGGTTGCTGTGGAAGTAGAAATGGCAGCATCCCCTCTGCATCCAGGAAGTGCCACCACCTGCAGCACTGCTGCTCATGGCCCACCCGATTGCAGGGATCCCAGGCTTGCTCCCAGACCTAGGCTGCCCACATGACTTTGCAGCGTGCGGATACTGGGCCCCGGGGTAGCCCTTCTGTGCTCCCATTTCTGTAGCAATAACTGGGTCAGCTCTTGCTCTTTTTTTATCTAGTTTGGTTCCTAGTTTAATACAAGTGAGCTAGCCACTCTAGTGGTGCAGCAGCAGTAGTAGTTTGTGATTCCACCTGGGAAGGTGGGGTTTGGGAACAGCCTTTGATTGACAGGCCTCAGCCAGTTAAGGTGGAGCTCTCACTTCAGGGGAAGGGGTTGATGCATGGCACATGAGTATCCCCTGCTGGTCAGTGAAGGAACAACACTGGGGCCATCTGCAGAGTTTGTGTCACACTCTCTTTCCCAGCTAGAGGAAATGTGCAAATGGGGCTGGTGTTTAATAAACATGCACACGGCCACCTGCGCATTTAGTTTATCCTGCTGTTTCCTCATTCCAGCACTTACCGTGTCACCAAAAACTACCTAAGGGGTAATATTGTTAATCATGATCAGAAGATAATGTGCCATTTAAGTGTGCTCCTCCTCCTTCTAGCCTACATACTAATGCACAGATGTTTGAATAGATGCCGCTGATAAAATCTGCATGGAGGGGCACACAAAACCCTGCAGATGGCAGCCAGCACATTTGGTTAATTCTTCTGTTTGCTTATTCCAACACTTACACTGTAAACATATGTTCCTTGAGTAGGTTATATAATGTGACCAGTAGTCACTGAACAGGAGAAACCTCCTCAGGATCAGAAGATAATGTGCCGTTTAACTGTGCTCCACCCATAATAATCCACAGACATTAGCATAGATTCTGCTTGTATTAATGAGGACTTTCAGCAAGTCAGTAGTTACAGTTTCAAGAAATACAACTTGTGTCCCAGTTAAAAAATTCATAGAAGGAACAGGTCAAAGAAGTTTGGAAACATGTGAAGTCTATATTGTATTTGGGATCAGTGATTTACGTTGTTTACTGGAGAAAAACTGTAAAAATCCAGAATTTGACTACACGTACACTATAACACAGAATTTCATGGAATTTAGCATTTTATACCACAACATTGAAGCTACATAAGTGATATTGTATTATAAATAATTTTCTCTTCTATTTTTATTTTGCATCATTTAAAGGAGAACTGCTTATAACATGAACCCCCACAGGCCAACCCTTTGATTTCTTTTTTTTTTTACTTTCTTTATTGATTTTATATAAGATACCTAGATATCAATAACAATAGATGTATACAGCTTGTAGTGGAGGCAGTCTCATACAAAGGTAACCTATATGACACATCTAGAACGGTACCACAAAGGAGGAGATACAGTATTAGCTAAATTCAAAATTAATAGATGCTACTAGCAACCAAAGAGCTTTAAGTGCCTGAGTAGTTCAGTACTTACTAAGGATCCCCTTAAACTATGATGACCTTCCAAATTTGCGTTGCAATACCTAAAACAGCGTTATTACGATGGGGGTCATAGGGCTTCGAGACTTCAGGTATTCCACTTTTGTAAGCAGTCTTTAGGTGCCACTGTCCTGAAACTGAAAGATCCAGTAATGAAACAGGTAGTCTTTAAGACCTCACAAATACTTAAAGTGCTAACTGATTATAATGTTTAACTATGTAAGCCAGATAAAGAACCAGAACTTTAAGTATATCTTAAGTACTTTGATTCTGTACGCTTCCCATCGGTGACAAAGGAGCAAAGTTAGGCATTGGTAGCCCCTGTATCTCTTCCAAAGTTGGAGCCTGCCTTTGTCCATGTGAAAACAGGGAAATGATCATGCCCTGATGGCTACTGTACAGAGCGTTTAAAGGCAAGCAAAGAGCTTGTTGTTTCCCCACTATTGAATGCATATGTGGCCATTAACAAGGGGGACAGTCCACCCCATCTCGGCACTTTGCCACTGTTTCAGCCATCCTGAAGTCGAACAAAAATCTCACAAAATCAAAATCATACAGGCCAATTTCAATACTCAGTCTGGACTATAAATTATTTACCTCGAGCCTAGCCGAACGTTTGGAACATATTCTCCCCAGCTTAATACAAACGGATCAGTCTGGTTTTGTCACTCAGCGTCAGACTCAATATAACATAAAAAGAACCTTGAATATGCTCTTGTTGACAGCCAGGACTTGGCAGCTAGTTTTATTGCTGAGCCCAGATAAGGAAAAAGCATTTGACAGGGTGTAGTGTAATTTTCTTTGCCACACTGCACCGACTTGGCTTTCACACCCAATTCATATCTTCCATCATGGCCTTGTACCAAAATGCTCAGGCCATGGTAAGAGCAAATGGTTCCCTTTCCCCTAGATTTGAATTATCTTGTGGGACACAGCAGCTATGCCCCTTCTCCCCCTTATTATTTTCCCTACCTGTAGAGTCTTTGGCTCAGTTTATTCAGGAGCACCAGGAAATCACTGGTATCTCCTTTGATGGGGTCGAATATAGGCCAACGTTCTATACAGATGATTTATTAATTTACTTGACCAACCCCACTCATCCTGTTGAACAGTGAAATCAGAATTCTTTTACATAACCAGTACAAGTCTAGCAGCCACTGACTGCCAGCGTAAAGTAAAAAATTGTGCCCATGACACTAGGTGATACATGTCTTTCCCACAAAACAAAATATTTCTCATACCTTATAGTGCCACATTTCAACTTTGCCTAAAGTTCCATGTATGTAAACAGACCATCACTGAGTGCCGCTGACTCCGAGTAAATAGAGTGGTTCTGCCACTCATGCATGCTGTGCAGACTCTGTGATTGGTTGGCAGAGCACATGAATGAATGATGGAACCTCTCTGTTTACTCTGAGATGGCAGCCTGCCACCAGCTTGTTTATATACACAGAGCTTATATGGTACTGTTAGGTATGTGAAAAATTCTGTTTTGGGTTAAAAGCTATGGGTTAGCCTTTTGAGGGAAGGGTTTTTCGTGTTTTTAGCAGTTCTCACTTAATTTGCTGTATACATAGATTTCTTTCTTTCTGTATAGTAAAAGACATGAGACATGTTAGGCAGTAGAATCCTGGTGAAACCATGAAATTAAACCAGAAATCATTGCTGCAATCTGAGAATTTCAAATTTTGAAAATTGAGTTTGATTACTTAATTCACCGTAAACCAGTGGTCCTGATAAAGAGTAGTGTGTCTCTCCCTCCTCCATCACATTTGTTCCGGTTGGGCTAACCAGTACCAGTGCTGCTTGGTGACTGGCCTGCATGGAGGCTTCATAGACTGGCAGCTTGTATCTTCTATGGGAACCCTCCCAGAGCCAGGAACCCCTTGTCTGATTCAGAAATCAAGACTCCCAGGGAGTAGCGCAGACCACAGCCTATCATACCACTGTACCAAAGTGTTCTTACTCCCAGAATGCACCAGAATACATGTGATAGAATCTAGCATGTGGTTCGTATCATTTGTTACATCCTCAGTTGTAGTGTCCGAAGAGCACTGAGTGTCCGTGTGTTCCTTATTTGTACCTAAGAAATCTCATCCTCCAAAATGTGGAGCATCATAACATGTTCCTGATTTCTGTATTGCCAAAATTCATAGTAATGAGTCTGCCATTTGGGGTATCTTGTTAACCTTGTACTGAGAACTGTAACTGGGTAGTGGCTTAAACTATGCACTTTCTTTTGACTGTTGAATAAATAGACAGCAAACTAAACTTGCAAAAGAAATGTCCTTTTTTTCCAAGACTTGTAATGAGAATAATGTAACTGAAGTCTTTTTTTTACATGTCAACAAGTGAAAAAAGAGAGCTGAATCTTCCTTTCAGTCCTGAGTCAGAACTCATTTTGGCTTGTAGCCTGACACACAAGGTTTATGTGGTTGCAGCAGCACAGGAGAAACTGCAAAAAGCTTCATATTAATGGAGTACTACAGTCAAAATTTGCAAAAGCATCTGTTGTGCAGAACATTTTGATTTTTGTGCATAGTCCTGAAGTGTCCTTCCCTTTGTTTGCTGTTAGGAGTTTTTGATAAATTTGCCTACTAGTTTTATGACCCCTGAGGATCTCCACCTTAGCATGGTTTATTGCTCTTCTTTGCTTGCAATGCCTCCTGTCCCATGTGAGGGTGATGCATCCCGGAACACTGATGAGGGGAAAGTAATGGAGCAGTAATCTGCAGGTAGGAGCCTGATGTTCTGGCCTCAATTAAACAACTCTAATTCAGTGTTTTTGTTTTAACGTAGAATTTAATGGCAGATAACACTTGGCCCACCTAGTCTGCCCATTTTATCCTGCCTACAGTATCACCGCAGATCCTACTTGAGTGTAAGACTCCCTTATACCTATCCCATGCATTCTTGAACCCCAGCACTCTTTCCGCCCCAGCATCTCCGCTGGAAAACTGACTGTTCCAGGAATCCACCACTCTTTCTGTGACAAAGTACTTCCTCACAACTCTCCTGAACCTACCCTCCTCCAGCTTTATAGCATGTTACCTTGTCCTTGAACACTTTTTCCCCTTAAAAATACTTCCCTCTTGTACCTTATTTACCTCATGAAGTATTTAAAGATCTTCTTCAAGGACATCTCTTTCATCAGGCCACACCTTTGGAACATATGACCACCAGGCACTAAGGCCACATGGAAGCTTCTACCAGCAGTCAGCCAGGGGCCAGCCACGACAGTGTCAGATGTCAGTGTATACATAAACGTGGAGCGCCCCTCCTCTCATCAGTTCTTTTTCTGCTGTTGATCATAGTCATTCGACCAGTGGAAATGCTGCTGATAGCCACCATTTACAGTACTTCTTTCTGTGTATCTAAGTCATCACTTTTAGAAGTGATTTTCGATGACCTGTATGTCGTCAAAAGAACCCTCTATGCTCTTCTGGTACTGCAGGTGCATAGAGTAAATGTATACAAGAGACTCCCACGACATCTGTTTCTGCTGCTTAGGCCTTGACCACAATGTGAAGGCTTGCAAGATTTGCAGGGGTTCAGCTCTGCAACCAGGTGATGAGGAAAGGGGGCTTTGGAGAAATCTTTACTCCAAAAGACCATAGCTAGAATGGAGAAGCAGCTCTAAGAAAAATCTGCGTTTCCGGTTCCTTTGACCAATTCATAGTAGTCAAAGACCCAGAAGAAATCTTCAGGGAGTCATAAACACAAATACCAGGGCAAGGACCACACTTTCCCAGCTAGATCCAGGTTGCCCTTGCGGACTACAGGTATGACGTCTGCTACGTCGTGCACTCCAGTGGTGACGCCAACTGCCCCCACCGACCGTCAACCAGACACTAAGGTCGGGCTTGGCATAGGCATGACTGGGTCTGTTATAGCCAGTATGTCACTATCTTCAGTGGGCACTCAGTCCCCACTGTCGACCACTCCACTGAAGCCCTCAACCAAAGCAGTGCCAGCACTCAGGCAGTTCTTATCACCTTTTCAGATATGATAAGGCATCTACTGCCTGGCCTCCCTGTTCCAGGGGCCCCCTCAATGGAACTTGAGTAACTATTCCATAGACACCGCAAGGTACTCCCTTGCTGCATAGACCTCCTCTGCCACCACCAACACTGCCAGCATGTCCCTTACCTCCCATCGGTGTTACAGTCGACGGCGAGTATGAGTACAGTCCTGATCTTATGATGCAGGAAGAGGAGGAAGATTATGCTGAGAGCTACTATGAACATGGCATCAGCTCCACAGTCTCCTCCTGTAGCGAGGACTCTGTAGTGAACAGTAGATCACCTCCAGAGGATCCCTCAGTTTTCACCATGATTCAGCAAATGAAGGCTACCATAGGATTCACTTTAGAGGAGCAGAATGCTACTAAAAAGAACCTGCTGGAGTTTTTGGAGATGCCAGAAACCCCCTTTGCTGTGGTCCCGCCTCTGTTCCTGGCCTTGAATGGTGCTACTTATACAGCTTGGTATAGGCCAAACAATATACCAGCTGTTTCCACAATGGTAGACCAGGTGGATTCTGCCCCTTCTGGAATGCCTTTCTATGCTAACCAGCCTGACTCTGTGGTTATCAAAGCTGCCCATGACAGGGGTGGGGGTGGCTAGCTCGATAGCATGGCGGACATGCTCTTAGCTTAGCTCCTCTAGGCACATCATCTAATATAGCCCAGTTAGCAGACTATCATTTCAGCAGAGCAACAAAATAATTTTCTAATTATCTGTGCAGGTAAATGGCAACTGGAAAGCGAAAAAAGAAACAGCTAAAACTCACTTTCGACTCTTTTGAACCTCTGAGGGAGCAGTGCTTAGGGCTGAAAGCCTGAACACTGTTACAGGCCTAGACAGCCATGGAGCAGGAGTATGATATGACGAAGCTGGAGTGGTCACTAGTGGGAGTTCCTGCTACTCAAGCTAATATGCAAGCGGAGATGAAGGCGGGTTTTATGAACATTAATACTCAAATTACACACCTCCAGACAGTGGTAACTGGTCTCTCTGAAACCTCTGCCTCGCACATCACCCACATAGATGAACTAGAACACCGGGTCAGTGAACTAGATGATACTGTTTCTTCTGCATTCCAGGACCCCAGCATCCTTAAGGAGACCTTGGACGAACTGCAATCTCGAGTCGACCAAGAAAACCACTTGCGTAGATCCAATCTACGCATTTTAGGGCTCCCCGAAGGCACAGAGGGGAAGAATCCAGAGCAGGGTTTACAAAAATGGCTGGTTCAAAATGTAAAATTAAATTCAGAAGCCCTTCAGTATGAAATAGAAAGAGTGCACCAGATTGCCCCCTCCACCCACCCAAGCCAGGTAATCATCCCTCGTTGCTGTTTAATCAGATATCTGCAGTATACTAACAAAAGAGCATGTTGCCGGCTGCCAAGAGCTTTTTCCAGGGCTATAGCAGGGAGCTCCAGTCCCGGAACCAAAAATTCAATCATGTTACGTCTCAGCTCCACTCCCTGGGCTGGACTTTTGCCTTCCTATACTCAGCTAAATTGAGGATCGATCAACAAGGTAAACCCCCCCCCCAGATATTTCACCAATTACCTGGAGGCCGAATGCTGTGTGGAGGAAGAATTGACTGCAGTGGAGGGTCACACGCGGATGCATTGTACAGTGCCCCAGGTGATGGAGTACCACTTGCACCTGTCTGACTCTGGTCTAAGCTACTCCTCACTGAATGGCCACCTGTCTACTATTTCTGCCTGTCATACATTAGTGGACAGGAAGACTGTTGCTCAACTGGAGGTTTCCACAACCGTTTTGAAAGGGATCTTCCACTTGAAGTCCCCTATCCACAATCCTACCCCACCTTGGGATTTGAATTTTATTCAAGAAAAGCTTACGGTGCCCCCTTTTGAACCAGTGGTAAGCTGTGAGATGCGCTGTCTGTCTTGGAAGGCTCTCTTTTTAGTTGTGGTTACTTCTCAAAGGATTTCTGAGCTCCAGGCCCTGATGCGTAAGGAGCCTTATTTAATTTTTCACAGAGACCAGGCAGTTCTACACACAAATCCTAAGTTTCTTCCCAAGGTGGCTTCTGAGTTCACCTTAAACTAGACCATTGAACTGCCGGTGTACTACCCTATTCATTCGAATAAGGATGAGGCTTTTCTACAGACGTTAAATGTACATAGGATTTTGCATTACTGTCTCCACAGGACCAAGGATGTCTGCAGAACGGATCAGTTGTTTCTTTTGCCCCCCCCCCCCAACTCTGGGGTCAGCAGTTTTTAAGCAGTGCTTGTCCAAATGGTTGACTAACTGCATCCATTTCTGTTATCAGAAGTATGGTAAACCTCTTCTGGTGGAGGTTAGAGGTCACTCAGTTAGGGGTATGGCTGCTTCTGCAGCCTTCCTCAAAAATGTTTCTGATGCTGAGATTTGTGCTGCAGCAACCTGGAGTTCAATCCATGCTTTCACGAAGCATTACAGTTTGAACATTGCCTCTAGGCATAGGACCGGGTTTGGTCTTGCCATTCTGCAAGGTCTGCTATCTTAGACCTGCTCTGGTCTGTCTGCTAACTTTCCTCCTCCCTTGCATCAGTGGGTCTCATGGAAGGTGACTGCTTGGGATTCAGTCCTGTATGTTATGACCTATTTCAGGAACCCTCTAGAAGTAAGATAGTACAGTTATGTAAGAACTTACCGTAACAGTAGATCTTCGAGAGAGGTTCCTGCAGTAGGTCACACTCTCCCTCCTTCCCCCAGCTTTCTGCATGTTCTTTCAGGCTGTTCTGGACTGGGCTTCAGAATTTTCATCCGTTCTCCTGTTGCATCCTCTTTGGATCTCCGGCGGGAGAACTGGAGGGTGGGCATGGGGACCGTCCACTATATAGGGTCACGCTGACGTCAGTCACGTGACATCAGGTGGGCAGTCCCCTGCCAGACAGTGCTAGCAAAAGTGTGCTATTTGGTCCTGATGCCAGATGGCGCAGTCCTATATGTTATGACCTACTGCAGGAACTTCTCTCAAAGATCTACTGTTACGGTTTGTTCTTACGTAACTGTACTTTCTAGGGACATGGATATGTTGTTCAGTCCACACTTATTGGCAGGTTCCTTGCCGCTTTAAATCTTGCTGGAAGGTCTTCAAGCTGGCTTCTCCCACCCACCCGGGTGGTAAAACTCTCGGCTCCGCCCCATGATGCTAGATCTTCCTTACCGCTTGGAAGCTCAGGTTCCCTCCTTAGCGCTCTGCATTTTAGACTGGATCCTAACTCTTCGGTTCGTCCGAAATTGGTTTTGAAGTTGTCTAAACTTCAGTCTTCATCTTCCCTTGCGGCTGCGATGGACAAATCTATTCCCGGCTTTTGGAGGTGCCCTTGCGGGCAGAAAATGTCCAGGACGGACCCGCACTCCACGTGCATCTACTGCCTTGGCCTAGATCACGACCTGCTGGCCTGCGAGTTGTGCTGCTTTTTCTTGGCCAACGTCCTGGATGATCGCGCTGCTCGTTTGAAGCTCGGGTGCCCCGAGAAGCGTTTCCCGCCGGTAAAATCAAAAGAGGCTCGTTGGGCGGTTTCCATGGCGGCTGGCTCAGCTGAGCAGCTCAAACAGATGATCGCCCTCGAGGAGGAGGCGGCCCAGGCCGCATCTTCCTCCTCCTCGGCCGCAGCATTTATCCCGCTCTCTCCGAGTTCCTCGTATACGGCTTTGTTCAAGGAGCATTGTCAGTCCCTTTCCACGAAGGGAGAGGGGCCATTGGGACATTCTTCTCGGCCCAAGAAGAAGGAGTCGAAGGGTAACTCCCACCGTCGACGTTCGTGGGAGCAGGAGAGGTCACCTTCCCCGGACAGCCAACCGTCGACTTCGGTCGAAGTTGCAGCTGAGGCCTCTGGCTTCACAGTGTCCCCGTCACACCAGCCTGCCGAGACTCCCATCAACGCAGTCGAGATTTTTCTCGATCCGTTAGACAGGCTGTTGACTGGTGAAGCTGATAACCCTCCTTCACCGGTTCCCCCGGTGGATACCGAGGATCTGCTTGTGCCTTCAGGGCCGCAGTCCCTGGTTAAAGTGCCCGAACCGAGGGAAGAGCGGTTTCCCCCGGCCCTTCCCAGACCCACCCTCAGTCCCCCCGAGGGTCTCAGTCTCGGACCTCATCTCGGTCTAGCCGTTCCGCCATCATCGCGGTCTTGGTCTCGATACCGAAGTGGCGTGACACCGTTCCTCCTCGTCCTCTTCCCCGGATGAGGAAGCTTAGCGTAAATGCGTCAAGCTACAAGGAGCTTATGTGGCAGCGTTGCTGTTGTCAGGCCTAAGCCGACTCCGGTTCAGACCCCGGCCATCAAGAGGCTGTCGCCCAAACGACTGAAGCAACCACTCGCCCCAGTCGAGTTGCTCCAGGGCCGGTTGCTCGGCCAAAACCAGCCGCTCCACTGATTGTGGTGTAACCTCCGCTCCCACAACCGAAGTCTGGGGCACCGACCAAGGATTCTCAGTCGGGTCACGGCCTGCCCCACAGGTTGTCGGTCAGCCTCACTCCCGACCGTCCTTGGCAGGTAGAGGGTGGCTCAGGGCCGAGGCAGCTCTTCGCAGACTCTTGAATCCGACGATGACTCCTCCCTGTTCTCCAGGCAGGTCGACCTGGAGTCCTCCGGGGGCCAGTCATTGGACGATAGCCCATCGTCCTTCTTGGGTCTGCTTCGACTCATCTCGGAGTCCACCGGGATGCAGCTCGAGCCCGTGTCCAAACAGGCCAAGTATCCCCTGACGGAGATACTGGATCGAGGATACCTCCACGGAGCCTTTCCGGTGGCTGAGGCCATTGTCGGCCCAGCCTGGAGCTCTGGCAGCGCCTGCTTCCTGTCCTGCGCCCTCGGCCAGGATATGGCCAGGAAATATCGGTCCCTACGGCTCTTGCCCGGTTCTCGGAGCACCCCTCTGCCAAGGGTTAATCACTGACAGCGTTTTCCGGCGTTCAGTGGCTGCCGGGACGTGGATAAGCCCCGACAAAGTCCAAAAGCTGGACTTTGCCAGGCACAAGGTGTGCGCTTCGTCCTCCCTCGGCCTCCGGCGAGCCAGCTCGGCGTGCTGATGGCACACTTCTCCCACGCCCTCTTGGACTCCCTGGATGAGGTTGTCCCTCATCTCCCGACCGACCTGCAGACCACGGTCCGCCAGGTGCGGGACCAGGGTAGGGCGGTGGTGAAGCAGCAGCTTCAGACTGCTCTGGACATAGGTGATTCCTGTGCCAGGTCAGTAGCGGCCGCGGTGGCCATGTGCCGCAGGGCGTGGCTGAGGATATCCACCTTCACGGCGGATACCCAGCACAAGTTGGCAGACGTCCCCTTCTTGGGGACTGACTTCTTCGGCCCTGGAGCGGAGGGACACCTCCAGCGGATCGAAAAGTCCAATGCCACCCTGGACTCTGTCACCTCCGCCCAGAGGGACAAAGGCTGCCGTCAGCAACAGCAGAAGTCGTTTCGTCCTTCGACCCCTGCATCTCGACCGGCCCAACGGCACCAGCAACAGGGCCAGCAGGCTCGCGCTTGGTGTCCCAAACCCAAGCGCCGGCTTCCTCCAACAGGAAGCAAGGAGGTAAAGGCCAAGAGGTCCCTCGGCGGTTCTTCCTCCAAGCCTGCCCAGTGATGGGTTGAGGGGTGCCGCCCCCAGCCTCGTCACTCCCCCCTGGGTTCCCCCCGTGGGGGGACGGCTCCGCCACTTCCTTTCCGCCTGGTCCGCTATCACCACGGACCGCTGGGTGTTGGAGGTGGTAGGAAAAGGCCTGCCTCTGGAGTTCGAGCAGGCTCCACCCTTTCGAGGCGTCGCCCCTCGGGGAGCCATGGGGTCCGCAGCCTCACTGTCGGCCCGCCGAGCCAATATCGCCCTGCTCCTCGAAAAAGAGGTGATCAGGAAGGTGGCGGATCCTCCTCCAGACCTGGGGTTTGTGTCCAGGTATTTCCTGGTCCCAAAACGGACAGGGGGCTGGCACCCCATTCTCGACCTGCACGACCTGAACAAGTTCCTAAGGTCTCGGACCTTCAGGATGGTCACTCTGGCTCAGATAATCCCATCCTTGGAACGAGGCATGTGGTTCTGTTCCTTGGACCTCCAGGACGCATTCTTTCACATCCCAATCCGTCCGTCTCATCAGAGATTCCTCTGCTTCAGAGTGGAGGGATCCCTTTACAAGTTCTGGGCCATGCCCTTCGGCCTCTCCCTAGCTCCCAGGGTCTTCACCAAATGCATGGCAGTGGTGACAGCATTCCTGCGGCGCCGAAGGGTCCGGGTGTACCCCTACCTGATTGCAGCTTCCTCCAGAGTGGAGGCGGAGCGGTCCAGAGATCTGGCCCTCCAGGTTTGCTCTCAAATTGGCCTCTTCATCTACGAGGCCAAGTCGGAACTCATGCCGAAGCAGGTGATTCTCTTCATCGGGGCTGAGCTCGACTCTCTTCGAGCCAAAGCTCGGCTCCCGGCGGACAGGGCCGAGGTTCTTTCCTCCTTTGCCTAATCATTTCTGGTTGGGCAATCGCACTCTGCCCGGGACTTCCTGCGCCTCCTGGGCCTCATGGCGGCCTGCACCAGCGTGGTCCATTGGGCCCGTTGGTACATGCGTCCCCTTCAGTGGGGACTGTCCAGCCAGTGGTCACAACGCTGCGATCCGTTGGACCAGCCCGTGACAGTGACCCAGGAGATGTGGAATGCTCTCCAGTGGTGGACCATTCCGGCACATCTGCAGGAGGGCATCCCGTTTGTCCGCCCCAAGCCGACGGTCTCTTTATCGACCGATGCATCTCTGATGGGTTGAGGTGCCCATCTAGGGGAGCATGGAGCCCACGGCCTCTGGTCTCCTCGGGAGTCCCGATGCCACATCAACCTGCTGGAGCTCCGGGCGGTCCGTATAGCTCTCACCGCCTTCACTCCGTTTCTACCGGGTCAAGTGGTTCAGGTCCAGACGGACAATACCACGACCATGTACTACCTGAACCGCCAGGGCCGGATGCATTCCATGCTGTTATGCAAGGAAGCTCTCCGCATTTGGTCCCTCATTGCGCAGCCTGGAGGCGGATCTCCTAGCCATTCACATGGAAGGAGCCTCCCACACCCTGGTCGATGCCCTAAGCCTGATAGGGGCTGCGTCTCACGAATGGTCTCTCCTGCCGGAGGTAGTACAAGATCTCTTCTCCCACTGAGGCACGCCTCAGGTGGACCTGTTTGCCTCCAGGGAGAATGCGAAGCTGAGGCTGTTCCATGCCCGCCCCCTTCAGCAGAGCTCGCTGCAGGGGGATGCCTTCTCGAGGCTGTGGACCCCAGGCCTCTTCTACGCCTTTCCCCCATGTCCCTTGATCCACAAAATGCTTCTCAAGGCGAGGAGGGACAAGGCGCAGGTGATTTTGGTAGCCCCGGATTGGCCCCGCCAGTTCTGGTATCTAGATCTCCTCAGTCTCAGCTCCAGGCTCCCGAGGTGGCTTCCAGCCCGCCCGGACCTGATCTCAGTCAACCAGGGGAAGGTATTCCATCCGGACCTTCAATCCCTGCACCTGACGGCCTGGTTCCTGAGCGGCTAGAGTTCCTGGCCTTGGGTCTTTCCGACGAGATCCTCAACGTCGTTGAGGTGTCCTGTAAGGAGTCGACCAGGAAATGCTACGCCTTCAAATGGAAGAGATTCTCTATTTGGTGTCAGGGGAAGGGCTTGGACCCTTCCACCTGTCCTTTGGCAAGCATTCTGGACTACCTGTGGTCCCTTTCTCAGCAAGGGCTTCAGTCAACGACCCTTAAGGTGCACCTGGCAGCCATCTCTGCTTACTGGGCACGGGCCGGGAAGCAGTCGGTGGCACAGGAGAAGGTGGTCAGGCGCTTTTTCAAAGGCCTTGACCACATTTCCCCTTCGGTGCGAGAACCTCCACCTCCATGGGATCTACTGCTGGTATTGGCCAAGCTCATGGGCAAGCCATTCGAACCGATGCACAGGTGCGATATTTCCCACCTGTCGTGGAAGACCACCTTCTTGGTGGCTATCACGTCAGCCAGAAGGATTGGAGAGCTTCAGGAGCTTTCCATCGAGTCTCCTTACCTGGTCTTCCATAGGGACAAGGTTGTCCTGCGCCCCCACCCGAAATTCCTTCCGAAGGTGGTGTCGGAGTTTCACCTTAACCAGGTGTTGATTCTGCCAGTGTTCTACCTCAATCACACCTCGGAGGCCGAATATAGTCTCCATACTTTGGACCCTAGACGAGTGCTCGCTTATTATAAGGATCGGACGGCTGAAGTTCGGGGAGAGGTTCGCCAGCTGTTTGTCACCTACGCTGAAGCCGCACCTGGCAGACCTGCAGCCAAGCGGACGATAAGCAGGTGGGTCACCTCCTGCATAGAGCTCTGCTATAGGTTGGCGGGCATGGAGCCTCCCAGAGGGATAAGAGCTCATTCTACCCACCATACCGCTGCTTCCAGGGATGTCCCTATCCAGGATATCTGCAGGGCTGCTACCTGGAAGTCGGCACATACCTTTATTACCCACTACCACATCGACCTTGAGTCACACCGAGATGCTGGTTTTGGGGCCTCGGTTATCCAGTCTCTATTTCCCAAGTAAGTATCGGTGGGGGGGGGTGCGCCTTGCCTCCCTCCTCCCGGAGAACTGCTAGGAGTCTGCCAATAGTATGGACTGAACAACATATCCATGTCCCTAAGTACAGGTTACTCTGTAACAGGAGTTCTAGGAATGGTATATATTCATCACCCATGACCCACTGACCTCGGCCGGCGCTGGCTTCCTGGCTTCCAGCAGGCTAGATCTGGCGTCATGGGCGGAGCCAAGAGTTTTACCACCCGGGTGGGTGGGAGGAGCCAGCTTGAAGACCTTCCGGCAAGATTTAAAGCGGCAAGGAACCTGCCAATAAGTGTGGATGAACAACATATACCATTCCTAGAACTCCTGTTACAGGTGAGTAACCTGTATTTTTGTGGCCCAACCCTGTGGAATTCTTTACCTCGTCGGGTGAGAGTGCCTGTCCACTGAGACATTTAAGTCTGCATTGAATACCTATTTATGTGATTTAGCATTCCCTAATGCTATTTAAACTGTTTAAAATATGTTTTATGATCAGAGATTTTAATTGCAGGAAATTGTTTTTATGACTGTATGTTGTACAGGCACTTTGGTATTTGAAAAGCGGCTTTTTATAAATAAAGCATGACTTGACTTGACTTGACCCCTTAACCAATTTCTTAACCAGTTTAACACCTTTGAACCTACTCCAAAGCTACACAGCTTGCTTACTAGTGTCCTATGTGGAACACAGTGTCAAAATGGCTTACTGAAATATAGGTAGGCTAGATCTACTGCCCTACCCTTATCTAGTTCCTTGATCACCCTGTCAGAGAACTCTTGTCAGATTTGTTTGACGATGTACCCTACCCCAACCCGTGAATCCATGCTGCCTCAGGTCTTGTAACCCACTGGATTCAAGATATTCCACAATCCTTTCTCCCAGCAGTGATTCCATTAACTTTCCCACCACCGAAGTCAGACTGACTGGCCTGTAATTGCCAGACTCTGTGTTTGTCTAGTTCCAGCCTGCTGGAGTAAATGTTATGCTTTTAAAGCTTTTAATTTCAACAAACTACACCATCTATAAAAAGCACACAAATCACCCTAGGTCATCGGTGCTGTAATTAGCAAAGACTCTAGCTGTTTTCGTACAGAATACCCTCTCAATTAGACCTCAGGTGTTTGCTAACTTTAAATGTAGCCTTCAGTGCCCACTGGATAAGGAAAATTACTTAAAATCACAGCTCTAGTGCTGTAAATTGACTGTAAACCAGTACTTGCCTAATCTGTGGTGTTGGATGCATCACTATCACATGGGAGGGGAGGCATTCTAGGAAATAAGTGGAGCAGTAAACCACACCAACATGGAGAACCCCAGAGGCCCTAAAACTAGTAGGAAAATGTAGAAGAAATGCTTAATGACAAACAAAGAGAGGGACACACCAGGACTACATACACAAATCACAATACTCTTCACAACATATGTTTTCACAAATTTTGACTGTATCGTAGGTATCATAGGAAATACAGAGCTAGTAGACCAAAGTCCATGATGCTCTCCGATATCAGTTATAACCCATTATGGAATTCAGACCTAAATAAGTATACAAATATAATTTAAAGGTCTCCATATTTTCGCATGCTATTACATCCAGTGGCAAATTATTCCATATTTTGCATACTCTTATTGAGAACCATGTACTTCTTTTTCTAGTTTTAAATTGTTCTACTGTCAGTTGAAGTGAATGTGCCCTGGTATTATAAACAGATTTCCTGAGCCCCAAGCCAAGTAGATCCTATAATTGATCATCATACAGGGCTTTAAATACCAAACATAAATCTCCTCTCATTCTGCGATATTCCAGTGTATACAGTCCAGGTTTCTTCAGTCTTGCAATATAATCCAAGCCCTTAACCTCGTCGATTTTTCTAGTGACCCTCTCCTGAATTTTTTCTAGTGCAATTATAGAGCCCTTATCACCTGGCGCCCAAAACTGGCCGCAGTATTCCAAGTGGGGCCTCACCAACGATGAATACAGAGGAAGCAAAATTTCACTACTTTTGCTACTAATATGTTTATTTACACAGTGTAATATACCTGCAGCCTTCTTAATTACCATATGACAATGAAGTTTTGAGCTTAGATCATTGGATACTCTCTGACTCACAAGTCGCGTTCATCATCAACTACCTTTAAAATCGTACTGCCAAATTTATAATTAGCATGAAGATTGTTTCTCCCAAAGTGCATTACTACACACTTGTCAACATTAAAGGTGAATTTTTTTTAGGTTAGCCCAATTCTGTAGTTCATCAAGGGCATACTCTAGGGTATTTATATCTTCAGTGTTATTAATTGGGTATCCTAGGTGCGTATCATCTGCAAATTTAGTCAACCAAGCATTGGTTGATGTTTTAAGTGATGCAATATAGATATTAAACAAGGACCAAGAACCAAACCCTGAGGGACCCCAACTGGTCACATTGTCCCACACTGAATAAGAGCCCTTAATACGTACTCGATGAGTTTGACCCTTCAACCACGACTCCACCCAGCATGTTATATTACCCCCATTCCGATGTTAATAATATCATCAATAAGTTGACCATGAGGGATCTTGTCAAAGGCCTTAGAGAAATCAAGAAGGATAACAGGAAAATTACTTAAAATCACAGCTCTACTGCTGTAAATTGACTGTGAACCAGTACTTGCCTAATTTGTGGTGTTGGATGCATCACTATCACATGGGAGGGAAGGCATTCTAGTAGTACTCCTTTAAGAGCTTGTTTAAATGTGAACTGGAATCCAGTTTTTGAGCACGTGCCTGATTATTTATAAGCAAGCATCCAGGGACACAACTTCATAGACAGTGCTTAAAATGCAGAGCGGAAAGGATTAGGAACAGCTTTACTTTTCACCTTCTTAACCGACTGGTTTTACAAATAAATATCAGTATGACAGCAGAGACTTGAGTGCAACCTGAATGAACATGCAGCCAAAACAGGAATAATTTGACAGCCTCTGTTTTAAAATGTGGTCACTATGAATATGACTCAAAAACTGAAGTATTAGAGAAAGACCAGATTAAGACCCTAAAAACAAGATGATCCTGCCCAAAACTGGATTGGTGGTGTCACATAGAGAGCTAGTGCATGTCAAAATGCACCCATCCAGCAGTTCCTTCGCAGATTACGATGGGATTCTTAGTGTTGTTTTCTTCTTTCTGTTGTTTGTTTTTTACAACTATGTTTCTTGCCCCTCAGCCTGGAACTCTCTCAGGTCTCCTGCTCACGCCAGCTTACTGTACCTCCCGCTGTGTTCCCCGATCATCTTCAAGGTCGTTGCGGATCCCCGGGTCGGGCAGGTCAGCCCGGGGAGACCGTGGGAGCAGTGGCGGGGAACCAGCATTGGGAGTGTGGCAGTGGCAGGAGCCGTCACCTATCCAGGGCTGGAGAGGGTATTTTTTGGTAGATAGCCCTGAGATCCCCCCTCCCCCCTCCGTGGGCATGTCTGACACCGGCGCATGGCAACCCTGCCTACGTCACCAACGCTCTGACATGCAGCCCGGCGGCTCGATGGTGCCTCCAGTCTCCACTGGGGGTTGCCAGAGCACTGGGCATCCCTAACCCTCCCACCCAGAGAGGAGAACTGCCCAGAGGGCGCTCAATCCGTCTCCCTCCCCTGCCGACCCCTGACTCCCGAGCTCGTTCCCAAACTCGGGTCGTCAGCGCAAGGTGTGGCATCCAGCACCTCAACCCTCAGCGCCACCAGTCAGCCCAGTGTTGTTTTTTTAAGGTATGTTTATTAAGTTTTTCAATAAAAACACAACACTCACAGACATTTGATACAGTGTGTGTTAATGGTGCAATCCACGAATCCATAGATCCTCACCACTCCTCCTCTTCCTGAACTTTCACCCCAAGTAACATAGCTATGGGAGTGTTGGGGATTCTACAGTTGTGGATCTATCCAGTGGTCTCTGTCACCTGTCTCCAGAACAGCTGCAGGACCTCACAGTCCCAAAAATAGTGGAAGCAGATCCCCACCACTTTAGTACATCTTCTGCAGATGGGGAAGATACCTGGACTAAATTTGCTTACCACATGTGGAGGCTGATATAATTAGCTGATTAATTTATATTGAGCCTGGTATTTGTTACATATGAATAAACACTTGTACGTTGAGCATGTATTCTGCCACCCCTTGTCTAGGATTGTCTACGCCAAATCCACTTCCCATCTTGCTTTAACCTTTAGGAAGGGGTCCCTTCCCAGAGCCCTACTCTGTCCGACCACAGCAGAAACCTTTTATTTCATTTTTTTTCCTCTTATGAAGTATTATCTGTTCCAGGATGCCCAGACTTCCTGTCAGCGGCTTATGTCTGTGAAGGGTACAAATAGTGTCATAACTGAAGGTATAGATAAAAGTGGCTGCTAGGGATCTCCTTTGTCTGTTGGGGCTCAGCAGACGATTGGGGCTCTGTCGAGGCAACCATGTCTCCCAAGCACTGCACCCTAAGCTCCTGCCATCTCCTGCAAGCTTCTTTCCCCACCTCAGGCAGAAAATCTGGGTTATCCACTAGAGGTTTCAACAGGGTGTATTCCTGGGTTCCCTCTCTCTCCTTGGCAAGTGCTTGCCGTGCTGCTAGTGTGTGTTCCACTAGGGAAAATTTAGTTTGGTAGGCTTCTATGGGATTCTTAGTGCTTCTGCACTGCAAAGTCAGCATGTAGTAGACTGAGATTTATCAGTTTTATTGTTGTGTAGTGCAAATATACAAAAATAGTTCTAAGCACTTTGCAGTAGCAAGAACAGTGAGTTTACATACAGACCATAAATGTGTCACACAAGACAAGAAATTCCCAAGACACCCTGATTGGTGTGACAAGGCGATTGGTTCACTTACTGAAGTGCACTACCACCAGCCTGGTTACAGCTATCTTGGGGCTATTTCTTTGAAGTCCCACACAGAACACAGCTCACACAGCACAAGGCTTCTTGGACATAGGAACCCCCTTAGCTGCTGCAGGTAAACTCTCCCTCCCCAACTCTGTATCAGATGCAGTTTTTTTACCTTAGTAGTGTCTTCTGCAAAAGCAGTTGATCATGGACTTACACAATAAATATTGATTACCTCTGCTTATTAAAATACAGCAGTTAAAAATACATATTAAATATCAACTATTTAAAGGGGAACTCTCAGTTCCCCTGCTTAAATACTGCAGGACATAAATGCCCCAATTAAGCAAAACTGCTACACTAATAATCCTTTTAATTACTTATTTAGAAACTGTACCAGGGATTTATTTAACTCTAAAAATTGATTAGCGTTTTGCTCATAAAAGTGCTGAATCTTTGTGAAAATGCATAGCTCTTGCTTCACTGTGTTTAACAAACACAACACTTCTAGAAAATCTGTATAAATACTTTCTGTACAGTTGGTATAGTCCCAAGAAAAAAACTGCTAATCAATTATTTAAAACCCTGCGTACATTTTTTCTAACCCCTGGAATCCATCACTTATGGTTTCACTCTGTGCATCATTCTCCGTGGAGACTGGTGCCCAGGAGACAGTACAGTTCTAATAATTGAACTTAGAATGTACATTTGAAAAAAAATCTGTTGTCGCTTTCTACCCCGGTAGTTGTCAGTTTTGTTTCTCTGCCTGGAGAGAGAGGTCGTCCTGAGTGTAGCTCCAATTTTCCAGTCATATTATTTTAAAATAACTTAATATCAGTATTTTTAGTTTTTAAAACTTTTTATTACTACTCTGTTTTAGATAGGTAAATCTGCCATTTTTACGATTTGCCTTGCCTTTTTTGAGTACATGATCCACTTTCATTCTATCTTTCTGCTTAGAAACGGAACCACTTTTACTTTTTGTTTTAGCCTGTGCCCTTTCACCTTAATTGTTTCTGTACAGGAAGTCACAATTTGACCTTTGGCATGTTTTCAAGGTAAGAGACATTTTTACTGTCGGGGTCTTACTTTTAAGCTATTTTTAAGAAATTTTAACTTTTTTGTAATTGCTTCCAATTGATAACTAGGATCTCTCTAATTGGCATAACAGAGAACCCTAGTACATTCACAGGCTAAAAATATTTTTCAAAAGTCATTTTTAGCTCTTGGCAAAGGCAGACTGCCAAGAGCATAAGTCAGATTGAGTTCAGATCATAACTTTGCTGTTTTATTTTTTGTTGTTTGTTTTTAATTCTGCATTGTTTTGGCCCCCATAAAACAGGACAACATGTGAGGCAAACAGTGGCAGATCCAGGAATTTACAGAAGGGGGAGTGCACTTGGCCTGGAAAACATAACATCTGTAGGTGGTCTGGGGGCATGCTCCTCCAGGAAATGTTGAAAATGTAATGTGGGAAGTGTTCCATTTTAGGCCCAGTTTCAGAGCAAAGTGTTGATTATTTATGTATTTATTGAAATTGTTTCACCAGGAAAAGCACACTGAGCAAGAACTGCACGTCTCCCGGTGTGACCTGGGGGGAGGGTACAGTGGGGAAGAGGACAAGAGTAGTCCAGGTCCTGACATATATACATACAATTACAATACAGTTGACAACATTTGACAGAAATAGTTGGGCGTGGATGACAGTTTACCCTTACTTATAGTAGTAATTACGTGGGGAAGTCATGCTTTATACCTTGAAAACATATAATTAGCAAATACAGCTGCATATGTTTGACAGGAATAGGTGAGTGTGGATTAATACATATACCCTAATGGTCGAGAGTAACAGTTACAGTGAGGAAATCCTGCTAAGGTATTGGGTTGTGGTATATAGTGAGATGGGGTAAGTGCAAGCTAGCTAGCTCAAAAGTTGGGATCAAGTGCCGTAGTTGAGTGTTGTTAGCAAAGTAGCACCATTGGGCATACTGGGAGAAGAAATATAGGCGTGTCTGAGGTAGAATAGATTAGAGAGTTAGCTGCAGGAGCAGTTTACTGAGCAGTGGTTGGCAAGGGCATAGGATAGTGAGCGGATAGAGGAAGAGTGGCGAATTTCAGAGGGGAAAGAGTTCCAGAGTTGAGGGAAGCAGTGAGAGAAGGCGGCCTGGCCAGCTTGGGTCCGACGTCTGGGGACTAACAGGAGCTGGGAGTCTAGGGACCTCAGAGCATAGGTGGGTGCCAGGGGGGCAATAGTACGGAGGTCAGATACACTGGGAGGGTACCAAACCAGTTCTTCGATATAAACTTGGCACAATGTATTAGGCGGCAGTTCTCAAGGGAGGGGAGAGCAAGGGAGCGGTATAGCTCGCAGTGGTGGGTGCGAGGAGGAGCGTCGAGCGAACCAGTAGAAAGCATTAAAAAGGGCATCCAGTTTGGATAAAACTGACTTGTGGGCGGCACTGTAAACAGTATCACAATAATCGAAGGAGGGAAGTATCATCTTCTGGATAAGCTCACGACGGACCGGATAGGGGAG
This sequence comes from Neoceratodus forsteri, assembly GCA_016271365.2. NCBI lineage: Eukaryota > Metazoa > Chordata > Ceratodontiformes > Ceratodontidae > Neoceratodus > Neoceratodus forsteri. The sequence continues at coordinate 349,240,176 of CM057452.1, read as the reverse complement.
GCTAGAACGGTTCTGATATAAAGCGCTGAGCTTGGGGCGGAGTTTTGTTAGTATAGAGTCAGCATGGACTGAGAAGGTGAGGTGGCGGTCAAGCCAAACTCCAAGACACCGGAAGGAGGTGACGTCCTCCAGCTCTGACCCATCAAGGGTGTGGAAAAGTTAGAGGGAAGGGAGCCTAGCTAGTCGTTGGGATGTACCAAAAGTCATAGTTACAGTTTTTTTTTAGCATTTAGAGCTGGTGAGAGTTGAACCAGAGCTGGACTTTGTTAAAATCCGCCTGGAGGGTAGAGGCAACTGAGGCTGGGGAGGAGCCAGAAGAAAATTGGACAGTATCGTCAGCATACATGTGGATTGAGGAGGCAGAACAAGTTTGGGGCAGGTTGTTTAGAAAAATAGAGAATAGGGTAGGCCCAAGCACCGATCCTTGGGGGACACCAGTGTACATGGGGAGGGGATATGTCATTCGCTGTCCTGACAGATTGAGTGTGGTCTGTAATATAGGCACAGAACCAGGCAGTAGCAGATGTGGGGAGGCCAGAGTCAGAGAGGCTTGATAGTAACAGAGTATGGGAGACTGTATCGAAGGTCTTGGCCAGATCGATGAAAATGGCAGAGGTGATGAGACCTCTATCCATTCCAGACTGGATAGTGTCAGTGAGCCTTAGTAAAGAGGAGGCAGTGGAGTGATCTTTCCTGAATCTGGACTGGTAATGTGTGAAGAAATTTGAGTCGGCAAGATAGGAGGTCAGCTGGCTAAGCACTAAGTGTTCTTGCAGCTTTGCCGGAGGAGGGAGATTGGCTGATAGTTTGAGATGGAGGAGGAGGCACCCCCTTTGTGGAGAGGGATGACAATGGCGTGCTTCCAGGACAGAGGGACAGATGCAGTGGTGAAGGATAGATTTAGGAGGTAGGCAATAGGGGTGGCTATGGCAGAGGCCAAGAGGAATAGAAGTTCCGGGTCTAGTCCATCCGGGGAATTCCCATTTGAGGGGCTTAATGTTAGCAGGTCTTCTAGAGCTTCATCCGGAGAGATTTTCCTGAAGGAGAAAATGCCTGTATTTTGAGGTAGTTTTTGCCCTGTAGGTGGTGGAGATGGTGACATGGGGGGTAAGAAGGAATGGAGCGAGGAAGCACAGTTGGAGAAATATAAGTTAAACTCAGCAGCAACTGAGATAGGATCCGAAAGTGTGGAGTTGTTTACACTAAGGAGAGGCGAGGGCTTGGCTGCTGGGGGTGAGAAGAGGGAGTGTACGACCTTCCAGAATTTGGAGGGGCTATTAAGATTAGAATGGAGGGAGGATCTAAAGTACTCTGCTTTAGCTAGCCGAGTTGCTCTAGTGCACATGTTGCGCAGATACGGGTAGTGGGAGAGGTCCTGAGGTAGGGCTGAGGCTTTGAAGGCTTGCCATGCTGAGTCACGGGCGTTCATACAAGCTGTGAGCTCTTGGGAGATCCAAGGCAGGTGGGTAGCATGTACCCTAGTACGTCGCAGTGGGGCGTGGGAATCCCATATCTTAAGGAACGTGTTTTTGAAGTCAAGTAGGGTGTCATCTATCAGGTTGGAGGGGGGGGAAGGGAGCCAGTTAGCTAGGACAAGGTCATTTAGGAGGGGAGCGAGGTTTAGGGATTTGAATGACCGTTGGACTAAGAACTTGGGGGATTTGAGACGGTGGATTTTGCGAACAAGATAGATGACATGGTGATCACTCATAAAGTCAGGGAGTAGGCCTGTTTGGATGACTCTGTGAGGATGGGAGGTCAGAGCCCAGTGGATAAGGGAGTGGTTACGTGATTTAAGGTTTAGGCAGGTGGGCTCAATGATGAGTTGGGTTAAATTGAGGGCAGTGACGTCCGTCCAGGTTTTGTTGAGGGCCTGGGCTAACCAGTTTAGGTTAAGGTCACCCAAAGCATGTAATTCCCCAGCGGGTGTTCGTGAACTGATTTGTGTAAGAAGGTCAGTAACAGTTGTGGCAGGGGTGCCTGGTCGGCAGTAGATTCCGGCAGTGAGAAAGGTAGTGTGAGCTGGAGCAGCAAGAGTTTGTACTCTTAAGGTTCAGTTTTGGATAAGATTATTTCGTAGCATATGTCCGAACTTATGAAGATGGCTACACCGACACCTCTCGTGGCCCTGTCCTGGTGGGCCGTCTTGTAACCAGAGATTGCGACTGAGGGGTCGGGAATGTTTTTGTTAAGCCAGGTTTCGGAGAGGATGAGGGCATGTAGGGCAGCGAGAACTTGTAGCTGGTCGATTTTAAGTGGTAGGCTATGAATATTTAGGTGAAGGAGACGGAGACCTTTGTGGCGGGGGTAACCTGGCAGTTGGGAGGGGATGGGATGCGAGGTGGGGGTGCCGGCTGAGGTTGGTGAGGATGTGGTGGTCGAGGGTCCCAAATTTGGGTGTGTGTCTCCCGCTACGAGAAGGAGGAGGGCGAAGGATAGGTGTTGAGCTAGTATACAGAGGTAGCTTGGAACAGAAGAGCCCCACCACGAGTGGGGGCAAGGATGGACATTTGTGTGGGTAACAGGGGTGGGGCAAGAAGCAAGTAGGTGCAGGAGAGTCCAGGAGGGGGAAGGCCTGATTAGGAAAGGGAGGGACATGTAGTGGAGTGTTCCCAGGTAGGAGAGAGAACGCAGGGTTGGAAAGGCAAGGAGGAGATACAATATGAGCCAAGTAGGTGGAGGGGGGCATGGAAAAGGTAGGCAGCATGGTGGAGAGGAGGGATGGGAGGCAGGAGAACAGACAGCTGAGTAGAGGTAAAATGCTAGCCACGGTGGACATGGTGCTGGGATTTTGTAGCAGCTTCTTAGACAAGGGGTAATTACAAGGAGAAAGCCTCAGATTAGCTGAGACGAATGTGTTGGTTGGCCCCTAATAGGGCAAATGGCCAATAGGCCTAGGAGGTGAAACAGAGAGAATGGGAATTCTAGAGTGAGGGAGCCAATGGAAGGCTGCAGGAGGCTGGTGGGGGCTGGGGTCGAGGCAGAGGCAGGCAGAGAGAAGTATTTAATCAGTAGAGAGGTGGGGGCGAAAATTTAGAAGACAGTAAGAGGCATGGAGTTTGGGGAGATGTAGCAGAACAATAGGCCTAGAGAAATTGGGCACCAAAGAGAGCTGGCTCAGTTGGGGGGGGGGCGCGTGGCATTTCACAGATTCAGAAAGAAGCTGCAAACACTTAGCACTCTTTAACTTCGAACACAGATTTATATTTTTTTCTTACTTTACATAGGCAGGTTTCAGTTTAAACAGAAAAAATGTAATTTCACTGTCGGAGCCCTATCGGCAGAGAGAGAGATAGGGGAGCCAGTCAGCTGCGACTGCCAGGCGGCGCTTGCAGTCTGATAGGGTGCGCTTTCACCGTACCTTGAGCCTGGTTTTGTCCATGGTCCTGGTCTCGGTCAGTGGCTGGAGAGGAGCCTGCTGACCGCTGGGAGCTGTAGCAGCCCTGGTCAGAGGGCAAGCAGCGGGGGAAGAGAAGCGAGGTTAAATAGAGGAAGGAGACAAAGGCGAAAATTTAGAAGACAGTAAGAGGCATGGGGTTTGGGGAAATTTAGCAGAACAATAGCCCTGGAGAAATTGGGCACCAAAGAGAGCTGGCTCAGTGGGAGGGAAGGGCATGGTGTTTCACAGATTCAGAAAGGAGCTGCAGACACTTAGCACTCTAACTTCAAATACAGATTTATATTTTTTTCCTTACCTTACATGGGCAGGTTTCAATTTAAACAGTAAAAATCAATGTAATTTCACAGTCGGAACCCTGTCGGCTGGCTCAGTAGGGGGGGAGGTGTGGGGTTTCACAGATTCAGAAAGAAGCTCCAAACACTTAGAACTCTAACATCGAACACATATTTATATTTTTTTCCTTACTTTACACAGGCAGGTTTCAGTTTAAACAGTAAAAATTAATGTAATTTCACAGTCGGAGCCCTGTCAGCAGAGAGAGGGGAGCCAATCAGCTGCGACTGCCAAGCAGCACCTGCAGTCTGTTAGGGTGCGCTTTCACCGTACCTTGAGCCTGATTTTGTCTAGGGTCCTGATCTCAGTCGGCGGCTGGAGAGGAGTCTGCCGACCACTAGGAGCTGTACCAGCCCTGGTCAGAGGGCAAGCAGCAGTGGGGGGGGAGGAGAAGAGAAGCGAGGTTAAATAGGGGAAGGAAACAAAGGTGAAAATTTAGAAGACAGTAAGAGGCGTGGGGTTCTCCTAGTTCCCTTTCCATCACACAGCAGCTTTAAACAGTAATGGCTGCCTAACAGGGATATATCCATTGTAAGTGAGATGTTTTCTTGTTCTGTTAGAACAACCAGGCATGTCCCTCAGCTTCCCTCCCATCCCTGCCGAGGCAACTTACAGCTGCATTGTGATGGAGAGAAACTAGGAGATGGGCTGAGTTAAAAAGGACATGAATAGAGAAACTTATAAAAAAAAAACTAAGCAACAGGGCCCAACAGGGTGTGGGCTGTTGTAGGATTTAACCACACTTTGTGTGGTGTGTACAAGTCAGAACCTAGTACCTTAAACACCATGAGAATCGGGTAGATCCCACAGTGACTCATGCTCTAGAGTGTTTTACAGGAATTGTAAATTGGATCCATCCTTAAGAAGCGCACTAAAGTACAAAATAAATACTAATTAAATATCTATATTAAAATGCAATTAATCATAATATGATGCATCTTGCAATTAATAAAATAGTCCCAAATTCAATAGCTGTGTGCAGCTGACAGTGCAGTATTTGTGTCACAGAGGAAACCTCAATGAACACAACACTAAGACATTAAACTGATCATAGGGAGAGGAAGGATACAGGGAGAGGCCAGTGAATCCAAAAAGAACAAGGGGAGGGATACAAATGAGCAAAGACCTCTTAAACAATCAAATTCAGAGAATGGGCCCAGCAACACAAATGTAGCAACACACGATGCTATGAAGTGGAACAAAAGGAAACAAGATCACAACTGCAGGTGTCGGTACACTAATGCAAGAAGCCTGAGATGCAAACTGGATGAACTACAGACACTGGTCTCCTTGCAAGAAATGGATGTAACAGGAATAACAGAGGTAAGTCTAGGGTGACACGACCTCCTGAAGCATGTTTACTCCTCCCATTCAAGAGTGGCCTACTTTGCCACCACGTGTCATGTGATTGCACAAAATATTTGTTGTTGATTTTAGATTTAACCACTGGTTCGGTTGAACATGACTCACCTGGAATTGCCTTGATACAGTATATTTTTCAAATTTGCTGTATAACCATCTGTTTCATCACGGCTGCTTTTGAATTGCCTTGCAGGTGTCTTGACAGTTTTTGCAAAATTGGCATGCTGCTAGATATGCCATTTCTGTTCTAAACCTGTATTCCATTGTTTGTCCTATTCAGGACCTCCTTGTAAGTGAGCACTGCTCAACAGAACTTTCTCCTTGTAAAACAAATAAAATACAGATACAGAATACGTGGTGGGATACAGGTGTCCAGGATATAAGACAGGGCAGGGCATATGTGTGACGCCAACTGTGGTTGTAAGAATGCTAAAGATGGTACTGTAAATACCAACAAGGCAATAGGGCCTGAAGGAATGCAAATGCCCACAAATCATTTCTAGTGTGTTTCACTACCCACCATTTACATAACCATAGAGATATGGAACACAAAATCAGAAATAGCTTTTCTCCAGTTTCAGCATTATTAAGTGGGGTATACCTGGTGTGGATTTGTTTCTCCACTGCCTATAGAAACGTGCAAGTTTACTGAAAAAATAGCAGATAGACCCCCCAGTGCTACACATGGTACAATAGAAAAGCTGTGCATGTAGCTGTCTCAGGAGATGTTCAGTTTGCACTGAACATTAATGCTGATTTATGTTTTAAACCATATTAAGAGTTAAAATGGTTTAAAAGGTTTGCGTTTCTGTCCACACTGTAGCACGGTTAAACCGTGCTACAATGCTTATTACAAAACCATGCTAAAACCCTGCTTGGAGCATGGCTTTAGGATGGTTTTAACCCAACACGGTTGCCTTAAACTGTGTTAACAACAGTATGGCTGTGATCATGTTGTAACATTGTGTAAAGCAACTGTGTTAACACTTTTTTTTTTTTGAGGGTGTAAAACGGCAAAAAATGAACTCATTAACCCAGTAGCAAGAATCCCGGCATGCTGTGTGGTACCTGCAATTCTGTGCAGTACTGCTGCAATCATGCCTTGAAACATGCTGAGGCAAGCACAGCAAGTGTGCAATCTGGATGCTCCCAACAACCGTGCTCAAGCACAGAAATGAAAATGTATTATAAACCATGGCGCAGTGTGGACAGGGTTGGATATAGCTATCAAAACAAAGCACCTAAAAGTGGTTATGGGGAAAAACCAGACCACTGGAATATGACTGGACCAGAGTGGTAAAAGCTGGACAGAGCGCAAGTTGTGCAAAGTGTGCCCGTCCAGCTTTTACCAGTCTGGTCCAGTGTAGTTCAGGAGGCCCGGCTTTCACCAAGTCCCAGGAATGGGTGCAAACTGGACTGCTGAGACTGGATCAGATCACGCTGAAGCTGAAGCAGTACCATCAAAGTTACCACAACTTGCATCCAGTCCGGCTTTTACTGATCCGGTCCAATCTGCAGTCTGGTTCCAGAAGTCCAGTTTTCACCAGTTCCCCCTAAAAGCAAGACTTAAGTTAAATGCATTTTGGAAGCATTTGAATTCCAAAAATAAGGTAAAACGTTCTTAAATAAATGGGGTGGGGGATTTGACACACAACAGGGAAATAAAGCAAATTAGATGGCCTCTGCTGTTACATGCATGGAAGTCAAATTCTGTTCATTTTTTTTTGGGGGGGGGGGGAGAAAAGGATTGTTCCTGAAATATCATACTAGTAACAGCTGAAATTGGTCCCTCCAGTATTGACTTCCAAATTTACAGCCTGTGAGGAAGAATTTTGACTTCTCCAAAATTATATAGATTTGGATCATTGAAACTTACTCCCCTTCCCCCTGCTAAAAGTGGAAAAACATAGTACACATTGGGGGGGGGGGCGCTCAACACCAAATACGATATTCAAGCACAAGAAATTCTGAAGCCATTCTTGCTAGTACCACCCCAACTCCACTGGCTTCCACTAGGCAGACATGCCAAATAATATGGGAATTCTCTACCACAGTCACAAGCACAGCTTCCACGGTTCACAGGCATTGTATTATTATTATTTTGGGGAGGGGGCTAACCTTTCACATAAAACAACTGTAAAAGGCAGTCCTCACTCAGCTGCAGCCAAGGGCCGTTCTCAGAAGCAGGACATGTTGCCAAACTGGACACACTCTGAACCAAGTTTGGGCTCGAGATGAAATTTGTTGCTTTCAATTATTCTAGTTCCTTTGAAGTATTATGTCAGAATGGGTTACTCTTTTTTCTGAAACGTTACATTGTTATCTTTCTAATAAATACTGTCTGAAATTCAGTGCTCTGAAACCGTACACTATGTGAAACTGTGAATTAGGGGTGCTGCGCTCCCACCTTGTAATATGAAGGGTTGGTTCCCGGACTCTTGTGGCTCTGTAATAATAATAATAAAAAAAAATACTTGTTTCCTCCAGTGGTGAGTGTAATGAAGATCAGACGAACGTGACGTGGGCAGCAGTGAAGCTCAGTGACTGGACTCGAGAATGGGAAAGGCAAGGGCAGGACTGCAGTGAGACGGATGTGGTGGAGCATGGTACTCGGCACACAATGGATGGATCGCTCGGCAGCGCTATGGGACCAGGGAAATGGCAGCAGCACTCAAGGAAAATAGCGGCAGCACTGTTTGAACCAGAGCAGAGGGGGGAATCATCTGTAGGCACATGCGGGCGCAAAGTGGCAAGCTTCTTTTCTCTGTAGCAAGTGGGGTACCAGTTACAGACCAAAAGGAGTAAAAGTTGTCCCTGAGGCCTTTTTTACAGGACTGCTAGAGTATGCCGGTGGGAATTTTAAAACATTCCACAGGCCAGAATCCATTATTGATTGGTCCAGCTCCAGTGTCCACATTTTGTGCACGTGAAACACACAACTTGGTGGAGTGCTGGACCAATTGGTAATGCTGTACCATTGTAAATCTGTGGCTCTGTCAGTTCTGAGCCAAGCCTGTCACTAGTGCTGACCCCTTGCTTGGATTACAATTTACAGCATACAGCTGGTATGCAAAATATGCAGGCAGGCAGTGTCTTCTTTATTTTTCGTACTGCTGGGGCTCCTTGGATAGTTACTGGGGCTCAGCCCCGGCGTAATTCCAAACTTTATCTATAGGTAATCTGATGGCACCCACTGTTTGGGGCAGGGGGGGTGACTGACAGTGAATGCGCCCTCGTTCCATGTCTTTAATAGCAGCAGTAACTGTGGCTCATCAAAGGGGTGGCACGTGCCCCTCTCACCAAAGGGGGTGGTGTATGCCCTTACGCTCAGACCTCAATCCACCAGTGGCAAATAAGTTAGGAATCTACAGCGTCTGCCTCCTTGTCACCAAAAAACAATAAGGGTCTGAGGGAGTTCCTAATGATGGTGAAAAATCACTCATCAGCACCTCATGTTCAGTAGCAGCAACAGAAAATGTAAATGGTGACAAATTAGATGAAGCTGCTCAGGCATTTAAAAGGCATGGTATAGATGGAGTAGATACCAGGGTGTCCGAAAGGGGGAACCCTGAATCCATCAATGCAATAATATAAATAAAAGAGCCTCTGAGCAGATACTGGAAACAGTGCCTGCCAAAAAGAAATTGAAAGAAAAAAATGTCCCCGCAACTTCTCCTGACTGGAGAAAAGAGCAGGCAGATGGTTAAGAGAAAATGCCCTCATGAGAGGACTTATAAAAAATGTGACTATTTTTCCAAGCTGTTCAGGCTATGACAAATAGCAGTAATACAGATGCCACCTCCCCCTCCCCCTCCCCCGGCTCAGGTCCCAGCCTGTCTGCCTGCAAAGGAGGAGGAAGAAGAATATTGCGTACAAGAGGAGGAAGGTGAACTCATGGAATCAGAGGGTCCACCTGAACAAGATTTTGGCTCTCTTTCAAGGCATAAAGAGGGCTACACTTAGTGCCCTAGAAACAGAATTTGACGGCAGATAAGGACCGCTTGGCCCACCCAGTCTGCCCATTTCCCTGCCTACTGGATAAGCTGCAGATCCTAGTTAACCAGCAGCCTACTTCTTTCTATTTGTCAGACGTATGCTTGATATTCTAACTGTCCACCTTCAGGAAAATGAGGATAAGGAGGATGCTGAATTTGTGGCTATGATGGGTATGGCTCCCTCTAAAAGGTTGCGAGGTCCCATACACAAGTCCCTGAAGAAGGCCATATCAAAAGTCATGTCTGCTCCTACTTCAGCTGCAGCCATCAACAAAAAGATTGATAGAAAATACCAGGTGGACAGACAGGAGGTAGAATACCTGTATACCCACCTTGATCACCAAGGTGTAGTCTAGACTGTTGCTTGAGAAAGAGCTGAAGTCATTCTCTCTGCACAGCCTTCAGAAAAGGACTCCAAAAAATTGGATTCTGTGGCCGAGAAAGTTTATACTACAGTTTCCCTGCTTATTAGGTAGTCACCTTATTCAGCATATATAGCACAGTACCAGAAAGCATTGTGGAACACAGTTCTGGCAGTTGCTGACAGAAAAGTGATCTTGTGCAAGACTTGGTTGCCACTTCAAGACATCCCTGGGTGCCACTAAATACCATTTCCACACTGATGTAGACATGAATGACACTGCTGCTAAAGTTCTAGCTCATGCAGTGTCCTTAAAAAGATTTTCCTGGTTAAGGACTACTGTCCTTTCCCAAGATACCCAAATCAAAGCCATATATTTTCCCTTTCAAGGAAATTCACTGTTAGGTGACAAAACAGAGGCATATATAAAAAAAGTGAGTGAATGCAAAAATCGAGTAACAATAAGAGAGAAAAGCCTTCTACCTCCAATAGGAAGGGGAGGCAGAGGTTACTTCCCAAGAGTTTATACTCCATATGCCCCCTTTGAGTATCAGCCACAAAGGGGCTACTACAGGGGCAGAATGGACACAAAGCATACTGCTGCTGTAGCACCAGCACTCCAGCTACAGCAAAATCCTTGACAATTCAGTGCAGGTTGCCCATCCAACGTTTGCATAGGTCATGCACAATTTCTGCCAGAGTCAGACTGGCCCACCCGGATACCTGGAAATTTCCAGTGGGCCCCCCTCTTGGGTACCCAGCTACATCAAAACTCTGAAAATCTTTGCATTTATCATCTGTTTCTAATTAAATGGGATATTTGGGGGCACTACATGTCACTGTAAGATGGAAACACGGAGCTAGTGTATCAAATTTAAGTGGAATACTGATATGAGTGTCACCTTGGGCCCTTCCTATTGATTTTCCTGGTGCGCCCCCCCCCCCATACCCTAGTCTGATCCTCTACTGCCTATGACAAGGCCATCTTAAACTGGGGCAAATCCTAGAGGTGGATGGAGACACTGCAGGCCACACTCCAAGATGGTGCTTATGGGAGCACACATTGTCTGCATTATGTAGTGGGTTCTAGAGGATGAGGAGAAGGCCAGTGTCCATCCTGGGCCCAGATGTAGGACACAGGCACTATGCTGGACACAAGCAGTACCATCCATGAGTCAGGTTCAAAGTCCTCAGAGGCGAACAGATAGTGGGCCGGTACAGGTTCAACAGGCCCATGCTCAGATAACTGTGTGAGCTGCTGCATGACCAGCTCCAGAGAGATGCCCAGCAGAACAATGTATTGTCCATAGGGCTCAAGGTGATAACTGCACTGTGTTTCCTGGCCACAGGAACATTCCAGACACCAGTGGGGGACACCACTGGAATCTCACAATCTGCCACCTCTCACCTGTTGAGTCAGTTCCTTGACACCCTGCTGTCCTGCAGTTCATTTTCCCCAGCACACCAGCCAAATGAACAGCAACCATGCAACAATTCCATCAGGCCGTGCACCTATCATCTGTACTTGGTGCCATTGACTACACCCATGTTGCCATCTGGGCACCCACCGGTGATGGGAGTGGAGGTTTATCTCAATAAGAAGGGGTACCATTCCGTCAATTGCCAGGTAGTGTGTGATGCAACAGGGTGCATCATCAATATCTTGGCACAGTACCCCAGCATTACCCATGATGTGTTCTTATGGCACAACTCCATCCTGTGCCAAAGGTTTGAATGTGGGGACATCCGTAGTGGCCACCTCATCAGTGAGTCTACCCTTAAGGCCCCAACTCCTGCTCCTTATGAACATACAAAGAAGCCAGCAGAAGAAGGCCATTTGGTCTGTCTAGTCTGCTCATAATGCAGGGTCTTCAACTTAAGGTACTGAGTTTGCCCCCCATCCACCCTTCACCTCTGTCCACTCCTCTCTAGACCCTTATTTTCCCCTTAACTCTATCCCAGCCTCTCCTGAAGCTGCCCACCATCTTAAATGAAATCACTTCTTCTGGAAGCACATTCCAACCCACCACCACCCTTTCCATGAAGAAGTGCCTCCTAGCCTCTCTCCTAAACCAGCTCCCCCAACTTAAGACTGTGTTCCCTCATGTTTTGGTTTCTGCTAAGCTTGAAGAGACCCTTCTTATCCACCGTATTAATTCTTTCAAATACTTGGAGGTCTCAGTCATGTTCCTTCTCTCTTGCTCTCCTGTCTTCTAGGGTGTAAATGTTCAGGGCCTCGAACCTCTCCTCTTAAATTCTACCTTGCTGGCTCCTGATCATCTTTGGTGCCCTTATTGTACATGATGTCACTAAGCAATGCCCTTTACCTACAAAGGTGACAGTGCCTATCCCCGGTGTCCCTGGCTCCTCACACCTGTCCTACGCCATGCATCTGTTGCAGAGGACAGGTACAGTGCGGCACAGAGTGCCACACGTGACATCATCAAGCATGTCTGGGATGCTCAAGATGTGGTTCCATTGCCTTGATCATTCTGGTGGTGCCCTACAGTACATGGCTTAGAAGGCCTGTGCTATATTCTTTGCTTGGTTTATACTACACAACATGGCACTCAACCGTGGGATATGCTTATTGGCCCCAAAGGAACACCCTACAGTGGATTCAGAGCCACAGCTGTAACTAATTCTGGGTCACCCCTGAAAAAGGAACCTTTGGTCTCAGTGGACCTACCTGTTTGCCAATAATCAGTAAATGAATAAATACACAGGAGTACATAGCCTGACTCAAAAGAGACATCTTTGGACATGCCGGGTCAGTACAGACCACACAGGAAACTAATATGTTTACTTAGTGTATTATCATACACCAAAAAGAGAACATACAGAGAATCATGCCTGGCAGGGAGGCGGGGGGGGGGGTTAAAAAAGTGGGGGAAACAGAAATGCATTGCAACCAGGTTTGGCATAGCAAATAGGGTGCACACACAAATAAGTCCGTATTAGCAGGGGGTCCTAAAGAGGTGTCAACAGATATATGTCATCCAGGCAAGGGAGACGAGGTGCACAGAATTGCAAGCTTGCCAGGCATGGGGTAGCAAATGGGGTACACAGAAAGATAGGCCATGTTGGGGGGGCAAAGGGTTGTACGCATAGATATCCACCAGCCAGGCAGGGGGGGGGTGCTGTAGTACAGGCCATCCATGCCAGGGTTAGGACTGCCTGGGCTAGATAACAAGGGCAGATTGCCATGTCACAGGGGTAGAGCAGGGGCAGGAGGGAGATCATGTTGGAAGGGATGGCCATGCACAGCCTACGCATGTCCTCAGTGACCTCTCTGAGTACAGACAGTATGTTTGTACTGTGCCCAGTATGATTGGGGAGGGGGACCTCATCCACATAGTGGGATGAGCACGGGGACGGTGTTACCAGCCCCAAGCCACGGCCCCACAGGGTACTGGCCCCAGGGAGGAGCAGGTCATGACCTGGTGTGGCAGAGTCCTTGTTGACTTGGGAGTCCCGGGTGTGCTGGGCATTCTCGTCCCAGCACTGCATGACATGAGTGTACTCTGTGATGTCCGTTGTGGGGTGGCACGTCTCCCACTGGACAGGCCGGGGCTATGTCCAACCCTCGCAGTGCCTGCCACCATGGCTGCAGCCTCTAGCACAGTAGCACACAGGCAATCCATGTAGGTGGTCATGCCAGTGGCCAGATTCTGGCGCAAGTCACATGGAGCTGCCATGAACTGTGTATGACATGTCTCCATCTGCTACTCGGAACACTACTTGTCCTCGTGCAGCATGTAGTGGAGACATGTCAGTTTCTGTTGTGCAACACTGCATGGCTGACTGGTTGTAGGCTGCATCCCACAGTTTCTGGGAACCATCCATTGCGACAGGGTGAGGCTGAACCATCAGCAGTTGTATGAGCTGGGGCTGCACTGTGGTTGGTGTTGTGGTCCATTTCGGGCACTGTGGGCTGGACATGGCTGGCCCAGTGGGGTGGCCATGGAGCAGCAGGGTTGTGGCCATGCCGGAGAATAGATCATAGGGAGGCACAGCAGTGGCTGGCCCTGCGATATTAGCTGGGGGAGATAGCAAGGCCATGGTCGAGCATGGTTGGGGTCATGGGGTGGCTCAGTGGTGGTTGTACCAGGGGCTGTGGGGGGCTGGATCACAGTGATCGCTGAGCCACATGGGGATAGTGTCTGTGCCCCATTGGTATGGGGTAGGCGGGGGGAACCTCACTTGGTCTGGGGTGGACCCCTCCTGTCCCCAGCTCCCAATGTAGCTCTCATCATCCTCTTCTTCCATGTCTTCCTCATTGGTGTTCACTTGCAGGCACAGACAGGTGGGTGGCAGGGGCAACTTCTGCCAAGATGATTATGGGGCATCCTTCATGGTGTCCATTATGATGTAGTGTGCTGTTGATAGAGAAGAGGGGAGTTATATAACACCATAAGGTACAGAGTAGTGTGCTGGCCAAGGTATCATGTATGCCCGGCATACGGTGACACTCCACCCATGCTGTGTGTTTGTGGAGCACCACCTGTAGTCCTCTGTGTCCCTACACACCCCTATGCCAGTGAGCACACACCTCGTCACCATGGAGCACACAACCCAGCACCAGTGAGCACACATCCCAGGACCAGTAAGCATACACCTCGACACCTGTGAATGCACACCCAGCACCAGTGAGTACACACCCCACCACCAGTGAGCACACACCACACCACACCACACCACCAGTGAACACATGCCCAGCATCAGTGGGCACACATCCCACCACTAGTGAATACACCCAGCACCAGTGTGCACACATCCCAGAACTGTTGAGCACACGGGCAACAACACACGATGCACAGTCATGGATCTGCACACAGATGGCTGGGTGATGGAAACAATAGTGTGGCCTACACCCAGTGTGTCACCCAGCACTGGCATATATGTGCATCCATACCAATATACACCCAGCTATACACACACATGGCTGATGGAATGTTGCACTGGCTGTCACTCACATTGCTGGGCAGGTACCACTTGGCTCTCGTAGCCACTACTCAGTGCTTCCATCACCTCCACAGGCTGTAGGATGGATGCAATGGCCTCTTCTGTAGGATCCGTGGTACATGCAGCCGCCAATGCTCGTGGGACCCTGCCTGTGGCATGCAGCTCCCTGCACTGTTACAATGCCCTACTGCTTCCACCTCCTCATATCCCTGAAGCGTTTCTTTACTGCTTTCATGGGCCTTTTGTGGCTGCTGATAGCGTTGACCTTGTTGGTTATCGCCTCCCAAGCCTGCTGTACCTGGGCATTTGTGCACTTTCTCTGGGACAAGACCACCTTCCTGGCCTTGTAGGCCTACACCGGTGCTTGTAACTCATCCATGGAGAAGCAGTGGGCCCGAATTTTGTTGGTGTCCTCCTTGGTACCTGCTGGACAAAAGAGTGTGATACAGGTGGCCAGGGAGTACGCGCAGCGATACAGCTGAATGGGGCTGCCTGTGTGCAGAAACAGCCATTATGATGGTCACAGGCAGACAGAGGTGGACATGGGAAGGGGTCCAGAGGAACCCAGGGCCATGACCACCCGCACATGTATAGGAGGGGGTGACTCTGCTGACAGTGTGCAGCAAGGACTGTAGTTGGGTGCCTCTGCCCAGGCATGGCAACACCACCACCATTAGATGCAAACACCATCGACCACCACTGCCAAATGTCCAGTGTACCACTGCACACAGCATAAACATGGGTTACACTGGGCAGGAACTCTGTTCAGTCACCTCACTGAAACATGTATGAGAGGCCCACCATCTCCATCATCCTGCCCCATGAACTACTGTAGGTGAGTACCACCACCTATAATTGACACACCTACCACCTAGAAATCTGGATGTGAGAGTTCTCCCACCTAAGCATTTTCAGTGTAGCAGGGCCCCCAATGGACAGGGCTTCCTGTATTGTTCAGGGCAGTTGAGATATGTATAGGGAAAATGTATCCATGGACTTACATTGGCTACACAGGACAACTGACTACACTGTCTTCCATATTACATAATGGAAGTTACCAGGACACTGATGAACTCGACCTGGAAGTATACTGAAAATACCACATTGATCTGGGAACCATGTTGTAGGCCCTGCATGCATACAGTCCAGTGCTCACCCTTCCCTTTCTAGGCCATTCCACAGGTCACTTACCTCCATTCACCAGCAGTTCAGCTGTGGAATCCAGGTGTTGCACTGTGCTCCTTTATATACCCCAGGTTCAATCATGCATGCTAATGTATGCGTACCTGCCAGTAATGACATGCAAATGTGGTTGTTTGTCCACTGACTGCGAAATTAATACATTTGCATGCCCTGTATGAATGTTGCAGTTTTGCCAGTTGCACAAGTCCCATTTTCATTAGCACAGGGCTTTGTGCCGCACCCATGTTTGCACAATGTCGGGCTGTGGAACAGACACAATGTCACTTACCACCTATGATGTCATCAGTCTGCGCAACCCCCATATGCCAAAGCACTACACAGGGTTGCAAATGCATGTCCGCTCATATATTCCCCACATGCTAGGTGAGTGCTCCAGGTCCAGCCCCTGGACATGGACAGGGAAGTTCCTGTATGCCTTCCCACCATTTCCACTCATCCAGAAAGTTCTTCTGAAACTTAGAAGGGAGTCAGCAACAGTGATCTTAATAGCTCCAGACTGGACCAAACAGACCTGGTATTCAGTTCTGTTGACTCTGTCCAGCAAACCTTCAGTCAGCCTGCCTCCGAGTCACAATCTGCTGACCACATCTCAAGGCAGGATAGCATACCCACACTTTAAAACACTACACCTGAGCACATGGTTCTTGAAGAGTTAGAATATTTTGGTTTAAATTTCTCAGAATAAATTTTGAATTGAATTGAAAGTTCTTAGGGTGCTTAGAGTGTCAAGGAATCCAGCAACCAGGAAAACATACTCCTTTAAATAGAAGAGGTTTTCTTAGTGGGTGTGCTCACAAAAGAATAATTACAATAGAAGAATGTATGGTAAACCTGCACTCATTAGGCCTAAGGCCAGCAACACTGAAGGTGTACTTAGCAGCAGTGTCAGCCTATATATCAGCATAGAGACATTTGATGGATGATGAAGACCGCTTGGCCCACCCAGTCTGCCCATTTTCCCTACCTACATTAACACTGCAGACCATACTTGATCTAAAGCTCTTTTACCCTCCCTTTCAACTATCAATCAATTGTATTTTATACTGGAGAGTATGTGAGCAAAAATGCCCATTTTCACAAATGTCCAGTTGTACATGAAGTTACAGAGATACAAGAGAAAACAATTTACAGTATACATCATACATAAAAGCTGAGGTAAAATCTTATACACAGGAACTTATAAACAGGCATGAGAGAACGAAAGTGCAAGAGAAAATAATTTACAGAACATAATTTACAAAAGCGTTTAGAGCAATTTGCATACACTGGATAACCAAGAGATATAAAGAGGGAGGGGAAACAGAAGGAAGGAGGGGGTGCGGGGAAAGAGGGATGGGGAGAGGTAGAGGGTGGAAGATGTGGGAAACACAATAGGGGAGAAAATGGGTGGAATTGCGAGTTTAGCTTGGAGATGGCTCTTAAGGGACCTTTGAAAGGCATATATAGTGCTGCAGGCAAGGTAGTTGGGAGGGGAGCAAGTTGTACTGTTTTGTGCCCTTATAAGCAATGGAATTTTGTGCAAATGAGGCGTGGAGGAATAGGATGCTGAAAACATTGCTAGAGGCTCCTCTGCTTTGGGGGCAGGAGCAGATTTGGGGGACAGAGATGTCACGCTCAGTGGCAGTTTATTCAGGTGGACTTACAGATGAAAGATCTTTGAAGGTGAAACACCCCTCAAAAGGGAGCCAATCACTACCTTTGTAGTGGGTGCAGTGGTGCATTTTCCAGGGAAGTCCAGTGACAAAGTGGATGATATTATTGTAGCTAGATCTAAGTTTAAGAAAGAGTTGAGAAGTGGCGGAGGGGAGCATAAACGATGGCTCCATAAGCCGGAAGTGGTATGAGAATGGAGCTTGTTAGATGGAGTCTAGATTCAGGAATTAAAAACTTATGAATCATGCATAGTAGCCCCAGCCTCATGTGAACCTTATTTATGATGTTAGAGATGTGAAGGTTGAAGGACAGGTGGGAATCAAGAAGAAGAAGGCCAAGGTACATGTATTTAAATTTGGAGACTTACTCTATGCAGTTTCCATGGTTATTGGAGAGGGGTTTGTTTTAGGTTGTAGGTCTTCCTGGTACTGGAGAAGACTATGTATTTCATTTCTTTAGAGTTTAGGACCATGCCTTTATTAGAGAACCATGAATGCAGATTCTGGAAGTTGGATTGTAGACTGGTGAGCATCTCATCTGGGTTTCTATTGCTCTGCAGTACAGCGCAGCAGCATCCGTGTAGAGGACCATTTTGGTGTTGCTACAGACTTCAGGGAGCTTATTGATGAAAAGGGTGAAAGGGAAGGGGCCCAGGACAGAGCCCTGGGGAACCCCATATTTAATGGGACATTCAGAGGAGAGCAGCCCATCAATTGTGGTCATCTCTGTTCTGTGGGAGAAATAGTTCACGACCCATTTAACCATGTTATCAGAGAAATAGAGATTGGATAGGGTGTTCAAGAGCATGTTGTGGTCGACAAGGTCAAAAGCTTTAGTCAGGTCCACAAAAACCGAGCCTATGTAAAGACCGTTGTCTATGGCTCCATAGATATCCCTGTGAACCTAAGGTGGTCTCAGTGCTGTGAGCAGCTCTGAAACAATGTTGGGCATCTGTGAGGATGTTATAGCTGTTTAGAAGGGAGATAACCTGAGAATGTACTACTTTTTCCAGTATCTTGGAGAGGGGGCCAAAAAGCGAGATTGGCCTGTAGTTTCCTACCTCGTTCTTCGAGCCTGACTTAAACAGAGGTTTGACTACGGCCATTTTCCAGATTCATAGGAAGGTGCCAGTGCAGAGAGAAAGATTTATGATGTTGGTAAGAGGGACCATTAGTGGGGCAATGACAAGCTTAAGAATTTTGAAATCAATCCCGTCTGCCCCTTTACTGGGTCTGGAGTTATTTGAATGGACGAGCTTAATGGTGTTAGAGGATGACAATGCCCAGAAGTAGAAATTGGGAATAGAACCTGGGTGTGGCATGGTGCAAGAGTGGGAGGGTGTTTTAGCCGAGGCTGGGGGTGGGAGAGGGAGGATTTGTATTTGTCTAAATCCCTAAAAAATTAATTAAATATGTTAGCTACATCTGTGGGGGTCATTAATGAGCTTGTCCCTGTGCCTGAGGGTGATGGGTTCAGCTTTCCTGACCCTGCCGAGGAGGTTATTCAGGGTACCCGGGAGTTATCCCCAAGCTGTTTACTGTGGAGAAAATTGACCTTGGCTGACCTGACAGCTGCTTTTCACTTGTTGCGCATAGCTTTGTACGGTGTTAATTGGGCAGGGTACTTGTGCTTCCTGTGTTTTGTCCAGGCACTGTCTTTCTGCCTCATTAATTTGAGGATATCAGATGACCCAGTCACAAACTCATCCCCAGATCCTGATCTTTTGAAGTGTGTGAATTTGTCTCATACCCCATTGAAGACAGCTGAGAAGCAATCTATGACAGCATCAATGTTGTCCAAGGTTGAGGTGAATGACCAGTCAATCTGTTGAAAGGCTTGGGTGATGTCCTCAAGTACATTGTTATTTAATCATCTCTAGTAAATGAAATTGGGGGGGAGGTTTGGGGGATTGTGCAGTCCAGTGGCAGAAAGTGTAGCAGTGGTCACTTATGCAATCTGGTAGGGTCCCAGCTTCAGTGATTCTGTAGGGGTTAGAGACGATGATCCAGTCGATGACCGGCTGAGAGTTGGTTTTATAGTTTGTCCTTGTCGGGGAGGTGATAAGTTGGTGTAACCCTAAGTCCGAGATGATGGATTTGGCAGTATTAGATTGACTGGTGGTCCAGTTAATATTGAAATCCCTGAGTAGAATCCATTCCCTGTTTAAGGGGAGAGAATTCTTAATGGCTAGCAGGGATTCAAGATCAGAGGGGGGGAGTTCCAAGGGGGAGACAAGCAGTGGTGATGGTAGGAGTTTTGTTTTTCCCTAGTAGTAAGTGGATGGAGAGGGACTCAAGCTTGTTGAATGTTATGTCAGGACTAACTTCTGTAATGGAGAATTTCTTCTGGATCTGTCTTTCCTGAGGGAAATGAAGCCTTCCAGTTCTGTTTCACCGCTGGAGATTTTGTCTGAGAGCTAGGTCCTGGAGAGTGCTATTATGTCAAAGTTATTGGCTTTGACCAAGGCCTGAAAGGCATCATTTTTGTGGGTAGGCTTTGCACATTGAGGGGAACAGTATTTATGTATTTACTGCCTTTGGCTTGGTTGGGATCAGAGAGAAGGTGCAGATCAGCAGGGCCTGGGTTGGGATGTACGGTCTCCGATAGGAGAAGTAGGAGAAGGATAGTTCTGGTGCATCTGGAGTTTAGGAAGCAGGACCTTTTTTTGGTGGAAACGTGGTTATTTGACAGAACATGGAAATGTTTGCAGTCCTGGGAGAAACTGAAAGGATGGGGAAGACATAGGAGGGAATAGATTAGGATACAGCGCAGGAGGGTGGGAAGGAAAAAGGAGGAGCATGATAGGTTTAGTGCGGAGGAGGAGGAGGTGATAGTGGAGGAGGAAAGGAGAAGGTGATAAGAGGGGACAGGAGGAACATGGGGGGAAGAGAGCCTATGGAGGAGGAGGTATGGGGGAGGAGGAATGGAGGAGGGTAGGGGACAGTAGGAAGGGTGAGTGAAGAGGTGAAATCTGAGGAGGGAGGGTACAGAAGGAGCAGGAGGAGAGTGAGGGGCAGCATGGTGTGGTTTGAACATGTGGTAATGGGGGGTTACTCCGGGATAACAAACGAAGGTTAAGCGTAGTGGGGTCCTACCCAACTAGCAGAAGCTGAAAGAACAGGAAGAGAGTGAGAACAGGTGCTTTATGTTCTAGGGGATACTGAAAACAGGGGCAGTAAGAGAGGGTGGTAGCACCCCTTATGGGATTCAGTGTGAGGGGTGCCTGGGAGGTTAATGGGTTGAATCAATGTATGACAAATTGTTACCGCTGTGATAGCCTAGTGGTTAGGGTTACAGACTCTGGTGTATAGGATCAGGGGTTGGATTCCCAAAGCGTAAGCAGGACAGGAAGGGTGGAAGATTTGTTAGACGTGAGGCTGATTTGAGAGGGACTGGACAGGTCAGGAGCATTAACTTGCACTTGTTGTGGTAATTTATATTAGGAGTGTGAGGTGAAAGTGTTTGGAGCAGCAGTGACTCCTAGTAGTCATGGGATATAAGCTGCAGCAGAAAAATTGGGGAGATAATACTAGAGGCAATGGAGCATGTGACCAGTCATGTGACCTAAGCTACCAATAAAGGTAGGAACCTGTCAAAGGGTCTGGTAATGTAGTGCCAGGTCAGTGCTGTTGATTTCCTAATAGGGTTGTTGTTGTTACTCAGTGACTTGCTTTTCCCTTATGTGTCTGCCCAATGTGTCGTGAAAATGGCATGTGTTTGTGTTGTAATGTCCTATTTTGCATAGACTGGCCACCTATGCATTTTTTGTTATGTTGTTTTCTCTGTACTTCCTTCTGTCCATCTTTGTTTTGTTGTTTCCCTACCCTAGCAAGTCAAGAAGTTGCAACAATTAGTACAGGGCATGAAAGGATGCATGTGAACCTTTTTAGCCCATGTAGTTTATCTAGACACAGCGTAGCCTCTTTAAAACCCTTCGAAATCAAAATTACACAAAAGTGACTCCTGCTGTCTTTGAAAAGCTCAAAACAAACTTCCTTGTTCATATCCCATGATCGCTAGGCTATTCAAGCTAGGAAAATGAGCGTATTTGTTATACACTCCGTCTCGGCGTTCTGAAAGAGCTGCACGAATGTGCTCACAGTCGTGCAGCTCGTAATAATGCCACGACTTGTTTAAATAGCTCTCCTCATGCTGAAATCCTTTCTGATAAAGCACTGTATTAAAACACTTCCTACTTACATTGTGTGCAGGACCTGTTCAAATTCACTACCGCCTCGCTATAGTGTGCCAGTCTTAACCTTAAGGCAGCAAACAATACATTGCCTGTTGCTGCAACATTTAGTCAGCTTCAGATTTGTTTTAAAGCACAACATATCAGATAGAGCTTGAAAGAATTACAAGGAACCTAGTGAGAAAGGTATGTTACTTGCCTCAAAAGAAGTATGAGGATATTATAAGGGACCTCCCTGGTGGATTATCTTCTTAGGAGCCCGCCGGCCATATTGTTGTGTATTTTATGGAGAAAGAGAAACAAAGGGGAGAGGTTTAGCTCACAAAAACTATGATTTAAAAGCCTGAAATTAAATGAATAATTGTAAAGAGGTTATATGAATATAAAGCCTCTGTAAAAACATTTTTATGAGCTTTATAGCACATAAATGATTTTGTTTGAAAAAAAAAAATGTTTTGTTGTAAATGAGTGATGGGAATTCTAGCCAATCAGAAACACTCTTTTATATATATATATATATATATATATATATATATATATATATATATGTGTGTGTGTGTGTGTGTGTGTGTGTGTATATATATATATATATATAATATATATATATATATATATATATATCTGACTTCATCAGAGAGATGTCAGATGTGTTCTAGGGTGCTGAAGCGAATACACCCTTAGCTAGTGCTCTAGTTACTATGCAGAAGACTTGCTTATTTCGTACTGTTTGGTACTGTACTATTGTTGTATATACTACTCCATTTAAACTTATGTTATTTTTATTATTTTGACGAAATAGTCTGCCTTTTTGATTTTCTTATTTTTATATCGGAGTTCTCCAATAAAGCAGCTGTGGAAGATACATCAAAGAAAATCACCTGTGTTTGAGTCCTTCTGTATCCCTAGCCTCTTACAGCACCGCATGGGTGGGGGGTGGATGGGGTAGTCGCCACAATAGCGGCGACAGGCTAACACAGGTGATCACTACCTTAGATGCTGCTGGGTTGCTCAGGTGCTCCGATTGCTGTGGAGGTCGGGAGGAGGGTGGAGCACTGAGGAGATAGCAGCCTGAGGAGATAGAAGGAAACAAAACACCAGGGTCTAATACAGGTTGCCAATACACAGAGAGAGGATTAAAAGGTCATAAGAGACAAAAGAAATGGGGTCAAGGCAGGAATGGAGATGGGGGGGGCCTAAGTTGCACCTGGACAGCCAAGCATGCGCTGTGTGGCAGAAACAATGGTGGTATCTGAAAATCAAAACCAGAGAGGCCAGCCTGGTGGTGCTGAGGGTTTAGGCGTGGACACCACGCTGGTGACCCGGATTCGGGAACAAGCCTGGGTCAGCGGGGGGGGCAGGAGATAGATTGAGCAGTTGCATGGCAGCTCTCCTCTCCTGGGTAGGGACTCAGTCACGCCCGCTGCAGGGCTACCCCTGGTAGGAGGCCTAAGGGTAGTAAAGACAAGAGCAGCTAGACTAGGGAGGGTGCCGCAGATTGCTGCATGTGCATGCCTCCACACGCGCTCAAGGAACTGTGGCAAGGGGAAGGGAGAAAAATGGAGAAGGTAGGCTCCATGATGGCTCTGCAGCACCCACACTGGCCCCCTGGAATCTGGATGTTGGTCTCCAGGGGAGGGGGGGGGAGTTGATGCCTTTTGCCCTTGGCCTTATCACGGGGAGTAACCCATGGGGGATTACTGAGAGGGTATGACTTAACCTTTAGCAGTTACCTGTATATTCCCTCATCGTTGCCCCCCCCCCCCCAGAATACACTTCCCTGTGGAGAAACCTCATGATCACAACAGGGTGAGATACTCTACTCAGCATGGGAGAAAAAAGGAATCTTGTCATTGTGGGAACCTAGTAAACCCTAAAACGTGTATACTTAGGGCCTAACCCCACCCAAGGCGCATCAAGTCTACGTATTTGTTATAATTGTAGATTTACTGCCCTGTACTAAAATACCCACTGTAAATTGTCTAATCATTGTGTAACTATGTCCTGAATGTATTAAGTTGCCTACCAATGAATGTATGTAATGTTCCTCTCTACTGTCACATGTTTGTATCTGTAA
Organism: Neoceratodus forsteri; assembly: GCA_016271365.2. Taxonomy (NCBI): domain Eukaryota; kingdom Metazoa; phylum Chordata; order Ceratodontiformes; family Ceratodontidae; genus Neoceratodus; species Neoceratodus forsteri. Next base: position 349,216,638 of record CM057452.1, on the reverse strand, counting down.
CTAACTCTGGGTCGTCCCTGAAAAAGGGATCTCTGGGTCTCAGTGGGCCTACCCAGTTAACAAAATTGAAATAAATTTGCAGCGTTGAGAGACATATACAAGTTACCATACATGCAGTTTCACTCATTCCTGCAGATCAGAGAGGCACTATGTGGCATTCTGGATGCCAATTTTGCCATTCAACCCTCCAAGGAATTTAAGAAACTGAACACAGTAGTGAGGGGGCAAAGGGGAGTCTGGTAAGTTGTATAAATTGTCCATTAACGCAGGCCTGGATCTTATACGCAAAACTAAGGAAGTCTGGGAAGAAAGGTTAAGTCATACGATATCTCACATTCCGTTTTGATTCCCAGGAACCAGAGAATGTCCTCCTTGGCTATTTTTTGGTTTGCTATTTTTACTGACCAATTTACCTGTGCCTTACTGATCCCATGAGGTATGTAAAGGTCTCTGCCATTCCCCCTCCCCTCCCTTCTTCCAGAGTGTACATACTGGGGTCTTTAGTCTCTCCTCATAGGGCTTTTGATGCAGACCCTGCACCATTTTAGTTGCTCACCTCTCAACCACCTATACTCCATGTTCCTCTGGAGACAGGGTGTGGACACAGTACTCTAGGTGGGGTTTTACCAGCTATCTGTACACAGGCAACACATAACCGCCCTCTTTCTGCTGGTGATACCCCTTCCTATTCACCCCAGCATCCCACTAGGCCTCCTGACTGCCTTGTCACACTGCCTGGCCACCTTTAGTTCTTCAGACATGTTTACCCCAGGTCTCTTTCCTGCTTGGTATTCATCAATTCCACTTAAACCATTTTGCACTCTGCCCCTGTGTTTCTGTGCTTCAACTGCATTATTTTCCATTTTTTCCCATTGAAACCCAGCTGCCACACCCTTGACCTTGCCCTAGTTTTCGGAGGTCTATACTCATCAGCAGGCAAGATAAAGTCACTGGCCTTTCAACCCGTTTTAAAAAAAGTCTTCTTAAAGACCTCAGTTACTTGTACCCACTGACAAGGGACCCAGTCCCACTTTGGGAACCCGAATGTCTGCCTTGCCCAGCTCATGGAGGCACCATTTGTGCCTGTGGATACTGCTGACTTAAAGTATGTGACATGGAAAACCATATTCCTAATTGCAGTGCCCTCTTCTGGGAAGGTGAGCAAACTGCAAGCCCTCTGCACAGAACCAAATTATATCATCTTCCATAGGGATAAGGTACTTTCTTAGAACCAGTAGGGAATTCCTACCTAAGATGATGTATGAATCAGTCAGTAATACTTCATGTGCTTTATCCAGAACTTTCTTGTCCAGGTGAGCAGAATCTGCTCAGTTTTGACTTGAAATAAGCTCTGAGCATCTACATGGATCAGGCAAAAGATGTCAGATCCAAAAACACTCAGCTTGTTGTTACCTATGGAAAGGCTGACAAAGGTAAACCAGCTTCCAAGAGGTCTTTCTCTTGCTGGGTTGTCTCTTGCATCAAGTTCTGCTATGATGCACCAGTGTATGCTGCTATACATTTTGGATTTTGTATAATGATGAACTGTCTAGCCTTTTTGTAACTGTTAATGCATGTCTAAGAATGTTATTGTGATTGTTATACACAGTTACAGTTAAAATGAATAAATACGGCCCAATGGCGGTGAGGGTTGAGGCGCTGGATGCCACACCTCGTGCCACGCCGGTGACCCAGTTTCGGAAGCAAGCTCGGGCTGCCAGGGGTCAGTGAGGAAGGGCAGGATTGAGTGTCCAGAGGACTGCTGTCCTGTCCTGGGAGGGAGGGGGACCAGATCCCAGGCAATGGTGGCTCCTGGTGGTGACAGGGGGCACGCAGCCTGAACGTCTCACAGCCAGGGGATTGGCTGTGGTGGCGATCCTGTGGACATGCTCAGGAGCGAACATACCCACACTGGATGCATTGCACATCCATGCCAGTGGGAGGGGAGAACAAGTGAAAAAGCCCTGAGGCCTCGGTAGGTGAATGTAGGTCGAATGGCAGACCACCACGCCCAACGCCGGATCCTCCAGCCTCTCAAGGCCCAGTCCACCCACTAGATTTCAGAAAGGCCACCTGGTTGGATTCAGGGGTCCCGCCCCAGGGGGATTAGATCTGGGGAGGGGAGTCGGTGGTCCGGGAGCAGCAGAGTGGAGTCCCCTCCCCTCCGGCAGGTAAGGCTGGGGATTTCAGGCGGGCGGGATAGAGTCTGTTGGGTGCCCCACTGGAGAGCGTCCAAGGCCCCAGTATAAGAATTATAAAAAGAGTTGACAAAAAAAATATGAATAAATAAAAGGTTTAGAAAAAAAAAAGAAAATGCAGGGAAATTGCCACCTTGAGGCTTAAGAATGCACTCCATAAGGGGCACCTTGTCTTCTTTGGCATCCACAAGACATCCCTTTATTAGAAATTTGCAAAGCAGCTACTGTACCTGTAAAACTACACTCTCTCACAAAGTATTATTGTCTGGACATACAGACCAGAAGGGATGCCAGCTTTGGGAACTGCTATGTAGCAGAATCTTTTTCCAAAGTAGGTTCTGGACCCAGCTTCCTAAGGTACTGCTGCAGTGTGCATAGAGTGAAACCATAAGTGAGGGATTTCTGGGTTTAGAAGAAAAAATTACTCACCATAGTAATGTTGTTTCTCCTCAGGGTTCCTCACTATAATTTCACTCCTCGTTCTTCCTCCCCTTCCAGAACCTGAAAATAGATTCTGACAATAATCAGTTTGCTTTACTTAAGTTGCTTGAGCATTACTATTGCAGTATTTACTACAGTCATAAGTTGTGTTTTTCCTTACATTTAAATCTTACAAATCTGCTTTAATTTGTGTTTTTATTTTCACAAATTTGAAAAATTAGCATAATTTTTGGTAGCCTTTTAGCTAGAATTAATAGCTACCCTCTACTCTGGCTATAGAAATAAATCTGACAACTGCCATGGTACAAGTCCCAAATGATAGTGCTAGCAAGCAGGCTGGATCAGGCCAGTGCACACTACTAATGGGGTGGCATACCCCTAAATTCAGTGCATCCAAAAAAGACCGTAGTGGCACACAAAAACTGCAGTCTAATATATGGTGCAGTCAGAAAATGATTGTTACCACAGGTTGATCGGTAAATACAGTGATATTCCACATTCAATACCACAAAGTCCCAATAATGCAAATAAGCAAAGTAATATTGCTGCAGTTAATCTAATAGCAAACAGGGTGAGAGAGCGACCCAGCGCTTCGACTCCTAACCAGAGTCTTTCTCAGATTTTTTTTTTGGATGCATTCAATTGCCATGGTAGAAGGTGACAGCAGAGTTTTTCAAATACATGTTCTAATTCTGAGTTCAGTTCTTAGAATTGTGTTGCTTCTGGGGCATCGGTCTCCATGGAACAAGATGCATAGAGTGAAACCATAGTGAGGGATCCCTGAGAAGAAACAACTTTACCATGGTGAGTAATTTTTTCATCAGGTTGATCCTGTGTCCTCCCCCACGCCTGCCATGCTGTGGAACTAAATATCCCAGTGTACCCCCTGGCCACTCCTTTGATAACATAAATGACTGACTAAGCCATGGGGAATATCTATGTGCTGATACTGAGTTATTCAGGTAAACAGTGTGAAACAGCACATTTTCATGCATCGTCTGCGGGTACTGATTGTATAGCTGTGTGGGACACTGGGACATTTAGTCTGGTGAAGAGGCATGCTGGATCAACCAGATAAAATGTATGGTTTCTAAGAAGTGATTTAAAAAATTATTTGTGTTCCAGTTTGATCCCTTAAGAAAAACTGCGGTAATTTTTTTCTTTTGGCTCAGTGGGCATCTGGTATGTGTCTGGCTCCAAATCTAATGGTTATAGTTACAACTCATGGATATACCCTTTAGGGACAGCCTGCCTAACCATATAACTCAGAAGGTTCTGCCCCCTAGCTGCTAGAAACTTCTACAAGATTCTGATAGAATGACCCATTTGATTTACAAAACGACTAACCGATCAGACCAGTTTGACTCCTGTAGCTAGTCATGTTAATTAGAGGCCTCACTCTTACCATGAGTACCTGCCATTGTCTGAGTCAGCTGCATTCACTGTGTGGTTTCCTTTGTGACATGACTAAGCCACGCTCTGGAATGAGGTGGGGTGCACAAACATAAACGCTTAAACAAAATACCACATCGCACTCACCAGGTTGTAAAAAAGTTCCACAAATTGGAGGCAAAAGCTAAAGCTGGATTATCAGCAGAAAAGATTTTATTGAAGCAAGCCTGGGGGAAAAAGCACTCTCAGTCTCAGCGCTTCGCATCTAACACGTGACGCTTCGTCAGGAGGTGAGCTGGCCTACTGTAGCTGACTCAACTCCCTAGTATTCACATTTTAAATGTGTACTTTCAGAGCCATTAATCCCGCTGAACAATGCCTGCTTGCCCAAGGTGTATTTCAATGAGGCATACATAGGAGATGAATACAAATGAGGAAATAAACTGTTTTACACAGATACAGAGACAGTGTCAGCAGATAAGGGCCTATGGCCCACCCAGTCTGCCCATTTGAGCTTGTAAGTTCAGTTTATGTTTTCCTAGAAGTCTGTTGCCCCTTACCCCTGACGTCCAGAATGCCTTTATATCTATCCCATGCATTCTTAAATCCCGTGATTGTTTCAGCCTTCACCACTTCCTCTGGGAGGGTGTTCCACTTGTCCACCACCCGTTCTGTGAAGAAATTCTTCCTCACGTTTCCTCTGAATCATCCTCCCTCCAACTTCATCCCATGCCCTCTAGTTCTGGAACATCTTTTTCGCATAAAAATAGTGTATTCCTGCACCCTGTTCCTCCCTGTAAGATACTTGTATGTCTTTGTCATGTCCCCTCTCTCACTCCTCTCCTCCAGGGAGTACATATTCAATTCCTTCAACCTGTCCTCATAGGACTTGTGATGCAATCCATGTACCATCTTTGTTGCCCTCCTCTGAACCTTCTACCCTGTCTATGTCCTTATGTAGGTAAGATCTCCAGAACTGTACACTGTACTCCAGGTGGGGCCTCACTAGTGTCTTGTATAGTGGAATTATGACCTCCCTTTTCCTGCTGGTGATGCCCTGCCTATGCATCCCAGCATCCTATTTGCTTTCCCACTGCCTTGTCACACTGTTTCCTTACTTTGAGGTCATCCAGATGATAACCCCAAGATCCCATTCCTGCTTGGTGCATGCTATATCCTCACCCCCAACTGATATATTGGCGCCAGGTTTTTGTGCCCCATATGCATTATCTTGCACTTCTTTGCATTGAATTTCAACTGCCAAACCCTGACTATTCTTCAAGTTTCTGCAGGTCCCTTCTCATTCTGTCTGCACCCTCTGGTGTGTCTACTCTGTTACAGAGCTTTGTGTCATCAGCTAACAGTGAAATTCTGCCTCTCTAGGTCCTGTACAATGTCACTGATGAAGATGTTGAATAGGACCGTCCCAGCACTGATCCCTGTGGCACCCCACGGGTCACTCTTCTCTGTGGAGGACAGCCATTTACCACCACCCTCCTGTGTCCTGCCGCCCAGACAGTTAGCTACCCACCACACTACTGTCCCGCCAACACCCATATTCCCCAGTTTGTGTAATAGTCTTCTATGTGGCACAGTGTCAAAGGCCTTGCTGAAGTCCAGATTGGCCATATCCACTGCCCTCCCCTGATCCACCTCCCTAGTCACCCAGTCAAAAAATTTAATGAGGTTGGTCTGACATGACCTCCCCCTAGTGAAACCATGCTGCCTTGGGTCCTGTAGTCCACTGACAACCAGATGTTCCACCAATCTCTCCTTCAGTAGTGCTTCCATGATCTTCCCCACTGCCGAGGTGAGGCTGACTGGTCTGTAGTTCCCCACTTCCTCTTTGTTCCACTTTTGTATAAGGGGACTACATCTGCTGTCCTCCAGTCTTTGGGTACCTCCCGGTTTCCAGTGATCGGCTAAACATGATAGCCAGAGGTTCAGCCACCACCTCTCTTAGTTCTTTAAGGACCCTGGGGTGCACCCCATCAGGCCTCATTGCTTTATCAATTTTTATTACTTCCAGTTCCTTCAGGACCCTTTCTCGTGTAAAGGGACTTGTGTCCATCTCTGCACCATTCTCACCCCTTGTACTCCCTTCAGACCCATTACCCTCCTCTTCCTCAGTAAAGACTGAGCAGAAATACCTGTTCAGTATGTCAGCTTTACTGTTGTCACCCTCCACGCGGCCCCCATCCTCCCCCTTCAGTCTCACTATCCCTCCCTTTACCTTTCTTTTTTCACTTATGTACCTGTAAAAGGTTTTGTCCCCTCTACCCACTGATTTTGCAATGTGTTCTTCTGTCTGAGCTTTAGCTTCCCTTACTGACCTCCCTGCCTCCCTTTGCTTCTCCTGATACTTCTTCCTATCCCCTTCTGCCTGTGTCTTTTTGTATTGCCTGAATGCAATCTGTTTGGCTTTCACTTTCTTTGCTACCTCTTTGGAAAACCATAATGGTCTCCTCTTTCTTTTCCTCTTGCTAACTTGCTTAATGCATAATTCTGTTGCTCTTGTAATCCCCATTTAAATACTGCCACTGTTCCTCAACCCCTGATTCCTGCCCCATTCCCCTTAATGCCTCTTTCAAGTATCTCCCCATTCTCTCAAAGTCTGCCCCCCTAAAATCCAGGATACACGTTTTTGTGTGGTTTGGTTCTGATCCTTCTGTGATTTCAAACCACAATGACTGGTGGTCACTGTTCCCCAGGTGCTCTCACTGTTACCCCTTCACACTGTCCCTGTTTGTGAGCACAAGGTCCAGTATTGCCTTCTGCCGAGTTGGTTCCATGACCAGTTGCTTGAGGAAGGCACCCTGAAGGAGTCCAGGATAAATCTACTCCTAGTTGATGCTGCTGCTGGGATGCTCCAGTCCACGTCTGGAATATTGAGGTCTCCAACCAGTATTACTCACTCCTTGTCTGCCACCCTTTGGATGGCTAGCATCAGCTCCCTGTCTGTTTCTTCCTCCTGGGCTGGTGGTCTATAGACCACACCTGTGTGGATGGCTGGCCCCATTTTCCTTTCCAGCTTAACCCACAGTATCTCTCCCCCATTTTGTTCCTCCTGGATCTCTGTGGCCCTTATGTAATTTTTCACATACAGTGCCACACCTCCTCCTCCCTTCCTACCTGCCCTGTCTCTTCTGAATATGTTGTAGCCTGGTATGGCCATCTCCCAGTCATGGTTATCATTACACCAGGTTTCAGTGATGGCCACAATGTCCAGGTCTGACTGCACCGTGACAGCCTCCAGATCTTCCATCTTGTTGCTAAGGCTTCTGGCATTGGCACACATGGCTTTCCATAATTGGACCTCCCTAGACTGTTTAGCTGTTCTACTCCAGCCCCTTCCCTGGTTGTCCTTTATCCCTGGTTCTCCTTGCTGTCTGCCCTTCTGCTGAATTTTGCCCCTTTTCTGCCTATCCACCTATTGGGCGCTAATCTCCATCTTTTGCACACTGTTTTATAGAGATAGCCACTCCTCCGGTTCACTGGTTCCACTGCTAGCTGTGGGGGGTGAGCAAGTAGGTACCCTCCTTGCTGGCCTGCCACCCCCCCTTGTACAGTCTGCATAATACTTGCTACATGCATCTGTTAATCACCCCCCACCCCAAAAAGATATTAAATACTATCTCTTGGTACCTGCCAAGAGGCGCATTTCATGGGAGGGTGGTTGGTTCCCATAGTTCCACCCTCGGAATGTGCCCATGTTAGGGCGCTGAGTCACTATGGCGCCAATCACCAACGTCGCCAACCACTCTTTTTGCAGGGGGCTGTGCCCCCCAAACCCCCTATCTATATATACAAACTCCGGGGGAGGTGGAGCCTGGGGAAGAGGCAGCAAACTCAGGGTTTGGCGCCGTAGTGACTCGGCACCCTAGTGTCAGTGCCCTGATGCACTGAAGTGAGTTCCCATTCTCTATGACTTATGCTCACTTTCTGGCCTTCAGAGTTATTGCTTGGACAGCCCCTTGACCTTAACATGATGGGAGCCACTGCAGCACTGGCTTGACATTTTATGTGCTTGTAGCACCAGACTCCAGTGTAGACTTTTTTATGCAGTAAATTTTTATTAAAAATGTTTTAAATGGTAAACAACTTATGAACAGTAACAACATTCCAATTGCAGGCATATTAGTATGGAAACAAATTGATTAAAAAAATAAACCATGATATGCATACATTTCTGAATTTAATCAAATTGCAAAAATCTAGAAGAAATGCTCACCTAAGGCAAAATCAGTAACTCAAACCCCAGGTGCTTAAAGAGGATCTCTATACTATAGGGAGGATGGAAAAGAGGGGAAGATGGGGTAGTGGGAGTAAATAGGGAGGATAGAAAAGTGGAGAGGGGAAGAAAAAAGTAGATCCATAATCCAAAGGATGCCCTGAAGGGTGGAGGAGTGTTGGGGAAAAAGAGGGGTAACCACCACACTGACCATACTTGTCAGGGGAAGGACAGGGGGTTATCTTCTGGTGCTGAAGTGATGGACACACTTTCTACTTGCCATGCAGTGCCAACCATTGGTGTAGGAGCATTTTGTGTGACCCAAACCTAAGGCTCCACCATCGAAAGAGGGGTGAATGTTTACCTACCTTGAGGTATTGACCGGGGGGGGGGGTAGCCATATGTAGAAAAGGACTGACTTCCCAGGGAGGTATGGGTAGTAATTCAATGTAGGTGAGCAGATCCATCCCCTTCCACAGAGGGAATTGGGCGTCAGAAGAACACAGCAGAGACGTAGCATATCAGTTCCAAACCTCAGAAAAAGAAGACCGCTTGGGCCATTCTAGATTAGATATCCCAGCAAGGATGGCCCAGTGGGTCACCACAGCAAGCCACTCTGTTAGGTTGGGAATTGCCGTCATCCTTCATTGCAAAGAAGTAATCTACTGGCCTCTACACCCACTGTGACTAGCCAGAGGAGAGTCTGTGGGACCCCAAAACGATGGAAATGCCTAACAGGAAGAGTTGGGTAGTGGAGGGGGTGGTGGTGGTATCTGTAACCAGGGCGCACTCCTGGTGAGCCTCTTGCTAGAATTGCTGCAGAGCTGGGCGGGACCAGAGAATGTGGTACAAGTCATTACATGCAGTGCCACATCTCTAACACTGGTCATGTAGGAGAAGACAAGGGGCTTTAAGTTGGGTGGATTGTAGGCAGGACTAGTGGTGCACAGGATTAAGGTGCTGGATGCTGCACCTACTGGCAACCCTCCTTTGGGAGTGGACCAACCATTGGTCCAATCCTTTCTAATGTATTTATAAGTGACTTTGAAGAGGGACTGAAAGGAAAAGTATGCCTCTTTGCAGACGATACAAAGATCTTCAACACAGTTGATACACTAGGGGGGTGGAAAGGAAGAGAAGGGACTTGGCAAGGTAGGAGGAATGGTCAAAAGTATGGCAGCTTAGATTCAGTGCAAAGAAGCGCAAAGTAATGCACCTGGGAAACAAAAACCCAGGGGAAGAGTACACAGTTGGGGGGTATTAACAAAAATGGAAAGGGACCTAGGGGTAGTCATATCAGATGACCTAAAGGTAAGCAAGCAGTGTGAGAAGACAGTAAGGAGAGCTGGGGGGGGATATTGGGATGTATAGGGAGAGGCATCACCAGCAGAAAACAGGAAGTTGTTATCCCTCTGTACAGACAGTTGGTGAGACCCCATCTGGAGTACTGCATGCAGTTCTGGAGACCCCATCTCTGCAGAGACAGAGTGGAGACTGTCCAGAGGAGGGCAACTAAAATGGTGCAGGGTCTGCAACAGAAGCCATATGAGGAGAGATTAAAGGAGCTTAATATGTATACCCTCGAGGAAAGGAGGGAGAGGGAGGACATGATAGAAACTTTCAAGTACCTCAAGGAAATCAACAAAGTCCAAGAGGGTAGCATATTTCAGAAAAAGAGATGTGCAAGAATAAGGGACACGATTTGAAGATGGGGGGGAGGATGGCTCAGGTGCAATGAGGAAGTATTTTTCACGGAGAGGGTGGTGGACACATGGAACAGCCTTCCTGAGGAGGTTGTGGGGTCAAAAACAGTGGGGAAATTCAAGAATGCATGGGACAGACATAAGGCAATTCTGGTGGGGTGGTAGGAAGAAGTAGGCTGTTGGTTAACTAGGATCTGCAGTTTGTCCATTAGGTAGGGAACTGGCAGACTAGGTCGGCCAAGCAGTCCTTCTAACCCCAGGAATCACTCATTATGATTAAACTGATACAGTCAGTGTGACCGGGTGACCCCTGTCATGGAAGGGTGCCCTGAGTCTGTTCTAGATCCCCCCCTCCCCCCGAAAAGACTCACTAAAATGCTTAGGAAGCACAGAAACAAAAAGTGAAAGTGCAGGACAGGAACAGCAGTCCCCCTTGTGTTCTGTTCCCTGTGTTTGCTAGAAACTGCCCTTGGCAAAGGGACAAAAATGAAAAGTAAAAGCTGATGGCTGCACTTTACAGCTGTAGGCAAATGTTGAGAACTGTTTTCTACAGCTCTAAATAAGAGCAGTTAATTAAGCAGCTTGTTGCGAGGGTATTTAGCCCTTTAATTTACTCCAGCAGGATGGTTTCTGATTTAAGTAAAGTAAATGGAGTTCTACATACCCTCCTTAGTCGAGGTGAGGCGTTTTCCTGCTGTTTTGGGGTCTTTGGGGAGCGAGGATAATTTTTTGCGGTTGGCGTTTTGGGAGTTTCTGGTGTCCAATCTTTTTGGCATACAGCGCTACTCTGGGGGTCGGCCGGCCGCTCCCTGAATTCCTTTATACTGTTGCTAAAAGGGGTGGTTCTTTCTCATACTAGAGAGTGAAAACAAAAACTTCTAAAATAACTGTAATTCACTCTGCTGATAGCATGTAAGTTGCTAAAGTAATAACAATGTGTTTATGTTATTTAAATTAAATAATGATGCAGTGTTTAAAGAAATTAAATTGAAAATGTTTCAGTGGGTGGAGTTAATGCATCACCTGACTGCTGAATGGTATAAAAGAATAGATAGCTCTTAGGGATTTCAGATGCGAATAGAAGAGAGATGAGAAAGGAGGGTCTGGAAAGTACTCCAGGGAGCGATGTAAAAGTGCTATATAAATGTGTTCGTCAGATGATGGAAGTGATTTCCAAGGAGCTTGCTGATGGAAAATGTCCTGCTTTGGAAGTAAATGTGCAATTCCAAAATACATTTTGAACTATATAAAAGATAGTTATTGTGTCACGCTATCTGATTGCCCACATACACCTGCGCCCTACCAAAGTCAGCCTCCTGTGTTGGACTGCCCGGAGAGGTGGAATTGTATGCAAATGACGGAACTCTCAATTTTAGAGCTCTCCTTCAACCTCTTCAAAATCTGTTTATCTGGTAGATAAGTAGTGTTTTTTTTATATATATGTTTCAGATTGCTGTCTTTGTTTTAGTTTATTTTGTAATTTGTGTGAATATTTTGTGTGATTAGCAGTTCCTTCACGGTTCATTGGAACCGAGGGTTCCATTATTTCTAGTGAGGTTTTTGCCTCAATCTTGCTATAATTGTTAGTTCTTGCAGTTGGTTCCTTAACTGCATATAATTGTTTGTTTTATTTAAATTTGTTGGTTTCTCGGTTCCCTTTTTTGTCAGGAACCGAGTAGAGCCCGGTTCCCGGAACTGTTAGCGGTTACATATATTTGAAATATTCAGTTCTAAGGAACCGATAATTTGATATATTTTCTTTAGCGATTCCTGCTCAATGTCAGAGGCTCCTGTTGTTAAGCCAAAGAAATGCACAGGACCCACTGGTTTCAGATTGTGTGAGTCTTGTGGTCAGATCATAGTTAAAGCCGACAGACATTCGTTGTGTGTTTTTTGTCTGGGCACTAGTCGTACTTTTGCAAATTGTGATATTTGGAAAATATTTTGTCCTAAAACTCTCAAGAAAAGGTCCAACATGTTGGAAGAAATGGCCTCTGCTTCTACTAATACTGGCGAAAGTTGAGCAAGGTAAGTAAAAAAGGTCAGTGGACTCAGGGACTGAACCTGTTCCACTTAAGAAAAAATGTAAGGAAAAGCATGTTGCTGTGCCTCCAGCCGAGAAGGTTAAGGAGCTCCCAGCTGACAAAACTGGTATGCCCTTGGTTAAGGACATTGCCAAGGCCTTACAGGTCTTGCAAGCACTGCAAGTTGCAGTCCCAGTTCCAATACCGACTGTCCCTGTGCCGGTTCCACCTTCTCAGGAACTGCAGGCCTCCTTTCCTGAGGAGGATGATGATTTTGAGGAGACACCGATAGATCCAGAGGTTTCTCCACAACAGGAGTTCGGTCCCCCTGCCCCTAGGGGTCCCAAGGATTATACCTTACATTATGCTTTTCTTAAAAGCATGGTGGAAACACTCAGCCTCCCTCTGCAGGAGACAGAAGAGGATATGGAGGAAGCAGAATTCTTGGATATGAATGGGCTAACCCCCACAAAACGTTTATTACTGCCTGTGCATAAGTCCTTGAAAAGGGCAGCATTACAAATATTCCAAACTCCTAATTCTATTCCAGGAGTTGACAAAAAGCTGATAAGAAATATCAGCTTGATAGGACAACAGCTGATTTTCTATTCAGCCACCCTGACCCTGAAGGAGTTGTGCAGGCTGCTGCCTGCGACAAAGCCATAGTTCCCTTGACTACCCATCCTCCAGATAAGGATTCTCGGAAGATGGATGCAATGGGAAAAAAAGGGTATATGGCTGCTTCTCTCATACTTAGGCCAATTATATGGCTTACGCATTGCAATACCAGAAGGCACTCTGGAATGCAGTGTTAGCCCTAGCTGACAGAATGCCAGGTGAGGTGGCAGTGGACCTACAGGATACAGCAAGAGCTGCTCCAGATGCCACAAAATACCAGTTCCACATGGCTGTGGACACTAATGATTCTGCAGCCAGGTTGATGGCACTATATGTCTCCTTTAGGAGATTTGCCTGGCTGAGGGCCACAAACCTGACCCTGGACACTCAGGCCAAAGCAGTGGACTTTCCATTTGAGAAAAATTCGCTATTTGGTGACAAAACAGAGGCCTATATGAAGAAGGTAGAAGAATTTAAGGCCACCTATAGAAGTAGTTCTAAGGATAGGCCTTCCACATCCTATACGGCCTAAACTATGGGGGGCAGGGGTAGGAGATCCTATCCCAGACCATTTATCCAGGCTCAGGCCTCTCAACTGCAACAACAGCCTAGAGAATTTTTTCGAGGAAGGAGCAGGAGAGCCATGAGGAGAGCTTCTCCTTCCCTGTGATTCAAGCACAACCCACTCAGAACCACTGATGGGCTAGTACAGGTCGCATCCCCAGTCATAAATCCACCAGTGGGTGGCAGACTGGCTCATTACGCCCAGGATTGGTATACCATCACCACAGACAAGTGGGTCCTGGAGGTGGTGAGCCAGGGTCTGGCACTCGGCTTCAAATCTCTCCGCAAGCTGAGAGCAAGAACGTTTGCACCAGTTACATCTGCAGACAGAATTTTACTGGATACAGAAGTAAAACATCTGCTAGCAATCAAGGCAGTGGAGCTGGTGCCCCTAAACCACCAGGGCAAAGGCTTCTACTCCAGATACTTCCTTACAAGAAAGAAAAATGGGGATTGGCGACCTATCCTGGATTTAAGACTTCTAAACAGACACATTCTGAAACCAAAATTCAAAATGGTCACTCTTGCACTAATCATTCTCACTTTACAAAAGGGAGACTGGCTAGCCTCCCTAGATTTAAAGAATTCTTATTTTCACATCCCCATCAAACCTTCTCACAGAAAGTTTCTGAGGTTCAGACTGGCCTCAGGCCATTATTAGTTTGCAGCCCTTCCTTTTGGTCTGACTTCTGCCCCAAGGGCCTCCACAAAGTGTTTGGCCGTGGTAGTGGAGTTTCTGAGAAAACAAGGGGTGTCAGTCTTTCCCCTACCTGGACGACTGGTTAGTAGTGGGTCCATCTCTACAACTTGCAGAGCAGGCCTCAGCACTAACAAAGTCTACTCCGGAATCCCTGGGTTTCCTCATAAACAAACAGAAGTCTCAGCAAACACCAGTTCAGGTACTCAAATTCATTGGTGCAGAACTAAATACCAGTCTGGGCAGAGCTTTTCTGCCACAGGACAGGGTAAACAGCATTCTGCAGATCGCAAGCTCATTTGTGCCAGGAAAACCAAAACCAGCCAGAGAGTTCCTCAGGCTCTTGGACCACATGGCAGCTGCCACTACAGTGGTACTAGGTTCTAGATTCCAAAAGAGAGGCATCCAGTTCCACCTGAGACAGTATTGGTCGCAGAGAACAGATCCTCTGTCCAAAGTGGTCCCAGTTACCTACAGTCTGCTACAGGCACTGCAGTGGTGGCTGGACAAGCACAACCTCCGGGTAGGTGTGTCTTTCACAAAGGAACAGCCTTCCTTAGTTCTTACAACAGATGCATCCCTTCTGGGTTGGGGAGCACACATGTTGGATTATACAGCAAGTGGCACATGGTCTCCTCAAGAATCCCTGTTGCACATAAATCTGTTGGAGCTCAAGGCGGTGTACCTAGCCCTACAGGCATTTGCTCCACATCTTCAAAACAAAGTGGTGCAGGTCAGAACAGACAACACCACTACTATGTATTACATAAACAAGGAGGAACCAGGTTAGCCCCACTGTTCACAGAAGCAATGAGGCTGTGGTCCCTGGCTTACTCCATAAAGGTATCCCTATCACCCATACATCTTCCAGGAAAGGACAATGTGCTGGCAGACTGCCTCAGCAGGATACGTCAGGACCACCACAAGTGGTGCCTGAATCCTCAAATACTCTGTTCGATTTTCAGATGATGGGGCACTCCAGAGATAGATTTCTTCGCCTCTGTAGAAAATCACCAGTTACCAGTATACTGTTGCAGGCCTCCTCTCAGGGGCACATTACCCCTGGATCCATTGGCACTGGATTGGATGGGGAAGTTTCTGTATGCCTTCCCTCCTTTTCCACTGATATTCAGGACTCTGCTGAAACTGAGGTGCCAATCAGCGACAATGATACTGGTGGCACCAGATGTGGCGAGGCAACACTGGTATTCACTTCTGTTGGCTCTATCAGTGGTACCTCCAATTCATCTGCCCAGGAGGCACAACCTGCTGACATCCTCCCAGGGCAGGATACTATACCCCAACCTGAAATCACTAAGGCTCAAGGCCTGGCTCTTGAGGACTTAGAATATGCTAATCTTAAACTGTCAGAACAGGTGCTGACAGTACTTGGGAGTTCCAAGAAACCTTCCACTAAAAAGACATACTCTGCTAAGTGGAAGAGGTTTTCCATATGGTGTACAGGTAAGGGTGCTGACCCATCCAGGGCTGACCGAGCCATTCTCCTGGATTACCTGACACATTTGCACTCTTTAGGTCTGAAGCCTTCGACACTCAAGGTTTATTTGGCTTCAGTTTCAGCTTATTTGTCAGCTGGTAAAGAGAGATCAATGGCCTCTCATCCGGTCTTCAGGAAATATTTTAAAGGCCTTAACCTCTTGTACCCTCCTTTGAGGGAACCAGTTTCGGCCTAGAATCTGAATATCTGCATTGCCAAGCTCATGGATGCCCCATTTGAACTGATGGCAACAGCAGATTTGAAGTATATCACTTGGAAAACTGTGTTTCTGGTTGCTATTACTTCAGCCAGAAGAATCAGTGAGTTACAGGCCCTGTGCACGGATGTAGACTGCATCCCATTCCCCAGGGATAAAGTGGTCCTCAGAACCAATAGAAAATTCCCTCCAAAAGTGGTGTCTGATTTCCATTTAAATCAGTCCATCACTTTACCTGTCTTTTTTACAGAGAACTCCAGTTCTCCAGAAAGGAGGCTTCACTCCCTTGATGTAAAAAGGACACTTAGCCACTATATTGACAGAACTAAATCTTACAGACCAGGTCAGACACATCTCTTTCTTACCTGTGGAGAGGTAGGTAAGGGCAGACCTGACACAAAACGTACAGTTGATCACTGGATAGTGGCATGTATACAGTTTTGTTATAGTAAAGTGGGTAAACAGGCAACCCTGAGCCTGAGAGCACATTCTACCAGGGACACAGCTGCTTCAATGGCAGCTTCAAGGGAAATTCCACTATTGGAAATCGGCAAAGCAGCTACATGGAAAACAGTACACACCTTCACAAAGCATTACAGCCTGGATCTGCAATCCAGAAGTGATGCCAAGTTTGGCACAGCAGTGCTGCATAACCTGTTTCCTAAATAGGTTTTCTGCCCGACCTCCAAAGGTATTGCTTGGTAGTCTGCATCAGTTTAATCATAATGAGTGATTCCTGGGGTTAGAAGAAAAAATTACTCACCATAGTAATCTTGTTTCTTCAAAGGGATCACTCATTATGATTAAAGCACCCACTCTGCCTCCCCTACTAAAACCTATGAAAGTTGTTCTGCATCCCTGTTATAGGATGTTTTTTCTATATAGGTCAGGTTAGAGACTCACCTTTTGTTAGCCAGTTGGTTCCCTTGTGGTCTCAAGTTTTTTAGGTTTACTTCTTGGGATGTTTTTGTTGACCTGAGAGGACAAAAAATTATTTTATAGAAATATTATTCTAGATAGTGGGTATTGTACCCAGCTTAGGCTACATAAGAATCTGAAGCACTCAGAGTGCAGCAGTTGCTAGGGCAGAAGTTTGAAATTGGCATGACCCAATTGAGAGTTCCATCATTTGCATATAATTCCACCTCTCCTTGCAGTCCAACACAGGAGGCTGACTGCATCAGTTTAATCATAATGAGTGATCCCTTTGAAGAAACAAGATTACTATGGTGAGTAATTTTTTCTTATCTGCTGTCAAAGTCTATATATCTATGACCAGGGTTGCTGGAGTTGGCCAGGGAGGGAAAGGATTGAGCATCCAGTGGACAGCTCTGTTTTCTCAGGAAGGCGGAATATGGTGCCCGGTGCAAGTCTGGTGCCTAGTGATGGCTGGGGGCCAGACAGTCAGCGGCCATTATGCAGGGGGTCAGGGGAGTGGCAGTTGCCAATGTTCTGTGCATGGGAGTGTGCGCAGGGCCATCTTGGGTGGCATTGTACACCCACTCCTCTAAGGGGAGAAAATTGAAGAAACTATAGTGGTTCCCAGTTCAGCTGGACATCCAGGCCACTCGTGGACCCTGCATGAGGTGAGCACCCAGGCCATGCTGCAGGACACGCGACCATAAGTCCTTGTAGAAAGCCAGGGTGACAGGGCTGGAGTAGCTGGGGCAATCAGCCGTTCCAGGGACTGATGGGGCAAGGAAAAACTAACTGAAAAATTTGGGTGGGGGGGTGTGGTACCATTGGTGCAGTACCTTATTTGGGATAAAGAGGCTACAGCTGTCTATATACACTAGTGCAAAATCAACTGCCCAGACAGACTGCAGTCCTTGAGCTGTTGAAAGGTCACTGACACATTCATCCCAAATGGAACTACACAAAATTCGAATAAGCCAAACAAGGGAGGACCTTCCTCTGACTTGGGGGATATGGAGAACTTACCATAGGCCTTTGTTAGGGCTATGGTAGTTAGAAACCAGGCTCCCCCTTACTTCTGAGGACCTCATCTGTCCTGTGCACCAGGTAAGCATCTGATTCTGCACAGCTGTTAAGCCTGCAGTAGGTGACACTGAACCTTTTGGTTCCATCCTTCTGCTGGCTCTTGGAAATTAGCACTAGAGAGACTCTTGGCTACTGGACTTCTGAATAACCCAAAGAGCTAGCATCTCCTTAAGCTTCTCTCCTGTAGCATGCTTCAGTCCCACTGGAACCCTGAAAGAAGGCTATCTCAGCAAGGTTTGGGCCCCTGTGTCCACATGGTGCTCAGCCAGTGTGGTGTACCCTGGTTTTCATAAAAATATTTCTCCAAATGATTGCAGCACACCACTCACCTTTGCTGCTAGGGCTATTAGTAGGTGCTCTGAGAGAGTGATGGCATCCACCCAGGATTCTCCCTGAATTTCACTAAGGAGATCTACAAATGAAGCCGTCTTATTCTCCTCCTCCTCCTCTGGGTAGCTGCACACTTGCAACACAATTTCCTCTCTGTTGTGGTAGGGTTTCATCATGTTTACATGATATACACTCTATCTTTTGGGGAGCTCTGCCACTTAATTCACCTCATTTACCCTCCTGATCTCAAAGTATAGACCCTTCCAAGCTGCCTGCGATTGATTATGTCAGACTGGGATGAGCACCATCATGCATTGTCAACCTCGTACTCCCAAGCTCTAGCCCCATGGTCATACCATCTTTTTAGTCTCGGCTGTGCAGTGACTAGGTGCTCCTTTGAGCAAGTCCCATGAGCTCTGTTTGGCTCCCGGTATAAGGAATTGGGGGGGGGGCTTAACCCTCCCCCACTATCCTCCAGAGGAAAAATAATTGTCTTTTTGTCACTTTCTGCCATTTGTATGTTAAAAATATGGCATTGCTTTCTGGGCTGTTTTCTCCCAATTCATATGGCTTAAAGACAAGTGCAGTATATTGCTGGAATGCTGAAACTCGTGGCTTTCCATTTGTATACTATTTGTGTTTCTGTCCCTTACCAAATGCCATGGTAATGGCTTGTAAATGAATGCTGTTTAACATAAACGTAGCAATGAGCTTTAAAAAACAAATATTTAATAGCCACATCTTTGTGACACGAGGAGGGTGCAGGCATATGTCAGCCCCAGCAGGCATCAATCCCCCACTGTTCTGCAGGACAGAGCAATCACTTGTTCAACTGAGGAAGAGCCATAGTGTGTTCCAAATACGGGTTATCAGTCTAGTCGCTTGTGCACTAATAAACTGAGTACACCTACAATTTGGATTTATCTGGTGACGTTTGTTTCTATGCAGAGTTAATATGCATTCTGCTTTTCTATTTCAATCAATCAATCAATCAAATCTTTATTTATACAGGCGAACATCATTGAGCAAGGCTCATTTACAAGATGGACCTGATAAGGTCAAGGTTCAATAGTTGATACATAGCAAATACATCATACGCTTTATAAGACAGTTATACATACAGAGAAAAATAATGTTTATAACACAATGATGTACAGTGAATTCACATGTTAAACTCGGTTAAAGGAAGGTTAAGCTAATATCTATAGTATGTACAGTACATACATATCCCAATGGGGGCCATGACAGACACACAACATAATGAATACTAGGATGGTGAAGGTATTATTGGGTACCATAAGCTGGAGGTGTCTGACTGGAAGGAATATGCCATATATGATTGGAAGCCAGATTTGTAGGATGACTAATCTAGCTCTAGCGGTAGCAGCTGCATTTCTCTGTGAAGAAGGCTGTACAATGCTGTTTAAAGGATGTAAATGGAATGATAACGGACAGTTTATGGGATTTTTGTAGGGTGTTCCATGCTATAGCTAGAGAATAGCTGATTGCTGCCCTCCCTAGTCTGGTGCTGACTTTGGGCAATTTGAGCAGGATGATATTGTTGCTTCTTAAGGCATAGGAGCTAGGAGTGGTCTGGTTGAAGCTGTTCAGGATATAGTTTGGGAGTTTTTTTGATAAAGCTCTGTAAATCCATAGAGCTGCATTTCTGCTCCTCCTGATATGAAGGGAAACCCATCCAACTGCGTCATAAAGAGAGCAATGGTGGGTATTATATGGCAGATCTTTAATGAACCTTATTGCACTATGATATAAGGTATCCAACTTGTGAAGGTAGGAGATGGGCAGTGACTATAAAGGAAGTCTGCATAGTCAATAACTGATAGAAAGATGGCCTGGACTAACCTCATCTTTGAGTCTCTGTTAAGGAAGGGTTTTAATCTATAGAGGAGGCCAAGCCTTTGGCAAAGCTTTTTTAACAGTTCTTCTAGATGATGGGTGAAGTCGAGTCTATTGTCAATCCACACACCTAGGTATTTGAAGTTTTCAACATATTCCAGATTTCTCCAAGTATAGTGCATAGCTGGGGGAGAGTGATTGAAGAGGATGTGCTGGTGGAGTTTTGAGTTGTGAACATCATTGCTTTAGTTTTCTTTGCATTTAGCAGAAGCTTTTTCTCGAGTAGCTGATGTTGTAACAAGAAGAATTCTGTTTGTAGGATTTCATGAGCAACTGCAGGCGAAGGGTTGCTGACATACAGAACAGTGTCATCAACAAAGAGGTGTACTGAGGACTTGGTAAGGGTTGAATCAATGTTATTTATATAAATGGCAAAAAGGATAGGACCCAGAATAGAGCCTTGGGGGACTCATCTTGACAGTGGTCTTAATGGGGATAGGTCACATTCAGCTTTTACCTGCTGTGACCTACCGGAGAGGTAGCATCTGAACCATTTAAGGGAGGGTGGATCTAGGCCAAGGGAGCGCAGGGATGAGAGTAGCAGCTCATAGTCCACAGTATCAAATGCTTTGCTCAGGTCCAGGAATACTGCACAGACATTATTCTTCTTGTCCAATTCGATTTGCCAGTCATTTGTGACCTTGGCTAATGCAGTGATAGTGCTATGTTTGGCCCTGAATCCAGATTGAGCTGGATTTAATAGGTTAGCATTGTCAAGATATTCCCTTAGCTGATTACTCACTAATTTCTCCAGCATCTAGGATAGCACAGTTAGAATGGAAATGGGCCTGTAATTATTAAGATCCATAGGGTCCCCTGATTTTAGAAGGGGGACCACTTGGGCTGTCTTCCACAGTGTGGGAATAGAGCCAGAGTTTAGGGAAAGGTTAAAGAGGTGTGTTAGGGGGACTGCAAGTACATGGCATGCAATCTTTAGAAAGAAGGGGTCCAGAGAGTCTGCTCCTGCACTTTTTTTGGCATCCAGATGCCATAATAGATCCTCAACTTGTTTCAACAGTATAGGTTTGAAGCAAAGGAAGAGTCAACTCTTTGATCACCAATGTAGTGGGAGCTTAATTGGTCCCTCAGCAGGTTAGCTGGGGAGGTGTCAAAGGCAAGGCCAGCCGTTGTGAAGTGGTTGTTGAATGCATCCAGGATTTCCATTTTGCCAGTGATAGGGCCATAACTATTGTGTAGTTGAGTTGGAAGGGGGCTGTTAGTGTCCTGTCCCATCATACCCTTGATGGTGCCCCAAAACCTAGTAGGATTATGGTAGGAGGAGTCGAGCTCGGCGAGGTAGAAGGCAGCCTTTGCATCCTTAACTTTCCTGGTGCATCTATTCCTGGCTTTCCTAAAAATCATCCAGTCATTTGCATTCTTAGTTTTTCTTGCCACTTTCCAGAGTTTGTCTCTCTCCAGTAGTGCAGCTTTGAGGTCAGCTAAAAACTAGCGACAGGATTTGTTTTTTATTCGGATACTAGAGATTGGGGCATGGGTGTTAAGGGCATTTATTATAATGCTATTTAGCACCTGCTGAGCTTTTTCTACAGAAAGTGCAAGATAAAACTTTTGCCAGTGTGGAGAGTAAGCTAGATCATGCAGATATCCTTCAATATTGATGTTTTTCTTGGATCTCCTCATGAGGAATTTTGCAGGATTTGTTGTTACGGTGGTGGATCTTACCCCTGCGATGGGGCAGTGATCACTTATATCGCATAGGAGCACTCCAGCATGTGTGAATAGATGTGGTTTACTCACTAGCATGATATCAAGTAGTGTGCTGTTACTACTATTCCTTGCATTTATTCTTGTTGGTTCATTAATTAACTGTGTGAGCCCATAGGTGTCACAGAATGATACCAGAGGTGCAGCTGCCTGGGTGAGCCAGTTGAAATTCAGGTCACCTAGAATAATGACTTCTTCAGTGCTGGGCCTGATCAGGTTCCCCAGGTGGGATAAGAACTTGTGTTCAGCAGAGAGTGGTCTGTAGCATCCAATTAGTTGAAAAGCTGCTGTATTGGGGAGAGAGACTTTTAGAGATAGGCATTCAAACTCCTTGGGCATAGATGTTGCAGCAGTACAGGATACAGCTATACCAGCTTTTGCATATATGGCTGCTCTACCTTCCCTTGTTTGGCGATCAGCTCTGAATAGCTGATAGGTAGGTTAACATCCCTGTCCGCTGTGGTGGGTTTGAGCCATGTCTCAGTTACCTCGAGAAAGTCTGGCAAGGTATGGCAACCCAGGCTTGTATCAACGTAAATTTTTTCAACAGACTGCATACATCAATATGCAGGAAACTGAGGCCTTTAATTGAGGTTAGGTCTGATGGAGAGGTGATACTTTCAAGAGGTCCAGGGTTGATTTCACATTACCAATACAGAGCAATAGAAAGAGCAGTAGTTTCATGAGGGCTGCCAGTGATAGGGAGAGGGGCTGTCTTTGGTCCTCCTTTTTATTCTGTTGCCACTCTTTTGTGGGGTGCTCCTGTGGTTTTAAGGAAGTGTGTTGGGATACCAAGTAGCAGTTTGATGACTAGGCTTAGAGGGATCTATATATCCAGCAGTGGAGCCTTGGCTGAAATACATGTGTGGTGGTATGTGTCTCCTTATGGTGATTATACCACTGTAGTCGATGCAGCAATGGTAGAGCATATGAGGGTTTGAGTGTCAGCCAAAGGGGATGGTTCATAGAGGCTGCGCTGATGGACCACTCTAAATTGTATGATAGGGACATCTTCTTCTTTGTGGAACCCTATGGCTGATAGTGAAAGGAGTATCAGAATTGAGCTCCCCATTCTGAAAGAGATATTGGTAGCTGGCTGTGGGGGAGTAGTGAAGTTGCTGATTGGTTGGATCAGCATGCTGGTGTGACTCTCTGTTGGTTAAGAAAAAATACTGAGGGCGGGAAGAGATTTCGGCAGGAAGATGCCTATAAATTAACACACAAGAGGGGAAGGGGGGTGGGCAAAATTTTGCACCTTTCCCCGACTGCTCCCTCGCTGTTCCTCCCGGCGTCGTGGTTCCCTGGTTCGGCTAAGGTGCCGCCGACCGCCCGCTGGCAGAGCGAAGCCCCGGTGCTCAGCTGGGTGTTGTGGGGTGAGAGTTGCAGGCTGGAGAGAGACAGAGGAGGGTGCAGCAGTTAATAAAGGCAGAAACAAGTGTTCCTGAGCGTCACTGACTGACTCTGCACAACAAAAGGACTGTGGGGGTGCTGTGGTGCCTCAGCATCTGGCCCACCTTGCAAATGCAAAAAAAGGAGCTGTAATTACAGTAAAGAGCAATAAAATGGCAGTTTCCCCTTGCAATACAATAGTGGAAAACAGCACTTTTGAGGTAATTTACACATTTAAAATAGGAGGAGAGCGGCGCCTCAGCGTCTGTCCCACTGCTGCTAACAGGATCCAGCAGAATTCAAACAAAAGCAACAACAGATTCCCTCTACAGATGCCTCACAAGTTGGAAGCAGCTCTTTTGGAGATTTTGCAGAAAAACAGGGGAAGAGTGAAAAGCAAAATCAAGTTCCACACAGATTTTGACAATGCAGACTGAGCCAGTGTAAGTCAATGAGTCAGGAGAACCAATTGGCTGCTGTGCCTGGAGGAGCACTCGCTTACCGATTGGCTGCACCTTTCCTGACTGCTCCTTCGCTGTTCCTCCCGGCCTCATGGTTCCCTGGTTCGGCTATAAAGCACCGACCGCCCGCTGGTGGAGCGAAGCCCCGGCACTCAGCTGGGTGCTGTGGGGTGGGAGTTGCAGGCGGTTGTACATTTAATGGTTGTACATGGGCAGCCAGCCTGGATGAATGCACCTTGGAGAGTGGGGTTTTGCGTGGTGCATTTTTTTCTTCCTCTATTCAGAACACTCATATGTTGCCTGCTACATGCTATAGCCATGAATGATTCTGTGATATCAGTTGGGTGGGGCTCAATGAAACAGAATATGATGGCAGAAAAAGGGGCACTGGGCCGTCCTTTCTGCCTAACCCTACCTATTACTGTTGGGATGGATTGGCCCTAATGACCATCTTCCTCCCTTTTCCCTCCCCCTTTACGCCTCTTTCTTCCACACTTATCAGGCCCTTGTGTCTGTACCACCCACCTTTAATCCACTCACTGTTTCAACACAGACCGCATCTTTCAGTAGTCCATTCCACTTGTCGACAACTGTTTCTGTGAAAAAGTACCTGTGGACATCCCCCTTCCCCCAGACAGCTGTAGTGGATTCACCCTTGTGTTCATGTGTGTGGTAAGGGTGCACAATTCAGTGTTTCACCTTGTTAATCCCATGCAGATATTTATACATTTCAGCCATGTTCCCCCTTTCTCTCCTTTTCTCCACGGTGTACATGTTAAAGTCCTCCTTCAAGCATGCTCAACAAAAGAACACAGTTGCAGCAAGATTGCCCCTGCTAAACCCACCCAGCCAGGAAGCACCAAGTTCCATGTGATCCAGGAACCAGAGAGATCGTGGGAGGGGAGGTGAAGGGGTAGCGATGAAGAGCAGTTCCACACCAGGAAGAATATAACAGGAAAGATACTTATGCCCACTGTGTATCTGTCCTACTTAAGCTTTTGCTACAGTTGGCCACATTAACAAACAAAATCTGCGTGGATGATGTTACATGGCATGAGAAGTGTTGGAGGCGCTGGCAATAAAATACAAAACTGAACCCTAACTTTCCACATAACAAGACTATCAGGTGTAGGCAGACATAGAACAATATTAAGGATATATGTGGGGAAGGACCCTAATCCGGTTCCTAATCAGGTCATGGTCGACGGGTCCTTGACTTCTGACCCTATCCAATTTGCCACAGCCTTCAATGATGCCTTCACAAACCTCAGCCATGTTCTCCCTCCTCATATCTTTGACCCACCTACACACAGTTCCCCCATTCCCCCCCAGAAGCCCCCCCTTTTATCTGCGCTAAATGACTCCCAAGTCTGCGGAGCTGTACCTTAGAAAAGCCCTAAGCCATTCCTCCTACAGTAGTGACTCCCAAGATTTGAAGCTACTTTGGCTCACCCTTCACGACGTACTCTACCCCCTTACCCACATTCTAAACCACTCCCTATGTCTAGGTAAATTCCCCTCAAGGTGGAAATCTGCCTCCATCACCCCCCATATTTAAAAGTGGGGACTGATCCATTACCAATAACTACCGTCCCATCTCCATCCTCCCACCTCTTTCCAAGGCCTTAGAGCGGATTGTATCTGATCAGCTCACTGATCACCTCAACAAATACAACCTACTCTGTAAACAGCAACACGGCTTCTGCAAATTGCACAGTACCACCACTGCCCTTCTTGAGTTTACCACACACATCCATTCTTCTCTGGACAAGGGTCATATCATGGGTGCTGTCTTCATTGACCTCACAAAGGCGTTTGACACCGACAACCACTCCCTCCTACTAATCACCTTGGCCAACCTGGGATTCTCTCGGGATGCTCTGGGGTGGTTCTCTGACTACCTCTCGAACTGGTTCGAGCAGGTCAAAATTGGTAACAGAACCACACACACACACGCTGCGATCTGGAATGAAATGGGGTGGTGCTGATATTAAGGGTTGCCAGCCCGTGAATTGATTCATTCCAAGGAAAAATCAGCACTCTTAGCCTGTTAGTGAGATAAATTCAGGTCCAATCCCAAAGTAATTCAAAAGTGAAACATTTATTATATTAAAGGAACAAAAAGACCAACAGACATGCTAATCAGACAAAGAACAAACTTGCCCCAGCGCTTCGACTCACAAACGAGTCTGCATAAGGGGGTAAAGGTTACATGTAGACAATGCCCTTATATAGTCTATTTAATTAAACATAAATTATTGTTCAATCATTCAATTAATCCAACAAATCCCAACACCTGTAAAAGTTAGACTTCCTTCCACTTCTAATTCAAGCTATGTTCAGTGCAATTTCTGTGCTATAACACTAGATGGTGCTATTACATTGTAGCACATACATCTTTAATAAAACAATACTTGTTTGTGTAGATAGCTGAAAGCGCTGACATATGGATTATCAATAAATGAAAAATGAACACATGAATGAATGGAAGATGGAATGAAATGAAAGGACCAAACCTCCAGCAACTCGAAGTATTATTGCAAGGCAGCCAAGGTGAACCAAATAAAGGACCTCATAGAAAATGAGTACCAGGCAGCTGGAGGAAAGTCAGATGAAATGAAAAAGGAACCTACAGAAAATAAGAGAGAAAAAAGCATTAATTTATAGTATCTTACATTGCACATCTACCATAATTCTAAATAATCTGTAAAAAAGCTCAAAACCAGCATTATATACTATAAAGGACTCTGCATAAATTAGCTAACTTGTTGCTTAAGAAGAGGTTTCAAATCCCATTTGTCATTCAATCCCTGAGGTTTGACACTATGTAAAATATGAATCCAGAAACTGTCAAACTGTAATAAGAGATTAGATCTATCCCCTCCATTTTTTACTTGTGGCACACGTTCCAATCCTATAAACTTCAAACCATCAGGTTTAGAGTTATGAACTTCTGAAAAGTGTATGCCAACTGGTGTGTCTTGTTTACCATTTTCAATCAAATGAATATGTTCCTATATCCTTTGTTTAAGTGGTCTGACAGTTTTACCAACATAAATCAAATTATAGGTACACCATAATATATAAACAACATATGGGGTGTCACATGTAATGAGTTCTCTAATCTCAGCTTTAATATTTATGTCTGCAGGGTGTATGAACTCTTTTGTTGGTGTACCATATTTACAAATGTTGCAATGGCTACATCTGTAGTAGCCATTCGGGCGATATGGCAACCAAGTGGTAGTTCTTTTTGGTGGGGCAGGTGTCCTGCTGTGGACTAATTTATCCCTAAGGTTTTCACTTCTATTGAAGCTAACCCTGGGTTTAGAACCTACAGATGCTCCTACCACATTGTCCCCTAACAAAATAGGCCAGTTCTTATGTATCACATTACGTATTTGGCCTGCCACATGGTTAAAATCCATAACAAAAGTGCATGGTACATTCTTTGCCTTTCTGTCAAACCTCTGTTTCTGAAGGAGAAGATCATCTCTATTCATTTTTTTAACTTTTTCCTCTTGTCTTTTCTAAACGTTTTTTGTCATAACCCTTTGCCTCAGATCTCTTCAAAAGTTCATCAGTTTGTACAGTAAAATCTTTAACCCAACTACAATTCCTTCTAAGTCTCAAAATGTGTCCATATGGTATTGAATTTTTAAGGCTACGTGGGTGAGCACTGCTAGCCAATAGCACTGAATTTGTAGCAGTATTTTTTCCAAAACATTTAGTTTCAACCCTATTTTTGTTAACAAACCGACAAAGATCTAAATAGGAAATACTAAATGGATCAGTCACATATGTGAATCTCAAATGATATGTATTGTTGTTAAAGGGGCACTGTCAGCTTTGCCCCTTCGTTTACCTTAAGTTCACAAATGCTGACCTGTGGATACAAACAAGCATTATGTATGCTCTGGAATGGCCCTGCATCAAGGTAAAAGTGATCAGTTTACCTGATTTCTGATAATTTGCACTTATTTCTTAATATTCGTCCCGACTGAAAGTTTCCATTCCCCGGAAGCAGATGCCATGCCGGGAACGCGCGGCTACTGTTCACTCGGTGCTGAGGTGGACCTTTTAGCAAACACATCACAGCACACACATAATACAGCATTAACAATAAAATTAAAGAGCTGCTGGTATGTACGACGATAAAACAAGCGCTGGATTAGCTTTAAAATCCTACTGGAGTCTGAGGCCGAAATCCCGCGCATGCACACTAGTGGCACTTTCTGGCGCATGCACGAGATCTTTCCTGTGACCACAAGTCAAAAGGTCCACCTCAGCACAGAGTGAACAGTAGACGCACGTTCCCGGCATGGCATCTGCTTCCGGGGAATGGAGACTTTCAGTCGGGGCGAATATGAAGAAATAAGTGCAAATTATCAGAAATCAGGTAAACTGATCACTTTTACCTTGATGCAGGGCCATTCCAGAGCATACATAATGCTCGTTTGTATCCACAGGTCAGCATTTGTGAACTTAAGGTAAACGGAGGGGCAAAGCTGACAGTGCCCCTTTAAGGCCTTTTGGTGGACAACCAGAGTTTTTGGGCTGATGTCCTATCTAGCTACAGCTTTCTTCACAAACCTATTTATGGGGTTCTTGGTCCCTATAATTCACACCTCTGGTATTGCTGTGGGACTTTGGTCTTGGAAGGTGTTTCAGGAAACAGAGCCTTGGATTGCTATCTCATCAGAGTAATTCAGATGAGCTATTGGAAAGACTGAAGAAGGAAGTCACAAAACATAGTTCATACTAATCAGTTGGATCTGGTACCTGGTCTCTTGTGTTTTTCTGGACTCTAGTTATTGGAGAAAATTGATTAAGGACTCTATCATTATTTTAAACTGAGTTACCTTGCTATATATACATTTATTTGTATTTGGTGCCTAACTTCTAAAAAGTTTAGGATTATTATAGCTGATAAGTGTATTTGTGTATTTCTCATCCCCTTAAATGGCAGAGAATTATGTACCCATAGATTTAGACAAGACAACAACCCACAAGGTACCTAAAGAGGCTATGAAATTAAGAAATAAAAAAATAGTTAAAGTTGAATATAAAACAAAGAAGAGTGGGTAAAGTAAAAAAAAAAATAAATTATATAGGCACAATTGAGAAAAAAGTAGGTTTACCTAGAACTTCTTCTCCTAGGTTAACTATCAATAATGACATAATTGAGAAAAATTATATCATTCCGGAGAGTTCTTCTGATCATTATATGTTCAAGAGAATTAAGGCATTGGAAACTTAGAATGAATCCTTAAAGGAACTGTTACCCAGCATAAGTGGTGAGATAATAACACATGAAGAGGAACCTCAGGGAGGTGAAGAGCAAAAGAAAAAAATTAATACAAAACGGTGACTATCTTACCGATTTTGATAAGTTTATCACTCCATTTACGAATAGGGGAAAAACAGTAGTTGCAGACAGTAGCTGTAACGAACCTGTAAATGTTCAAGTACATGCAGAAACATCGTTACAATCACAAAGTAATCCAAATCAGATGCTACTGGATGATTATAATGTACAGGCTAATATACTAATTATTAAGCAGCTATCTGAAATTAAAACTGTTCTTGTCTGTATAAATCTATCTATGGCAGCAATAATGAAATAATTAGAAAATCAGAAAAAAACAGTTGGATGAACTTAAAATAGTTGTGAGTAATGCAAAGAAGAATAAAGAAAGAAAAGCATAGAAAATATTACAGAAGTAATAGCAGAGAAATAATATAAAGAAATTCAGGAGTGCAGTCAAAAAATGGGAATAAAAGAAAACCAGAAAAACAGCTGGAAATAAAAATAAGGGAAAGGCTAATAAGTTTAAAGATAAGGGAATTCAGAATATGCCTTACCAAAAAAGAAAACACCAAAGAGAAGGAATTTCATCCTAGATAAGAACATTAGGAACTTCATCCTAGATAAGAACATTTTGGAATCTGCAAAGGTGACAGACAAGAATGTAGAAATAGTTGTCAGGAGGGGAAACTACACACTATCAATTTTAAGGGCATCCCAAAAGCAAAAAGGGAGACTCTTTTTGTACTTAAAATTGCAGTCTATAACACCATTAAGAGTCAACTGAGAACCAGAATATCTTGGGAGGATCTGGTTTTAGTTTATAGGTACAGGGCATTATCAGATAAATTATTTGTGTGCAGTGCTAAAATAATACAATATGGCAGAAAATATTGAAGACAAAAATGGGGTTGAAAAAATGGGTATTTAGATGTGACAACAAGAAACTTCATTAGTAATTAATGCTATGCAGAACAGAAGAGTGAACAACAGCAACATCAGCGGGTTCAAAAATAAGCAGTGAACAATAGACTATAGTTAGATATTTACAGAAACCAGTGGTAATTGAATATGACAATGAAAGGCTCACCTGAATATGGAACAATGATTAGAGGGAGAAAGCAAAGAGGAGAAAGGATTAATAGTAGTGTAGTATTAGAAGATTCAGAAGACGATTTCCTTGATGTGAGAAAATGGGATGCAATCTGTAAATGCAAATGTGTTTCAAATGTGTCCCTTTGTAACTAATTTGAATTGCTATCATATCTTATAGTGTTGACTCGGATGACTCTACCATGGAATTCTCAGACTGAAATTTAAAAGAAACCTTCAGGCTCCCTTTAGGGAAAGACCAGGGTATCCATATCCTTTTTTGGAATATTGCAGGGGTAACTGGAAAAACAGATGATGATTCGTGGCGTAATGTATTAAAGTCCTATGATCTGATTCTACTTAAGGAAACATGGTTAGATTCTAATTTGCATGTAGACCTACAAAATTATATTCAATATACTTTACCAGGAAAGAAGTTGACTTTAAGGGGTGCAATGGAGGGGGGGGGATTATACTCATCATCTTTCTAAAATTGGTTGGCATTGGATTTGATTACTGCTGAGAAAGAGTCTCTGTTGTTGATAGATGTGTATTTTCCACATGATCTTAAAAATGCAGAGTTTGAAATACAATTGAAGGAATTATCACAGTTACTTGATGAAATATCTTTTAAAAGTGTATATAGATATACGGTAATAATGGGAGACTGGCATGCTCATGTTGGTAATATGAATAAAATAGATCAATTTTTAAATATAGAAGAGCAGGGGCCAGATATTCAAAACATTGCCCCATGGCTAAGGTAGCCCTGCCTGGCGTGCAAACAGAGCCCGGAGCAAAATGCCAGCCATATTCAAAAGGAATAGCCCAGTGCAAAACCAACTGAATATAGCAAGCAAAGGAAGCTGGGCAAACAGCACCAGGAGTGCAGGGCGAAAACAGCCCGGGAATAAGACAGCACTGAATATAGCACAGAAGACAACACTGAATATAGCACCCAGGCAGGCAGTGCAAACACACAATGGAACACAGTGCAGAGGTGAGACAGCCAGACCCTGGGACACATGCAATGAATCATAGGCTGTAATGAGGTAACAGGGGCAGACCACAGTGCACAGCCCGGAGGATGCCACACATACACGGGAATGGCAAGCAGCAACCCGGACCCATGTGGAGAACCCATGGAACAGTATATACCAAGTGAAACCCCAGCACCCAAGAATGACACATGACACAGTATAGTGGAGTAAATGCAATGTAATAATACATATTCAAAAGGAAAGGTAACGGGTACAGAACAGTGATGCAAACCCAAACTAAACAAAAGACTAAACCAAACACAGAACAACCAATGCCCCAAACACCACTGGATGACCCACCCCACAACAAGGAAAGACAACAGAACAAATCCCACTAAGCAACATGCCAAGCCCCCCCATCCACCAACACACAACCCAAGCAACAATAAGCCCACTACGGGAACAACAAATGGAATGCACAATAGGCAACTCAAGAATGTAAATGGCAAACATATGTATAAAACTAACAGGGTGTACAATAAGGCACAGGTGAAGGGTGCAAAGGGGAAGGGGATGCACACAGGGACACAGGAATACAGTCAAGGAAACAATATCATGTCCAGTAAGGGTGTGTGTGAAGTCAACACAAGACGGGATGAAGGGCATGGCTAACTGCCCACTGGATCTGGGAGCTGAGCCTCCAAAACAGCAGCCACCCTCCTCGTCTCTGTTATCACGATGGCCTGCTGCTCTATCAGAGTCCTCTGTTGGCGGACGATGCGGCGCAGCAGGTCCTCCGTCCCCTCTGACTCCTCTGGCCTGGTCGCCCACAGTGATGCCCAGAGTGGACCTACAAGGGGAAGGGTGAGAACATGAGGATGGAATACCAGCCAGGAGGCAGGCAGCAGCCACAGGTGGCCATACGGGGATGGACAGTATGTCCCAATGGACAATCCCGAGTGGAGGTGAGTGCCGGACTGGTAGGCCAACCTGGGAGGTGCCCACGAGGCAGCCCAGGATGACACAGACACCAACCCAAACCCCAACAGACATGATGACAACAATCCTGACAGCACCAGGGTACAGGTGACACCGCCCACCCCGGCACAGCACGCAGCGAGACACGGCAGACACACAGCCAGACCCCTGGAGAGCTGGGTGCAAGGGCCATGACACAACATGCACAAGGGCACCCATATGTTGGGACATGCTGCCCACCGACAGATGGCAATGTACCATAACACAGAGCACAGCACCAACAACAATGAAAGGTGTGCTGGAGCAGCACTGAACTATGATAGTGGCCTGACAATGGCCAACACAGGCCAGGAGATAAAAGGCAGCCAGGCCACAGTTGCTGGCAGTGAAGGGCTGACACATGTCACCAGGCAAGGCCACTGAAAGCATACCACACAACTGTGACATGTTACAAGGAAGGGTTCCCAACCCATGGGGCAAATGCCCCCATCCCACCCTGTGAGGACATGTTCCACAGCCAAGGTCAACACTGTAATGCAACACTCAATAGTAAATGATGCACATAATGTATTAGTATAGTGATAACAGAACCTTGGAACATAACTGCAACACAGTAACAGCGTCATGAGATACCCAGGGAAGGAATCCACTATGCATACCACACATCGCCAATATGTACCACAGTGTGACAGGCAATGTTCCATGGCTGCTGGACAGAGGGATGAGAGGTATGCCTGGAAGGCATGGGGCATGGTGTCCCGCAGCCACAACAGGCACACAGGTGGCGCTATGCTGGCCTGTTCAGTGAATATACAGGACAGCAAGGTAATTCCAACAGTGCGCATGCGGACACCCTGTTGGGGGAGCTGCAGGGACCCCAGAGGTAGACATGGCAGCCGACAGCATATGACCCCCACCAAACACTCACAGCCAGAGCCCCCAACACCATCAGGCACCAGCAGAGCAATGCAAGCTGACAGTACCCCACCTCCCCTCCCCAGTGTCAAACTGGCAGCACTTGACTGTGGTGTGCAACACAGGTGTGCAGCACAGCACAGTGCCACATTGCCACTGGCCCTCTACCTATCACAGCCATGCCACCAGACCAGTCAGGGCAGGACACCCAGATGAGACACACAACACAGTGAAAGAGCACAGAACACAGAGCAATGAGATAGGTACTCATGCAACACGCCACCGCTCTCAGGGCTGCTCTCCTGTGCCCGCTGCGGCATGGATGGCACCCTTGGGTTGCCTCTCTGCTGCTCCTGGGTAACGTTCTGGCCCCCTTCCCAAGCCATGGGCTGCTCGATCTGCTCTACAGAGGACAGGTGAAACATTGGAGTCAGGGCATAACACAGCATACACCATGTGCAGCACAGCAAGATGCACATACAACCCCAACAATACTGCACACACAGGGAGTGAACAAAGAGGACACCCACACAGAGGGTGGCATGGCCCATGGAGCAGTCGCCATGCACACACGTCATGACGTCATGGCGTTGCAGTGGTGCGACAGTGCCTGTTGCAGGTGTCCTGCAATTATCCACACGCCCATGTGTGTATGTCAACAGTCCCCCAGGGACAGGAGCCCAGCACCACGGTGTCGCTGGCCGCAGGCTGGTGCTGCACCAGGACATGGCACCAACCATGTCCGAATCCACCACCCACACCCATGGCCACAGCATGTACCGGGCCCCTAGGGGGCCAACATGTGGGTCCCTGCTGGTGCCACATGCACCCAAGCACCATGCATAGTGGCACACACATGCATGTGCACACACACACACACACGCACACACATACTTGCAGCACGTCATGATCATGATAGTGGGTGTCAACATGCATCGCCACTTACCTGGCACAAGCACAGTGCCCTCACGCACCATGCACCAGTAGTGCTCAAGCTGCTGACGCTGCCGCCATCGCAGGTCTGTGTATCTGTGCCTGCACTTCTCTGCAGTATGGGAGATTCCAGTGCGGGCACTCAGCTTCCATGTGACCGTGGACCACACCTGCAGATGTGAGAAGTCCCCCTTCCTGACCTCCCCAAAAAGCCTCCAGTGCCTCTTCTGGACCAGCTCCACTAGGTCAGCTGTCTCCACCTCCCCCCAGTGCCTGTCCCTGTGCATGACAGCACGCTGTCTCCCATGGCCTGGCATTGCCCACACAGCATGGATTCCCTTCCACCTGTTACAATACCCAACAGTTGGCACACCCTGGACCCTCCTGCAACTACCACTGTAGCACTATGCTATCACATGATGTAGCACGGCGCTATCCAGAAGTGGTTGCACTGCACATGTGTGACCCCTGGCATGACCCTGGAGATAAGTACCATGCATGCACCTTGCACCACGCTGTGTGGGCTAGCGTGGCACTATATCACACTATGCTGGGATGCTAACATGGCTATGGGGGCCTCATGGACATGACCACAGAGTGCCATGCTACTGGGATAGCACAGCGCTGGCCCCCCCAGTAGCCCAACATGGATGTTTGCACAGTGCTAAGGTGTTAGCCCAGTGCTAATCAGGGCCATATTGAACAGGCATATGCAAATGGGGGTACTTGTGCATGCATGGTGTAAACTGTGTGATTAGCATATCATTATGTGCTGCTTTGCATGCATAACAGGCTTGATTGCCTGGCTGGGCTATAAAAGGGCAAGCAGTGCACCACCAGTGTTGTGTTATGGAAATGCAGCATACTACAGTTACTGCAGAACAACACTGGACAGGTGGAGAGATGCAACAGGGGGAAGAGCAGCGAGAGGCAGGTATGTACAACTGCTGTGGGACTCTCAGAATGGCAATAGCTCAGAACAGGGTCAGCCTGTACTGCAGCCCACAGATGTACTTGCTGGGGAACTGTCAGCCACACATAGGACCACAGGCAAGCACAGTGCTGCTTAATGGTGCACAGCTACATATGGCCACCTGTACAACATACCATCCAGTGCACTGTGCACATGCCCCTGTATCATACTGTGCCATGTGGCACTGCCTGCACACTGTGGGTGCCAGGCAGGGGCCATTGTGCAATACTGCGGCATGTCCTGCAACACTGGCACACTGCCATGACACCCTGGATGTGGGGTATGGTAGGCTGTGACCGCTCTGCTGGAGGAACACAGGGTCCAGCACTGTGCTGTCCCAAGCACCATGTGGCCTGTGCCTGGTGTCCTGTCATTGTCTATGTGCCAGTCCATGTATCCACACACTCAGCGTAGTGAACACGCAGGGCACAGTACAGTGCCAGGTGGTGGGCGTAGGGGTGGCCCCATCCATGGGTGCACATGCCAGACAAGGGTAACAGCAGTGCACATGTGGGTCCAGGGCTTGCTGTTCAGACACAGGGTGGCCAATAACTATGTGGCCATGTGCACCGTGACATGCACATGCTGCCAGTGCCATGTCCATGTGGCTGTGACATTCTAGGGGGTGGCATGGTGATATGTAGGCGCAATGCAACGCAGTCCTGCCACAGCTGCTGACACATGTCCCTTTCCAACTGTCCCATAGGTAGTGCAGCATGACAAGAGTGCATCCGCGCACATAAATTCTCCCAGGATGAGCTAAAAGCACTGGTGCATGCTGTGAAGGAGAGGGAGCAGGTGCTCCACATGCACAGGGCCACAGATGAGGTGGTGCACCAAGCTTGGGAGGAGGTGAAAGCTGCGGTTAATGCAGTTGGTGGCCGTGGCAGGACGACTGAGGTGGTGCGCAAGAGATGGAATGACCTGTTGCACCAGGCAAAGGAAGAGGAGGCACAGCAGCTGTGTGAATGGATGCATACTGGTGGAGGACCACAAGACCAACAACAGCGGGTGGAGGAACCACTCTTGGCCGTGGTGGCATGCACACTG
Source organism: Neoceratodus forsteri (assembly GCA_016271365.2). Taxonomy (NCBI): domain Eukaryota; kingdom Metazoa; phylum Chordata; order Ceratodontiformes; family Ceratodontidae; genus Neoceratodus; species Neoceratodus forsteri. Next base: position 349,181,003 of record CM057452.1, on the reverse strand, counting down.
TGGTCAGTGGCAGTCACAGGTGTGCCGGGTGGTGGTTGTGAGATGCCTCTCGGACTGCCCAGGACAGGTCTGTATTCGCATATGTTTACCCTGCATGGTGTGATGGCATAGGTGCAGAGTCTTGCTGTTGGTGCCCTGCACGGGGTGCACTGTGGGTTGCCAAACAGCTGCCTGGCCATGGCATGTGAACTGTGTATTGGTTGGGTGCATGAGGTCACAGGCTGGTGTGTGGTGTGTGCATAACCACAGCAGGTGGCATGTGTCCTGGGGTGTGCATGGTGTGGTGGTGGTGGTGGTAGGGCACGGCACACTGTCCATGTACAGGTGACTGACCCTGTCCCATTTTTCTCCACAGCCCAGGATGTCTGCCCTTGGTCCAAAGGATGTGGAAGATGAGGATGAATGACCATCGACGTCCGGTCTGGGTGCCAGCCGAGGACGCACAGAGCCACTGCATGTGTGGCATTCCATTGGACAGGGGCTGCATCTGCCAGGGGAGGGGGGACACACTGCAGGCGGGGAGATGGAAACCAGTGAGTACCTGGAGGATGCCCAAGTGAAGGAACTGGGTATTGGGCAGGTACTCCTAGTGACAGTCACCAGTGGCAATGACACGGATGTGTCGGAGGGTTCTCACTGCCTGGACATGCCTGTGGAGAGAGATGCAGGGGTGGGGCTGGGAACAGGCTGTGGAACAGGTGCTAGGGGAGTGTTCGGCATTGTTGGTGTGGCTGTCCCTGTGCAGCTGGTGGTGGGCAGTGTAGGGAACATGTGTGCACCACTCTACATGCAGTGTCCCACACAGATTGTGGTTCAGGGCCATCCTGTACAACAGTGCAACACCAGCAGTCAGCAGCAGCAGCAGGCCATGCCGGATGTACAACGGCATCCTGAACCTGCAGTGCAGCAGACACCAGTGCCAGCTGCCATTGAGGGGGATGCGCCCCTGGAGCAGGATGCCCATGGTGCCTGCCCACTCCTGCAGGCTGCTGTCACATCCCAGCAGGAGGCTCGAATGGACCTGCATGGCCTACAGAGGGAGCTGAGGCAAGGGCTGGCACTGATGTGGGAGTCCATTTCAGTGGGCTTTGCCTGTGCCAAACAGTGGGCAGAGGACAGGTTGGGATGAATGGTGGGTGTGATTGACCATGGCTTTGCTGGCCTGACGGCTGCGGTGGTTGACATCACCAATGTACTTTGTGGGGTGTATGGGGGTCACCAGCATGTGCTTTTTGATCAGGGTGCACATGGAACAGAGGCCCACAGGTGGGCAACCCATGGCCACAGGGCTGGCACTGGGTCCAGCTCCACTGTGTCATGCACCACGTCAGGCACACAGTACCGCTGTGGCCATCCACCCACCCTGTCAGTCTCCGCCGGTCAACAGGGGCACAAGAGGGCTGTCCTGCCTGCCTCACCTTATTCCTCTGCCATGTCCTCAGCCCAGTGGTGTGCGACGTGTGCGTGGTGGTCGGCAGTGATAGTCATACTGCACCACTGCACAGTCATCACCCCCCATGTCAACATTGGCACACCCACATCCCTGTGCACACAAGCACACACACTGACTAACAAACACCCTCACACGCCATCCCATGCACACTCACACTTCCACTGCCATGGTTGCCCTCCTTACACTCCCACCACACATCATGCAGCCCCAATTACACTACACCGTGGCTGTGTGTCCACCCCCCATGTGATCTGCACCCCCCCTACATCGCACCACATGCACACATCTGTTCCACTCTGTTGTGTTCCTTTTGTGATTGCTGGTGTCACTGTTCTGGTCGTTGGTGCACATTAAAAAAGTTCAGCATTGTACTGTTTCATGTTGCTGTGCAGTCTGTACTTACCCTTTGGTCTGTGACAGTGTCCTGATGATGTTGGCCCTGTGGGCCATGCGAAGATCCCTCCTCTTGAGTTGCTCCACTATCCCCCTGACCACTGGCTCTGGGTCACTGTCGGCCTGTTCTTCAGATTCAGATGCCTGTATCCCACAGTTCATTGCCATGTTGTGCAGCATACAACAGGCTAGGAAGGTACGGCATACCTTCCGCAGCGTATACTGTAGGGCACCGCCTGATGTGTCTATGCTTCTGAAGTGCATCTTCAGTATGCCAAACACCCTCTCTATGATGTTCCTTGTGCTGGCATGTGACTTGTTGTACATCTCCTTGGCCACTGTGGCCAGACGGAGTACCAGTGTCAGCAGCCAGGGTTGCAGGGGATAGGCACTGTCTCCTGTCAAGAAATGTGTACCTGTTAGTGCCATACTGCAGTCTGGCCATTGCTGTCCTGCACCCCTGTGTAGCCCTCCCACACCCCTTCCCTGGCCTCCCCTGCCTGCCCACATCCATGCTGTCATGTGTGTGCCTTGTATGCTGCTACTCACTGACTAGTTGCCCACCGGGTATTCTGCCCTCCTCAGATGCCTGGCACAGCTGGGACTGGTGCTAGATGAAGGTGTCATGGGCACTGCCTGAGTACTGCGCATAGACATTGCTGATGCACCCAGTCGCATCGCACACCACCTGGCAGTTGATGGAGTGGTACCCCTTCCTGTTTATTTACACATCACTGCCATCACCAGGTTTGTGCACGGATGGGGACATGGGTGCAGTCAGTGGCACTGAGTACAGATGGTAGGTGCGCAACTTGATGGAACTGCTGCATTGTTTCTCTGCACTCTGCTGCCATGCTGGGGAATACTATCAACTCCCCAGCACGTGACAGGAAAGCCTCTAGGAACTGGGTCAGGAGGTGTGAGGTGGCAGACTGCGATACCCTAATGATGTCCCCCGTTGGTCATTGGAATGTCCTGCGGCAAGGAAGCACATCGCTGCTGTCACCTTCTCCTCCACTGTCATGGCATGGCTGCGTCTGGTGTTTGGGTGCAGCTGCTCATGCAGGAGTTCACATAGCTGCCTCAACATTCCCCTGTTCATCTTGTACTGGCCAGTGATGTGGTCATCTGGCAGGGTCTCAAAGGAGACCCTGGGCCGGTACCACCTGTTTGCAGCATACCGTCTCCTTGGCCTGCGTTGTGGTCCATGTTGTGCCTGCTCCCTCTCCTCCTCCTCCTCCACTACAGCTGCCATCAATGGCAGCATCACTGCTACTGGCACTGCACACATTTCCACTTCCTGTTGTGGTCCCTCCTCCTAGGTGTTTTGCCCTGGGTTAAGACCAGCCTTTTATAGGCAGTAGCTAGTGCTGCACTAGGTATCATGCTATGTGTCCTAGTGTGGTGCTAGGGCTTTGAATATCCCTTAGTGCATGTATGCAGGCCACCCCCCCTCACTTTGCCCCTTGCATACATTATTGGTTTGCCCTGTGCTACTTCTGTTAGCACGCGCTAACAGATCCTTTTAATATGGCTGCTCCACACTAATCCTGCACTATTGGTTTGTGCACTGCGCTATGCTTTGAATATCTGGCCCCAGGTGTTTTATCACAATAGCCCTAAAGGAAATTCAAAAGATCAAAAAAAAGGATAAAAAGATATATTCTCCTGAATTTTATAAGAAATCACAACTTATGTATTGTAAATGAGAGGCATAGGATGGGAGAATACAAATTTCCAACCAAAACAGGTGGCACTTTATTAGATTTGGCACTAGTAGATATAGCTCTTTTTAAATTGATAAAAAAAAATTAATGTCTTGTATGATAATATGTCAGACCACTATCCAATAGCTATGACTGTCAACTTTGGATATGACCCTAAACTAAGGAGAAATGAATATATAAAAAATGAAGCAGACCATCATATGAAGTTTAATAAAAAAATTAAATGGGACAGACTAATGCCCATGAAAATGGAAATTTTACAACAGTGTAAAGATGTATCTAGTGTGAAGGCTCAGTTCCTAAATGCAATTGGATCAGATAATATATGTTGCTTTGATAACCTGACTATATAAGAATAGGTTACAATCAAATGTACGAGATAATAAAAAAAGGGATCAAAAAACTTTTAATAAAGCACCGTGGTTTGACATACAATGTCATAACTACAAAAAATTGCTAAATAAAGTAACACGGCTGCATAGAGAGAACATAGAACTTAATTATAATAAGGGACTGATTTTAAAGAAAGAAAGCAAAATATAATCTGGCCCTTTGGTCTCAATTACAGGAAGCCATAAAAAATAAAGGCAATCAAGAATTTTCAAAAATAATACTCACAGCTGAAAATAAATATAAATTAAATACAGAAATGGTTATTCCAGCAAGTGAATAGATTAAGTATTATGGGAATCTCTATAGGGAAGCCTTAGCCCATAATATACAAACCACATTAATTATAAGGATGCCAATAAATCAAGAAAATAATCCGTGGACTAGCTTTTTGGAATCACAAATTGAATATGCAATGCTAGCACAAAAAAAGAGTAAAGCACCAGGAATGGATGGCAGCCCGTGGAACTTTATCAATACAACATAAAATGGTGAAGTAGTATTTTTTACAAATTGTTCAGATACATTATAGGAACAGAAGAGTTGCCAAAGTCATGACATGTGGCAGAAATAGTTCCACTATATAAAAAAGGCAGTAAAAACTTATCGTCTAACTATAAGCCAAGTGCCCCACAGAATTTATCCGCAAAACTATTTACGCGTATTTTACTTCAAGAATTGACTACTTGGGTGATGGAAAATGTTATCTTATCCAACAAACAATTTGGATACAGGGAGAAACACTCCACAATAGATTGTTTATATATATTGGACCATCTGATTAGAAAGGCACACTCAAGGAAAAATCCTTTATATTTTGCATTTATAGATATGTCATCAGCCTTCGATGGTGTAAATAGAAACATTTTGTGGATCATATTAAATGTTTGGGGTATTGACAGTAAGTTACTTGCCCTTTTTCAGAAATGACATACAAATACGTATGTTCAAATTAGATATTCTAAACATAGAAAGTTAACTGACCCATTAAAAGTAAATAACGAAGTAAAACAAGAGTGTTTATTGGCACCACTGCTATTTAATATTTATATAGACCAAATTGTACATCAACTAGATATGGTGGAAACAAATGCTCCTAGAATTAGGAATACTAAACGTAATATAATTGTATATGCAGATGGTGCTGTGCTGGTGGCAGGTACTGCAAACGGCCTTCAGAAGGTCCTGTCTTGTATTTCTACAGTTTTAAAAGAGTTACAATTAAGGATAAATATAGATAAAACTAAAATTCTAGTTGAGAATAAACCACACAGTCTAAATTTTGGTTGGAAAGTAGATGATAATGAGATTTAATTAGTTAATGATTACCCTTATCTTGGTGTCACATTGCATAATAAAAAAATATGGAGACTACATATTGAAAAAAGTAAAAAAAAAAAAAGACAGGCAACTGGTATTAGCTATAAATAAGTTTTCCAAACAATATAGTAATAATTCAGCTGCTGCCATATTAAAAACCTATAAAATGAAGGTTGATTCCACCTTATTGTATAGTGTGGAGGTGTGGGGGGAAAAATAAGGATGTAGAAATTTTGGACCCAGTACAAAATCTATATATTAGGCTAACTTTAAATCTGCCCCAGTTTGTACAAGCAGAATTCTTAAGAGCAGAAACTGGTAATATATCATTAGTGGCAAGTGCAATAATAAGATGGTTTAGTTATTTTACTAAAATATGTAATAAGAATGAAAATTCTATCACATATGAATGCTGGGAAGACAGTTTTATTTATGATATAGGGGAACATGTATTTAAAAATTAATGCTGGATGAAAGAACTAGATATTCTGCTTAGAAAAACTGGATTGGCTGCTATTGCAAATATAGACTTTAATAGAAATATAGAAGAGCCACATGAAACTGTGATAGGTAGAATAAATGATACAGTAAAAGAGAATGACATTAAAAGAATTTCCCAATCTAATAACTTTCAATTCTATAAAACTATAAAAAATATACATAAGAGAGAGGCATACATATTTAAATGTGAGGAAAATGATTATAAAACTATTGCTAATTTAAGATTTAATGTGAATGCTGTAGTGTCATCTGGAATTATGAATTGGGATATATACAGAAAGGGGATAGACTATAAGGGCAATTGCACAGGAAAATGGAATACAATGCATATTTTGTTGGACTATGCAAATCTGAATAACTTAAGAGATCATTGGCTTAAGCAACATTTGATTAAAGTCAATAATACAACTAAAGAAGAGAAATTAAGATTACTTTTAAATACAGAGGATGTTGTAGTTGTGTACAGCATTGCAATGTTTACTATTGCAGCACATCGATCACTAAAGAGGAACTGATTAGATATTTCTGAATTGTAAGGATTTTATATAAATATTTCGTACTGTATTGTATGATTTTAAATGTAAGTTATTTTATGTGTTATACTTCTGTGATACACATTGTTATTCCAATAAACTTGAAACTTGAAAAAAAAAATTGTTCTCAGCACTGTTCCTGGCTGGGCCAGCATCGGAGGGCTATTTTCTGATGACTCCAGAGAAATGTGTCTGGTCCTCCAGACCTTCAGGGAGAGCTCTTCTTACCACAGCTGAAAACACAAGAAACACCATCATCGATCGTGGGAATGGGAAAACTCAAGCTCTTCCCATTCCTTTGATGGCACGGGGTCATATTGTCACATACAAAAACAGCGCAGCACTATACCGCCCTGTCAAGACAGTGACTAAAAAAAAACAGTAAAATACTTGATTTCTGATGGGGGGTTCTGCCCCTGAACCTCCCATAATGGAGGGCTGCACCCCAAACCCCCTTTATTAAAATAACCTCCTCTGGGGGGTCAACTCAGGGACAGGGTGAAACTCGGGTGGGGGGCATCATGAATCACACAAAACACGACAAGAAAAACAATTAACTAACCTAATCTGGGATTGGAACCCCAGTCCACAGTCGCTCCATTGTCCTCCAGTGCCAATGGCTCTACTCCTTGAGCCACAGCAGCTGCTCAGCAGATCCCCTTCCAGCAGAGCTCTTACTCTTTCCAGGAAACAGCTATAGGGTCACCGCTACCACTTCACACTATTTGTGTCATGCAACATTGTGTACCCTGTAGCTGTTCTTCCCCACGCTGTTACTGTTGCGTGGTTTTGCCCTGCGGCATTGTACATACAGCATATTGACCCAGAAGTCCTTCGACTCCCCTGATGGCTGGGCTTTGATTGAGATTCCTGTGGTCATGGGGATGGTTGAAGGCTTCATGGTATTCTTGTCAGGCTTGTCAACCTAAGCTCTGGTCAAGCAGGTGGTTGAGATTTTTCCTGAGCCTGTCGATCGACTGTTAGAGGAGATCAATGGGAGTCAATCTCCCAGACCCTGGTTCTCCTGGTCCTCACTCAGGATGAAGAGGCCTAGTCAGTGACCCCAGTTGGGTTGCTTCCATATTGGTCATGCCTCTGAATCCTTTAGGCAGATAGTTTATACAAACATCCCAGAGGACACCGTTCGACGACGCCTCTTAGTCAACAGTTGAGGCGCTGGCCACGCTCTTGATCCCACTTGACCAGGAGGCATCACTGTCGATGCTTCTTGTCCTGCTAGTCCTCAGGTGAGGAGATGCACCTATGTAAAATGTGTTGATGCTGCAAAGAGCTCCACTGGCAACAGTGGACCATTGCTGGGAGGGAAGGGTTCTGCCTCATGGACCTTTGGTCCCTTGGCCATCACTGGTCATTTCCATGCCAGTCAGTGCTTCACAGCAGTCCCCAGTGTCTGCTTCTCTGCCTCTTTGGGTGGATCCATCTCCACTGCAGCCTCTGTTCAGGGTCCTGACCTATGAATCTCGCCCCATGGCTGGCTTGCCAGGTCAGCTTTCCATGGAGGTCACCCAGGATGAGGATACCAGGGTGGTCCACAGTGGCAAATGGTCAGTGGCTGTCTTTGAGGAATCCTCTGACTCTGCAGGCAAGTCATTGATGAGTTCAACCAGGATGTATATGCTAAACCAACAATTTCTTGCAGAGCTGACAGCCAAGCAGGGGCCATTGTCCGGCTTATGTTGGAGTCCATGAACATTCCTTTAGACCCAGTTCAGAAAAGGGATAAGTTCCCATTTACTGACATACTGGGCAGGAATGATTCCCCAGAGGTTATCTTTCCAGTGGCTGAGGCCATCTTGGGATTGGCTCTGGAGCTTTCGCTGCATACAGCATCCTGCTTGGCACCCTCCCCCCCCAGATGGTCTGCAAGTATGTAGTCCCAATGGGCTCCCTGTCTGGGTTTTACAACCAGCTCTCTACAGAGGGCTTGGTCTCAAATTCATCCTTCCATAAATTTAGAAGCCAAGAGGACATGGCCGAGCCTCCAGGCAATTAATCTAAGAAGACTGACCATGCAGCTAAAAAGGTGTATGCTGTTACATCACTGGCTCTCTGTCAGGCCAGCTACACTATCATGGCAGCAAGCTTTGGCCATTCCCTGTTTGAGGTATAGGGAGAATTCCTCTCCCCATCTTCCTGCTGACAAACAGATTCCCGTACAGATGGTCAGAAATGAGGGTCAATTGCTGGCTAAACACCAGCTTCAGATATCCATTGATATGGGCAGCTTCTGTGCCTTTGCCATGGCTATAGTTGTTGCCATGCATCATAGGGCTTCACTGAGGCTCTCCACCCTTTTAGCTAAATTCCCCTTCTTGGTCTCTTCGGCCCTGGGTTGGAAAGACATCTCATGTGACTCAAGAAGCCCAGTGCCACCCTGGATTCTGTGGCTTTATCCTAGAAGGACAGCAAGGCCCAAAAGTCTAACGAGACCATCTTTCAGTTTTGGTCCTTTTCACCACAGCATCCCCAGCAGCAGCCTCAGTAGAGGCCATTTTAGTGCTGGCATCCAAAATCCAAGTTCAGTGGTCAGGGACAAAAAAGAAGGGTGCAGAGGTGGTGATGCTTCTCCAGCTCCAATGGCCAGAGACCCCATCAAGGTTGTGCGTTGATGGTTGTGGGGTGTCATCCCCCCCGTCCCTTCCTGCCCTTGTCCCAGCTCTCAGTTGGGGTTTGGTTGCTTCACATCTTGCCACAATGGTCTGCCATTATCTCAGACAGATGGGTTCTAGAAGTGGTAGGCAGAGGGCTGCCTCTGGAATTTGAGGCTCTCCTGTCATATCAACTTAGAACTCCACAGAAGTCCAGGGTGTTGCAGGATATTGTTCACACTTTGAGTTGACATCGCACAGCTCCTAGAGCACGGGGCAATAGCCTGTGGGTCAGATGCCCTGGCTACTTAGGAATATGAGCCCAAGTACTTCTTGGTTCCAAAACAGAGGGGGGGTGTGGCACCCCACACTGGATCTGCACGATCTGAGCCAGTTCATGCAGAAGGGTAAGTTCTGGATGCTCACACTGAATCAGATCATTCCATCTCTGCAGTAAGCATGTGGTTCTGCTCCTTGTACCTCTAGAATGTGCTCTTTCATATCCTATTCTGTCAGCCTCATTGCCAGTACCTTTGGTTCCATGCAGAAGGGATCCTGTACCATTTCCAGGTCATGCCTTTTGGCCTCTCATCCATACCCAGGGTCTTCCCCAAGTGTATAGCAATGGTGGAGTGGAAGGGCATAAGGATTTATCCATACCTGGATGACTGGCTGATAGCTGGCCTGTGCAAGGAGGCTGTGGAGAGGTCCCGGGATCTGATCCTCCAGACCTATGGGGGCTTATGCCTTCTGGTCAACCCTCCCAAGTCAGAGCTGGTCCCTTTGCAGAGAGATCAAGATTGTGGGGCAGAAATAGACTTCATGTGAGCCAAAGACCACCTCCCTGTGGACTGGGCATCAGATCTTACCTCCTTTGCTGGATCATTTCAGGTTAGGCACTTGCACCCTGCCTGAGACTTCTTGTGACTGCTGGGTTACATGGCATCCTCCATCAGTGTGGTCCTTTGGGCTCAATGACAGATGTGTCACCTACAGTGGGAGTTGGGCTGACAGTGGTCCCACTGCCTAGGTCACTGCTTATGTCGGATGCCAGTGGTGGCTGGACCCACAGCACCTGAAGAAGGGAATCCCATTTGTCCGCCCTGAACCATCTGTCACACTCATGACGAATGCATCACTTGTGATGAGGGGAGCACTCCTGGGAGACCCCAGAGCACACAGGTTCTGGTTACTTGGGAGTCCTGTCACCACATCAGCCTAATGGAGCTCTGGGCAGTGCATCTGGCTCTGATGGAATTTGCTGTATTGATTCAATGTCAAGTCATTTAGGTCCAGACGGACAACAAGACCACGATGTTCTTCCTGAACAGGGTGGGACACACTTCTTTCCCTTGTGTCAGGAGGCTGTCCGCACTTGGACACTCATGTGCAGCCTGGGTGCAGATCTGCTGGTGATCTATGTCACAGTGGAAGAGAACAGTCAGCTAGTGGACACTCTCAGCTGGGTCAGAGAGGCATTGCATGAGTGATCCTTGCATCACGAAATGGTAAACCACCTGTTCTCCCAGTGAGGCACCCTTCTGGTAGACCTGTTTGCCTCTTGGGAGAACAAAAAATGGAGACTGTCCTGTTCCCACCCCCCACAGTCCTAGACACTGTTGGTGGAGGCCTTCGCAAGGCCCTGGACCTCAGGTCTCCTGTATGCCTTCCTTCCCTTCCCCTTGGTCCACAAGATTGTGGTCAAGGTGCAGAAAGACAAGGTGCAGATGATCCTGATAGTCCCAAACTGACCCAGGCAATTCTGATATTCCAATCTCCTCAGCCTCAGCAGCAGACCTCTGTGGAGGTTGCTTCTCCATCCAGATCTGCTAACCAGACAACAGGAGAAGGTTCTGAACCCAGACCTTCGATCCCTGCACCTCTCAGTCTGGTTCCTGAGCAGCTAGAGTTCCAGGTTCTGGCTCTGTGCCTTTCAGAAGATGTCCTCCATGTTGTGGAGGCATCCTGTAAGGAGTCAACTTATAATAAGTGGAAGAGGTTCTCGATCTGGTGCAGGTTAAGGAGTTTGATTCCCTTACCTGCCCCAGTGCAAGCATCCTCAACAAAGCTAGGCAAGGCACGTTTATTTATATGGTGCCCAATCCCAGAGGCTCTGGGTGTCTTACATAAAAAACAGGTAGGGTTAATACAAAATAAATACAAAGAAAACATATATAGCATATAATACAACATTAAAACAATAAATAAAAAAATATCATATCTAAAACTAAACTAGCTCTGGTCAGTCAAATTCATCAGGGGAGGTCTACCTTTGGTCCCTTTCTCAGTCGGAACTGGGAGCCATCTTTGCATACTGGATGTGGGCTGGTATGCTGAGATTGGCACAGGAGAAGGTGGATGAGTGCATTTTCAAAGGCCAGAATCACTTGTCCCATCCGGTGCATGAACCACTGCCTCTGTGTAACTTACTGCTGGTGATGGCAATGCTCATGGGCAAGTCATTTGAGTCTATGTACAAATGTGAGATGTCACATTTGTCATGGGAGACTGATCGATGAGCTCCAGGTACTGTTGGTGGAGTCTCACTATCTGGTCTTCCACAAGAACAAGGTCATCCTTCTCCCCCATGTGAAGTTCCCTGCGAAGGTCATATCGAAGCTTCACCTTAACCTGGTGATTAACTTCAAGATATACTTTACCAACCTGACTTCAAAGGTCGATCACTGGCTCCATACCCTGAACCTGTGAAGGGTGCTCTCTTATTATAAGGAGTGCACTGCTGGAGTTTGGAATGAGGCTTACCAGCTGTTTCTAATGTATGCTGAAGCTGCACTTGGCAGACCTTCAGCAAAGCAGATGATTGGCAGGTGGATTACATCCTGCATCAATCCCTGCTATAGGTTGGCTGGTGGGGAGTTGTCCAAGGGGCTTAAGGTTCATTCCACCAGATATATTGCTGCCTCTGTGGTTGCTTCCAGGGATATCCCCATTGAAGAGATATGCAGGGCTACAACCTGGAGTTCATTGCAGCATTGACATAATGAGTCATCAGGATGCTGCTTTTGGGTCCTTGGACCTCCAGTCTCTGTTTGCCAAATAAGGGTGTGTGGCTTGCCCTCTCCTCCTGGATGACTGCTAGGAGTCTGCCAGAGTGCGGATAGTGACCTGTGTCCACGTTGCTTGTAACATGGGTTACTCACCTGTAAACGTAGTTCCATTAGCGATATACAGTTCATATCCACACAGCTCACCCGTCATTGCCTGGCAAGTGGCACCCAGATCCCGCTTCCAATGTGCAAAAGATCTGACATCACAGGGTGGAACTGGAGGATGCAGCAACCGGGTGGTGTGAAGTGCTTAGCTTGAAGACTTCCGATGACTTATCAGTCTCCAGAAGAACTGCCAAAGTTTGGATGTGAAATATATTTCACTAGTAGAACTACAGTTACAGGTGAGCAACCATATTTTTCTTCTATTATTATATTTAAGTGCTGACTCGTCATTTGTAGTCCTATAGACAAATGTGTATTGGATATAAAATATGGGAGTCAGGTGATGTGCTCTAGCAGCAAAGAGTAAGAGCTCTAGCAGCCACCAAAATTTGGAACTTCTAAATATTAAGGAAATCAAACAGCTATTGCAGAACTTCTTACAGCAATCAATAATGCTAGGACAGAAGGGTAGAATTTCTAAAAATCAGAGCAATCCGATGAACATGGAGGAAGAAATCAGTGAAGACAGAGCATGCCTCTGACAACTCATTCTCAGACTGTCAAGCAGGGGAAGCCCTCCTTATTGCCCAACCCTTCACCAACAATGGCAACAGCTACTGAACTGGATAAGTACATTGGAGAGTTCAGTTTTATTAAAACTCCCTCATGAGCCTGGTTGAGGATTATAAAACACTCAAGCCTGCCCTAGAAAGTCTCGTCAGACGAGCTGGAGACATGGAATGCAGAGTTAGCGCCATAGAAGATAAAAATGAAAGGGAAAACAAGGAACTAGTAGCACTCAGATGAAAAGTACACAAGCTCGAAGAGAGAATGGAGGATCAGGCGGGTAGGAACTGTAGGAATAATTTAGTGATTATAGGACTGCAAGAGAAAGCTGAAAGTTGGGACACCATCACTTTTATTCCAAAACTTTGTAAAAAACTAGCTGGCCCCTCACCTAATGGCCCTACCTATACGATCGAAAGGGTGCACCGGGCACTTCGCCCCCTCCTAAAGAGGGAGAAAGACCAGTCTAAATGGTGGGAGTCTGCACGGAGACATATGAAGAGAGACTTAAGGAGCTTACTATGTATAGCCTTGAGGAAAGGAGGAGAGGAGGACATGATAGAAACGTTCAAGTACCTCAAGGGAATCAACAAAAGTCCAAGAAGATGCCTCTTCCCAAAAAGAGGTGTGCAAGAACAAAAGGCTGAATTTGAAGATAGAGTGCAGCTCAGAGGGTAATTATGAAGTATTTTTCACAGAGAGGGTTGTGGATGCATGGAACGGCCTTCCGGAGGAGGTTGTGGAGTCAAAAACAGTGGTGTAGTTAAGGCAAAATTTAATGCCAGCTGCAAAGAGGGTGCTTTTGATTTCTTGATATGCTGCTTTTTTAAGCCGAGTTTGGGAGCTCAGATCGCTAAAATACAATAGTCTCTTGCCTTCCCATTCCAGTGTCTGGAGCTCTCTGGTTTGCTTGGATGTGCAGTTTATCTAAGAAGTTAAGGAACTTGAAGATTACAGGACTTAGAAACATAGAATTTGACGGCAGATAAGGACCGCTTGGCCACCCAGTCTGCCCATTTCCCTACCTAATGGATAAGCTGCAGATCCTAGTTAACCAGCAGCCTACTTCTTCCTACCCCCACCCCCTAGAATTGCCTTATGACTGTCCCATGCATGCTTGAATTCCACCACTGTTTTGACTCCACAACCTCCTCGAAGCCGTTCCATGCATCCGACCCTCTCTGTGAAAATACTTCCTTAAATTACCTCTGGCTGCTCCCCTCTATCTTCAAATTGTGCCCCTTGTTCTTGCACACCTCTTTTTGAAAGATGCTACCTCTTGGACTTGATTCCTTGAGGTGCTTGAAAGTTTCTATCATGTCCCCCTCTCCCTCCTTTCCTCGGGGCTATCCATATTAAGCTCCCTTTAGTCTCTCTCATATGTCTTCGGTGCACCCTGCGCCATTTTAGTTGCCCTCCTCTGGACAGCTTCCATCCTGTCTATGTCTTTGCGGAGATTGGGTCTCCAGAACTGCACGCAGTACTCCAGATGGGGTCTGACCAGCTGTCTGTACAGAGGGATAACAACTTCCTGTTTTCTACTGGTGATGCCTCTCCCTATACATCCCAGTATCCCCCCAGCCCTCCTTGCTGCCCTCTGACATAGCTTGCCCACCTTTAGGTCATCTGATATGACTACCCCCAAGTTAGGAGCATGGCCTCTTTTGAACAAATAGCAAACTGTGGCACAGACCAACAGTGGGTGGGCAGAGTATCTCACTACACCTAAATAATCAGGACTACCTAGGCAAACCCCGTTTGTCAACAAGTCTCAGTGATTACTGTTTCAATTGGGATAGAGAGTTGGGGGGGTAACAGAAACATGTGAAATATTTCTGAGTGCAATGCTAAACTCACTGGAGAGTGGCCGAGAACTGTGGGCAGGATCATCTTTCTCTGAAACTTATTATATGTTTAACAGTTTGATTTAATTCCAAAGGTTAAAGAAAAATTGGAGTTTAAAATATCTCATTCAACAAAGGATTTTGGCAAAAAAATTGGCTACTTATAAGGCCAATCCTATAACAATGCTGGCCACCTCTTTGCCTCTGTCAGGCAAACTGAAGCAGACCTAGACAGATAGGATATGAAGGAGAGGCTTGTCAAGAGAGTAAGTCATTTTCCTTTTTTGTTCTATTAACAAGTGAAAAGTCTGTCTCATGCAAGGCCTCACCTTGGACATAGAGAATAGCAATGCCCTGCTGTTGCTTATGGATAATGGGTCCTATGTGCGAATTACATGCCAAAGGTGTGTATCCTGCCCACAGAGATCCGCACCTGTGGACAGGGGGTATGCACCATGGATGCGCACCTGTCCACGGCCCCGCTCCCCCGGCGCACAGGACTCCGCAGGGTGGCTGGGGCAGGGCCACAATCCCAGGCTGGCATCCAATAGGATGACCATCCTGGGCTGAAAGTGGATTCCATGCGTGCTGTGGCACAGGTCCAGGTGCATGAATGCCTACAGCAGACACCCCCGGACCCATACGACCATGACCCACTGTGCTGCCATCATCGGGCCCGTGTCACAATGCAGGGCTCTTTCCCATGATGGCTGCCCTCCCACCTGCCCCAGAACCACACTGTACAGGCTTGTGGCAACCATCATGGCTCACGGTCGCCACAGCCGTCTAGCCGCCCGGTGCCCCCCTCCCCACTGCACTGACACCGCTTCCCTTCCCCCGTACCTGCATGCCAGTGCCACTTTGTGGGATGGCCAGTGGCACAGCCTTCCACACACCTCCTCAGCTGCAGGCCATCTGACATACGCGGGCGTGCATTGGCTGCGCGCACCTGCGTACGTCAGATGGTCGGCAGCAGTGTGTGGAGGGCAGCACACTCACCGCTGGGGCTGGGGGGATCCTGTGGCTGTGCAGGCTTGGCCACATACTGCGGGTTATGTCAGGTCCCCCGCATATCTGACAGTCCACTACACCGCCAGCAGTACACACTATGCACCACTGTGTGCATGGCATGAAGTGATGCCACTCCCCTGCCCTCCCCGCATGCTGCGTCCATGGGTTGGATGCATTGGGCTGCACACCCCATTCTGTCATCCCACATGGGGGCATATGGGTGTGGAGGCAAGGAGCCAGACTTACACATGTGCTTACTTCGCTGGATGCATATGCCCATTGTTATTAAATTCAATGTTTCTGTGAAGGTTGTTATATTTGTCTACATGTTCTTAGTTACTATGAATCAAATTACTGTGTCTTTAAATGTTGAGGTTATTAGGGGTCATCTCAAAGACAATCCAAGAGAATTAACTAGGTTTAGTTATTACAATATAGAGCACAACCAAGACATCAGATAGCAGATGGAGGGATTCCATTGAGCATGGAGGAGCGGCAGACCAGATGACCAAATGCCAAGCTAAGTGCTTATTTGTTGGGCTTGGGGGTGGGCACTAAATCCTGTATTGTTAAAAAGGATTCTTTCCAGCTACATGGTTTAAAGTACAGGGGGACTGGTACGATCTGGGAGGAGGGGGGAATCACTAGAGGGCGGGCTGAGGGCTAGAGATCAGTGGCCAATACCTGGCACCATTGGAGGACTTACAGACCTCATGACTACAGCCAGCCAATAGGGTGGCTGTAGTCCAGCTGAAGAAAAAGTTAGGCTATTTGGAGTCCACCAGCAGAAAGAGGGATGCCATTGAGCATGGAGGAATAGTGGACCAGACAACTGAATGCCAACCTAAGTGCTTGTTTGTTGGGCATGAGGGGCTGAGTCCTATATTGTTAAAATGGATTCTTTCCTGCTACATGGTTTAAAGTACAGGGGACACTGGGACAGTCTGGGAGGAGGGGGGAAGCACCAGAGGGCAGGTTGAGGGCAAGAAATCAGTGGCCGATACCCAGCACCATTGGAGGACCCACGGACCTCATGACCAAAGCCAGCCAATAGGGCAGCTGTAGTCCCTATATATTACCCAGAGGTCCAAGTGACCCCTCATGTGGGCAACCCCAAAGTGTGAGTGTAACGAAGCAGGAGTGTGGCGTCTGACCTAGTAGAGTCTGAGGGTGTCAGCAGAGTGTCCACAGGGAGGACTGTAGGTCGCAGGCCATGTTGGTCACAGTAATCAAGGTAAGGGGCAGGGGTAGTAGACATTACACTGCAGAAGGTGAACTGATGGGCTACAGCCAAACCAGGGTCGGCCTACATTTGAACAGGGTGACAAGGGACCTTGGGGGTACAATACAAGGTGGAAGAGGAAAGCAGCTGATCCCCATCTCAGGTCAGTCTCCATTTGTAATATAGAAATAAGGTAGGAGGGGTTAGGGGATTAAAAGGAACTTGGGTGGGGGGGAACTGTAAACAGCACCAACAGGGTCACAGCAGAGATACATAACTGGAAGCTGGGATAGGCTGAGGAGGAAGGAAGTGGGGGAATCGAAGCTGGTACAGGAAACAGAATAGCTGAGAAGGATGAAGGTGGGAGAATACGAGCATGTACAGGAGCCAGGATAGTGAAAGGAGAGTGGTAAGCTGTAGCGGTTGTGGGGCTGCAGTCTTCCTGAGAACACTGTGGACAGCAGGAGGCTGTCCAGTGTGTAGGAGCCTGGAACAGCTCTGTGCAGAGGTAAAAATGCTCAAATGGTAGCTGGGGAAAGTGGGTTGGGAGTCAGAGAAGTGGAGCAGTGGAGGAAGGGCAGGTGGGGCTTCCCTTGGGGAAATGGATGGCAGCTATGAGTTGGTAGCAGAGAGGATGACTCAGTATCCAGGGATTTCTCCTCCTCAGAGACCTGGGAGACCACAGCAGAGGAATGGAAGGTGGTAAGGGGAGCAGGTAGGAGGGTAAGAGGAAAAACAGATGCAGGAAGGGGAGGATCTGAAAGAGGAAGAACAGGGGAGGGATCTGATGATGGAGTGCCCTTAACGAACAGGTATGCAACATTGACCTGCTATAGGGAGGGGGAATCAGGTGGTGGGGTGGAAGGTTGGGACGACCAAGTGACCAAGGCTGCAGGTATGGGGAGGAGAGAAGGACTACCTGGGGGCAGGGAGGAAGAGGCAGGGAGGGGAGCGAGAGAGATGGAGGGGAGGGAGGAACAGGATAAAAGAAGGGGAGGAATAGTGTTAGCAAGCAAGGTTAGCCAGGGAGGAAGGGGCTTAAGGGGGTGACCATGAAGCAGAAGGTGAGGATAGTAGTGGAGGCAGCAGGAAGTTCACTAGAGCAGAGAGCACACAGTTGCGTGGGGAGGCAGCTGGTATAATAGGAAAGGAAGGGGGGTTGGAAAGTGCAGTTGCAGTGGATGAAAGGGTGGTAATCATTGGTGACTCCATAATAAAGGGTATTCACTGGGGTAGGAAGGAGGACTCAAATCCAAGAAGGAGGGTGGTTTGTATGCCAGGGATGACAGCAGGGAAGGCAGGACCAACAATAAGGGAAGTGTTTTTGGTTTTTTTGTTAAATACATTTAGTATGCTTTTCAGGCTTTGTCTGACCAGCCATTCATCGGTCCTGTTCCTTGCACCCACTCCCTGTCACCCCCAACCTACCTCAACTCCCAGGCCCCTTGCTTGCGCCCCAGGGTGGGGCTGCCAGAGGGCCCTACTTCTGATGGAGACTCAGTTGATACGTAGGAGTGGGATTTATGGTTGGCAACATGGGACGGATGTTCTGGTGCATGGATGGATCATTTTTTGGTCTTTGTGTGCCTCGGGGGAAGCGTGGCATGCAAAGACATGATGGTGCATGTGCCACACATCTGACACACCTCCCAACACTGCCTAACTCCAGCCATTGGATTCCTGGCCTCCAGCAGGGGTCCATTGAACTCTAGCAGCTTCCCCACCCTCCACCTAAGGGAGGAGAGCAGTCCGTGAGACACTCGATCTTCTTTCCCCCAGCTGAATCAGGGAAGTTGTAAGGGAGGTTGGTGAAAAAGCTCACTTAGTCATCCACCTGGGAACCAATGACATAGCAGGGGAGGAGGTGGTGGTGGTGGCTGTGGTGCAGGACAGGTTCAGGGAGTTGGAAAAGACCTGCAAGGAGGTAGTAAGCACTGTGGCCTTTTCAGAAGTGTTAACAGTCCCCAGAACCAGCACAGTCAGGATGAAGAAGATTCACAAGTTCATTGGCTGGCTGAGGAGCTGGTGCAGAGGAAGGGTTCAAATGTATCGGGAGCTGAGCGGGCACTTTGTTGAACAAAACACTGTATTCAGCAGATAGGCTACACCTTAGTAGATAAGGGCTCAAAAGTACTCAGAGACAAACTGGGGGAGTACAAATCCAACAAACTGAGTTTAAACTGCTGAGCGGGTTGCAGCAGACTCTGGGACTCCAGGACAAGGAGTGGGGAGGTCAACAACCCCCCCATATCGGCAGTAGTAATCTGAGGTGGGCTGGAGGGAAGGGAGAATTTAAATCTGAGGGATGATGGGGAGTGTACAGGAGGAAAGCAGGTCAGGAAAAGATCAGAAGGAAAAGACGTAGGAGCAGAGTCAAGGTGGAGGATGGCATCACTAAATGCTAGTAGTCTCAGTAATAAGATGGCAGACATGCAGGCATTCTTAGCAGAGGGGAAGGTAGACATAGCGGCAATTACTGTGACCTGGGCCACTCCACACCATGACTTGGATCTCTCGATCCCAGAAAGCAAGCTATATAGAAGAGACAGAGCGTTAGGCGGGGGTTGCAGCATATATCAGGGAGGGGATAACATGCACAAGGAAGGAGACAGAAGAGTGGGGCTGAAAATACTATGGATTCAGCTACAGTTCAGCAGAGGGAGGAAGATGGGTTGGGGTGGTCGACAGACCATCCAACCAGGAGGAGGAAAGAGACAGGGAGCTGAGTTCACAGTTGATGGAAGCTGCAAGGATGGAAGAGGTGGTAGTGGTGGGAGACTTTAATCTGCCCCAGGTGGACTGGGGCATAAGGGCCACATTCTGTGCCAGGAGTCAGGTGATCTAGGATGCAATACAGAGTGGGTTCCTGACTCAGGGAGTTACTGAGCCCACCAGGGAGAGGGCAATCCTTGATCTAGTGCTTACAAATGGGGAGCCCATATAAGAGATAATGGTTAAAGAACCCCTGAGTGGTTGTGACCACAACACAGTGTAGTTCAGGTTGGATATGGGCAGAGAAAGCATGCCTACTAAGACCAAAATCCTGGATTTTAGGAGGGTGGACTTCAGGAAGATGGGCGAGGTGCTAAGGATGTACCTAAAGGGCATCAAAGTGGATATGGGGGTGGACCAAAAATGGACCGTCATCAAAGAGGCTATACTGGCTGCCACAGCGGAGCATGTTAGACTTAGGGGGAAGAAATCAGGGGCCAAAGCACCCAGCTGGTTCAGCTCTGAGGTTGACCAGGTGGTGAGGGACAAGACATCAACCTACAGGAGATACAGGAAGACCGCAAGAGAGGTGGATAAAGAAAACTACCCAAAACTGGCCAAGGTGGCATGCAAGGTAGTGCAGCTGGCTAAGGCACCAAAGGAACTCCAAATAGCTGAAGGGATCAAGAAGGGGGAAAAGGCCTTCTTTCATTACATAACAGGGTTTTATTTAACTCCAAAAATTGATTAGCGTTTTGCTCATAAAAATGTTAAAACATTGTGAAAATGAATAGCACTTGCCTCACTGTGTTTAACAAACATAATATTTCTAGAAAACCTATATAAATACTTTCTGTACAGTTAGCATTGTCCCAAGAAAAAAAACTGCTAATCAATTATTTAAAACCCTGCATAAGTGAGAAAAGGGACAAGAAGGATGGGATAGTAAGTCCTAGGAAAGAGGATGGATGGGAGGAGGAGAATGGGGGTAAGGCAGAGGTACTGAATGAATACTTCTGTTCCATCTTCACTAGGGAAAAAGATGGACCAGTTCCATCGGGGGAGAAGGGAGAGGGGTCACAGATGTGGTGATAGAGGAGGACAGAGTGAAGCAGGGGCTGCTAGCATTAAAGGTGGACAAGTCACCTGGACCGGATGGCATACACCAAAGGCTACTAAGAGAGCTGGCAGGGGAGCTTGTGGGGTCACTGGTGGGCTTCTTCAATAATTCCCTTGAGTTGGACGTGGTGCCGCAGGACTGGAGAATGGTACATGCGGTGCCCCTCCACAAGAGCGATCCCAGGGATGAACCAGGGAATTACAGGTTAGTTAGTTTGACCTCAAGTATATGCAAACTCATGGAGACCATACTTAAGGAAAGGTTGGTAAGGTATATGGTGGAGAATGGTCTCCAGGATGAGATGCAGAATAGATCTGTGGGAGGAAGATCATGCCAAACCAATCTGATTGACTTCTTTGACTGGGTCACCAGGGCAGTAGACAGGTGCCAGGCAGTGTACATCCTTTACCTGGACTTCAGCAAGGCCTTTGACTCTGTACCCCACAAGAGGTTGATCAGGAAACTGGCAGATCTTGGGGATGGGGAGAAAATGACCAGGTGGGTAGAAAGCTGGCTGAGGGACAGGACTCAGAGTGTGGTGGTAGGGGGAGAGTTATCCAGCACAAGGGAAGTCACCAGCAGGGTCCCACAGGGCTTGGTACTGAGGCCGGTGTTGTTCAATGTCTTCATCATCCACACTAGGGAGGGCATAAAAGGCAAAATGTGCCATTTTGCAGATGGCACCAAACTCTGTGGAAGGGTGGACACAGTGGAAGGGACACAAGACCTGTGAGAGGACCTCAGAAAACCTGAGAGATGGTCAGGGATCTGGCAACTTGGCTTTAATGGCAAGAAATGCAAGGTCATGCACATTGGAGTCAGGAACCCAAGTACCAAATACTACTGGGGTCATCCAGGTAGCAGCAACGGAGGTGGAGAAGGATCTGGGAGTGATGATAACTAGCAACCTGAAGCACTACTCAAAGTTCAAAAAGTCTGCAGTGAATACAAACAGGATGTTGGGGTGTATAGCCAGGGGAATCAGCAGTAGGCAGAAGGAGGTTATAATGTCCTTGTACAGGTCACTGGTGAGACTGCATCTGGAGTATTCAGTAAGACACTGGTGTCCATACCTTAAGAAGGACACCAACTCTTAGCAAATGACTAGAGAAATTAATCCATGGCCGGTTCTCTACACATCTCCAAATGTTCAAAATTCAGGCACCTGTCCAACACATATTTAGGCCTGGACACAGTACCACTATAGTCTTTACTTAGTTCACCAGCGAAGTTAAGTCTAACATGGACAATGGACTCCTTACTGGAGCCGTATTCATTGACCTCACCAAAGTGTTTGATTTAGTTAACCACCCTCTGCTTCTAAGTAAACTCCAAATGCTAGGTACAACTGGATCCACCTTATCTTGGATTAACAGCTATCTTGACAGTCGTTTGCAATCTGTCTCCTTCTGTAAAGTCCCCTCTTCCCCTGCTGTCATCCCCTGTGGAATCCCCCAAGGTTTTATACTTGGCCCCTTGCCCTTTTCCCTTTTTATTAATGATATTCCAACCCCTTCAACTCACTGCCAGACCATAATGTATGCCAATGACTTGGTCGTCTTCATTGCTTCCAGGTCTGTCCTTGACCTCAGTGTTCAATGATCATCTTCCTTTCAATGTATTCAATCCTGGCTCTGCTCGAATCATCTTATCCTTAATCTATCCAAGACTCAGGCCATGCTGTTTGGGTCATCTAGAAAAGTCCATACAGTGTTCCCCTGTCTGCAGGTCCGTTGCCTTGATGGGTCAGTTATATCAAATACCGACTTCTTTAAATACTTGAGATTGACACTTAACCCTTTTCTTCACTTTACCTTGCATATTAATGAGGTCTTTAAGCGTGTCAACTCGAAGACTGGAGTTACTTACAAAGTGCACCATTCCCTTACCTCAGTGGCCAGGATTTCCGTAGCGCATGGTGTCCTGCTCCCTGGACTCAAATATGTTCTACCTGTCCTGTCTCAGGCCAATGTGAGTGCTCTCCATAAATGGGAAATTACATACAACAATATCTGTAGATTTGCCTTGTCTGCTCCTCGCCTCACCCACCACTGTCTACTCTACTCCTCCTTAAACTGGCTGTCTTCCAATGACTTGTGCTCCTATACTCTTGGATGTTTTATTGACTCCTTAACCCAACACCCCCAGCCGGAGCTATCTTAAACCCTATAACTTACTCTTGCTCCCTTAGGTCTTCTGCCTCCTCTCTGCGCTCTGTCCCACCTTGTTCTACAAAGATGGGTGAGCAAGCTTTCTCCCACTTTGCTCCCAAATTCTGGAACTCCCTACATACCCAAATTAGGTGTTCCATATCTAATGACACTTTCAAGAAAGCACTTTCCTATCACCTGAGTGCTATTGGTGCTTGCAGTTGCTCTTAATTTTGTTCTGGATTCCCTATCTGCTCATTGCCTACTACATCTGCAATTACTACTGTTTTGTGTACTTCAGGACCATTCTCTGTTTTAGGTTACACACTCCTATGTGGGTGTCTTAGTCTACTTAATTATGTCTCGGACCTTCTCTGTGTGGGGTCCTGTTGCCTGATGTACCAATTTTAACTGTTTTGCTCACTGTAATAATTTGCTTAATTGTATTCTGTACTCTCCTGGGTCAAGCTTGAAAATAGGCAGGTAATTTGCCTAATGCACTTACCTGGTTACACAAAAGCTAACAAATAAATAAACTTGCTAGAGAAGGTCCAGAAGAGGGCAACTAATATGATTACAGATCAGCGTGGTATGTCTTACGAGGAGAGGTTGGGAGCCCTGAGGATGTACTCCCTGGAGGAGAGGAGAGAGAAAGGGGACATGATAAAGACCTTCAAATATTTGAAAGGAATAAATAGGGTGGATAGGGAGGGCCTCTTCAATCTAAGGGGCAGCCAAACTATGAGGGGGCACAGTCTAAAGCTGGAAGGGGGAGGTTTAAGAGGAATGTTAGGCAGCATTTATTCACAGAGAGGGTAGTGGCAAATTGCAATGTGCTGCCGGAAAAATTTGTCTCAGTAAAGTCAGTGAGCAGCTTTAAGAGGGCTTGGGATAGGCATAAGGGAAAACATGGGGCTTGGGGGGGCAGATGGAGTGAAAGAGGGGACCGGGGAGGAGGGGGGCAGTGTCAGTAGTGTAAGTTGAGGACCCTGCAGTAGAAGCAGACTTGATAGACTGAATGGCCTTCTTCTGCTGGTTCTTTTGTATGTTCATATGACATTGCACTAGGTTGAGGTGCTGAGGATAAACATGGCTATATCAAATACATAATCCAGCACTCACAGCCTCAGTCTAGAAAAAAGATGCTGCTCTTTTTGTTCAAGTGAAAAAAGTGCAGTTTTTATTCAGTGCCAGTAGTACATGTTAAAAGTACATCTGACGTATTTCAAAATACTATCCTGTATCAGAAGGCACACAATACATGTAGCAGGGTCCTGTGTCACACACCTGTGTTAAATAGACAACTATTAAAATCATCCAATGTGCAGTACAAAAAGTGCAAAAATATCAGTTATAAATCACAAATTATTTATATATTTGGATAGGCTACAGTAACAATATAATCATACCCTGTATTTTAATACCGCATGTAGGCACTAGTAGAAAATCTACACATTATAAGCAATTCGTAATAGTTTATCCTTTTACTGATATAGTCTCACGATGGTTAGCTATAAGATGATGTAAAGTTATAATAATCAGATGACACAAGTTAAAAACTTGGGTGCAGGGAAACTGTGTGGTAGATAGCCAGGTTGCCACTAACAGGAGGTAAATCTGGTCTTGATGTTGACCAAAACTATAAAAGAAGAAAAAAAGACAAGCGAGAATGTTAATGTTTCATGAATTAAAACAGTGAATATAACACACAGCTGCTACCTGTATTGTGCACCTTCTGATAAAGGATAGTATTCCAAAATGTGTCAGGCATACTTTTAACTTGTATTATTGGCACTAATAAAAAAGGCACCTCTTTTACTTGAACAAAAGGAGCATGTGACAGGGTCCAAACACAAACAGTTGAAGACAGTGCAGCCACAAGCGGGTGCTCACTTCATTAGGTGCTAACCTCAAAATATCAACAATTCAAAAATCGAAATGAGCACTCAGTATTGGGTATAGTTCAATGCAAGTATTTTAATACCAGAATAGATCCAAACCCCCCTTTTTTTGGATCTATCCTGGTATTAAAATACTTGCATTGAATTATACCCGATACTGAGTGCTCATTTCGATTTTTGAAAAGCATGTGACAGGGTACCTGTCCCTTTTGTTGGAGAAAGTGTGTAAATGCAAGAATCTGTATTCTTTCCTTTTCTCTCTCTCATCTGTCTGGTTGCACTGCCAGATTTTCCTGTGAGACTTCAGACTTGATCAACCTGAACAGTCTCACAATCCTTTGCCTCTCACTGTCTCTCTGTTTTCTCTTGCTTTCTGTTTTTCCTCCCTTGCATATCTAGATCTGGTAATATAAGAATATTTGCAAATCAATATATGGAAATGGAAATGAAACTGATAATGGGATCACATTTATTTAGAAAATATGGTGTTACTGTTGAAATATATATATATTTATAATTTGAGATAACTGTAAAAAGCTAGAGGTTACTCGGGTGCAAATGCCTGAGCCTTATGCAGTTGCTGTGGGGACCTCAGGAAGTTCTCAATGTTCTAGCAGCTCCTGAAATTTATAAAGAACAGGATGCTTGTCAATGGTGGGGGTTGAAAAAGGCTATAAAAACAGCTAAGCTAAGCTGCAAGGGAGATTTTTTTTTTACAAGAAAGATTTCATTTTTGCTTCTGTGCATAGTTATTCTGAACATGTTTATTTTATTTTATGTTACTGCTACAATAAATAAAGTTTTGGTGATTTTTACAACTGCTCCTGGGTTTTCTCTATGCTTTCTGACCTGTGCCTCGACCACAGAGTTAATGAAGTGGCAAGGGCCATATAAGGTTCTTAGCCATACTGGCACTGTTAACTATGAGATTGAGACCCATGACAAGAAAAATCCTTCTAAGATATGCCATGCTAACCTCCTCAAGAAATGGGTTGAAAAAATGCCAAAAGCTGCCTTGCTAGTTTTACCAGAAACTGATAAGGAAGATATTGATGTAGTTTATGATAGACTAGAACAAACTGTAGATGCTGATGCTGTAAAGGTGAATGCTTCCTTAACCTCAGAACAAACTGCAGACATTCTTAATGTGCTAAAGACATTTAACAGTACTTCTATCATGGTACCAGGCCGGACAAAGGGGGTTGAGCACATAATAGTGACAAAGAATGATCATTTTATTATACAAAAGTCATATAGGTTGCCAGAGAGGTTAAAAGCTGATTGGGTATCATTGAGGAGTCAAGGAGGGCTTGGTCATCTCCCATGGTAATTGTAAACAAAAAAGAAGGGGGTGTTAGAATCTGCCTTGATTTCAGGAAATATAATCAAGAGTCAGAATTTGACAGTTACCCTATGCCCAGAATAGATAATTTGGTGGACAGACTGGGGAGTGCAAAGTATATCAGTACCCTCGATCTCACCAAGGGTTACTGGCAAATACCTTTAGCTAAATAATCCAGAGATAAAACTGCATTTGCCACCCCTATAGGATTCTATCAGTTCACCACATTGCCCTTTGGTTTACATGGTACACTAGCTACATTCCAGTGATACATGGATGTAATTTTATCCCCTCACACTGGTTATTGTGCTGCATACCTGGATGATGTCGTGGTGTACAGTCCCAACTGGGAAAGCCACCTAGAACACCTACAAGCAGTTATCCAAGCTCTCAAAAATGCAGGTCTGACTATTGATCCTACTAAATGTGCATTGGGCATGCATGAAACTAGATATTTGGGCTATGTGCTGGGAAATGGAGAAGTCAAACCAGAGATTTCTAAAATAGAAGCTGTAGCTAACAGCCCTATACTGAAAACAAAGAAACATGTCAGGTCATTTTTAGGGCTGGCTGGTTATTATCGGAGATTTGTTCCCAACTTTGCTGAATTAGCTACTCCCCTCACTGAATTCATGAAAAAACGGTACCCAAATAATGTGAAATGGATCCCGGAGTGTGATGAAGCTTTTCAAGCCATAAATGCTGCATTATGTTCAACACCTATCGCTGGGCCAGTTTCCCTCTAAATGGAAATCTGCCCTCATCACAACTATCCTTAAAAGCGGTGACCTCACCCTGCCTGGGAACAACCACCCCCTCTCAATCCTGCCTTCCCTCTCAAAAACCTTGGAGAAAATTGTGGCCATCCAGCTAACGGACTACCTCTCCAAATATAGCCTACTGTGTCCTGAATAGCATGGCTTCTGCCATAACCACAGTACCACCACAGCCCTTCTGGAATTTATAAATGCCCTCCACACATCTCTGGACACTGGCCACACTGCTGGTGCTGTCTTCATAGACCTTTCTAAGGTGTTTGACACGGTGCACCACACACTACTCCTGGATTCCCTCGCACAGATAGGCCTGTCCCCTGAGACCACTGGCTGGTTTGCCAGCTACCTGTCTGAGAGAACCCAGACAGTCAGGATTGCCCATACCCTGTCCTCACTGGTATCTCACTGCAAGACCACTTCAGGTCAAAGAACTTTTAGATACCTGGCCCCTAACTGGCTCAACTCATTCCCGAACTCCCTCCTCACAGAACCCAGACTTGGTCAGTTCAAGTCCCAACTAAGAGACCTAATCACTCATGAATCAGTCTGTGACTGCCCTTGAATCTGACCTTCCCAACCCCTCACCCTCCATGACTATGGACTTAACTCTGGTCCAGCCGCCCCTGGGCGTGTCTATATTTTGACAATGGACACCTCAGTCCGGCCTAGGCCTGCAAATAACCACCAGGGCATGGCTTGCGCCACCACCCTGCAGTGTATGTTTTGTTACCTACTACCATGTTTTGTTACCTACCACCATTTGTAACCATTTTTTATCCATTTCTGTAATTATTGTGTTAGTTGTTGCTATTGTCCCTGATGTCTCTGTTTTCAATAATGTGGAACCTTTGTAAAGGAGTCTTTGACTCAAAGGTGTTATCCGACTTCCGGTGACGTCGGCAGGGTAATGGTAGCTTGACTCTCAAGCACTGTGTACCTATGTTTGGCAGCACTCCGTAACTCTGTATCTTCAGGTGCTTTACTGTGTTATCTGTAACTATTTTGTATCCATTTGTAACCATTTTTTATCCATTTCTGTAATTATTGTGTTAGTTGTTGCTATTGTCCCTGATGTCTCTGTTTTCAATAATGTGGAACCTTTGTAAAGGAGTCTTTGACTCAAAGGTGTTATCCGACTTCCGGTGACGTCGGCAGGGTAATGGTAGCTTGACTCTCAAGCTCTGTCCAAACCCCCAATCTAAATCAACCCACATCTGCCTCCAACAGAATGGATTCTCTGGCAAAAATGGCCAGATCAAAGGTTTTAACATCCAGGACCTCAAATACGCTGGCATGATTGAAGGAGATGCAACAGTTGGACAGACAGCCCATACCGGAGGACATTTCAGATGGGGTGTCTGACATGGCGCCACAGACCACAGGCCCCGATGAATGGTCTGATTTGGTAGCGACTATCAAACAAACAGCGGCAACAGTGAATAAAATCGATCACACACTAACAGATTTAAAAGCAAATATGGAGCATATAGAGCACCGGACAGATCAATTGGAACTGGGTCTAAATACAATCACAGAGCAATCAGATCATCATGACTGCTTAATCCTCTACCTTATAGCCAGAGAGTGAGATCTGACTTACCGGTTTGATGACTTGGAGGGCCGCAGCTGAAGGCAAATCTTCATCTATATGGGGTGCCTGAGGGAGCGGAGGAGGGAGTGACCAGCACTATTAGCTTCATTCAGGATTTACTTAGATTGACCATGCAGCTGTCAGCTGATTCTGAAATAGCCATAGACCGGGCCCACAGATCCCTGGGTCCGTGACCCAATGCCAGCGCCAGGCCGATGTCCTTTGTCTTCAAGATGACATTGTGTGCTGTAAAGGAGAAGCTGTTATAACGCACCAGGAAACAGAGAGAGCTAGAATTCAAGCAGCACAGATTAAGCCTGGACAACGACTACATGTCAGTGGTCCAGGAGAATCGTCCAGCCATGTGGCCCATATTAAAGCAGCTCGGAGCCAGGCATGTAAAAGCTCAAATCGTGTATCTGGCCAGACTTCATGTGGAGACCGAGCAGGCAACCTGCACATGCCAAGACCTCCTTGCAGCAGTTCCCCTACCTGAAGAAGATCAGGATTGATACCCCAGCACTTGTCAAAGAGCAGCTCGAGAAAGAACTTCTTCGATTGGCCTGGTCAGTCGCATATAAAGGCTTAAAAGTGAAGAGCGGCCCTGTGGAGAACAACCCTGCCACACTACGATCAGACCTGGGAGTTTTGCTGACAAACTACGGATCACAGACACAGATTGAGGGCCTCGTGCGGCAAGTGAAAGGCAGACAGCAGCAAGGATTATCAAGTGATGCCCACAACAGAAGCAACAGACAGGGCATTTGAAAATTATTACCTGGCAAGACTTTAGTGAAGTGCCCTGATTTTGGAGCCATATACTCCGTCACCCTGAGATGGACTGTGACTTGATGCTCCCCCCCGGTTACCCCTAGGTGGCATCCACTTATGGTGATGCTGAATCCAATCTTCTACACTCCCGACTTGGGGTACTTCCCACTACAATTGCAAATATAGAAGTTTAACTATGGGAAAGGGAATGGAGTGCCGATGGGTTCTAGGACCTGAGGGGGAGGGGGGGAGGAGGTACGATCTCCACTGCGGAGACTTCCATGCACTATAATCGCATCAAGGTCGAGGGGGAATGTTGATTGAGGGAGGGTAGGTTACCATGCCTAAATTGACAGAAGACTTGCTAAAAAGGTAGGAAAAATGTTAAAATGGGCTGGGAATAATGGGACAATATATCTTCTAGAGAAAAGTTTTCATGCACCCTACATCTGAGAGGGGCTAGGAATGCTTGATGTATGGTGCTGAAATAGAAACATGCTGGCCCTGTTATGCGGACTCTCCGGAAGGTGTAAATCCACAAAAGCTACCTTGTATAATAAGCTAAAGATGAGGCAATAATACTCAAATGATGATACTATAATGGAACGGGGGGGGTCTAAGAAAGGTAAAGAGAGAAACACCTGCCATATCCTTGTGGACGTAGGTTCTATAATGCACGGATGGTGGGGTCACCCCTGCTAACTCCGGTTCTGTGGTTCTCTCTCATTTCTAGTGAGAGATTTTGGTGCCACTAAGGAGGCACCACCTGAGCAGGAGATTCCCAGCTTGACCTAGGAAGATTATAGAAACTTGGGACATTGGGTAGGGGATATATTCTGTTTAGTGACCTGAGTAGAAATTCTATTGGGAAAGGGGGCTCGTCACCCCAGGGTTCTTTGGAAGTTATATTAGTGCATAATAGTAAAAGGGGTAATATATTTACACCCTATAGATGTACATGTTTGCAGCTGACCACGTTGGAAAATTTGTATGTTTAAAAATTGTTCGGTTTCATGTGGGGCACATTCAGGCATTAACAGCAAAGAGGGTAGTAAAAGAACAAATGGAGGTTGTAGTGGTTCCTCTGGTTAATTTTGTTTCCTTTTTAACATGTTCTAATGGCTAGTCCTAGATTGACAACTATCACCTATAACATAAATGGGATTAATAATCCCCAGAAAAGGCGGCAGACCCAACAATTTCTCAAACAAGGATGCTCGGTCTGTTTCTTACAGGAGACGCATATCTCCCCAGAGGAAGCATGAAAACTTAGGACCAGGGCATACCCCACGCTGTACCACACATCTCTAGATAAGGGGAAAAAATGGAGAGTGGCCATTTTGATGGTGTCGGACTTACCCTTTGAGGAAGATTAGCTTATAACAGATCAGGGAGCGAGATATATTGTGGTGAGGGGGAGAGTGCAGGACGCCTGGGCCACCTTCGTCAATGTTTATGCATCCCTGGGCTCATCAATTCAGTTTTACTCTGATCTGATACATCTTGTAGTAGAAAAAGCAATGGGACTAATAATTGGGGGAGAATGGAACCTGACCCTAAATAGAAATTTGGATACTACATCAAAGATCCCAAATGGCTGGAATAAAACAGCTAAACAATTTGAGAAGTTACTAAGGAATGTAGGATTTATGGATGTATTGTGAGAGAAATACCTGAGTGCTAAGGACTTCACGTATTTTTCTCCCAGATTTAAAATACACTCCAGACTGGATATGTTCTTTACATATAATAAGGAAGTGCCTATGTTCCGGTCAGTGTAGGTGGGCTCAGCCATATATTCAGACCACCAACCAGTGTATGCAGAGACTGAGTTGGCATTGCCACAGAAAAACACACACTGGAGGCTTAATGTGTCCCTCCTGTGAGACAAAGCAACGATTTTGGAGATTCAGGACATTATAAAGCATGCGGTAGACACCAATACAGGACAGGATATCTCACCACAAATTCTTTGGGACACGGCAAAGGTAATGGTCAGGGAAAAGTTGATTTCTATCTAAGCACATAGGAAATGAGAAAGAAAGCATCAAAATGACTTCCCTCACAGACCAATTGAAAGAACTGGAGCTACAACAAAAGAAAACGTGGGACAAAGGCATGGGGGAAAACTTAAAGAAATAAAAGATAAAATTCAGAATTTAATGAATGTTTAAACAGAAAAGGCATTATGTTACCTGAAACAGAAGTATTATGAGGGGGGACCAAGGGTGAACACATTTTTAGCCTACCGCCTGAGACAATAGGCCACTAAATCATATATCACTAAAATTATACCTCCCAACACAGGACAGATGAAATACCAGGGAGAGCAAGTGGCAAATGCGTTTGTCTCATACTACAAAATGCTCTATAAGCCCCACGGTAGAGGAGAAAAAATGATTTCTCCAAGAGCTGGGCCTACCCACGCTGACCAGGGAACAGGGAGAGGCATTGGTAACAAATATTTCTCATCTTGAGATCACTACGGCAACACAGAACATAAAATCAGGGATGTGCCCAGGGCCAGATGGGTTTGGGAGGGAATTCTATAAAATACTTTCTAAGGAAGTGGTCCCCTGCTGGGAGAAGTGTATAATGCAATATGGGAAGAGGGAGAAGTGGTACCCCCATCATGGAATCATGCCACAATTACAGTAATTCATAACGCAGGGAAGGAACCAACAGAGTGTGGTTCATACAGACCAGTCTCTCTACTCAATACAGACTGTAAGCTGTTTACTGCTAGTATAGCTGAAAGAATCAAATTGCTCATCCCACAAATAATACACCTGGACCAAACAGGCTTTGTGGTGGGCAGGCAAGCCTCTGATAATGTTAGGAGGACCATGAACATTATTAATCAGATAAACCGTACACACATGCCTGCATACCTGATGAGCCTGGATGCAGAGAAAGCCTTTGATAAAGTGTCCTGGAGCTTCATCTTCCAGGTATTAGAGCAGACAGGCTTCCCAAAACAATTCATCACAAGTCTTAAGGCTCTGTATGCAGGCTCGCAGGTGTGTGTCAGGGTTAACGGGGAGTGTCGGAGAGATTTAACCTGGGAAGAGGTACAAGGCAGGGTTGTCCTCTGTCCCCTATGTTAATTGCCCTGTATACTGAGCCCCTTGCAAAACTTATAAGAAATGATCAATGCATACGTGGAGTGGAGATCAGGAATACAGAACATAAGATATCATTATATGTGGACGATGTCCTGCTGTATCTTACACAGCCAGACAGCTCCATACCACAGACATGGAGGTGCCTTGAGGGATTTGGGCATCATGCCGGATACAGTTTAAACAGAACCAAAACTGAGGTTCTCCGTCTACATTACAATCCCTCGGATGACATTAAGGCAGTAGTGCCACTGAATTGGGACATGTCTAAAATTAGATACTTGGGAAAATTTGTATCCCCAAGAATCTGAGCAAACTATTTGATGTAAATTATGAACCTTTGGTCCAACAGATCAAACAGGACATTGCCAAATGGCTATTGCTGAGGCTCCCTATGTACTCACGTATACAATCTATAACCATGAACGTTCTACCCAGATTCTTGTACTTGTTCCAGTGCCTACCCCCGTGGATGCCACAAACTCATTTTAAAAACTGGCAAGGAATTATCACTAAATACATATGGTCCCCCAGGAAAGCTAGAATAAAAGCCTCAGTTATGTATTCTAATAAGATGATAGGTGGCAGAGCCCTTCCTAACTTGGAAGATTATTTGTTAGCCCAACTGAGATCAGTGACCCTGTGGTCAGCGGAGGGGTGTGAGGCACACTGGCGAAATATGGAGGTGGACTCAGCAAAGGGTGCACCCCTGGGGGCAAGGATGGTGGACATGTCTCTTAGACCATATATAAAGGAACTGTCACTTATGGCAGCTAGAAACACTTTACGAGCAGTATACAGAATTTGGACTAAATACAAAATTTCAAAAGCTCTATGGCCATTGCAATGGTTTGCATGGAGTGACACCTTTGTCCCCGCCAAACTGGACCACATATTTAGACAATGGACAAAGAAGGGTTTTGACACTGTCACACGGTTGACAGACCAGGGTGTTGTCCTGCCATTTAACCTAATAAAAGAAAAATTTCAGTTACAAAATACAGATTTTTTTTTTAGATATCTTCAATTAAGACAGCACATAGCTAAAGCCCAACAAGCTGATCAAGGGGTCTGTGGGCTGGGGGGACTGGATGAGGTGATCCAGGCAATACAAAAGCAGACACTGTTGAAGGGACATGTTTCTGGATTATATAGAGCCCTCAGAGAGTTATATCACCTTTGTGTCCAACACCTCAGATATAGATAGGAGGAGGAGGCAGGTTTTCAACTAACAGAAACAGAATGGAGTAAAATACACAACTCATCTAGTGAAAAAACCTATTCGCCATTATGGCAATAATTTGCCTGGAAAATTAGAACACGGTTCTTCTATACCCCAAAAATTCATAGTAGGTGGGGAAGAGCTAAGTTCAAAGGATGTGGGGAGCCGGTTGCCCACCACACACACATATTTTGGGAATGCCTGGCCCTGCAGCCATTTTGGAGTCAAATTACAGGGGCTCTGGGGGAGATGTTTTTCATCACAACTGAGATGACCCTGCCACACTTGATCCTGGGACTGCCACCCCCAGACATTAGAGGAGGGGATGCTTTATACCTCTGGAATATACTTTTGACTGCGGCGCATAAAGCCATCACCAAACACTGGCTAACAGTGGACCCACCAACC
Organism: Neoceratodus forsteri; assembly: GCA_016271365.2. NCBI lineage: Eukaryota > Metazoa > Chordata > Ceratodontiformes > Ceratodontidae > Neoceratodus > Neoceratodus forsteri. The sequence goes on along the minus strand of CM057452.1, from coordinate 349,147,145 downwards.
TTGGCACGTTGGCAGGAGGTGATCCAGTCTATAATGGGAATGGAAGAATTGACTCATAAGGTCAACTTTAAAGTCCCAGTATTTGTGCGCAGATGGACTGGATGGGTGTTGTGGAAAGAAACTAGAGGGGAGAGAAATAACTAAGTTGGAGATGTAAAAGGGAAAGAACATGTGAAATTATAGCAATAAATAAATAGGATAGTTGGAATGACAGATATTTGCCTTGAGGAATGAACTGTAACTTTGATATTATGGAGAATGTATATTCACTAAATGGAATGCCACCCATAAGATCTAAAATATTGCTGTGTAATTGTGCAAATGAGTAATGAAATGTAAGATCACAATATTATATACCCTTGAATGCCAATAAACTTGAATTAAAAAAAAGGTGTTATCTGATATACATCAATCAATCAATAAATAAATAAGAAGCCCAGACTTTAAGAAACCATTTATGCTACAAACAGATGCATCCGAGGTAGGCCTAGGTGCAGTCCTAAGCCAAAATATAGATGGGAAAGAACATCCTATTCTGTATATAAGTAGGAAATTGCATGACAGAGAGAAAAGGTATTCCACTATCGAAAAGGAATGTTTAGCAGCAAAGTGGTCCATGGAGTCCCTTAAGTTTTATTTGCTAGGAACTGATTTTGTTTTTGTAACTGATCACAGTCCTCTCTGTTGGCTTAACCAGATGAAAGGTATAAATTCCAGAATCACACGGTGGTGCCTGGCACTACAGCCATTTAAATTCTCTGTGATTTACAAATCCGGTAAAGAGAATAGCAATGCTGATTTTCTGTCAATATATGGATCAGGAATTGAAGGTTCTGAAGGTTGAAAAAAAAAACTAAACTAACGTATGGGTTTGAACTGTACTTTCTGCTGTTCTGATAAAGAACTGGATGCAAATGTGCTTAATTTCTGAAAGTAGAAAATGTTAGTAAAGAATAGAAAGTTTTGGAAACCTGTTTAATAAAACAGGTTCCCTCTTAAAGAGGGGGTATACTGTATGTGATAGGGTACCTGTCCCTTTTGTTGGAGAAAGTGTGTAAATGCAAGGATCTGTATTCTTTCCTTTTCTCTCTCCTCTGTCTGGTTGTGCAGTCAAATTTTCCTGTGAGACTTCGGACATTATCAACCCGAACAGTCTCGCAATCCTTTGCCTCTCACTGCCTCTCTGTTTTCTGTTGCTTTCTGTTTTTCCTCCCTTGCAAATCTAGATCTGGTAATATAAGAATATTTGCAAGTCAATATATGGAACTGAAACTGATAATGGGATCACATTTATTTAGAAAATATGGTGTTACTGTTGAAATGTATATATATCTTTATAATTTGAGATAACTGTAAAAAGCTAGAGGTTACTTGGGTGCAAATGCCTGAACCTTTTGCAGTTGCTGTGGGGACCTCAGGAAGTTCTCAGTGTTCTAGCAGCTCCTGAAATTTACAAAGAACAGGATGCTTGCAAAGGATGGGGGTTGAAAAAGACTTATAAGTTTCACACAGAAACATGGTACACAGAGAACCATGACTGGGATGTCAACATACCAGGGTACACAATCTACAGAAGGGACAGGGAGGGTAAAAGAGGAGGTGGAGTAGGTCTCTACATAAGGGAAGGGATCAAAGCTACAGAACTAAAAAGTAAAGGGGGAGGACTAGAGGAACTCTGGGTCACCTTGGAGACAGGGAATGGCATCACAATCCTCACAGGGGTTGTATACAGACCCCCCGTCTCAAGGGGAGGAAATGGACAAGAAAATGATAGAGGGCATTCTCAAAATGGCTGAAAAAGGGGAGATACTGTTGATGGGGGACCTGAATATGTCAGATGTTAACTGGGCGACATGGACAGCAGCCACATTCAAGAGCAGGGTCATTCTTGATGCCCTACAGGGGGCATGCCTTAGACAGCTAGTGGTGGAACCCACTTGGGAGGGAGCAATATTAGACCTGGTACTCTCAAATGGAGAGAAGATCACAAATTTAGAAGTCAGTAGACATCTGGGAACAAGCGACCACTGCACAGTGTGCTCACAATAAACACAACCATGGAGACAAGCCATACAAAGACAAGGATACTGGACTTTAGAAGGGCTGACTTTGGCATAATGGTGAATACCTGAGGAATGCATTAGCAAATGGCCAGAAAGGAGGGGTGGAAGAACAATGGAGAAAATCAAAACTGCCATCATGGAGGCAACAAGCCTTTGTTGAAACAAATAAAGAAAACAAAGTGGAATAAAAACCACTATGATTCTCAAAAGAGGTGTCAGGAAGGTTAAGGAGAAAAAGGCTGCATTCAAAAGTATAAGGAATCACAGACGGAGCATGACAGGGAACTGTATCAATTAAAGCAGAAAGAAGTGGGAAGGCAGTCAGAAAAGCAAAGGCCCAAACTGAGGAAAAGATAGCCAACTCAGTTAAGAAGGGGGGTTAAACCTTTTATAGGTACATTAGGGAGCATAGAAAGGTTAAGGGAAGGATGGTGAAGATTAATAAAGGAGAGCGGAGGTGGGCAGAGGAAGACAGTGAAAAGGCAGAGATACTGACTGAATACTTTTGCTCAGTATTCACAAAAGAAGAAGAGGAGGAGTTACCCAAACCATACAGTAGAAGGACGCTGGATAGTGAGGTTGACACCAGTCCATTTACAGAAGAAAGAGTCCTGAAAGAACTCCTAAAACTCAAGGTGAACAAAGCAATGGGGCCTGACGGGATTCACCCTAGAATCCTAAAAGAGCTAAGGGAGGACCTAGTGACACCACTAACCACACTTTTTAACAAATCATGGGAAGATGGGGTGGTACCTGAGGACTGGAGGAGGGCAGATGTGATTCCCCTTCACAAAAGTGGGAGCAAGGCAGAAGCAGGAAACTACAGACCTGTTAGTTTGACCTCAGCGGTGGGGAAAATGATGGAATCACTTCTGAAAGAAAAAACTGTTGAGTACCTAGAGGCTAGCGGGGCACAGGACCCAAAGCAGCATGGATTCACAGCAGGAGGGTCATGTCAGATGAATCTAATCGATTTCTTTGACTGGGTGACCAAAGTAATTGACCACAGAGGGGCTGTGGATATGGCCTACCTAGACTTTCACAAGGCATTTGACACAGTCCCGCACAAAAGATTAATAATCAAGTTAGCCAGCCTGGGAGTGGGTCCCAGGGTGGTAGCCTCGGTAGCAAACTGGCTGCACAACCGGATACAGAAGGTAATAGTGAATGGAACACATTCTGAAGAAAGGGGGGTTACTAGTGGAGTACCTCAGGGCTCAGTACTGGGTCCAGTCCTCTTTAGCGTCTTTATAAGTGACATTGCAGAGGGTCTGGAAGGAAAGGTATGCCTCTTTGCAGATGGCACAAAGATCTGTAACAGAGCTGATACACAAAGGGGGGTAGAAAGGATGAGAAGGGACTTGGCAAGGTTGGAGGAATGGTCAGACATATGGCAACTTAGATTCAATGCAAAGAAGTGCAAAGTAATGCACCTGGGAAATAAAAATCCAGGAGAAGAGTACACAATAGCAGGGGAGGTACTAACGACAACAGTAATGGAAAGGGATCTGGATGTAGTCATATCAGATGACCTAAAGGTGGGTAAGCAATGTGAGAAGTCAGTAAGGAGAGCCAGGGGATACTGGGATGCATAGGGAGGGCATCACAAGTAGAAAAAGGGAAGTGGTTATCCCTCTGTACAGACAGTTGGTGAGACCCCATCTGGAGTACTGCGTGCAGTTTTGGAGACCTCATCTACACAAGGACATAGGCAGGATGGAAGCAGTCCAGAGGAGGGCAACTAAAACGGTGCAGGATCTGCATCAGAAACCATATGAAGAGAGACTGAGAGAACTTTATATGTACACCCTTGATGAAAGGAGGGACGGGGGGACATGATAGAAACTTTTAAGTACCTCAAGGGAATCAACAAAGTTCAGAAGGGTAGCATCTTTCAGAAAAAGAGATGTGTAAGAACAAGGGGGCACAATTTAAAGTTAGAGGGGGGGCGCTCAGGGTAATGTGAGGAAATTCTTTTCACGGAGAGAGTGGTGGATAGGAACCGCCTTCCTGGAGAGGTTGTGGGGTCTAAAACAGTGGGGAATTCAAAAATGCATGGGACAGACATAAAGCAATTATAGTGGGGGGTTGCAGGAAGTAGGCTGTTGGTTAACTAGAATCTGCAGCTTATCCAATAAGTAGGGAAATGGGCAGACTGGGTGGACCAAGTGGTCCTTATCTGTCGTCAAAGTCTATGTTTCTATGTTTCTATAAAAACAGCTATGCTGAGCTGCAAGAGAGATTTTTTTACAAGAAAGATTTTATTTTTGCTTCTGTACATAGTTATTCTGAACAGGTTCATTTTATTTTATGTTACTGCTACAATAAATAAAGTTTTGGTGATTTTTACAACCGCTCCTGGGTTTTCCCTGTGTTTCCTGACCTGTACCTCGATGACAGAGCAGTGTTTCTTTCTTTACATTGAGGTGGTGAGTGCTAGATTTTTGTTTGTTTCAGTTACTGCAGTTCAGCAACTCTCCAGTGAATAAGGAGTAAGAGGAATATTAATGTCATGAATAGTAAATTTAATGAGTAATGCAGTTAAAATTCTTACATGGAACACAGAAGGGCACACACAGCACCTGAGAGATATCAAATATTATGTCACCTGAAACTATTAAAGGCAGCGATATGCTCTGTGCAGTAGGCCCATGTACCAGCTGATAGGCAATAATGTTTAGAAGCTAATGGATGGGGCAGGCATTTGATGCTGGGGAGAAGATTAATAAAAATGGTGTCATCATTTTAGTAGCTAGAAAGAAATAATTTCAACTAGAGAAAGAAGTAAGGGACCCAGATGGAAGATATATTTTTGTCCAGGGCATTCTGTTTAATAAAAGGGTTACACTGGGGAATAATCAGTGGCTCAGCAGGTTGCATAATCACCTCTGAGGCCGAAATTTCAGAAGGCCGTGGGTTCAGTTCTCACACCAGGAACTTGGATTACATCCCACTACTGACAATGTAGTGCAGTATGAGGGGTGCTGCACTCCCGAGGTGCCACTTTTTAGATAAGACATTAAACTGAGGTCCCATCTGCCTGTTGTGGTGGTTGTTCAGGTGGATGTTAAAGATCCCATGTCACTTCTCGAAAAGAATTTTCTATTGAAAGAAATCAAAATGACAAGTTTCACAAAAAATACATAATTTCATCCAAGACAAAAAATAAAACATAAGAAAACTACATAGGATCATCTTGCACAAACTGATTACACCCCCGGCCCTTCCCACTATGAATTTAGTGAGTTATCTGTCACATTCTTCCACCTTTTTTGAAACTGTACACTAGTAGATGTCTGAGCTTCATATTGGTAAATAGTGATTAATTCCTCATTTATAATCTGTCTAAACACAGAAACGTAGAATTTGATGGCAGATAAGGACCACTTGGCCCACCTAGTCTGCCCATTTCCCTACTTAACAGATAAACTGTATATCCTAGTTAACCAACAGCCTACTTCCTCCTACCCCTCACTAGAATTGCCTTATGTCTATCCCATGCATTCTTGAATTCTCTCACTATTTTTGACTCTACGACCTCCTCAGGAAGGCCATTCCATGCATCTACAACCCTATCTGTTAAGAAATACTTCCTCACATTATCTCTGAGCCATCCCCCCATTATCTTCAAATTGTGCCCCCTTGTTCTTGCGCATCTCTTTTTCTGAAAGATGCTACCCTCTTGGACTTTGTTGATTCCCTTGAGATATTTGAAAGTTTCTATCATGTCCCCCTTCCTCAAGGCTATGCATCTTAAGCTCCTATAGTCTTTCTTCATATGTCTTCTGGTGCAGACCCTGCACCATTTTGCTGCCCTCCTCTGGACAGCCTCCACCCTGTCTATGTCTTTCAGTGGAGATGGGGTCTCCAGAACTGTACACAGTACTCCAGATGTGGTCTTACCAACCGTCTGTACAGAGGGCCAACAACTTCCTGTTTTCTACTGGTGATGCCTCTCCCTATGCATCCCAGTATCCCCTCAGCCTTCCTTACTGCCTTCTCACATTGCTGGCCCACCTTTAGGTCAACTGATATGACTACCCCAGGTCCCTTTCCATTTTTTTTGTTGTCAGTATCTCACCTCCCATTGTGTACTCTTCCTCTGGGTTTTTGTTTCCCAGGTGCATTACTTTTTCACTTCTTTGCATTGAATCTAAGCTGCCATACATTTAACCATTCCTCCAACCTTGCCAAGTCCCTTTTCATCCTTCTCGCCCCACCTTGCGTATCCACCCTGTTGCAGATCTTTGTGTCATCTGCAAAGAGACATGCTTTCCCTTCCAGTCCATCTGCAATGTCACTTATAAAGACATTGAAAAGGACCGGCCCCAGTACTGAAACCTGCGGTACCCCACTAGTAACCCCCCTTCCTTCACTGTGGACTCCATTTACTATTACACGCTGTGTCCTGTTGTCCAGCCAGTGTTTTACTAAGGACCAAGGTCCTTTTGTGGTATATAGGCTTGCTGTAACACAGCTCTGCAGTGAATTTGCCAAATCCAGTATTTTAAACATGCACAAATCAGTCTTAAAGTACCAATTTCAAATTGTTTCCATGTTAAAGAAAAGAGTCCATGAATACATTCATCATAGGTTAATGTCAAGAAGGAAGGCATATTCTAAGTAGTAGATAAGTTCCAAGAGTATTGTATATAAGGGCATTCAAAATACAGGTGATTCATAGGGCTTGATGCTCAAAGATCAATGCAAGCTGTGGCAATGGCAGCTTGCGACAATCACTGGTGGACCTGCACCGGTTGATGAACAGGTGGGGTTGGGTCCACAATCCAATGGCCTGCAGCTAATGTTCCCGTCTGTCAGCCAAAGGCAAGGTGCATGAGAGGTTAGCTGTAAGCTGTGGGTGGTCAGGCATCAATGGCCAGTAATGAGGACCAGCCTGGAGGCTGACAGTGTCAGGCAGGAAAGGACAGGGATTGGGGATGGCAGATAGGGCACGGATGGGTGCTGAGGAGGAGGTAACAGGTCCCCAATGGGGACATTACAGGGTGCTGCTGTGTCTGTGCTGTCCATGGAGGGGGGAGCAGCTGCCGCATGCCTGGCACCATGGGGGGAATCTGCAGGCACCGTACCATTGAGTGTGAGTGCTCAGGGGGCATGGGATACCACAGGCGGGCAGCAACACAAGTTCCCACCCACACCGCAAAGGCTCTAGGTGTGGCACAAGGGCAGTTAGACCACCTGTTGGTGGTCTAATTCCTGGTAGATCCTGCTGACTGTCAGAATCTCATTTAAGGGGATGTTATAGTCAGCAGCCACCGCAAGCCCCCTAGTGCCCTGGTGCACCCCTGACCTTGGCGTAGGCCTGGCACATGGCCAGTCTGATGCAGGGGGTCCCTGTTGTGCTGCAGCTGGCTTTACAGGATTGCAAACTTCACAAGATGTGATGCGTGGTGCTCCTTGAATCATTTCTGTTTGACATAAGCACCTTGCATCACAATCGGAGATTTGAGGATCGAGCCCATAGTCTCTAAGATATTTGTACAAGCAGCTCTTGGCCAATATCTCTCTTGGGCATAGTTATTTTTAAATGATTTCTTACATTAAGCGTGCCATGGCAGTATAACCATATAGTGCTTCATGTTTTATTTATAATGCTATCATCTGTTAAAGTCTGCCCAATCAAAACCATTTGATCTTGAGATTCTCTATAAAAGATGGGACGGTCATGACATTTTCTTTCTAGAATCCCATTATATACATTTCTATTACCATTCAGAAGTAATGTTTTTGTTATGTTCCATTGTTTGATTTTGAGAAAGCAATCATCCATATAATAAACTAAGGGATGAAGTCTTTTTTTTTGTTCAAATTTACCCCAATTCCATTCTTCAAGAATGCTGCTTAACTGTGTTGAGACCCAAGCCACCCATAACTGTGTTGAATTCTTAAGTACTGGTAAAATTTTTGCAAACAGAAATATGCTATAGAAAAAGACCAGTGGATTTACCATTCAAAAGTCTCCACATTTATACTCCGAGGGCCCAATATTCAAAACTCCCTAATTCCCTCCTATAAGCCCTGGATAAACCCTACTCCTCTACTGTCACCTAATTTCTAGCTCTCCTCCCCTCCCCTTCCTCCAAACTGCTCCCCCTTACTGGCCTCCCTTGATCTCTCACAGAATGTAAGGGACGCCAAATGCTCTCTATGGGTTCCTCTCCTACCCCCACCCCAGGAGCTTGTATCCCTCATCTACTCCCCTCCCCCTACATCCCTCCACCTCACCCCCCCCCTCCTTCCACCCTTTTCTTACATGTTAGCACTTGTTACTTACTAACCCGGCTCTTATTATTGATTCACTTTTTCTGCACATTATGCACAGCTCTGTTTTACACTGTTTATAACACTTGCCTTGCAACTGTATGTTAATGTTGATCTTGTAACTTAAGTGTAACCTGAACATGGCTCTTCCCCCTCCCTCCGCCTTCCCGTCCCCCTTTTCTTTACTTTTACGTAAACACTTGTTTACTTATTAACCCGGCACTTATTACTGACCACTCTTTCTACCTATTATGCGCAACACTGTTGTACCACTGCTTGTAACACCTGCCTTAGAACTGTATATTAATGTTGATCTTGTAATTTGAACGTTTAATGTTTCAGTCCTATTGTACCCCTTCCCCCCAGGTTGCACCGGGAGACGAACAGCTTGTCACTCAGTGAGCCTTCCTGGTGAAACATTTCAATAAATAAATAAATAAATAACTTTGCCCTGGGGCAAATTTAGCACTGCCCGGCAGGCATAATTAGTCCACATTCAATTGCATGCAATTTTCAAAAGAATTGGGTGACCAAAGTAGTAGACCAGGGAGGGGCTGTGGACATGGCCTACCTAGACTTTAGCAAGACATTTGACACAGTCCCACACAAAAGATTAATAGTCAAATTAACCAGCCTGGGAGTGGGAACCAGGGTGGTAGCCTGGGTAAAACATTGGCTGGACAACAGGACACAGAAGGTAATTGTAAATGGAGTCCACTCTGAAGAAAGGGGGTTACTAGTGGGGTACCGCAGGGTTCAGTATTGGGTCCAGTTCTTTTTAATGTCTTCATCAGTGACATTGCAGAGGGACTGGGAGGAAAAGTATGCCTTTTTGCAGATGACACAAAGATCTGCAACAGGGTTGATACACAAGGAGGCGTGGAAAGGATGAAAAGTGACTTGGCAAGGTTGGAGGAATGGTCAGAAGTATGGCAGCTAGGATTCAATGCAAAGAAGTGCAAAATAATGCACCTGGGAAACAAGAACCCAGGGGAAGATACACAATGGGTGGGGAGGAAGTAACAACAACAAAAAAGGAAAGGGACCTGGGGGTAATCATATCAGATGACCTTAAGGTTAGCAAGCAATGTGAGAAGGCAGTAGGGAGGGCTGGGGGTATACTGGGATGTATAGGGAGAGGCATCATCAGCAGAAAGCAGGAAGTTGTTATCCCTCTGTACAGACAGTTGGTGAGACCCCATCTGGAGTACTATGTCCAGTTCTGGAGACCCCACTCCGCATAAAGACATAGACAGGATAGAGGCAGTCCAGAGGAGGCAACTAAAATGGTGCAGGGTCTGCAAGAGAAGCCGTGAGGAGGAGAGACTAAAGGAGCTTAACATGTATACCCTTGAGGAAAGAAGGAGAGGGGGACATGATAGAAACTTTTAAGTACCTCAGTGGAATCAACAAAGTCCAAGAGGGTAGCATCTTTCAGAAAAGAGACTTGCAAGAACAAGGGGACACAATTTAAAAGATAGAAGGAGGCGGTTCAGGGGCAATGTGAGGAAGTATTATTTCACAGAGAGGCAGTGGATGCATGGAACAGCCTTCCTGAGGAGGTTGTGGGGTCTAAAACGTGGGATAATTCAAGAATGCATGGGACAGACATAAGGCAATTCTTGTGGGGGGTAGGAAGAAATAGGCTGTTGGTTAACTAGGATCTGCGGCCTATCCTGTAGGTAGGGAAATGGGCAGACTAGATGGGCCTAGCGGTCCTTATCTGCCGTCAAAGTCTATGTTTCTATGTTTCTATGTTTCTAATAATCCAGGGGCAAAAACATTTTAATATAGCAGACAAATGGAAGGCAGGCAAACAGGGCTGAGGGTGCAGTGCAAAGATAGCCCAGCCAAGAAGACAGCACTGAAAATAGCAAAGAAGACAACTCTGAATACAGCAACTGAGCAGTGCAAACAGCAACAGCAGCAGAGTGCACACAAAGGTAGAGTCAGGCACAGGTGAACCATGTGTCCACTGGGGGCACAAGCAAAGAAGTGGTTCCTAAAATGTGAAAACCTCAGCAAAGAGCAGTGTACAACACAAACAGCAGCAAAAGTAACACCACAGGCAATGCCAGAGAGGAACCCCAAAATGTAGCAACACTGTACAGATGTGAACCATGGAAAAAGTGCAGAGACAGGACAGTGAGGATGTGACCCAGAGAAAGGACCAACCATGCTTCTGAGACAGTACGACCACAACTAGTGCCCACTGTGCACATGTGGTGGGGACAAGGATCCCTGACATAGAGCAGGGGCCAGCATACCACAGGATACACACTGGGAGGACACAGGGGGGTGGACGTCCGTCATGGCCACATGGACAAAGCCACACACAGGCCCGCAGACCAAGGGCCCCCCACAATTCAATGCCATTGGAGTGCACCCAAATAAAAGGGAACAGACTATGGCCATGGGCAGACACAAGCTAAATGTCATCTGGCACACACACAGGCCATGCAGGGTACACATGGAGAACAGACAGTGTCAGCCAACTGGAGAATAAACCTACCACACCCCACAACAACCCATTGCCAGATGCGCAGCCACAGACAGCGCAGGGAGTGCTGTGGTGATACCAGTGCCACAAGAGAGGCCAGGATGGCATCCACCATGGTGAACTAAATGGTCAATAGGTGCAGCACTGCACAGCAGTGACACTGACTACAGGTACCCAAGAATAAGACAAGACACAGGATTACAACAAGAAAAAATACATATTGTTTGAGCACCAATACAAATTATGTACATATATTTACAAAATAAACAACAATCAAAATGGGGAGGGGGGACAGGGAAGGGTGAAAAACAAGGGAAGGGGGGATTAAGGGTTGGCAGCCTGGTTCTGCCCCGGAAGATGCTGATCCAGGAGCTCAGCAGTTCATCTGGTCAGCTCTATCAGCACTGCCTGCTTCTCGATCATCAAGTGCTGTTGTCGCACAATGTACCTCAGAAGTTCATTCAGGCCCTTTCCCCCCTCAGGACGTCTGACTCACATGGAACGCTGATGTTGATCTATGGGGGGAAAGATGCCCATGTAAGAGTGACGTGCTGACATGGTGGAGCAATGTAGAACTCAGGATGTGGCCCCAGAGAAGGATAGCATGTCCCAACCACTATGCCCATGTATCCAACAATGGAAACAGTGGACATGCCACCCAACCTGTGCCTGTATGCAGCAGCACTAAACTCCATGGTGCACACATGTCCATCCCATTCAGACGTGAAGGCCTGTAAGGCCATTGCCACCACCACCACCACAGATGGGACAACACCCCATGCATACCCAATGTAGCCCCTGTCACAGTACAGCTACACAGCCCCCCTGAGGTTAAACCACAGTCTGCCCCATAGCAACAACAAACAACTGAAGTAACAGAATGACTGGGACATGCTGCCCAATGGAACAGAAGGTAGAGCCAGGGGACATTGTGACATGACAATCGGAAACCTCACAACTACTTTCCACATTTATTTTATTTTTTATTTATTAGTTTTCAGAAATACCTTTGAGCTAGAGGCTCATTTACAAAGGTTCCACGTCATGATACAAAATACAGAGCATCAGAAATAGTACATTTAACAACTAGTACAGGAAACAATTTTTCTAATTAAGCAAAATATGTACAGGTCTATTAATGGCAACAGACTGCGTCCTATAGTGGCAATCCACAGGGCTGTGTAGCAGACACTGTGCAGGTGTCCCCACACCCCACTGCACAGCCACAGACACTGTCCATGACACAAGTGTGTCATGTGGGCATGCAACAGACACAGTACCCCAGGTTATGACACACAATTGAGCCATACATCTGTAGCAACAACCTCTCCCGGGAAGACAACAGGTCAGTGGCCACAGTGTGCAGCACAGCTCCAACATGGTAGCACACTGCAACAGCACAGTGCAATATGACCGTGTATGCATGTGTGATGCAGATGGCACGCACATGCCCACACCACTGTGAGTACACAGTGTCCAAAGGGACCATGTCCAGGTCATAGGCACGCCATGCGGTGTATGCATGCTGTGGGCAGACATGCAACCACAGGAACCTGAAAATACACCCACCCAGCATTACACAGTCATGAGTACCACACACACCACATGGCCTCCATACAATGTATACAGTGCAGCCATGGCACATGTATGGGTGTAGTGCACCACATGACACAGGAGGAGGTGGCCACAGGCAATGGTACAATACAACCGTGGAATGGTGCGAATAGTCCATGCACATCACACATAGAGAACACAGTGGGAAAACAGCACCCCCTAAATAGCTCATTGGTGTTGACTGGCGTGCCCACGGTGGACCGTAGGCCACCACCCACAGTCTGATGTGCAGGGTGCAAGGAGGTAGTCTTGCCCATGCCACCATATCACAGACACAGATGTGAAACAGGGCCACTGAATGGCTGACATGCAACACCCAGGGTGCAGTGCAGTACAGCAGGGCAGCAGCACCAAGGAGGGCGTGTGCCCATGTTGGCGAGTGCAACATGTAGAGCACATGCAGGACACACCATGATGCAGCAGTGCAGGACTGTGAGCAGCCATGTGCTACCACAACACAGGCCCACAGTCTGTGTGGGCAGGCTAGGCAGTGTCCAGGTGCACTGTACCACAGGCAGCAGTAGGTGTGTGCGATGCTCTCTCCAGCAGCATATCACCATTGGCACCCCATGGCCACATGCCTCCAGGACCAGTGATGTGACATAGAACAAATGCACATATGTTGATGACACAGTGCCATATAATGTACTAAACATGCCCCACCCAGCAAGGCATGTAACCCAAGTAGACAACATAGGAGCATATTCATGTGTGGCATCCTGTTGCCTGTCACTGCTGTCCCTGGCCTGCTGTCTGGGATCTTCGGGCCTCTGGCTGCACCCTTGCTGCAGTGCAGTCCCCTCATGGTGCGGTCTGCAGAGTGAAGGGAATAGAACAGTGTCACTACCATCATGGATATCAATAACCCCCCCCCAACTGTGCCAGGTACACACTGCGTAACTGTCAAACAATGTAATGTGACCCTCACCAACAAGCATATGGCACATAGAACAGATGTGCACTGTAGGTGCAATGTACATGTGCTACATAACCAGTGATGAACAACACTGATACCTGTCACGTGATGCCACAGCACTTGTCACATGTACAACCACAGACACTGTTGACTCACACACGAGCAATACTGTACCCATACTGGTGCACACAGGGCACTGCATGGGACTTACCCAGCAGCATGACAGGCATGTGTGCAGCGATCCTCCCTACACATATGTACCCACAAGTGTAGTGTGTACATGGCAGCCCACAAGCACTGACATGCAAATGGCTCGGCTAGAAGAATGGTGTCCACTTACCTGGTGCAGGCACATTGCCATCATGCACAATGCACCAGAAACAGTCTAGCTGCTGCCTCTCCCTGCACTGCAGATCCACATATCTATGCCTGCCTTGTTCTCCAGAGCAGACTATACCAGTGAGCTGCGACAGGTGGCACGCAATGAATGCCAACACCTGTCAGTGGGGCCTGTCCCTCTCGCGCGCCTCACTGAAGAGCTGGTGCTCCCTGGCCATGACAAGCTGAACCAGGTTTGCCATCTCAGCCTCTCCCCACCTCTGGCCACCATACTTGTTATTCCCAACTTATGTGGCAAAGACCCTGACACCACTGCTGCTTTCAGTTGTGCAGGCCACAAAAAAGTGCATGTACAGTTGCATTGTGCTAGCTATGGATGGTACCGTGCAATACGGTATAGCACCGCACTAACTCAGATGTGCACCACTAAGCATGTGCAACCTGTGCGTGATCTTCCCCATGATGACATCATCACGTATGCGCCCTACAAGTGACACTAATTCAATTTGCCTGGTGCAAACCGGTTAGCGCTGTGCCATGGTGCAAACTGTTTGCCCAGTGCAATCATGTTTGCCAGCGCGCTAATAACTGCAATATTCAAAAGTGGTATGCAAATGAGCATATTTGGGTAGTCAGAGTGCAAACTACCGTGGCCCCTATGCATAATGGGGCAGAAGATACATGCCATAGGAGCGTACTCCACCCGTGGAGCTCTGCACCTGTGGATAGGTGTGCACCAGGCGGCATTCACGACTGCCGGACTCTTGTCCATGCCCCCCCCCAGTGCACAGGTTCATGCGGGGCAGACGGGAGCAGAGCAGTGAACCTGGGCAGGCAACCAATCGGATACCCAGCCTGGGTGCCCTGGTAGATCCCTTATGCAGCAGGGCGCGTGTTGGCCATGCGCCCCTGCAGATCGGCCGGCCGTAGAGGTGTGAGGAGGGCAATGCCATGGGCCATCCCATGAGGTGGCACCGGAGCACAGGTACGGGGTTGGAGGTTGTGTTGATGGTGCTGGGGGGGGCGCTGAACCCCAGCGCATGCCCAGAGGGGCCTGGGTCAGGGGTGTCAGCATCCTGGAGCTGGTGCCCCTACTTGTGTGCATGTGGGGGGTGTATGGCTGGCACAGGGACGGGCACGGCTGGGTGCTGGGTTGGGTGGCACTGGGCAGCCAGTGGGTGACTGGTGCTGGAGACCTACTGATGGAGGACAGTGGTTATCCGACTGGACTGGGTGGCGATAGTGTGCGCAAGGCGTGTAGTGGAATTACGGCAGGGTTCTCCCTTGCCGACCCTGCACCTTCCTCCACACCCCCGCAGGCAGCACTACATGCCATAGTGCATGGCATGTATTGCTGGCACATCCCCCACCTACCCCAAGTGTGTTGCTGTCCACATGGCCAGGGGATTGGGTGCATAACTGCAATACGTACCAGTCGTGGATGCTGCCACTCCATGGAATTCACATGTATCGACGCCAGTGCACCTGGTTTATGCAGCACGTTGGCATCGTGCATGGAGTCCCACATTAGGATATCATTATGGCCTCATTTGCATGCATTACCATGTGTGTGGATTCCCCAGACTATTTCAGTGGTGTCTTGGCACCACCTGCACAGCTGACAGGAACTGCAGGAAGAGGGCTGAATTCAGTGCAATCAACACTAGGCCTCACCATGTCTGAGGAGACGACTTCCACAGGTACAGGTAGGTGTCCCTCAGCCAATACCCTGCTATTATGATCTGCAACATTGTGGGAGGTCTGCTGCAATGAGCTGGGGCTACAGTTTTTGTGGTTGAACATTAATGGGAAGTAATGTGTCAGCTAATGTAGACTGTTGCAGTCCCATATGCAGCAGGCCAAGCATGCGGGTGTGGACAAACAGAGTGCCACACTGTTGACCTGTTGAAGTCCATGTATACACTGTGACAGTGAGATTGGATGCGCACATTGTGACACACATACGGATGCCCTTGTGCATCCACAGGTATGCAGTATGTTCCCGGGGTGGGTGGGCATTGACAACACACAACACAGCAATAATGTCCACATGAGAGTGTTCTGTGACATCATCATGTGTATGTGTACTCCATGCCATGCTGTGCATCAGCTGGGTCGCAACATACACTAGGCCATCTCCACTGGTCCCTGCAGCCACCTCACATCACACACCATCTGGTGTGCAGACTACACATGGGACCCGGTGCAGCCCTCACAGTACTGGCTGCTGCTGTTATCTATGTGACACATCAACACCATCATGTGGCCACAGACAACAGATGGATATGCGGAGGACATTGTTGAACAGGGACAGCATAGGGCAAGGGCCGACAACCTACATCCCTGTGACGCCTGCCCACAACTGATGCCACAGTGTTACCCATAGGATGTGTGCATTGCCTCTCTCTCTCTCTCTCTCTCTCACACACACACATATACACACACACACACACACTGATCACTGGCTCTTTATATCCCAACATAGGTGCCTCTGGTGGCAGGGAAAGACTGCAAAGTTACAAGTTCTCCAGGGAGGAGCTGAAGGCCCTGGTTGATGCATACAAGGCCAGGGAGCAGTTGATGCAGCAGTATAAAACTACTGATGCAGCACTGAGGGCCTGTGGGTTTAAATCACAGCGGAGGTGAACACTGTCAGAGGAAGGGGATTCACAATGGATGCAGTCCACAAGAGATGGCATGACCTTCAGCACAATGTGAAAGAGGACCAGGCAGCAGGCCACCATGCACTGCAGAGCACAGGAGGTGATCCATCACCAGCAGAACTTGCCACACCAGTGGAACCTGTGTTGGAGGTGGTGGCATACACCATCAGGACTGTGGCCATAGCAGGTGTCGACGGTGGTGGTTGTGCGATACAACTCACATCACACAGGACATGTGAGTACATGGCTATGTAACACCATGGTATGCTTGTCTCTGTATGGGTATACGGTATGCTCTGTCTGTGTTGTACCACACTACTGCCCTGGCCTGTGCACACATGTGTGCAATGTGATGGCCTATGTGCAGTATGGCACTGTCTGATGGTATATCCACTGCACTACCAGACTTACAGCATGTGACATGATAACACAGTCATGTTGTACTCTGCAGAAAGAGTTCCTGTACCTATGCACATAGGAGTTTTCTTGGCATCAGGTGTGCCTTCCACATGCAGTGTTGCATGCTGCCACGTGTGTCACTGGATGCATCACCTATTACCTCCCTTTGGGTGGCAGTCTTCACATGTGTGGGGTTTGATGATTACATAAGTCTTCATCATCCAGGTTGGACACCCTCTTTGACTCCTTCTGCCACTTCACTCTGGACTCTCCCTCTTACACCCATCACTGTAATCTCTACCACTCTCTGGCATTTCCCTCACTAGAAAATAGACGTCTCCACTGTGCGAAATTCGCAGCTGAATTTTGGTTTGGGTCTCTTCCCTCCTATCTCTCCTCCTCTCTATCCATCCCCCCACCTCCAATGACTCCCGTTCAATGGTAGTTCCTCGTCGATCTACTGCAGTAGGTTAGGCTGCCTTCTTGCATCACTTCCTCAAACTTTGAAATGTCCTACCTCACCAGATATGCTACTCCTCTTCCCCGCCTCCATTTCTTCAGCCCTACGTAACTTCCTCACTTTAAATTGTGCCTGCACCTAATCTCGCCATTCAATACCTTGTACTGCTCTTGGGCATTACTGATACAACATACACATTTCTGCTAGTTGTTCTTCAGTTACTTCGCTACCCTTTCCTCTGTTGTTAAACCATTATATTCGATTCAAGGCATCTTGACGCAAAACAGATATATCTGAAGCACATCCTAGAAGCAAGCACTTGGTATAGTTTTACAAGATAATAATGCATAAATGTGTACACATGTTGTACTTATCATGTTTATTACTAATTCATATAATTTTGATCACTGTATATTACTATTTCATTGTAAGATTTTAAATTATGTTGTGGTTTTATGTCTCCCCGCTACCCTCTCCCCCAGGATGCACCGGGAGATGAGCAACTTGTTGTTCAGTGTGCATTTCCTGGTGAAACTTTTCAATAAATAAATTATAAATAAAATGTTGGTGTTAGTTGTGTGCATGCCTGTAGGATCCACATTCTGACTACAGGTGTGTGTGCACCCTGGATGTGTTGGTGGTTTGGCAGTGGTCACCTGTTTTGTGCCTGCACTGGGAGTCCTTGACTTCACTGTTGCAGTTTGCATGTGGCGACACTGGTACGGGACCACTGTGTACTGTGCATCACACTTACAGTGTTCTTTTCTGTCCACAGTGCAGGGTGTTGGCACCACAGCTGAGGAACAGTTGGAGGAGGATGATGACCCGTCCATATCCGGGATACAGAGACCACCGGCACAGGTTGAAGAGGGGGGTGTCCATGGTCTTATTGTTTGAGGATGTGTCCGGTGATGAGGAGGACACATACATTCCTCCAGAGGACTACGTTGCCACCATTGCTGCTCTGAGGGGATTCTCCCCATCAGAAATCTCCCTGGACTTGGCAGACCAGATAGGGGCTGACAACAGTGGGGCCATCACAGCCTCAACACAGTCTCCTGCCAGGCACACATTGCCTTTGTTGCTGGCAGTGTCCCTTGATGGCCATGCCTCTAGTACCTCCAGTGCCACCACCACCACCACATCACCACCCACACAAACACTGCCAAAGATGTGACCACCTCAACCGCAGGCTCCCACACCACCTGCCCGACACAACAGGTGTCTGTGGGTTGCCATCCTATTGCCACAGCTGATCACTCCCATGACATGTGGGGCACTGCAGGCAGTGAGGCACACAGCCACACAGGGTGTGGGCCGCTCACACCCCACTGGTCACCAACAACCACTTCCACCCAGTGTCCCAGGTGACCATGGTCCTCAGGGCTCTGGATGGGGATCTGGTCTTAGGGTAATTATCTCTGGGAGTGCCCCAAGGATCCATTTTGGGTCCAATATTATTTAATTTGTACATGAATGATTTTGTTTTAACTAATTCTGATGTACAATGCCATTTATATGCAGATGACACCATTATTTATGTGGAAGGTACATTGATAATGCAGATAGAATCTATTCTCCAAAGTGCATTTGATGAGCTTCAGTCATTTTATAGTGAATCCAAACTTGTTCTGAACTCAAAAAAATATCAGGTTATACTGCTCTCTAAAGAGAATAGTGTAACCTATTCTGAGTTAGGTTTGAGTATAGTAACCAAAGATAAAAGTGTTCTTGAACAAGTGCAATGTTATAGATACTTAGGAATGTACCTGGATAGATCATTGGGATGGACTTCCCACATAGAACACATAATTAAGAAAGTTAGTGGATGTTTGGGTGCACTATACAGAATTAGAAATTGTATGGATGAAAGGGTAGGGAAGCATGTAGCTACAACCGCATTGATACCTTTTTTGGATTATGGGGATATTGTTTATATAGTGGCAACCTCAACCTAGTTAGCTAAAATAGATGTTCTTTTCAATAAAATAGCAAGGTTTGTTTTGAATGTACCTAAGAGAACATATCAGTCTTTGAATTGGATGTATCCAAAAGATAGAAGGTCTTTCCATGATTTGATTTACACGGTTAACTCACTTAGGGGTAAAGTACCTGAATATATTATCGATGAACTCCAGGTTAGGACAATTAGAGGAGGCCTACGCTCTGCAGAGGGTATGGAATATGAATTGCCCAGAAGAAAGACAGATTTGGGTAGAGCACATTTTTTTTATTTAGGTCCCAATTTATGGAACTCATTGCCAGCTTATCTTAGACCACTTAGTTCTAGCCCCTGTATAGGAGAAATAAAAAGATGGTTCAAAGTTGAAGCAGACAAAAGGTTTATTGTTGATCCACCTTGGACATTATGTATTAAATATGATGAAGGTTTGCACCTGTACATATATGAATGAATGTGCCCTGTATCGTCTATGAAGATTATTTATATACATGTTAAGTAGTTAATTGTAGCTTAAATATTGTTGTGGTGTTAGCTTATACTGTATATATATTTATGTATGTAATTTGTGTTGAAAAATTTTTTACTATGATGTCAATATGAATGTTTGCATTAAGGACCTTGCTGGAAATGAGCTTGTCTCAGTCGAGTTTCCAATTCTTTTGCTGGTCAATTGAATACAATTTTTTACTACTACTACTACACAGTGGCAGGTCAGAGTCAGACAGCACTGCTGTTACGCCATCATCCATGGGTACTCCATGGACCACTGGGCGGCACATGTCCTCAGCTACACCCAGCATAGGCCATGGCTGGGGTCGTCCCAGGGTATCCCCATCCCTGGACAAATTGCCTATCAGCTCCCCAGTCCACAGTAAACATCCCACGCTTGCTTGCGGTAGGGCGTCTGTGAGGAACAGTGGTTGGAGACGGCACTGATGCTGTGTGTGCCACACTTTATTGCAACCTGCCCCAATGGCCCCCTTCACATGCATCTTATTGTACATAACCACAACCTACCACAATCCCAGTACCACCAGTGTGCCATCCTTATGTTGTTCAGTATGTTTTATGTTGTTCAGTATGTTTTGTGCATCTTATCACCATTGTGTTCTTGTCACTATACTGTATATAATGTAAATACACTATTGAAATCATGCCTGTTGTCCATGTTGTTTACACTCACCTGCCCATCTGTGTCAGGGTTCCTATGATGGTCAACAAAAACAACAAGTCAGTGCACACCCTACCCCCCCCCAAAAAAGGTGGTAAATATAACAATAAACATATTTTTTCAGCCTGGATTGGCAACTCACTAATCTGATTTCAAAAGGAGTGGGGGTCACCTAGTATTCACATCAGGGCCCTGCTGTGAAGTCACCCAGCTACCACCGTCGAGGTAGACCACCCATCAGCTGGGTCCCTACTCCAAACTGCATCTGCCTCAAATGGCTTCCTTTATATAGGGTGTATCAGCCTAAAATTGGCTTAATTAAGGTGTGATCCCCAGCCAATGGGCAGGTAACTGGTGGGGAGCTAACTAAATGAGAGAGTCATACTTCTACCTTTGGATAAGGTTCCTATGATGCTCAGCCTGTGCTTCTGGGCCCTCCTGGTCATGCTTGGGTCACACCTATCAAGCTGCTCTACTATCCCCTGGACCTCTGGCTCTGGGTCACTGTCATCATATACCTCAGGTTCTGGCAGGCATCTTCCATGGTTTAGGGCCATGTTGTGCAACATGCAACCAGCTGTGAATATGCAGCATACCTTCTGAGGGGTACATTGTAGGGCACCACCGGAACAGTCCAGGCATCTAAATCTCATTTTGAGCATGCCGAAGTCATGCTCAATTATATTCCATGCTGCGATGTGTGACTCCTTGTTATCTCTCCTTGGCCACATTTACTGGCTGAAGGACTAGGGTTAGGAGCCAGGGTCACAAGGGATAGGCACTTTCCTCTGTGAAAACATTAACACTTCTGCACCTTTTCTTGCTCCATTCTGCCTGAGTGGATTTCCCTGTGTTTGCCTGCTAAAGACTGAACAGTGTGAGAGACTGCAATTTATTTGTCACCTGAAGTCTATTGCAGCACCTGTTAAGCATGTAGGAGGGCTCGGAGAGTGTTCTGTGAGGTCATTGAAGGAGGGACTAAGCACTTTAAATAGCCGCGATGCTCGCAAGAGGTAACTTCTTCACCTTTTCTTGCTGCATTCTGCCTGAGTGGATTCCCCTGCATTTGCCTGCTAAAGACTGCACAGTGTGAGAGACTGCCATTTATTTGTCACCTGAAGTCTATTGCAACACCTGTTAAGCACATAGGAGTGCTTGGGGAGTGTTCTGTGAGGTCACTGAAGGAGGGACTAAGCACTTTAAATAGCCATGCTGCTCGTGAGTGCGCGCGTTGTGCGTGGCGCGAGTGCCACTCGGGGTAAGAAATTTAAATTAAGCACTAGCTGCAACTGTTGTTTACACTTGTGGTTCTGGCTTATTTAGTATATTACAGCCCTTTGGTTTGAATTGTGGTATAGGGTGCAACTGTAGGTAATTTTGGAAATAGGAGTGGTTTACAGTGGTAAGGCATTGTTTACCTTAACGGCACCCCTAGCGCGTCTCAAGTGGCAGAAAATGTATCGAATGGGAGGGGAAGTTAACTGTAGGTGTCTAGAGTGGGAGACTGCAGGGAGGTTGTTTACAAAATTTGAGGGGATATACTTGGGTTAATAATGGGGAAATCTCCACTGTTCCTTGTTGTTTGTATCTTGCAGTGTGCATTTGTTGTTGATTTAGACTATATTGGCACTATGGATGGTAGTTTAGATTGGGGGATAGTAGTTGCACATGTTGGGACTATGGATGGGCATTTTCATTCTGGACTTAAACTGCTTCCCACACATATTTCAAACACAATATTTGGAACTGGTAGTGAGTTTGTTAACATAATGTTAAGTAAACTGGGTCACTTGCAGATCTGTTATAATGTAGGGAAAACTTGTCTTATTACTAATAGTGAAAACAGGCAATCTTATCTTGTTGGGAAATATGGGAAAAAAGATATTGGGGCAAAATGGTTATTTATGATTTTACTAATGTTATCGGGCTCAGTTCATCCAAACCCTGGACCAATTAAGCAAACTGAGATGGGTGTGAATACTCTTTTAAAGATAGGTCATTTAAATATACAGAGTCTTTTGTCTAAAAAGGACTTATTAGAAGGATGGATAGTTGAAAATTTGTTTGATGTTTTGGCATTGACTGAGACTTGGTTACTGGGAAAGTGACTGATGATGAAGTTAGTATTGATGGCTTTTCTGTTTTTAGAAAGGATAGAAAAAGGAAAAGGAGGGAGGTTGTTTATTTTATGTTAAGAATCACTTATCAGCAAGTATAAATCAGGGAAGTACTGACAGTAATTATTATGAGTCATTGGCAATAGACATAGTTTTGGGAGGTAATAAGTTGTTAACCTTAATTAGTGTATATGTACCTCCTTTGGATGTTAAAATGGGGATAGATGCCTTTTTTAAAGATTTATCCTTTTCTTCATCCAAAGAATTGCTGATTGTTGGTGATTTTGATTTAGATTGGCCGTCAAAACAAGCAATTGATGTTAGGAACTTGGTTTCAGGTTTAGGGATGTTTCAATTAATAACAAATTCTACTCAATATAATTATCGAACTGGATATAAGTCATTGATTTACTGGATTATTACTAACTGTCCTGGTCATGTGGTTACTCTGGGAGTTAATCCTGATTGTTTCAGTGACCATTGTGCAGTTTACTGTGGGTGGTCAGTGAAAAGTTGTAGAGAACCACAAAGAGTTATTCAATATCGTAGAGTCAATGATTTTCATCGTAGTCCTTCTCTAATGAGGTTCAATTGATTGATTGGTCTTTTCTAGATGTAATTAAGGATGTTGATGAAGTTTTTGACAAATTTTGTTGTCATTTTATTAATATTTGTGACAAGTTATCACCGATTAAGGTTGTTAAAATAAGAGCTGATGAAAAAGTTTGGTTTGATCAAGAACTGAGAAAGCTCATGAAGGATAGAAACAGGAAATTTAGGAAACACAAACCAGTAGAATTCCAACAAGAATACAAGAGACTGCGGAATTTGTGTAAATCTAAGGTAAGGAAAGCAAAAAGTGATTATTTTAAGAAGAAATTAGGTACTGGATTTGGTAATTTGAAGGCTCTTTGGAAAACATTAAATAGTTTAATCGGCAGGAGTAAGAAATTGGAGAATATCTCAGTTCAGCTTGATGGGCAATTAGTTAGTGAGCCTATTAAAGTGGCAAATGGGTTTAATTCTCATTTTGTTAATTTAGATAGGTTCAGTATACAAGGGCAGGTTTCAAATACTAAACTAAAGGAGGAACTGGCTGAAAATATGGATAATATGGAACACACTGGTAATGCAAGATTCTATTTTCAGTCACTGACTGATAAGGTCATTTCGTCATATATATTAAAGATGGATCCAAGGCCTAATACTGGGGTAGATAGAATAAATTATAGGATCTTGAAAAAAGCTGGTACTCAATTTGCCCCAATGTTGACCAAAATGTTTAATTTTTCTCTTAGTAACAATGTTTTTCCCCCTAAAATGGAAATGTGATATTGTTAAACCCATATTTAAATCTGGCAGTCTGTCAAACATTAATAATTATGGACTGATTACATTGTTAGCCCCATTATCTAAATTGTTAGAGAGGGTTGTTTCAGATCAGATAAAGGAGCACTTGGATAAGTATTAGCTTTGGTCTCCCTCTCAGCATGGTTTTTGATCCGGACACAATACTGAGACTGCCTTGGTGAGTTTCACAGGCCAGGTACATAAAGCTGTAGATGACGGTAAAATAGTGGCTGTTGGGTTTGTTGACCTCACCAAGGTATTTGATCTTGTTGATCACAGGAAACTACTATTGAGTCTACTTAAGGTGAAATTTTCCAATGAAGTGATATTTTGGATGGAAAATTATTTATCTGGGAAGGTGCGGAAAACTCTGATTAATGGTGTAATATCTGATGAGGGTAATTTGATGTGTGGTGTTCCACAGGGGCCCATTTTGGGCCCTTTGTTGTTCTCTCTTTTTTTAAATTCTTTACATAATGTATGTAACCATACTGAGCTTATTTTATATGCAGATGACGCAGTTTTATTGTGTATGGGAGATTCTTGTCAATCTGTTCAACAGTTCTTGCAAAAGGATTTTAGCCTAATGCATGATTGGTTTATTGGGCATAATTTAGTGTTGAATCATGTTACAACAAAATGCACGGTTGTTAAAAATCATGGGCTGGATATTCAAACTGCGCTATTTTGTGGCGCAAGCCCTTGTGCTGCACAAAATAGTTGCGCAGGGGTGTGTCAGAGCAATATTCAAAGGAGTTGCGCCCTTGAGCAACTCCTTTGAATATCACCCCCTGGCCACAGCCACTGTGCATGGCGCAGTGGAACTTGCGCCACCGCAAGTGGTCAGAGTGGAGCATTCAACTTGTGGTGGCGTAAGTACCATTGCGCCATGCGCAAAATCCCCATATTCAAATGGTGACATGCAAATGGGGCCATAATTCATGCAAGGCACAGGGGGGGCCATTTGCATCTGATTATGGCCCCATTTGCATGCCATTAGCATGCAGGTGCGCCGATCCCCGAGGACTTGCGCCTGGCACCCTGCCAGGCAGCAGCCTTCGGGGACTGAAGCGCCCTGCAGCCTGATATATGGGTGAAACAGTGTACAATCCCCACCACCACCACCAGCCCGATCGCGGGCAGCAATGTAGCTCCTCCCCGCGAGCGTATCCCTGGTGGTCCAGTGGACCGAAAAGCCCGATCGCGGGCAGTGGTTGTCTAATAAACCCCTCTCCTTCGAATTCATCCCTGGTGGTCAGTGGACGAAAAGCCCGATCGTGGGTGGTAGTCATTTAAGAAACCCCGAACATAGCCCTGGTGGCTAGTGTCCCACCCCACCCACCTGCGGCCCCACCACCCCGCTCCCCGGCAGCCAGTGGCAGCATCCACTCCGCCTGCCGCCCAGCTGCCCACCGACGACTGCCTGGTAGGGCTGCACACCCATTGGTGCAGAGCAAGAGCCAATGGGCGTCATCCCTGCTAAAGACAGTCCAGTTTTGTGAATGAATGAATGTATCATTCACAAATCTGACTGTCATGTACGGTATGGCTGCATGCCCATTGGCCTCTGCTCTGCACCACGGGCTGCAGCCCCACGGCGGGCAGTCGTGTGGGTGCAGGCGCAGGCTGGGTGGAGCGGTGGTGGGTCGTGGTGGGTGGGTGGGGGGACACTAGCCACCAGGGCTATGTTCAGGGGGTTTTAATGACTACCAATTCGAACTGGCTTTTCGTCCACTGACCACCAGGGATGAATTCGGAGGAGGGGGTTTATAGACAACCACTGCCCGCGATTGGGCTTTTTCGTCCACTGGACCACCAGGATACGCCTGGGAGCCACTTGTCTGCGATCGGGCTGGTGGGGGATTAAACTATGCCCCGATCAGGCCAGTGAGGGGTGGTGGTGGGGATTTACAGTCGGCTGCCCACGATCGGGCTGCAGGGGGCAGGGACTGGGTTGGGGCCAGCCACAGGTGGCAGCTGCTGTGTTGTGCTCTGCAATGCAGCAGTCATCTGTGGGTGGCCCTCAACTTAAGCCTTTTTTGCTCAAGTTGCAGGCGTAGTTGGGGTTGCGCCAGCACAACTCTGCACAGCCCTGCTGAATATCGGGCTGTGCAGTTTATGCATGGTTCCTCCCCTCCAGTTCAGCATGCATTCATTTGCACTGCACTGTTGCTCAGCATGTTTTCTGTGGCGCAACTGCCTCCTGCTGAATATGGCAGAATGGAGCAAGTTCGGACTTGTGCAGGCGCAACCCTATTGCGCATGGCGCAACCCTTTTGAATATCTGGGCCCCTAGGTCTAATGTAAATTTTGAGTTGACTGAATGATAATTATGATAACAAAATTGAAAGGGTTTCTGAAATATGTTACTTGGGATTAACTATAGACTGTTATCTATCTTTTGAGTTACACATACTGAAATTAATCAGCAAAATACATCAAAGATTAGGAATGTTGTATCGATTAAAAAGATATTTAACATATGAAACTAGAGCATTATTGGCACATAGTTTATTATTTTCTGTCATTGATTATGGGTTGTTAATATATTTTGTTTCTTCAGATAAGATGCTAACAAAGCTGAATACAGCTTATCATAATATCATTTGATTTGTCACTTGTCAGAATAAAAGGACTCATCACTGTTATCTTCATAGTAATTTAGGGTGTCTGTCCTTTCTGGACAGATTTAGAATGTGTGCTGTAGTATTTTTGCATAAATTGCATTTGGGATACTTACCTGGTATAATTTGTGAGATGTTTCCAAGATTGCTTAATTCTGTTTTGACAAGGTCACAAGTTAATTATAAATTTCAAATTCCTTTTTTTAAAAGTACAGTGGCACAGAACTCCTTTCAATACTATGCAGTTAAATTATATAACAATTTGCCTTGCAATATTACTAAGTCTGTAACCTAGAAACATAGAAACATAGACTTTGACAGCAGATAAGGACTGCTTGGCCCACCTAGTCTGCCCAGACTAGTCTAACCATTTCATTATTCAAAAGTGTTCTTCTAAAGTTTATGTTAAATGAAGCAAAATGCAGCTGTTTAATTGACATATTTATATGTATGACTTTTGTATGTTTTTTGTATTACATATTGTGTTTGTAATTATGTTGTGACTGGACACCAGTGAAAATGGGCATTCTATGCTCACTGGTTATACAGGCTAAAATAAACAAAACAAAACAAAACACTTATTAGCAGGTGTGTACTGTGTCACTCACCCTGACCAGCTTGCAGACCCTACTGTTTAGGTCATCCTGTGTACCTGTACACCCTCCTCTCCCCCCCGCCTCCTTTGTGTGCTGCATTGTGGCACTGTCCTGCCATTGGGGGGATTATGGTTGTGCCTGCTGCAGACACTCACCGACAAAATGTGCACTGGATATTTGGCCACCCTCAAATGCCTCACGCAGCTGGGACTGGTGCCAGATGAAGGCATTATGGGCACTGCCGGTGAACTGTGCAAGGACATTGATGATGTCATCAAGAATACTTGCTTAGAACTGCACTCTCCACTCAAAAAGACAGCAGTAAACTGTTATTGATGCTATAAAAACAGTTTATTCCATTCTAACACAAAGAACAGGCAACAAGTAACAGTGCCTGAGCACTTGTTACCAGGATGATCTTACGTTTCACTCTGCCTTTGGGGCTTCATCGGAGATACATACAAAGGGTAACAAATGTGCATATATACAGAGTGCATTAATTATCTAATTAGTATTTTATCCAATGGCAATACACAAAGTAAATTATTTCATTCCCTAAGTATCACTAGTTCATTAAAAGTGACAGTGCAAGCTAATTTATATATCAAAACACTGGATAAAGTGATTTGTGCTGCATCACATCAATAAGAAACTTGTTTATCTAAATACATCCAAAATCTATTATTCTCCTATACTTATTTCATTACCAGCACATATTTCCATTATTATTCACGTTTAATCAAACATCATATATAACGCACCAGATGCCCTCCATTGTGTTTCTATTACTGCATTGATGTGCCTAAAAGGCAACCATAGAAAATTATTGTAAAAACATAAACAACGTTTTAAATTACTTTTCATTAATAATTTTCACTAGAAGATACTATATATATATATATATATATATATATATATATATGATGTGATGCAGCACAAATCACTTCATCCAGTGGTGTTTGTTACCCTTTGTATGTATCCCTGATGAAGCCCTGAAGGCAGGGTGAAATGTAAGATTGTCCTAGTAACAAGTGCTCAGGCACTGTTACTTGTTGCCTGTTCTTTGTGTTAGAATGGAATAAACTGTTTTTATAGCATCAATAACAGTTTACTGCTGTCTTTTTGAATGGAGAGTGCGGGTCTAAGCAAGTATTCTTGATGACACAAATTTTTTTAACCTGCACCCCACCCCAGTGCTTCATTTTTCTCCCGCTCCAATTGCAACTTTCAATTAAGAATAGCACGGGTTTTAACTTGAAAAACTCACCAGAACAGCATTCCAACTGAAACACAATGGTGAACGGCAGTACAGCAGGACCGGAGCGGCTACTAGAGCAAGTGTGTATGATACCCTGTTCTGTGATGACCTTAATTAAAATCCACTCCTGCAATGTGTACCAAGAGCCATAGAATCCACTGGAGATCCAGAAAATCCTGATGCTACACCAGGTGACAACAATATTAAAAGTGCCTTTTATAAGATGGAAAGGATTGCCTCTAAAGCCTGCTATTTGCACTGGTTGAAATTAACCATGCAAGCATATGTAGCAGTAAATAGAGCACCACCTGGGCTAAGAATTACAAAATGACCTACATATGTGGAGGAAAGAGAACATTTCATTTAAAAATGGGAATCTATTATGGGCAATGCAATGTCTTAGTTAATTGACATTATAATTGAAGACAGTACAGAACAATTGAACACAGTTTTAAATGAACTTAAATAAAAAGAGACAGCAGTGGATTAGTTCAAGGAAAAATTCAAAGACTATATGCGCTTTTATAATAAAATCAAAGTACAGAAACAGAGAACTTTCCTCAGAGACACCAATGACTATTTCCAGGGGAAGAGTTTTTTTTGGAAAAAAGAAAGGAAAATTTCTACTGCAGCACCTGGGGTTTCCAAGAGTATTAATTCATTGCCCAGGGTAGTGCTACTAAATTGCGTTCAATTTTAAAACCAATGTTGGGAGCTACTTCCTCTGAATACAGCATGGGGGATAGCTCTACTGATATGGAGGAGAGTGAGACTGAACCTGGCCCTTTTTTAGGGGTAACTCCTCCTGGGCAGGAGCAGCCCAGGAGGAGTGAGTGCAGAACCAGATTCAGATTCAGCCTAGAACAACAAGAAAATCAAGAAAGATTCGGTGGGGGCAGGGCACGAGGAAGAGGATGAGGCAGAGGAGGAATGCAGAGGAAGGTTCCAAACAACAGATATTGAATGTGATCAATTTATCGAAAAGGACATTGACTGATATAGAATTGAAGATATTACAGAAAGGACTTTCATTTATGCCTACATTTACTGTTAATAAATTCTCAGCATTTCTAGATATTCAAAACTTTGCCAGAAAATTAAATTTAGAGTTTTTTTTTGCTAAAAGAAACAGGAGGGGTACGAATCAATATAATGTGAGTGTTGATTCTGATTTACAGGATTCAAATGTGAAAACAGGAGGTAATAGGTTCTATTCCACGGTTTAAACCTACATCCACATTTTGTCCCCCTTTATGCCCGAGTGTAGAAACTTTCTTTCAGTGCAGTTTACATGATCTAGACAGGATATTTGCAGATAATCTTTTTATGTCATATTGCAACATGTCCCAGTCAGAAAAACAAGCATTATTTAATTTGATGGCAGACACCAATATAATAATCAAGCCCGCCAATAAAGGCATCAGCATAATGGTGCAAGACTATGCTAAAAATAGTGAAGAAGTGTACTGCCAGCTCGCCAACATAGAATTTTACCAGCTATTAACTTTGGATCCCACTAGCAAGATCAAAAGGGAAATAGAAAGTTATTTGTTGGAGTGTGCTGAATCTGGTCTAATTACGACTGATGAATTGTTTTACAAGTTGGTTCAAACCCCAAGAAAACCTGCATTTCATATAGTTCCAAAAATTCACAAAGATATAGTTTCTCCCCCAGGCAGACCTATCGTGTCAGGAATAGGCTGGCTCACAGAGCTTATCTCGAAATTTGGGGATAGCTATTTAAATCCAATGGTGAATAAAACATGCAGTCACATTAGGGACGCAGGACACACATAACAAATTTTGGGAGATATACAAATTGAAAAAGATTGGTTATTAGTGACGTTAGATGTCGACTCTTTGTACACCAATATTCCCAGACAAGAGGGTATCCAAGCTATTGAACATTCCCTCTTAAAATATACATGCATGACACAAGAAAAAATTAATATGATTACAGTTTTGATAGACTTGGTGTTAAGTAATAATATTTTCATGTATGAAGGAAAAGTGTACAAACAAATCAAGGGGACAGCCAGTTTAGCTAATTTATACCTGGCTGATTGGGAGGAACCGGTAATCTTTGATGCTAATATGAATAAGTATTTTGATAAAATTGATCTGTATAAACGATACATAGACAATTTGTTACTTATATAGAAAGGTACAGAAACTGAACTGAGAGAGTTCATCATGTATCTGGAAAGCACAAACACAAATTTAAAATTTAAGGTGACCTTAGATGCTAATGAGATTCATTTTTTGGATATCACTATTAGAAAGGAGCAGGATGCCTCACTTTCCACAGATTTGTACACCAAACCCTCTGGCAGGAATAGCTTATTACATGCCACGGGTTATCACCCACCTCATTTAATTAGAAATCTGCGTAAGGGGCAATTTATTAGGGTAAAAAGGAACTGTTCTAAAACTGAGTTTTGTGCAAAAAGAACGGAAGAATTATTTGACAAATTTAGAACAAGAGGGTACACTGAGAATTTGCTAGCAGTAGCACTAGGTGAAGTGAATACACATATCAGAGAACTTTATTTACTCCCCAACATGCAGATAAGAAAAAGGAGGACGTCATGACATTTGTTGCCACCTATGGTGGGACCAGACAAATTGTGGGCATGGTAAAAACCAACCTGGCTATTTTAAGGGGGACTTCAGAATTTAAAGAAATACTAGATAAAGCTATCAGAGTGGCCTCTAGGAGGGGTAGAAATCTCAGAGAGAGAGATTAGTGAGAAGTTATCAACCTCACCCAGGTACTGTAACACCAAAACTAAAGTGAGACATGAAACCTTGTGGCCTATGTAGTATGTACAAGTACATGACTGAACAGGACACATTCTTGAATCCTAGCACAGGGAAAATGGAAGTCATTAGAGGCAGGATAGACTGTAATTCTGAATGTGTTATTTATTTGTTACAATGTTCTTGCGGTGGTTACTACATAGGTAGGACTAAACGTAAATTAAGGTTTAGGGTTTATGAGCACATGCAAGCCATTAAAAATAAAAACTCAACATATGCCATGGCAAACCATGTTGAAAAAAATCCAGGTGTGAAACATAAAATAACTTCCATGGGCATAGAGCTTATGGTTAGAAATGTGAAAGGAGGTGATTTAGAAAATGATTTGGATTGTGCTGAACAAAAAATGGATTTTTAAACTTAATGCCCTCAAACAGCATGGACTTAATGAAAAGTTTGAATTGGCACTATTTATAAGAAAAAGAGGTAAAAGGTAAATATATTCCTATTATACATACCCTCCCATTTCATACTTCCCCTTTTCCTTCCATTTCCCTTTTTTCCTTTCCTTCCCTTCC
Organism: Neoceratodus forsteri; assembly: GCA_016271365.2. Taxonomy (NCBI): domain Eukaryota; kingdom Metazoa; phylum Chordata; order Ceratodontiformes; family Ceratodontidae; genus Neoceratodus; species Neoceratodus forsteri. The sequence goes on along the minus strand of CM057452.1, from coordinate 349,115,492 downwards.
CTCTTTTTCCTTTTCTTCCCCCTTCCTTACCCTCCCTTCCACTTCTTTTTCACCTTTTCCTTCCCCTCTCCCCTTTCCATCCCTCCCATTCCCCTTATTTTTTCTTTCTTCTTTTTTCCCCTTCCCTTCTTTCCTCTCCTTACCCCTCCCCCCCTTTAAGGTTTTAAATGATAAATGAATACAGGTTGTCTGTTGGTATGGAAAGTTGTTTGTCCTTCCACTAAAATAAAACAAAATAATTAAATTTTTCTCCTCAAAGTCTACCCCTTTTCCTATTCCCAAAATGTATAGATATTCTATAGTGCAGAGACATTTTTGCTGTAGAGTATAGGCATTTCTTCCAGTCACAACCGTAACAGATTAGGCATAAAGATTACCCTAAGTAGGATTATATATGGATCTTCTAGTGAAAATAATTAATGAAAAGTAATTTAAAATATTGTTTATGTTTTTACAATAAGTTTCTATGTTTGCCTTTTAGGTACATCAATGCAGGAATAAAAACACAAGGGAGGGCATCTGGTGCGCTATATTTACATGATGTTTGATTAAACGTGTGAATAATAATGGAAATATGTGCTGGTGATGAAATAAGTGTAGGAGAATAATAGATTTTGGTTGTATTTAGATAAACAAGTTTCTTATTGATGTGATGCAGCACAAATCACTTTATCCAGTGTTTTGATATATAAATTAGCTTGCACTGCCACTTTTAATGAACTAGTGATACTTAGGGAATGAAGTAATTTACTTTGTGTATTGCCATTGGATAAAATACTAATTAGATAATTAATGCACTCTGTATATATGCACGTTTATTACCCTTTGTATGTATCTCTGATGAAGCCCTGAAGGCAGGGTGAAATGTAAGATCATCCTAGTAACAAGTGCTCAGGCACTGTTACTTGTTGCCTGTTCTTTGTGTTAGAATGGAATACATTTTTTTTATAGCATCGATAACAGTTTACTGCTGTCTTTTTGAGTGGAGAGTGCAGTTTTAAGCAAGTATTCTTGATGGCACAAATTTTTTGAACCTGCACCCCACCCCAGTGCTTCATTTTTCTCCCGCTCCAATGACATTGATGATATGTCTAGTTGCATCACACACCATCTGGCAATTTATGGAGTAGTACCCCTTCCTGTTGAGGAAATTGTCTTCCACTTCACCAGGGAGTGCCTGGATGGCAACATGGGTACAGTCAACGGCACCGAATACTGCTGGAAGGTGTGCAATCCGATAGAATTGCTGCATTGTTTCTCTGTGCTTCGCTGCCCTGCTGGGGAATACAATGAATTCACCAGAATGTGGCAGCATGGCATCTATGAACTGGGTCAGAAGGTGCAATGTGGCAGACTGCAACATGCTGATGGCATCCCCAACTAGTGTCTGGAAGGAACCAGTGGCTAGAAAGCACCTCGCAGCTATTACCTTTTGCTCGCCTGTCATGGCATGGCTGCACGGGGTGGTAGACTGCAGCTGCTCATGTAGGAGCTGACAGAGCTGCCTCAGCAGGACCCTGCTAAGTCTGTACAAGCCCACAATGTGGTCATCTGAGAGTATCTCAAAGGACACTTGGGGCCGGTACATTCTATTTGCATCATATCTCCTCCTTGGCATACGGAGTGGCCCAGGGTGGCCACATTCCCTCTCTTCCTCCTCAATCACAGCTGCCATTAGGTAAACCCTCACAGGATTGTTTCTGACTATCATGTTGCCTGTTGCTCTATCCATGCCCCCCTCTGTGGTTTGCCCTGGGTTAAGACTATCTTTTTATAGGCGGTAAATTGTGCTGTCCTACGTGTTGTGCTAACACATGTTGCACAGCGCTATGGCGCTGAATATACCCTTGCACCCATATTCATGTCCCCACTCACCACTTTGCCCAGTGCATAAATTATCTTTTAGTGCCAGCGCTATCACTATCTGGCCTTTTTAATATGGTGGCCCAGCACAAATATATAAAGGATACGTAATGGGCAGGAGTGTGATATGGATAATATTCTCATTCCTGCAGAGTGAGCTCTGGATACTCATGAGTGCCAAAGGCATGAGTGAGAGTATCCACAGCTCACTTTGCAGGAGTGAGAATATTTTCCATAGCACACAATCTGCACATTATGTGTGTTATTTATACAATGGGGGTGAGAGCTTCAGAAGTATAGTTATGTTTCCCTGTGTGCTCTTTTATTGTTTGGTAACTGGGTAAGTTTTTAGAGGTGACTTGGGAGCACTAGGCAGTTAAATGACTTGTTCAGAGTCACGAAGTGTGGAAGTGGAGGTTGTGAGAATCAAACCCAGGCCTGGTGTGCTGGATATACCAAACTTGTTCAAAGCTCATTACTCTAACCTCTAGGCTATACTGAGAGCACTGTTTGTGTGTGTTCTGAGTGTATGTAAGTGTTTCTGAATGGGCTGGAAGTGTTACAAACAATATATGAAACAAGTGAATGTGTTTGGCAATGCTAATTGAGTTAGTTTCAGCAAGCAGTGAGAAACAGAAACTGTGAGGCACTGTCCTTTAGAAGGCAGGTGTTCTTGAAAATGAGAGTAGCATAGTAATGGGTTGGGAGTTTTACAAACACTGTGGGAAACAGCTGAATGTCCTTTGCAATGTTAATAGAGTTACTTGCAAGTAACAGTGAGAAACTGATTTGTGAAGAAGTTCAATTTAGAATGCGGGATGGAGTGAGTGCGAGAGTGACTGAGTGAGTGAGTGAGTGAGTAAGTGGTGACATCAGCAGAGTATGTATATTTGTCAGATATTTTAACTCCGGTGATGTCATAGTCAGATTTCACAGTCCAGTGGAAATAACCTAGTTTATCACACTGTTATTGCTCTCACCCCCATTGTATAAAGCACAATTGGTTTGCACTCGACGCAAACTTTTGAATATCTGGCCCCAAATATGTAATCCCACATTTTATTGGATTAAGTCTACTACCTCATAAACATTGAAAGAACACGTGAAATAGTCTAGTTTCTAAAGTCCTTGGTATGGGATAAACATAACTAAGATATAAGAAAATGGGTTTGACTGGAAAGTTTTTGTAATGTGAACTCTTTTTTTCATACACATATGCCATTTATTCCATTGCTCAACTTTCTTACTACCAATTGGTAAACAATGTTCCCAATTATATTTTGTCATGTCACCAGAACTGGAAAAAAAACAACTAATATCTTACAGAGAGGCTTTATTAACCATATACCTGCAATTTCTTAAAGTTGTATACTTTCTTGGCTGTGTAAACAAAAGCCTGAGCTTGTTTGAAAATTAATCTGCACCCCTGTAATGGAAGAAAAACTGTATAAAATCTGTGTTACTTTATCACTTGATTCTGGGTCCACTACAGAAAGGCACATTTCATCTGCATAATAGTCTTAATGGTGTTTGATTGGGCCAGACTGGGTATGCCTCTAATATTGCTTGAGTTATTTATGCTACATATGAGGGGGTCTAAACAAGCAATGAACTATAATGGATTTAAGGGACAATCTTGTTTCACTCCTCTTTTGACCAAACATCTTTTACCTAACCATCTATTTGTTAAAGGTGTTGCATTTGTATTCATATAACACATTTTTATCCAGTCCATGAATTTCTGCTGTATCCCATAATGCTCTAAGGATTTCCATACAAAGGCATGTACAATCTGACCAAAAACCTTTTCTTGATCTATCAAGAGTAAATACCCTGATACCATTCCTTCATTGCCTCTTTCAATGATTTCTCGTAATAAAATCAGGGCATCACTTATTTTTCTCCCTGGAATTGAACAGAACTGAGCATTATGTATCAAATGCTGCATAGATTCTAGAAGTCTTTTGTTAAGAATTTTTGTTAAAATCTGAAAGATACAAGGAAACACAAAATGATGAGGACAGAAAACAATATCTGGAGAAGCAGAGGGAATCTGGGAAAGTAATTAGAAGGGCTAAAAAGTGAAAGGAGAAAGTCCAGAGGGGGCATTGCTAAGATCACAGGGGACAAGGGGGAGTGTGTGGAGGAGGATCAAGGAAAAGCATCTATCCTAAATAGATACTTCTGCTTAGTATTTACTGAGGAGAAGGTAGGGCAGGGCCCACAGCTCAGCACCATGGACACTGAGCACTGAGACAGCTCTGGTTCTGGTACTAAATGATCTTCTGATGGCCAGAGATCAGAGATCCTGTACCATCTTGGTTCTCCTTGGTCTCTTGGCAGCTTTTGGTACTGTGGACCATGGGGTGTTGCTTGAGTGCCTGAGGCTCTTCTGTGGACTGGGGGGCAGTCCTCAGTTGGTTTTGATTGTTCCTCGAGGGCAGATCTCAAAGGGTGGTGTCGGGGATTTATTCCTCTGCCTCTCATGAACTGCCTTGTGGGATGCCACAGGGCTCAGTGCTGTCTCCCATGTTGTTCACAGTATATATGCTACCATTGGGAGACATTATAAGATGGTATTGTCTGAGTTTTCACTGCTATGCAGATGATTGTTAGCAGTACATGTCTTTAATGCCCGGCCCGGAGAAAGATACTGTCCCATTGTTTAACAGCTGTCTGGCTGAGATTCAGGACTAGATGAGTACCAGCTGGCTGAGGCTAAACCCAGGAAAAACAGAAGTATTGGTAGTGGACCCAGATCGTAGGTAAGCTGGGACGCTGGTGGGACAGCCCTCAGGATTAGTGCTGGGAGGAATACCACTAACTGTCTTGGACCAGGTGTGTAACCTTGATGTGATTTTTGTTGACGGTCTGACCTTGAAGGCTCAGGTGTCAGCCATAGTCAAATCTTCTTTTTATTTTCTTAGGAACATAGCTAGAATGAAACATCTGGTTCTGACTGAAGATCTTCCCACTCTGGTCCACACCTTTGTCACCACCCATCTTGATTACTGCAACACCCTCTATCAAAGGCTACCAAGGGTTGATATCTGCTGCTTGCAGCTGGTGTAGAATGCGACGGCCAGGTTGTTGACTGGAGCCCCTAGATCCAGGCATATAACACCTGTGTTGCATGAACTGCACTGGTTGCTAGTACAGTGGTGGATAACCTTCAAGGTCACATTGCTGACCTACTGTATAAAGCCTTATATGACCAGGGACAGCAGAACCTGCAAGAACTTCTGTTCCCTTACTGCCCCTCCCACCCAATCCGATCCTCTGCCGAGAGATTGCTAGAGATTCCCAGGGTCCATTTGAAAACATCTGGAGGAAGAGCATTTGTCTTTATGGCTCCAACTCTGTAGAATTCTCTACCTTATCAGATAAAAGATAGCCTGACCATGGAGGGTTTTAAAACAACCCTAAAAACCCATTTATTTAACCAGGCCTTTTTTGGTTCCCGAGGGGCCTATATTAGTCTGCTGTTGATAAGGAAGAAAATGTATGTATTTGAATTTTATACATATTTTAATTTGTATAATGATGTGGATTTTATGTATGTGTTGATTATGTATTTTAGTGATTGTAAGGGTGACCTGAGCGCTGGAAGGGCACTTTTTAAAAATAAATGATGATGATGATGACACAGGGGGGAGGGAGGTGTGCACAAGTTCCTTCACAGAAGAAAGTGTCCTACAAGAGCTCGCTAAGCTCAGGGTGGACAAGACAATAGAAGCTGATGGCATACATCCCAGGGTACTAAAGGAGCTAAGGGTGAAACTAGCAGAGCCATTATCAGAACTGTTTAGTGAGTCTCTGAGCACAGGAGAAGTCCCAGAAGACTGGAGAAGGGCTCATGTGATCCCGCTGCACAAGAGTGGCAGCAGGGAGGAGGCAGGGAACTACAGACCAGTCAGTCTTACCTCAGTAGCAGGCAAGATTATGGAGGCACTCCTTAAGGAAAGGATAGTGCAACACCTGAAATCCATAGGAGCACAGGATGCAAGACAGCATGGGTTTACAACAGGAAGGTCCTGTCAAACTAATCTCATAGGTTTCTTTGACTGGGTAGCCAGAGTGGTGGACCAAGGGGGTGCAGTTGATGTCACCTACCTTGACTTCAGCAAAGCTTTTGATACTGTTCCACATAGAAGACTGATTAATAAGCTGTGTAGGCTCGGGGTTGGTCAGAGGTTGGCGGGTAGAAAACAGAGAGTGATGGTAAATGGTATACAGTCAGAAGAAATGCAAGTCACAAGTGGGGTACCTCAGGGATCAATCCTGGGGCTAGTCCTCCTCAATATCTTCATCAGTGACATTGCAGATGGACTGGAGGGTAATGTTTGCCTCTTTGCAGATGACACCAAGATCTGCAACAGAGTAGATGATCTAGATGGAGTGGGCAGAATGAGAAGAGATCTAGATAAACTGGCAAAATGGTTGGAAGAGTGGCAACTGGGGTTTAATGCAAAGAAATGCAAGATCATGCACATAGGGAAGAGAAACCCTGAAGCTACCTATAGGAATGGAGGGGAGTTGCTGGCAATCACAAGGGAAGAAAAAGACTTGGGCATCAGCATCACAGATTACCTGAAATCATCCAAGCAGACCACTAAAGCAGTAGGTAAGGCTAGAGGGATGTTGGGATGTATTAGTAGGGGTATCACAAGTCATAAGAGGGAGGTAATTATCCCTCTTTACAAGACACTGGTTAGGCCCCGTCTGGAGTACTGCATGCAGTACTGGAGGCTGCACCTGCACAAGGACATTAACAAAATGGAGGTAGTCCAGAGAAGGGCAACCAAAATGGTGCAGGGGTTGCATCAGAAAACATGAGGACAGATTAACGGAGCTCAATATGTATACCCTAGAGCAAAGAAGGGAGAGAGGTGATATGATCGAAACATTTAAACATCTTAAGGGCATTAACAAGGTGAAAGAGTCTAACATGTTTCAATATAAGAAAAATATCAGAACAAAAGGACACAGGATGAGATTAGAGGGAGGCCGATTAAGGGGTAATGTGAAGAAGTTCTTTTTCATAGAAAGGGTATTGGATGCATGGAATGGCCTACCTCAGGAAGTGGTGGATATGAATACGGTGCAAGGGCTTCAAACAGACATGGAATAGGCATAAGGGAGCAATACAGATAAGTATGAATAGATTGGCCATTGACAGAGTAAAGGCCTATGGCACATTCATAAGGTAGAAAAAATGGACAGACTGGATGGGCCTTGTGGTCCTTATCTGCTGTCAACTTCTAAGTTTCTATGTTTCTAAAGCACAGACAGAGGAAGGTATAGCCCAGGCTATTAAGAAAGGCAACAAGACCTTCTGCAGATACATTAGTGAGAGTAAAAAGACCAGAAATAGGATCATCAAGCTGAAGAAGGAAGGAGGAGCAAGGGTGGAGGATGACCTAGAAAATGCTGAGATATTGAACAAGTACTTTTGCTCAGTATTCACCAGGGAAGGGGCAGATGAGGGACCAAGACTCAGTAAGAGAGGTATTCAGGGGAAGGAGGTAAACACCAGCCCATTCACAGTGGAAAAAGTTCTAGAAGAACTCTGGAAAATAAAAGCAGATAAGGCAATGGGCCAGATGGAATCCACCCCAGAGAACTAAAGGAACTCAGAGAAGTGCTGGTGGAACCACTGGCTTCCCTTTTCAACGCATCACTAGAGACAGGAGAGGTACCTGAGGATTAAAGGGGGGCAGATGTAGTCTCTCTCCACCACAGTGGAAGCAGAGAGGAGGCAGGCAATTACAGGCCTGTAAGCCTGACCTCAGTAGTGGGAAAATAATGGAGTCCTTACTTAAGGAGAGGATTGTGAAGTTTCTGGAAGATAACGGGGCATAAGATCCAAGGCAGCATGGATTCTCAGTGGGAAGGTCCTGTCAGACGAATCTTATAGATTTCTCTGACTGGGTAACCAGGATGGTAGATCAGGGAGGGGCTGTGGATGTAGCCTACCTGGATTTCAGCAAGGCCTTCAACACCATCCTGAACAGGAGATTGCTAAATAAATTGGGGAGCCTGGGAGTTGGTCCTATGATGGTAAAGTGGATTGGAAACTGGCTAAGGGACAGGACTCAGAGGGTGGTGGTAAATGGCATGAAATCTGAGGAGAGGGAGGTGACCAGTGGGGTGCCACAGGGGTCGGTGCTGGGGCCAGTCCTATTCAATGTCTTCATTAGCGACATCACAGAGCATCTGGAAGGAAAGGTGTGCCTCTTTGCAGATGACACCAAGATCTGCAACAGAGTGGACACACCAGAGGGTGTGGAAAAAATGAGAATGGACCTAAGGCTATTAGAGGAGTGGTTGGGTGTCTGGTAGTTGAGTTTCAATGCTAAAAAGTGCAAGTCACAAAAGTGGGAGCAAGGCAGAAGCAGGAAACTACAAGCCTGTTAGTTTAACCTCAGTGGTAGGGAAAATGATGGAATCACTTCTGAAGGAAAGAATTGTTGAGTATCTAGAGGCCAGAGGGGCACAGGACCCAAGGCAGCATGGATTCACAGTGGGAAGGTCATGCCAGACAAATCTGATAGATTTCTTTGACTGGGTGACCAAAGTAGTTGATCAGGGAGGGGCTGTGGACATGGCCTACCTAGACTTTAGCAAGGCATTTGACACAGTCCCACACAAAAGATTAATGCACAAGTTAGCTAGCCTGGGAGTGGGTCCCAAGATGACAGCCTGGGTAAAGAATTGGCTGGAGAATAGGACACAGAGAGTAATAGTAAATGGAGTCCACTCTGAAAAAAGGGGGATTAGTAGTGGGGTACCACAGGGTTCAGTATTAGACCTGGCCTCTTCAATGTCTTTTAAGTGCCATTGCAGAGGGACTGGAAGGAAAAGTATGTCTCTTTGCAGATGACACAAAGATCTGCAACAGAGTTGATGCACAAGGTGGGGTGGAAAGGATGAGAAGGGACTTGGCAAGGTTAGAGGAATGGTCAAATGTATGGCAGCTTAGATTCAATGCTAAGAAGTGCAAGGTAATGCACCTGGGAAACAAAAACCCAGGGAAGAGTACACAATGGGGGGTGAGATACTAACAACAACAAAAATGGAAAGGGACCTGGGGGTAGTCATATCAGATGACCTAAAGGTGGGCAAGCAATGTGAGAGGGCAGCAAGGGCTGGGGAATACTGGGATGCATAGGAGAGGCATCACCAGTAGAAAACAAAAGTTATTATCTCTCTGTACAGACAGCTGGTGAGACCCCATCTGGAGTACTGCATGCAGTTCTGGAGACCCAATCTCTGCAAAGACATAGACAGGATGGAAGCTGTCCAGAGGAGGGCAACTAAAATGGTGCAGGGTCTGCACCGGAAGACATATAAAGAGAGACTTAAGGAGCTTAATATGTATAGCCTCGAGGAAAGGAGGAGAGGGGACATGATAGAAACTTTCAAGTACCTCAAGGGAATCAACAAAGTCCAAGAGGGTAGCATCTTTCAAAAAAAGAGGGGTGCAAGAACAAGGGGGCACAATTTGAAGATAGAAGGGTGGCTCAGAGGTAATTTAAGGAAGTATTTTTTCACAGAGAGGGTTGTGGATGTATGGAACGGCCTTCCAGAGGAGGTTGTGGAGTCAAAAACAGTGGTGGAATTCAAGCATGCATGGAATAGTCATAAGGCAATTCTAGGGTGTGGGGGTAGGAAGAAGTAGGCTGCTGGTTAACTAGGATCTGCAACTTATCCATCAGGTAGGGAAATGGGCAGACTGGGTGTGCCAAGTGGTCCTTATCTGCCATCAAATTCTATGTTTCTATGTTTCTATGATGCACCTGGATCACAGGAATCCAAGGGATGATTAGAGGATGGGTTGGGAAATTCTGGCCACCACAGGTCAGGAGAAAGACCTGGGGGTTATCATATCTGATGACCTGAAGTTGACCAAACAGTGTGAAAAAGCAGTGGGAAGAGCATACAGAATGTTGGGGTGCATTGGGAGGGGCATAACAAGCAGGAGGAAAGAGGTGGTGATGCCACTGTACAGATCGCTGATGAGGCCTCAACTGGAGTACTGTATCCAGTTCTGGAGACCACATCTCTGGACAGACATTGACAAAATAGAGGCAGTCTAGAGAAGGGCAATGAAGATGGTACATGGACTGCACCAGAAGCCCCACGAGGAAAGACTTAAGGACCTTAATATCTGTTCACTGGAGGAAAGACGGGAGATGGGAGATATGATAGAGACTTTCAAGTACCTTAGGGGAAAAAACAGGGTACAGGTGGAAAGCATATTTCAGTGAAAACTCTGCACAAGAACAAGGCGGCATGATATGAGGTTGAAGGGTGGAAGGCTCAGTGGTAATGTTAGAAAGTACTTTTTCACTGAGAGGGTGGTGGAGCCATGGAACAGCCTTCCAGCAGAAGTGGTAGATACGAAAACAGTGTGGGGGTTCAAGAGTGCATGGGGTAGACATAAGGGTACCATGGAGATGTGCAGAGCAAGACAGCAGCAGATCAAATAGGATCTGGGGCTGCAGCAATGAGTAGAGAAATGGGCAGACTAGGTGGCCATATGGTCCTTATCTGCTGACAGATTCTATGTTTCTATGAAAATCAGTGTTCAGTAGGGTGAACCGTCTCTAATTAGGGATATCTATCCTGTCTCCCTTTTTATCCAAAAATATCAGAACACCATTATACATGTCTGAAGAGATACAGGTGCAAGTCAAAAGGCATTATAAAGGCCTAAAAGTTCCTCAGGCATCCCTTCCTACAGTTTCTTGTATAATTCCCCTGAAAGACCATCTAGTCCTGATGCTGTACCTGTTTTTAAAGTTTTTATAGCAAAACTCAGTTCTTCAGAGGATATGCTTTTTGTTAAAAAAATCTTTATCCTCAGTTGAAATTTTAGGTAAATCACAGTCTTTCAAAAACTCTCCATCTGTGAAGTATCTTGTGAATAAGTACCAAATAAACTTGACATGTGAGTCAAAGATATGCAAAATATCCTTCTGATCAGTTACCACACTACCCATGTTATTTTTTATACCTTTAATACATTCATGCTTCACCCTTTGCATAAGCTCTCATGTGGGTTTGTGTGCATTTTTTTGCCCTGCATGCCAAATCATTGCTCCATCTCTTAACGATTTTGCCCTATTACATTGATTTTTGACCTGATATTGTTAATTTGGGCTTAAAAATTCCTAACCTCAGTATTTTGCAGGGAAATTAGTTTACATAACTGAACTCTGTTATCTAGATAGTTCTGATGTTTTGTTCTTTCCTGGAGAACAGCCTGATGTTGAAAAAATCCTTAGATCTTGTTTTGTACTTTCTCACCCCTGAATGGTAGAATCATATAAGAAATAAACTGATTGGCATGCTACTACCAAGTCTTTTAACTGCTGTAAAATGTTTGGATTGTCCAGTAAGGAAGAATTCAGTTTCCAGTAACCAGTCCCAAAGACTGGATCTTTTAAATACACAAGATGTATACTTACTAGTCTATAATCAGTTGTTTCTATCAGGAAAGGAATCTATTTTTTTAAGAGGAAGGGAATTTGAAATACAGTAAACCAAACATCTGTGTTGGTAGATAGTGCACCTTAAAAGTAGGTATGCTGCAGTTTTTTTATTCATATGTCCATGAGCATCTATTAATCCTGCTTGCTGACACATTTGTTTAAAAAAAAACTGTGTCACAGAAAAACTTATTAGTCTTAACCCTTCTATCTACCTGACTCAAGCAAGATTTAGTTAGTTAGATTTAAACATTCAGAATTACACCTTTAAGAACAAGTGCTCATTTACAAAGGTTCCACATCAATGGTAGCTTGCAGAGTTATTTATTTAAAAGCTGGTAACCGGGAAAGGCACCATGAGCCGGGGCTCATTTCCAGGTGCGACCCGGTGGTAGGGGTTAATTAGAGAAAGCATACAAAGCAGTAGCAAGAAATAAATACAAAATCAAAAACTTATACAGGCCGATTATAAGCATTTGAACAATGCATACAGTAAATACAATAAACTAGTACAAACAAATTGCAGTCAGAGAGTGTACAGGGGCATAGAATCAAAAGGAATGGTAGAGTTTGGAATGGTGGGACTAGAGGGGAGGGGAGACAGGGAGGGAGGTGGGTAGTATGTCAAGGGTTAAGTTCAGCAAAGTACTACAAGATAAGACATATCAATCAAGACATTAACTTAGGCTGCACACAAAGGAGCATTGTCCTAGATACAATAAAGGACAGAAGTAAGTGAAAAAAAAAGGGCTAAGACAATGGCTGTTCCAAAGGAGCATTGTCTGGAACAGAGACAGTAGTTCACAAGAGGGTAGAAAGGAATCAGTTGTAGCAGTCACAGTTGTTTGTTCAGCCATGTTTATGCACTTGAAGTGAATAAATATGGCTGAACTAATGTAAACAGATCTGCTCTTGCTGTCTTTGTGGAATATATACATTAATTATCCTAAACCAGTGGGACTCCAACTCAAAGCTGCAAGTAATAATGCTCTCCCTGGTAGAATCTCTACCAGTCCACAAACAATAAAATGCTGTATTTTAAAACAAATATCTACTCCTGAGCAAGCATCCTTCCCCCAGTGACCAAACAGAGCTTCCCCAGGTCCAGGCTTTTTTGTTGCTTGGGTGTTGTAAATAGTCTTTAATTTAGTAACTTGTAACATAAAAATATCATAGGAAGTTTGGCCTAGAATTGAAAAGGTAGTTTTACTCCTATTAACATTTTTTAAACTGTTTACATTCAGGAAAGCACAGGCTACATGTAAAGGGGATGCCATAACTTTTGTAAAGAGAGAAATAGTCCTATGACAAAAAATGAAACATCTTTTTTCCTCATCACTGAGCTTGTTTTCCATTTGTTTTAGTTATTTATTTGATACAAGATGTAACCTATTTGGTGTGCTTTGTTGGCACTGTGTGCTACCTGCTTTATATGTTTTTCATCCTCTCCCCCCTCCCCCAGGTCGCATCTGGAATCAAGCAGTACTCTGCTCAGTATGTCTTCCTGGTGAACTATTAAATAAATAAATAAATAAGTATAGTTAGTTAGTTATTTATTTTTGAGGAGAGTGCTGAGGTCTAATTTCTTCAGCGTCTGAGGACTGGCCTCTCTGAGAAGAAATAATCAGGGAGGAATCTTCTTTCCCCTCTGTATCTCCCCATTGTCTATTGTGCTGCAAACGTTTAAACTTATTCTGTAGAGAAACCTATTCTGATTTGGAAAGTGTTTTTGCATCTTTCTTCCCTCCTTTCTTTTGAACAAGCTGGAATCCATCCTCTGGAGGGTGCGGAGTGGGCATTTTTGAAACTGTGCCTCTATTCTATCCTTTCTTCCTGTAACATTAGTAGCAACATTGTTTCTTGTCACTTTTCCAGTATCTTTATGGACGCAGTTCTGTGACTGTGGCTGTTTTCGTGGTAAGGTTGTATTAAAAACAGAGGACAGGTCTGCATGTGTATTGTTAGCATTAAAAGGTAGGCCTTGTAAGGGAGTATCTTCTTCAGGGGTATCTCAGTCAGCAGGTCACACAGTAGGAACTTCACCGTCGGTGAAGCAGGATCCACATGGAAGATTTTCAGCAGTACAACTGGGGCCTCCCATGCTGATGTCATCTTCCGACATCACCAACCCTGTAAAGGCATGAGTGGCCCTGCTCCCTCCTCAGTTCTTTCCTGCCATCGACTTATTTGCATGGGTTTTCGTGGAAACTCCGATGATGTTTTACTCCTTTTTTCGCCTACAGCTTTTCTATACTTAATTTTTTAGAATCTTTTTTTCTAAAAAGATTCCTTTACCTCATTTATTTTGAGAGTTAGTCCTTCAACTTCTCTCTTCTGTCACTTTTACTGCAGAAAGAAGATTGCCTCTACAGGCAAACACTCTCTCTGTGTCTGCTGTCTTGGGCCTGACCACGAAGTCTCTAACTGTGAGCTCTGCAAGAAATTTAATTAAACAATCCTCAAGTGATGCAAAAAGGCACTTAAAAATGTCCTCATGGATCAACAGCTAGCCAGTTCCTGGCAGGGGTCCTCTGGGCTCCCTCCTTCCCAGTCGATGGAAGGGTCGTTGAGCTCCTAGGCCACTAAGGCCCAAGACAAGTCCTCAGGGGAAAAGTCATTAAAAAAACAGAGATCAGGACCACTCCCCCCAGCTGCGGTCTCGTTCCCCAACGGCCTGTTTTTCTTCATCCGGGGTACTCCGTCAGTTGTGGCTGCACCAATGCATAAATCTGCAGACCAGGTCTCTGTTCCTACCAGACCCATACCAACAGCTCCTTCACCTGATACCCAAGAGGGCCGGTCATTGACCTCGGGGTCATCGGCCCCCTCTTCATCGATGACGGGATCATCGTCAATGGCACTCCCATCTAGGCCTGATGCTTCCCCAGGCCCTCAGGCTATGGGCTCTTTGGGCTCTCAGGGCCCTTCTGATGGGTCATCACTTCCTGTGCCGTTGACCTCCTCCATCAACACAGTTTCCTACTGTCGTCGACAGTACTTTGACCAAAGTCGCCATGGTTTTGGGTTCACCAATTAGTTGCATATAGGCCTACTTTGCCTGCACCGTCAACATTGACTCCAACTAGGCTTTCGCAAGTTGCCTCCGCGGGCCATCATCGGTCCCTCAGTCGTTGGACCTGGAATTGGAACAGGTCAATGTCAAAGAGAAGTACCATCCAGATCTTATTCTTCCTGATGAGGAAAAGGAGGAGTCTCTTTTCTCAGATAGGTCCACTGCCTCCTCAGTGAGTGAGGACACTGTCAAACACAGCACTAGGTCTCCTCCAGAGGACCCTACCTTCTTCAATATTATGAAGCAGTTGTCCTCAACCATGGGCTTTCATACTGAGGAGGAGGATGCCACCAGAAAGGATCTAGTGGATTTCCTGGAGATCCCAGAGTCTGCTCCCAAGATCATTCCCCCTATTTTGCCTGTTCTGAGGAATGGTACTACTTCAGCATGGCACAGGCCTGACATGGTGCCAGCCATGCCCCGCAGGGCTGATAAACTCTATCATGCCCCTCAGGGTTTTCTTCATTATGCTGCCCAACCTGAAACAGATTCTGTGGTAATAAAGGCAGCTCATGACAGGTCTAAGGTGCCAAAACACCTCATCTCCCTCCCCCTGACAAAGAGTCACGCAGAATTGGTCTCTGGGGCAAGAGGGTTTTTGCCTCGTCCACCCTTCGACTGAGGATTGCCAGCTACCTTTCTCATATGGTTAGGTACCAGAATACCAACTGGAAGAAGGGTAAGGCCGCTGCCCAGGCCCTTCCTGATAGTACCCAAAAGCAGGAGCTTCTTAAATGTTTGCAAACTGCTGAAGACATTAGCAAGCACCTCTTGTGGGCCCTCTATGATATCTCAGATACTATTGCCAGGGCTGCTGCCACCAGCATTTGGCTATGTAGGCACTCCTGACTAAGGGTCTCAGGTTTTGCTGTGGACATCTAGCAGAAGGTGCTGAATGCCCCCTTCAATGGCTCAAAACTGTTTGGGCCAGATGGCCAGGACATCATTAATGATTTTCAGGCATCTGGCAGGGCTATTAAATCTGTTCATTTGTTCTATCATATGCACCAACCAAAGAGTAGGCGGCAGCCCCCCTTCCATAAGGGACCCAACAGGCAAGGAGCGGCTTCTCAGCCCCAAGGCAAATGCAGAGCCTCTGCTGCCTTACCAGCTCCCTCCACTGCAGGGGCCATGGCCAAGTGCCCTAGAAATGATGAACCAGCTCCGGTGGCTGGATCTGCTTCCATCTGACTCCTTGCCAGACCCCTCTCTTCTGGTCCCCAACCAAGAGGTGGTGGTCAGAGGTCATTTCTCCCTCCATCTCAATCAATGGAGAACCATCACATCAGATGCCTGGATACTTCAAATCATTGAAAGGGATCACACTCTGGAGCTCACCAGGCAACCCCCAGAGACCCTCCTCTGCCCTCCACCTACCCTCTGGCCCACCTTTCTGTTCTCCAGGAGGTCCAGTCCCTTCTAAACAAATAGGCCATCAAGCCAGTGCTCAGGTGGCTGAGGAACAAAGGGTTTTATTCCAGGTTCTTCCTGGTCCCCAAAAGAACTGTGGATCTGAGGCCCATCTTAGACCTCAGGGCCCTTAGTCTGTCTGTCTAGTACAAAAAGTGCCAAATGGTAACTTTTCCAGGCCTGATGCCCCTTCTCAAGCATGGAGACTGTCTGTATTCGCTGGACATACAGGATGCCTACCTACACATTTAGTATTTCCACCCCACAGGAGGTTCCTCCAGTTTCTTTTCCAGGGTGAGCATTACCAACACAAAGTGCTGCCCTTTGGATTGTCCTCTGCATCGCGAGTCTTTACCAAGTGCTTAGCAGTAGTAGCTGTGGCTCTCAGAAGGAAGGGGCTGCACATTTTCCCTTATCTGGACAATTGGCTCCTAAAGGCCCCATCCGAGGAACAGCTTCTGTGGACTCTGGAGAGAACTCTTCAATTATTTCTCTCCCTGGGCATTACAATTAGTTTGCCCAAGTCGGTCCTAGTCCCATCTCAAAGGCTGCTGTACATAGGGGCGGTTCTAAACTCGGCACAAGAAAAGGCCTTCCTGCCTCAGAACAGTGGGGGAATTCAAGAATGCATGAGATAGACATAAGGCAATTCTGGTGGGGGGTAGGAAGAAGTAGGCTGTTGGTTAACTAGGATCTGCAGCTTATCCAATAGGTAGGGAAATGGGCAGACTGGGTGGGCCAAACGGTCCTTATCTGATGTCAAAGTCTATGTTTCTATGAGTGCCCTATTGCCCAGGCTCAGGAGGTCTCCCAGAGCCATTATGTCCCTGCAGGACTGTACTTGAGGTTGTTGGGGCTGATGGCAGCAGCCATCCCCACTGTTCCACTGGCCGGGCTCCACATGCACATCCTCCAGTGGACTCTCCAAGTACAACAGGATCATTGCACAAATTAATTAGATCAGTTAGTGCTGGTCTCCACCCCAGTCCGCAAGGTGCTGCAGTGGTGGATGGACCCCCTGAACCTGCTGCAAGGGGTCCCCTTCCAGATCTCCTCCACCCAGCAGATTCTCACCTTGGATGCCTCTGGTTTGGGCTGGAGGGCTCATTTGGGCCCCTTTCAAACTCAGGGTTCTTGGTCCCAGATTGAAACCTCCCCACACATCAATGTCCTGGAGATGTGGGCGGTCCTGTATGCCATGCAGACCTTTCAGAATCATCACCTCCCAGGCCAGCTGTTGATTCAGTCCAACAACCTTAGTGTCGTGTATTACATCAACAAGCCGGGGGGGGCACATTTATATCCCCTGTGCAGGGAAGCCATGAGAGTGTGGTACTGGGCCTTAGACCATGGTCTGACTCTCACAGCGGTTTACGTCCCAGGAGTGCTAAACACTCTGGTGGACCGCCTCAGCCAGATGCAGTCAACATGCATGAGTGGGAGCTTCTCTCATCTGTCGCAGAAGATCTGTTCGATAGATGGGGTAGTCCAGAGTTGGACCTTTTTGCATCCCCACACAATGCAAAATTGCCCAATTTCTGCTCTCTAGATCCAGGGCCTGGAGTTTTCTGGCAATATGTGTTGTCCCTCTCCAGGAGCAGGAGGCTCCTTTACACCTTCCTTCTTTTTCCTCTGATTCAGAGGGTGCTAATCAAGCTGCAGATGGAGGAGCCAGCATGATCCTGGTAGCTCCATTCTGTCCTTGTCAGATATGGTTCCCATTGCTACAGCAGCTGGCAGAGAAGTCTTCAGTCTCTCTTTCTCTTTGCAGGAATCTGCTAATCCAGACTCAGGGGACCCTGGTCCAACCCAACCTCAAGTCTCTCCATCTGCATGCTTGGCTCCTGAGGACATAGCCATCGCCAGATTGGATTTCCAACAGGGTAGTGGATGTTCTAGTGGCTGCTCTGAAACCCTCCACTTGAGCCACGTATGCCATGAAGTGGAAGAGGTTTGCCATCTGGGCTGCCAAACATAATCTGGATCCTTTAATTTGTCCGGTGAACTACATTCTGGACTACCCGATATCGCTGTTGGAGTCAGGTCTCCAGTACTCTTCCCTCAAGTTGCACTTTTTGGCTATTTTGGCCTTTCATGAGCCAGTGGGTGACCACAGTATAGCTCATCTGGATGTTTTCCATACTTTCTTGAGGGGCATCCTGTATCTGAAACTTCCAGTTCCTGGCTTGGGATTTGAATTTTGTTTTGGAGAAGTTGACTCTGTCTCCTTTTGAGCCAGTCACAACTTGTGAGCTACGCTTCCTTTCTTGGAAGGCATTATTTTTGGTTGCTATTACTTCTGCTTGATGGATTTCCATGCTTCAAGCCCTCTGGTGCAAGAAGCCTTATTTGATTTTTCACAAAGACATAGTGTCTTTGTACATGAATCCTAAGTTTCTCCCCAAGGTGGTGTCTATGTTTACCCTCAATCAATCTATCCACTTTCCTGTTTATTTTCCTGAGTGAACCAATCCAGGGGAAGTACTGCTCCATATGCTAGATGTGTGCAGAACTCTGAAGTACTACCTGCTTCGAACCAAGGAAAGTAGAAAGTCAAAGAAGCTGTTTCTTTCTTTCACCCTGGGTAGAGAGGGCTTTCAGGTTTCTAAACAATGTTTACCTAAATGGCTGGCTAATTGTATTATGTTCTGCTACAACTAATATGGCAAAGAGTTGCCTGTAATGGTAAAAGCTCATTCCAAAAGAGGCATGGCTACCTCTGTGACCTGTTTTTGTAAGGTCTCAGCCTCAGACTTTTGTGCAGCTGCCACCTGGAGTACCAGCCATACTTTCACCAAGCACTACAGTCTGGACATTGCCTCAAGAGCCCGTGCTGGATTTAGAAGGGCTCTCTGCTGAAGGGTCTCCTGTCTTAAGCTTAAGGTTGACCTTTCTCCTAGACTGTCCAGTTGCACCTGTAACTGCTTGGGACTTGCTCCTACAGTGTGACCTGATGACTGAGATACCCCTGAAGAAGACAGAACAGCTACGTAAGAACTTACCGTAACAGTAGATCTTCAAGGGGATCTCAGTCATCAGGTCTGTCTTCCCTCCCACCATCCCCCCTTTTTGGAGAGCTTTTTCATGGAACTGGTTATCTGGTGTATCCAGCCTTTCTCATGGGCCTGGGCACTTCTCTCTCTCCCCTCTCCCTCCTCGGGCCCCCATGGCTTGGGCTATGCTCCCTTTGTTTCCAGGGAAAAGAACTGAGGAGGGAGTGGAGCCACTCACACCTTTATAGGGTTGTTGACGTCAGAAGATTTATTTATTTATTTTTATTTATTTCATATTCAGATTAATACCTTTGAGCCAAAATAGGCTCAATTACAAAGGTTCCGAGTCACAGCATACAGAACAGGACATAAAATACAGGTAACTTTGTGTAAAGCATCACATACAAGTCAGGTTACTCAGAGGTAGAGGTTTCATTGGTTACAATATTATACAAGAGTGTAATACAAAGTAGGTAGACATTAGGTACACAAGTGATTTCGTAACAATGAGTGCTAAGGAGAGGATTACAACTGCACTAAGGTGTGGCACAGTGTTTAAATGGTTACATGAAGCAACTTGAGGCAAAAAGTTTCTAGATGGTAATGAAGCCAGTTTAGCTGCCAAAGGAGGCTTTGTTTCATGGGTCAGCATGGAGATAGTTATAGTTAGGGAGGGAGGGGTAGGGAGAAAAGGAGGGATAGAGTGGGAGCACGGGAGACCTAAGGGGTGAGATGAGGGCAATAGGGGTAGTCAATAGATAGCAAGGGAGAGGAAGGAGGATAAGGTATGGGAGGGCCAGGAGCAGAGCCATGGGAGGCAGGAGGGGTGTGGGGCGATGCAGTAAAGGAGGAAGGATGGGAGGTAGGGATGAGGTGAGGTGGGGAATGGGGTAGCGTGGAAGGGGAGGAGAGAGGGGAGTGGGTAGGCTTAGGCTGAGGTCGGTGGGCACCTTGAAGAGGACAGGGAATAGTGAGGTTGCGTGTTAGGGACAGCAATTGCAAGGCATGTTATGCATAAGGCAGGAGCATAGCCCTTGTTTGAAGTTGCTAAGTGTGGTGCATTCGATGACGGTGATAGGTGGTTCATTGAACCACCTGGGTCCTCACTAGGACAGAGATTTCTGCGCTAACCTGGCACCCTTAAACGGCACTTGGAGGCCCCCTTTGGTTGCACTCCTAGTGTTTTTTGTGGGTTGTGCGGCTTTGAAGAGGCTACAAATTGACTCAGACATGAGTCCTAGCAGTGATTTTTTTTTACCAGCAAGCAGGTCCGGTACTGCACCCTAAGGTGGAGTGGGAGCCAACCTGTTTCATTGTAAAGTGAGCATGTATGGGTCAGTTGATCAGCCCCTTGGGTCAATTGGCAATCCTTATTAAGGAGTGTTTTTACTTTTTTTAGGGTGGTATCTGCTCTGGCCCCATAGATTGGCAGGCTGTAGTCGATGGTGGTTAGGAATGAGTTGCTTGTGACAAGCTTCAGGGTGGCAGGAGGCATAGAGCGCCTGTGCCGGTAGAGGACACCCAGTTTTATATAGGCGGTTTTAACCACATGATCGATATGGGTATTGAAGCTCAGTGTTTCGTTCAGGTGTACGCCTAGATATTTGAAGGTAGAGACTTGTTCCAAGGTCTCACCCCTGTAGTTCCGTATCAGCAACAGGCCAAATCTCTTTTTGCTCTGGGCTACAGTAAAGAGCATGCTTTTGGACTTCTTGAAGTTGAGCAGAAGTCTGTTCTGGGAGAACCATGATTCCAGTAGAAGGAAGCTTTCTTGTAGCCGTGTGATGATAGCGGATGGTTCTTTACCAGAGATAGAGATGACAGCGTCATTGGCATAGAGCACAGTGTATGCCGGGCAGATGGAGCGGAGTGAATTTATGAAGAGGCTGAAAAGGAGCAGCCCTAAGATGGGCCCTTGTGGGACTCCAATATTCACCTCCCTAGGTTTGGATTGGGTGCCACTGATGTTAACACGTTGTGTCCTATGGGTGAGATAGCTGTTAAACCAGGCAACAGTGTCTGTGGATAGTCCAACAGCTAGCAAGCAGTTCAGAAACTACTGGTGGTTGATGGAATCAAACGCCTTATTGAGGTCTATGAAGATAGACCCCATTGCCATCCCCCTATCCAATGAATCATAGAGGAGGGAGGTGCACTCAACTAGGGCGCTGAGTGTGGAGTGCTTTTTGTGGAAGCTGTGCTGTTGGGTGGAGAGCAGGCAGTACTTCTCCAGGTACTCAGTGAGTTGATCACAGACTGTCCATTCCCAGGCCTTAGAAGGGGGGGCAGAATGGAAATGGGTCTGTAGTTGGAGATGTTAGCTCTGTCACTAGTTTTAAAAACAGGGGTGACCACTGTTGCTTTCCATTTGTCTGGAAACATACCTGAGCTAAGTGAGGCATTGAACACTTTTGTCAGAGAATCAGATAGTTCATTTAAGGTGAGAGCTATTAAATTTATGTCAGTTTGGTCACTCCATCTTCTAGTCTTCCCAAGGACCCACTTGACATGCAGTATAGTCTCAGACCTATTAGCTTGCTTGAAATAGAATGGTGGTATTCCAACATTATTAGGTGGAGGAGTATGCAGGGAAGGAGGCTGACCTGGTAGAGGGGGGGTAAGGTATGCAGTTGGTAGTACTGCCGATAGGTCACTCAATGCTGCATTAAAAGCCTCTGCAATGTCACAGTGTTCCTGGAGTATCCCAGATGCAATTATAATCAGGTCAGGAGGGGCTCTTGAAACTCTACCAGTAAGTGATTTCATAGAGCTCCAGAACTCCCTTCCTGATCCCCAGCTTTTGTTTAGAAGCTCGTTGTAGTAGGATGCTTTAGCTGCCCGTAACATAGAAACATAGAAACGTAGACTTTGATGGCAGATAAGGACCACCTGGCCCACCTAGTCTGCCCATTTCCCTACCTAGAGGATAAGCTACAGATCCTATTTAACCAACAGCCTATTTCTTCCTACCCCCTACAAAAATTGCTTTATGTCTGTCCCATGCATTCTTGAATTCTCCCACAGTTTTAGACCCCACAACCTCCTCAGGAAGGCTGTTCCATGTGTCCACCACACTCTCTGTGAAAAAATACTTCCTCACATTGCCCCTGAGCCATCCCCCCTCTATCTTCAAATTGTGTCCCCTTGTTCTTGCACATCTCTTTTTCTGAAAGATGCTACCCTCTCGGACGTTGTTGATTCCACTGAGGTACTTAAATGTTTCTATCATGTCCCCCCTCTCCCTCCTTTCCTCAAGGGTATACATATTAAGCTCCTTTAGCCTCTCCTCATACGGCTTCTCTTGCAGACCCTGCACCATTTTAGTTGCCCTCCTCTGAACTGCCTCCATCCTGTCTATGTCCTTGCAGAGATGGGGTCTCCAGAACTGGACGCAGTACTCCAGATGGGGTCTCACCAACTGTCTGTATGGGGGATAACAACTTCCTGTTTTCTGCTGGTGATGCCTCTCCCTATACATCCCAGTATCCCCCCAGCCCTCCCTACCGCCTTCTCACATTGCTTGCCAACCTTAAGGTCATCTGATATGATTACCCCCAGGTCCCTTTCCATTTTTGTTGTTGTTACTACATCCCCCCCAATTGTGTAATCTTCCCCTGGGTTTTTGTTTCCCAGGTGCATTACTTTGCACTTCTTTGCATTGAATCCAAGCTGCCATACTTCTGACCATTCTTCCAACCTTGCCAAGTCCCTTCTCATCCTTTCCATGCCTCCTTGTGTATCAACCCTGTTGCAGATCTTTGTGGCATCTGTAAAGAGGCATACTTTTCCTTCCAGTCCCTCTGCAATGTCACTTATAAAGACATTAAAAAGGACTGGACCCAGTACTGAACCCTGTGGTACTCCACTAGTAACCCCTCTTTCTTCAGAGTGGACTCCATTTACAATTACCTTCTGTGTCCTGTTGTTCAGCCAATGTTTTACCCAGGCTACCACCCTAGGACCCACTCCAAGGCTGGTTAATTTGACTACTAATCTTTTGTATGGGACTGTGTCAAATGCCTTGCTAAAGTCTAGGTAGGCCATGTCCACAGACCCTCCCTGGTTCTTTACTTTGGCCATCCAGTCAAAGAAATCAATTAGATTCGTCTGACATGACCTTCCCGCTGTGAACCCATGCTGTCTTGGGTCCTGTGCCCCACTGGCCTCTAGGTACTCAACAATTCTTTCCTTCAGAAGTGACTCCATCACTTTCCGTACCACAGAGGTCAAACTGACAGGTCTGTAGTTTCCTGCCTCTGTCTTGCTCCCACTTTTGTGAAGGGGAATCACATCAGACTTCTTCCAGTCCTCAGGTACCACACCATCCTCCAATGAGTTGTTATAAAGGGTAGTCAGTGGTGTCACTAGTTCTCTGCTTAATTCTTTTAGAATTCTGGGGTGAATTCCATCTGGCCCCATTGCTTTGTCCACCTTCAGTTTTAGGAGTTCTTTCAGAACCCTTACTTCTCTGAAAGGACTGGGATAGACCCTCCCTCTCCAGAGTGCTTCTGTTAATTGAATTAAGCACCTGCCCAACTTCCTCTTTTGTGAATACTGAACAGAAGTATTCATTCAGTATCCATGCTTTTTCACTGTCACTCTCTGCCCACTCACCATCCATTCTGTTCAGCCTCACTATCCCTCCCTTTGTCTTTCTATGCTCCCTGATATACCTATAAAAGGTTTCATCCCCCTTCTTAACCGAGTTGGCTATCTTTTCCTCAGTTTGTGCCTTTGTTATTCTGACTACTCTCCCTGCTTCCTTCTCCCTTAACTGGTACAGTTCTATGCTCTGCTCCTTCTGTGTTTTCTTATACTTCCTAAATGCTATCTTTTTCTCCCTAACCTTCACCGCCACTTCTTTTGAGAACCACAGTGACTTTTTCTTTCATTTTGATTTGTTTATTTGCTTCACACAAAGGCTTGTTGCCTCTGTGATGGCAGTTTTGATATTTCCCCATTGTTGGTCCACCCCTCCTTCTAGCCTGTTTGCTAGTGCATTTCTAAGGCACTCTCCCATCTTGCCAAAGGCAGCCCTCCTGAAGTCTAGAACCCTCACTTTTGTATGGCTTGACTCTGTAGCTGAGTGTATCGTGAACCACACAAGCATAGTGCATTTGTTTCTGAATGCCCTGTAGGCAGAGAGGTCAGCCAGCATTTGAGTGGCCCTGGTCTTGTGCCACAGATTGTCCCTTAAATGCATGAGCTCAAACAGGGAGCTTGAGAACCATGGGTTGGCAGTCCCTCTCACTTTTTTGGTCTAGATAGGTGCAAAAATGTCACAGGTCATGTTAAAGATCCCTAGGGAGTATTCCAGGGCTTGGTTCCTATCTTTTGCACCATCCAGTGGTGACCAGTTGGATTGTTTCAGGTACTGCTGGAAGGTGATCAGTAACCCAGGCCTTAGAGTGTGATTTCTGGAAACCTGAGGGGGTCATTTAGAGAATTTATTCATCCACAAGTACACGTTACTGGAGAATGATAACTGAGTGAGTCTGGTGTGACAGAGATATCTGTGATATGGTCCGGGCAGGATGAGAGGAGCCAGTCTAAAAGGGTGCTAGTGCCTGTCCTATAGTTTTGTCTAGTGGCTTGCGTAACCATCTGTGTGAGGTAGAGTCCAGATATTTGGTCTTGGGATGGTGTCTCATCTTGGGATTGCCAATTGGTGTTGAAGTCACCCACAATTACTCTTTCCCATTTATACCCCAGCTGCTGTTTGTTGGTGACAAACTGTTCCAGGCCAGCTTTGTGCAAGCCAGAGGGTATATAAATTGTGGATAGCAGGAGAACTTTATTTTGCTGTCCAATGGTGAGCTTAATGTTCATGATTTGGGCTTCCTTAGATTGCAGGCTGCTAGGCAGGGCAAGATCTTTGATGTCACTCCTGAGGTTGATCATGCAGCCACCTCCACATTTAGACAAACAGTCCTGATGGAAAGAAAGTATAGCCGTTTAGGGAAAGAGCAGAATCAGGAATCTTAGCGGAGAGCCAGGTTTCTGTGAGAACAATAATGTCAGGTTTGATCATTGCCACCCATGCCTCGGATAATAAGAACTTGAGTAGAAGGCTCCATATATTGAGTGAGGCAATCTTAAATTGTCCCATGCTTGGGTTGTGTCTTGTGGGGGGGCCTGGGTGTGGGTGCTCATTGCCGGATATTAAGAGTAATAGTAGGATTAGCCTCCTGAGGTAGCATGGCTAGAGTGCCCAGCACGAGTGTGCAGCCCTAGTTTTAGAGGGTATTGGGTCAGAGGTATTACTTGGAGGGCAGTCATTTAGTATTTAGGCAGCAATAGGGATTTTAGGGACCGCCTGGGGTTCAAAGGTCTGTGGGGGTTGTTTGGAGGCTGGAGTCTGTGGCAGTATTGCCCCAGATTTGGACTTAGAAATCCTCGAGACAGACTTCTAGTCTTTTGCTCTCTTGTTTCTGTCCCCCCCATCTGCCTCTCCTTCTATCAAATTCTGCTGCAGCAGTTTCTTCTATCTTTTTCACACTATAATGGAGTGGCTGCCCATTATAGTGTATTCTCTACCCCCTCCCCTTTATTCGTTCTTCCTGTCTCGAATTCCCAACTTCAATAAAGAAAATGCACAAAACACCCAAGTTTATTATGGCGTTGTTGCATTGTTTAACAGAATGAATTAATAAAATGAGCCTTTTTCCCTGTTGAGGTTACTGCAATTAAGTCCTCCTTAAGAAAGCTAGCACTAGCTGTTACAGGTACAGCTTTAGGAGAGAAGCTGTGGGGCTTTGAGAAGGCTGGTCGGGAGTTTTAAATACAAGGGTCTTCCTTGTCAGATGTGAGTTGTGCAAACTAATTCAGCTGCAAAAGGAAAGCAGCATGTCCCACTAAATAAAAGGGTTTAGTCTGTCTGGTTTATCAGACTTGTAGGTTATGCTTTTTGTTTGAGTTTTTATCCACATGCATGAAGAAAACATTAGGACACATTAAACAAATGTACTAGGCAGTATTTAAAGAAGAAGCCCCTACAGATTACCTGGTTGTTGTTGTCTTGACTGAAGCTTTCCTAAACGGTCTGGCAGCCCAGAATGAAGCACATTTGTAGAGGGCTAGAACTGAGTGACATCACAATGTGGTCAGAGTTATTAGCTAATTTAGGTAATTAAAGTTTCAAACTATTGAATATGTGTTTTTAACCTGCTTTGAAGACTGTAGTAACTAAGATATCACAATTGTAAAATAGAATATCAACTTGTTATAACTGTAGTCCCCCATTTTTGTGTATTAGTGTAGAAATAAAGTGTAATTATTTAATTAGGGCGGACTACAGTGACCACATGATTAATTATGCCCTGTGAATTACTATAAGGGAAAGGTAGACACAGATGTTAGATAGCAGTGGAAGGGGAGTGGGTGAAGCTCTGTTCCAGAACCATAGAAGATAGTGGAAAGTTAGACTAAAACTACTTCCACTCTATGTTACACCTTGAAAAGTAACTGTAAGCTCTTGGTGAGCTAGGATTTGATTTGTATCCAGTTTTTCATGTTTTATTTCCTCCTTGGTTATATTATTTGAACTTTTATTTGGATCATTATAATAAAAGGCACTCAAGGCATTCTTGTGTGTCACAACCTACCTTTGGTCTCTACCTGTGTTAAGTTGTTTACACCCACACCCTATGACAAAGTGGTGTCAGAAGTGGGATGTTACTGGTTGTCTAAGGCATATTGGGAGAAACCAGTAAGGAACCTGACCAGGGTTCCAGACAACTTGGAGTGGAGATGGCATTGGGTGGAGAGGAGAAGAAGTTGGGAATGGTGACCAGAACCCAGACGGCTCTGACAGGAGACCCTTTGAATCCAGGACTGGGTCCAGATGTCAGGAGAAAGGATCCCATGGCAAAGGAGGAAACATACAGTGAGGAGGAGTCTGAGGAGGTTCTACAGAAGATGCCCTTCAGAGAGGAACCACCTGAGGACTTGGCTGGTTTATTACGTTGGCTGGCGAATCGACAGAGTGAGATGGAGAGACAGCGGGAAACAGATGCCCAGGAAAGGAGACGGGAACTGTGGCAGCAGGAAATCAGGTGGGCTAAGACTGTGAAAGTGTTACAATTAATTGGGTCTAATACTAGCAATAGTGGGGATAGTGGTACCTCCAACCCAAAAGACATCAAGCTAACTAAAATGACTAACTCAGATGATATAGAGGCCTACCTAACTACATTTGAGAGGGTGGCTAGGGCTTGTAATTGGCCACAAACTCAATGGGTGGTACAATTGGCCCCCTATTTGTCTGGGAGGGCCCAATTGGCTTATAGTCACATGGACTCTAGAGATGCTGAAAAGTATGACCTGGTAAAAACTGAAATACTGAAAAGACATGATATTAGTTTGGAAACATACAGGCAAAGGTTTTGTACCTTAAAGTACCATCCCCAAGACAATCCTAGAGAGACATTTACACGTCTACGGGAACCGTGTTGGAAGTGGATACAACCAGAAGGAAAGTCTGTAACTGCAATTATGGAGGCCTTTATTGTTGAACAAATTTTTACAAATACTCCCCCATGAGGTACAAATATGGGTAAAAGAACATAAGCCAGAAACAGCAGAAAAATCCATTTCCTTGGCTGAGGACTTTTTAACAGCCCACCAGACATATCGGAAAGGGACTTCATGTCCCCAAGAGATGGTAACAGGAAGAACTATTTCCGGAACAAGGACTAGTGTTCAACCACCAGTGACTTAAAGAAGGACAATAAAACTGATAATAAAAGACGCTCTTTTCCAGCAGACATTGTTTGTAGAAACTGCCAAGGGCTAGGCCATAAAGCCAGATACTGTCCAAAAATACGTGGGGGTACTACTCATTTGGCTCTGCTAGTTGCTGGATATTTTACTACTATGGTAAAGCTGGGCAATCAAAATGTAATAGGATTAATAGATTCAGGTAGCAAAAATACTTTAGTAAGGCCTGAATTGCTTGATACTCGGAGTATTAAAAGTGAAGGACCTGATATGCATGTCATATGTGTTCATGGTGATTCTCACCACTATTCTACAGGGCAGATATGTATCAATATAGATGGGAAATGCTCTGAGGTGACTGCAGGGATAGTTCCTAATCTACCAGTACCGATACTAATTGGCCATGGCTACCCTGACTTCCAAGCATTAATACAAAATAAGGTAACTCTGTCTGCAGTAACCACTAGAGCTCAGAGTGAACTGCCACAACAATTGGGGGATGTATTTCCATTTCAGGATGAACTGTATGATCCACCAGGGAAAATAAGGGTGTCTCAAAATGCTAAGAGACGGCTCCAAAGGAGGTGGGTTGAAAAGAAAAAGGGGTTACCTGAATCAATATCTTCCATTTTTGTAAAAAGTAACATAGCTGAAGAACAGGCTAAGGATTCTACCTTACAATCCCTGTTTCAGCAAGTGGATAAAGCAAATGGTCCTGGTGCCCCTAAGATCATCATACAGCATAACATATTGTATCGGGTATGTAATAGAAGACAACGGAGAAAAAGTAGAACAATTGATAGTTCCCACCCAGTATAGACGCAATTTGATTTTTCTAGCCCATGATATCCCATTGGCAGGACATGCAGGATGGGATAGAACTTTGGGGAGGATTTTACAAAGGTTCTATTGGCCAGGTATTCACGAAGATGTAGCTAAATATTGTCAGAGCTGCAGTGAGTGCCAAAATGTAAGTCAGGTAGGACGAAAAGAGATTGTTCCCCTGATACCTCTCCCTTTAGTGACAACCCCATTTGAACGGATAGGAATAAATATAGTGGGACCTTTGACTAAGAGCTCCAGCGGGAATCGATTCATATTAGTCATCTGTGATTATGGAACTAAATATCCTGAGGCCATCCCCTTACACACTGTCACCACCCAGAAAATAGCAGAAGAACTTGTCAAATTATTTAGTAGAGTGGGTATACCGAAAGAGATTTTATCGGATCAGGGGAGTAATTTTAATGCTTCTTTATTAAAAGAACTTTATAGATTGTTGGGTATTGTGGCAGTACGAACTTCCCCCTATCATCCCCAGACAGATGGACTCGTAGAACTTTTCAATCAAACTTTGAAATGGATGTTGATGAAATTTGTCCATGAGGAAGGGAAAAACTGGGATAAATATTTACCCTATTTGTTATTTGCCTATCGAGAGGTACCCTAGGCCTCTACTGGCTATTCCCCTTTTCCCTTCTATATGGCAGAAATCCTCAGGGACCGTTAGATGTCATAAAAGAATTCTGGGAGGAAGGGAAGGAGATGAAGCAAAAAGGTATTGCTGAGTATATGAAAACACTGAGGCAGAAGTTAGTGACTTATGTAACTAAAGCACATGAATCCAGTGTTCAAGCCCAAAAAGTACAAAAATCATTGTACGATCAAGGTACAAGTAGGAAACAATTTCAGAGTGAGGATCAGGTATTATTATTGTTACCCTCGTCTAGTAACAAGTTACTTATGAAGTGGCAGGGCCCCTATCAGGTTCTGAGGCAGACAGGCCCAGTTAATTATGAAATAGCTACCCATGATATTAAACCTGGAAAAAAGGTGTATCATGTAAATTTTTTAAAAAGATGGTATGAGAGAACAAATGATGACATCAGTCTCATGGTCATACCTGATGAAGGGGAGACAGATTTTGAAGTCGCTTATGGGTGACTGGAGGATAGGAAAGGATCCCAAGACATGTTTATAAACCCCAGTTTAGAACAAAAACAAAGAGAGCAACTAGACGCTCTGATTCAAACCTTTGCCACAACCTTTACAAGCATACCTGGTAAGGCTAAAAATGTGGAACATCAAATAAAAACTCATGGAGGCCCAGTTAGGAAAAGACCCTATAGACTCCCTGAGAGGGTTTGAAAAGAGGTGCAAGAGGAAATCAACAAACTGCTAGCCTTAGGAATCATTGAACCCTCAAAAAGTGCATGGGGGTCTCCAGTTGTGATAGTGCCAAAGAAGGAAGGAGGTATTAGGTTGTGCCTCGACTTTAGAAACCTTAACCAAGTTGCACAATTCGATGCGTACCCTTTGCCTCGAATAGATGATATTATAGATAAAATTGGGAATGCTAGATACATATCCACGTTAGATCTTACCAAAGGATATTGGCAGATCCCTTTGGCTAGTGCAGATAAAGAAAAAACAGCTTTCAGTACCCCTACAGGCCTTTTCCAGTTCTGTACTATGCCATTTGGGCTCCATGGTGCACCAGCCACTTTCCAGTGGTATATGGATCAAATATTAACACCATACACTACATTTTGTGCTGCATACTTGGACGATGTGGTCGTATTCAGTAAAGACTGGGATTCCCATTTGACACATCTCCTAGACATAATAAATGCAATCAAAATGGTAGGTATGACCATTAATCCAAGTAAATGTGCATTGGCTATACAAGAGACCAAATATTTGGGATTTGTACTTGGTAATGGGCTCATTAAACCACAAATGGATAAGGTAGAAGCGGTTGCTAACAGTGCCAGACCAACCACAAAGAAACAAATCCGTTCATTTTTAGGACTTGCCGGGTATTACAGGTGTTTTATCCCCAATTTCTCTACAATTGCTGCCCCGATAAGTGATCTGACAAAAAAGAAATATGGGAATAAAATACAATGGTCACAAGAATGTGAACAAGCCTTTAATACCATGAAAGCGTACTCGTGCTCTTCCCTGTGTTAAGGGAGCCCTGATTTTGATTACCCATTTGAAGTCCACACAGACACCTCTGGGACGGGTCTGGGAGCGTATTTAGTCAGACTATAAATGGAGAAGAACACCCTATAGTATATATCTCCCAAAGCTACATGGTAGAGAGAGGAAATATAGTACGGTTGAAATAGAATGTCTAGCAGCAAAATGGGCAATTGAATCATTACGATTTTATTTATGGGGAGCCCCTTTTACCCTAGTAACAGACCATAATCCCCTTTGCTTTTTGTCCCAGATGAAAGATAAAAACAACAGAATCATGAGGTGGTACCTGTCATTACAGCCTTTTACATTTATTGTACAACATCGAGCTGGTACCTCGCATGCAAATGCTGATTATTTATCTCGACAAATGGGATAATGTATAGAATGTTAAAATATTATTTTGAGGTCATAACTCTATTTCAAATAGAGAGAATGATATTGGTATAGACACCCCAGGGTAGTGTTAGAATGAATCAGGTTGAATTGTTTGTTCCTATAATAATAGAAGTATTTAAGGGACCCTGGGGTGGAGCTCTATGGTGAGGGAGGGCCGGAGCTCCATCCTACCCAAGTGTAAAGGGGTAGGTTGTCTTGATAACCTAGATAGGTTATCGCTTAAACATGGGAGTGTGTGGCAGTATTGCCCCAGATTTGGACTTAGAAATCCTCGAGACAGACTTCTAGTCTTTTGCCTCTTTGTTTCTGTCCCCCCAATATGCCTCTCCTTCTATCAAATTCTGCTGCAGCAGTATCCTCTATCTTTTCACACTATAATGGAGTGGCCGCCCATTATAGTGTATTCTCTACCCCCCCCTTTTATTCGTTCTTCCTGTCTCGAGAATTCCCAACTTCAAATAAAGAAAAATGCACAAAATGCCCAAAGTTTATTATGGCATTTGTTGCATTGTTTAACAGAATGAATTAATAAAAATGAGCCTTTTTTCCCCTGTTGAGGTTACTGAATTAAGTCCCTCCTTAAGAAAGCTAGCACTAGCGCTGTCAGGTGTAGCCAGACATTTCAGTTTTGTACACCAAGCCGCCTTTACTACTCATGCCCCTCTCGGTCTGCCCCTTACTACCCCAAGCCACTATCGCCTAACTGCCTGCCACAAGCACTTTCCATGCCCTGCCCACCCTCCACCGCTTTTCCATGCCCGCCCCTGCTCCACATCATTTGCAGCATCTCTGTACGACAATGTAAAGCTGAAATGCACTCACTCAGTCAGACCAAGACTGGCTTTTAGTTACAATTTCTCAATGTGTCAAGCCTCTGTACCACGACAAGGTAGCCAGTCCCACAGAGGACCATTACACTCTGACTTGGGAGTCAGATCCACTTTACTGAACATTTACCCACTTTGCATTCCTCACAACTCACTGCAGTAAAGCTTGACACACCCACCCACACCACACACCCACCCACACCAGACACACTTACTGCCTTACAAACAGACACAGCAGGGGTCATCTTTTAGAAAGCGCTGTCCTGGCATGGGTCAAAGTCCTTCAACAATTGTTCCACATCAATTTCCATATCCCTGTGGATGTGCAGTGGAGCTAATCCTATGAGACGCGACTCCCCAATTGTGCTTCTCAGCCATGTCTTCAACCGTCGCAGTGCACTAAAAGACCTCTCTGCAGTTGCTACACTTACTGGCATGGTTGCCAAGATGGATAATGCAGCATTGATGTTCGGATACAGTGCCGAGTTTAGGTGCTGCAATGTTGTAATTAGAGAGTCTGGCCTCTGTTTCACTGGAATATTCACCCACTTTGCACGCCATCTTACAAGCTCCATCCTGAATTCTGCCATGCTGCCCAAATCTACCTTGTATGCACTACAGAGCTCCAACACTTGCTCCTCATGCATTAGCAAATGTAACTTTTGTGGGACAAGGTACTGAGCAAGGAAGCGAGGCTGACACTCAATAAGCTGCTCTTGTAGCTCAGAAATGACATGATCCAGAAATGGGATAAAGATGTTGAGCCTGTAATATTCCTTAGGGCTAGTGGCACTGATGTTACTGCGTTGCGTTTGTCTTCCACAGGTGCGGGGAACAGATTCATCAGTGCACACTGAGGCTGCCAGTGATATGATGTCTGTGTACAGTTCCCCAAAATGAGTTTCAGAGGACTCCCTCATGCCCCTCAATACTTCCCACAAAGTAGTAGCCTCCTCGGACGCTTGAATGAGGTCTATGTCCACACGCTGTAAATAAAGGTGCAAGGGTTTTGTCAAGGCCATAATGTGATCAACACAGCTCAGGGTCACGATAAAATCAAATTTGGTGATGGAATAAAGAAACCGTTCAGCATCATCCTCAAATTCTGACATCTTCTCCAGTGTGCTACAAACCACCAAGTATTTCTCCTTAAACCTTGACAAACAGTCAGCCTGGCTCATCCATCTTGTGTTGCCTGCTGCAGGAATACTTCTGATGTGATCTGTGGGGTCATCATAATCGTTGGGGATGTTGCGAAATTCCTTCAGTTCTGTAAGGAAAATATTATTCCGTTTGGCGGATGCCTTTAATGAGGCAATAATTTTTTTTGTCGTGTCAAACATGTTTGATACTTGCCTCATGGAGCAGGAGTGAACAATTGCAGTATTGAGGCTGTGTGCTTTGCAGACTGTATATAAGGCTTCTGGCACAACAGCCTTAATGTTTGCTTGACCCCATTAAATCTACCACTCATATTACTGCCCTTGTCATATCCTTGCCCTCTCATCACGTTGACGTCAATGCCCCAGGCAGACAGGCGTCCGCATAAAGAGATCTGCCAGTCCTCGACCTGTGTTGTCGAAGCCTTCCGTGAACTCTACAAAATCTTCACGTATCTCAGCGTCGCCTGTGGTGTTGTGGTGGGACGAAGTAAATACATAAGGATATCTGTTCCTTGGTTGATACATCAGTTGTACCATCTGCAATTAGGCTGAACCATTTAGCTTTTTGACTTTTGTAAGATTTTTCGCTGCAGTTGCAGGCCCATAAGCTGGATCAGCTCGTTCTGGATTTGAGGAGATGTGAGACTGCATTTCTGGGAGCTAGTCTCAGGTGATCTTGTAATTCTTGGTCCAGTTCTGCTGTGTACTGTAATAGTTCCTGGAAGTTTCCTCCATCTGCATATTTTCTCGAGGGCAATGTTGTTTCTTCCACAGAACAAGATTATTTTCACAATCCGGCGCAGGAAGCGGTTGGTCTGCTGGGTCACCCTTGTATTTTGGTCAGTTAGAGACTGGTAGGCAGTCACCAGCTTGCCATCACAGACAGAAAGAAAACCATCTGTTTTAGCAGTGGCATTCAAGTGTTCTTTACATTTGCTGTGCCTCTCAAGGGTTTTCTTGCTGTTTGACCAGTCCCTCATTGGCGTGGATATCAACACAGTGCCACTTGTGGTACTAAACACAAAACAATGGGTACAAAACACACCATCTAAAGACTTTGAATATCTTGCAAATGTGTATGTTTGCAGGTATTGTGGATTGAATCTCCTTAAAGCGTTGATTGGCAATTTCAGAACCCATTAGCCGGGAAGGAAACTGGAATCCAGATGGTGGTTGCCACTGCATTCCGAGGATGCATTTCTTCTGTGCATCAGTTAGGCGGGCCACGATCCAAACAGTCAAGGTCTTCAGTGTCTGGCTGGTTCAACTCCAACTCTCCAACAACAGTAGGTATCTGCACATCTGTCAGTGGCACAATGTCGGCCTCAACAGGCTCCATCACAGAGTAGGTCAGCCTCATCAGGTTCTTGGGATGCAGGTTGTGAGGTCTGGGATTCTGTGGTGGCTTCGGTTTCAGTGGCAGATGCATTTGGAATCTGCACAGGTTCTTGTGTTAAGTCTTCCTGCATTTGTGGTGTAGCTGCAATGTTACCCCTAAAACAATAAGTAAATAAATTTGTAAACTGACACTAGATATTTGTTTACACACAAGTGGATGAATCGGTACCATCAAAAAAGCTTACCCTGCAGTGGATGTGGGTCGGATGATGAAGGACTGCATCCATCGAGACATTTGTGCATTTTCTTCCATTCTGGCCCGTTTGGCCTTTCGCACCTGGGACCCAGATGGCTGCTTTCTCTTAATGGACTCCATTGTTCTATGTAGCACACTTTCCCCAGACACCGCCGCAGCTTATGCCCCTTGTACCCAACCCCAGATGGCACCGTGAAATAGAAATTAGAATTAGAATGTGCCATTTTGCAATTGAAAACTGCTTCCCTGTACAGATAGAGTTGACAGGGCCATCTAAAGTAGAATAAAGGAACGGAAACAATACCAGGGCTGTATGATTTCAAGTAGCATAAAGAAATTACTGTTTAAATCCGAGAACACCTAGACAGCTCAGGCCCGTGCAAGAAACTGCTCTGTAACAGAGCACACAGCTCCGCAGTCTGTTAGAGACCAACTAGTTCCTTCCACATGGATGGTTACTGCAGGAACACACCTGTGTTTTCCTAATGGGACAGCTACTGCCTGCACTCTGATGTGCAACAGCTGTATTATTCACTCTAGCACTTTGACCGGCATGTCCTCAGCACTCGAGTCACCCCTGTCGCTGACCATTCGACTACATCTCAGAGTCCAGACTTGTCTGTCCAGCAGCAGCATTGCACAGCGTCTCCCCTGTACCTGCTTTATACCCTTGAGGCTCTTTAATGCCGACCACACACGTCAAGACATGGCTGAGAAGCACAATTGGGAGTTGCTCACAGGATTAGCTCCGGTTAGGGTCACATCCTTTTATATGCGGATGATGCCGTCTTGTTTCAGTGATCCAGACCATAAGGTTCTTGAATCCAGGCTACAGAGTAATTTCATAGTCAAGTTAATTATGAATTACAAGACTAACTATGCCATTTTCCAGCTCCCTGATAGGCTCAGAACTTACCCTCTTTCCATCAACTAACTGGCTTCAATCCAAAGATACTCATGTACCAAACATGTTACTGTCCAAAACAGCGTAGGCAAAAGACCCTCAGAGTGCAAAAACTTATTACCTCTGCTATTAAACTGTTACTGTATCAGAAGCTCTACAAGCCAGATTTTTAATGTACACTGCTGTCGCACCTTTGCCTACCGTGACTGCTATGGGTTCCAATAACCCTTCTTGTGACCAGCACTTATTCTAACAGCATTAACAGCAGCAGCAGTTACTTTAGGTATTACTATTAGGCATCAAGTGCTCATTCAGGACCAAGGAACAGTAACACTACAGAAAGAAAACATACAACCACTATCAAACCTTTATTAGGTGGGGGAGCACACCACTCAGAGAAGCAGTTCCCAATGCACACATTTCTGCAGAGTGCATTTTAAACATTGACCAATAGTTCCATGAATTATATCCTCTTAGAGCTAAAACTACAGCAGAGAAAGAACACACTCTAATATGTAATATGTCCTCCCACCAACGTCTCTACGCTCCCCCCCACACACATCTTGCAATCAGTCAGAATGCTCCAAATCCGATTTCTCCATGTCCACTCAGTCGCTGTTGAAATTCAGTACTAGGAGTCAGGATTGAAAAGGTGGCCTTGCAGAGTTGCTTTTTGACATTTGTTCTGTGGGGCGCTCCCCCCCCACATCACCCGGGTCCTCAGTGGTGATCTGCAGTTTTATAGTACATTTCATTGCTTCTGTGGGCGGCGCACCGCCCACCACACCCCCGATCTGCAGTGCACAATTGCAAGCATTAAAAAAATACAGCACAGGGCTTCAAACAGGGGGGAGGGGGAAGGGGTGCAGCACCGGATACATCAAATGGGATGAACACCCCCAGCTACTGGTCAAACAGGGATTCAGCATGTTTGCAGTTCATTTGCATCACCAGGTAAGAAAAAAGGTTTGTCTCCCCATATGACACACAGGGGTAATGCTAAACATCACCCGACAACTAACACACCAAAATCTGGCCAATGGAAAATAATCATGTACACAAATGCTCACAGCCTGGGAAATAAGATCCCAGACCTGCAGGCAATAATGTCAGAGGCTAAACTGGACATAGTAGCAATTACTGAGATGTGGTTTACCAGTAACCACACTTGGGAGACTTCAGTACCTGGCTATGTATTGTTCAGAAGAGTCCAAGGTGCAAAAAGGGACGAGGAGGAGTGTCCCTGTATGTCAATTCAAAATATCAAAGCTACTGAAAGTCAGAATACACATAAGGAGCCAGAAGAACTGTGGGTCACCCTGAAAACAGGAATGGGACAGCCATAAGAACTGGCCTGGGGTTGTTCATGGGCTAACCCCATCTCCCAAGCATTTAAGTAAATTAATGAGGATGTCCAAAACATTAAAATTTGGTGTCTTAGGTTGAAGATTCCTTTAGGTAATCACTTTTTCCCCAGGGATAAGAATTACTAACCAAATTACACTCTCTCCTATTAAACCATACAGAATAAACATCCAGTACACATAAACATTGCATAGGTCGGCTCAGAGTCCAGGAATATCATCCTTGGTTTTATTGACAGGCCCTAAGGTATTGTCAATTAGGGTCCCACCACCCATTCTTGTCCGACCTTAGTACAGAGCTCTCATAGATAACCCCCCACACACACACACACATATCCCTCCTCAAGTCTCTGGTACTATTATATGGTTGGTGGCTCTCTGTTTGGGGGATATACAAATGCATAAGCCCCACCAGTTCCTGTCATACTCTTTTTAAATGTAACCACATCACTACTATTCTTATAGTCCCCATTGCCTCCCCAGCTATCCAGTGATCCAGTTTACAATCTCTCTCTGTTTTTTATAATTCTTGTTTTACTTTTCTTGTCCTCTGGTCCTTGTCTCCTGCCTGCTACCTGCCAAGGTCATCTCTGACATAGCTGCCCTGACAGACATCCATTCACAACCATCTTGGATGCACCCAACAACTACAGTTTATCATCCATGGCTGGACTCCCCTCCTTTTGGTTCACTGCAGCCTAGGCAGAAGGAGGAATGCTCATGAAGTGAAAACACTATCCTTTCGGAGTGCCAGTGAGTGTATGAAGCAATTG
Source organism: Neoceratodus forsteri (assembly GCA_016271365.2). Classification (NCBI taxonomy): domain Eukaryota; kingdom Metazoa; phylum Chordata; order Ceratodontiformes; family Ceratodontidae; genus Neoceratodus; species Neoceratodus forsteri. The sequence continues at coordinate 349,077,932 of CM057452.1, read as the reverse complement.
ACCAGCCCCTTTAAGCTGTTCCAACTAGAGAGTATTTTCTTCTCTTAGGGATATTCCACCACACCAATTACTTTTTAAGCATGAGCATGACTGCCCTGGGGGTGCCAAGAAATGCACAGACACGTGTACTGCCAATTGCATCCCCAAGACATTCTGAGCCCTCGCTGACACAAAATAGAGCAGTCTTCAAATGGCCACCAGCCCGCTAAAAATCAAACACAAAAAGGATATGTGCACACAACCATATATTGGCTGCATTAAACATTTCCAGGCTGTCTCAATACCCACTATAAAACATACCTGGCTGTCCTGGTAAACAGATGATTTTTTTTTCCACAGTCAGGCTCAGGTGCTGCTGGTGACTTGTCCAAAATTCCTCTCCTCTTTCTTGGCGACTGCTGGAATAGTAGGGCAGAGCCTGAGAGCCGCGCAACGAAATGCACCGTGGGGGGGGTCAGATGAACTAGTGTCAGCGCCGGCAGCTTCAACAATCTTCTGTCTCGTCTCTACAGCTCAAGCCTCAAGTGCAGTGCAAATGCTCCGACCGTCTCTCCTTCGATTCGGCTTTTACGGCACCGGGCGGCGGTAGTACAGGCTTCAACAAACCACAGCACATGCAAAAGCTCTCTGAAATGAGAGGAAGCATTACACACAGGGGAATTTAAAGAAGAGCCCACCTGGCCCGCCCCTTGCAAGGCACGCCTCATCGCAAGCGCTAGCGGACCTGATTGAGGACACAGACAAAGCAGCTTGCTGGCGTGGCGTGCACGTCATCGGAGACACCCGCGCCCCCCCCAATCGAAAGTTGCTGACTCTCGCGCCTCCAAGCACTATTGGGCTGGAAAAGCCCACGAAAAGCAAAAAACAAAGAAAAAGTTTTAAAGCGCCGCGCCCGTGACTTCTGCTACCGCCTGGATCTGCTACCCCCACTCGCACTGTCTACAGCACGCCGTGGTATGCCAGGCATATCGGTAGCTACGCCCTTGAGCGCTGTTACAGGTACAGCTTTAGGAGAGAAGCTGTGGGACTTTGAGAAGGCTGGTCGGGAGTTTTAACATACAAGGGGTCTTCCTTGTCAGATGTGAGTTGTGCAAACTAGTTCAGCTGCAAAAGGGAAAGCAGCATGTCCCACTAAATAAAAAGGTTTAGTCTGTCTGTTTATCAGACTTGTAGGTTATGCTTTTTGCTTGAGTTTTTATCCACATGCATGAAGAAAACATTAGGACACATTAAACAAATGTACTAGGCAGTATTTAAAGAAGAAGCCCCTACAGATTACCTGGTTGTTGTCTTGACTGAAGCTCTCCTAAAGGGTCTGGCAGCCCAGAATGAAGCACATTTGTAGAGGGCTAGAACTGAGTGACATCACAATGTGGGCAGAGTTATTAGCTAATTTAGGTAATTAAGGTTTCAAACTATTGAATATGTGTTTTTAACCTGCTTTGAAGACTGTAGTAACTAAGATATCAAAATTGTAAAATAGAATATCAACTTGTTATAACTGTAGTCCCCCATTTTTGTGTATTAGTGTAGAAATAAAGTGTAATTATTTAATTAGGGGGCGGACTACAGTGACCACATGATTAATTATGCCCTGTGAATTACTATAAAGAGAGAAAGGTAGACACAGATGTTAGATAGCAGTGGAAGGGAGTAGGTGAAACTCTGTTCTAGAACCATAGAAGATAGTGGAAAGTTAGACTAAAACTACTTCCACTCTATGTTACACCTTGAAAAGTAACTGTAAGCTCTTGGTGAGCTAGGATTTGATTTGTATCCAGTTTTTCAGTGTTTTATTTCCTCCTTGGTTATATTATTTGAACTTTTATTTGGATCATTATAATAAAAGGCACTCAAGGCATTCTTGTGTGTCACAACCTACCTTTGGTCTCTACCTGTGTTAAGTTGTCTACACCCACACCCTTCGACAGAGTCAGGAAGGGATCAATAAGCATCCCGCCTGTGATGCCCATTAAAGGCTGGGGTATGTTAAATGTGGAGTGGTCCATGTTGGGTCTAGCCACCTCCCAACATGATTCTATTCCAAGGCAAATGATTGCAGCTGATGTAAGTGACATCTTATTATGTCCCAGCATGGTGGATTATTTATTGAGTGCACTTATGGTAAATGGTGATTTGTGGCTGTTTAAAGGGGTAGTAGGCTCCCTATATTGAGTGGACAGTATAGGGGAGATGCAAATGTCCACTTAGTAGCAAAGTGTGAAGATGGTGCAGAATATCGGGGGAGGGAAAAAGGTTGAAAACTGGGGGTGCCAAATAAGTTGAAAGGTGATGAGCACCAGGGAGCGGGATGATGCAGGGACAAGGAGAGTTGTCCTAGCAAGAGGTGGGAAAATGGGACCAGTGCAGGGACAGAGAAGTGAAAGTGTCTGTAGGACAGTAAAAGTGAAAATGTCTCTAGCAGAGTAAATAGCGGGACGCGGGGGGACTAGCTCAAATACAAAGCCCAGGGCAGAAACAGGAGCCAGTCATGAAAGGATGAAGCTAGAGAGGGGAGGTGCTTAGGTGTATTTAAAATAGCGAGGGGGTGGGCAGGTGGGACAAAACCCCCTGCAGTGAGAGACGCAGCCCTGGGCTCCTGGAGCAGTGTCCAAGTTGTACCTGCCAGCTGTGTCTAAGGGGCAGTTGGCAAGCAGGCTCCTCACAGCATGTGTAGGATCTTTGTCAGGAGGTGGGCCACAGGATGCGGTGGTAGCCCAGAGGGTAATTAGGGATCACCTGAGGAGAGATGGACAGACAGGGGATTAGATAGGATTCAGGAGCAGTGGGAGAGTTAACTAATTTACAAGATCACAAAAGGGCTGTAATCACAAAAGGTTTGGAATCGAGGGGCAGGTCTCCGACCATGGGCTTTGCTCCAGCAAGGTCTAGGATGAAGTTGGTGTGAGCAGCCCCAGTTGTACTGCTGAAAATCTGCCATGTGGATCCTTCTTTACCAATGGTGAAGTTCCTATGGTGTAACCTGATGACTGAGATCTCCTCAAAGATCTACTGTTATGGTAAGTTCTTATGTAACTGTTCTTTTGGGGGGGCTACTACTATATTTTGTCTATCTTCTTCTTGATTTATTACACGTACTTGAGGGTCTTGTTTTTGCGCTTTATGAATATAATAGTCCTGCTCCATAGTGTCTGAGGAATTATGGGAAGCCTATGTGCATGATTTAAAAGTGTGTCCTTCTTCTTCGTAGAGATTACATAAAGGCATATTAGTACAGTGAAAATGTGTGTGGCCGAGTTCCCCATACGGGCTACACTTTGTTTGTTCACAGGCACTGCTAAGATGTTTAAGTGATTCACACTTGTAGCATGATCTAGGTTGGCCCTGGTAAAATAAAATACCTCTGTCTTGTCCCAAGAAAAAAACTACTGGAGAGATGTTGAAGTCCATTGTCACTATGATGTAGTTTTACTTGAATTTTCCATCCCTGGTCCAAAGAGTTTCAGAATCTATTAAAGGTTCTGGAGTATTTTTAATATTACATCCTTTTTCTGACCAAAATATGATATTTGAGATGTTCGCACCTTCATTTTGTATCAAAATGATAATGTATTTAAGGGCAGGTTTGGTCAAGGGAATTACTACAAACAGGGACCAGAGAGGTGTATCTCTGAGGATATGATATAGGTTCCAGAAGCGTTCCAAGGATTTTACAGTTTTAAAACTGACGTTGGGGAGTGCTGCTGTGCAGCTTGCAGGAAGTGACTTATTTTTAGAGCTCTGGCTAGTTTTGTATTAGTTCTTATTACTTTTACCATTTCACTTGAATTTTCCACCCTCTATAAGTCTCGTTCGGTATATGAGCAGCTCAAGATTGAAGATATGGGCAAAAATCGAGGAAATATCACTGCAACATCTGATTTTTTTGCCCCGAAGAAATCAACATAGCCATGAACAGAATGGACTACATGAAATGAAGAAGCCATGCAGTCTAATTTCCAGGAGGGAGCCTCCTTACTCACCATTCAGGCTACTCTTAACCAGCTGGTAAATTCCATCCAGGACGTTGATAAAAAACTTGATACCCTGACGCCTCGGATCTCTACCTTGGAGACCAGGATGGGACAATGTGAAGCCCCTGTTCAGAAGACTGAGGGATCCATCCTACAGGTCTGTGATGTGACCACCAAACTAATTAAAGAAAATTCATCACTTCATCAGCGGCTGGTGGTGGTCAAGAACCAGGTTCAGGAGAGGAATCTCCATATATTAGGACTCTCGGAGAATGTTGAAGGGGAGGACTGTTTAGTATTTATTCACTCTTTCTTACCCTCTGTTTTGGGACTGGATGTAGATGACCCCCCAATAGCCATTAATTGAGCATACCGGATCTCTTCTTGTAGACCGCCGGCTAACACACAGGCCCCGAGAACTCTGTTGATTGTCTGTCAAGGTGTCAGTGATTGGATTAGAGTGCTCAGCATTGTTCATCATCGGATAGTACTGAAATATGGATCAGGCAGTCTGAGCATTTTCCTGGACTTCTACTACTGCACAAGATAGAGATGCAGGGCATTTGACAGTATCCATGGCCATTTGAGGCAACTTAATATACTGCATCAACTCCTGTTCCCTGCGCGTCTATGGTTATCGTGGAAAGGGAAATCTCATCAATTTAATGAGCCTGGGGATGTGGAAAAGGTCCTCCATTTGATGGAGTGTGATTCAGGGAGTTCAGCTGGCAAGGGAGAGCTCTCCTCAGAGGGAGACTGAAGGTTTATTGTGGATTACTTAGAACTGTGAGTTTTATGGGGACAGGGCTTGGTATTCACTGTATTTTTGTTTCAGGGGCAGATCTGATGTACTGTGGGACTTCAGTTTTCTGGACTAATCGGCCTAGTTTGTTTTGAACAGGGTCTGGCTGTTATATATGGACGAGGGGTCTGCTGTTCAACACATTGGACATGTTATGTACCGTTGCCCTGTTTCTCAATGAAAGGAGATCTGTGTGGGGCTTTTTTTCTCATGTTTTTTGCTCCATGTTTGGGCCAATGTGAGTTATTATCAGAGATGAATTATTTCAGGTATGCAGTGTGTTGTAAGGATTTGGGGTGGGATGTTCTAGTTCTTTTTATACTTTGATCTTGCTTTCATACTATGTAACTATGGTGAATTGTTAGGGGCACCGTCGGACCCAGAATAAGATCTGGCTGCAAAGTGCTTGTGGACCTTTCCTTTAGCTGTAGGCTTTGAGATAGTTTCTGTTATGCAATTTCTTTATTTGGGTTCTTCCCCCTTTGATGTAACATATGGGGAAGGGGTTTTATAATTGTGTGTATCGGAATAAGCCTGGTACTTCATATTACTGTGTTACCTCCCTATACTAATGATTTGCTTTGTGAGTTGCTTGCTTACAAAATCAATCAATAAATAATGCAAAAAAAAAAAAATGATGTCAAAGGTTCTTTCCCCTGGTGCATGTATTAGAGCATACACTTCCGAGGGTAAGAACTGCACTGATTGTTTAATCAAAGTTTTCCCAACATAAAATCTATCTGGTGGGTCTGAAAGTCTTCCTTTGTACTTAATACGTATAGTGTTTCTTCTTTTTGCAGGTTCCACTGGATGGTGGAAAAGATCTGCATAACTTGAGGGGTTCAGTGCAGGCATTGATCTTTGATGCAACCCCCCTTCCCCCAATTTTGGGGGAGCACACATATATCTGCAAAGTCTGGTTCTGTATTTAAATCTGCCATACCTTCTGCAACAGTTTTTACCTGTGAAGAAATCTCTACACTGTTTTTTATAACCATGGTAGAAGCTTTTATTTGACTTGCATTAACTGTTTTTTCATTTGTGTAAAGTCTTCTTGAAATATTTCTTCCCAACTAATATCTTTTTCTGTTGAAACTGCTAACAAAGTTTCTTGTCTAGGAACATTGGTTTCTGTAGAGATGGCTGATACTATTTCTAGGGCAGAGAGTTTTGTTTTCTCAGCAGATGGAACAATGTCCGCTACTGCCGCTCCCTTACACAGCTGAGCTGGATTATCTCTTGGCCGAACACCATAAGACTTCACGCTCGAACACTGCTTGTTAGAAACTCCTGCTTTAACTCCCTCATCTTCTATCCTGGTATACTCAAAGAAAGGCTTAGAATTACCTGTCACTAGCTGGGGAGCGGCCAGCTCAGGGCTTCGCACAGCAACTGCAGCTAGTAGAGGCATCCTTTGATCCTTTGTCTGTCAGCTGGGCTGTCAGACACATCTTTCAAACTGTCTGAAATGCAACAAGAGCCAAGTAGAGAGACCGATGGGTCTGGAATCCAGGTACCATCTTCAGACTGAATCCAGATGGCATTTCAGAGTGAGCTGTCTGGGGACCAAATCTCTTTTTGTGTATGTAAGTAGATTGTCAGTTGTCCATTCCAGATTGTGTGTTTTCTATTTTTATTTTATTTAATTAGGTCAAGGATTACAATTACCTTTGAGCCAAGGCTCTTTTACAAAGGTTCCACATCAGTTACAGTACAATACAGTTAATAAGAACAATAAAAGAACAGTGTCAATTAAAAAGAACAACAATAAGATAATTGAAATTGATCACGCGTGATTTTGGAAAACAAAAGACAGAGGCATTAATGAGGAAGGTAGGGAAAGAGGATGGGGGGAACAAAGGAAAGATTGGATCAGCCAGGGGTATTGTCAACATCAAACAGTGAGAAGTGCTGGTGTGGGGGGTGAAAGGAGGTGAGGGAGGGAGAGAGGGGGAGGGTGGGGTGGGGAAGGGGTAGATAGAGTATAAGTGCTAGTAAGAGGGAGCAGATGTAGGACTAGGGTAATGGTAAGTTAGGCTAATTAACTGAGGCAGTCACAGGAACTAGAGGCAGTGAGGAGAAGGCGGAGACTGGATTTAAATGTGCCCAGTTTGGGAATAGAGGAGATGTCACTGCTGAGACCATTTAGCCAGCTGGGGGCCCTATAAACAAAAGATCATTGACCCTGTGCGGTATGACAGTGCGGGACCTGTAGGAACTGGGTTACGGATCCCCTGGTGTGGCGAGGATTATTGCTTGGGTGTAGTAGAGACTGGGCTCCAGGGGGTGCGAGGCCCTTGGTGATTTTCTTCGCTATAATGCAGGTTAGATACTTTAGCGGTTTGATAGTTGAAGCCATCCAGTTTGGCCATAAAGATCACATGTATGTGTAAGGCAGTGTGAACCGGTGAGGAGCCGACAGGCTTTGTTGAGGCATGCAGTTATGCATTTGAGAGCAGTAGCTGAGGCAGAGCTGTAAATGATCAGTCTAGAGTCAATAATAGAGACAACAGAGCTCTGGGCAGCGACTGTCAAGACTTCTGGGGAGAGATGTTGCCTGTGCCTGAAAAGTAGGCCAAGACATTTATTTGCTGTTTTGTCAACACTATCAATGCCATAGGATAGGTTGGGGTCTAGCGATATTCCAAGGTATTTCAAGGATTGTACTTGTTCGAGGGTAACTACAAGGCAGTTTGTGATGGATAGTGGGTGGAGCCTGTGCCTGTTTTGGGAGCTACTGAAAAGCATTGACCTTGTTTTTGTGTAGTTAAGGACCAACTTGTGCTTACTAAACCAGTTTTCAACTGAGATGAAGCCAAGCTGTAGATTGTTTTGTAGGGGTAAGGGGTCCTTATGGGAAGTGAGAATCATGGCATCATCTGCATAGAGAATGATTTGCTCAGAGCAAGATTGCGGGAGGTTGTTCAGGAAGAGGCTGAATAATAGTGGGCCCAGTATAGATCCCTGTGGGACACCCGAGCAGACAGGTCTTACATCAGAGAGGACATCAGCAATTTTTACTCTTTGTGACAGATTATCCAAGTAACTTTGAAACCAGGCTGTGGAACCAGGGGAGAGCCTAGCCTTAAGCAGTTGCTCAAGTAGTAGACCATGATGGACGGTATCAAATGCCTTTGTTAAATCGATAATGATGGATTCAATAAGTTGACCACTGTCCAGAGAAATGTGCAAGACTCCGGTAAATTCTAGGAGGGCAGATGTGGTGCTATGTTCTTATCTGAATCCATGTTATTGTGTGCACAAAATATTGTGTTTGTCCAGGAAGTCAGTGAGTTGATCAGCGACAATGCGTTCAAGGACCTTGGAGGTGGGGTAATATGGAGATCGGGCTATAGTTCCCATGGAGGGACCTGTCATCACTTTTATGGACCGGCATAACAGTAGCAGATTTCCATTTGTCAGGGAACTGGTTGAGGTGCAGAGAGAGGTTGAAGATCCTTGTCAAGGGCCCTAGCACTTCTTCGAGGGTGAGAGACAGTAGTTTGAGGTCAAGCGTGTCACCACTATATCTAGATTTAGAGATTGCTTTGGTAATATATTAATGGGCCGCGTGCATCTTGACTGATTGGGAGTAGAAAGGCAGGTATTTAGATGGATCAGAAGAGCTTGGGTGGGGAGTAGGGGTGTCATTATCCTGGAAAAAATCAGGGTGGAGAACATTGCTAAGGTCTGTGAAATCAGCATTGAAGGTGTTTGCGATGAGCGTTGGGTCAAGTGTAGTGGTCCCATCAATATTTAGCATGGTTGGGGAAGTTTTGGACTGCTTCCTAGTGACTTCTTTAATATTGTTCCAGAAGGCTCTCCCATTTCCCCAGGTGTTAGTGAGAGCATCCTTGTAGTAGGCGCTTTTCTTTTGTCGGATTGATTTTGTGCAGTCGTTTCAGGCCCATTTATAGTTCTGTATGTCGAGCTGCACACCAGTGGCTCTTGCCAGCATCCAGAGGCAGTCCCTTGATTTTAGCTGTGCAATGAGCTCAGCGGAGAACCATGGGTTGCAAAGAGTTTTGACTTTGTGCTTCTTGAAGGGGGCATATGAGTCACAGGCCTCATTGAAAGCATTGATGAAGTAGTCAAGGGCAGAGTTGACAACTGTTGCTTTGTAAATGGGAATCCAGTCATGCTTACTGAGTCGGGATTTAAGGTGAGACAGCTGCCCACGAGGAAGGACTCTGCTTATGATGAGTTTGGGGGGAGGGGTTGCAGAATTTGTTTGACCATTTACATATGACAGGAGAATGATCGTTGAGAGAGTCAGGGAGGAAGGAGATGTTAGAGATGCGAGTTGGATGGCTAGGAAGAACCCAGCCCAGGAGTGTGCTAGTCCTTCCACATTTCGTTCTAATTCGTACCACTACTTCTTCTTCTTCATTTCAATTTCCATAGCCATATCTTCGGATCGGTAACCTCTTGGGAAAGGGGGCAGAGGGGGAGTTTTGCTTCTCTGCCCCAACAGCTTCATCACCATCCTCCATGTTGGATTCCACCTCCTTCTCTACAGGAAACAGACAGCATCCCCTGCAGGAACAGTAGGGGAATTTTTTATTAAGGAAAACAAAAATCATAAATCAGGTTTAAACAAAGAAATAAAATATACATTTCAACAATACAATTCACAATACAGTGTTTCAATTTTCACTATTCACATGTACCGCAATTTTATCTTTTCCTACTATGTTCAATGATTACATCTTGTTTATTCAAAACAACCCTGCCATATTCAGTTCATCAAAGATTCACTGCCTTTATTCCTCTCACACTACCATGTTTTGAAACCAATCAAAGTGTTTCCACAAGTTTCTTGCTTTGTTTATAATATTCTTAAATTCAACTTTATAAATTATGTTTAAAGTTTGTATAATTTGTGCTAATATTAGTTTTGTACCATACTCTTGTTGCTGCAATAATAAGGCACACCTAGCCTGCCACAGATAATATTTACACAATGAAAAGAAAAATCTAAGTGTGCTTGGATGATATTTGTTCATAGACAGGGTGTATAGACTTAAGACTAAAATATCATGCGTTATAGGCATAGATGCATTTATACCCCATGTTTTCAAAGTCAGACTCCAAAACCTTTTTGAAAAAGGACATTCCAAAACAAAAGGGCACCTGAGTTTCTTCAATCCCTGAACATGCATGTCTAGGGCACCTTCGCTCTTCCAATATTTTATGTTTATGAGTACCTCTAACACTAATTCTGTTAAAACAGGGCAGCCATACCACATCCCATACTTTCTTTGGTAGCCTTTCATCTGTCAACTGGGAAAAAATAATTGACAGTTTGGTTTCATAAATCTGTAGTGTTTGTGGAATTTAACAAAATTTAACATTTAATACTATAGCATAAAAGGATTTTCTAGTATTATTTTGTAACATCTGAGGGGTAACCTGCCACATCCTTAGCTTTCCACAAGCTGAATGTAGATAAGAGGGAAGTTGACATTTTTTTAAAATTATGTGGAAGAGATAAGGGGTTAGTCACCCATCATTTTAATATATCTTGGAGTAAAAATTTCATGTGTCCATACCCTATTGGAGTAGATTTATTCAAAAGAGGAGAAAAGTTTAGGTAGAAAAAAGGCCATAAAAAATAGTAATGAATTTACCTTTCGTGCACCACCCAGAGAGTAATCATGGTATATGTGCCCACTCTTAATGGGGTTAAGCCTACTCTCCCAAAATCTTTGAAAAAAGACGTTCATTAACCTAGCTTCCATGCTATTTGGAACAGGAAATACATAGACAATATGTGAAAATATGGGAATAATTAGCATGTACAAAAGAGAAGCCCTTTTTCTCTTTGCAATAGATTTATTTTTCCAGGAGGAAATTATTGGCAAATGGGGAACCAAAGAAAGTTCAGGAAGAGTTTAGGAAATTGGGGAGGGGTCTCAAGCAAGTAGCTACTTCTGTCACTTTCTCAGAAGTACTACCTGTGAGAGGCAAGGGAGAGCATAGGGGTGCATACACCAGGAATTTTAACTCATGGTTGAAGAACTGGTGCTGTGAGGAAGGGTTTGGATTCATTGGTGACTGGGGACCCACCTGGAGGGATGGAGGTTTGTTCAAGCCTGACGGCCTACATCCATCCTGGAGGGGATCAAGCACTCAAGATAAGTTTAAATGCTACAGTGACAAGCATTTAAACTAGCAAAGGGGTGGCAGGCCAGCAAGGAGGGCACCTACTTGCTCACCCCCCACAGCTAGCAGTGGAACCAGTGAACCAGAGGAGTTGCTGTCTCTACAAAGCAGTGTGCAAAAGATGGAGATTAGCACCCAGGAGGTGGATAGGCAGAATAGGGGCAAAATTCAGCAGAAGGACAGACAGCAAGGTGAACCAGGGATAAAGGACAACTAAGGAAGGGGCTGGAGCAGAACAGCGAAACAGTCTAGGGAGGTCAAATCATGGAAAGCCATGTGTGCAAATGCCAGTAGCCTTAGCAACAAGATGGAAGATCTGGAGGCTGTCATGGTGCAGTCAGACCTGGACATTGTGGCCATCACTGAAACCTGGTGTAATGATAACCACGACTGGGAGTTGGCCATACCTGGCTACAACATATTCAGAAGAGACAGGGCAGGCAGGAAGGGAGGAGGTGGCACTGTATGTGAAAAAATGACATAAGGGCCACAGAGATCCAGGAGGAACAAAATGGGGAGAGATACTGTGGGTTAAGCTGGAAAGGAAAATGGGGCCAGCCATCCGCACAGGTGTGGTCTATAGACCACCAGCCCAAGAAGGAAGAAACAGATAGGAGCTGATGCTAGCCATCCAGAGGATGGCAGACAAGAATGCGGTAGTACTGGTTGGAGACTTCAATATTCCAGATGTGGACTGGAGCATCCCAGCAGCAGCATCAACTAGGAGCAGATTTATCCTGGACTCCTTCAGGTGCCTTCCTCAAGCAACTGGTCATGGAACCAACTCGGCGAGAGGCAATACTGGACCTTGTGCTCACAAACAGGGACAGTGTGATGGGGGTAAGAGTGGGGGAGCACCTGGGGAACAGTGACCACCAGTCACTGTGGTTTGAAATCACAGAAAGAGCAGAACCAAACCACACCAAAACACGTATCTTGGATTTTAGGGGGGCAAACGTTGGGAAAATGGGGAGATACTTGAAAGAGGCATTAAGGGGAATGGGGTAGGAATCAGGGGTTGAGGAACAGTGGGAAGTATTTAAAATGGGGATTACAAGAGCAACAGAATTATGTATTAAGCAGGTTAGCAAGAGGAAAAGGAAGAGGAGACCATTATGGTTTTCCAAAGAGGTAGCAAAGAAAGTGAAAGCCAAAAAGATTGCATTCAGGCAATACAAAAAGACACAGGCAGAAGGGGATAGGGAGAAGTACCAGGAGAAGCAAAGGGAGGCAGGGAGGTCAGTAAGGGAAGCCAAAGCTCAGACAGAAGAACACATTGCAAAATCAGTGGGTAGAGGGGACAAAACCTTTTACAGGTACATAAGTGAAAAAAGAAAGGCAAAGGGAGGGATGGTGAGACTGAAGGGGGAGGATGGGGCTGTGTGGAGGATGACAACAGTAAAGCTGACATATTGAACAGGTATTTCTGCTCAGTCTTTACTGAGGAAGAGGAGGGTAATGGGTCTGAAGGGAGTACAAGGGGTGAGAATGGTGCAGAAATGGACACAAGTCCCTTTACACAAGAAAGGGTCCTGAAGGAACTGGAAGTAATAAGAGTTGATAAAGCAATGGGGCCAGATGGGTGCACCCAGGGTCCTAAAGAACTAAGAGGTGGTGGCTGAACCTCTTGCTATCCTGTTTAGCCGATCACTAGAACGGGAGGTACCCAAAGACTGGAGGATAGCAGATGTAGTCCCCTTATACAATAGTGGGAACAAAGAGGAAGCGGGGAACTACAGACCAGTCAGCCTCACCTCGGTAGTGGGGAAAATCATGGAAGCACTACTGAAGGAGAGATTGGTGGAACATCTGGTTGTCAATGGACCACAGGACCCAAGGCAGCATGGTTTCACCAGGGGAAGGTCATGTCAGACCAACCTCGTTGAATTTTTTGACTGGGTGACTAGGGAGGTGGATCAGGGGAGGGCAGTGGACATGGCCTATCTGGACTTCAGCAAGGCCTTTGACACTGTGCCACATAGAAGAGTATTGCACAAACTGGGGAATATGGGTGTGGGCAGGAGAGTAGTGCGGTTGGTAGGTAACTGGCTGGGTGGCAAGACACAGAGGGTGGTGGTAAATGGCTGTCACTCCACAGAGGGAAGAGTGACCAGTGGAGTACCACAGGGATCAGTGCTGGGACCGGTACTATTCAATATCTTCATCAGTGACATTGCACAGGACCTAGAAGGCAGAGTTTCCTGTTGCTGATGACACAAAGCTCTGTAACAGAGTAGACACACCAGAGGTGTAGACAGAATGAGAAGGACCTGCAGAAACTTGAAGAATGGTCAGGGGTTGGCAGTTGAAATTCAATGCAAGGAAGTGCAAGATAATGCATATGGGGCACAAAACCCTGGCACAATATATCAGTTGGGGTGAGGATATAGCATGCACCAAGCAGAAAAGGGATCTTGGGGTTATCATCTCTGATGACCTCAAGGCAGGAACAGTGTGACAAGGCAGCAGGTAAAGCAAATAGGATGCTGGGATGCATAGGCAGGGGCATCACCAGCAGGAAAAGGAGGTCATAATTCCACTATACAAGACACTAGTGAGGCCGCACCTGGAGTACACTGTGCAGTTCTGGAGACCTTACCCACGTAAGGACATAGACAGGGTAGAGAAGGTTCAGAGGAGGGCAACAAAGATGGTGCATGGATTGCATCACAAGTCCTATGAGGACAGGTTGAAGGCACTGAACATGTACTCCGTGGAGGAGAGAGGAGGGAGAGGGGATATGATAGAGACATACAAGTATCTTACAGGGAGGAACAGGGTGCAGGAATGCACTATTTTTAAGCGAAAAAGATGTTCCAGGACTAGAGGGCATGGGATGAAGTTGGAGGGAGGATGATTCAGAGGAAACGTAAGGAAGAATTTCTTCACAGAACGGGTGGTGGACAAGTGGAACACCCTGCCAGAGGAAATGGTGGGGGCTGAAACAATCACGGGATTTAAGAATGCATGGGATAGACATAAAGGAATTCTGGAGGTCAGGGATAAGGGGCAACAGACTTCTTGGAAAACATAAATCGAACTTACAGACTTAAATGGGCAGACTGGGTGGGCCATAAGCCCTTATCTGCCGACACTGTCTATGTCTATGTATCTGCTCTGCTTTCTGACATGCTTGTGTCCAGTTTGTAGCAGCATCATCAGCACTCCCAAAGTGCACACCCAAGATTTTTATACTTTGTGCAGAGGTTTCTGTTTTTGCAAATTACTTTGGTACCTCTGAAAGTTCTGAAATATGAAGAATTTTTGCATGGTTTTTGTCATAATTTAGTTTTGAACCAAAAATCCTTTCAAAGGTTCCTATTTCTTGCTGAAACCTGTATTCATACAGTTTAGGTGTCACTCACACACAGAGATTTTCTGCATGTGCACTAACTTTAGGTACAAATGATCCATCAGGTAAAAGTAAGGGTGGTATACCCGGGTTCATGGAAAGTTTTCTAATAAAAGAATCTATTGGGGGGGCGTGGCTAGCTCTCGAAGATGGCAGACGCATGTTAGTGAGCTCCTTGGACAAACGACTAAATTAATTGCCTATCCTAGTTGGCACAGAAGTTCTCACCTCCCAAATTGACTCCACAGAGTCTTGGGTTCTTATGGCTTCCACAAAACAGAAAAGCCGACAAGGAAAAATTCAATTTGATGCTGCAAAACCACCAAGACATGAGTGGCACAGCAAGTAGCAGAGGGCTGCTTCCATGGAAAAGCCAAGCGGGTCTGAGAGCCCCAAAATGAATTCACTCACTCGCTCTCTGGTAGGAGTACCTTCTACTCTCCTGCAAATTCAGCACAAAATGAAGCAGGATTTGTAATTATAACCACCCAACTCACCCATCTCCAGGGCATAGTAACGGGTCTCTCTGAAGCATCGGCCACTCATTCCATGCAGATTGCTGAGCTCGAGCACAGGGTGAGCTCTTTAGAAGATTCACTGTCGGTAGTGACGGCGGAGAGGAACAACATGAAAACCTCATTAGATGAGTTGAAGGCCAAAATTGACGACCAAGAAAATAGATTGAGGCATTCCAACCTCTGTATTATTGGTCTTCTGGAGGGTGCCGAGGGCTGGGACATAGCAGTAGGCCTGCAAAAATGGCTGGTGGCTCAACTCAGCCTCCCGACCGATCATGAAAACTTTGAAATAGAACATGCACACCGAGTGGGGCACCCGCCTAAACCAGGAGAAGAGACAGACATTGCCTGATAAAATATCTCCATTTTCAAGACAAAGAAAAAATGTTGCAAAAAGCAAAGCAGTTGGGTCCAATCCCATTTGAGAACTCTAAAGTGTTTATTTATCAAGATTTCAGCACAGACCTGCAGCATAAATGGCAGAGCTTCTCTCAAATCAAGGCCAAATTGTTCAAGCTTGGCTGGTCCTTTGCATTCCAATACCCAGCCCACCTGCAAGTTGACTGCCCAGGGCAGGCCCCTCGAGTTTTCCTGTGCTCTAGAGAAGCTGAGAAGTGGATGTCCGAGGAGGAGGCCAGACAGGGAAGGCCCAGGCAGTAGGTACTTGACTTTACTTAAATTGTGTTTGTGTATGTCCTGGCACCTCCATCCCTGGAGCTCTTATTTCCTTGGGGATCTGTGACCTGTGAGTTTGAAGATCCATGTTCCATATGCATGGATGGCCTTGAGGACTGCTACGAGTCGTGGAGGCTCCCCGTGTTTTATCCTCTGCATGGCTCTTGCCTGCGGTTACTCATTACATTTTGAAGAGTTATGGAACTTTATTTCCTGACCATGTCTAGGGACATGGGTATCAACGGGCCAACGTGCTGTAATATAGAGTTTTTTCTCTGTTTTTCTTTGTTGTGGTTACATTTGGACAGCTTCTAAGAGAATTATGCAGTTTGTCTCCAGCGAGGTGTTCATGTTAGACTTTTTCTCTCACCTGAACTAGAAGCTAGAATGACTGATAGAATTGTTATAATATTTTACCTTTTGCAATTTAATTATACACATCAATATTTTCTGCCAATTGTTATTGTTTGGGGGGATTCTTGCGGGGTTGTTTTTTCCCGCGGGGGGAGGGGCGATTTAGTTCTACAATGGGTTTGGGTGGGTAGCTATGGGGGTCTCTTAGGGGCAGGAGTCTTTTCCTGGGCTCATTGTGGGCAGTGGAGTGTTGTTGGGTGGGTGTGCTCTGCGGGGGGGGCGTGGCTTGGTCTGGGGTTGTTCAGACAGAGTCTTATGAATCTGTACCACACTCTCTATACAAACATCCTGGCTGGTTCTGTTGCTCCCTATGGTGTAAGCAATGGAGGGTGTTAGTTTTAAAACTAGGGTGGTGGGGGGTAGAAAGGAGGGGTTTCATATTAGTTTGGGGGTTAAGCTGTTTGTTAAAAAAGTTAAAATAGTTGGTTCTGGATGTACACACTTTAGCCTTGGAGCAGCTAGAGTTGTAATACACTGCAATAATGTCCTTAGGACTTAGGGTAGTCACATGGAACATTAATGGTCTGAAGTCGATTCTCAAACACAGGAGGATACAGACCGAGGTTTGTCGGTTGAAGGGAAACATCTTACTTTTGCAAGAAGCCCACTTTTCCAACAATGAGGCAAGTAGGACTGCCTCCTTCATGAGGGGAACATGGGTGTCTTCCCCTTTCTCATCTAAAGCTAGGGGTGTGTCAATCTGGATACCAAGGGGCAATTTGGTGGAGGTTGTCAACTCGTTTGTGGACTGTGGAGGTTGTTATGCTCTTGCCAACGTTCATGTGGTGGGGGGAACAATATTGCTGAGTTCTGTCTACACTCCCAATGTAGAAGATCCAGGCTTTTTTCAAAGGCTGGCAGTAGATCTAGCACAGTGGGAGGGCCCCTGGATACTGGGGGGAGACTACAACTGTGTGCTCATCATGGTATTGGACTGTTCCAAAACTACTTTGGTACTAGTGTCTCGTAATGTCAGGGCTCTGGAGCGAATTCAGGCTGAAACAGGTCTTGTGGATGTATGGCATCATTATAAACCCTCAGACAGGGATTACAGCTTCTACTCCCACTCTCACCAGTCCTATGCCAGGATAGACAGACTGTTGGTCTCCCCCTCTCTGTTGGCAGGAAGTGGGGAGGCAACATATCATCCTATAGTTATATCTGATCATGCCCCTCATTCCCTTCTTCTGCTTCCCTTGGGAACATCCTCCTCTTCACGAATCTGGAGGCTTGATCCACTCCTTCTGAAGGACCCCAATATGTGGAGCTTATGAAGGGCAGCATTCAGGAATTTTTATCACACAATGTCAGAGGGGACACTTCCCATGGTACCAGATGGGAGGCTTTAAAAGCTTATATTAGGGGCCAAACCATCTCTTATGCCTCCCATTGTAAAAAAGAGAGAGAGAGAGAGAGTGGGAGTTGTCCAGTCTTAGAATAAAAATAGCAGTTTGTGAGTCTGCTCATAAGAGCAAATCATCAGAGAGCATATATCATATAATCCAACGTTTGCGTTACAAATTTAACACTCTCAACAGTGCTAGACTGGAACGCACTATACTAATTGCAAACGCAGGGGCAATTTTGACGGTGACCGTGGGTGACATTTCCTGGCCTGGCAGATTAAATGGAGGGAGGCAGAGTGGGGGATAGGGGCAATAGTGGGTCCGGGGGGGGGGGGAACTGGTGCATGACACTGGTAGTACAGGAAATGAGTTTGTGCAATTCTATAAAGAATTGTATACATCCAAATGTCACCCAACAAAGGGAGAAATTGCCTCATTCTGCAATTAAGTCCCGTTGACTAAATTAGGAACTGAAGACACAAAGTTGTTGGAAGTCCCATTATCTAAGCAGGAAGTAAGGGCGGCAATAGCATCTTTAAAAGCGGGGAATCTCCAAGCCCTGATGGGCTCCCAATGGACTTTATCAAAACTTTCTGCCCAATGCTGCTGGACCCCTTGTTTGACGTGTTAGAAGAGGGGCTGTGGAAAGGTATCCTACCCAACTCCTCATGCTCTGCGGTTATCACAGTTCTCCTCAAACCTGGGAAAGACTTGACAAAGTGCGCATCATATCACCCCATCTCTTTGCTCACTGCAGATTATAAAATAATGGCTAAAGTACTGGCTTCACGTTTGGAGCCCCTATTGCTATGGCTGGTTCATCATGATCAGTCTGGCTTTGTAAAGGGGAGATATGGGAAGCACAACATCAGAAGAACCCTCAATGTGATCCATAGATGGTCTAAGGGGAAGGGGACATATGGGGCTGCAATTGTGGCATTAGACACAGAGAAAGCATTTGATCGGGTGGAGTGGGGCTATCTGTTTGAGATCTTGGAAAGGATGGGGTTGGGTACGGTTTTTTTGTCAATGGGTGCGCACTTTATACATGGACTCCTCAGCACAAATCTTGATAAATGGTAGTCTCTCCAAGCCCTTTGGCTTAGAACGGGGCACCCATCAGGGTTGTCCCCTATCCCCGCTGTTATACGTCCTCTCCCTGGAACCTTTAGCTGCAGCTTTACGGGCCCATCCCAATATAGCGGGATTTGGGGGAGGGTCTACACACAAGATCTCAATGTACGTAGATGACCAGCTGATTTTTCTGCAAAACCCGGCCAGGGACCTCCCAGCGGTGCATAAACTTATGAAGGAGTTCGGTGCCCTTTTGGGCCATAAAGTGAATTGGACTAAAAGTGAGTTAATGCCCATTGGCATGTGCGATAGAGCACAAGTGATAGCCAATATGGGTGGATTACAACTAGTCAAACAAGTTAAATATCTGGGAGTAATGTTGTCAGCGAACATCAACCAGCTGTATGCCCTAAACTATAAACCTTTGGTGTCCAGAGTGATAGAAGACTGTGAGCGGTGGAATGCCTTGCCTATTTCCCTTCTGGGCTGAGTTGGCACTATTAAGATGATGATACTGTCCAGATGTTTGTATTTATACCAGTCCTTGCCAGTCAGAGTCCCACAGAGTCACTTCAGGAGCATTTATGCAACCTTGCACAAATTTCTTTGGAGGGGAAGGGGGACTCGAATTAAGAGAGCAACTCTGTTTCAGCCTATGGTTGAAGGTGGTGTGGGTTTGCCTGACTTCAGGGCTTACTATTGGGTGGCCCAGTTGGCTTTTACTAATCATGGGTATGATAAGGACATACCGGCGTGGGTAGGGCTGGAGGAAGTGTCAATACTGGGAAATTTCAGATTTGACCTATGAAGTGGGAGTGTTTCCTCCCCTGCCTGTCAAACTGATAAATCACCAGTTAACCCATTTATGGCCAACACTCTGGCAATTTGGAAGAGAGTACATAGACACACACACATAGGCTGGCAGGGTGGACTTTCCCCATAGTTGAGCCTGTTGAGTGCTGTGAAGAGGAAGGGTTCTCCCTCGGTGCAACTCATCCAGAGGCTGAGTCATTGGAATAAAAAGGGCCACACACATGTCAACCAACTGTACACGGGGAGGGGGCTGATTAGCAGCTTTCAAGAGATAGGTGATATATGGGGGATTCATTCAGGGGATTTTTTTTGTCTATCTCAGGCTCCTACAGATATGCAGGGTTAATTTGTCTCTCAGGGATGGCTGGGCTCCCCCTTCTTCTTTTGAGGAGGAAGTGTACAGACCTCAGCCTGGTAGAAAACCTCTATCGACTTACTATCACACCATAATGGGACAGAATGTAGAAGTTCCACTTAGGAGCAGGCTCAGGTGGGCAGAGGACCTCTCCTTAAATGTTGACCCAGAAATCTGGAAATTGGCATGCTCTTGTTATATTAACTGTTTGGTTAACAATAGATTGAGACTCATACAACTTAATTTCTTACACAGAGCTTATATCACCCCAGCCAAAAATGCACAAGATAGATGGTTCAAAATCTGATGTCTGTCTCAAATGCAAAACAGGAGTGGGTGACTTTTTACATATGACCTTGACGTGTGCTAAAATTGCCCCATTTTGGCATAAAATGCATAGAATCATGTCCTGCATCCTGGGCTATGCCCCCTCAAAATCCCCTTTGGAACTACTGCTTGGTGCAGACCCAGATTCTCCTAGGGGTGTTAAAAGAGATAACTTGTGGAGTATGGCACTTATAAATGCTCATCTTACCATTGCCCAGGTTTGGCTATCCACAGAGGCCCTGTCTATCAGCAGATGGTCAAAGAATTTATTATCTTCATGACCATCAAAAAAGCACAACTTGGGGCTCTGGGTAAATGTCATGCCTTTGATCTGATGTGGGACCCTTTGGTTAGAGCAATCGAAGCTGGTTACTTTCCTGTGTAACTTTGTCTATGCCCTGGTTCTGTGCCCTATAAGGTTCCCCTATTGTGGCTTCTATCTTAATTACTCTAGGCACTGGTGTCTTACTAACAATATACTGTTCTGTAGAGATGCCCCCAATCTTATGGGAAAATGTATGACATTTAAAACTGTCTTGGAAATAGCAGGTCTGGTGTGCATCTCATGGATTGATTTAATTTTGTCCTGTTCAACCTGCAACTGGATTGAAAATATTAAAATGTACTGTTGTATTCCTTGAACCAATCAATGAACTATTTTTGAAAATAAATAAATAAATAAAAGGATCTATTTGAAAGGCAAATAACAGAGGACTGAGTGAACATCCTTGTCGCACCCCTCTTTTTCCAAAAAAAGCCCTTCCCTGAATGCCATTTATATAGGGAATAATAGTTGCAGTTTTATATAATAACGAAATCCACTGAATAAAAGTATTCGGGATATGATAGACTTGCAATACTCTGAAAAGATAGTTATGGTCAACTCTGGTTTGACTCCCACAGCCCCCACTTGCATACTGTGTGACCCTGAGCAAGTCACTTAACTTCCCTGTGCTCCCAGGTTGCACCTGTAAACAAGCTTTCAGCTTAGTGTGCCACTCCTAGTTAAACAATTGCAACCTCCCCCCAAAAAAAACTTGGTCGAAAGCTTTTTCTTGATCTAAAGTCAGAATAAGTTGTTTTGAACTAGAGCCTGTGACACCTGACATTAAGTCTCTTAGATAAATCAGATTCCTAAATATCGACCTGCCTTCAACAGTACATAACTGCATTGATCACTAATTACCCTCTTAGCAACACCAGCCAGATGGGCTAACAGCAAGGTTGCCAAAATTGTATAGTCTATATTAAGAAGAACTGATAGGTCTCCAATTAGTTAAATTCCTCCTATCTCCTTTTTTAAAAAAGCAAGATTACTAAAGCCTGAGACATGACTTTCGGAAATACTTCTGTGGACAAAATACAAGAAAAAACATCTGCCAATATAGGGGCAAAATATGCAACATATTTGATGTACATTTCGCTGCTAAGGCCATTCCTACCTGGTGCTGTACTTCTCCTGAGTTTCCCAATAGCAGTTTTGACCTCTGATGGGGTAACTGGCACCATTAAGGCAGACAATGTTTCCTGGTCAATCTGGGGGATATTTAAGTCCCTCAACTAATGTGTCTCCCCTGTTGCAGTCAAGGGGGTCCCAAACATTTCCTGTATATATGTCTGGGATACTTGTTAAATTTTATCTTGGTCAGAATAATATTTATTCTTTTGGGGGTCCACAATGCTATCTATTCTTGTGAGATTTACCCTTTTCTGACAACTTTTGTAGATATCAAGAGATAGTTTTGTACCCTGCGTGACAAATTGTGCTTCCTGTTTTAAAGATTCTGCCCTATTATATTGAAATTTAACCATCTCTAATTTTAACTCCTGTATTTCTTTAAGAAGATCTAACTTATGCTCACGGGCCCATGAAATTGTTTTATATAATTTATCCCTCAACCTTAAATAGCATAAATATGCTGTATTAGATTTTTTAATAGATTATTTTATTAAAAAATTCTTCAGGTCAGATTTTGTTTCAACTCACCAATCTGTGATTGAATCATAGGCATCAACCACCGAACATTTAGCTGTTAAAACCTCTAGGAGTTTTTCTTCCATATCTGGCTGGACTAGTAATGCATTATTTAACATCTGCCTAGAGGTACAGTATATTGTTTTGTAAATGAAGCAGGACTTGAAGTCCCTATAATATATTTCAAGGATACAGCAAAATGATATGACTTTTCACACGGAACATCTTGTGCTTTAATAGTTTGTAAAGATTTTGACAGAAATATATAATTAATTTGCATTGCAAGCGGACTTTTGAAAAACGTTTTTGGCCCTGTGGAGTGAACTGAGACATACCCATCCACCAAACTAGCTGTTCTTATACTGTGTTTAACCATGTAGAGTCCCCAGAAAGCTCAGTGGTATGACCCCCTTTATGCATTAAACACAATGGGCAATGAAAGTCGCCCCCCCCCCATTATAATGAGTTTTTTTGTGTGTAAGTAAGGTTGAATTAAAGAAAACAAAGCTAAATGTAATGCTATGCCCTGGGGTGCATATACATTTATCACCCTAAAGGCCTCATTCTGTCTCTCTCTCTCTCTCTCTCTCTATATATATATATATATATATATCTAATAGTAAAGCTCTCCCTGGACAAATGTCAACAATTCCCCTAAATGAGAACTGGAAACCTTTTACCAAAATACCCATCCCAACCTTCAGGTCAGGGCCTTGTAACCAAAAGGAAGGACCTAGTCCATAATAGTTTTGAGTGAGATACCTCGCGTGTAGTTTTTAATCTTGTATCCTAAATAAGAGTTAAGTCCCTTGCTAAATGTTTTAAAAATTGAAGGGTAGTGATCTTTTTTTAATAAGTTTTCATGCTACGCACATTCAGGGTTTTAACGGAGAATTGCTGATGTACCTTCATATGAATTTATTGATCAGCTAGGGCACTTTTTACGAGGACTTTTCATTTTTCTTGACTTTCTCTGTCTGTGAATAAGACAAAAAAAAAATTTTTGAGGACACTGTCTAGGAGTCAGAATCAACCCCTTCATCTTCCGTGTCCCCCCATTGCCTTTGTTTTTTAAAGGCCTGATAGCGATTTCTAGTGACCACTCTATTTGTCTTTGAGGGGGGGGTTATGGCAGCCTTCCATTTTCCTCTTTTTTTTTGTATCCACCATAGTGAAGTGAGATTGGTGGGGGAGGCATATTCTTGCTACTGCCTGTTTTCCTTTGGGGAGAATTTTGCAGAGGTGGGGGGGGCGGGGATTATGACTGTTCTTTTTATTTGCGACACTCTCTGTTGTGCCTTCTGAAGGAGGCCCTTTTTCTGTAGGAAGAATGTCAGAAGGGGAAATCTCATTTACTGCTGGCATATTAACAGTTTCCTTTTTTTTCTCAAAGCCTGAACCTGGCATTTTTCCAGCAACTGTACTGGATCTTGAACTACCTTTTCCAGTCGATTCTTCTTGGCCCATGGACAATTTACATATGTGTGTTCCTCCTCATCGCATAGATTACACTTTATAGGATTTGGGCATCCTAAACTAACATGCCCATATTCCATACACAGTTTGCACCTGTGTTGGTCACAGACCGAACTTAAATGTGTACGTGCCCCACATTTATGACATGTCCTTGGCTGCCCTTGATAGAAACACAAGCCCCTATCCCTGCCTATCTAAAAACTCCCTCTGAACTCCTTCTGAATCTTTTTGTTTTCTTTATTATCTGTTTCTCCCCAGGTCCCGGTTGGCATCCATCCTCAGCTACCCATCCAGCCCTGCACCCTGACATCAGGCAACTTAACCCTCTTCCCCCACAGTTTACCCTCCATGGCAGGGCGGTGAGGAGCCCCACTAGCTCAACTCACCTCGACCAGGATCCAGTTCAGGGAGCACGATTCAGAGTTGGGGCCTGCGGCAGGTGGCTGCTTCATTCTGCATGACCAGGGATCGTGTTTTCCCATTTTCTCCCCTTGCATGAGTGGAGCATGCAATGACATCAGCGGAGGGAGTGCGTACGTGTCTGCATGCGCTCCTCCAGGTGTCTACCCCATCTCAGCCCCCCCCTCTGCAGCCTCAGTGCACTGTTCCCCAGCCTCCACTAGTAGCCAGTTGTGCACCGGTCACTGGAGTGCCCCCTCCCCAGAGAGGGAGAGTAATCCCTCGGATGCTCAATCCCTCTCCTCCCCTGCCAACATGGGTCACCAGTGTAGCGCGAGGTAAGGCATCCAGCACCTCAGCCCTCAGTATCACCGGGCCAGCTCAAATCTTTTTATTTTAATTGTACTTTCACCCTCCAGTTTCCTGTTCAAACCAGATCTTCATCTAATACAGGTGTAGGAGCTTCCAAAACTGTACACCACTGTTTTAACCAATACTGTACATCAGCTATACTCACAGTTTCATTCCTAAATAGGAGTGTAATAATTTTAACAGTGGGTTTAGTGAGGGGAATGGGAAAAAAAGGTTGCCATACGGGTGTGTGCTGCACCTGTGGATACACGAGCCCAAAATTTGTCCAGAGTATGACTTGTTTTAAAACTAATGTCATAGATAACCTCCCCTTTCACATGTATAAATGCAAATAATTAATTTGTTGTAATGCCTATTTGATCATTTAACATTTGGTGCAGTACAGTCTTTCTATCTGGTGCATTTACAATATCACCACTAAATTTCAGCTTGACAGCATTTCTGGGTTGCACAGATTCCCCCCTGTTTTTAAACAAATTGTAGAAGCCTGAGATAATAACAGACACCCAGACAGTAAATAAGATGCATAAAACATGCAAATAAATGCATTTGTCAATTTATTTGAAAAAGATAATCCAAAAAAATAGTTCACAGAAAGGAAAAAATTGGTGCTAGTCTTCACACCCACAATAAACAGAAAATACTTCTTTCCAAGACTCCTGAAATGTCTTTTCCTTCTTCTTCCAACAAATAACACTAGTGTGAAAGCATACACACGGTGTATCACTGTGGTCAGTCCATTATTGACCCACCTATCGCCTTAGGCCCTCTAGTGGGAGATTTGTATAGAGGTTCTAGAACATGTGACACCTTATTAACCCATATACTTTTAAACTTGTGGGTTACAGACTCAACTGCAGCCTACTAATAAATAGGTATATATTTATGACACAGTATCTACCTTCTGCATACTCCTCGTACATGTACATGGGTTTCTGAGCCTCATAATACCCTTAATTGATGGGTTTTACCATAAAAGAGGGGCATAGGCTGTGCCCCAGGGATGACCTCATGTGCAGGGAGTCTTACAAAATCAGCCATTTCATGGGCTGCTGGCCCTATAGACAGTTCTATCAACAGACTAGGTAAAGACTGCCTCATTTTGTTTACTGGCATTTAACTTTGCATTTAGAATCCTTGGATAGGTCAAGGAAATAGAATAATAAGGGTGCACTTCTTATTTTCTATTTCCATGCCCACCTCAGGGGTCTATGAAGAATGTATTCTGTTTTTGTAAAAAGAAAAGAAAAACAACATTTTCCTTAAACCACGTTAAAATTGATACAGGTTCACACAACATTTCCACACTTCATGTTTAATATTCTAAATTCATTCTTAAATGTTTTGGCAGGCTCTGCATGCCTTATTCACATCCCCTTGAGCTGCACAATGTTTATCTCTTTAGCCGGCAGCTGAAATTACAGCCATTGGGCAGTACTTTCATTTGGCATGCTGCACTGCTGTATATTCCTGCAGCCCTCTATTATCCTTTAACATAGAAACATAGAAACATAGAATTTGATGGCAGATAAGGACCGCTTGGCCCACCCAGTCTGCCCATTTCCCTACCTGATGGATAAGCTGCAGATCCTAGTTAACCAGCAGCCTACTTCTTCCTACCCCCACCCCCTAGAATTGCCTTATGACTGTCCCATGCATGCTTGAATTCCACCACTGTTTTTGACTCCACAACCTCCTCTGGAAGGCCGTTCCATACATCCACAACCCTCTCTGTGAAAAATACTTCCTTAAATTACTTCTGGCCGCCCCACTATCTTCAAATTGTGCCCTTGTTCTTGCACACCTCTTTTTTGAAAGATGCTACCCTCTTGGACTTTGTTGATTCCCTTGAGGTACTCAGAAAGTTTCTATCATGTCCCCCTCTCCTCCTTTCCTCGAGGCTATACATATTAAGCTCCTTAAGTCTCTCTTCATATGTCTTCCGGTGCAGACCCTGCACCATTTTAGTTGCCCTCCTCTGGACAGCTTCCATCCTGTCTATGTCTTTGCGGAGACTGGGTCTCCAGAACTGCACGCAGTACTCCAGATGTGGTCTCACCAGCTGTCTGTATAGAGGGATAATAACTTGTTTTCTACTGGTGATGTCTCTCCCTATGCATCCCAGTATCCCCCCAGCCCTCCTTGCTGCCCTCTCACATTGCTTGCCCACCTTTAGGTCATCTGATATGACTACCCCCAGGTCCCTTTCCATTTTTTGTTGTTGTTAGTATCTCACCCCCCATTGTGTACTCTTCCCCTGGGTTTTTGTTTCCCAGGTGCATTACCTTGCACTTCTTAGCATTGAATCTAAGCTGCCATACATTTGACCATTCCTCTAACCTTGCCAAGTCCCTTCTCATCCTTTCCACCCCACCTTGTGCATCAGCTCTGTTGCAGATCTTTGTGTCATCTGCAAAGAGACATACTTTTCCTTCCAGTCCCTCTGCAATGTCACTTATAAAGACATTGAAGAGGACCGGTCCTAATACTGAACCCTGCGGTACCCCACTACTAATCCCCCTTTTTTCAGAGTGGACTCCATTTACTATTACTCTCTGTGTCCTATTCTCCAGCCAATTCTTTACCCAGGCTGTCATCTTGGGACCCACTCCCAGGCTGGCTAACTTGTATATTAATCTTTTGTGTGGGACTGTGTCAAATGCCTTGCTAAAGTCTAGGTAGGCCATGTCCACAGCCCCTCCCTGATCAACTACTTTGGTCACCCAGTCAAAGAAATCTATCAGATTTGTCTGGCATGACCTTCCCGCTGTGAATCCATGCTGCCTTGGGTCCTGTGCCCCTCTGGCCTCTAGATACTCAATGATTCTTTCCTTCAGAAGTAATTCCATCATTTTCCCTGCCACTGAGGTTAAACTAATAGGTCTGTAGTTTCCTGCTTCTGCCTTGCTCCCACTTTTGTGAAGGGGGAATCACATCTGCCCTCCTCCAGTCCTCAGGTACCACCCAATCCTCCCATGATTTGTTAAAGATGGTAGTCAGTGGTGTCACTAGTTCTACCCTTAGTTCTTTTAGAATTCTGGGATGAATCCCATCAGGCCCCATTGCTTTGTCCACCTTCAGTTTTAAGAGTTCTTTCAGAACCCTTTCTTCTGTAAATGGGCTGGTATCAACTTCTGTATCCAGTGTGTTTCTACTGTTTGTTCTAGGTATCCCCTTTGTAAATACTGAGCAAAATATTTGTTTAGTATCTCTGCCTTTTCACAGTCACCCTCTGCCCACCCTCCTACCCTTTATTAAGCCTCACTATCCCTCCCCTGGTCTTTCTTCGCTCCCTGATGTACCTATAAAAGGTTTTATCCCCCTTCTTAACTGAGTTGGCTATCTTTTCCTCGGTTTGAGCCTTTGCTGTTCTGACTGCCTTTCCAGCTTCCTTTTGCTTTAACTGATACAGTTCTCTGTCCTGTTCCTTCTGTGATTCCTTGTACTTCCCGAATGCTTTCTTTTTCTTTTGAACCTTCACTGCCACTTCCTTTGAGAACCATAGTGGTTTCTTACCTCGTTTTGTTTTGTTTTGTTTATTTGCTTTACACAAAGGCTTGTTACCTCTGTGATGGCAGTTTTTATTATTCCTCATTGTTCTTCCACCCCCTCCTTTATGGGTTGTTATATCCAGAGAGCACTTTATTCTATTGGGACACTATGGGAAATAAAAAGAATTAACCTGCCTGTAGTGTCCCATTCACTATGACTCTTGCCCTTCAGTTCTATGAGATGGAGCATTGTCCCGCTCCCCTTGCAACTTGCAACACGAGTTGCCCAGCCCTTTTTATTCTGTTTCAGGGCTTTTCTACTGTCAGGTAGCTGATTCTTCTTGTGAACACTACGGGGCTATTTTGACAACTCTGCCCATAGTGTTCATCTTGGCT
Organism: Neoceratodus forsteri; assembly: GCA_016271365.2. Classification (NCBI taxonomy): domain Eukaryota; kingdom Metazoa; phylum Chordata; order Ceratodontiformes; family Ceratodontidae; genus Neoceratodus; species Neoceratodus forsteri. The sequence goes on along the minus strand of CM057452.1, from coordinate 349,050,008 downwards.
ACCGACTTCCATTTTAAATTAGCCGCTTGCAGCAGCTGGGAAGCATGAATGGGAGCCTCCTTCTCAAATCTTTGGCTCCCATTCAGTTATTATACTGCAGCTGCAATCTTTTTCAGGGAGGAGCTCCGTTTAATACAATTTGGGTTCCAGCACAGCTTTGGAGCAATGGGGAAAATTAGAAGTTCTCTAAAGCAACAATTTAATCACTACTAAGCGTGATATGCACTCCTGAGTTCTCATTCATTTTGGGGTCTCTAATAAAGTGCAACACGTGCTACTCAAACTGAAACAGCAGCTGTATGCAACAGATATCACTTTCAGCGCTAAGGACATGATGCACAAGATATAACAGGGACAAAAGAAAGGGATAGCACAGAACAAGAAAGGAATTGCCAGGTTGGCCACCCTGACAAGAAAGGAAAGAACAAAACAGAATAAGAAAGTGGACAGGACAGAGTGAAAAGAAAAAATGTGGGGAAATGCATCTCCTATAGGACCTTGTGGCTTTCTTTATTATACTTTATAACAGGGAGCCCCTGTTACACAAATCTGCAATGAAAAAATTGTCTTTTTTGTTCTCCTAAGGTACTTTCTTCGTTTGTGGTATTGCTTTCCATTCATCCTGGGATAGAATGTTGTGCCTTGTCAGTTTGGTCAGAAACACCCGTATGCTGACTGATTCCCATAACAACCTGAGTGTCCTGGTTAGATGAGCCGGCTTTTTGTTTGTTATCTTCCAGAGATTTTATAGCAACTATACTCTCGTTGGACGCCATTTTTGTAGCTCCTTCCTCAATTATTTGTTTAACGCTGACTGGTCCTGGAAAACCTATTTTTTTATCTTTGAGTCATGTTTCCACCCTGCCACTCACAAGGTGGCCTCCAGAGACCAAACTTGGGGTTTGTCCTGATCAACTTCACTTCGCCCTGCTTGTATAGAGAAATAGGCTGCTAGGTAGATGCATTTCCAGAAGGTATTGTACCTGTCTCATTAGTATATGCAACAGGAATAAATTGTGAAGGTACTGCATAGAGAACTGACTGGTCTGATCCATAATATCATGCTAATTTCCTGATAAGTCCTCATTCAACAGTTTTGACAGAAACTATTTTGTTTTATCACTAATCTTAGCATGTCTTCCTGTGTTATTTCATTTTGTACCTGACCCGCAGATGCTGAAGCTTGTGCAGTCGTTTGTCTATGTTGATTTTTTTCCCATGGAGGAACATCAGAAATCTCGGTCTCTGCACTCGATATTTGACCTCCTTCCAACTCACTGCTTACTTTCATTAAATTAGACTGTATGGCCTGTTGATCCAGCATTAAATTTACATCCATAGCTGTTTTACCAGCCAAACAAACTCCATCACCTCCTTTCTCAACTGTTTGGCCGTCCGCCATCTTGGAGAGGTGGACAGGGGTTCCTGAACAGCCCATTACAGAAGTAGACCTTTGAACAGTCTGAGAAACATTTTTTCCAGTAGAAATGGGAATTTCTTCCATAGCAGAAGTTGATTCCTTTGGCAAATCTCCAGCAACTCCACCACCAACCGACTTGTCGTCTGCCATCTTGGTATAGCAGACAAAGGAGTCCCCTCTGCTCACAGGAAGCAAGGCCCCCTGCAGGAAGAATAGAGGATTTTCCCTGGTGTCCTGGTCAAATTTCTCCCATTCTCCAAACAAATTACCACCAACAGCTTTATCTGGTTCAATGTCATTTGATTTCCAACTTTATCCCCCACTCCTCCAGCACGAGGCTGAAAAAAAGTAAAACTGCCTAGTCCCCCTTTTCCAGTCAACAAAGGCTAAATATATAAATAAATGTAATGTCCCAATCTTGGTTTACTGCAGTTCTTTATGGATATTATGCACATAGGCCTGTATTTGTGAACATGGCGATTTATGCCAAAAATGAACATAGTGACTGGTGTGCAGGTACGCACCCTCGGAGGTGCAAAAACCATGTGGAATTTGTCAGTGCCCCTCCATGCAGATGGTGTGGTGCATAGGGATGTGCAACAGTGTGCGAAGCAGGACACGGGAAAGGCTGCTGTAGGAGGCAGGACTGCCCCTTGAACCCACCATACGTGGTTATCTACACAAGGAGGGACAAGGGGCACCCTGATGTACACACATGTATGTATATGTGGTAGTGCCTACATGGCAACAGTGCCATGCAACAGGTACAGGGCCACAGTCATGGGTGCCATGCCTGAAATGCACTGTCCACACCAACTTCCCATGGCCTGCAGATGTAGGTTTTGTGTGTAGACATACACTTATATGACACCATAGACATGTTGGTGGATGCACCTGTCCTATGTTTGCACAGTGGGTAGGTGTAGGGATGGGATGTACATGGTACCAGTTGCCTGCACCATCCATTGCCCAGCCCATACACACTTGCTGTCACCACCACCACCACCACCACCACCACAGCATGAGGTCCCCAGGCCATACGTGAGTGGGATGGACACTGCCATGTGTCACACCCTGAAAGGGTCCAACTGTGATTGGGTGGTTGTGAGAGTCATGCCTCAACGCATGCCAGACATCATCAGTATGCACTGAATGTCACTGCCTACCCCTGTTCCATGCCTGTGATTGGCTAGCCCACACAAATGTAGGTCTGGCATGCATGGGACTTCCATGGATTAGTGCTACCAGGCAGACATCTTTGGTACAACCAGGAAGACGTTTGGAGGAAGGTGTCAAGAGCTATACTGTCACTACTATTCCAACACAGTACACATTCGAATGACACCCATAGGTGGTGGTCCATATACCCCGAGGCTAGCCCTACACCTAAGGATTGCAGACATGAACCACAGAGCCATGCCTGAAGTGGAGACCCATTGGTGAGTACCCTGCCAGACACAGGTCATGTATAGGCATAGAGGGATAGTGCCTGCAGGAGGGTCCAGTGATGCTGCCACATGTAGAGGGTGGGGATAGGGGACACAGAGGGATCAGTGTGTGTGCACTGCAACTGGCATGCCACACATAGGTGTCTGATGGTTAGGGTGCCCTGGATAGCTGCCCCAATGTGAGGTCACTGTGCCCACACCATGCATAGTGCACAATGGAATGTGTGAATGCCATGACACACAGATATGCATATTAATGGGATTCTGCAGCTCTGTCCTGCTAATGTTCCAGTTCAGTACCAGCTGCTGTGTAGGTGTGTTAAGGCAGGGTACAATATATCATGGGACCTGAACTAACCACTGTGTTCTGTTCACAGTGTGTTGACATGGCCAAGAGAGAAAACACACAGGGTGTGACTATCCCCTTGGCAATGCTGAAATGGCTGATACTGAGGGATTCTAGCACAGATCCCACCATCAAGGTGCATGACAGCTGTGAATTGTATGGGACAGACATAAGGCAATTCTTGTTGTGGGTAGGAAGAAATAGGCTGTTGGTTAACTAGGATCTGCGGCCTATCCTGTAGGTAGGGAAATGGGCAGACTAGATGGGCCAAGCGGTCCTTATCTGCCATCAAAGTCTATGTTTCTATGTTCCTATGTTTCTAATTGTGTAGCCATAGGGGCCCTGATGTTGTGACCAGACATGTATGCTAGGGGTGCCTTCCACCCTCTGGGGGAACACTGAAAACATCAGCTGCATCTGGAGCAAGTCTGATGGGGTACATGGTGCATTGGAAGCTGACAAATAGGAAGTGTAGCTTTGTGCAATGCAGATGCTGTCTACACATCTACCACCCCTAAATGGGATGAACAACACAGAACCGGTGTAGTGGCTTCTTTCAAGGGGAGGAATGACACCAAGGCAGGTCCCATCAGAGCAGCATCAACATAAAGACCACACCAAAACACAGGCGTCCACACATGCCATCACATGGTCTGCACACCCCGCTGTCACAGTGGTATCACCTCTTGTGGGGCCATCCAGAGGATCAAAGGCCAGGAAACATGGTGCATTGAAGGCAGGCAGACAAGGCACCATAGGACAGACAGCGTTTGGGGGAGTGGGTGCTACCACGTAATGTACTTGGACTTTTCATGTCTTTTTAACTGAGTTTTTCAACAAATAAAAAACAGTATTTATCATGTCCATGTGACACTTGGATAGCTGGTTCTGATTAATTTGTGCTTTTTGTAATATAAAAAATGTGTTATTGAATGTCTCTCCTGAGACATGCTGTGTTGTGGGATAACACCCCCCCCCCAAGATTCCACTACAAGCTGTTATCCTAAAAGCCAGGAAATAATTACAGGCTAGAAGAGACTTAAATTAAGGATCTCCTGTTTATCTAGCTTAATTGTAGCTGCCAGCTGCTAGGCTGGAAATCATAAACTTTTATGACGTTTAGAGGAAGAATACAGGTTATGTCACTTTGGTGCGAAGTCATAAATGCTCCTTTGATGTCTGAGAAGAGCAAGATGATGCTCATGGATGACAGAAAGAACTTGGAAAATTTCAGACTTGATTGGGAAGTCATGTGGGGAAATTAGTTTTTGCTGACATCTGCTTAATCAGTTTACCTTCTGAGGGATAAGACATCCTGTTTGTATGATGTTTAATAAACAAAGGAGGAGCTGGGTGACATCATGGGAAGGCAGGTTCAAGACAGTTTTTAATTATGCTGTGACTGACCTGTAGAGATATACATGTTTGGACTCTGAGGAAGAAACATCTACAGCACTATAAGAAGATACAATGGACTGGTTAGACCACACCTTGAGTACTGTGTACAGTACTGGAGACCACATTTGAAGAGGGACATACAGCTCCTGGAGAGGGTACAGAGGAGGGCAACAAAGATGATACGAGGGCTAGGGGATTTGACTTATGAGGACAGACTTGAGGAGCTCTGCCTGTTTTCATTGGAGGAGAGGAGAGACAGGGGGGACATGATTGAGGTCTTCAAGTACCTCAAGGGAATAAATAGGGTAAACATGGAGGATCTTTAGACTAAAGCGGGAGGTATCACCAGAGGCATGGTTTGAAGTTGGAAGGTGGAAGGGTGAGGGGGGAAAGAGGAGGAGGTTTTTCACCGAGAGGGTGGTGGACCCTTGGAATGCACTGCCTGGTGAGCTGGTTCAGAGATCCACCATGGAGGGCTTCAAGAGAGGGTGGGACAGACACAGAAAGTGGATGTATCAGATGATGATCTGTCCCGGGGGGGTGGGAATGGATGATAGGGGTTTCTAGAGAACAAGGGATGGGAGGATCTCGGCACCCAACTAAGGATCTAGGTTCGAGCAGACTCGATAGACCGTAAGGCCTGATCTGCTGGCAAATAGTATGTTAGTATGTAAGATACGAATACATTAGGTAGACAGGTCTATGTGTATTATTAGTAGGAATTTGTACTTTTTGAACCTTATTCTTTTAAGTGATTTGTATGTTTTGTAACATATTGTTCTGTATTTACGTTTGACATTTTTATCTATTTTTAAGTAAACATCTCATTTTAGAGACTACTTGGTGTGCCTTTGAAAATCTTTCTTCGACAAGTGAAGCATATATGGTTAAAGTTGACACTGCTTAAGCTTACTGTTTACCAAACTGGGAAAAGGTAAGAGTTTATTCTGAGGTCTTTCATAGAGTTTTTAAGGGTTCATTTTGCACACCTGGTTAGGTGCCCATAGGTGAAAGATATCTGGCCCCCTTGAAGAGCAGAATTGTCTGAACCTGTACATTGGGTACGCTAGCAAGAGGTTCACAGTTTGAATCCCTCCAAGACTTAAGACCAAAGGTTGATTTGAACCCACAAAACAGACAGGAGGGTTACCCTGTTCTGTTCCTGTTCACAATACAGCACTTGGAGGTTGGCACTGTGGGAGCAGAGGGCCTGACCTGCTGAGTGGGGTTGCGACACCCTGGACATGCAGGATGAATATCTACACATCCCAATATTCTGTCCACATCACAAATTCCTCAGGTTTTCTTTTCAAGGGGAGCATTACCAGCTCAGAGCTCTCCCTTTTGGCCTGTTCTCTGCTCCACAGCATTTGACTGCACCTTTTTGAGCACCTTGGTATCATGGTCTGTTACCCCAAGTCCCAGCTTGCTCCTTTCCAGCACCTTCAGTTTATTGGGGCAGTGCTGGACATGGTACAGGGAATGGCATTTCTCCCCCTGGACAGGGTGGATACCCTGGAGAGACAGGCCAAGCAGGTAACTTCCAGCAGACACGTCTCAGCCAGGGTGGTTCTCCATCTTCTTGGCCTCATGGCAGCAGCTATTCCTATGGTCCCATTGGCCAGATCCACATGCAAATGTCACAGTGGACTCTAAGGTCCCAGTGGGATCAGAGGGAGGACAACTTGGACAGTCAGGTCCAGCTCAATGCAACAGGATCTGTTACAGTGGCAGGACTCCAGCAATCTGATTATAGGATTCCCTTTTCAGACCCCTCCACACTCACAAATACTGACTACAGATGCATCAGAACTGGGATGGGGCACACATCTGGGACACCACAGGACCCAGGGCCTGTGGTCACCTGTAGAAGTGCACTTTCACATAAATGCACTAGAAATGAGAGCAGTGCTTTATGCTTGTGGTACGTGGACAGCTGGTTCTGATTTCAATATGATTTTTTTATGCAATATAAAATATGTAGGGGAGGGTCTGTCAGGAGAAACAGCTGTCTTGCTGAAATTGACACTTCACCCCCCCCCCCCGGATATGTTCAAAGGACAGGAGGTAGCTTAAACTGCAGATATCTGAGGTGCAATTATCTTGTTAGTTTGCTTTGAAGGCAGGAACCAAGATATCCATTTTATAATGCCCTCAGGGAAATCCTTTGATTTGCACTAGGTGTCATGAGGAAAAAGACATATGCAATTGCTTGGGGTTATCCAGTGAATTACATCAAAGAGTCTTTGATGTCTGTGGGAAACAGATCGCAGACTGGTTCAAGAAGTCCAATATGCATGTGTTGAGGGGTGTTGTCTAAGAAAGCCAAAATTACATCAAAGAGGCTTTGATGTCTGTAAAAAGCAGATCACAGACCGGTTTTGACAGATCACATGGAGAGAAGAGATTCATTGGTCACCTATTTTGTTAAAATATCTTATTAGGACATCCTGTGTTATAAAATATTAATTTTAATACACCAAGGCAGAGTTAGGTGACCTCAGAGAGAAGGCCAGCTCAAGACTGCTTTTAAAATACTGAGCAGACTTTACAGAGAGACATTATTAGCTGACTGAGAAAAGAGGAACAACAAAGCACTGAAAGATTAAGAAGTAAGGAGACCTTCGATAAAACCAGTCTGAGTGTATGTATTGTAGGAATTTATACTTTTAAACCTGTTTTGTTTTTAAGGCTGTATGTGTTGGAATATCTTGTTCTGTATTTACTGTTTTGATATTTTTTTCTATTTTAAAGTAAAGATATATATTTAACAACAGAAACTGCCTGGTGTGCCTTGAAACTTCTTTTTTTTATAAGTGAAGCTTAGATGGTTATAGTTGACACTGTACATGCGCTTACTGTGATACCAAACTGGGAAACAGAAGAGTTCTCTAGGTCCTACATAGAGTTCTAAGGGCTCATTTTGAAATACCTGGTTAGGTGCCCATAGACAAAGATATCTGGCCCCCTGAAGACAAAATTATCTGAGCCTGATAATTGGGTACGCTAACAAGAGGTCATCAGTTTGAATCCCTCCAGAACTTGGGACAAAGGTGACTTGAACCCACAAAACAGACAAGAGGGTTACCTTGTTCTGTTAAACTGTTCATAATTCTATGCTTAGAGGCTGGCACTTTGGAAATAGAGGGCTGACCTGCTGAGTGGGTCTGTGACAGATTGGTTGGCAGTGGTGGCATATAAAGTTACAGTTGTACGGGTAAGATGCTTCTCTATGCTGATGATGCTGTTCTCATTGCCTCCCACAATGACCCCATGCTGCTACAGAACTCCCTCCAACTAGTCTTTGACTCTGCAGCTACCTGGTTCACTGAGCACCGACTTGTTATCAACCTTAAGAAAACAAAAATGATGCTCTTCTCCCACCCCCAAAATAAGTACAGCAAGTTTCCCTTAGCTGTCCACTCCACACCAATCTCGTCATTGACGAGGTGCAGTCCTATAAATATCTTGGTATAACCTTTGACCCTGCACTTTCATTCCATGGACATATATCTGCCCTAAATTCTGTCACCAACTCACGGCTAGGCATTCTTACCGGCACAAGAAATGCCTCCCTCCTGATGCCCTCTGCCTGGCTGTCACCTCCTCTGTCATGTCTCTCATTGACTATGGCCTTCCAGTCTATGGCTCAGCAGATCAGACTGCCCTCAACAAGGTTCACCTCACAGTTAATAAGGCCTGCAGACTTATCTCTGGTGCTCCCAGACTCACTCACACATGTGAGCTGTACACCCTGGCTACCCTGCTCAACCTGGAAGAGCGACTCATGTATCAGACATGCCAGCTCACCTTTAAAGCCCTGCGTGGCCTATTCCCCATAGGCCTATCCAACTCCATTCGCCGTCCTGCACCGACCCTGATCACGCGCAGCTCGTCAAGAGTTACCCTAGTTATTCCGAGAGCCAGGACCTCTCAAGGTCAGAGGGCATTCCCCTACCATGCGCCCCACTGGTGTAACTCCCTCCCTGCCAGTGTCTCAAACTCACTAACCTTAGCTTGCTTTAAGTCCAGGCTCAGAAACTTCCTGCTTAGCTCTCGCAAATGCAACTGCCGCTAGCCTAGTGTAAAAAAAAATATATATATATACTCTGTTTGACAATGCTCACTGAGTGGCTCCCCCCCCTTCCTTTCCCTAATAATTCCTCCTCCCCTATCTCCCTCCCTTCTACTCCCACCAGCTCTCCCCCGACCATAAATTTTGCACCTTTTGTTATCTTTTGCTTCATTGGAGATTGTATTCTATTGAAACAAAATTGTAATTGAACTGTAACTTTTTTGTTTGTAAGTACTGCGTCCCTTGTACTACTGTTCTGATGTCCTCTTTGTGATGAGGTACCTTTGTAAATGAGCCTCTGGCTCAAAGGTTTCTAAACTGATGTTTAACTAAATAAATAAATAAATAAATAAAGTTTGGTGGTATAAGCTTATTGTTCAGTGTGTCAGCTTGAGACTGTTCAGCTCACTTGGGAAAAAGAAAGGCAGTGTTTTATTTCAAAAAGAATCAGAACTATATCCCTTGGCTTACAGTCAAGTTCCTACCCATTTTATATTTTTCTAAGTGCCAGTCAGAGTAATAGTAGTCAGGAAAGATGGCTTCCAACTACAGCAGGCACACTGTAGAATACTTAAAGCAGTTGTGCGGGGACAGAGGAGTCCCGTTTGAGGCAGCAGCTGAACAGCAGAACCTCATAGTTGTCCTGATGGTAGCAGATACCCAGAGCAGCGAGTCACCGACCGTGACTGAAAAGCAGGCAGGGTCACTATCACTGAAGGGCCACAGCAGCAGGGGATGGTCACCAGTATCCTGATTCTGGAAGTATTCAGGCTGCAAACTGAGTTGCACAGGATGCAGCTGGAGTTCCAGGAGAAGAGGGAGCGAGAGAAATGAGAGGCGGAGTGTAAGGCAGAGAAAGAACGCAGTGAGGCAGAGTGAGAATGCAGAGAGGCAGAGTGAGAACAGCGAGCTGCAGAGGAGAAGAGAGAGGAGCGCCAGTGGCAACAGGAACTGGAGAAACTATGACTCCAACCGGCAGCACCAGAGCAGGTAAGTGGCTTGGGTTTAACTGGGACTGCAGGACTGGGTTACAAATTGAACTCCAAATTAATAGCCAGATTTAAAGAGGGGGAAGAGATGGATGCCTTTTTAAATTCTTTTGAAAAAGTTTGTATTCAGGCTAAAATTCCTAGATAGTCCTGGAGCTTCCAGCTATCACCGCTACTTACTGGGAAAGCTCAGGATGCATTGGGGCAAATGGACAATGAGGACAGTAATAATTGCAGAAAACTAAAAGCTGCACTGTTAAAAAAGTTTGAATTAATGGCTGAATCATACAGAGCTAAATTCCGTAAGCTCAGGAGAAGTCCTGATATGGGCTACGAGGAGCTAGCCACAAAACAACATCAGTTTTTAAAATGTTGGTAGGAAGGAATTGAGGCAAACTCTGTTGCTAAAATTGAAAATGTGATTTTATTAGAACAGTTTGCTTGGGCATGCCCAGCAGAGATAAAAACCTGGATAGAGGACCAAGATCCAAAAACAGTGCAAAAGGCTGCTGAACTCTCAGACCACTATGCCAAGAGCAAACCGGCTCTGAGAGCGAATGGGGCAGGTATGGCGGCGCAGAAAGGGAAAAGCGTGCCTTCAGGGCAGCTAAAACCCTCACTACCTCCACTGAAACCAGTTAGCCCCAGGTTTCAGAGAAAAGATTTCTCTGAGAGAAGAACTGAATGTTGGTTGTGTAAGGAAACTGGGCATATTGCCAGATGTGTCCCAAAAAGGCGAGCCTTAATACACAACCGGGTGCTAGAAAAGAAGTGGTTTGTTTGTGTGTCCCTGGAAGCATGCCAGTGAACATGAGGGAACCCATGCACCCAGTCATGGTGAATGGTGTACAAACACAGGGGTTAAGGGACACAGGGGCATTCCTGACATTGGTAAAGGGGGATTTGGTACAGCCTGGTCAGCTTCTACCCAATAAATACGTCACTGTACAGGACTTTGCGGGCAGGGAGAAAACATTGCCCCTCTCTAGTGTTCTCCTAGACTGGGGTGAAAGAGGGGGAACTGTGCAACAGGTGGCTGTAGCCAAAACATCAGCAGTGGATGTGATCCTGGGTAACAATCTCCAGCAGGGAATAGTATGTGCAGTTACCCGTAGCCAAGTGGCAAGGGAAAATTGTAGCTCCCTGAACCCCACAGAAACCAGTGTGGAAACCACTGAGAGGCTGGTTCCCCAGCCTGTGTCTCCAGATGGGAAGACCGATAAAAAGGGGGTAGAAATTTCCCCAGTGGCAAGTAACCACACAGCTACAGAGGGTTACTCTGAAGAGGGAGGAGTGACCCCTTGTCAGAGGGTTGGGATTGACAGTGATCCTGAGGGCCCTGACGCTAGTGCTAGGGACCCTAGTTTAGCGACTGAAGGGGACCTGTCCCATGCCTTGGGACTGTGTGAGGGGTTTGCAGCTGCTCAGAGGAGTGACCCTAGTTTAGAGAAGCTGAGGGCTTGGGCAGACTTGGATGGCACACAGGGAGGGGACGGCAGACATAAGGTTTATTGGGCAAATGGACTTATGTATACTCAGGCAGTACAGACAGAGGGAGGGATGCTAGGCAGGCAGCTTGTCATTCCCCAGAGGTATCGGGAGCAGTTGCTCAAAATTGCATGATATTTCCTTGTCTGGTCATCTGGGAATCACACACACTACACAGCGGTTAGCCCAGAATTTCTACTGGCCTAACTTCACGCAGCAGGTGAAGGAGTATTGCAAGTCTTGTCACCGGTCCCAAGAAATAAGGAAGGCAGGCAAGAAAACCCAAGCCGCCCTGATTCCATTGCCCATAGTGGAGGAGCCATTCCAGAGGGTAGGAATGGATATTGTGGGGCATTTAAATACCCCCAGCTCCTCAGGGAAGAGATTCATCCTGACTGTGGTGGATTATGCCACCCGGTACCCAGAGGCAGTCGCCCTATCCTCACTGAGGACAGACAAAGTGGCCGATGCCTTACTTGGGATTTTCTCCCGTGTTGGGTTTCCGCAGGAGAGGTAATTACCAATCAAGGGGGTTCTGTCATGTCGGACCTGATGAAATATTTATGGGAGAAGTGTAGGGTGGTGCAGAGATGCACAACACCGTATCACCCACAAGCCAATTGGCTTGTGGAACGATTCAATGGTACCCTAAAGTCAATGCTCCAGGCATTTGTGGAACAGCATGGGAGGGACTGGGAGAAATACCTTCCCCACCTGTTGTTTGGATACAGGGAGGTGCCCCAAGAGTTGACAGGATTTTTCCCCTTCGAACTCTTATATGGACGCCGGGTACATGGGACCCTAGACTCAATCCGGAAGGACTGGGAAGGCAAGCACACCACCCAGTGAACTCCCATTATGGATTACATCCTAAGGTTTAGGGAAAGGCTGAAGGAGCTTATGGGGACAGCCCAGAGCAACCTGGCAGCTGTCCAACAGAAACAAAAAGTATGGTACGACCGCAGAGCCAGAGTCCGCTCATACATGGTGGGTCAGGAAGTCATGGTCCTTATTCTGGTCTGGAAAGACAAGCTGCAGGCTGAGTGGGCAGGACCGTACAAAGTGGTTAGGAAGGTAAATGCTGTGAACTACATTGTGGAGTTACCTGACTGAAGACAGATGGAAAGGATGTACCATATCAACATGATGAAGCTATATGCAAATAGGGCTGACATGGTGTTTGCAGTGTGTAGTCAAGGGGAGGGGATGGACGAAGGAGACCCCCTTCTGGACTTCCTGGAAGAGTGTAAACAAGAGTCCTCTGTGGAGGCAGTAAAATTGTCTCCCCAGCTGACCCCAGGCCAGATCCAGAAAGTAAGGGAGGTTTTTGCAGACTTTGCCCCCTTGTTTAACGCCAAGCCTGGACTAACCCCCTTACCGACACACGATGTGGAGACAAGGACACAGACACATATACGACGGACAGCATATCAGGTGTCAGAGGCTGTCCAAAAGGACATTAGGAGGGAAGTAGAGGAGATGCTGGATTTAGGGGTAATCCAGAGATCCCACAGTCCCTGGGCCTCGCCCATAGTCCTTGTACCCAAGCCAGATGGCTCGACTCATTTCTGTGTAGACTATCGTGGACTGAATGCAGTCATGAAGTCAGACACCCACCCCATGCCCCGGACGGACGAACTCCTGGAAAATTTGGGAGGGGCGACCTACCTTTATGACCACTGACCTGACAAAGGGGTATTGGCAGGTAGAGTTGATGGACAGAGCTAGGGAGAGGTCGGCCTTCATCACTCCGATAGGCTAATTTGAGTTTAAAGTAATGCCTTTCAGAATGAAGAACGTCCCAGCCACTTTCTAAAGGTTGGTGAACCAGGTGTTAAATGGTGCTGAGGAGTACGTCGTGGCATACCTGGATGACATTGCCATCTTCAGTACCAGCTGGGAGGAACACCTATCCCACCTTAGGGAAGTGCTGGGCAGGATACAGAGGGCCGAGCTCACTATCAAAGCCGAAAACTGCCAGGTGGCCATGGGAGAAGTGGCATACCTCGGGCATGTGGTAGGCCAGGGACAGCTCCATCCTAACCAAATAAAAATAGAGGTAATCCAGGCATGGCCCAGACCAGAAACTCAGAAGCAGGTCAGGAGTTTTCTCAGGAAAGCAGGGTACTATAGAAAATGTTTACCCAATTACAGTGCCCTGGCTGCTCCCCTATCTGACCTGACAAAGAAAAGGATGCCCAAGAAAATTAGCTGGGGCCCAGCCTGTGAGGAAGCCTTTTCCAAACTAAAGGAGGCACTGTGCAGTGCTCCTGTTTTGACAAGTCCTGACTATAGTAAACCTTTTATAGCTCAGTCTGACACCTCAGACGTGAGTATTGGGGCAGTACTGAGTCAGACATCCAGCCAGGGGAGGGATCACCCAATAACCTACCTGAGTAAAAAGTTACTTCCCGGGGAGCAGGCATACTCCACGGTGGAAAGGAGTGTCTTGCCATAGTGTGGGCCCTAAAGAAATTGGAGCCATACTTGTACGGGCAGCATTTTGTGGTGCAGATAGACCACAACCCCCTGGTTTGGCTGATGCAGATGGGAAAGAACAATGGTCGATTGCTAAGATTGAGTCTTGCTTTGCAAGGGTATGATATGACAATATTACATATGGCTGGAGCCAAAAATCAGAACTCAGAAGGGCTGTCTCATGTGTATGAGGAGTGAACTGATTTGGGAAGCTCATCCCATGCAAGGGATAGACCCCCCAAATTCAGTCTAGGTGGGGAGGATTGTGGCATGTGGACAGCTGGTTCTGATTTCAATATGATATTTTTTTATGCAATATAAAATATGTAGGGGGGGTCTGTCAGGAGGAACTGCTGTCTTGCTAAAAGTGACACATCAACCCCCCCCGGGATAAGTTCAAAGGACAAGAGGTAGCTTAAACTGCAGATATCTGAGGTGCACTTATCTTGTTAGTTTGCTTTGAAGGCAGGAACCAAGATATCCATTTTATAATGCCCTTAGGGAAATCCTTTGATTTGCACTAGGTGTCATGAGGAAAAAGACATATGTAATTGCTTGGGGTTATCCAGTGAATAACATCAAAGAGTCTTTGATATTTGTGGGAAACAGACCGCAGACTGGTTCAAGAAGTCCAATATGCATGTGTTGAGGGGTGTCGTCTAAGAAAGCCAAAATTACATCAAAGAGGCTTTGATGTCTGTAAAAAGTAGATCACAGACCGGTTTTGACAGGTCACATGGAGAGAGGAGATTCATTGGCCACCTATTTTGTTAAAATATCTTATTAGGACATCCTGTGTTATAAAATATAAATTTTAATACACTAAGGCAGAGTAAGGTGACCTCAGAGAGAAGGCCAGCTCAAGACTGCTTTTAAAATACTGAGCAGTCCTTAGAGAGACATTATTACCTGACTGAGAAAAGAGGAACAACAAAGCACTGAAAGATTAAGAAGTAAGGAGACCTTATATAAAACCAGTCTGAGTGTATGTATTGTAGGAATTTGTACTTTTAAACCTGTTTTGTTTTTAAGGCTGTATGTGTTGGGATATCTTGTTCTGTATTTACTGTTTTGATATTTTTATCTATTTTAAAGTAAAGATATATATTTTAAAAACAGAAACTGCCTGGAGTGCCTTGAAACTTCTTTTTTTATAAGTGAAGCTTAGATGTTATAGTTGACACTGTGCATGCCGTAGTGTGATACCAAACTGGGAAACAGAAAAGAGTTCTCTAGGTCCTACATAGAGTTCTAAGGGTTCATTTTGAAATACTTGGTTAGGTGCCTATAGGCAAAGATATCTGGCTCCCCGAAGACAGAATTATCTGAGCCTGATAATTGGGAATGCTAACAAGAGGTTATCAGTTTGAATTCCTCCAGAACTTGGGACAAAGGTGACTCAAACCCACAAAACAGACAAGAAGGTTACCTTGTTCTGTTAAACTGTTCACAATTCTACGCTCAGAGGTTGGCACTTTGGGAGTAGAGGGCTGACCTGCTGAATGGGTTTGTGACAATGCTCTTCAGGCTTTTCGGAACATCCTTCTACAAGGAAACCCTGTTGCTCCAGATGGACAACATGTGCGTCGTGTGCTACATTAACAAGCAGGGGAGCACCCGTTCATATCCTCTTTGCAGAGAAGTGATGCATGTCTGGAACTGGGTGGTTCTGCACAAGGTCTGTCTCCTAGTGGTCCACCTTCTAGGTGTGCAGAATGTTCTCGCAGACAGTCTCAGTCACACTAGGGTAAGAGCCCATGAATGGGCACTAAACTTACAAGTTCTATAAAGATCACATCTTCGACCTTTGGGGTTGTTCGGAAGTGGATCTGTTTGCACGCCCATCAAATGCAAAACTTCCCAAGTTTTGCTTGCTCGATCCTGTGCATGGTGCTTTCTGGCAAGACACACTGTCGCTTTCTTGGACAGGGAAATTTCTGTACGCATTCCCTCCCTTTCCAATCTTGCAGAAAGTGTTGATCACGCTTCAGACAGAAGGAGCACAAATGATATTGATAGCTCCATTTTGGCCTCAACAAATCTGGTTCCCGCTGCTTCAGCAGATAGCAGTGGACCCTCCAATCGGTCTACCTCTGTTTTATGATCTTCTGACCCAGGAGGGGGGCACACTGGTACATCCGGGGCTAAAGTCCCTTCATCTAGCAGTGTTACATAGAAACATACAAGTTGTCGGCAGATGGGGACCATACGATCCATCAAGTCTGCTCTTGGCTTCCTACCCCCCCACTTAGCTGCCTGATTGTGTATCCCACAGTGTCTGTCCCATGCCTGCTTGAATTCCCCCACTGTCTTGGCTCCCACCACCCCTTCTGGCAGGCTATTCCATGGTTCCACAACACACTCTGTGAAGAAGAATTTCCTCATATTGCTTCTGAATTTTCCTCCCTCAAATTGAAGGTTGTGCCCTCTATTCCTGCTGTAGTCCTTTACCTGAAAGAGGTTCTGCACGTGTACCCTGTTGTTGCTTTTAAGGTATCTGATTGTTTCTATCAAGTCCTCACAATTCCTGCATTGTTCTAGGGAGTATAATTTGAGGTCATCCAGTCTTGCCTCATATGGTTTCTGATGCAAGCCCTGCACCATCTTTGGTGCTCTTCTCTGTACCATCTCCAGCCTATCTATGTTCTTTCTGAGGTGTGGCCTCCAGAATTGGACACAATACTCCAGGTGAGGCCTGACCAGGGACTGATACAGGGGCATGACTACATACTTTCTGCTTGTGATGCCCCTCCCCATGTATCCCAGGATACCACTAGCCTTTAGTGCTGCCTTTTCACATTGTGTACTGACCTTGACATCCTCTGATATGATCAACCCTAGGTCTCACTCCTGCCTGGTAGCCACCAGCTGCTCCCCTCCCTTTGAGTACAGTTTCCCTGGGTCATGCCTTCCTAGGTGTATGACCTTGCATTTTTTGGCATTGAATTTCAATTGCCAGATCTTGGATCACTCCTCCAGTTTTCAGAAATCAGCTTCCATGCTTTACTGTCCCTGTCTACCCTGTTGCCGATTTTGGTGTCATCTGCAAACAGGCACACCTGTCCCTCCAGTTTATCTGCAATGTTGCTGATGAATATGTTGAAGAGGATCAGCCTAAGAACCGAGCCCTGTGGAACCCCGCTAGTCACCCTCCCCTCCACAGACAGAGTGCCATTTACTAATACTCTCCGAGTTCTCCCATGCAACCAGCTTCTTTTTTCCTAACCCTATTTTTTATGTGCACTACTTGCCTCCTCTCTCTACTCTCTCAGACATCCTCTAGTTGCAGGCTCCATTCTTGTCCTGATCTGCCCCTAGAGTATACATTTCCACACTAGCAATCCCCCGGTATACACCCCAGGTAGGGTGAGGAGGGACCCCCCCCATGCTTACCTCCTCAAACCAGCATAATGTGTGTTGTGGAGACAGGACAACGGAGTCTGTCCGACGAGCCTGAAGATCCCCCAGAGAGGTGTTGTCACCTAGGAGAGACCAAGGTGTTTTTACGGTATTCTTGTCCCCAGACATTGGCATGCAGTGAGGGCTAAGGAGCCAGTAGGCACGCCAAGACGTGCCTCCTGCTCCGCCCCTCTGCTGACATCCACGCAATCCCCTTGCTGCTTCTCCACCTTACCGCACCTTCCACCCAGGCTCCCCTAGATGGTGGTATTGTGGTGGGAGTATGCAGTGAACCCCCCCCAAGAAGGAGAGCACCCCTCAAGTGCTCTCTCCTTCTCCTCCCCGGCCAACCCCCAGTGATCTGTGCTCGTTCCCGAACACGGGTCACCGGTGTGGTATGAGGTAAGGTGCCCAGTGCCTCAAACCTCAGCACCACCGGGCTGGCATGTAACCAGTTTCTGACCCAGTTTGTAACCTCAGGCCCAATTCCTATGTTCTCCAGTTTTTTGACTAGTCTCCTGTGTGGAACAGAGTCATAAGCTTTGCTGAAGTCCAGGTAAATCACATCCACTGCCCCACCCTGATCCACTGTTTTGGTGACCCAATTGAAAAAAATCAACCAGGTTTGTCTGACAGGACCTCCCTGCCATGAAACCGTGTTGATTTTTGTCGAGCTGACCAGTTTGCTCCAAAAAAGCTATGATTCTTTCTTTCAGCAGGGACTCAGTTGGTTTTCCCATGACTGATGTTAGACTAACCAGACGGTAGTTACCTGGCTGTTCCTTGCTTCCACCCTTGTGCAGTGGTACTACTGTTGCACTCTTCCAACCCTCCGGCACCTCCCCGCTCCTTAATGATTTGTTGAAGAGCACTGCTAAGGGGGCTGCCAGTGCCCTCCCTAGTTCGTTCAGTATTCTTGGGTGTATCCCATCTGGCCCCATAGCTTTATCTACCTTTAACTTGTCTATTTCTTCTAGGACTCTTTCCTCTGTGAAGAGACCCGTGTCTATTCCTTCAATCGGACACTTCTTTATGCCTATTGTTGGGCCATTGCCATCTGCTTCCTGAGTGAAGAAGATGGAGCAGGCAGGTTCTATGTGATAATGGCGAGTGCCGAACCCTGCGACCGCCAGTGCTCCTTGAGAATCAGGGAGTGGGGCGAAAACAATTTCTCCACCCTGACAACCTCAGCATAAGGAGGAAGCGGCACTGGAGACTCAATACATTTGCTTTCTGTGGGTGGGCTGTGCCCCCACATGAGGAAGCTATCCCCGCACCCCCTACTTAAGGATTCTCAACCCGGGGTATGTCAGAGGGTGAAAGCAAAAAAAAACCACAAGTTTTGGGTCAGGCGCAACAAAAAAGCAGCAACGCCTGGACCCAGACCCGGAACCCCATGCACTGCAAGCGGAGGCCAACCCCTGACGCCACGGTGCACCTCGGCAGCTGACCGCAGCACCACACCCTACATCCCTATCGCCCCCTCCCAGGTCACGCTCACCGTGCTTGCTCCCCCTCCTCCATGCATGTGTACATACAGCGACATCCTGTCGCTAGGGTCGCCCACCCCACCACTTCCGGTTGCCCTCCCTGGCCCCTTGCCTTTCGAGCTTTCGGCCACATCATGTCACCATTTTGGAGGGTGCCTTGATTCAGGCACCTACGTCACAGGCTACCAGCAGAAGTACTCATTGAATGCCTCTGCCTTCTCCCCATCTTGCTCTGTGGTTTGTCCGTCTTTTTTGTGATTCTAACAATATCCCCTTTGGTCTTCCTTTTTTCATGTATGTACCTGTAGAAGGTTTTGTTACCCTTTTTTACTTCCTGAGCTATCCTAACCTCTGTTTGATTCTTTGCATTTCTTATCACTTTCCCTGTCTCTTTTAGTTTCTGTTTATATTCTGTTTTGTCCGACTCCTGATACTTTCTGAAGGCTATGAGCTTTTCTCTCACCATGGTTGCCACCTCCTTGGAAAACCATAGTGGGTTTTTCCTCCTTTTGTTCTTACTAACCTGACGGACACACTGTGATGTGACCATGGTTATTGCATCCTTCAACCTGGTCCAATATTCCTCAATGCTCCCTTCTGTTGAGTTACTAAGGTTGTCTCTTAGGCAGGCCTTCATGTTTCTGAAGTCTGCCCTCCTGAAGTCAAGGACCTTCAGTTTGGAGTGTGTGGAGTCTTCAGTCCTATTATCCTGAACCATACCTTGTTATGATCACTGTTGCCCAGGTGGTTCCTACTTCGACACCCATAACCCTATCACTATTTGTGAATATCAATCAATCAATCAAATCTTTATTTATCCAGGCGAACATCATTGAGCACAGCTCATTTGCAAGATGGACCTGGTAAGGTCAAGGTTCAATTTACGTGATACATACAAGTATACAATATTTACACACTCTAAGATACTACATAGAATATTCAGTATACACATTGTCTAAACATACATTCTAATCATACTATACAATAGTTCAGTTGTAGAGTAATAAGGGGTGAGTGGAAGGGGAGCAGGAAGTGGTGTGCCTAGCTGGTGGGGGAGGAGGAAGGTGGTGGGTGCTTATAATGAGGAACGGATAACTGTGGCCTATGAGAGGGCCGGAGGCCGGCACTGGTGGGTTTGTATAACAGGGGTATAGGGCTATGATATATGACAGGGCATAAGGGGAGGCAGATGGAAGGAGGGGTGCATGGAGTGTGAGGGGTGGTGACTCTTGGTAAAGGTGGATACTTTCCGTGAGTTGGCTATCTGGGGAGGGGGATGGATAAGATTAGGAATACTCTACTGTTTGTGGAAACAATTACATTTTTCTTGGATAAGCCTCGAATACAGATATTTAAAGGATGTAAATGATATGTAACTGTTCACTTTCAGGGTCTACTGCATCATGTTCCATAAGGCAGATAAGACATAGCTGATAGCAGATCTCCCATGTCAAGTATTGAATTTGGGCACTTTAAGCATGATGAAGTTAAGGCTTCTTAGGGCATATTTACTTGATGTGACTTGTGTGAAGCAGTCTGAGACATAATTTGGTAGCACCTTGGATATCGCTCTATAAGTCCATAGTGTGGCATTCCTGTTTCTTCTAAATTGGAGTGAAGTCCATCCAACTGCAACATAGAGCGAGCAGTGGTGAGTGCTGAGAGGAAGATCTGTAATAAACCTCAAGGCTCTATGGTAAAGTGTGTCCAGTTTGCTCAGATAAGAGTTAGGACAACGACCATATAGGAAATCTGCATAGTCTAATACTGATAGAAATGTGGCCTGGACCAACTTCTTTTTAGAATCACTTGTGAGAAAGTGCTTTATTCTGTAATAAAGTCCAAGCCTCAGACGAAGTTATTTTAGCAGATCTTCCAGATGATCTAAGTAGTCGAGTCTACTGTCTACCCAGACCCCCAGATATTTGAATTTTGTAACATATTCAAGATTTTCACCAAGGACAGTGGATAATTGGGGGAGATTGTTTGGGAAGGAGTGACCGGCTTGAGTTTGGGGGGAGAAAAACATTGCCTTCGTTTTTTTTGCATTTAGCAGAAGTTTTTTTTTCAGTAGTTGGTGTTGTAATAGGTTGAATTCCGCTTGTAGCTCTATGCATGCTGTTACAGGAGAGGGGAGACTGACATACAATACGGTGTCATCCGCAAACAGGTGTACAGTGGCTTTGGTGAGGTTATTGTCGATACTATTGATATAGATGGCAAATAGGATTGGGCCGAGAATGGATCCTTGGGGAACTCCTCTTTGGAGAGGTTTGAGTGGTGATAGGTCTCCTTCGGCCTTCACTTGCTGGGTCCTTCCCGTGAGATAGTTATTAAACCATCTAATGGAGGTTGAGTCGAGTCCTATGGATTTCAGGGAGGAGAGGAGCAGTTGTGGTCGACCGTATCAAATGCCTTACTCAGGTCTAAGAATACAGCACATACACATTTTTTTTTTGTCCAGTTCGAGTTGCCAATCATTGGTTACTTTAGTCAGGGCTGTGATGGTACTGTGGTTGGCTCTAAATCCAGATTGCGCTGGGTATAAAAGATTAGCCTCTTCAAGATATCCTCTTAGTTGCGTGCTCACTACTTTTTCTAGCAACTTGGATAGCACAGGGAGGATAGAAATTGGCCTGTAGTTGTTGAGGTCCATGGGGTCCCCTGCTTTCAGTAGTGGGATAACTTGAGCTGTTTTCCATATCGAAGGAATAGAGCCTGATTGTAATGAGAGATTAAATAGGTGTGTTATTGGTACTGCTAGTGCTTGTATGGCAATTTAAAAAAAAATAGGGATCAAGGGAGTCTGCACCTGCACTTTTTTTGGTGTCCAGCTGTGATATTAATTCTTCCACCTGCTTCAGAGTGGCTGGTATGAAGGAGAAGGTGGATTCCGTTACCCATGCTTCAGTGTTCTTGATACCTAACTGGCAATGCAGTTGGTTAGCCGGAGAGATGTCGAATGCTAGGCCAGTGGTTATAAAGTGATTGTTGAATGATTCCAGGACTTCCAGTCTATCAGAGACTGTTCCCTTGCCATTGTGTATTTTGGCTGGGAGTGTAGTACCGTTTCAAATACCTTACTCAGATCTAAGAATACAGCACATACACAATTTTTTGAGGTCCATGGGGTCCCCTGCTTTCAGTAGTGTCTTTTATGGAGTTCCAGAACTTGGCAGGGTTGTGGCAGGAGGAGTCTAGTTCGAACATATAATAAGCAGCCTTAGCATCTCGTACTTTCCTGGTACAGATATTCCTGGCTTTTTTGAACAGCTCCCAATCAGTTGGTATCTTAGTTTTTCGTGCCTTTTTCCATAACTTGTCTCTGTCAAGGAGGGTGGCTTTGAGGTCAGGAGTAAACCAACGGCAGGTTTTATTTTTGATGCGTACCTTAGAAATTGGGGCATGGATATTAAGGGAACCTGTAATAATGTCATTTAGCACCTCATACGCTATCTCCACTGTGTTTGCTAAGTAGAACTCTTGCCACCGTGTCGAGTGGTTTATCTCTTGCAGATATGCCTCAATGCTGAATTTTTGCTTTGATCTCCTCATTGTAAACTTAGTGGGGGATGATGGCTTGCAAGCTGATCTTATTCCCGCAATAAGGCAATGGTCACTGATGTCGCTGAATAGTACTCCAGCATGCGAGAAGAGGTGAGGTTTATTCACTAGTATAACATATAGTAGTGTGCTGTTGCTGATTCTTTTTGTTGATTCTGGTGGGTTCCTTTATGAGCTGTGTAAACCCACGTGTATCGCAGAATGATATTAAGGGTGCAGCTGCCTTTGAGAGCCAGTTTAGGTCTCCTATGATTATAATTTCTTCTGTTCCCTTTTTGATTAGATCACCCAGGTGGGATAATAGCTTGAGGTCAGCTGAGGGGGGCCTATAGCAGCCGATTAGCTGCAGCGATGTGGTGTGGGAGAGGGCCACTTTGAGGGATAGGCATTCAAATTCTTTTGCCATGGATGATGAGTCGAGGCAGGTTACAGATATGTTGTCCTTCACATATATTGCTACGCCCCAGTTTGGCGGTCAGCTCTGAATACTTGACAATTAGGTAAATTTTATGTCTTTGTCGGCTGTGACAGGCCTGGAGCCACTGCCTCAGACACTACCAGTATACCTGGTAGGGTATGGTTAACCCAGGCTTGGATCATCGTTAGCTTCTTTAACAGACTGCATACATTAATATGGAGAAAGCTTAGCCCTTTGATCTTGGCTAAGTCTGTTGGTGCAGTGATGGCCTCTGGGGGTCCTGGGTTAAGTTCTACATTTCCTGAGCACATTAATAATAGTATCAATAATTTCATACTTGCTTCAAGAGACAGACTAAAGATTCTTTCTGTTGCCCGTTTTTTTTTTATTCTGATACCGCTTTGTTTGCCATTCGTATATGGAGCTTTGGGTTCTTCTCAGAGTGCCGATTAGTAGCCTTGCAGACAGGCGTATTGAAAAATTTTATGTCCAGAATTGAAGCAAGGTCCCATACGATAGTAAATCCGTCTGAGTCCCTTCATGGCAATTGCTCCATAAGTTAAGTTGTAGCATTGGTAGGTCATATCTGCATACCCAGTCTCTTGGGACTGTTGCAATATTAGAGTAAATGGAGTAATGCAATACATCTCCCTGTATGGCATCCTCCAAAAGATATCCTTTTTCACTGCGCTCCGGATATAGTAACAGAGCGAGCAGAATCCAGACAGATCCCCCCATTATGAAGAGTACAGCTGGTATGCAATTGGTACTATATCAAATTACTTTTGTGGTGCCCTCAGTAGAGTGCTAATATACACGACTTATCCAGCTACTGTCTGGTGAGAAGAGTTTAAATTAAAAAGGGAATATAAATAGAGGGGGAAGAATAGAATATCACAATAGGGGGTGCCTAGCGTATGTATTCCTCGCTCTACTGTTTAAGGGCAAACATTGGTCGAGCTTCGGCTCAACAGTGTGGGCAACATGAGAGAGCAACAGGGGGGACTGCTGATTTGGTGGCTAATAAGAAGATACAGAGCAGGCTACAGGGCAGTGAGGCACAGGGGGTGTGATTTAAGTTTTTTGGCAGGAAGATGTCTATATAACAAAGGCTACAAAGGCGGAAAGGGCGGGTGGGCATAAAATTTGCAGCTTTGCTGTACCTTCCCTAGCGGTCCCACCGGTCTGGCAGTTCCAGGTGTTGGCTTGCAGCTGCCGACTGCCCACTGGTGGAGACTGGCCCCTGGCGCTAGACTGTGGGCAGCTATTTAAGGTCTTCTTCTGAAGAGAAACAGAGAGAGCACAGCAAGTTAAAACGCTTTACAATGGCAAGCATCAGCAGTGCAGCAGGGGGCCGAAAATTAGCACATTAAAGGCAATGGGGGGGCCGGCCCGGTGGCGCTGAGGGTTGAGGCGCTGGACGCCACACCTCGCGCCATGCGGGCGACCCGGGTTTGGGAATGAACTCGGGTGGCGGGGGGTCGGCAGGAGAGAGGATCGAGCATCCCAATGGATGCTCTCCTCTCTCAGGGGTGGGAACCAAGAATGCATCTGCGTTCTACATCCCCCTTCGCAGCCGGTGGGAGCACCGACAACTGAAGGGGATGGAGGCGGCTCCGCTTGTCAGAGTCGGGGAGGGGGGGCGTCAGTGGCGCATGAGAGGTCTGGCGTGCATCAGCACACCTTCTCTCGGGACATACGTCCTAGCACTGGACGTCCCAGGGGTAGGGGATTAAGGGGGAGAAAATGGAAAGTGACACCTCTCTGGCAGCCCTAGATGAAATCTGCTCCGGATTCATCCAAGACCACCAAGAAAAGGACAGACCCCACTGTGCAGGAGGAAAAGGGAAGGAGGCACTCTAGGGGCAGATCCAAGGGAGGTGGAGTGAGGTGGGAAGGAGTAGGATGGAAGGAGTGGGCACCAGAGAGAGGAGGGAAGAAAAACAGAAAGTAAAAAGTCTTGGGGACTTGTAATGATTGGTAATAGCATCCAACTTCTGGCGGAAGGAGAGAGGGGGAGCGGACTGAAAACTGGGCTGGTGGTACATTATGCCAGGCTGCAGGTTCTGGTCATGTGGCTGGGTAAGTAAAAGTAAATAATTATTTTTACAGGGAGATTGGGGAAGGAGGAAGGACTGAAATATTGATGTGTTTTTCATGTTTCTTCACCTTTGGGTGACTTCATGATCCATAGGAGATGGCTATTGAGTGGAATGGGTCAGGAGAAAAATTGGGACAAAGTTCCTTTGGGGGGTGGGGCAGAACTTCAGCCAGGAAAAAATTGGTTAGTAACTGGGTGAGGTTAAGCCCAAATCTGATGCACTGCTCCGGGGTATATACAGATGTAACTTATACATTTGAATTGTTCCTGATTTGTTATCACTTTTCAGCAAAACAAAGAAGGAAGGAAGAGGTGGGGGAGAACTGGGCCGGGGGACAATAGAGAGGGGTGGTCAGAGAGAGGTAGTAGGGACACAGAGATGCCCTGGGGTGAAATGAGACCAGAATAGGGGTCCTCTCTGTCTGGTTTCCATACTCAAGGGCTCTACTGTGTGCAGACAGGTTGTGCGGTCTTCCTCGATAGCTCATCCTACTTGGTCGGTGTTGTGCAACACCAGGTCTATCAATAACAAGACTGCTCTAATAGCAGATCTTGTTGGGACATTGGACCTGGCAAGCATCACTGAGACCTGGCTAGATGCTGGCCCTATATTGTCTTCAGCTGTTCTGGCAGGGTACTCGGTGATACACCGCCTGAGAGTGGATCGCATGGGCAGGGGTGTAATCATTTGTTTTAATACCAAACTGGGCCTTGTGGATGTACCAGCGAGGTCCACTACCTCCTTTGAATATATCGTGGGTGCGGGTGTAGGGAGTAGGATTCATCTACCATCCACCAGGAGATGGGAAAGAATTCCTACAGGAGATTGCAGACTTCATTGTTGATACAGTGTTGGAATCCCCCAGATGGTTAATTCTGGGGGATTTCAGTGCCTGGGTCGACGATGAACTCTCGCACTTTGGGCAAGATCTCCTCCAGCTAATGATTATGCTGGGCCTCACACAGGTTATTTCCTCTGCAACGCACATTGTTGGTCATTCATTGGATTTAGTGTTCCTCCTGGGGATGGAGATCTCTGATTTGGTGGTGGAACCAGTCAGTTGGTCTGATCATCACACCATAAGGTTCAGTTTCAAGGCTTCCCCTTAAGGGCCCTCCCCTATGGAGATGGTCCAGTACCCCCCTTTAAGGGGGGTGACCCAAGATGGCCTAATGTTGGTGCTGGACCTATCAGGCTTATTGAGTGAATGCTTGGATCTGGGGGGCCTTGTGCTTGTCTATAATAGGGCAGTAACAGGTGCCCTGGATTCCATTGCTCCTGCTCGTATTCGACCACTCACCCTTTGCCCAAGGTCCCCATGGTTTAATGGGGCCTTGAAGGAGTTGAGTAGAGTGGGTCGAAGGCTAGAGAGGGCTTGGTGGAAGTCAGGCCTGGAGATTGACAGGCTTCGACTGATGGATCATTATGTTGTCTATCAATCGACAATCACCCATAAGAAGACAGAATTCCTGTCCAGGGAGATTGCCATTGCGCAGAATCGACCAGCTCAGCTCTTCCAGACTGTAGACAGATTGTGCAATCCAACCTGTCTGCAGTCTGGTACAGCATTGTCACAAGGAAGATGTGATGAGTTTGCTCGATTTTTCACTGATAAGGTTGTCACCATCAGGTCTGGTATCAATCCAGTACCCCCCCATGTGGTGCAGCGGGACTCGGTGGGAGGTTGTGAGCAGCTAGTTTGTCTGGTCTGACTTTAGCCAACCAGATATCATGGACATTGTGAGGATCATTCAGACTCTGAGACCAACCAGCTGTAGTTTGGATCCGGGTCCAACACATCTCCTTGTGGGATGCGTGGAGGAAATTGGCCCAGTCCTGGCTGAGACAATCTGGCAATCACTGGAGAAGGGGATCTTTCTATATCTCCTTAAGGAAGCGGTCGTATGACTGCTCCTGAAAAAAACCTCCCTTGATCCAGATAATCTTGTTAACTACAGACCAGTCTCTAACCTGCCCTTTGTAGGTAAGGTTATTGAGAAGGTGGTTGCACGACAGCTGGATGATCATTAGTCTAGCCACAATGTCTATGATTCTCTCCAGTCTGGATTTAGGAAGAGGCATACAGCCCTTGTTCGGGTGCTTAACGATCTCCTAATAGCGAACGATCAGAGGACTCATTCCATCTTGGTCCTCCTTGATCTCTCGGCAGCATTTGACACTGTGGACTATGGTGTGCTATTGGAGCACCTGCAGTTCATCTGCAGACTGTCAGGTACCGTTCTCAGGTGGTTTCGATCTTACCTCGAGGATAGGACACAGAGAGTGGTCTCAGGAATTTATTCCTCTGATCCTCTCCTCCTATCCTGTGGGGTGCCGCAGGGCTCCATTTTGGCACCCATGTTGTTCGCAGTGTACATGCTGCCATTGGGGGACATTATTAGGCAGTACAGGCTAAGTTTTCACTGCTATGCAGATGATACTCAGCTGTACATGTTCTTTGTTCCCAAGCAGGGAGATGTTCTCACGGTGTGTAACAACTGCCTATCTGAGATCCAAGACTGGATGAGTTCTAGTTGGCTGACATTGAACCCAGATAAGACTGAGGTGTTGGTGGTGGACCCTGATCATTGGAAGGCAGGTGTGTGTTGGCAGGACAACCCTCTGGTCTTTGGCTCGAGGTTGTCTAGCTAACCACCTCAGACTGGGTGCGGAACCTGGGTGTTATTTTTGACGACGGCTTGACCTTGAAATCACAGATGTCAGCCATTGTCAAGACCTCTTTTTACCATCTGAGGAATATTGCCTGGGTGAAACATTTGGTTCCTTCTGATGATCTTCCTACATTGATCCACGCCTTCGTGACCACTCGCCTTGACTACTGCAATGCCCTGCACCTAGGGCTACTCGGGGTTGATATCCATTGCCTGCAGCTGGTGCAGAATGTGGCTGCCAGGCTTTTTACTGGTATGTCTAGGACCAGTCATATAATGCCTGTGCTCTGTGGACTGCATTGGCTGCCAGAGCGATGGCGTATTACCTTCAAGGTCAGTCTGCTGACCTATAAAACCCTACACAACCAGGGACCCCGTTACCTGCAAGATCTCATTTCTCCCTACTGCCCCTCCCAACTGCTTTGATCCACCTACAAGGGATTGCTAGAGATTCCCAGGGTGCGACTTCAAACATCTGGGGCCCATTCCTTTGCTTTATGGCCCTGACCCTGTGGAATTCTCTACCTCATCAGATATAGGACTGCTTGACCATCCAAAGCTTTAAGACAGAACTTAAGACACACCTTTTTAGCCTGGCATTTTTAGAAGAAGTTTAATACAGTGTTGGCAAAGTTAATGTTACCAGTGATTATTTATTTATTGATTATTATTTTAATTTATGGTTTTAATATGTTTTATTGAGGGATGATAATTTATACACAGGCACCTTGATTGTAGGAAAGGCGCCTTTTAAATAAATAAAGATTGATTTGATATGACATCATTGTATGTAAGCGCCTGGGGGGTAAACACGGAAACCAAGGAACCACCCCTATCACTGGGAGGAAGACTTCAATCCCGCCACCACTCCCATGCTGGTTCCTCCACTCCTGGAAGTGACTGCCTCCCTCCTTCAGTTCCAGCAGCCTTGGCACTAGATTGAGCATGGAAGATTGCCATGGCGTAGCAGCTGACCATGCCTCAGTGAGTAGACCAGCTGGTGACAGGTAGGTGCTTTGTGTACGAGTTGGAGGAACAGATTCCGGCAGAGGGGATCACAGGAGGGCGGGATAAGGTATGATGACCAATGGTGCCCATGCGAGTGGCGGTGGGAGGGAAAGAAAGTTGAAAAACAAAATTGGCCAGGGAATGACCACTGGACAGTGCAGCGGAAACAACCAATCCAGAAAGGGCTATTGTGCAGGACACATGAGAGCACATGGTCAAGCACTGACAACAGGGCAGCAAATTTCAACAACTGGACAGGCACTGCATGCTGGACAGCATAGTGCCAACAGCTAGCAAAGTACTGCCCACTGTCCAGCACAATTTAAACAAATATCACAGCACTAACCGCAGGCCAGCACATTTCAATAACTGCAGAGGTACTACCAACTGAGAAGATCTGAAAAAGTGGCTAAGCATTACACAATGTCAACAGCTGTGGAAACAGGTACCCACAATCCCAGATATGACAAGCAACATGGTCAGGAAGCAGCTGTACTTGAAACAGGTGGTGACTGGTGAAAGGGGAGTGGGCTAGATTCAAGGCAAGTCACAAAAATCACACATTGCATAGAACCGATGCCAAGGTGATTTGCACACCAAGACCTTGATCATCGGGGGGCGGGTTGCTCATGTACTGCACTATATAAATACTGTACCCTTACAGTGTGAAGCAACAGGCTTCAGGATAGCAAACAGCACGGTTTCATGGCAGGAAGATGTTGCCAGACTAACGTGATAGTTTGCTTTGACCGGGTGACAAAGGATTTAGACAAGGGAATGCTGTGAATATGCTCTACTTTGACTTCAGCAAGGCTTTTCGGTACCTGACAAACAATTGCTCAAGAAGAAGGAAGACATGGGTGCAGCTAAACACATAGTGAACTGGATGGGTAACTGGCTAGAGGAGAGGTAGCAGAGGGTGGTGTGCAATGGGGTAAAATGAGAAGGGGGGGTTATCAGTGGGTTTTCACAGGGTTCAGTAATGGGGACAGTCATCTTCAACATGTTCATTAGTGACATTGAAGAAGGAATCCAGGGCAGATTGTATCTCTTCGTAGATGACCCAAAACTCTGTGGGAGGGTAGAAAGTGATGAGGGAATAAGACAAACGAAGACAGACCAACATAAGCTAGAAGTGTGGTCAATGGTTTGGCAGTTAAAATGCAGTGCTAAAAAGTTCAAAGTAATGCACCTAGGGAAAAAGAGCAACAAGACTGAGTACTGGATGGGAGGAGAGAGACTTAGCACTACAGTTGATGAATGGGATCAGGGAGTTATCATTAGAAAATGATTTAAGCAATCGAGTCAGTGCAACAAAGCCAATGGCAAGGCTAACAGAATGCTAGGATGTATTGGGAGATGTATTAATAGCTGACAAAAAGAGGTAATAGTTGCACTCTACTGATCCCCGTCGAGTCCTCACCTAGAGTACTGTGCCATGTTATGGAGTCCTCGCCTCAGAAAGGAGGATCGGTTGGATACAGTGCAGCACAGAGTAACAAAAATTATTCTCGGACAGCAATGAATATCCTATGAGGACTGCATCAAGGCACTAAGTAAGTCCTCACTGGGGACCAGAAGGACTACCCCGGTCTGTCTTCTATCATAAGCCTATCTACCCCCTTCCTCTCTACCTGCAGCGCTGTCTGCTCCCCTCTGCAAGTCCCCAGAGTTAGGACCTCCCTTGCACAGAGGTTATTCCATTACCGTGCCCTGTCCTGTTACAATTCCCTGCCTTTTGCTATCGCCTCCCTACCAAGATTGGAGCCTTTAAAAAACGCTCTCAAGAACCACCTCCTCTCCTCCTGCTGCTGTGACTGGCCTGGATGAGTTTTCCCCTGCCTTTACTTCTCTCAGTCTGCCTGTTTTTGACTCTGCCCTTCATTTGACTCATTATAGCCCACATTATTGTTTATGTCTATTATTTCTAATTTACCTTGACGTGGGGCCTTTGTGACCAGACCTTAATTTTGAGTGTTTGCTTTTATTTGAGCTCATTGACTTTGTTTTCTGTTGCTTGCTATTAATGTATTTGTCTTCCTGATAAGGAGCCTTTGTAAACGAGTCCCTGACTCAAACAGTTGTAATTCTGATTACTTCTTAAAATTAAATAAAAAGGGAAGTAAGATGGAGACCTTCAAGTTTCTTAAAGGAATTAACAGGTAAACTGCAGGGAAGTACTTAGCATTAATATCAATTCGTGATCATATGGACATGCATGGAAATTAACAGGCGGTTGGTTCAGGAGGGCTGTGAGAAATTACTACTATACAGAAAGGGTGCTGGAACATTGGAACAATTTGTCAGCTGAGGTGGTGAGTACGCAATCAATCAGGCGATTCAAGGCAGGCAGTGACATAATGAAGAAAATAGTGGTTAATGGGGACAACAGGAGCAGCAAGAAGGGGTATGGCTTCATTGGGGACTGCAGACACACATGGAAGGATGGAGTCCTGTAATGAGATGATGGACTACATCTCTCCATGAAGGGGTAAGCAGTCCTCAATGGACAGTTTGAATGCTTCATTGATGAGTGTTTAAACTAGCCAAGAGGGGGGACAACATGAGTAGAGAAACTCAGACAGCCCAACCCCCACAAGGTAAAGAAACAAGGACAGAGATGCAGGAAAATGAGTTAATGACAGGGACAACTGAAGCAGGCAGAAAGGGAGAAGCAGAGGAATCGAGGCTACATAAGAAAGCTAACTGGGGTTGGGGGAAGAAGCAGGAGAGCAAAAACAGAAGCAGAGGGAGGATAGACTGCAGAACATGGAAGGCCAGAGTAACTAATGCCCATAGCCTGGCAAATAAAATCCCTCATCTGAAGACCTTGTTAGTAGAAGTGGATTTGGACAAAGATGCAATAACAGAGACAGGGTACACTGCAAATCATGGGTGGGACATAAATATACCATGTTATACTCTGTTCAGGAGGGATGGGGTAAAGGGGGATGGCTCTGTATGTTAGAGATGGTATAAATGCAACAGAGGTACAGGGTATATGGGGGAAGCCAAGGCACTGTGGGTCAACCTTGAACATGGCAATGGCACAGAAATATGGACAGGGTGATCTACAGGCTTCCGGCACAAGGGGAGGAAGTGGGCAGGGAGTTACTGGATGAAATAAACAGGAGTGTAACTAAAGGGGAAGTGCTGCTGCTGGGTGATTTCAATATGCCAGATGTGGACTGGATCACCCAGGCAGCTGTTTCAGCCAGGGGCAGAGGCATCCTAGATTCACTACAGGGTGCAGGTCTCAGGCAGCTGGTGCTGGATCACATCGGAGACAGGGACATTCAGGACATAGTACTGAATGATAGTGACAGAATCACATAAGTCCAGGTAGAAGGACAACGGGGGTACAGCAACCACAACATGATGTGGTTTAGAATGGGGACAGGGACTCGGTCGAGTCACACAAAGGGGAAGTTTTTAGATTTCAGAGGGGCGTACTTTGCTCAAATGGGAAGCTGTATCAAAAGTAGCCATGCAGAAGAAGGAGGTAAGAGGGGTGACTGAAGAACAGCTGGGGTACCTAAAAGGAGACATAGTGGAAGAGATGAACCAATGCATTAGGTAGATACCCAAAGGCAAGAAAAGAAGGAAGCCCCTATGGTTCTCGAAAGATGTGGCAGACAAAGTAAGGGCTAAAAGTGCAAGTTGCATGAAACATAAGGAGACACAAAGGGAGAAAGACTAGGAGGTGTAACTACAGTGTCTATGGGAAGCAGGGAAGGCTGGTAGGAGCACAAAGGCGTGCACTGAGGAAGAATTAGTGCAGATGGTGAATAAAGAGGACAAGAGATTTGATAGAAACATCAGCACAAAAAGAAAAGTCGGGGGGTGACTGTATGGCTAAAATAAAATGAGGCAGAGTGTAAGGAAAGAGCCCTAGAAAAAGCAGAAATACTGAATAAATACTTCTGTTCAGTATTCACTGATGAGGAGGAGGGTCATGGAGCACAACTGGGACAAAGATACTAAGGGTGGGGGTGGACACCAGTCCATTCACAGTGGAAAGAGTCCTAGAGCAGCTCACAAATCTGAAGGTGGACAAAGAAATGGAGCCAGACGGCATACACCCACGGATATTAAGGGATATGTAAAGAGAGCTAGCAGCACCTCTGGCAGCCATGTTCACTGAGCCACTCAACATAGAAGTGGCCACAGAGGACTGGAACAGGGCTCATGTACTCCCTCTAAACAAAAGTAGAAGTATGCAGGAGGAGGGCCTCAAACAACTGGTACAACAACCCACAAGAGACAGGGCTATCCTAGAGCTAGTATTAACTAACGGGGAAAGGATCACAGATCTCTAGGTAGATGGTCACCTGGACACCAGTGACCATCACATGATATGGTTCAATTTGGCCACTAGAACTAAACCATCCCATTCTAAGACACAAATATAGGACTTCAGAGGAGCTGACTTTGATAAGATGGTCAACACTGTTAAGCTAGCCTTGGCAAGAAGAAATACAGGTGAGGGGGTACAGGCAAAGTGGGCAAGCATTAAGGATGCAATACTTGAACCAACATCCCATTGTGTTAGAGAGAAAAGCAAGAGCAAAAGAAGGAAGAAACCACTTTGGTTCTCAAAAACAGTAGCAGAAAAGGTCAGAGCCAGAAGGCTGGCCTTCAGGAAATGAAAGGGAATGCAGAGGGACAAAGATAGGGAGACATAACAAACTTCCCTAAGGGAAACAGGGAAGGCAGTAAGACAGGCAAAGGTTCAAACTGAGGAAATACTAGCATGAACAGTAAAAGAAGGGGACAAGACTTTCTATAGATACATTAGTGAAAGGAGAAAGTCCAGAGGGGGTATTGCTAAGATCAAAGGGGATAAAGGGGAGTGTGTGGAGGAGGACCAAGGAAAAGTATATATCTTAAATAGATACTTCTGCTCAGTATTTACTGAGGAGAAGGTAGGGCAGGGCCCACAGATCAGCACCATGGACACGGGGGGAGGGATGTGTGTACTAGTCCCTTCACAAAAGAAAGGGTCCTATAAGAGCTCGATAAGCTCAGGGTGGTCAAGGTAATGGGACCTTATGGCATACATCCCAGGGTACCAAAGGAGCTAAGGGTGGAACAAGCAGAGCCATTAGCAGAACTGTTTAGTGAGTCTCTGAGCACAGGAGAGGTCCCAGAAGATTGGAGAAGGGCTCATGTGATCCCACTCCACAAGAGTGGTAGTAGGGAGGAGGCAGGGAACTACAGACCAGTCAGTCAGGGCAAGATTATGGAGGCAGTCCTTAAGGAAAGGATAGTGCAACACCTGGAATCCATAGGAGCACAGGATCCAAGACAGCATGGGTCTACAACAGGAAGGTCCTGTCAAACTAATCTCATATATTTCTTTGACTGGGTAACCAGAGTGGTGGACCAAGGGGGTGCAGCCACAACATCATGTGGTTTAGAATGGGGACAGGGACTCAGTCGAGTCCCTGTCAGCAAAGCTTTCAATACTGTTCCACATAGAAGATTGATTTTTAAGCTGGGTAGGCTTGGGGTGGGTCAGAAGTTGGTTAACTGGGTGGCAAACTGGTTGGTGGACAGAAAACAGAGAGTGGTGGTAAATGGTATATAGTCAGAAGAGAAGCAAGTCACAAGTGGGGTACCTCAGGGATCAGTCCTGGGGCCAGTCTTCTTCATTATCTTCATCAGTGACATTGCAGATGGACTGGAGGGTAAGGTCTGTCTGTTTGCAGATGACACCAAGATCTGCAACAGAGTAGATGATCCAGATGTGGTGGGCAGAATGAGAAGAGATCTGGGAAAAACTGGCAAAATGGTCAGAGGAGTGGCAACTGGGGTTTAACGCAAAGAAGTGCAAGATCATGCACATAGGGAAGAGAACCCCTGAAACCACCTATAGGTTGGGAGGGGACTTGCTGGCAATCACAAGGGAAGAAAGAGACTTGGGCATCATCACCCCAGATGACCTGAAATCATCCAAGCAGACCACTAAAGCAGTAGGTAAGACTAGAGGGATGTTGGGGTGTATTAGTAGGGGTATCACAAGTCGGAAGAGGGAGGTAATAATCCCTCTTCACAAGACACTGGTTAGGCCCCATCTGAAGTACTGCGTGCAGTACTGGAGGCCACACCTGCACAAGGACATTAACAAAATGAATGCAGTCCAGAGAAGGGCGACCAAAATAGTGCAGGGACTGCATTAGAAAACATATGAGGACAGATGAATGGAGCTCAAGATGTATACCCTAGAGCAAAGGAGGGAGAAAGGTGATATGATCTAAACATTCAAACAGCTTAAGGGTATTAACAAGCTGAACGAGTCTAACATGTTTCAATACAAGAAAAATAGCAGGACAAGAGGACACAGCATGAGATTAGAGGGAGGCCAATTAAGGGGTAATGTGAGGGAGTTCTTTTTCACAGAAAGGGTGGTGGATGCATGGAATGGCCTACCTCGGGAAGAGGTGGATATGAATACAGTGTAGGGGCTTCAAACAGGCATGGGATAGGCATAAGGGAGCAATATAGATGAGTCTGAATAGATAGGCCATTGACAGAGTACAGGCATATGGCACATTCATAAGGTAGAAAAAATGGGCAGACTGGATGGGCCTTGCAGTTCTTATCTGCCGTCAACTTCTATGTTTCTATGTGTGGAGGAAGCAGGGAACTATAGGCCACTTAGCCTCACTGCAGTAGTGGGTAAGATCAAGAAGACACTGCTGAAAGAAAGAATAGTGGCACACTTGGAATCCAATGGTGCACAGGATGCGAGGCAACATGGATTCACAGCATGAAGGGCGTGTCAGACAAATCTGATACATTTTTTGGAATGGGTGATGAAGGAAGTAAATCGGGGGGGGGGGTCATTGAATACCTCGATTTCAGCAAGGCCTTTGACACCGTCCCACACAAATGGCTGGTTATCAAGATGGGTAGTCTGGGCATGGGGCACAAGATGGTAAACTGGGTTAGGAAGTGACTAACAGACAGGAGGCAAAGAGTAGTGGTAAATGGGGCCCAATCAGGGACGAGGGGGTAACCAGCAGGGTACCTCAGGGATCAGTCCTTGAGCCAGTCCTGTTTAATGTCTTCATTAGTGATATTGCAGAAGGGATGGAGGGAAAAGACTACCTGTTTGCAGATGACTCCAAGATCTGCAACAGGGTAGATACTCCAGACGGGATGGAGAAAATGAGGAGGGACATGGGTAAGCTTGAAAACTGGCCTGAGGTGTGGCACCTGAGGTTTAACTCTAAGAAGTGCAAAATGCACCTGGGACTAAGGAACCCGGGGAGAGCTGCAGGATGGGGGGGTTGCTGATGAACACCAAGGAAGAAAGGGAACTGGGGATTATTATGTCAGATGACCTAAAGGAATCTAAGCAGGGTACAAAGGCTACAGTAAGGGACAATGGCATGCTGGGGTGCACAGGAAGCTGTATCAGTAGCAGAAGGCAGGAGGAAGTGATCCATTGTATAAAACACTAGTGAGATCTCACCTAGAGTGCTGATTTCAATCCCCGAGGCCGCACCTTCATAAGGACATTGACAGGGTGTATGCAGTCAAGAGAAGGGTGACTAAAATGGTACAGGGCTTGTACCATAAAACATATGAGGAGAGATTAAAGGACCTCAATATATACTCGCTGAAGGAGAGGA
The DNA here is from genome assembly GCA_016271365.2 of Neoceratodus forsteri. NCBI lineage: Eukaryota > Metazoa > Chordata > Ceratodontiformes > Ceratodontidae > Neoceratodus > Neoceratodus forsteri. The sequence continues at coordinate 349,014,073 of CM057452.1, read as the reverse complement.
GGGATTGTGGGGGGCATTATGGCTACAGCACCAGGTCCCGGATGTTCCGCACCCCTCCCACCTGTGGTTGGTTCTGCTATCCTCTATGTCAGGAAGCTGTCCTGGAAGGCTTGCAGGAGTATTTGCTCCCTGGCACATGAGGTAGCCGTGGTGTTCCAATTCACCCCGGTAAATAAAATTCCACCACCACCACAGTGCTCCCTTTGCCGCTAAGCCTCTTTAGCTGCTCCCCTAGCTCCCTATCAGTCTCCTCATTCTGTGTCTGAGGTCTATAAACTACCCACAGTCTTACCTTGCTACCCCTCGGGTTGTAGAGTTGCATCAATATGTCTTCCACCCTTCCTCCCTATTACACCATATCCATTCCCTAATGGAGATGGCCACCACATCCCCTTTCCATTTGCCTTACAGAAACATAGAAATTAAAGGCAGATAGGGACTGCTAGGACCATCTAGTCTGACCATAAGCCTAGCTTTTTGTGGCCTTGGACCCTAGTTGGTCATCGGCTCTCTTCTTCCCCCTCCAAGAGTTCCCTTATGCCTGTCCCATGCATGTTTGAACCCTCAGACTGCATTTGCTCCCACCACCTCCAGTGGCAGACTGTTCCATGCATCCACCACCCTTTCCGTGAAGAAAAACATTGTCACAGTCCCCCGTATCCTGCCCCCTCCCCTTCCCTTCCAGTCTCATATCATGGCCCTTTGTTCTTGTGCTTCTCTTATATTGAAAGATGTTGCCCCTTTGAACCTTGTATATGCCTGTAAAGTCTATATATCTCCCTGCTCTCTCCTTTCCTCCAGTGAGTACATATTAAGGTCCTACAATCTCTCTTCATGTGATTTCTTGTGCAAGCCATGTACTATCTTTGTCACCCTTCTTTGGACTGCCTCCACCCTGTCTATGACCTTTTGAAGATGCAGCATCCAGAATTTTACACAGTGTTCCACGTGAGGCCTCACCAGTGTTTTATACAGTGGCATCAACACCTCCCTCCCTCTGCTAGTGATATCTCTGCCTATGCACCCAAGCATGCCACTGGCCTTCGCTGCTGCCTTTTTACACTATTTAGACACCTTTAGGTTGTCAGAAATGACAATCCCCAGATCCCTTGCTTCCTTTATGACTGTCAGCAACTCCACCCCCCTCCCCCATCCTGTAGCTCTCCCCAGAGTTCCTGCATCCCAGATGCATTATTTTGTACTTTTTGTAAATTAACCTCAGGTGCCACAGCTCTGACCAGTTTTCCAGTCTTTTTAGGTCACACCTCACTTTCTCCACCCCTTACAGAGTATCTACCCTGTTGCAGATATTGGTGTCATCTGGAAACAGCCAGACCTTTCCCTCCAGCCCTGCTGCTATGTCACTGATGTAGACATTAAACAGTTCTAGCCCAAGGAGTGACACCTGAGGTACCCCACCTGTTATCCCACTCTCCCCAGATTGGATCCCATTTACCACCACCCTCTGGCTCCTGTCCATTTGCCAGTTTCTAACCCAGTTTATCACTTTTTCATACATGGCCAGGATACCCATCTTATTTACCAACCTTTTAAGTGGGATGGTGTCAAAGGCCTTGCTGAAATCAAGGTAGGCCACGTCCACCGCTACCCCCAATTCATTTCCTTTGTAACCCAATAAAAAAATCTATTAGATTTGTTTAACATGACCACACTGGTGTGAATTCATGCTTCCTTGGGTCTTGAGCACCCTTGGATTACAAGTGCCCCACTATTCTTTCTTTAAGCAATATCTCCATGATTTTACCCACTACTGACATGAGGCTGACTGGCATATAGTTTCCTGCCTCCTCCACGCTACCATTTCCTTTGAAGAGGGACTACATGTGCCCTCCTCAAGTCCTCAGGAACCACCCCTGTGTTGAGTGACTCTGTGAACAGGGTGCCAGTGGTGCCGCTAGCTCCCTCCATAGCTCCTTTAATTTTCTAGGGTGTATGTCATCTGCCCCTATTGCTTTGTCCACCTTCAGTTTTGTAAGTTTCTCCAGGACTCTCCACTGTAAATGGACTGGTGTTGACCTCTCCCCCTCCTCATTTCTGTTGCCAAGCTGTGGTCCCTGTCCCTTTCCTTCTTCAGTGAATACTGAGCATAAATATTTACTAAGTATTTCCGCCTTTTCCAGGTCTCCCTCCTTACACTCCCCCTTCTTCCCTTTGAGCATTACAATCACTCTCCAGGGTTTCCTTCTTTTGCTGTTGTACCTACAGAATATAATTTCCCTGTTCTTTACTGTCTGTGCTAATTTTTATTCCATCCTCACATTTGCACTCCTAACAGCCTTCACTGCCTCTGTAGACACTTTAGGTACACTTGCCTGTCTTCTTCCTTTTGAGTCTCCTTATATTTCCTGAAACTCACCCTTTTGACCCTTACCCTCTCTGCCACATCTTTAGAGAACCATAGTGGTTTTCTCCATCTCTTGCCTTTGGTTATCACCCTCATGTATTGATTTGTTACCTCCCTATGGCATTTTTTATTTGTTCCCACTTGACTTGAACCCCACTCCTTCCTCACTCCTTGCCAGTGCATCTTTGATGCACCTCCCCATCTTAAAATGTGCGCTCCTGAAATCCAAGACCCTTGCCTTTGTGTGACTGGACTGTGCACCTGTCCCCAAACTAAACCACACTATGTGGTGGTCGTTGTACCACTGTTGACCTTCTTCCTTGACTTCTGTGATTTTATCACTGTTAGTATTAGGTCCAGAATTGACTAGTTCTAGGTGGGAGCAAGTACTAGCTGCCTGAGGCCGGCCCCCTGCAGGGAATCCAAGATGTCTCTGATCATGGATGAGGCATCAGACAGGATTGTCCCATCCATGTCTGGTAAATTGAAACCACCCTGCAGCAGTACTTCCCTCTTTGCAGCCATTTCATGTATTTCTTCCACTGGCTGTCTATCCACCGCTGTCTATCCGCCTCCTCCCCCGGCACTGAAAGCCTGTAGATTAACCCTATGTGGATTGCTGTGCCCTTGCCAGACTCAAAGGTGACCCACAGTGCCTCGCCTTCCCCCTGCCTACCTTGTACCTATGTTGCCTTTATCCACTTCCTGACGTACATGGACACTGCCGTCCTTTTTTTACTCCCCCTATTCCTTCCTGAATAAGCATATCCCAGCACAATGATGTCCCAGTCATGATTAGTGGTGTACCAAGTCTCTGTTATTGCTGCTATGTCCAGGTCTTCCTCTACCAGCAACGCCTCCAGGTCTGGGAGTTTATTTCCCAGGCTGCGTGCATTTGTAATCATGCCCTTCCATGTTTTGCTGCCTATGCTCCCTCTAATTGTGCCTTTACTCCCCTGTTTTTTCCCCTTCACCCCGATCTTCCTTTTTTCCTGCTTTCCTTCTTCTACACTGCACTTTATGCCTGTTACAGGTGTTCCTGTCTGCATCTTTCCTACCTGTTCCTCAGTTCTGGCTTCACTAACTAATGGGGGTGGGCTGCTAGAGCCTCCCTTCTCCTGTTGCCACCCCCTGGCTAGTTTAAACACTCCACAAGGAAGTCCTTAAACTGTTCACTGAGGACTGTTTTTGCCTTCTTGGACAGATGCAGCCCATCCCCAGAGTACAGGGCTACATTGCTTCAGGCAGGTACCCAGTCCCCGGTGAAGCCATGTCTCTTCTCTTTGCACCAGCCCTCCAACCACTCATTGAAGCTTCTGATGCAGAGATTTCGATCCTCCCCACGGCCATGGACTGGGAGCACTTCCAAAAAAGTCACAGAGTCTGCCCTACCTTTCCAAGATGCTCCCCCAACTGCATGAAATTCTCCCGTACATCATCAATGTTTACCCTCTCACTGGATAGGTCAGTTAGTCTCCAACTGGACAACAACCACCTGCCATCCCTTCCTCACCAGTGCCTTAGCAATCCACTGGATCAGCTCCCTCTCCCGGCTAGCAGTGCCTCCTGAATGGTGCTTGACTTCACTCTTCTCCCTTGGTTCTGTACACAACTCAATGCCTTGGACAATCAAGTTCCCCACCAGGAGTAGCTTCCTCCTCCACTTGAGTTCTCTTTTACCCAACCCCTGCTCGCCCTCCTGGGTGACCTGCACATCCTCCTTGGTCTCAACTCTGGGTTCAGTTTCGGGAGTCACCCTCTCCTGCAGGACATCAAATGAGTTCCGGAGTTGCACTGGATTGGGGATGTATCTCTGACCCCCCCCTTGCTCACCCTCCCTGTGCCCACTGTAGTCCATCCAGCCCTCTGCCGAGGAATCCATTGGGGTGCTGGCTGAGGACATGGTGGCCTCTGGGTTGGGGAAAAGGTCCTCAGTATTCCTGCCAACTGGGCCATGAGACTGGCCACCTCCACCCTCAGCCCGGAGAGGTGCCTACATATGGGGCAGCATCGCAGTTCCCAGAACATTTGCCTGAATATTGCTGATGCACATACACTGCATTGCACCACTCTTTGCATCCTACCTGAGTACTCGAAGTTACCACCTTTTCCCTGCGTGTATGTAGTTTTTTTCTCCTCTTGTTCCTGGCCCTTCCTACCATGAGGTATGTCCTGTCATTTGCTGCCTCCTCCTTGTGAAGACAGCTGAGCTCGGGGTGGGTGGTATGGAGGAGGGTTAGGGCAGGTCCTTCCAGTGCCTCCTCCTGCAAACAGAGAGAAAGAAGCGTAACAAGGAAGCAAAAACAATCAATCAGCCCAGTCTTCTCCACAGGTATAATCGGTGTCCTGTGCCTCCTCCTGTATGAGAGAAACCTGGGAAAAGACAGAAGAAAGTACAATCAGCCCAGACATCTTTGTCAGTAAGCTGTTTTTCGACTTGCTCCATTACCCACTTACTGCAACACCTCCGGCATAGAGCCGCCGAGCAGAACAGGGCCGTGTGATAAAGAAGCTCAATCAAGCGCAAACTTGGCTAGTCTTATAGGTTTGCCTCACCTAGTCACCCTCTGAACGGTTATGTTTGCTGTACCAATGACTCAGTTGTCCCTTTTTAAATCCCTCTCAGTGAAGTTTGAAAATTGGCTCCTTTTTTTTGCACCCCCCCCCATTGGCCTGCTGCCTCCAGTATAGCTTGAAACCTGTGATGGCTAGGTCCCTGTCAAGGTATTGGGTTGCCCATGTCCACTTCCTCTTCTGTCATCAATGCCTGCAACTCTGCCATCACTTGTTCCCCAGGCTCATAGCATTCAGTGATACCAGTAAATTTTGATCTACTGTGCTCTGCACCTTTAACCTCCTCTCTATTTCTACTCCTATTTGAACTGGGCTCCTGCCTTGCTGTGGGGGGAGGTCCAAAGGACCACCTCTCTTGATGAATCCACACCCCTTTGGCACCCCCCTTACCTAATTTATAATTTTCTTGAATAAACTTCCCCAACTTATGCTTCAGTACCGGTGAGCACTCCTTATTAAGGCGCAACCTATCGTCTGCATACAGGTCTGTGTTCTCCAACTGTTGCCCCACCACCCACCAATCTGTACCCCATGGACCCACTCCATTCTGTCAGCCATCTACTGAATTCAGTGATTCTCTGCTTCCTGGCTGTACTTACTCTTGGCACTGGTAGGATTTCTGAGAAAGCTACAGACCTTCCCACCATACTGCATAGTTTCCCCAGTTCCCTGAAACTGTCCTGCACCTCTTCTATTCTCCTCCTATCCAGGTCATTTGTGCCAAAGTATACCACAATGTGTGTTTTTTTCCCCTAACTTCCTCACATATCTGCTAATATGTTGTACCGCTGTACCCACTGTCATCCCTGGCATGTGCTCCACCAAAATGCTGTTTTTACTGGTGCCCCTCCAACCCCATCTTACACTTTTAAGTATTGAGTCCCCAAGAATAATGACCTTCCCTCTGTTTTCCATTTTCACTTTCCTGCTGCCTGCTAATCCTCTCCACCCCATCTTGATCTTCCCCTCCTTCCCCCTGCCTCTGTACCCCTGTGCCTTCCCTAAGCCATGTATGTCCCATGTTCTTTGCCACATCCTTTCCCCTGTACCACTTGTGCCAAGATCATTGGATTCCACCCTCATACCCTTCGTCTTCTGCTCTACTGCACCCCTTTCTGTGCCTGACTTCACAACTCCCTGTGTCCCCACTGACCTGTTCTCTTCCCCTTCCCTTTCCCTGTTTCCCCCTTCCTCCTGTGCTATACTTTCCAGGGCTGCCTGATGCACCCCTCTGTCTGTTGTCTACTGGCTCCCCCCCCCGTACCTGCTGCTTTGCCACATTCCTTCAGCCCTGCATTGCATCTGCTGCTGCACAGGCTACCTCATTTGCCTTCTGCCTCACTGTTGTATCCCTTAACCTTTGTAGTGTCCTCCACCCTTCCCTTCTCTGCAGTTTCCGTCCACGCAACTTTCTGCTCCTCCAGGCTAGCCAAAATGGAGATTCTATTCCTGTTGTCATTCTCCCTTTCTCTGTACTACTCCCTTCACCCCTCTCTAGGACTTACAACCCTGCTCTGCCACTGTTCTTATCTACTCCTGGTGCTTGACCACCCTCCAGTCGTCAGAGCCTGCCACCAGCTGCTCCTGATTGATTGCCCCTTTTGTTCCCCCACCTTGTCTATACTTTCTTTTGCCTACTGCAACCACTGGTGATGGCCTCCTCTGCTCCCCTTTTCCTTGTTGTTCCCCCCACACCTGCCCCCCCGATGGACACAGCTCCCTTCTCAGTCATCCAAGCTCCTCCCTATGTTGCATCAACTGCCTACACACCATAAACCCCCCTGCCCTCCATGCAGTCCCCAAGAATATGACTGCCCTGGATCTGTTATGACTTACAACCCCTCCCTCTTGACTGTTATGGGGAAATGGGAGGACGTTTTTCTTCACAGAGAGGGTGGTGGACACATGGAATAGTCTGCAACAGGAGGTGGTGGGAGAGAACACAGTGGCAGGATTAAAACATGCCTGGGACAGGCATAAGGGAACCTTAGAAGTGGGAGGGAGTGGTGAAAAGCCACTGACCAGATAGGGTGAGAGGCTGCAAAAAAAAGTGTAGGGCTTATGGGCAGACTGGATGGGTCTGCCAGTCCATATCAGCCAACAATTTCTGTTTCTATTAGAAGAATAAAGAGAGGATGGGGAGGGTTAGTACCCTGGAGGAACAGTATGCTTCAGTGATTATAGGGAAGTTGAGGAGACTGGATGGACCTCCAGTATGCTTAAGCTGTCATAGTCTATGTTTCTATAGTAGAGCTTTGTTCTGTATAGGTGGCAGTATAGCATGGTGGTTAAGAGCACCGAGCTGCAAACCTAGAGACCTGGGTTTGAATCCCACAGCCCTACTTGCATACTGTGTAAACCTGAGCAAGTCACTTAACTTCATTGTGCTCCAAGGTCGCACCTGTAAACAAGCTTCAGCTTAGTGTGGCTTTCCTTGTTAAACAGTTTCTCCTTTCCCTTGTATAGAATTCCATTACTTTCAATTTCAAAATCCTGTTGTTCCACAGTTCAAGGGTAATGGAATGTGATTGTACCCTTCTGTGGTACAACAGCATTCTAAAACCTCTAGAGTCTGCACAAGTCAGTTCTGTTTTAAAAGCAAAAACGAACCAGTACATTTCAGACAATACCATATACTATACAAATACAGGATGAGCAACTTTATGAACAACCTGTGTGTTCTGACACCTCTGGGTTCAGATTCATACAGACCAATCGAGCTTCACTCCAGAGATTAGAAGGAATCGTAACCACTCTGTGGCAGAACATACTGGTTGTGCATCACTGCCCATCCAGTATTCTTTATACAGTATCCCATTTCAGTAGCAACTTTACACAATAAATGTTGATATTTTGGATGCTTTTCTACTGACTGCATTTTCCACATTGACAGCACCGAACTGAGGGTGCTTTGTATCTGGTTCAGTCTCCTGTTTGCGATTAGGCTGGCTGACCTGCATCTGTACTGTGTTTCAGAACCAGAAGCATAGTTTGGTCTGTCTTGCTGAATCAACAGTGAAAGCATGAAGGTGTGAAACAGGGATAACAGGTTTGGGTAACACCACAACCATGTTCTTACTGTGAGAGCTGGAAGAAAGTGATTTGACTCCCCATGTTCTTCAGTCCTTTACCTACCATAAAATAGCTCAGAAGCAAGACCAAACTGAGAAGAAAGATGCGATATTGCAGCTGGGCAACATATGGTAAATATGTTATAAAAAAACACAGTCTTAGGAGAACAACACTTACACTGGTTGAGAATCATGGCTTTTGATGCCAGTAGGACCAGGGCAGTTGAGGCTATAGTTTGATTATGCAGATAAATGTCACATGTATTTACCAAGGGTAGCCCAGCATCACACTGACTGGCTCATAGAAACATAGAAACATAGATTTTGACGGCAGATAAGGACCGCTTGGCCCACCCAGTCTTCCCATTTCCCTACCTAATGGACAAGCTGCAGATCCTAGTTAACCAGCAGCCTACTTCTTCCTACCCCCACCCCCTAGAATTGCCTTATGACTGTCCCATGCATGCCTGAATTCTCCCACTGTTTTTGACTCCACAACCTCCTCCGGAAGGCCGCCCATGCATCCACAACCCTCTCTCTGTGAAAAAATACTTCCTTAAATTACCTCTGAGCCGCCCCTCTTCTATCTTCAAATTGTGCCCTCTTGTTCTTGCACACCTCTTTTTTGAAAGATGCTACCCTCTTGGACTTTGTTGATTCCCTTGAGGTACTTGAAAGTTTCTATCCTGTCCCCCCTCTCCCTCCTTTCCTCAAGGCTATACATATTCAGCTCCTTAAGTCTCTCTTCATATGTCTTCCGGTGCAGACCCTGCACCTAAAGTGTCAATGGCAGTGGTGGGATTCGGACCCACGCCCCCAAAGAGACAGGAGCCTTAATCCAGCGCCTTAGAACGCTCAGCCACACTACCGAATGGTGTCCCTTGAAGGAAGTTAAGTGACCTGTAGGGGTCACACAGTATGCAAGTGGGGGCTGCGGGATTCAAACCCAGATCTCCAAGTTTGCAGCTCAGAGCTTTAAACCACTGCACTATACTGCCTGCCTCAAACTGTTTAATAAACAGTGAAACAGGAGGTGTGTGGATGAACCTAAAAATGCAAAGGGACTGCACAACATTCCACCGGACTGGAAGGTGCTTACAGTGACCAGTGTGTTTCATTACACATGGTTTCCCAGTTATTGAAGTGTTTGTGTTGTGTGGGCATAGTGAGGATTGACAGAAATGGTACTGGATCAAGGCAAGAGAACTATGGGGGGGGGGGTGGTTGGGATGAACAATTAGGTTCCCTTTGTCTTAAAAGAAAGCAATATGACAAAACTGATGCCAATGTAATCCAAAGCTCAAGGCATTCACTAGTCTGTAACTTGAGCTTTACTTTATACCTGAGCAGTCACCCAGGAAATCACTATAAGTATTTGTGTATGAAAGTGATGCGTTTCAGCAACATTTGAGTCAACAGTGTTATATCCACTGGCTTTACATATTACACATATATTACTGAAAATCACAGCATGACAATATACATATAGACAGATTATGCTTGTTGTATTTTCCCAGGGTACAGAGGAAAAAATGTGCACCTTTTTTGCAGCTGCAGTTTAGATATTTGAATTAGCAGGGAAAGGAAAGAACCAGATGTGCAGGAATCTGCACCAACCCCCCCTGGATCACCGACTGGCTCATGCCATAGTGGGGGGAGAGGGAGAGCACATTCACATACCATTCAGTCCCTAACAGCCCTGTTATTTGCTTTGGATTCTTAGAAATGTTCAATAAAGTAAAACAGCAATGTTTTTTTTTGGGGGGGGGATCTGGTTTCCGACATTGTATCAGACAAATAAAAACTCTCCCCTCCTTCCAGTCAGTACTAGAGTTCTCCAAGGATCCATACTTGGACTTCTCCTTTTCTCCATCCTGCTAAACAACCTCCCCCTGATTTGTTCATCATCTAACATACATATGTATGCTGATGTTATCTTCACTTCTGGCAAATCAGTCCCTGATGTCACTGTGACACTTGGTCAGCTGGTTAGGATTGTTCTATGATATTTGTAATATAGAATGTGGTATGTGAGTGTCTCACATGGGACATCCTGCCCCCCCCAGGTCAGTGAAGTGCCAAGTGACCTGAGACCAGGAGGTAATTAAAAGACTAGAGAGACTTAATTAAGGATCTCCCGTTTCCCAGTCTTAATTAGAACTGACCCAGCTGCCAGGATATAGGGCTTGTAATGTTTATGATGTCTTAGAGGAAAAACATGTTATAGCACCATGGTGTGAAAAGTTGTTAAATCTTTGACCTGCCGTGGGAACAGGAAACCACACAAGATCAAAGAAAAGGCTTGATTAAAGATTATCATAATTTGGGAAATTAGTTTTTGCTGAAGTCACAGTATTTAAAATATCTCCTGACAGGAAGATCATTGTTTGTATAATTTTTATGTTCTAAAAGGGGGAGCTAGATGACATCATAGAAGGAGTGTGTGAGAGAGACACAGTTTAACCTATGACTTGTGTCTGATCTTAGTGACATATCTTTTTGGACTCTTAGGAAACAAGATCTAACTATAAGCACTATAGAGGTAATACATTAGATAGAAAAAGTCTAATTGTATTGTGGTAAGAGTTTATGTTATGTACTTTAACCTTGTTCTTTTATGTGATTGTAGGCTCTTTGATATATTGTTCTGTGTTACATTTTTCATATTTTTATCCATTTTTAAGTAAACCTATTATTTTGAAAGACTGCCTGGGTCTGCAAGTTCTCTTTTTGCATGTGACATATAGAGGGTTAAGACTGACAAAAACTGTTCAAAGCTTGATGGTGTTACTAGACTGGAAAAAGGTAAGAATATACCTAAGGTCTTTTATAGAGTTTTAAGGGTTCATTTTGGAAACCTGGCTTGGTGCCCCCTGGAATAAGATTGTACTGCAATCCCCGAAGAGGGTACGAATCTGCGCCTGTACATTGAGTACGCTAGCACAAGGTTCACAGTTTTAATCCCCCCAGAACTTGAGACTAAAGGTGATTCGGACCCACAAGCAGACAGGAGGGTTACCCTGTCTGTTATCCATTCACATTACGGCACTCGGAGGTTGGCACTGTGGGAGTAGAGGGCCTGACCTGCTGAGTGCATTTGTGACAGTCACTACCAGACTTCAGTTAGACTTCATAAATGGCCAACTCTAGCTTAGGGACCATCAGCTCTTCCTCAATGCCAAAAAGACAGTCTCCATGACCTTCGGCACTAGGCAAAGATTGGCAAGGTTTACAGCCCAGCCCACATTCCACACCCTTGATGGGACAGTTCTTGAGGACACCTCCTCATTTAGATACCTTGGTGTCTGGCTTGACCCACAGCTCACCTTTTCTGTACACATAGATTCTATTCTGAAGAAACTCCATCCCAAACTTGATGCCCTCCACAGAAACTGCAGCTGCATCCCATTATTAGCCAGGCGTGAGCTAGTACAGAAAATGATACTAACAATATTCGACTACTGTGATATAGTCTACAGTGCCACCCCACTGTCCATCCTTACCAGACTGTACCCACTCTTTAACTCCTTCTGCCACTTTGCTCTAGATGCTCCTCCTCTAACTCATCACTGTACACTTTACCACTCTCTAAACTTCACCTCCCTTGCAAACAGACATTCACTTCATGCTGTTAAATTCATCTGAAAATTCTAGCTTGGTTCCTTCCCTGCCTACATCTCAACACTCCTATGCACCCCCCTCTATTCCCTAAGGTTGGTGGACACACGGACACTGCACCTCCCTCGCAGAAGCACTACCTCTGGACAACTGCCATTCTCCCCCAGCCTCCCCAAACTTTGGAACCAGCTCCCCACCACTTTAGGCACTCCTCCTGTACTGGTTCCCTCTTCTCCTCGCTTTTGAACTTCCTAGTCCCAAACTGCAATTGCTGCTAACTCCTAGGTGCGTATTTGAGCTCAGTAATTATATGCCCCCTTTATGAGCTCAACAAACTCCCCCAAAAAAGCACTTCCTGGCACTAACCATTGTACTCCTCACCCAGTAAAACCCACCCTACCCTTTTCTCTCCTATTACAAGTTTTAAGATATTGTATGTTATTGTATTATGTATCCTGTATAAATTCTGTGCACTGTTATATTGCTTGTTGTTCCTCAAATACTTGTAAACTGTATGCATAATATTATGTACCCCAGTACCCTTCCCCCTTACTGTTATATTCATTGTTGTTCCTCCATACTTGAAAGCTGTATGCATAATGTTATGTATCCCAGTACCTTTCCCCCAGGACGTACCGTGAGACAAGCATCCTGTTGCTCAGTGCATCTTTCCTGATGAAACTTTACAATAAATAAATAAATAAACAAAATAAAAAAGATGGTTGGGATGGGAAGGGATCTAAGTGGACACCTACTCCAAAAACACAAAATAAATAAAAACTCTTAAGATTTCCTTAGTGTTAAATAGAAAGCAAGAAGGAAATTAGAGAATCAATGCAATCCTTTGCAGAAGGCACTCGGTGACTGGGCAACCAGGAAACCATTTTAAATAAGTGTATATTAAAGTGGAAGGTGGCAGGATCTGGAGCACCACCAACACCCCACAGGCAACACACAACTGTCACTACCTAGGAAACATGAGAAAGAATTTCTTCACAGAACGGGTGGTGGACAAGTGGAACACCCTGCCAGAGGAAGTGGTGGGGGCTGAAACAATCACGGGATTTAAGAATGCATGGGATAGACATAAAGGAATTCTGGAGGTCAGGGGCAAGGGGCAACAGACTTCTAGGAAAACAAACTGAACTTACAAGCTCAAATGGGCAGACTGGGTGGGCCATAGGCCCTTATCTGCCAACACTGTCTATGTACCTAACAACTGCTTTCTTTTCTTTCAATTATTATAAAGGTGTTACTAAGAAAAACATGATGTGGGTTACAAAAACAGAATATAGTTTAGGATGTTTTATGAAAAAATAAACGAACATAGCTGAAGGGTACTAGAGACTACGAGATTTGGATGCGCCACCTATCCCCACCCAAGACATATACAAACAGACACATTACAGATTAGTTTAAATAATACATGAAAATAATTAGCTTAAAAAATGTGAAGCTAATGTCCCACACAACCAAAACATGAATGTCATATATTTCAAAAGGGGGCAGAAATTAAGAAAACCTCTATAGTGCAAGCCACTGGAATGAAGACAATAGATCAGAAAATGTGAAACTGTAGACCCCCACATCCCAAAACAAGATTGTCAAGAGTCTGGTATTTCGAAACAGGACAGCACTTAAAAAGAAGAGCAGGCGGGAAGCAGAGCAACAAATCAATGAATTGATACCTGCTCTGCCCAAGCACAGAATCTGACAGCGAACCAAAAAAAAAATTAATAAAATGCATTGACAAAAGGAAATTGATACAATTATGTGAGGCTGCGACACCACATGCCTTAATAAATGATTAACATAAAATGCTAGTTCTAAACTGGACAGCAATTCTAAATAACACATGGCGGGAAAAGGAGTGCTCCCCCACCCCACTATGTTGATTCCGTATATGACATGTGTTTGACAGAACTTAAAAATTAAAAGCAAAATAATAGAAAATGAGACTGACCGAAGGACAGTAGGTTATAATAATGTAGAGCTACAAACCCACACATGGAAAACTCAGTTCCCTAGATTGATATTTCACAACAGGGCATAAATTAAAGACCTCGAAATTCCAAAAATCTGTATCTAGCGAATGCTCAGTGTCCCCCAACTGTAGTGCTGACAACTGTTTTTCAAGTGACTAAGTGTAATTACATTCTTCATCGAATTGATGGCAGCCAGCAATTATTGTAATTACATGGATTGGTTTAACTAGACTTGTGTGTACTTTAAGGCATTGATCAGATTAATTTAACTTTCTTAACTGAAAAAAACATTTTCACTCATTGTGCTGTTTCTAGCATAAAAAGCTTTTGATTTTTCCAGAGTGCTGTCAGAGATCTCAGCTGCTGTGCCAGAATTATTTTGATATCGGCGCCTTCCTCACGCCATCTCTCTGGTTGGCTGCATTAGCACTCCTGCTCCCCACCATTGGATGCTTTCAGGACACTAGGCAGTAATTTCAATCAATCAATCAAATCTTTATTTATCCAGGCGAACATCATTGAGCATAGCTCATTTGCAAGACGGACCTGGTAAGGTCAAAGTTCAATTTACGTAAAGATATAGTATGATTCAATGTACACACACATTGAGGAACATCATATACAGGATATGATTTAAGCTCAGCTGGTGTTTGTTATAGAATTACTGTCAGTTTTCTGCTAAAAAAATAAATTCCTACACTGTGATTTTGCTTTTGCCTAGTTGTTAAATACTGTCTCCATTTAATATTAGAAACTGTGTACTGTGGCAGCGTTTGTTTCCCTCAGGACTGGCCGAATATTGTCAAGTGCTCTTTAGTCTACGTTTGCTATCTCTGTTTGCAGCATCTTTTGTTAAACTCTGATTTTTCCTCTCCCAACCCCTGCTCGGCGCTGACCCGCCCTGCCTCCCGCTCACTCACATACTTTGCTCTTTCTTTGTGTTTCTTCACCTAAAGCCCCCCTTTAACTTAATCACTCGGCTGATTACGGCACCCCACTGCTTTTCAGACTCTGACCTAGTCTTCCCGTGCCCCCCAATTTCTGCCTTTTAACCAAGCCTCTCTCCTGACTACTGTTCGTGACTGGCATTCAGAAGTGGCGCGCGCTAAGAATCTCCGCTGCCCACTCCCCGCTCCCAAAGCCATCTCCTCAAGTATGGATCTCAGCTGCTGTGCCAGAATTATTTTGATTTCGGTACCTTCCTTGCGCCTTCTCTCTGATTGGTTACATTAGCATAGCTGCTCCCCACCACTGGACACTTTCAGGACACTAGGCAGTAATCTAAGCTCAACTAGTTTTTTTCGTAGAATTACTGTCAGTTTTCTGCTAAAAAACAAAATACCTACAGTGATTTTGCTTTTGCCTAATTGTTAAATACTGTCTCCATTTAATATTAGAAACTGTGTACTGTGACAGCCTTTGTTTCCCTCAGGACTGGCCGAATATTGTCAAGTGCTCTTTAGTCTACGTTTGCTATCTCTGTTTACAGCATCCTTTGTTAAACTCTGATTTTTCCTCTCCCAACATCTGCTTGGCGCTGACCCACCCTGCCCTCCACTCGCTCTTTCTTTGTGTCTTTTCACCTAAACCCGCCCTCCATTTAACTTAATCACTTGGCTGATTATGTCTCCCCACTGCTTTACAGACTCTGACCTAGTCTTTCCCGTCCCCTGATTTATGCCTTTTAACCAAGCTTCTCTCTGTCTCTCTATCCCTAGACTACTACAGCCCATTACAGGGCATTCAGAAGAGGCATGGTGCCTGAGGATCTCCACCGCCCGCTCCCAAAGCCATCTCCCCAGGTACGGATCTCGGCTGCTGTGCCAGAATTATTTTGATTTTGGTGCCTTCCTCACACCCTCTCTCTGATTGGCTGCATTAGCATGCCTGTTCCCCACCATTGGATGCTTTCATGACACTAGGCAGTAATCTAAACTCAGCTGTTTTTTGTCATAGAATTACTGTAAATTTTCGGGCTGCCTATCCTCCCCCACTCTTTAAATGCTCTTGCTCCACCCCTTCTCTCTCCCCCTAGTTGTAACTCTCCCTCTCTTAAAGGTGCAGACACCTCTGCTTTATATCGCTCTGCAAAAGTCACATAATTTTATATCCTAGCACCAACTGCAACTTCGGAGTGTCTCTCCAGCTCAGCACATCCATCTACCAAAAATGAATTTTTTTTTAATACAGTGCTCTGCAGTACTTTTCCTCAAGTTGTCCCTCCCTAAATGCAACTCACAGGAACCATTCACTGATGAATCCATCCCCAAACTAGCCTGTGATCCCCTTGGCCTCCCTGCACCTGGGACCAGGAGCAGAGATGATTCCTTTCAATATCTTCTGAGGTCAGAATACTCAGAGAAGTGCACCTACCCAATCCCTCCAACTCAACTGAACATGTACCCCGTCTCCCTGGATGACAGCAATCATAAATCAAACTCTTATAGTAGATCCCAGGAGTTAAAATGCTCAAAACTGTAAGCACTAAGATTTACTTGGCTGCTTCTATTGCTATTATGGAACATACATCCCAACCCTGGGCCAGAAACCAAGATACCAACATCAGTACACAGAGTTGGCACTATAACAATTACATCCATTAATATTTGTAGCCTCCTGGCAAAATGTGATGCTCTCCAGGTCTGGGCTTTCCAACATAAACCACCTAATCCACAGGTCTTCTCGGTAGGGGAAACTTGCCTTACCCAAAAAAACCTCCGACCTGGCTATCCAATTGGAGGGCTACACAACCTTCAGGGTTGACAGACTAGGGAAAAGAGGTGGAGGCTGTGTCATATACATTAAGGACACCTTCAAAGGCAGAGCACTCCCCGTCCCATCCTCTGTGGGTAGCTCCCAACTGCTTGCTGTCCAGCTGCAAATTGGCAGCCACAGGAAGTGTCTCACCATAATATCTATGTACATTCCCCCAAAACATCAGGCGGTTGGTTTTAAACTAACTATTGACTATGTTGCTGATCTTCACAATTCCTCTGACGTCATGTACTAATGTTAGGGGATTTCAACATCAATTGATTATCCCCTGAAGCAGCTCCTTATATGGATGCCATTGTGGCCATTGATATAGTCCAACTTGTCCAGACCCCTACCAGGGTAAACTACCGCACTGGTACCAGTACACTTATAGACTGGATATTAACTAATCAGCCACATAGATTATCCAGCACTACTGTACTACCCGATTCTATCAGTGACCACTCGCCTGTCTTATGCACCTGGAGGAACAAGTCTCCAAAAACCCCTCCCAGAACAATAACCACGAGCATTCTAATAAAGGGACATCTTCCCTTCCTCTTAGCCTACCTCAACATGCAAGATTGGGATGGCATCTTTTCTGCTGCTGACGTGGATTCTGAACTACAATGCTTTATTACCACTTTTAACACAGCTTGCAACATATTTGCACAGCTTAAAACAAGGAAAATAAAAGGCCCCAGTAAGACGTGGATCACACCAAAGCTCTTTGAATTTACAAGGGATTGGGATAATCTGTGGCACATAGCCAAAAGTATGAGGTCTCTCTTAGACCACCAAAATTACAAGACAGCTAGGAATAAGTGCACTAGAGCAATTTGGCTAAATAAAATATCCCACTTCCAAAGTGAACTAAGCAACTCACGGAGTGATAGCCGCAGGTTCTGGGAGAACATTAAATCCCTAACAGATCGAACCAGCAAAACCCCTTCCACGCTACTTAACATCAATGGTGTAACTACTCAAGACCATAAGAATATAGTTGATGCTTTCAACAAGGCATTCTCAGACCTTAGTGGAGTCCTCCCCATGGATTTTTTCCTTCCCAATCCCTGTGATTATACAAGCCACACCTCCAGCCCATCAGCTAGCACAACACCACTCTTCTACCTGAAGATCCTCACAACTTCTGAGGCCAAAAATTACCTAGGTAAGGTACTCAGGAAAAATAACTCTAGTGGCGATTCACTGGATTTTAAGCTCTTGTCACTCACTCTGAATGTTCTCCTCCCTCCCCTCACTAGGATCTTAAATCTCTCACTTACCACAAGCAAGTTCTCCCAACACTGGAAGGCAGCAGTGGTCACTCCAATATTCAAATCTGGTGATAGAACCTGCCTCGCCAACTACCGTGCAATCTCTATACTCCCCCCTCTCTCCACAGCCCTAGAAAGAATAGTCTATGACCAGCTAGTAGAACAGCTTGATAAGCACAACCTACAATGCCCATAACAGCATGGTTTTAGGAAGACCCATAGTACTTCCATGGCCCTGGTTGAATTTACCAGCTATATCCATGAGGCACTTGATTAAGGGCTCTTGGTAGGGGCTACATTTGTTGACCTTACCAAGGTCTTTGATATGGTCAATCATGGCCTGCTATTCAACCAGTTAGCTAGAATTGGGTTATCTCCTCACTTACTGTGCTGGTTCCAAAGCTACCTTTCTAACCGAATGCAACAGGTCAAGATAAACAAAGCCTTATCAGACCGGTGCACAGTTTCCACAGGAGTGCCCCACGGTTCCATATTTGGCCCCCTACTTTTCAGCCTGTTTCTAAATGAGCTACCGAGAATGTGCCAAAACAGGATCCTCCTATATGCAGATGATGCTGTGCTTTATACATGCCATTCTGAACCTGAAGTTCTTGGAGCAAGCATGCAAGCAGATTTTTAAAGCTATCAAAATATGGCTCAGTAACTCCAAGCTATTGCTGAATTACAAAAAAAACAAACTATGTTGTTTGCCTCCCACCAAAACTGACATAAGCAATATTCTCTTAAGGTACATAACAATATGTTCGAACCACTTGAAATGGTTAGCAGCTTCAAGTACCTCGGAGTCATTCTGGATGGCTCCCTCTCCTATAGCCAATATATAGATCTTGTAGCCAAGGTAGCCAGTGCCAGAGTAGACCAACTCTATCAGCACAGACACTGCCTTTCAGAGAATGCTATTAAGCTGGCAGTCAACAGCTCAGTGCTCTCAATTATAGACAATGGATTTGTAGTCTATGGGGCAGGCACCAACACAGACCTCAAGAGGATCAAGACTTCGTTAAACAAAGCCTGCAGGCTGGTCCTGAGTGCGGATTGCCTAATTCACACGTTGGAACTATACTCCGGGAAAGGTTGGCTCTCCTTGGACAAGAGAATTCAATACCAGGTCTGCTTGCTAGCCAAAAAATCAGCACTTGGCCTTACATCCCCCTGAAATGCAGAAACTCCTTAGGCATCCCTCTAACCAAAGATTAACCAGGGGATCCAGCAAAGCCTGCCTCCAGATCCTGTTTTGCTGCACCTCACAAGGGCAAAGAGCTTATTAATACAGGGCCCCCTCTGGCTTAACTCCCTTAGCCCTGAATTGTTCATGGAACCAAACCTCAGCACCTCCAAATCCAAACTGTGAATGCACTTGACTTCGTGCACCACATGTGACTGCGACACAGCCTCCTAGAGACATCATGGTTTCTCTCCTAGACGCAACCTTCTACTCCCCACAATTCATCCCTCCTCCCGCCCCCATCACCCCCGTCCCTTTGGGACCAGCTTCGCTGCTAACTGCATGTCTCTTCCACACTACCAGCTTACTCCCCCCTCTTGTACTTCAACTCTCAACCCTTTCACACAGCTTGTCCACTTTGTTCCTGCTTGCCATTTCTACATTTCACTGCCACACTATCCCCCCACACCCCTTACTCTGTATTTCCCCAATACCATTTTATCCAACATCCCCACGTAGATAGTTCTCCCAGCTCTCCACCCCCCACTACTCTGGCCCACTGCCCACTAGTCCCTTGAGTCACTTATCTTACCTCGACCTGGACTATGAGAACGAGGGCTCTTGGGAAATCTGGCTATGGTAATTTACCCAACAGAGTATATCAGAACTGTTTATATGGAATCATCATCCTTGTCAACAAATAAAGTCAGTGTCTTTATGTTAATATGTCACAACCATACCGTCCTATATTACCCATGTACATGCTCCTGCTTAACACTCTTATGTTTGCCTGCAGTATCGATTGTTCCTGCATATTTGTATGTAACCCTGATATGTTAACCTACTTGTTAATTGTTCCTTGTACTTTGTCTGTAAACTGGATGTGGAACCTTTGTAAAGGAGCTCTCAGCTCAAAGGTATTAATCCGAGATTTCAATAAATAAATAAATAAGAGGGCGGGGAGTGACAGAACAGGTGTTCATGAGGAAAGCCCTGAGATGTGTAGTGGTGCTGCAAGCAGAAAGTACTGTAAACAGATATTTTTTTAAACAAAGCTACAGGATCTACCTTTCTGTATCATCTGTTGTTTGCAGCCTCTGTTGTTTGTAGTAAGGCTTCTAGGGGCTGTGGGGGAGAACTGTTGGTGGGTGGGGGTGAGGGATGGGAGACTAGAGTGAAAGTCTGCATGATCTACTGCTTCTGCTGGAACTGCCTATTTTTTTCTTTTTTAATAAATGCAATGCCCTAGGACTACTGGCAGGCAGGCATTGGTGACTAAATTCGGAACTGCTGGTGGATGGGGATCGGAGACCAAAGAAAAACTAAGCTGGAGGTGGGTAGAAATACACAGTACTGTGTATCTCAGTGGAGAAAAAAAATGTGCATACTTCATATGGGCTCCTGTTTATGCGACCCGCCGTTTATCAGAACTGATGGGATGTCCCCATAGCAGTTCAGATAAACAGGGATTGCAAAGAGAGATAAACAATATAAAAAAGTCACAGAAAGAACACCCCCCAAAACACACACACACAACACACACACACACACACTCTCCCTCCAGATTTTGGTTAGCTTAGCGCGCCCCTCAACCACCGCAGGCATAGAAACATAGAATTTGACGGCAGATAAGGACCGCTTGGCCCACCCAGTCTGCCCATTTCCCTACCTACTGGATAAGCTGCAGATCCTAGTTAACCAGCAGCCTACTTCTTCCTACCCCCACCCCCCAGAATTGCCTTATGACTATCCCATGCATGCTTGAATTCCACCACTGATTTTGACTCCACAACCTCCTCCGGAAGGCCGTTCCATGCATCCACAACCCTCTCTGTGAAAAATACTTCCTTAAATTACCTCTGAGCCCCCCTCTATCTTCAAATTGTGCCCTTGTTCTTGCACACCTCTTTTTGAAAGATGCTACCCTCTTGGACTTTGTTGATTCCCTTGAGGTACTTGAAAGTTTCTATCATGTCCCCTCTCCTTCCTTTCCTCGAGGCTATACATATTAAGCTCCTTAAGTCTCTCTTCATATGTCTTCCGTGCAGACCCTGCACCATTTTAGTTGCCCTCCTCTGGACAGCTTCCATCCTGTCTATGTCTCTTATGGAGATTGGGTCTCCAGAACTGCACACAGTACTCCAGGTGGGGTCTCACCAGCTGTCTGTACAGAGGATAATAACTTCCTGTTTCTACTGGTGATGCCTCTCCCTGTGCATCCCAGTATCACCCCAGCCCTCCTTGCTGCCCTCTCACATTGCTTGCCCATCTTTAGGTCATCTGATATGACTAACCCAGGTCCCTTTCCATTTTTGTTGTTGTTAGTACCTCACCCCCATTGTGTACTCTTCCCCAGGGTTTTGTTTCCAGGTGCATTACCTTGCACTTCTTAGAATTGAATCTAGCTGCCATACATTTGACCATTCCTCTAACCTTGCCAAGTCCCTTCTTATCCTTTCCACCCCACCCTGTGCATCAACTCTGTTGCAGATCTTAGTGTCATCTGCAAAGAGACATACTTTTCCTTCCAGTCCTTCTGCAATGTCGCTTATAAAGACATTGAAGAGGACCCGGTCCTAATACTGAACCTCCTGCGGTACCCTCATACTAGTAACCCTCCTTTCTTCTGAGTGAACTCCATTTACTATTACTCTCTGTGTCCTATTCTCCAGCCATTCTTTACCCAGGCTGTCATCTTGGGACCCACTCCCAGGCTGGCTAACTTGTATATTAATCTTTTGTGGGACTGTGTCAAATTTTCTAAAGTCTAGGTAGGCCATGTCCACAGCCCTCCCTGATCTACTACTTTGGTCACCCAGTCAAAGAAATCTATCAGATTCTGTCTGGCATGACCTTCCCGCTGTGAATCCATGCTGCCTAGGGTCCTGTGCCCTCTGGCCTCTAGATACTCAACAATTCTTTCCTTTAGAAGTGATTCCATCATTTTCCCTATCACCTGAGGTTAAACTAACAGGTCTATAGTTTCCTGCTTCTGCCTTGTTCCCACTTTTGTGAAGGGAATCACATCTGCCCTCCTCCAGTCCTCGGGTACCACCCCATCCTCCCATGATTTGTTAAAGAGGGTAGTCAGTGGTGTCACTAGTTCTACCCTTAGTTCTTTAGAATTCTGGGATGAATCTCATCAGGCCCCATTACTTTGTCCACCTTCAGTTTTAAGAGTTCTTTCAGAACCCTTTCTTCTGTAAATGGGTTGGTATCAACTTCTGTATCCAGAGTGTTACTACTGTTTGTTTTATGTACCTCCTCTTCCTTTGTAAATACTGAGCAAAAATATTTGTTTAGTATCTATGCCTTTCACAGTCTCCCTCTGCCCACCCTCCTCCCCTTTATTAAGCCTCACTATCCCTCCTTGGTCTTCCTTCGCTCCCTGATGTACCTATAAAAGGTTTTATCCCCTTCTTAACTGAGTTGGCTATCTTTCCTCGGTTTGGGCCTTTGCTGTTCTGACTGCCTTCCCAGCCTCCTTTTGCTTTAACTGATACAGTTCTCTGTCCTGCTCCTTCTGGATTCCTTGTACTTCCTGAATGCTTTCTTTTCTCTTGAACCTTCACTGTCACTTCCTTTGAGAACCATAGTGGTTTTACATCGTCTTGTTTTGTTTATTTGCTTCACACAAAGGCTGTTACCTCTGTGATGGCAGTTTTTATTATTCCCATTGTTCTTCCACCCTCCTTCCTGCCCATTTGCTAGTGCATTCTTTAGCACTCACCCATTTTGGCAAAGTCAGCCCTCCTAAAATCCAGTACTTTTGTTCTTTGTATGGCTTGACTCTATTGCTGTGTTTATTGTGAACCATCCTGTTTGATGGTCACTAGTTCCCAGATGGCTACCCACTTCTACATCTGTGATCCTCTCTCCATCTCCATTTGAGTGTATCAAGTCTAATATTGCTCCCTCTCGAGTGGGCTCCAGTACTAGTTGTCTAAGGCATGCCCCCTGTAGGGCATCTAGAATAACTGCACTCTTCGAAGTGGCAGCTGCAACTGCACTCCAGTTAACATCTGGCATATTCAGATCACCCATCAGCAATATCCCCTTTTCTGCCATTCTAAAGTATACTTTCTATCATTTCTTGTCCATTTCCTCCCCTGAGAAGGAGGTCTGTATCAACCCCTGTGCAGATTGTGGTGCCATTGCCTGTCTCCAAATTACCCACAGTGCTTCTTCCTCCCTGTTTACCCTTTTGTTCTGTTGCTTTTATTCCTTCCCTTATGTAAAGAACTCCTCCTCCTCCTCCTCTTTTACCCTCCCTGTCCCTCCTGTAGATAGTGTATCCTGGTATGTTTACGTCCCAGTCATGGTTTTGTGTGTACCATGCTTCTGTGACTGCCACGATATCCAGATGTTCCTCCTCCATCAAGGCCACTAATTCCGGAAGCTTGTTACCTAGACTACGGGCATTGGTATTCATTGCTCTCCATTTTTTGATGGCTTTACCTTCTGTTGCAGGATCCCCCACTGACCGTTCTACCTTGGTCTTTTTCTCATTTAGTACCCTGTTTTGTAGGGAGAGGCTGGGAATTTTCTGCTGCTTGTCAGTGCCTCCCCCTTTGACTAGTTTAAAAGCTTGCCAATGAAGTATTTAAACCGATTGCTCAAAAGACTTGTTCCCTTCCTGGATAGATGCAGATCATCCTGCCAGTATAGGCTGGTGTCCCTCCAGGTGGAACCCCAGTCCCCAATGAAGCCAAACCCCTGTGCTCCACACCATTTTTTCAACCATTCATTAAACTGCATGGTGCCAATTACCCTCGCCTCACCCATGCCTTTGACAGGCAGTGCCTCCGAGAAGGATACTGTTTGTGCTACTTGTCTTATGCCCCTCCCCAACTCTGCAATGTCCTCTTGCACTGCTCTAACCTCATGATGAGCCAAGTCATTTGTTCCTAGGTGGACAATTACATCCATCTCAGAATCCCTTGCAGCTGTTGTCGTGATCCTGAGGATGCGCTTTCCTGTCCCTCCAAGCCATGGCACCAGGCAGGCACCTTACTTCAGTTTTCCCAGCTCCTCCCAGTTCTATCCCCCTAATAATTGAGTCTCCCACCAGGAGCTGCTTCCTTTCCTTGTGGTGTCCTCTGCCTCCTTCTGTGGGCCTCCCTTGTGACAGCTGTCCTTAGCCTCCTTAGTCTCCTCTGTGCCCTCGCAAAACAATCAGCTAAAAGCTCTGACCCACTGCTGCAATGAGTGCCTTCCTGTCAGCAAGATGCCCTACACAACAATTTGATAGAGAAATACCCTGCTAATCAAACAGAGAAAAATCCACACATCCAAGTCAGACACAGGTAAACCTTCCCAGCCCCAAAACAGGCCTGGTGGTTTGTGCTTCGAGAGCTGTCAGCCCCAAAATAAGTCAGCTGTGCTTTAAACTCTTCCTGCACTGAAAATCTTAAGAATTGTAACAAACCAAACGTAAACCTAGATCCACCACCCTCTGTTGCTTGAAAGACTGTCTTTTCCTGTTTCACACTGCAGGTTTTTCTGTGACCACTCCTTAACCCCAGTAACTCTGTTAAAAAGAGTTTAACTATCACAAACTCCTATGCACCAGTAAATTATTTAAAAATAGTTTCTGTCCCAAAATCCTAGTAGTCAATCCAGCTACCCCCAAGGGACAACCAGAATGCAGTATTCAAACACTTATGAGGTTACTTCCAAGATAAGCAGAGTTTGGAAGTTTCTTTTTAAACTCCTCAGCCAACTGTAATTCATTTAAAAAATAGTTTAACTGTCAGCAAATCCTAGTAGACAATCTAGCTACCTCCAAGGACCTACCCAAATGCAGTATTTAAATCCTTCTGAAGTTACTAACAAGATAAACAGAGTTTACAAGCCCCTTCTTGGTTAAACACTAAATAAATGTGAATAAAAAGCAATTACCAAGGGTGGTTAGTTTCACCTCCCACAGAATTAAGCAAAAGTGCACGTTTGTTGCAGATATCAAGTGCAATATAGAATTTCTCACACAGCTCGCAGTTGAAGAAAGTAGTGTCCTTCCAGCTCCAGAAAATGTGCTTTGTGTTAGATGATTTTGGTGGCACATGCCCCAAATGTCAAATTTTAAAATAAATTAAAAAAATTACGTAATCATTGAAAAAATGTGAAGAACGTGGGAAAATGTGAAGAACATGGGACAGACGTTACCGAGGATCTGGAACAGCGATATTTTACAAAACACAAACGCAGCTATATTATCCACCCTTGGAAGGGAAATGCCGCAGTGTAATTTGAAAACAAAAGTCTTAATTCTATGGCTGCTCAATTATCCAAGCTCCAGCGTAAAAGCTTTAAAACGCTCAAGTGCACAATAGTCCCCAACAACAAGGACAGCAGTGTTACTCACCCTCAGAAAGGAAATACCGGCAATGTAATTAAACAAAAGAAAAATATTAATTTTGTGGTTGCTCAATGATTCCTGGTCCAGTGTAAAAAAAATCTTTAAAGGGTACCTAAACAAGCAGTTTTTAAAACTGCAAACTTTAAAATCTGACTTCATAGTGAGATAAAGTAAAGACTGCTGTTTACATTTATGCTAAAACTGAATTTATATAAATAACATAAATGCAGTTTCATAGCTTTTGAAAAATGTAAACGTCAGCCTTTCACTTTCAAAAAAACAGTCTTGGTTTCTCCCTAAGATGTCTACCAAGTGTGTAAAGTGATGAGACATGATGACATCATCAGAGCCAGAGCTAGAGACCCACATATATTCCTTCAAGGCTAACTAGTTCTTCTTTCCCTCTTTGTTTTGAATTGTTATACCTGAATGATCAACACCATGTGTTAACTTGTGGATTATTTTGATCAGTACTCATGTTAGGCTATGATTTTGTTCATTTTGTTTACTTTAACTTGCGGAAAATGTTTTGCAATCCAGCTGACTTTCTCTTTGACAAACCTCAGTACAGTACAAAACTTCAAATACCTGATGATCTAGTGATTATGTGAAGCCCTGAATTTTGTTGCTTGTTAACCAAAAGAGATACACTAAGCTGAAAGCTTGTTTACAGGTGTGGCCTAGGAGCACAAGGAAGTTTAATGACTTGCTCATGGTCACACAGTAAAGTACCGGTCTGGTTCAATTACAAAGCTCATGCTCTCTTGTTAATCCACAAATAAGACTTTCCCTTTCCACGTGAACCCCCTGCACCTAGCCTGCCTTCTGTCAAACACCCCACCATCCATACTCTATCCTTAGTACTGCCTGGGGCAGCATATGAGCTTGCAGTCTCATGAAGAGAATTATCACACCTCAGATTGTAATCTCGTACCTCACAGAGTTGTGCACACCTATACCGATATGCATCAGCTGGCACTGTTAAAAAATGCCTCCCAAATCACTCTCCAGTCTATTTTCTCAATGTTTGACTTATGCTCCCACAGTAAACATTGAGTGGATCACCACCCTTCAGTACAGTGAACGTAGTATATACAGTTCCCCTGTTATATTTTTTTCCCTGCCTCATTAACCAACAACTATATCTTTCTGGAGGGTCAAGCAATAAGTAGCATGAGACCTACCAGAAAAACTGCTGTTCATGTCCTCATAAGGGCTGCACTTACAATGGATAACAATATTATTAGCAGGAGAGGCATACTAATACCTTGAGTGAATCCACCCGACTTCCAGTGTCAGTAAACTCTTTTATCTGTGATCTGCCGAACCCCACAGGACAGCTCCCAGCAATTCTTTTTCAGTACTTTTCTGTTCTCTACTCCACAATGTGAGTTGGCTGGCTACCACCCTTCCAAATTTTGAATGAGCTATACACAACTCCCTCAGTACTGTCCTAACAAATGTCACCTGAGAGTAATCTCCCTCTCCTGAATTCAAGTAACAGTTTAGGTGCAGCCCTGCCACTCTGAGTATTTGTCATCGTTGGCTAGTTCCATCCACAGTCAGGTAGTGATCACGATGCTGGCAGCCCATTTCAGATCTCACAGTGATCTGCTCAATGTCTCCTTCCTGTCTTCAACTAACTTGAATATAGTTGTACCCTGCTGGAATGGCCTCTTCAGTCCCTCTCTGGCATTCATTCTTTCCACCTGCTCTCCACACCAAAAACTGTGCATTTACTACCCTTCCACATAATGAATGTGGTTAGTACAGTCTCCCGTGTTATTTTTGCATATTAATAATACACATGAGCTTCTGGTAAGCAAGGCTGATAGCAGCATGGCACAAGTGGAAAAATAGGCTTTCCTACCCATATAAGATCTAAGCCACCTATGATTAGGAACTATTAAATGACGTACTTGCTTGCTGCTGCTGCATTTCACTTTGTTGAAGAAATTTAATTTATTGATTGTACAGATGTTTATATTCAAACTATGGATTACATTTCTAGGATCTGTCAAAAACATACTAGAAAAGAATAATAGCAGAAAACATAAAGGTTTAGTAAACATGTTAGAAAGTGCATATTAAGTATGCACACCACCCCAGTGCCCCATTGTAGCATCCTGGATCCACCATAACCACTAGACCACCGGGTTATTCAAGATTTGTGCTGCACTGTGGTTTGTCACTGAGAAAGTTGGTTGGATTAAAACACAATTTCAGCATGTTAAAGTAAACAAAATGAACAGACCCATAGCCTAACGTGGCTCAGATATTCAAAGGGGTTGCACCTGGAGCAACGGAGTTGCGCAGGTGCAACCCCACATTGCGCACTGGTGGGATATTGAGAAGGCTGCCTGGTGCAGCACAAATCCTGATGTGCCTGAGCACAATGATAATGTATGCAGCGCAGATTCCGGGGTTGTGTGCCCATGCATATGTGGCACATCCCGATATTCAGCCTAAGATGTACGGCACATATGCCGGTGCACACCTGCACTGTGCCGCATAGGGGGCTCAAAGTTGAGCCCATGCAGAGTAGAAGCAAATCCCAGCCATCCACAGGTGGGCTGCTGTATTGCAGGGCACAACACAGCAGCCCGGCCATGAGTGGCCACCCGCCCACCCAGAACACCGTCTGCAAGCACACACAACCCTGGTGGTCTAGTGGAACCCCCCCCGCCCATAGCCATGATCTAAAGATAGCCCTGGTAGTCTAGTGGCCCCCCCAGTCCCCGATGCTCCAAGGCTCTTCAAGCCTTTTGGGCTGTGGCTGCTGCTGCGGCTGGGACTCAATCCAGGAGTGCCCCACAGCACTCAGAGCATGCCAGCTGCCCGATTTCACCACTCTGAAGCAGGCGCTCTTCAAGCCTCTTGGGCTGTGGCTGCAACTGCGGCCAGGACTCGAACCAGGAGCACCCCACGGCACTCAGAGTCTGCCAGCCACCTGATTTCACCACTTTGAAGCAGGCACTCTTCAAGCCTCTTGGCAGTGGCTGCTGCTGTGGCCAGGACTCGAACCAGGAGTGCCCCATGGTGCTCAGATCCTGCCAGCCACCCAATTTCACCACTCTGAAGGTGCTCTTCAAGCATCTTGGGTTGTGGCTGCTGCTGCGATCAGGACTTCAACAAGGAGCACCCCATGGCGCTCGGAGCCTGCCAGCCGCTCGATTTCACCACTCTGAAGGTACGCAAGGAAGGTGCTTACTCCATCTGGGGCTGAATATTTTTCACTAAGTACAAAATTTCAGCACTGTTGGGGACACGTGTTCATTGGCTGCCTCATCTAGCAGTGCTCCTGGACTGGTCGGCCTTTTGCCCAGTATTTTGAAAATGCCTAAAAGTGTTTTCTGTTTAAACCGCCATGCAATGAATAATTGTAAATGTATTGGGTATAACTGAATTGTGTAGCAACTTTAGACTATTGCTGAAACACCTGCCCTTTCCCTGCTCCTAGCCAGGATCAGCGTGTAGCTCAGGTCGGTGCTGAAACTCCCTGTATCTGAGTGGCTACAAACACCCCCGACTGAGTATAACTAGGCTGTCAGGACAGGTCAGTTCCTATTGTAGCTCTGTTGTTAGAGTTCTTGGGGTGTTAGAGTTAGAGTGTTGTGCTAGGGAATTCAAAAAAAAAAAAAGAGTGTTTCTTGCCAAGACATACATTACAATTGCTGAATTAGTGGTACTTAAACAAGGTCTTGCTGTCCCTCCCCTCAAGCCTTTGTGCTCTCAGTATTCTTCTAGACATAGACGGTGCCTGGCTGCAGTCTGAAACCTCCCCCCGATTAAAGCACAATCAAGTGTCACAGCTCTTTTGCGTGTCCTTTGTTCGTCTTAAGCACACCTTCCAGCCCAGCGCCTTATCTAACCCTTTTATTTTCCAGCAGGCACTTTTCAAGCCTCTTGGGTTGTGGCTGCTGCTGCGGCCTGGACTCGAACCAGAAGCGCGCCATGGCACTCGCAGCCTGCCAGCTGCCTGATTTCACCACTCTGAAGCAGGCGCTCTTCAAGCCTCTTGGGCTGTGGCTGCTGCTGCTGCGGCTGGGACTCGAAACAAAAGCACCTCACAGTGCTTGGAGCCTGCCAGCCACCTGATTTCACCACTTTGAAGGTGCTCTTCAAGCCTCTTGGGTTGTGGCTGCTGTTGTGGCCGGGACTCAAACCAGGAGCGCCCCACAGTGCTTGGAGTCTGCCAGCCACCCAATTTCACCACTCTGAAGGTACGCAAGGAAGGTGCTTACTCCGTCTGAGGCTGAATTATTTTCACTAAGTACAACATTTCAGCACCGTTAGGAACGTGCGTTCATTGACTGCCTCATCTAGCATTGCTCCCCGATTGGTCCGCCTTTTGCTCGGTATTTTGAAAATGCCTAAAAGTGTTTTCTGTTTAAACTTCCATGCAATGAATAACTGTAAATGTATTGGGTATAACTGAATTGTGTAGCAACTTTAGACTATTGCTGAAACACCTGCCCTTTCCCTGCTCCTAGCCAGAATCAGCATGTAGCTCGGGTTGGTGCTGGAACTCCCTGCACCTTAGCGGCTAAAAACACTCCCTGACTGAGTATGTCTAGGCTGTCAGGACAGGGCAGTTCCTATTGTAGCTCTGTTGTTAGAGTTCTTGGGGTGTTAGAGTTAGAGTGTTGTGTTAGGGAATTCAAAAAAAAAAAAAAAAAGAGTGTTTCCTGCCAAGACATACATTACAATTGCTGAATTAGTGGTAATTAAGCAAGGTCAAGCTGTCCCTGCCTGACCCTCCCCTCGAGCCTTTGTGCTCTCAGTATTCTTCTAGACATAGACGGTGCCTGGCTGCAGTCTGAAACATCACCCCAATTTGAGCACAATCAAGTGCCACAGCTCTTTTGTGTGTCCTTTGTTCGTCTTAAGCACACCTTCCAGCCCAGCGCCTTATCTAACCCGTGTCCATTATTTTCCAGCAGGTGCTCTTCAAGCCTCTTGGGCTGTGGCTGCTGCTGCAGCCGGGACTCGAACCAGGAGCACCCCACGGTGCTCGGAGCCTGCCAGCCGCCCAATTTCACCACTCCTGGAAAGCCGTGGTGCTTACTCCCCTGGGGCTGAATTTCACCCTCCCCCCAACCCCTCTTCAGGCCTCCATTAAATGCTGTATTACCCCACACACTTCCTCTAGTCTCCTATCATTGGCTCAATCTCTCTATCTCTTACTTCCTTCTCCACCCCCCCCCAATGAATGTAATATAAATGTGATTTCTCCGGACTTTTCATTTCCTTATACACCAGGCAGCAAGTTACTTTTGTTAGTGCTTCTGTGCACTATGTACTAGCTTAAAAATGGGAATGCCATATTGGTCCCTTTGCTTCTTGCTGATGGTACTATGCTCCTCATGGAGGAGTGGCTATTTATGTCAAAGATAAATTCCCTGTTTCTATCATTGACTCAATATCCATCCCCAATGAATTTGAAAGCCTCTCCCTTGAGGTCGAGATCTCCCCCGACACTTCTTTCTGTATAACAGGCTACTGCAGGCCCCCGTCTGCATGAATACAGCTTCTGAATCATTTAAGTAACATCTTGGGCCATAGATCCTCAGAGGTTATACTTCTAGGCAATCTTAATTTAGACTGGCTTTCTAGTGTCTCTAGTCCTCAAAAACATTTTGTGACTCGCTTGGGCTGTCACAGCCAATCAACGAACCTACGCGACCAAATAAACTCAACCCTATTAACAGCTCCCTGCTGGACATTATCCTAGTTAGTAAACCTCATTTTATTTACATAGAAACATAGAAACATAGACTTTGACGGCAGATAAGGACCGTTAGGCCCATCTAATCTGCCCATTTCCCTACCTACAGGATAGGCCGCAGATCCTAGTTAACCAACAGCCTATATCTTCCTGCCCCCCACAAGAATTGCCTTATGTCTGTCCCATGCATTCTTGAATTCTCCCACAGTTTTAGACCCCACAACTTCCTCAGGAAGGCTGTTCCATGCATCCACTACCCTCTCTGTGAAATAATACTTCCTCACATTGCCCTGAACCGCCCTCCTTCTATCTTTTAAATTGTGTCCCTTGTTCTTGCAAGTCTTTTCTGAAAGATGCTACCCTCTTGGACTTTGTTGATTCCCTTGAGGTACTTGAAAGTTTCTATCATGTCCCCCCTCCCTTCTTTCCTCAAGGGTATACATATTAAGCTCCTTTAGTCTCTCCTCATATGGCTTCTCTTGCAGACCCTGCACCATTTTAGTTGCCCTCCTCTGGACTGCCTCTATCCTGTCTATGTCCTTGCGAGATGGGGTCTCCAGAACTGGACACAGTATTCCAGATGGGGTCTCACCAACTGTCTGTACAGAGGATAACAACTTCCTGTTTTCTGCTGCTGATGCCTCTCCTGTACATCCCAGTATCCCCGGCCCTCCCTACTGCCTTCTCACATTGCTTGCTAACCTTAAGGTCATCTGATATGATTACCCCCAGGTCCCTTTCCTGTTTTGTTGTTGTTATTACCTCCCCACCCATTGTGTATTCTTCCCCTGGGTTCTTGTTTCCCAGGTGCATTATTTTGCACTTTTTTGCATTGAATCCTAGCTGCCATACGTCTGACCATTCCTCCAACCTTGCCAAGTCCCTTTTCATCCTTTCCACACCTCCTTGTGTATCAACCCTGTTGCAGATCTTTGTGTCATCTGCAAAAAGGCATACTTTTCCTTCCAGTCCCTCTGCAATGTCACTGATGAAGACAGTAAAAAGGACTGGACCCAATACTGAACCCTCAGGTACCCACTAGTAACGCCCTTTCTTCAGAGTGGACTCCATTTACAATTACCTTCTGTGTCCTGTTGTCCAGCCAATGTTTTACCAGGCTACCACCCTGGGACCCACTCCCAGGCTGGTTAATTTGACTATCAATCTTTTGTGTGGGACTGTGTCAAATGCCTTGCTAAAGTCTAGGTAGGCCATGTCCACAGCCTCTCTCTGGTCTACTACTTTGGTCACCCAGTCAAAGAAATCTATCAGTTTCGTCTGACATGACCTTCCCGCTGTGAACCCATGCTGCCTTGGATCCTGTGCTCCACTGACCTCTAGGTACTCAACTATTCTTTCCTTCAAGTGACTCCATCACTTTCCCTACCACAGAGGTCAGACTGACAGGTCTGTAGTTTCTGCCTCTGTCTTGGTCCCACTTTTGTGAAGGGAATCACATCCGCCTTCCTCCAGTCCTCGGGTACCACACCATCCTCCCATGATTTATTAAAAGAGTAGCCAGTGGTTTCACTAGTTCCTTCCTTAATTCTTTTAGAATTCTGGGGTGAATTCCATCAGGACCCATTGCTTTGTCCACCTTCAGTTTTAGGAGTTCTTGCAGAACCCTTTCTTCTGTGAAGGACTGGGATCAACCCCCTATCAGGGTGCTTCTGTTAATTGGATTGGGCACTTCCCCTCCTCTTTTTGAATACTGAGCGGAAATATTCGTTCAGTATTCCTGCTTTTCACTGTCCCCTCTGCCACCCACCATTCATTCTATTCAGCCTCACTATCCCTCCCTTTGTCTTTCCGCTTGCTGATGTAACTATAAAGGTTTTATCCCCTTCTTAACTGAGTTGGCTATCTTTCCTCAGTTTGGGCCTTTGCTATTCTGACTTCCCTCCCTGCTTCTTTCTGCCTTAACTGGTACAGCTCTCTGTCCTGCTCCTTCTGTGTTTCCTTATACTTCGGAATGCTATCTTTTCTTCCTGACTTTCACAGCCACCTCTCTTGAGAACCATAGTGGCTTTTTCTTTCATTTGATTTGTTTATTTGCTTCACACAAAGGCTTGTTGCCTCTGTGATGGCAGTTTGATAATTCCCATTGTTGCTCCACACCTCTTCTAGCCTGTTTGCTAGTGCTTTTCTGAGGCACTCTCCCATCTTGCCAAAGTCAGCCCTCCTAAAGTCCAGTACCCTCACTTTTGTATGGCTTGACTCTGTAGCTGAGTTTAACGTGAACCACACTGTTTGATGGTCACTTGTCCCCAGATGGCAACCTACTTCTAGATCTGAGATCCTCTCACTGCCCCCATTTGAGAGTACGAGGTCTAAGATTGCTCCCTCACGAGTGGGTTCCGAAAGTAGCTGTCTAATGCCTGCCACCTGTAGGGCGTCAAGAATGGCCCTGCTGTTGGATGTGGCTGCAGCAAATGTGCTCCAGTTAACATCTGGCATATTCAGGTCTCCCATCAACAGTATCTCCCCTTTCTCTGCCATTCTAAGAATGCCTTCCATCATATCCTTGTCCATTCCTTCCCCCTGACATGGGGGTCTGTACACAACCCCTGTGTGGATTGTGGTGCCCTTTCCAGTCTCAAGGTGACCCACAGTGCCTCCTCTCCTCCCTGTTTACTCTTTTGTTCAGTTGCTTTATCCCTTCCTTTACATAAGAGCTACCCTCCCCTCTCCCCTGCCTGTTCTCTCCTGTAGGTTATGTACCCTGGTATGTTAACATCCCAGTCATGGTTCTCTGTGTACCATGTTTCTGTGACTGCTACGATATCCAGGCATCCCTCTTCCATTAAGGCCACCAGCTCAGGGAGCTTGTTGCCCAGACTACGGGCATTGGTACTCATTACCCTCCATTTCCTGATGGCCTTACCCCCTTTTGCCCCATCCCTGTCCTTCTTGCCTTTGTCACTTTCTCCATTTACCCCTGCCCTTCTCCCTATCGACACCTCCATGTTGGTGTTTGCCACACTTACTACCGTGATTGTTTGGGGGCTAGGATTTTCCTGCTCCTTTCAGTGCCTCCCCTTGGCTAGTTTAAAAGCTTGCCAATGAAGCATTTAAACCTATCACCTAGATCCTGGTTCCCTCCCGACAGATGCAGCCCATCATGCCAGTATAGGCTTGCATCACTCCAGGTGGACCCCAGTCCCCAATGAAGCCAAATCCTGAGCTCCACACCAGTTTTTCAACCACTGATTGAATCCATGATGCAGGAACACCCCTAGCCTCTCCTATGCCATAGATGGGTAGCACCTCCGAGGAAGGTTACCGTGCGTGCTACTTGACTAAGGCCCCTTCCCAATTCCACAAACTCTTCCTGCACTTCTCTAATCCCTTTCTTAGCCAGGTCATTTGTCCCTAGGTGGACAATGACATCCAGCTCCCTCCCCTGTGCAGCTGCTCCGGCAATCCTGAGGATTCGCTCCCTGTCCCTCCAAGCCATGGCACCAGGCAGGCACCTTACCTCCCTCTCCCCTTCCTTGCCCAGTTCTACCTTCCTAACAATGGAGTCCCCCCACCAGGAGTTGTTTCCTTCCCCTGCAGGGTCCCCTGCCACCCTCCTGTGGGTCTCCTTTGTGGAGGTTCCCAGCATCCTCCTTGGTCTCCACTGTGGGTGCCTCCATAGAGGAACCACACTTTGCCAGAATGGCATAGGGTGTGTGTAGGTACAACTGGAGGATGTGCCTCTGTTCCCACCACTTACCCTCCCTGAGCCCACTGTGGTCCAACCGCTCCTCTTTCTTGGCAACCTCTGAGGCAGCGGCAGTGGCACTGGTGGTCCCTGGATGGAAGGAGGTCCCCAAATCCTGGCCAACTCAGCCTGGAGATGAGCAACCTCCTCCCTCAGCCCAGAGAGGTGCCTGCAGATGGGACAACACCGCATCCTCCAGAATATCTCCCGGAAGACTGCTGCTCCACAGCCACTGCACTGCACCACTCCAATCATGTATTATTTCTGACCCCTTAACTGTTTTCAATCCTTACTCTTTCGTCTGTTTTTTTCTTTCTCTCCTTACTTTCTGCCTGTGTGCCCTTTAAACTCCTGATTGTCCTGTTCTGAGACAAGAATATCCTATATTTCTCAGTAGACCACTTACTTGTTCAGAGGCAGACCTCCAGCAGCTAGGGGGGGCTGGAGAGCTACTCTTGCCCTTCTAGGATGGTGGGTCCTTGGTGGTTCTGTGATTACTCACTTCCTGCCCCTAAACAGGAAGTTCCTGTTGTCAGTCAAATCCTGTGCCTATAAAAATAGAACTAGCTTTGGGAGGGAATGAGGGCAATATAGTCCCAGTAGAGAAGTTCAGTCACACAGCAGTCCTTTTTCTTGGTGTCTTCTGCCAAGCTATTAGCAGAATCTTTCTAAGGCAGTCTTTAAATGTAGCTTCCTTCTAGCTAAGCCACTCCCCCTACTTACCAGATCTTTCTACAAGTAATTTAAACCTCACAGCAGTTAAGTCCTTTCAGTCACCTGAGATTTACACCTAGATGACTTTTCAGTTACCCATTCAGTTCAGTTAACCCAAACACACAATTTTTTTTTTT
Organism: Neoceratodus forsteri; assembly: GCA_016271365.2. Taxonomy (NCBI): domain Eukaryota; kingdom Metazoa; phylum Chordata; order Ceratodontiformes; family Ceratodontidae; genus Neoceratodus; species Neoceratodus forsteri. The sequence continues at coordinate 348,978,600 of CM057452.1, read as the reverse complement.
GTTTTGTATGTTAGTTTTTTTATCCTAAATTAAAGGTCCAAATACAAAAGTTCTTCTACTTTAGTCCCAGCAGAGAAGTTCAGTCACACAGCAGTCCTTTCTCTTGGTGTCTTCTGCCAAGCTATTATTTATCCATGCTGGTGTCCTTTTCTCAGACATCAGTGATCACAGTTTCATTGCCTGTGTAGGGTCAAGTCACAGCCCCTCATTTGCACCCAATTTCTCTAACAAGAGGTGCCTGCATAACTTTTATCCCTGGGCATTCATTACCAAATTAGGCTCTTCCCTGATGTGGCAGAACTTTTATCTTGCAAACTCTGTGGATACTGCATATAATATCTTCCATGACATCCTAATTGGTGCTCGTAACAAACATGCACCCATAGTTAAAGTCGTGTCAGAAAAAAGTCCTACAGGTGGTTTACAAATTAGCTTAAGGATGCCTTGTGGCACAGGGATACACTCTGGAAAATTGCTTGTAAGACCAAACTCCCAAATGACTGGAACCTTTTCAGGAATGCGAGGAGCCTCTGCTCCAAAAAGGTCAGAGAAGCAAAGGCTAGGTATTACCACTCCCAACTTGATCTCTCATCTAAGTGTTCTTCCAAATTTTGGAAAACAGTTAAAAACATAGAAGGCCATACCATAGAAACATAGAAGTTGACTGCAGATAAGGACCGCAAGGCCCATCCAGTCTGCCCATTTCTTTTTCTGCCTTATAAATATGCCATCGGCCTTTGCTCTGTCAGTGACCTATCTATTCATAGTCATTTGTATTGCTCCCTTATGCCTATCCCATGCCTGTTTGAAGCCCTGCACTGTATTCATAGCCACCACTTCTTGTGGTAAGCCATTCCTTGCATCCACCACCCTTTCTGTGAAAAAGAATTTCCTCACATCTCCTTAATCGGCCTCCTCTAATCTCATGCCGTGTCCTCTTGTCCTGCTATTTTTCTTATATTTAAACATGTTAGACTCTTTCACCTTGTTTATGCCCTTAAGGTGTTTGAATGCCTCGATCATATCACCTCTCCCTCCTTTGCTCAGGGTATACATATTGAGCTCCATTAATCTGTCCTCATATGTCTTCTGATGCAGTCCCTGCACCATTTTGGTTGCCCTTCTCTGGACTGCCTCAATTTGGTTAATGTCCTTGTGAAGGTGTGGCCTCCAATACTGCACGCAGTACTCAGATGGGGCCTAACCAATGTCTTGTACAGAGGATTATTACCTCCCTCTTACGACTTGTGATACTCCTACTAATACACCCTAACACCCCCTAGCCTTACCTACTGCTTTAGAGGTCTGCTTGGATGATTTTAGGTCATCAGTGATGATGATGCCCAAGTCTCTTTCTTCCTTTGTGACTGCTAGCAACTCCCCTCCCAGCCTATAAGTGGCTTCAGGGTTTCTCTTCCCTATGTGCATGATTTTGCACTTCTTTGCATTAAATCCCAGTTGCCACTCTTCTGACCATTCTGCTAGTTTATCCAGATCTCTTCTCACAGACGAAAGAACAAGGAGGTAAGAGCAGAAACAATCAGTCAACAACAAATGCAGTAACCCTGAAAGCTTATCCTAATGTTAGATAAAACTGTAAAACCTGTAAAGCACCACCTGTAATAATTTCAGAGAAAATATACCCTGTAAGAAACACTTTGCTCCAGAGAAAATAAAGCAGTAACAGAAGATATACCTTGCAAAGACAATTTGAATCAGAAGATTACAGCAGTAATCTGTTAGCATACACCTGTAGGCACACCTTGTAATAATGCAGAAGAAGGTATACCAGCAACAACAATTTGAATCAGAGAAAAAATAAAGCAATGAAATGTTAGCAACAAACAGTAGCAATCCCTGTAAGTAAAAAATTAAAACACCACCACACAGTAAATCTGCTTAGCCAAACTAAGTCTTAATCCTTCTCCCTTGCTCTGGTAAGTTTCTCTACTCTGCCTTTCCAGCAGTCTTAGAAGGAAAGAGCTCAGGTGAAGCTAGGTACCTTGACCAGCAAACCAAGTCTTCTACCACTGGTAGCTCCCTGCCCACCAAAATCTCAGTTGGCACTACCATTATTGTCAATAAACCAACACTTCTTGAGTCCTTCAATGACCACTTTGCCACCGCAGGGCTAGCCTTCGATACATCCCCAGCCAATACTCTCCGCACGCAACTTGGTTTTTCTAATCAAGGAACCACCCTCTCCACTTCAACCTTCTCTCTTTAACCTACTTCTCTGAAAGAAGTTGAAGATCTCAAGCTGAAGCTAGATGTCAGAAAAAGCATAGGTGCCGACCTCATTGACTCTTACTTCTTAAAGGTGGCCTACTGTGTCCTAGCGGTGCCAATTACACATTTCTTTAACTTATCCCTCTCATAGGGTGACCTTCCTTCCATCTGGAAAACAGGCCAAGTTATTCCCCAGTTTAAATCTGGGAATCCCAGTGATGTTAACAAATATAGGTCAATTTCACTTCTCCCAGTCCTGTCCAAGATGCTTGAAAAAATCGTAAATTCCCAGCTTAGGAATTACCTGACGCTGGCAAATTTGTTCAACCCATTGCAATCTGGCTTTAGAGCACAACACAGCACAATCTCAGCTCTAGCCAAAGTAACCAACGACTGGCAGGGTGAACTGAATGAAAAGAACTTTGTATGCGTTGTTTTTCTGGACCTCAGACTTGGCTTCTCTGAAGCTTTTACATACTACTGGTCCTGGCCACTTCCCACTTTCAGCTCCTGCTCCCCCTACTCATTCCCCTTCCCTCCTCCTTTCCTTCATATTTTGCTTCATCTTCCTACTTAACCTGTCATGCAGCGGGGTGAACCCAACCAAGCCGATCATTACCAACAGTAAAATTGCTTGTCTAATGTTGTCTACCTCAATTGCTCTCTGTCCGCTTGGACACATTGGTGTTAGTTTTTTTTTTTTTTTTTCCTTTGCCGGCAACATCATTGTTGTCCAGTTCTCCAATGCACTTGTATTGCAAAATTTGACTGACTGTATAATGTTCCTTATATTGTATTGTACTTTTTTTTGCGCCTATATCTACTCTTGCCTTTTGTTTTTATGTACCTGCATTGTACCTGTTGCTGTTCATTGTGTGTATTCTCCCTTTGTACGATCAGCCACCAGGTCCACCTCAAAAATGAGGTTGCTCAATGGTATTCGCCTGGCTAAATAAAGATTTTGATTGATTGATTGATTGATTGATGAAACATGACCATCCCTGGTGGTCTAGTGGTCCCCCTCCCACCCGAGTCCCCGATAAGTGACATTAAGACATCCCTGGTGGTCTAGTGGATCCCCCCGCCCATTGCCGCAATTGCTGTACACACCTGTGTTGAAATGTCCTGGTGATCCAGTGGCACCCCCACCCCACCCACACAGAATCCCTTGCCCACCCCGCTCCCCCCCCCATCATCGGTGGGTGGCTGCATCCCACCCGCACACCACCTGGCCGCCCGCCGAATGACAGGTACAGTATGGGCTGTAAGCCCATTGGTTCCCAGTGTGGACCAATGGGCTTGCAGGGCACACTGTACTAGACAGTCCCATATCTGTGAATGGCTCCATTGAAACATTTATAATCTGTATAATCATGTAACAACACTTAATTTCTACTCTATGTTGTAAATTAAATTTTGCTTGAAACGATAATACTCTACGTATATATCCTCTAGCAGTACACATTAATTGTAACTTTTTGTATTATGCTGTCCATGCCCTATTCATTTGTAAATAATTTTTCCTGTATTTGTGGCTACCCCCCAGGTCGAACCTGGAAACGAGCCTTAGCTCAGTGTGCCTTTCCCAGTAACCAATTTTTAAATAAATAAATAAATAAAACTCCATGCAGTGCAAGAAAGCAGCAGCAAAGGCAAACAAGATGCTGGGATGCATATCTAGGAGGCTCAGTAGTAGGAGAGAGGAGGTTATATTGCCCTTGTACAGGTCACTGGTAAGGCCGCATCTAGATATGCAGTTCAGTACTGGTGCCCACACCTCAAAAAGGACATTAACCTGCTGGAGAAGGTACAGAGGAGGGCTACAAAGATGACGGCAGGTCAGCAGGGTATTGCATATGAGGAGAGGTTGAGGGCACTGAATATGTACTCCCTGGAAGACAGGAAAGAGAGCGGGGACATGATTGGGACCTTCAAGTACTTGAAAGGGATAAATAAGGTTGATGAGGAGAGCCTCTTTAAGCTGAGTGGCAACCATAACATGAGGGGGGCACAGTCTTAAGCTGGAAGGTGAGAGGTTTAGGAGGGAGGTAGGGAGGATGGGAGGAGTGGGTAGGGAGGGCAGGGACATTAGCTCAAGTTGTGGACCTTACAATACATGCTGACTTGATAGACCAAATGGCCTTGTTCTGCTGGCTTCTTCATATGTTCCTATGTAACATAGGTTGGGGAGCCACTTTGAAGTGAGGACCAGCACCAAAAAAAGTTGCACACAATGACGCTAGCATGTGGTGGTTAGTTCATGAGAGATACCTCTTTGCTTGCAGAACAGATACACTACTATGTTAAGCGTGGTGCTTCTGGCACTGTTTTGCCCTCCAAAAGATGACACTACAGTCAACGTACTTGCGCTAGACACCACCAAGGGGCATTGCCATTCTAGTCTATCTTTCGAGTTCTGTGGCCATAAGCGCTGCGCCCAACTTAGTGGTGTATCTGTTATGTGAGCAAAGAGATATAACTTTGTTTCTTGAACCGGGCTGAATGCTCAGTAAATCTCCCCCTTACCATAGCTTTTACCATGTCCCAGAGAATACTGGGAGATACATCTGGGAGCTGGCTTAGCTGTACAGCTTCCTGAATAGTTTGTTTAATTATTTCTTGTGTTTCTTCCTTCTGCATGAGGGAGATATTTAGCCTCCAGAAAGTAAAGCGCTTAAGAGGGCCCACTGAAAGTTTCAACAGTATGTGATCTGATAGTGCCCCCACCCCTATTTCAGAGGTTTTACATATTCCCACAGATTCCTTTGAAACTAAAAAATAATCCAGTCAAGAGAAAAACTGGTGCGAGAGGGAAAAGAAGGTGTATTGTCTAGCATTTTTATGGTGTTGACGCCAGATATCAATTACTCCCAACTCCCGCATAAGCTTGGAGACCCTGCTGGCCACTCTATTTTCTTGCCTGGCTGTAGTTACAGAGGAAGCAAGGTTGGGGTTAAGTCGCAAATTCAAATCCCCTCCAATAACTAAGTGTCCCTCAGCCCAGTCCATGATTTTCAGGAAGAGTTCCTGGAAAAAGGAGTCGTCCGAGCCAGGTGGGGCATAGACTGAAATCAGAGAGATCACTGAGCCATGTTATTGGCCCTTGATTGCTACAAATTGACCCTCTTTATCTAATAGAGAGCCCTTTAACTCAAAGTGGGTCTTATGAGGGATAAGAATCACTGCCCCCCTTCTACGGTCTTTCCCATATGAAGATGAGATGACTCTCTGGAAACCACATTTAGTTAGTTTAGCATGCTGTATCTTGCTCATATGCGTTTCCTGCAACATCATAAATGCTGCCCCAGTTTTCTTTAAATAAATCATTCCCAGCTCCTTTTAATGGGATGAAGTAAGCCATTAACAGTATATGAGATTATTAGAGTATTGGAATCATCCATCAGGGCTATTCGGAAAGACTAAAGTACATTTTACTAGTCTGTCACTAAGAGCTGAGACCACTTTCAAAAACTCCCTTGAACAAAATATAGGCACAAAACAACACATCTCTCCCTTAAAGATTGTTAACAAGAACTGATTAAAACTATGAACTGTGGCAACTTTAAAAAAGTTTAACTCAAACTTTGTCATCCAATAGTGGAGATCTATGTGTAGTTAGATCTATATCTGTCTACCGAGCCAACCCAAGTTAGGGAATGGCAGCAGGCTAAAGAGATGGGGAGAAAACTTTCCCCTGCCACTGAAATCAGTAGCTCTCCCTAAGAGCCTCAGATGAAATACAAGAGCTCTAGTGCTGAATAATCAGCAGATGATGTATGACATCACTGTGAAATTAGGGGTAATACTCAATGCCCCGCTATGATAGCAGTCAGCCCCAACACCTTGGTATTGGTTATGATGTATTTTACCCTGTGTCACGGAACAGAACCCCGAGCCTCTTATGTTTTAAACATTTAATCATCATATTACTAGTAACTAGCATAAACCTTATATTAACAGCAGTGCTAATGAATGATGAAATAGGTACTACAAAAAGCAGTTAGAGGCCTGTAAGTTGGCACTGTTAAATTCAATAAATCAGAACGAAGATCTTATAAATGAAAATCCATTTTAACGCATCTCTGCAACTACAGAACTGCATTGTGACAATGCTAGGTGCTTTAAATGCAGTCCATTGGCAACTGCAGGTGCAGCAATAGTAAAGCAACTGCAAAGTCCCCCCTATAGTAGGAAACCAGGCAGACCATTCACAAGCTGGTCCACATAGGATAACAACAGGGAAATAATCTGTCTATATTTGCTCAGTCCGGAGTGGATGTACTATTCACTCTCTTTCCATCTTGTATCTTCTGCAACACTGCGTGAATGGCATTGATAAAAGGCAGTGCTGATGCTGATAGGTCACGACCTCTCTTTCTGAAGGCGATGAGCCAATCGGAGTGACCTCGCAATGCCTGCTGGGGATCAGAGTTCTGAGAGTGCTTATCCTGGCCCTCCATCAGGCCCTTCTCCACTAGGGCCTTCCTTGCTTCCTCTGGGGAGTCATAAGTTTTGGTTCCTTCAGTACAAAAGACACAGAGGTGAGCTGGATAAGGGGAATGAAAGCGGATGATTTTGGCTCGCAGAATTCTCAGCATCTCAATGTACTTTAAGTGTTGATTCTGCACCTCAGGAGGGTAGTCATGATCAAAAAAAAGTCTGCTGGTAAGATACTTTACTTCCTTTTGCTGCCAAGCCTTCATAAGGATCTCCTCCTTCACCCTGTAACTATTAAATTTTATGATGATGGCTCGAGGTTTTGCTTCTGGAGAGGATTTAGGTTGAAGCGCCCTGTGGGCCCTCTCTTTTCTGAGCTGAAAACCGTTCGCCAGCTACAGGACATCAGTGAGCAGGTCAGTGATAAAATCCACCATGTGACCGGTTTCGGCTCCCTCCTGCAGACCGTGTGTCTGGATATTTTGTCTTCATGAGCAACCTTCTAGGTCAGTGCATTTTTGTTGTAGGGTATCGGTATACTGTAGAAGAACTTGTAATATGAGGCCCAATTTTGCTGTCTCGTCCTCCGTGGTGCTTGCCCTCTCCTCTACCTCTCTGACCCTCTTCTCCAGCCCAGTAAGGTTCTCATTTAGCTGTCAGAACTCAGCCCAATTCTCCGCTCGCATTTCTTTTAACTCTTGGAAAAACTTCTTGAATTGAGAGCAGGACAGCTGGTCATGTTTGTCTTCGATATCTGTAATACTCGCTGGGGATGGGCTCCGGCTGATCTCTTGGGCCTGAGTTTGCAATCCTGGAACATTGGATCTTCTGGGGGCAATTTTCACTTCAGATCTGCCCTGTCTATCCCTATTTCTTTGACTGCTTGCGATTTTGCAAATTTTTGAGTGGTTTTGCCAGTTTAATTGTGGTTTTGGAGCTCTTGGGGATGGGAGCAGTGTTTAGTGAGCTGCTACTGGATCCATGACGTCACTGGAAGTCTCAACGTTGCCATTTCTTGACAGCACCTCATGAATGTGACTGCCGCCATTTTTCAAATCATGGTCAAAATGTGTTTTTGTACCTGTGGCGCGGAATGAGCTTTTGTTGGCATGGTATGACGTTAGGTATGGATTTGAAAATCTTCCACTGTTAGGTCCATCAGGTGGGGTAATAAGAAGACTATGCTGAAAATTTGGTATACAAATACAGTAAAATGCCGTTAGAACCGAATGTTACACTATTTCAGCATTCACTGATAACTTCACTAAGTTTCAGTATTTTGACTCCAAACTTTCAACATAGCCATTTTTCCACACCACCTCATAAATGTGACATGTGTCACTTTTATAATCCTAAATGTGATGTGTTTTCACACCTCTGGTGAGAAATGACATTTCATCCAATATACTATAATGGGAGGGCTTTAAGCCCGAGGTTCAATGGGGGCGGAGCTACTACATCACTCCCCCATCAGGCTTATAAGGTCACTCATCCTGGGGTGCTCCAGGATTCATTTCTTGTTGCGGCTGCAGGTGCAGCTCCTCCTCCCTCTGTTGTAACTCGTTTGGGGCGCCTCCGGCCGCCGGCACTGTTTCTGCATGGTTCCTTCCCTTCGCCTTTTCTGTTCCCCTCCCCACATTGCTTTCTAGCCTGCTGCTCCTTGGAATTTAGCCCCACGCTCTGCTTGCTCTGGCACACCCTTACGGTTTTCTGTGCCATTCAGTGGCATTTTGTTTCTCTCGTTTCCCTCTTTCCCCGTGCCTCGCTTTGACTTTTCCGTCCTTCCTGTCTAGCGTTTTCCTTGAGCTCCTGGCTGCCTGCTCCTCCTCCCCCTCCCCTCTGGTGCTGCAGGTCTGGCTTTCCATGTATGCACCTGGTGCCTCGCTCCCCACTTCTTTGCTTTTCCATCATCTCACCTGTGGCACTCCTTCTGGCTCTCGCTCTTTGCCTCCTCATTCCCTTGGGCGTGTTCTGGCTCACTGCTTGCCACTCCTGTCATTGCCAGAAAGCATCTACCTCACCCTCTGCTCCCCTCATCATTCATTTGAGCCATGTTCTGGCTTGCTGTGTCTCTGTTCTCCACTCTGCTCATTTCATGGGAGCACATCTGCTTTGGGCCCTGCAACCTGCCCTCCCCTCTCATCCTACTTGCCCTGGTCTTCCCTCATCGCTCCAGCTCTACCGATCTCAGCCTTTTGCCATATAGGGCTCTCTGTTCTCTGTTCCGGATGTCTCTCTCTGGGACCTATTGAGCCCGCTCGAGCCGTTTTCAGCAGCTCCATCTCTTCACTCCTGCTCTTTTTCCCCTTGTTTTTTCTTCAATGGCTCCCTCGACCCTGCCTCTCAGCCTCTCTGGGTTGTGCATCTCGGCATCAGTCTCTTACCTCTCTACCTTTTGCCACTGAATTGAGGGACATGGACTCTTGCAATTAGGGATGATGAGGGACACTGCAGCTCACAATGAGGGACGCATCCTCAATCATGCGATACAAGCTCGGAACACTGTGGTAACCCTTGCCTTTATTTGGACAAGGTTTTTTTATTTAGCATCTTCATATGTTATTGACTTCTGGTTTACAACCTGTGGTTTCAGCACATCTCTGTGCATGCAGCACCATTTCCATGTGGGATGAATAGGGTCAGGGCAAATTTGAGGAGTACTTACATTACTTGTTCTTGCCCTATTCTGCTTCTGTGCAAACTATCTATCTATCTGTGTCCATAGCTTTTTACCATCTATACCACACACTTGCATCGATTATTGAATTTTCCTATATGTTATCACATATCTGCCTTCTGACTCATTTCATTTTATTACGCATTTCATATTTCTATTCCCAAGTACTGCTCCTCCGCAATTTGCAATACCATGTTTACCCACACTGTCTATGCCCCCCAGAGTTCTGTGCTTCCAGTGACGTGAGGAGGCGAATACAAGAATATATCTCCATGTGGGAGTGCTTGAACTTGGAACCTGTGTTTGTGGGGAAGACAAAGTCTTATGCTGCACCAATCAGGAGTGATGTCTACCATTACTGCACCATCCACACACTGTGTCCTTAGTGACGTCCCTAACTCAGCATGTGCAAATTAGTGGGACACTGTGAGAGAAACAGTGAAGCAACCAAAATATAAACATCTATCACAGTGCCCACATGTATTGCTGAAGTACCGTTGTTTGATAATATGCTTGACAAGTTTGTCCTCTTTGTAGTCGCTATAATAAAAAAATGGCAATACTTACTTTCTTCATTGCTTGCCTCCAAAGTTGAACTCTCCATCCAGTAGCATTTCATCCAGTCAGCACCATTACATTTTTTTTATTTAGGTCTTCTGCACGTGGGAAGCTTGCCCTCACGCTGAAGAGTTCAACTTTGTAGGCAAGTGATGCATGCATTAAGTACTGCTACAGTTATTCGTCTTAGTGACTGCACAGATGATGACTTTGACAAACATACTACCAAACAATGATACTGCAGAAATACAAGGGGATGCTGCACCAGATGTTTGTATTTTGGGTGCATCACTGTTTCTCTGACAGCGTTCCATTAATTTGCATAGCCACAGCTATGAGCACAGTCCTGCCTACAACTCACTATGGCAGCTGTTTGGATGAATAGAGACTCTTAACCAAAAAAAAAAAAAAAAAAAAAAACATACAAAGGTACATGAGATCTGGTATTTCTACACACACAATTTCATACACTCCCCATGGAGATGTATTCCCCCAATTGACTCCTCACGTCACTGGAATAACAGAACTTGTGTGGTGTGGGCATTGTGGGTAAACAGCGCACAAGGAGGAGGGAAAAAAATGGTAGGATCATTACAAAAGTTTATGTCTTTACTGAGCATGGTAAAATTATGTCAAAATGAAGAGGTTTTACTTGGGGATGTATAATACAGGGCCACTGGAATCCCCAGAGGTTGCATATTTGTCTGTTGACCTGTGCTACCACCATGTCCACCACTGTCTGAAATAGACTGTGTCCCAGGTGGGGATGAGAGGATGGCCCTTCCTCCCTTGACCCCACCACAGGTGGAATCCGCAGTGGTGCCCCTCCGTGACTTAGGTCCCAGGGGAGCCATGTGCCAGTCCATAGGGAGAGGGACCGGGCTGGGAAGCCCCTAAATTATCCTGCTGAGGAGATAACCCAATATGAAAACAAAACAAAACATGCAGAACCTAATAAGCTACTGTATAAAGTGCAATTTTTATAAATATTTATTTTTTTAATTGGCTGTTGGCTGGACACCATTTATCCAACCCTGACACCCATCCTCCATCTCCCAGGACTTACCCACCCCATGGGAGTGCATCCTGGCTTACCCCCCCTAGGATGCATCCTCAGGGAGGGCCCTCTACATGAACAGAGACTGGTTTGGGATCTGGGGGGAGTGCCTCATTTGGCTGCATGTGATCTGGTAGAAGGCAGACATCCTCATGCATAGGCAGGTGATTTTTTTTTTCTGCCCCCAAGGGAGACATGGTGTGCAGTGACGTAGTTGCGCGCAGAGCGATGGCCATCTGGCATGCAGATGTTTATGATAAGTGGTTGCTCCCAGAGGAAGACTACCCAGTGTTTGAGGTAAAATGCTGTCTACAAGAGGGAAGACTACCCAAGATTTTAAATTAAAAAGCTGTCCCCCTCGAGAAAATGTAACCAAAGGTAAAAAGTGGCTTACCTTAGGGCAAGGCAGTCTAATATTTGAGCTAAAAAGATTGCCATTCCCAGAGCATGGTCATTTCAGGTTTCAGATATAGTGCTATCCAGGCTAGGTAGGATAAAGAGGTGTCCATGCAGGGAACATTGCCTATGTTTCAAGGTAAGAGACTGCTCACCCCTAGGAAAGGATTCCTGAGAACTTGAACAAAGTTACCCATCCCCTCCAAAGAAAGACTGCTGAAATGTGTAGGTAAAATGCAACGTACTAGCATGTGGCATGAAATGCTGCTTATTCTTGAATAAGCAACCACAACACTGATATTAAACACTTTCTCTAAGGGATGGTGGACTAAAGTCTAGTGTGAAACATTGATCACCCTATGGCAATGTTGCTCACGGTTTGAGATAAAAAGCTGTCACCTATAAATGGAAGATTGCAGGGCTGCTATGCACAGGAAGGTGGTTGAAAGCATGGGGATAGAAGGTTTACCTCTGTAGGACAGAGTTGTAAAAGGTTTGAATAAAGTGCTGCTCTGCACTGAGCAAAACTTTAACTTTGAGGCAAAAATTGGCATATGGTTTACAGTAAAATGCAATGCATCGTGGTATGCCTGCCTGAAACTTGAATAATCTTTTGCCTTCATCTTTCTAAAAATATGGTACAATTTCACTATCCCTGCATGGCTCATTTTAAAATGTACCTGCATTTTCTTTGAAATGTAATTGATATTCAGGGAAACCAAAGCACATATAAAGTTATAACAAACTGCTTAAAAATGTTGGAACAAATTGCTCATTGGAACTATTTGAACTAAGCCCTTCCTTTCTGTACACATAACTAATTCACAGAAAACTGTTTGCTGCCATACAGGCACAGTCCTTTCCTCAGCAACTCCTGCTGATCCACAGGCAGGGTTCGCACAGGGCAGGGCCAACACTCCCCAAGGCACAAGCGGTCCCCATGAGTCCAGCAGCACATACCTTGAGTGGACATGGATTAGCACAGGGGTCTTATCTGCCACCTTATCCCACTGGAGACATCACTGCCACCGCTGTCTTTCAGGCCCTCCGTGGCAGCCACCCTTCTCTGACTGGATTGGGAACCTATCAGGCCTCTTTCGATCTTCTACACTATTGCTGCTCCCTCTGGATTGCTGCCCCACTGCTGGCCTATGGGTGCCCCTTCCACTACTTTGGGACCAGGGGGCAATCTCCCCTCCCCGGGCCTTGCCATAAGAGGTGGTCTCATTGAAGAAAGGCTTGGATAGGCATGGGGGAAGGTAAGGATCATGGGTAAGGAGGGTGGGAGGAATGGGGAGAGGGAGCAGGGACAGTAGCTTAAGTTGTGGACCCTGCAATATGAGCAGACTATTTATTTATTTATTTGAAAGTTTGTGACTGGGAGAGGCACACTAAGACATGGCTTGTTTCTAGGTGCAACTCGGGTCAAGGGAAGGGGAATATTTCTACAGATGTAGACTGACTTACAGAACCAGATTAAGCTGTTGGTGGTATTTTTAGTGAATGGGGGGAATTTGGCCAGGGCACCGGGGAAATTCCCCTATTCTGCTGCAGGGGGTGCTGTTCGCGCTGTAGGGAGTATGGAAGATGTCAGTATGGATTGAACCTTGGAAGGGGAAGGTACTGTTGCGGGAGCTCTTGAGATTCCACCAGTTTCTTTGGAAAGAAGCATCTCTGAATTTGCCTAACTTGCACAATGATGGTGGAAATCCTATTTTACCTGCACAACCTTTAATACCTGAGGACTTGGAAATGAATGAGGATGAAGACCATTTACAATTGGAATTGGAGAAAAAGAAGACACAATTGTTGGAAATGATATCAATGGCTGAACAGGAATTCACAACTGGTAAAAATAAGATTGAAGAAGAGAAAAAAAAAAAGAAAACGTTCAGTGGCTAGCCCCATGCAGGAAACCAGTAAAAGATTACCAGCAGGTATGCTAATGTACCACAAGAAAAAGTTTTTGATATGGCAGAAGCAGATGTGGATTTCACAGAAACATCACCAGAATGAACCGGGTGGAGCCTTGCAGAAAGCGGGATGGCTCTATGTGAACGATCAGTGAATTCCTGACCCCGAGATCCCACTTCCTGACTCACCAGAAATTTTGTCAGGCAATGAATCTGAAGCAGGTCAGAGGGATGGACCTGCAACAGTGGGAGAGGATTTGGTGCATCAGAGGAAGGATTCTGCTACCGCTGCAGCTGCGCACCCTGAAGACGAGGCTTTGGAGATAGAGACTACACCAGACACTGAACCAACAGATGGAGACCCACCCATACAGGAGATTCTCCCACATATTGTGAGTACCAGACTACCTTCAGAACATGGCATAAACAAAAATGCAATAGAATGGGAAGCTTTCCTATCTATGGAGAGTACTGAGATGGTTCATGATAGGGGAGAAGAGATGGGGGGCAGACCAATGCCCTAAATCCTATGTGGGATCTTTCACAAACCCGCAGAAGCAGCTAAAAGGCGTTTTGTGGTTCGCCTATGTTATAAGAGTTTTGCTCGGCTATCCCCTGACAGGCAATAGGTGGGTAAAGTTCTAATTAAAGATTCTATGGGCTTCATGCCTGCTGAGATCTATGCATTCACACACTCCCTGGGAGACCACTGTTATAACACTGGCTTTTGCACTGTGGCCTCCCTATACAAATTTTGGAGGATTTACTATGATATTAAGGACACTGAGGTATGGAGAGACTTTCTAGCTATTCCTGTTACGAAACCCACAATAAAGACAGTCACACTCCTTTTTAGAAATGAGGGTGTGAATATAAATGACATCTTTTGGCTAGAAAAATGGTGTACTCTCTTTGGCCACTCTAACCCGATAATGGATGACAATGGTTTTTGGACTGGGGGATGGACTTTCCGCATACAACTGAAGCAAACAGAACTTGGCATCCAACATTTACCGAGTTCCTTTTTCCTGGGGAGAGATCAGGGTATACTTTTTTTATGCAGGTCAATCAAAAAGCTGCTATCAGTGTAGGTCTTTATCACACCTCAATACAGATTGTGATCAGATCAAATTCTTTCAGTGCATGGTCCTGGGCCGTACAGCAGCCCAATGTACAGCTCCACCAATCTGTAATATTTGCGGAGACGATGAACACTCTTTCCGAGATTGCCCTTGGGTGGCCCATAATTCTGATGAAGTTTCTGAACAAGAAGTATTATCAACTCGGGCTAAACGCCCATTTCAGCAGTCAGATAGACCTGACCCAGATTGAAATTTCAGACCTCAAGGCTGTGGCAGGGGTAGGGGAATTAACATGGGTAACAGAGCCAGATCTGAGCCCTCACCACATTCTTAGTCTTGCATGATCCCCCACCCTAAATTTGCAGTACTGCTCTGCATATGGAAGTGGTCCAAAGAGGCCCAGCTCCAGATTTGGAATGTAGACGAGCCCCCCCAGCCAATGGAACCAGAACATAACCTGATAGTTGCTCCTCAGTCATTGGGAATGGATGATACTACCCCTGTTACAAGTATACGACAAGAGTTGGAGTCGGATACCATGGTTCCAGACACCCTCCTTCCATCCTCACCCCAACTCAAGCCATCAGAAGCAAGATCTGACTTGGTTCTTTCCCTTCTCCCTCCAACTAACAGATTTGCTGCTTTTCAGAATTGGGGAGACAGGGTGGAAAGGGAGAACCCTGTGGAAGATATAGAAATCCTGCTGAACAGTGGGTTGGAGAGTGATGCAGGGAGCCTTCCCTGAGTCATAAAAACATTGGGAAACCCAAAAGCGGATTACAAGATCTAGTGTGAGACATAAGAAATCACCCTGACACTAATCTTTTATGGCTAGCTAGCCTTAATATCAACAGTGTTAAACAAGCTGTAAAATGAACTTGGAATCCCCAAAAGAAATGTAGTATCATCCCCAAAAATGAGGCAACACGAAGCATATGAGCAAGCAGTAACTGTGACATAGAAGCAGTTACTGTAACGTAGTAGTGGAGAAGCATAGGCAGTTTGATAATGCAATGAGATGCTCAGTTGGATAATGTAATGAATACCCAGGCTTGCGTAGCATGATACAGATGGTTTGTGTTAAGACTAGGGGATCCCTTAAGGAGAGAGGGAATGGCAGGACATCCTCCACCTCCATCCAACAGCAGAACCTACCTAAAGAAACTAGGAGAAACAATGCTAGTATTATGACCTGAGGCAATGGAGGAGAGAAAAAAAAACCTATGAGGAGGAAATCTCTGGGGATCCAAGGCCTAGGTTGCCTTCCCTCCATGCTTGTGATAGTTTATTTAGTGACAGCTCTGCAGCTGCAATTTGGAAAACCCAATTAAAGGGAGGTGGAAAATATTCCAATTTGGAGGAATGCTCTCTCTCAAACCCTCTAGCAGGAATGCTGTGGAAGGTTGCGAGAAAACTCTGCAATAATACGTGCATCCAAGGCACAGGAGGAGAGCAACAACTGCTGAGGCACTCACCTGGCCTACCCATCCTAAATCAAACCAGGTGAACCAGAGGCAGTCGTAGGGAGAAGGTGCCTTGCTAGGGAAACCACTAAAGTCAATGGCTAACCATTATAGTGGAACCCTAGAGCCAAAGGAGATCATCATAACCACCCTTCACCGCTAGTCTTAAATTCTACACCAGGAGCTGCTGTCGTGTAGCAGACAGCTAAAGCCAAGCCTGGGGTGACGACATTCCCAGCTATGGGCCAGGTGAGAAGGATCCTGCCCCAAGTTGGACTTGCTCAAGATGCGGACTAAATGCACAGCGAGACCATCGGCTGCAGGAACCCTGAGTCAGAACAGAATGGCTGGCATGCCCCAAAAATTGATTGAGAGCTGAAAAGTTGGTGAGCTGAATGAGCACGGCATGCTGAGATCGTAATGAACATTGAGTGCTGAGACCTTGCAAGGTCGAATGCAGATTGAGTGCAGCAGAATCCCAGAGGCTGAAGCCGAAGAGATGGCAGTAGGCATGAAGCAATGGTTTGCGTAAGCAAGGAGCAACGGTTGAGTAAGCAAGTGTGGACCTGCACCTAGGTCAGTAAGCAGTAGTAGTGATAGGTGGACCTGCATAACATACTGTATAGCAATTAAACAGCACTGAATTGGGGGCAAGCTAGCCAGACATGAATAGCCAAATCAAGGTGACAAATACTCAGGATTTTTTTGGCGGTGCGGCAAGATTTAATAACAAAGCTATATTAACAGCCTTAGCAGGAACTTAGTTGGCCGACCTCAGAGTTGTAACTGCAATAAAACATGGAGGCAAATGCTTTGAAAGCAGGTGTAGCCAGGCAGTGCAATGAAGCTGCAAGTAGAATGAGAGCAGGAATGAGCAGCACAGCAAGGGTCAGAGTAAACTGTGTCAGGTGAAAAGAATTGAGTATGCAACATGGAACAGCTATGGTTGAGCTGAAACACACAGACAATGATTACAGTTGCACTGCAGCAGTTTGAGCGTGGTGAGCAGCAGTGGTGCAAGTGGTAGACAAAAATACAGGAACTCAGGCATTGGCAACTATGAAATAAAAGATCCTCAATCTGAAGGATAGCTGTGTCAAGACACATCAATCTGTTTAGACACCAGTAGATTCTAGTTAGAGATATTGAAGTATTTCTAGTAAAACAGCATTGTTTTCTGGAAACCCTGATTTCAGGTCACAGGCCCAGAAACTGTCATTATGTTGCTGGTTTAAACATTTTCAGTTCCAGTGTCAATGGGAAGAAGTACAGGAACTCTGTTCCTGCTGCAAAAAAAGGAAAAGGAACTGAGTTCCTGTGCATTCCTGTTCACTTTCATCACTGGTGAGCAGCAGTGTAAAAACACAAGCATTAAGTACAATAGTAATTGGAGTAAACAGCAGCAGTGGCTGCAGTTGTAGGTAACTGAAAGCAGTAACATGAACTCTGAGTAGCAATATGCTAGGAGCTTAGAAACAATGCACCCCCCCAAAAAAAAAAGACAAACCCAAAACACAGCAAAACAGAAAACAGGGAAAGGCCCAAAAACAAGAGACACAAACACAGGGAAGCACACAGCTGGAGGAAAGATACAAACCAGAAGCAGGAAAACAAACACTGAAGTCCAGCAGAGACACACAGAAGGGGGGAGGTAGGCCCCAGCCAGCTCAGAGGACAAACTAACATAGCCTCCGGCTACAAAGAAAAAATGCTTCACAATGAGGCTGAGAGGAACTGCTTATATAGCTCAGGAAGTGGAACTGGCTGGCTGCTTGGCCACTGAACTCAATGCAAAGCCTTTCCAACTGATGGTGTTCTTTGGAGTCCTGGTTTATACAACTATACATCACATTTCCCCAGCTGGGGTAGGCTTGGTGGGGGAGGGTTTAGGGGTAAATAAGGACCTTAAAGGGTATAAGTAGGAACTGTTTTTTTTATTAAGTTTGGAAATACTGGAGGGGAGAGTGATGAAGAGACAATATGAAAGCTACAGAAGGTGTAAGCTTCCCCCTGCTCAAGCTAAGGTGGGGGGGGGGGTACTCCAGGGGTATGAGAGCACACACCAGTGGTTAAATGATCACAGTGTTCTCTGGGATGCATATATTCTTGGACTTGGGTACAAGTCAATCTTAACTATGATTTAAGCTTCATTTTGAATTGTTCCTTGAAGAAATTTATTATTTATGGATTGTCTGCCCCCCCTTTTTTCTCCCAAGAATTTTGATTGTATGCTTGTAAATACTTTTCTTGATGTGTTTCCCTTATTATGTTTTATTTGGCATGCTGTAATACCATGATTATGATTTGTCTTTGATTTTCAAATAAAAATTCCCCTATCCTTATCAAGAAGTGCCATGGGACCTTTAACGTCCACCTGAACAACCACCAGAACAGGCAGATAGGACATTGGTTTAATGTCTCATCCGAAAGACGGCACCTCCAGACTGCAGCACCCTCCTCTTGATGCACTACAGTGTCAGTATTGGGATTTAGCCCAAGTGCCTGGAGTGGGGCTAGAACCCACCACCTTCTGATCTTCCAGCCTCAGAGGCAAGTGTGCTACCTGCTGAGTCACTGACACTGACAAGATAGACCAAATGGCCTTCTTCTGCTGGCTTCTTCACATGTTCATATGTTTATTGTGTTACATGAAAGCACAGTGTTCTCAGATTGATTTGCCATTTTCCCTGGAACCATGCTCCCAGATCTACATGGATTGCAATATTTTACAATTATTTAAAGCCATCTACAAGGAAGTTCTTTCTATAGACTTGCATTGGTCATCCAGAAAAACAGAGCAATTTGGATTCCATAGGATGTAACACAGATCTCGAAGAAAGACTAAAATGTACAGCGATCAGAGCAAGTCTATGGGAACTATTTGCATGTAGATAGGTCCAAATCCCTGTAAAATATATTACACACTGGGAGTCCTGTGGACCCCAACATCATTCATGGAAGGTGCACCGCCCCTTCAATCATCATATGCCACACTGCAGGAGATCTACTGTCGAACCAGGTCAGGCATCAAATTGGAGATCCTCCAGTCCACACCCAACCCCGCGAACATGTTCACTGGGTGTGTTGTGGTCAGGTGCCCGGCAGAGACCGGCAATCTTGAATGCCACTCAACACATACCTGTCAATGGGTGCGGTTCTGCTGGACTGGTTGTCAGCCTCTCATGCGTACTCAGCCTACAGTAGTTCATTGACAACCTTAACAATAATAATAAAAAAATATACAATTGAGTACGATAATCCAACAGCATTCATGGAAGGTGCATCACTCCTTCCATACTCAATCCAACAGCAGTTCGCGCATCTACGCACATGGACAGTCTGGGGGAATTTCAGGTGGCGTGCCCGTACTCTGCACCATTCAAGAAGACACAAAGTGTCAGGAGAGGGGGCTCAAGATATGGCACCAGGAACCCTGTTGTATCTGTTGTGTGCTCACCACAGATGACACACCCTGGCTGCAGGACAACGTAGCCCACCCACCATGTTGCCCCAGCTCTACAGGCAGGGAGGAAGGGGAGCAGCCATTTGGGCACTCGTCCAACAATACCAAATTTTGGTTCCCATGCCGTTAGACATTCACTATACTTAGCACTGAGCAGGAGATTTATTGTTGCAAAAGGTGTCAGTCAGCCACATGTACTTTCAAATAAAAAGTGACTACTGAACATACAAGCTGTGTACACGCCATGATGAATCCCCACTAAAAGGTCACCAGAATGCTGAAGCCTGAGAGGCTCGTACCCGCATCTGGTCATCCCCATTCAGGTAGTGACATATTTGAAGTCTTTCAGGAATGCTAAACGGGGGAAACTGTTTCTTTATTTAAAATGAGGGCTAAAACTTACAAAAATCACAGCCAAAGAGCCGAGCTGTGTTACTGGGTACGCGCCTACGCATATGCATACGCGCATGCCCAATATCACACTCAGCTTTCTGACCAAGATTTCTGTAAGATTTAGCACTCTTTTTTTCAAAAAAGAAACAGTATCCACCCTTCAGTATTTCTGAAAGACTTCAGATATGTGATTAGCTGGATGATGATGGTCACAGGAGACAACGAGCCTCACGGTGATTCAGCGCTGTGGCAACTGGTGGTGCAGTCAGTGTACAGTCTTTGTGGTATTTTTTTTTTCTGGTACCGACTTGGTTTTATTCTTTTTTTTCACTTGATGTTTTACTAATTCATTTTGGTTCCCCTTCTGGAAACAGAGTTGCAGGTTGCGAGCGGCAAGTTGTGGTTGATTCTTCAGTAAGGCTCTGCTGCGACCCGTAGGTTGCATTGAGTTCCCCAGCCAACCAATGAGCACGAACAGAAGGCAGTTCCAGCTTCTAGAACAAAAATGGAGCAGTGAAACAGTCAAGTTACAACACCAAGCACAGTTGTTGCTCAGTATAAGAATTAATCCGGAAGCCGAGGTGTAAGGGGAGCATATTGTTTTATAACAAGCCTGAGTCTGTTGTCCGGGACCTGATCTTTAATTATACCAGCCTATGTTTTGTAGTGTAAGAATAAATAATAATAAAAAAAAAGTTTATCAAAAAGGTTCTGATAAAGTTGGTCTAACATATATTCAAAAACTATTTAAGATCACAGATAAAAACATGATGACACACTGTGCCAGGCCACAAGGTGGCTTATGCCATGTCGGGCTGCCATATCCCCTTAAATGGGATTCTGGAATCCCCACCATGGACACAGCAGGGGCACCACTTAGAGCAGCCAGGAGGTGGTCCAAATGGTTGCACCAGGGGGACATGGGAGGTTACTGGCCAGCTGGTGCAGTAAGGACAGAGGTGGAGCCATGGGAGGTGTTGGGGCAAAGTTGTCCCCTGGGATGGTACTTGCGAGACCCCTTCCCCAGGTACTGTAGCCTCCCCCCTTCCCATGGACATGTAGCAGCGGTGGTAGTATGGTTGAACTCCCTCCCCCATGCGATCCCCAATCACCCCCAGGTTTAATGGCAGATGGGCCCCTGTGTGAGAGTGCACCTCCCAGTCCCTGATCTCCCAGGAGAACACCCATGCCAACAGTCCCACTCTGATGCCCTGGTGGTCTAGTGGTCCCCCACCCTTTCCACCCCAAAAGGCAGTGGTGCAGCATCCTGGGTTGGAGACGGAGGGTGGGTGGGGTGCTGCACCACTGCCTGTTGGGTTGGGGACCATTAGACCGCCAGGTACTAATTGGGCAGTTCTATGTGGGCACATGGGAGCGCAGGGGAAGGAAGTTCAGTTACAGCTGGATTGAGAATCAGGGCTATTGCTGTGTGTGCATGGGGGGGGCAACTGCATCACCTGGTCATCAAGGACTGCAGAGTTGGCACAGGCCTGCCACAGCAGGCAGTCTGCATTGGGGGCACATGGGTGTCCCGGCAGCACCGGGACAGTGCCCTATGGGGGCACCACGCATCGGCCACCCAGTTTGTGGCTGGCTAACATGCTGCCTGCTCTTGGGCCACCTTTGTGAGCCTGTCACCTGGTCTCTGGCTGCATCTCAGACTTGAGATGATGCTGCCTGTTGCACCACCCCTTTTGATGCAGGGCCGCAATGTGCGGCTATCCCAGATAGTTTGCTGCAAGTGGCAAACTTTCTGGAATAGCACCTTTCGCATTTGTCGCAAGTGACGCCCGACACATGCGGCTTCCAGAGTCAGCCCCACAGTGATACAGGGTGTCCCCAGGGCCTGCAATAAAGTTTTAACAACCCTCTCCTCAAGTCACTTGAACCTCACCTCTGCCAGCAGCAGGTGCATTTTTTTCCCTAATATTGCAGCATGTGCCTCCAGCCCCTCCCATCCCAACAGGCAAGTAGGTTGGCACATGTGGAACCTTATCCATGGTTCCCCTACACAAGCAAGGACTCCGGCTGAGTTGAAGGAGTTAGCTTACAGCCAGTAAATTGCAACATTGAGGTTCCTGGCTTGGGGGTTTAAAAAGGCAGTAGTTAGTACAGACTGTCGGGGAGGACGGATGCAAGAAGCAGCAGTGGCATAGGCAACTTCCCTTGTATGTTACTTTGGACCTGCTAGCTTCAGGTGTATTCCCACTACTTTCTGG
Source organism: Neoceratodus forsteri (assembly GCA_016271365.2). Lineage (NCBI taxonomy): Eukaryota > Metazoa > Chordata > Ceratodontiformes > Ceratodontidae > Neoceratodus > Neoceratodus forsteri. The sequence goes on along the minus strand of CM057452.1, from coordinate 348,956,713 downwards.
GTCCCAGTACAACTCTGTGCTGGTGGCTCCCAGTGAGTGTAAAGTGAAAGAACAGTGAAGCTGGCCAGCAGCAGCAGTTGAGATTAGGTGGAGTCTGTGCACAAAGACCCAATTTATATACAAATTACCACAGCGACTGAAAAAGGCAAACACCAGGAGACCCTATTTGCAATTCATGAGGGCTACATTCTGGTTCTGAATTATGATTTATAGTGCTAGTGCCTAAAATAATCTGAGGCAGAACTTTATTGCTTAGCTAAATACCAAATGAGCACGTGAGCTCTCAGTTGATACCACTAATTACTGAAACACATAACACTGAACAGCACTGAGGGTTAAGCACTGAAAGTATAAGAATAATTAAACGCTATGATACTTAAAGAGCCAGTGCAAGTATTTTGTTTATTCATTAAAAGCAGAACTCCTGCATTGATCCAGGGTGTTTATTTAAACAGACAGCATACTACAGTGAATGCGTGTCTGTGACTACAAGGCACCACTGAGTTATGTACACTTGTCAACTTTGACAGGGTACTTGACATGGGCCACTTTTCCTCCATTTTCAGTTGTCACTCAGTCAGAAACACTTTTTTTACACATTTCTACATTTACTAAGATTAGAAGGATAAATAACAGGTTTTTTTTCTCCCTCTGTCCCCCCGGGTTGGCCACTCTTTCGGGACTCCTATGCCCCCTGCTGGCACTCTAACCCCACCCAGCCTCCACCTCACATCACAGCCATCCCAGGGTAACCTGGCATAATCCTTCGACGGATAGGTCCTTCTCCTCCATTGGGGAATGCACCGGTGGGGTGGCTAGCGCACTCTTTTGATTGGCCCCAGGTGCTGCTGAGGTGGGTATTGCTGACTTGAGGCTTCCGTGGCGGTAGGGGCTGGCAGCTGTCATCTGGCTGGACTATGAGCTGCTTTTCCTCCATTTCTCCCCAGGGGCATGGCATGCCACTGATGTCTAGGCGCACGCTGACGTCTGCCACGCCCCTTAGTCAATGGGGCCCAGCACTCTGCTGTGTTCCCAGCCTCCGCCAGGAGTCAGAAGGCACCAGAGCTGCATCCCTGCCCTCCCCCCGGGAGAAGGTGAGCCGTCTTCTGAAGCTCAAGCCTTCTCCCCCAGACCAGCTCCTCTGGCACCATTCCTGAACCTGGGTTGCCGGCATTACAAGTGGAAATGCAACCACTGCGCTGACGGGCCGGCATAAATAACAGTTTCATATAAATAAAGATGCGTACAACACATTTATGTATAATGAAGGAACTTTATACAAGTACCTCTAAAATCACAGACATTACATTAAAATGAACTAATACACACATATTATTACATTCATTAACACTGCATAAGTATTACACAGCTAGTTAAACAACGTATATACAGTAGCACAAACATTAAAAAACGTGTTGGGGACAGTTATAGAAACTATAGATAATTCCATCTATTACTAGAAACAAGGTTATTTAAATATAAAAAAAATACTAGGCAAAAAGAAACCTGCAATCAGAACATTAACCTGAAATACTGGCATAAGAACACATTACATCTACTTTAATTTGTTAAATTACGCTGCCACTCCTGAGCTGTCAGACTCAGACAGCTCAGGATGCTGCAGCAAGCATGCAGTTCCATTACATTTGCTTTTTACAAATCCCGATTCCGGAGTGAATAAACATACTGGTAACAATAAACTGATTATTGAAGATAGCAAAATGGATGTACTATGGGATGGTCTGATAACAGCTTTAAAGAACACATAATCATGCATAAAGCGAATACGACAACCAAAGCTGTCAGAAGCTATGCAGAATAGCGGCAACGCCCCAGAGGCTGCGCACTTGTCCCCTCCACACTCACAGATCAACCACCATGCCACACCTGCCCCCCTTCCTATAGACCACCAACCCCTGCAGCTGCCCTACCGTGCCCCCATCCCACATGTAGAACCCCCTACCTACAGACCAGTCACCCCCTGCAGCAGAACCCCCAACATATTAGCATGTGCCCCCTCATACAGCAAATTCCCCATCCCACACACACCCTTGCAGATCACTTCCCAGAACAGATTGGCACAGCTGGAATCTCTCATTCCACAGACTAGCCACCACCCTACAGCTGGACATTCTCTTCCCACAAACCAGCCACCCTCAACCATGCAGACCTCCCCCTCCCCATGTGTGCCCCTCACAGCAGAAACCCGATTTCCACACTTACACCCCAGAACTGACTGGCAGGGAGTCTCCCACACACAACTGGAACCCTGTTCCAAAGATCAGCCACCATCCCACAGTCTGACCTCCCTTTTCACAGATAAGCAACCCCACGGAGCTGTCCCCCAGCCATCACCCAGCTGGAACCCCCTCCCACCAGACCCCCCTCCCCTCCGCACAGCAGAAACCCCATGGAAAAAAAAGACTACCCATGTCAGAGCTCCCCAGCCCATATCTGCAGCTCGGGATGGGGAACGGAATATACACCGGTTTGGGGCATCACACGGTGATACTGATTGATTACGGCCAGTTGTGCATGAAACTTCTAGTTGCAATGCTCGCTGGCCTGATACACAGTTCCAGGTGGCCATATCGGGACCAGTGGACCACAAAAAGTGAACTGTATGTGGTTTCGGGGGCAAAACAGCAGTACAAATGCTAAGCCAAAACTGCATACAACCCGATAGCATCCCCCGGAGGCAGTGCGTTTTTGCCCTTCAAAAGATGGCAGCGCACTTTACGTGCCTCAGAAGGGGGCATTGCCATTCTAGTCTTTTTTTTCAAGTTCTGTGGCCCACTCCCTCTGTCACTGCATTTACATGCAGCTGAGTAACCAGATAACTGCACTCGGAGCAGAGATCTCAGAGCGTAACTCGGTAACACTAGCTGCATGTAAACATGATGTCAGGAAGTATCCAGGCATCGACTTACCCAGTAAAGTTGCCTGGATAACGCTTTGGTTAGCTGGTAACTCCAGCCATGTATACGCACGATCAGTAGTACCTGGGTTTCAGCGCTAGTGGTGATGTCACAACACAGAAGGGGAGGTCTCAGTTTAGACAGTAAAACACTGAAATATCAGTACCCCATATATTGCTAAGGACCATTACCTCAATATTTTATCATTTGATGTTGCACTTTGTTGAGCTTGCTATTTCTCACACAAAACTGTTTCTCCCTCATTAAAAAAAAAATAAAATAAGTTTTCTTTTGTGATATCCAGACTGACGTGCACATTCAGCTACTGTTCTCCAAAAATTTGCATTTTTTTAAAGTTAAGCAATATTTATGTAATTTTTCAAAAAGTATACAACTTTGTTTTTTTAAATGATTTACCATCAAATGCCCATTATCACCATGGTATCTCATTTACTGTCTGTCACCAGTACCCTAAAAGCCCCATTTCTCAAATATGCGCGAGCCCAACACCATTTTCTTAAGTATTCTTCCTACAGTGTTTTCTAGAAAACTAAGTTAATGCCAGAACATAATTGTTAATAAAACAAAAGCAGTCCCATGGAATTACAGATCTGTCAGTCTGACCTCAATTGTGGGCAAGTTCATGGAGACCATACTAAAGAAAAGGTTGGTAGAATATCTAGAGGAGCATGGTCTGTAGGATGCGAGGCAGCATGTGTTCATTTGGGGGGGTGGGGGAATTGTGTCAAACAAATCTGTTTGACTTCTTTGACTGTCACTAAGACAGTCACCAGGGGCCAAGTGGTAGACATCCCCTATCTGGATTTCAGCAAGGCTTTTGACTCGGTGCCCCACAAAAGGTTGATCAGGAAGCTGGTGGATTTAGGGGTTGGAGATAAGATGACCAGATTGGTGGAAAACTGGCTGAGGGACAGAACACAGAGGGTGGTTAAGTGGAGGGAGAGTTATCTGGCACCAGAGAAGTAACCAGTGGGGTCCCACAGGGCTCAGTGCTGGAGTTGGTGTTATTCAGTGACTTTATCAGAGTCACTGGAGATGGCATTAAGGGCAAAATGTGCCTATTTACGGATGACACCAAGCTCTATGTAAGAATGGACACAGCTGAAGGGACAGTGGGCCAACAGAATGATCTGGAAAAGCTGGGGAAGTGGGTCAAGATCTGACAGCTTGGCTTCAGTGCCAAGAAATGCAACATTATGCATATTGGAGCAAAGAATCCCAGGACAGAGTACTACCTGGGTGGAGTCTGAGTATCTGCATCAGAGGAGGAGAGACACCTGGGAGTGATGATCACTAGCGACCTAAAGCACTCCACACAGTGCAAGAAAGCAGCAACAAGGGCAAACAAGATGCTGGGATGCACAGCTGGGGGGACAGTAGTAGGAGACAGGACATTATACTGCCCTTATGCAAGTCACTGGTAAGGCCACATCTAGGGTACGGAGTTCTGTATTGGTGCCCAAACCTCAAAAAGGACATTAGCCTGCTAGAGAAGGTACAAGGGAGAGCTTCAAAGATAATAGCGGGTCAGCAGAGTAAAGGCATATCAAGAGAGGTTGAGGGTACTGAACATGTACTCCCTGAAGGATAGAGAGGCAAGAGAAAGAGGGGAGGAGGCATGATTGAGACCATCAAGTAGTTGAATAAATATGGGGGATAAGGAGAGTCTCTTAAGCGGAGTGGTGACCATAACATGAGGGGGCACAGTCTTAATTTAGAGAGTGGGAGGTTTAGGAGGGAGGTCAGGAAGCACTTTTTTCAAAAAGAAGGTGGTGGACACTTGAAATGTGCTGCTGGAAGAAGTGATCTCATTGAAGACAGTGGGCAAATTTTAGAGAGGCTGGCATAGGCATAGGGAGAATGTAAGGATAATGGTAGGGAGGATGTGTGGAGGGGCAATAGCTCGAACTGTGGACCCTACAATACGAGCAGGCTAGATTGACCAAATGGCCTTCTTCTGCTGGCTTCTTCGTATATTCATATCTAAAGTTGAACTAGCAAATTTTCTGGGAAAAATACATGAAATGAGAAGGGACTTGGCAAGGTTGAAGGAATGGTCAAAAGTATGGCAGCTTAGATTCAATGCAAAGAAGTGCAAAGTAATGTATCTGGGAAACAAAAACCCAGGAGAAAAGTACGACCCATATGGAGTACTGCATGCAGTTCTGGAGACCCCATTTCCGCAAGGACAGACAGGATGGAGGCAGTCCACAGGAGGGCAACTAATATGGTGCAGGGTCTGCACCAGAAGCCATATGAAAAGAGAGTAAAGGAGCTTAATATGTATACACAGAAACACAGAATTTGACGGCAGAAAAGGACTGCTTGGTCCACCTAGTCTAACCATTTCAATACCTAATGAATAGGCTGCAGATCCTAGTTAACTGACAGCCTACTTCCTCCTATCCACCACTAGAATTGCCTTATGCCTGTCCCCTGCATTCTTGAATTCCTCCACTGTTTTTGACTCCACTACCTCCTCAAGAAGACTATTCCATGTACCCACAACCCTCTCTGTGAAAAAATACTTTCTCACATTACCTCTGAGCCGTCCCACCTCTATCTTCAAATTGTGTCTGAGAGATTCTACCCTCTTGGGCTCTGTTGATACCCTTGATGTACTTGAAAGTTTCTAGCATGTCCCCCTTCCCTCGTCCCTCCTCTCCGCTAGGGTATACATATTAAGTTCCTTTAATCTCTCTTCGTATGTCTTGTGGTGCAGACTCTGAACCACTTTAGTTGCCCTCCTCTGGACAGCCTCTATCCTGTCTATGTCCTTGCAGAGATGGGGTTTCCAGAACTGCTTGCAGTACTCCAATTCATACCCTAAAGAAAGGGGGTGGGAGACAAGATAGAAACATTCAAGTACCTCAAGGGAATCAACTAAGTCCAAGATCAAAGCATCTTTCAGAAAAGAGCCAATCACGAACTAAGCAGTGCTTCCGGTCTCCACTGGGGGCCGCTATGGTGCCAGGCTTAACCCTGGATCCCCCTAAAGAGAGAAGAGCAGACCCCTCCATGCCGATCTCTCTCTCTCCCCTGCTGACCCCCGCGGCCCGGGCTCGTTCCTCAACCTGGTCACCGGTCTGGTCGTCCAGCGCTCAACCCTCAGCACCACCAGGCCGGCTCTCTTTTATCCACTGTTATCTAATCTTTGTTCTGTATCACTGTGATACTGTTCTTGACTGCTGTAATCTGTTTTGACATGAAACCTCTGTAAAAGAGTATCTGACTCAAAGGTCTAATCCTAGATCTGGAGGTCACACCTCCAGGAGGACATAGAATAGAAGCAGCTCAGAGAAGGGCAACAAAAATGGTGCGGGGGCTGCATCAAAAGTTATATGAGGGGAAACTCGAGGATCTTTATATGTATTCCCTGGAGGAGAGGAGAGGGTGAGAGGTGGATATGATAGAGACTTTCAAATACCTCAAGGGTGTAAATAAGGTACAAGAAGGTGGTATCTTAAAAAGAAAAAAAAAGGGTGTTCCAAGAACAAGGGGCCATGATATGAAAATAGAGGGGGCAGACTTGTGGTAATGTGAGAAAGTATTTTTTCATGGAGTGGGTCCCAAGGTGGTAGCCTGGATAAAAAACTGGCTGGACAACAGGACGCAAAGGGTAATAGTAAACGGAGTCCACAGTGAAGAAAGGAGGGTAACTAGCAGGGTGCTGCAGGGTTCAGTGCTGGGACTGGTCCTCTTTAATGTCTTTAAAAGTAACATTGGAGAGCACCTAGGATGAAAGATATGTCTTTTTGCAGACAATACAAAGATCTGCAACAGGGTTGATACAAAGGTGGGGTGGAAAGGATGAAAAGGAACTTGCCAAGGTTGGAGGAATGGTCAAATGTATGGCAGCTCAGATTCAATGCAAAGAAGTGCAAGGTAATGCACCTGGGAAACAAAAACCCAGGAGAAGAGTACACAATGGGGGGTGAGATACTAACGACAACAAAAATCGAAAGGGACCTGGGAGTAATTGTATCAGATGATCTAAAGGTGGGCAAGCAATGTGAGAAGGCAGTAATTATGACTGGGGGATACTGGGATGCATAGGGAGAGGCATCAACAGTAGAAAACAGGAAGTTGTTATCCCTCTGTACAGACAGTTGGTGAGACCCCATCTGGAGTACTGTGTGCCATTCTGGAGACCCCATCTCTGCAAAGACATAGACAGAGTGGTGACTGTTCAGAGAAGGACAACCAAAATGGTGCAGGGTCTACACCAGAAGACATATGAAGAGAGACTAAAGCAGCTTGTAACATGGCACAAATAAGAAAAGTCGAGGGAGGAAAGGTGATAGATCTAACAGGGTCAGGTGTCCTAAGAGCAACATGGCATTATGGCACGATAATGCCGTGTTGGTTTAGAAGGCTTAGACTAATAATGCCCTGTTCAGAGCGTGAACGCACTCACGGAAGTAGGGAAGCACTGAATGTGTTAGAAATATGTCTACCAATAGGTGGCGCGAGTAAGACAGGCGGTAAGGGTATCAGCAGGGGAAAAGCGGGACAGCAGAAATCACTGTGTTGGTGCGGGCACCATAGAATACCGGAAAGAGGAGACAACAGGGAAGTGTCCAGTGTTGGAGGCAGTGAGCAACTGAGGGCATATAGTAGAAGTCGCCGAGGGGTGGAAAAGACGAGATCAAAGCAGAGGTGAGTAAGACATCCGCGGTAGCGAGATGCGAAGCTGTGAACAGTTGAGAAAGCGCCACCTGTAGATCGGACGCACGAAGGAGAGGTGAGGGACAACTAGGTGTGTGGGCAAGCATCTGAAGAGGGAAATAGTGGACAGCGGAATGGGTGGGGAAACTAGCGTAGAAGGAGAAATCGCATGTCCAGAATGGTGCGAGGCACAGAACGGTAGTGGCAACAGATGTGATCGCTAAGAGAAGGCGTGTGGACAAATGCATGAAGACGGAAATGGAGGAGAACTGCCGTGCTCCTTTGAAAGCGCCACGTATTGGTGATAATCAACACCTGAACAGGCAGCGGAGAACACAACTGTTAGGTTTGGGAGACTATCAAGGTATGCACAGACATATTGTCCAGCATGCACCACAGCAGGCATGAAGAAAACAAACAAGGGTATACAACTGGAGTAGGCAGCACAAGTACGAAAATCGCAGGTTCAAACAGAGCTGCATGTGAATAGGGAAACATAGATCCGAGTTCAAACAGTAAAAAAAAGTAGTTGCCTCTATATTACTCGAGGTGCGGCGATCAACGTGTACGTGCACGGATGCAGCAGCAGAAAGGCAGGAAAAGTAAGAAGTAATGTACCATAATTGGAAGCGCTACATAATTGTTTTGGGCAATTTCTGTTGCACAACACAGAAAAGACCATCTGAGAAGTAGTGCAGTCATAGGTGCCATGTTACAAGCGCATTAATCTCCGATGAAGGTGGCATCTAATAGGGAGTTAATGCATGGTTGGACCGTTGTACGCACTCGGCCTCCGGCCACAACGGTCCCAACCATGCATTAACTCCCCATTAGATGCCACCTTCATCGGGGATTAATGTTTACTTAATATGTATACCCCCGAGGAATGGAGGGACATCATAGAAACTTTCAAGGATCTCAAGGGAATCAACAAAGTCCAAGAGAGTTAAATCTTTCGGGAAAAGAGATGTGCAAGAACAAGGGGGCACAATTTGAAGATAGATGGGGGACAGCTCAGAGGTAACGTTAGAAAGTATTTTTCACGGAGAGGGTTGTGGATACATGGAACAGCCTTCCTGAGGAGATCATGGAGTAAAGAACAGTGGGAGAATTCAAAAATGCATGGGACAGACATAAAGCAATTCTGGTGGGGGAGTGGGAGGAAGTAAGTTGTTGATTAACTAGAATCTGTAGCTTATCCATCAGGTAGGGAAATGGGCAGAAAAGGTGGGCCAAGCGGTCCTTATCTGCCGTCAAATTCTATGTTTCTAAGGGTGCAATGGAACAACCTCCCGGCAGAGGTTTAGGGGCAAAAACAGTAGGGAAATTTAAAAAAATGCATGGGACAGACATAAAGGAACTCTTGTGATAGGAAAGAGATGGTAAGGCCACAGATCATTTAGGATCTGCGGTATATGAACTGGGTAGAGAAAATGGGCAGACTAGGTTGGCCGAGCGGTCCCTAGCAGCCATCAAATTCTGTTTGTTTCTATGTAAATGACTGTGTGGTGGATCCTGAGGCCCACAGAGCCTTAGCAGCATGCTTCCTGACTACCCCCACCCAGTGGCAGGCTCCACTGTATGCCAGTACTCCAGGTGAAGTCTTACCAGTGAGCAATACAGTGCCAACACCACCTCCCTTCCCTCACTGGTGATACCTTTCCAACATCCCACTAACACTACCCATTTCGTCACACTGCCCTTACACACACACACACAATTGCTTAGTGGGCATGTGTCTGTGTGTGTGTGTGTGTGTGTGTGTGTGTGTGTGTGTGTGTGAGAGAGACAATGAACTGGCAGAGGAGATGTTAAGCGAGGTGGCTGGCACGAAATCAGACAGTCATCCTGAGGTTGGGATAAAAAATACACACAATTGCAAATAACAGACTACAAGGAAATAAAAACAAAGATCCTTTCTCTGTTCATAGTATACTGTATAAACGCTAAATAAAATAATAACAATAATTGAAGCTTGATTACTTCAATTGGAGTACCTCTGTGGCACTTAATTTTTTAAAAACAGCCCCCCCCCCCCCAAGGAAAGGAAAGGATCATAATCTGCCCCCAAGGGGCTAGCCACATGATCCTTTTCCACTTCATACCAGGCAGTACTGCCTCCACACTCTGTTTTATGATCTCTGAATAGAGGAAGCGGTCCATCGAAGTCTGGAGAGTGTCCGTTTCAGGGAGTGTTTTGGCTGTTTAAGTGAACATTTTGTAAAACTGGAGCCATTGGTCAACTAACAGGGCTCTTGTTAGTTGACCGTTTGGACCGGTTTTAAGTAATTTCCACTTAAACTGACAAAAACAGTGTTTGAAAATTATGCTTTTTAGACTTCAGTGGCAAGCAGCTTGTGCTCTCCCTATACAGATGTCATAAAATGGTGTGGCACAGGCATACAGTGCGTTAGTAGGTCGTGGAAAGTGATCATGCAGCTAGCTTATTTTTGTCATATGTACTTTATCTTCCTACGCCTCTGGTGGACCACTTCTACCCTGTCCTCCCAGCCCCATCACTTGACTGCCCGAGAACCTCCCCTGAGGAGACCGGAGGTCACAAGGGCCTGCCCTGAAGCCCTCCCTGCCCGCAGAAGCCCCGAACCCGAGACACACCAGAGACCACCCCCCTCCCCTGAGGAGACCGGAGGTTGCGAGGGCCTGCCCTGAAGCCCTCCCTGCCCGCAGAAGCCCCAAACCCGAGACACACCAGAGACCACCCCCCTTCCCTGAGACCGGAGGTCGCGAGGCCTGCCCTGAAGCCTCCTGCCCTTAGAAGCCCCGAACCCAAGACACACCAATTAATTTCTACCTTGATCCAGGCTGCTGCCTGCCAGATTGTGCCATCTGGCGATTTTCTGAAACGGCCACAAGCTCCCCTGCTCAGCGCATGAATCCCGGCCAGAGTAGCACCTTGAGTTGCTGCCCAGGCTCAAATGGAGCAGAACTGTTACTTTTGTGCCTGATTTTGAAACTTTTAAAACGAACCAGCTAAAACTATTTGCATTTGCCTGTAACTGTATTTAAAAGCTTAGAGTCACTGCACCCGAGACACACCAGGTAATTTCTACCTTGATCATTCTACCTTGATCAACTTCTTCATTAGCTCCTTATATTGTTTTGCCACTAGAGGGAGCCTGATTAAGTTTGAGCAATTTGCTCTCAATACCTCACTTGTCACATTTTACTGCTCTCTAGTAGCTGTTTTCACCACATACCTTGAAGTTCGAAAGCTACTTAACTCCCTTCCGGCACGCGGGGGTCAAGGGCCTGAGGGCATCCATCCTTGCATACTTAAGCAGTATGCACCTTGGCTGACCAGACCAGACCTATCACCTGGCTTTTTAACCTCTCGATTCATACGTCTACTGTCCCATCCACCTGGAAAACTGCCAGAACCATCCCATTACACAAAAAGGGCGCAGTCAAACTCATGTCCAACTACCGCCCTATATCTCTTCTGCCCACTCTCAGTAAGCTGCTTGAAAAAAATAGTCCACCGCCAGCTTGCTGCTCACCTTGACATGTTTAATCTTCAAACCCCGTGCCAACATGGTTTCTGGCCGGTCACAGTACCACCCTCTGCACTACAACTTACAAATGACATCAGAAATAATATGGACGTGGCCTACTCACTGGGGCTGTCTTTATCAACCTGTCTAAAGCCTTGACATGGTACACCATCCTCTCATGCTAAAGAGCTCCAATCCATTGGAGCATCTGACCAAGCCCTCTCCTGGTTCCATAGCTATCTTGACAATCGGACTCAGGCGGTAGCATTTCACAAGGCCTTTCCTCCCCTAAACATCTCCGTGGATTCCCAAGGGATCACTCTTGGACCTCTACTCTTCTCCTTCTTCCTAAATGATATTCCCACCATGTCCCGGCATAGCTGCACTCTTATGTACGCAGATGACCTTGTTCTCTACTCTGGGTCAAAATCGGTTGCTGCCATCAACTCCACTCTCACTAATGACTTCCAGTTCCTGCAGACCTGGCTGTCTAGCAACCACCAAGTCCTGGACCTAGAAAAACCTGTGCTATGCTATTCGGATCCTCTAAGAAACTGTCTGCCCCTGCGAACAGGCTCCAGGTTCAATGCCTTGATGGCTCCCTCATCTCAAACACTGAGTCCTTCAAGTACCTTGGATCACTTTGGATCCCACAATTGACCTGTCTCAACATGTCAATATGGTGTGCCGTGCCGTCAATGCTAAAATTGGCGGAGCTTATCGCGTGTGCCACTCCCTCACTCCTTCCGCTAGACTTTCTGTTGCGAGAGGTATTCTCTTACCCCAGCTCCAATATGCTCTGCCCCTCCTCTTTGCTGCAAACTCTGCTACACTCCACAAATGGGACACTGTCTACAACAACATCTGTAGATTCGTCTTAACTGCCCCACGTCTTACCCATCATTGTCTCCTTTACGCTGGCTTAAATTGGCTGTCACCTAAGGATATTCGAGCCTACTCCCTGGGCTGCTTTATCGACTCCTGTCTAGATCTCCTGCCCTGTCTATCTTGCCAACCTCTGACTCCTGCCTCACACACCCTACCCTCAGGTCTTCCTCTGTCCCCATGCTCTCCACTAGACCTTGCATGACAAAAATGGGTGAACAGGCATTTGACCATTTTGCTCCCAAATTCTGGAACTCACTCCCCCTTATGGCGAAAACGTCATCTTCCCATCGAGAATTCAAAAACTCGCTGTTCACCCACCTCCTAGCCTCTGGCCAATGCAAATGCTCTTAATTTGCTTTGTCCCACTGCAGGCTGTCGGGTCTGACCTTGAGTACTACACTAATGTTCTCCCATGCAATATGTTTGTCTAGGTGGCTATGAACCTTGATGTCTTTACTGTCCTCAGCTGTCTTATGGTTACCCTAATTGCTTTATTTTACATCCTTATTATGATTTATGCCTAAAATATACTCTTATGTAACTGTTACTGTGCTACCCAATGTATATCTTGTTTTGCTCCTGTACACTTATATTATGTCTGTGCATTTCTGCATATTGTAACCAATGTCCTGTGCTCTCCCGGGTCGTGCCTGAAAATAGGCAGGTCTGTTGCCTAGCGCACTTACCCGGTTACCAAAAGCTAATAAATAAATAAATAAATAATGCCTCAGCATGGCAGGGTGCCTGATTGCCAGTGTGGTGGTCTATAAGGCTGGATGTCATTCTGCAGCCAGAGGGGTTTTCTTCCTGCTATTTTGTTGCCCCTCCAGTAGTTGCCCAGATGCAGTGGCATAACAAATGAATTCCGCATCCATGGAGACGTCTTCAAGTGCCAGTGTGTGGCTTGTCTTAGCGTGCATGAACTGCGCTACCATCCGGACACTTCCAGATGCAGGCAAGCAGCGGGTCACACTACCCCCTCCCCCAAGGGAGGACAGCCTTGCAATACAGCCAGGCCAAGGTCAGGTCTCCTACAAGAGAGCAGGTCCAGACTGTAATGTTTAGTGAACAAATGGCTCTTACTCCAGGTAGCAGCCAAGCAAATGTTGAATGCTGAGCCTGACCTAAAATAAGCCATGAGAGCCACAGTGCCCCTAGTGGTGTGCCCAGTAACTGTACCAGCAATGCTTCTCCCCCATCCTTTATTTGTCCGATTCTCCCTGAGCAGCCCCCACCTTCTGATGGCAACCCCCAGCTCCATCTCTCGCTGTCCCAGGCCTTACCCCAACTACTTGCTAACCTCGTTGAGTGACTGTGTGCCATTGAGGGTGGGGGCGCAGCAGAGCAGGGTCACCAGCCATCATCCCGCCAATCAGGGGTTCTCCTCTTTTTTTTTTTTACCCCTTCCCCGAGGTTGGGCACTGATGTTATATCATGGCATGGGTGTGCCCTTTCAGTCCTCTAGGAAGCATTTCCGTCCTCCAATGGGTGGCAGGCAAGTAGCACATTGCTGTTGTTCCCCTTCCCCAAAGGAGGACAACTGCCCGTGGACGCTCAATCCTCCTTCCCCCAGCTGACCCTCAGTGATCCTGTCCTGTTCTCGAACCAGGAATGCTGATGTGGTGGGTCATGTGACACTTGGTGCTTCATCCTCTGCACCACTGGGCCAGCTTATAAGGAATGGTTTTGACAGCCTTCTGGTAAAGTGACATGCAGGAAGCTATCCACCAGGAGAGGCACTTAGTTACCAGCATAATGCCCAGCATACACTGGGCAAAGGACACTATCAACTAAGGGGACTGCCAGACATCCTTGGTGCAGTTCAGATAACAGTAAAGTGCCCAAGACAGCCTATCAGTACAGCAATGGTATTGCTGCTCGTGATGCCAGTGACCCTGGTTCTGGAATGAGCCAGGATCATCAGGGCCTGCTGGAGTAAAGAGGATCAAGCATCCCAGGGGTCATTCTCATTCTCCTCCTCTGGAGAGGCACATTTTCCCCATTACTTTACTGCTTGCTGGGTGACCACAGGTGACAATGCAGCAGAGGAAGTAGAATGGGAGGGGATGATGTTGGCCAGGGACCCACGTTGTGAATGCACAACTTCTGCATGCGCACTGGTCCCCCACGTGCACTGACATAATCTGGGGAGAAAATTAGGAAACTGGCCCTGGTCTTGGCTCCCTGTGAGGTCTTGTAGACCTGGACCAGCTCTACCTTTGCAACCTGCTGTCAATACATGGCTCAGTAAGGGTATCTCCCCAACCCATACATAACCTGGGGGGGCAAACCAAGGCTGCCTGGGGGCAAAAGCAGTGTCCGAGGTCAGGTGAGGGTTGGCTGGTGGTGGAAGGAATCTGGGAAGGCAGGGACTGGTGTAAAGGAAGGGATAAACAAAGAAATGAAATTTAAAAAAAGTGGTTTGCCCTGTGGATGTGCATGGAGTACAAGTGCACCTCAACTAGGTTTTGCAGATTCCAAAAGAATACAGACAGGTTGATGGGCTCGAATCATAGTGAATTCAGACACCACCTGAGGCACAGTCTTAGGATGAGTCCTACAGGGTAGCCTATCTAGATGAAAGGCTAGATAAAGGGGTCAACTACCATAGCTTGATGCTCAAACACCCGATGCGATAATGTGATTGCAACCAAAAATGGGGTTTTCCAGGGCAGAAATCCGAGATTACAGGAGGTACCAGGTTTGAATGGATTCTTTATCAAAAATTCCAGAACCAAGGCTTACAGACAAGAGGATTCCTGTACAGAATACCCCTTGAGAATTTTGAAGGAAATCTCCAGTTGAGCCACAGATTTCCGGGGCAGGATTCTCAAAACTTTTGGGACCAAAGTCCCACTCCGCAACTACAGTTGCGGGCTGAAATCGACCGCAGCTGCACTGGTTGCGATTCTCAGCCAGCAGTTGTGGAGGATGTTACGGCTGCTTCCACCAGCCGTAGCATCTTGCTGCAGCTGTGGAGATCTCCCTGGGCAACACCTCCCGCAAGCAGCCGTAAATCATGGAGTCAGTCGTGATCCGGCTCCACCTTTGTGAATACCCGCCACTGCGGGTAACCTGCAGATCCGCAAGTGGCAACTCACTTGGGCTGTGGTTTACCCGCAGCTACGGGTATTTCACGATCTTTGAGAATCCTGCCCCCTGCCTATAGGTGCAGAATAGGTTGAGAAGGTTGGCAGAAGTATTTTCACAGAGGAATACTGCAGCCCTGACTGGGGCCAGGAAGAGAAGCTACAACACAACATTCTGGATCAGACAGGTGAAAGGCTCCTGAGAAGACACCTGACCCCAGACGCTAAAGTGGTTCCTACCTAAACAAATGGGGCGGGAGGGGGCTACAGAAATTGTTTGACCAGGAAAGGCACACTAAGCGGGGACTTGTTTCCAGGTGTGACCTGGGAGCACAAGAAAGTTGTGACTTGCTCATGGTCAAACAGCATACAAGTGGGGGCTGTGCGATTCAAACCAAGGTTTGCAGCTTAGAACCTTAAACCACTGTGCTATACCGCAGCAATTTCTCAATTTTTGAGGATATCTGCAAGAAAATAATTTTGTTTATGCACACGATCTGCTTTTGCTGCTCATTTACAGGTAACGTTAGTAGTAGAGGAAGGAGGCAGTACAGAGCAGTGGTTTAAATCTGAAGACCTGGGCTTGAATCCCCTCCCGCAGCCCTCACTTGCATACTGTGTGACCCTGAGCAAGTCACTTAACTTCCTTGTGCTGTAAAGAAGCTTTCAGCTTAGTGTTTCAATCTGTTAATAAACAAAATAAAAATAACCATGGCGAGATACTGTATCATACCTCTCAACCTTTTGTCCCCCAAATGTGGAACATTGCCTGTCAAAATGTGGAACAAATGGGCAAAATGTGGAACACGTAATCAAATCTTTACCTACGAAGCTCAAAACACTGTTAAAATGTTGCATTTAAGTTCAGAATGTCTGTCATTAATTTAATAATTCATTTTTTCCATCATTTGCTATGGATTTTTGCTTTAAAATGTTGACTTTGAATGTGGAACAAGTCCTCACAATGTGGAACAGGGACCTTTTCTGAAGTAAAATGAGGAACGTTCCTCGTAATGTGGTACAGTTGAGAGGTATGTACTGTATAGGAGGAAATACTCTATCGAAAGGCACTGCCGAGCGACTTGTAAGCAAGCGCATGCTCTGTTGAACAGAACTGCTCCAGCTGATCAGTTAACGCGAACGCGCAAAGATTTGGATGCACTCGATAAAGACCTGCGGCATGTATACGCGCAGCTAGGAGTTACCGGGTAAGT
Organism: Neoceratodus forsteri; assembly: GCA_016271365.2. NCBI lineage: Eukaryota > Metazoa > Chordata > Ceratodontiformes > Ceratodontidae > Neoceratodus > Neoceratodus forsteri. The sequence goes on along the minus strand of CM057452.1, from coordinate 348,940,403 downwards.
CTGTTGTTAGCCTGTAACTACTTACCCGGTAACGCTAGCTGTGCATGTAAACGTAGCGTGTGTTTGCGTCAGTCTGGGGATGGGCGCTACGTTTTGCCAGCTGGTGACGCAAGCGCAATGCTGATTCGTCGTCGATTCATTCGTTTGCCTGTTCTCCTTCCCAGTTGTTACGTATTGTGAGTGTAGTGGCCGAAGAGGTGGAGGCAGCGAAGGAGGTAGTGCAGTGTGGTAAGGCATTCCTTGAAATTGTGAAACCACCTTTTAAAGAGAGGCAAGATAATCTGTGCTGAGTTGCAGGATCGAAGCTCGGGATTTAACGTACGGTTCCGTAGTAGCAAACATTCGCCTTCCAGGTAAGCTGCGGCATGTTTTGAAAACTGGATGTCATATTTATTGACAGTTTTTGCCACTTGGTGCCGTATTATTATTCCGCTGTATTGCAGTTTTGCTTGCTTTTGCAGCTGTGTGAAACAAGAAGACTGATGACCTCAATACAAATTTATTTTCGAGTATGCTCCTGTCGTGTACGTCAGTAGGTTGAATGAGACTAAATGTTGTAGTTGGTCTGTTATGTGTGCACCAAGGTCTTCTCCCCCCACAAGTACATCAACCTTGTCTGTTTATCACGTACCCTCAACAGAGTCAACAGTACCATTCGCAGGGCTGCAGCTATGACTTTTGGAGTCCAGGACAAGTCAATTGAAATGGGCCCCTGTTTCCATAACCAGCTAATGACAGGGGTAATGCCAGCTCCTCATGTGGGCCCCTCCTGAGCTCGGGCCCGGACAACTCCCCCTTTCCATTACTGTAGCCCTGATCATTTGTTATATAAACAAAACAAAAAAAAACTTTTACTGTTAGAAAACTTCCCACAGTAGAGTTAAGGGCATCTTTTTAGGTTGAGAGGAGACCTACAGGTTTGATTTCCATTTGCAGTTGGCAACCCTGTCCTGTGATAATATAGCCGTGACCATGGGGCATGATTACAGGGGTCGAAACAAACACCAGACCACTAGCCAAATGCTGGTAGATTTTCTCCCCGTAGAGATTTTTTGTGCTTGCCTTGTTTACCCCGTCCCCCAAACCCTGATTCCTGTCATTTTCAGGACTTGCCTCCCTCTCTCAGTTGGTGGCACCCCCCCCCCCCCACTCAGCTCCTCTTGACCTCTTTCACCTCTTCTCCTTGGGGTGAGACAGGAGTCATGGTCTGCAAAGCATGGTCTGCGGTGGGCTGGATGTCATCCTGCCATTGTCAGGCCTCTGGTTGTTCTCTAAGTTTTTCCTTTTCAGGTAGCGTGCACAGCATCAATGAGGGCATGCTTTGGATGCAGGCAGAGTCCTCTCTGCCAGAGAAGCAAGATCCCTGGGCCAGCAGCAGGCGCTGCAAAGCACTGGTGCATGTTGCCTCACCTCCCTTGGCTGGGATATACTGCCAGCAGTGAGCTTTGGCATGTCTCCCAGCCTGCCTGCCCGAGCACCGGCTCCTGGGTTTGCTTCTGAACCTAGTTTGCCAGCATGGAGGCACAATATGCATTCATTGGGGCCTCGGGTGGCCCTGCCACCTGTGATCTTAACAAATTGATGGTGAAGGGAGAAGGGCTTTGGAATCCCTAAAATCCTGATGAAATTACATTATTGCCAGACTGTTAGGTCTTCCAAGTGACCTGTCTCGAAACTTGCTTCTGTAACTCCTAAAATTGGTGTTTTTTTATACTGAAGAGATCTCTCAAAAGCTTGTGCAAAAATGTTTGTTAGTCTAATGAAACAATAATGTGATGCTGTGGGTGTTACACAGTGTGATTGAATACTGACACTGCAGGCAGCAGATATGGACAGTGGCCACAGGCAGAGGTCTTTATCCTCTGCTCAGATTGCCATTATTCCAGAGTTCAACATCCACGGCATGTCTTTACTGCTTTTATAGTGAGTGGAAAACTTAAAAGGAAAAAAGATTATCGGCCAGTTAACATACGGTATCTAATGTGCCTTTGTAGTTTGATGAGCTTAATCTGATGCATGCGCCTGATGATGCTTTCTACCAGTTCCTGGGAACACAGTCCTATCTGAGGTCAATATCACAGGACTGGTGAGGTGGGTGCTGTATACCTGGGCTCCAGCTAGTCACTGTGGTTGCCCGCCTGGTCCCGATTAACTGCAATCCTGGGGACTGGAGGGTGAAAATTCCTTCTGTTGTTGTCAAAAGTCCATCTGCAACAATGTAGTGTTTTATTAAAGAAGTAGGAACTAATCTGAAAACGGGGCAGACTAGGTGGATCAGGAGGTCCTTTTCTGCCGACACCTACTAAGTAACGATATGTAACTATGTTTTACAGTTGTCTCGTCTGCAGAAATGTGGGCCTTGTAGCTAGCTAGCAATGGTAAAACAGCTAGGATTTTCAAAAATTACATTTACTTGTACAGTAGAGGAGTGACTAACTAGAAGAATGGTGAACTTTAAGAGAAAAAAGTTTTGTAAAATAAGAAAGTTTATGATTAAAAATTTATACACGGGGTTGCTTCTGTGCAGACCGCAGTTGAGCACCAACCCAAAAAAGCAGCACTTTCACAGGTGGATAGTTATTTATTTATTAATTTTTTTTGCACAGTTGTCACACTACAACAGTTGAGCTTTCTCAAATGGACTTTCTTCTTCTGTGAAAAGCAGATTTTCGCAATTTCGTACCGAGACTTCATTTTAACGCTGGTATCACGAAACAAAACTTGAGTTTTCGCAGATGGAAGTTTAATTTTAAAGGCACGCTGTTAACTCCTTTTTGGCCTCAAACTGTCCCTAGTTTAAAAAAAAAAAAATATATATATATTTTTTTATTGTTTGCATTCTGTAGAATGTGCTGGTGTGACTAGCAGTTTGATTCTTTTCTTCTTTTTAAAAGTGATTAACAGACTGCCCAACTATACTGTGTTACCACACCAAAATGTGTTTATTTCAATTCCTTAATGAACTCCCATTGCATCTTTCCTGAACTTGGGAACACCCCAAAACAGTCTAGCCACTAAAGATGCAGTGGGAGCAGAGGAGACTATTGCATCATGAGTGGCTGCACTGCTTGGGGTGCTGCCACTGTTCAGGAAGTGAGCAGGGCAACAAAAATGATCCAGGGGCTAGGGGACTTGCCCTACAAGAGCAGACTGAGGGAGTTGAACATGTACTCCCTGGAGGAGAGGAGGGATGGGGGACATGATTGAAACCTTCAAGTACATGAAGAGAATAAATAAGACGAGCATGGAGGGGCTTTTCAAATTGAGGGACACTCAAGGGCACAGTCGGAGATTGGAAAGGGGGAAGGTTCAGGAGGGAAATGAGGAGACTGTTTTCTTATGGAGAGGGTGGTGTCTGGGTGGAACGCATTGCCAGAGGAAGTGGTATCCTGTAGAACAGTGGACTGCTTCAAAAGGGGATGGGACAGGGTAAGGGGGAAGGTCACTGGCGGGGGGCACAGAGAGGGGCTGCTGCAGTATAAGGGCTGCTAGCTGCACAATCAAGCAGACTTGATAGGCCATAAGGCCTTTATCTGCTGGCAATTTCATATGTTCGTAATGAGAGTAGATCAAATCAAAGATTTGAACAAAACAGGGTTGGGTATAATTACATAATTACCACGCATTTCAGTTCTACTTAGAACAGAGGCAGATTAAAACTCAAACAACACTAGTGAATTCTAGAGAAGGTAAGTAGTCATAAAATGTGGGTTTTCAACTTGAAATAGTACAGTACAAAATGGGTTTGACTGTGTCTTTTTTTTATTTATTTTTTTATTTTCTATTTTTGCCTCCTACTCACCCCCTCTGCTCTGGACTTCATCGGGAGCGCATGGAGTCATCCCCCTACAGCACACACCCTACCCGGCCATCCTCCGTCACCCATAGAGCCTCGGTTATACCCCCCCCGGTCAGGGACGGGGCGGGCCTCAACATAGCAGTAACGTCGGTCGGGAGAATGCTGGGTGGGTGGCCGTAAATCAGGGGCAAGCTCCTGACGCTCCGTCTCCGCCGGAACCGAGAGGCATTTTCCTGTTTTCCCTTGGGAGTGGCTGGTGCCCTGATGTCAAGGCATATCCGACATCTGCCTCTACCCCTCCCACTCCTATTCTCTCCTCGCAGTGCCTGCTGTATCTCCACCCTCCACCAGAGATCAGCAGAGCACCGATTGGGACCCCGTCCCTCCCTGGGAGAGGAGAGCTGTCCTCCGGACGCTCAATCCTCTCCCTCCCCTGCCGACCCCCAGCAACCCAGGCTCGTTCCCGAACCCGGGTCACTGGTGTGGTGCGAGGTGTGGCGTCCAGCGCCTCAACCCTCAGTGCCACTGGGCCGGCCCTGACTGTGTCTTCTTAACGTTGAGAATTGCAAGAGTTCGGAGCGCTCAGAACTGTGGATTGTGCACCTCGAAGGAGTGGCAGACTTCATCCATAGAACAACAGTCACAAATTGGAGGATACTCAAAGAAACAGTAGAGGCTCAGTACTCACATGTAAAGCACATTACTTTTCATTTATTATTGCAGTCAGTGAACAACTGTAAAACACTCTCAGACCCATGGAGGACCCCCTCTACAACCCCAGCAGCTTCATGTCTTTCTGGCTCTTCCTCAGGGTTGTAGGTTAGCTGCAGTCCCATCAATTTTAGACTTGCATATAGGTGGCATTATGATTTAATTCAAGTTTAGAGAGCAGGGTTTTGTTACTTGTCCGATCACTGAAAAATGGCATCAGAACTAAAAAGGTAAGAAACAATACATTGGCTCTCGCTTTAATTTTAATGGTTCTAGTTGATTTGAATTTAATATATTTTGGAGTTAATTTTTTGTCTTTTTTTTGTTTCTGTGAGCCAAAAAGGTATTTATGCTTCCCCTGGCGGTTCAGCCACACTTGGTGCACAATCCAGATGAGGCCAGATCCTGTTGGTTGTGTGCGGCCTGCAGCGACCAGAGGCGTCATCCTGCTGGCTACTTTTTTGTTCCCTTTTTCTCCTTGTCCATCTCCTCTGATGTGCCTTGCCCCATTCTGGACTCTACACACTCGACGTCCCCTGTGGAGGAAAAGTTCCTGACCCACTATAGGGGTCCATCCAAGCAGTGGAAAATGATGCCAACCCTCCCTAGACTGGGAGCACTGGTGCGTGGTTGTGCCATCCCACAGCCCCGGGCCACCCAGCCAGCTTCCCTAGCTTGTTATTGAACCCAGGTTGCTGGCATGAAGTGTGATGCACTACCCGCTGGGACATTGGACAGCCCTTGTATCACTGATTGGGCAATATCGTCTGTCCTACTGTTATACTGTTTTGTACACGTCGGTAGAATTGAAGAATATGGTCAATGTTAGACAAAGTGATGTTGAAAAATGCTGTTAAAATCCTCTCTCAAAAGAGGTACAATGAAAATTTGTAGCATACTTCTTTCAGAAAACTAGTATGAAAGTAATGGGACTGGGGCATGGGCTTACTGCCGAGCACACTAGACATGTGTTGGAGGAGCTTCTACAGCAGGAGAAATACTGTAAATATTTTTTAAAAACGCTTTTGCAAATGCAGTTTGAACTGAAAAGATGACAACTGAACAGAATTTAACTTCTTTCCTCTTGTGCTGAAATGTGACCCATTAAGCTATGCCAAAACCAGATAAGAGCCAGGTGGTGCAGGACCAGCAGAAAACCAGGGCCCAGACATCGAAACAAATTCTATGCCTGTGTGGTGCTGTTAGAGAAAAAAAGGCGGCGCTAAGACCGATGCAAAGACAGCGGCAGAGTCTATGGAGCGGGTCAAAGCACATTTGCTGGAGCTGGAAGGATACTGCTTTCTTCAACTGCGAGCTGTGTGAGAAATTCTATATTGCACTTGATATCTGCAACAAACGTGCACTTTTGCTTAATTCTGTGGGAGGTGAAAGTAACTACCCTTGGTAATTGCTTTTTATTCACATATTTATTTAGGGTTTAACCAAGAAGGGGCTTGTACACTCTGTTTATCTTGTTAGTAACTTCAGAAGGATTTAAATACTGCATTTGGGTAGGTCCTTGGAGGTAGCTAGATTGTCTACTAGGATTTGCTGACAGTTAAACTATTTTCAAATTTCAGGTGGCTGAGCAGTTGAAAAGAAACTTGCAAACTCTGCTTATCTTGGAAGTAACCTCATAAGTGTTTAAATACTTCATTCTGGTTGTCCCTTGGGGTAGCTGGATTGACTACTAGGCTTTTGGGACTGAAACTATTTTTAAATAATTTACTGGTGCGTAGGAGTTTGTGATAGTTAAACTCTTTTTAAACAGAGTTACTGGGGTTAAGGAGTGGTCACAGAAAATCCTGCAGTGTGAACTGAAACACAGACAGCCTTAGGGGGCAGGACATTGTTTTCAGACCAAACGGGTTGTATTGGAAAAGGAAGGGCTACATATAACCATTGGCAACAAATTGCCCTGGGTGGAGATATCCAGACTAGATCAGATTACTATAAGTCACTACAGGCTGCAATTTTCAAAGACACAAAGCACATTTGCTGGAGCTGGAAGGATACTGCTTTCTTCAACTGCGAGCTGTGTGAGAAATTCTATATTGCACTTGATATCTGCAACAAACGTGCACTTTTGCTTAATTCTGGGAGGTGAAACTAACTACCCTTGGTAATTGCTTTTTATTCACATATTTATTTAGGGTTTAACCAAGAAGGGGCTTGTAAACTCTGTTTATCTTGTTAGTAACTTCAGAAGGATTTAAATACTGCATTTGGGTAGGTCCTTGAGGTAGCTAGATTGTCTACTAGGATTTGCTGACAGTTAAACTATTTTTAAATTTCAGGTGGCTGAGCAGTTGAAAAGAAACTTGCAAACTCTGCTTATCTTGGAAGTAACCTCATAAGTGTTTAAATACTTCATTCTGGTTGTCCCTTGGGGGTAGCTGGATTGACTACTAAGCTTTTGGGACTGAAACTATTTTAAATAATTTACTAGTGCGTAGGAGTTTGTGATAGTTAAACTCTTTTAAACAGAGTTACTGGGGTTAAGGAGTGGTCACAGAAAACCTGCAGTGTGAAACAGGAAAAGAGCGGTCTTTCAAGCAACAGAGGGTGGTGGATTAAGGTTTACGTTTGTTTGTTACAATTCTTAAGATTTTCAGTGCAGGAAGAGTTTAAAGCACAGCTGACTTATTTAGGGCGGACAGCTCTCAGAGCACAAACCACCAGGCCTGTTTTGGGGCTGGGAAGGTTTACCTGTGTCTGACTTGGATGTGTGGATTTTCTCTGATTGATTAGCAGGGTATTTCTCTATCAAATTGTTGTGTAGGGCATCTTCCTGACAGGAAGGCACTCATTGCAGCAGTGGGTCAGAGCTTCTAGCTGATTGTTTCTGAAGGCACAGTTTAGGCCCAACCCTTCCCACCCCTCACCCTGAAATAGTTCCTTTATACCTGGCGTTCTGACATCATTTCCTCAAGAGTGCAAGGTGCATGTCACTGTCATATCCTCTCTAGCACACTGCACTGACAATATAAGCATAAACATTGTATAATATAAATATATATTTCTAGATTACAAACCAATCACACAAAAAAAAAAAATGTGGGGAGTAGTGCAATGTAATGGCTGTGGGGCAGCAGTCTTCCGGGAGTCTTTCTGGAGGCTGAGATGCTGCCCTATTTGCAGACAACTGTCTGCCCTGAGGGAGGAAGTTGCCCGTCTTCAGGCCACACTGGACAGTAGTACGGGGACCTTCCCCCAGGCCACAATGGACAGTAGGAAGGGAACCTCCCCCATCCAGGGAGCACCAGAACCACCACCACTACCTCAGAGGTTGCAAAGAAAGCACAGCAGTTGGACCACAGTGGGCTCAGGGAGGATGAGGATGGTGAAACAGAGGCACATCCAGTCAGATGTTACACACACAATCCATACGCCATTCTGGGAACATAGCTCCCACAGATACACCGCAGAGGAGACTAAGGAGGCTGAGGACAACTGTCACAAGGGAGGCCCACAGGAAGGAGGCAGAGGACACCACAAGGAAAGGAAGCAGCTCCTGGTGAGGGACTCCAATTATAGGGATAGAACTGGGAGGAGCTGGGAAATCTGAAGTAAGGTGCCTGCCTGGTGCCATGGCTTGGAGGGACAGGAAGCGCATCCTCAGGATCACAACAACAGCTGCAAGGGATTCTGAGCTGGACGTAATTGTCCACCTAGGGACAAATGACTTGGCTCATCATGAGGTTAGAGCAGTGCAGGAGGACATTGCAGAGTTGGGGAGGGGCCTAAGACAAGTAGCAAACACAGTATCCTTCTCAGAGGTGCTGCCTGTCAAAGGCATGGGGAGGCGAGGTAATTGGCACCATGCAGTTTAATGAATGGTTGAAAAATGGTGCGGAGCACAGGGTTTGGCTTCATTGGGGACTGGGGTTCCACCTGGAGGGACACCAGCCTATACTGGCAGGATGGTCTGCATCTGTCCAGGAAGGGAACAAGTCTTTGAGCAGTCGGTTTAAATGCTTCATTGGCAAGCTTTTAAACTAGTCAATGGGGAGGCACTGACAAGCAGCAGAAAAATCCCAGCCTCTCCCTACAAAACAGGGTACTAAATGAGAAAAGACCAAGGTAGAAGGTCAGTGGGGATGCTGCAACAGAAGGTAAGGCCATCAAAAATGGAGAGCAATGAGTACCAATGCCCGTAGTCTAGGTAACAAGCTTCCTGAATTAGTGGCCTTGATGGAGGAGGAACATCTGGATATCGTGGCAGTCACAGAAACATGGTACACACAAAACCATGACTGGGACGTAAACATACCAGGATACACTATCTACAGGAGGGACAGGGAGGGTAAAAGAGGGGAGGAGTAGTTCTTTACATAAGGGAAGGAATAAAAGCAACAGAACAAGAGGGTAAACAGGGAGGAGAAGAAGCACTGTGGGTAAATTTGGAGACAGGCAATGGCACCACAATCCGCACAGGGGTTGTATACAGACCCCCTTCTCAGGGGGAGGAAATGGACAAGGAAATGATAGAAAGTATACTTAGAATGGCAGAAAAAGGGGAGATATTGCTGATGGGTGATCTGAATATGCCAGATGTTAACTGGAGCGCAGTTGCAGCTGCCACTCGAAGAGTGCAGTTATTCTAGATGCCCTACAGGGGCATGCCTTAGACAACTAGTACTGGAGCCCACCGAGAGGGAGCAATATTAGACTTGATACTCTCAAATGGAGATGGAGAGAGATCACAGATGTAGAAGTGGGTAGCCATCTGGGAACTAGCAACCATCCGAACAGTATGGTTCTAATAAACACAAGCAATAGAGTCAAGCCATACAAAGACAAAGTACTGGACTTTAGGAGGCTGACTTTGCCAAAATGGGTGAGTGCCTAAGGAATGCACTAGCAAATGGGTGGGAAGGAGGGTGGAAGAACAATGGGGAATAATAAAAACTGCCATCACAGAGGTAACGAGCCTTTGTGTGAAGCAAATAAACAAAACAAGACGATGTAAGAAACCACTATGGTTCTCAAAGGAAGTGGCAGTGAAGGTTCAAGAGAAAAAAGCATTCAGGAAGTACAAGGAATGCATGCAGGAGCAGGACAGAGAACTGTATCAGTTAAAGCAAAGGAGGCTGGGAAGGCAGTCAGAACAGCAAAGGCCCAAACTGAGGAAAGATAGCCAACTCATTTAAGAAGAATAAAACCTTTTATAGGTACATCAGGAGCAAAGGAAGACCAAGGGAGGGATAGTGAGGCTTAATAAAGGGGAGGAGGGTGGGCAGAGGAGAATGTGAAAAGGCAGAGATACTAAACAAATATTTTGCTCAGTATTTACAAAGGAAGGGGGAGGTACATAAAACAAACAGTAGTAACACTCTGGATACAGAAGTTGATACCAGCCCATTTACAGAAGAAAGGGTTCTGAAAGAACTCTTAAAACTGAAGGTGGACAAAGCAATGGGGCCTGATGGGATTCATCCCAGAATTCTAAAAGAACTAAGGGTAGAACTAGTGACACCACTGACTACCCTCTTTAACAAATCATGGGAGGATGGGGTGGTACCGAGGACTGGAGGAGGGCAGATGTGATTCCCCTTCACAAAAGTGGGAGCAAGGCAGAAGCAGGAAACTACAGACCTGTTAGTTTAACCTCAGTGATAGGGAAAATGATGGAATCACTCTAAAGGAAAGAATTGTCAGTATCTAGAGGCCAGAGGGCACAAGACCCTAGGCAGCATGGATTCACAGCGGAAGGTCATGCCAGACGAATCTGATAGATTTCTTTGACTGGGTGACCAAAGTAGTAGATCAGGGAGGGCTGTGGACATGGCCTACCTAGACTTTAGCAAGGCATTTGACACAGTCCCACACAAAGATTAATATATAAGTTAGCCAGCCTGGGAGTGGGTCCCAAGATGACAGCCTGGGTAAAGAATTGGCTGGAGAATAGGACACAGAGTAATAGTAAATGAGTCCACTCAGAAGAAAGGAGGGTTACTAGCGGGGTACCGCAGGGTTCAGAATGGGACCAGTCCTCTTCAATGTCTTTATAAGCGACATTGCAGAAGGACTGGAAGGAAAAAGTATGTCTCTTTGCAGATGACACTAAGATCTGCAACAGAGTTGATGCACAGGGTGGGTGGAAAAGGATGAGAAGGGACTTGGCAAGGTTAGAGGAATGGTCAAATGTATGGCAGCTTAGATTCAATGCTAAGAAGTGCAAGGTAATGCACCTGGAAACAAAAACCCAGGGAAGAGTACACAATGGGGTGAGATACTAACAACAACAAAATGGAAAGGGACCTGGGGGTAGTCATATCAGATGACCTAAAGGTGGGCAAGCAATGTGAGAAGGCAGCAAGGAGGGCTGGGGGATACTGGGATGCATAGGAGAGGCATCACCAGTAGAAAACAGGAAGTTATTATCCCTCTGTACAGACAGCTGGTGAGACCCCATCTGAGTACTGTGTGCAGTTCTGGAGACCCAATCTCCAGAAAGACATAGACAGGATGGAAGCTGTCCAGAGGAGGGCAACTAAAATGGTGCAGGGTCTGCACCAGAGGACATATGAAGAGAGACTTAAGGAGCTTAATATGTATAGCCTCGAGGAAAGGAGGGAGAGGGGGGACATGATAGAAACTTTCAAGTACCTCAAGGGAATCAACAAAGTCCAAGAGGTCAGCATCTTTCAAAAAAAGAGGTGTGCAAGAACAAGAGGGCACAATTTGAAGATAGAGGGGCGGCTCAGAGGTAATTTAAGGAAGTATTTTTCACAGAGAGGGTTGTGGATGCATGGAATGGCCTTCGGAGGAAGTTGTGGAGTCAAAATCAGTGGTGGAATTCAAGCATGCATGGGATAGTCATAAGGCAATTCTGGGGGGTGGGGGTAGAAAGAAGTAGGCTGCTGGTTAACTAGGATCTGCAGCTTATCCAGTAGGTAGGGAAATGGGCAGACTGGGTGGGCCAAGCGGTCCTTATCTGCCGTCAAATTCTATGTTTCTATGTCCTGGTGACATGCATCGGGCTTCTGAAGAGAAATGTGGTGGTAAGAACTCCACTAGAACATTTAGAGAATTTTTCCAGGGCAACCAGTCTCGGACTCCTAGGGCTACTGGAGACTCGAAGGTGATTTGATTTTCTTTTTTTTTTTTTTGGCTTTCTCTCCCCAGCCTCAGCCTGCCCTCCTGGGCTGTCTCCCTCTTCCAGCCCAGTCACCTGCCTTCCCCTAGACTTACCTCTTGACTCTTTATTCTTCCCTGGGTTATCCCCCAGGGTGAACTCATGAAGGTGGGCCTTGCCCCAGCCGAAGTTCAAGCTTGGTTCAGAGTCGAGGTCCCGAGATCGGCGGAGGTGTGGTGTCATTCTGCCGACTGGAGGGTCTTTCCTTCCTTTTTTCTCCCTGCCTTTGAGACGCCGACCAGCCATGAGCTGTGTAACATACTTGCCCGAAATGCATCATATGTCCAGCTTTGTTGGTATTTCCCCTTCCTAATTTTGAGCCCATGCCTGCACCACCAACTGAGGTCACCTGTGTGGTGGATGTGAGGTGGCAGCTACAACCCTTTCCAGAGAAGGAGAGTGTCCTGGGATGCTCGATTCCACACACCCCCCCCCCCCCCAGCCGGCCCCAATGACTCATACTAGTTCTTGAACTTGGGTTGCCGACAACACAAGGGGCAGTGCTACCACTGCACTGACAGGGCTGACCTGAAAGCTTTTCTAAAAAACTGGCTACTAACTCAACTAGCATTGCAAGAAGATATCTGAAATAAAAGGGCCTACAGGATTAATCCCTGACCTGTGACACAGAAGGAAAATGAGGCTTTACAGTTTTGCTTATTGTAGGTAGCGTGGAATAAGATGCTACTTTGCTGGTTGTGAAAAGGGCTGGAAGGTTCAAGTTTGGAGAAACAACTGTGAACTTATCCCCTGACCTTCGCTTTATCACGAGGCAGAGATGGAAATGTTTTGACGGTGACTCTGCCCTTCTGAGAGAGGTGGGTGTAAATAACTATGTGCTGCTCCCGGCTAAACTTAAAATTGATTATGGGGGCAAAATCTGCCTGTTTTCAAAGCCTGAGGATGCTGGCAGGTTGGTGGAAAAAATCTGGAGGGCATGTTTGGCCAGAATGGAGGAAGCAGTATTTGACTCTGCATGATATAGGTGAGATGGGTGCTGTGCTGTGATGGACTTTCAACTTTTTCTGAAGAGACTGTGTTGTATGAACTTGTATATTTGTTCTGGTAAGTGGGGTCTGCTACATGTTGTTGGTAGGAGGAAGAATTATACAGGGGTTGGTGAGGGTTATGTGCAACCGAGGGGAGGCACCTAGTGCCCGTTCTATATAAATAAAGCTTTAAGGTTACTGACTGCATGGTCAGATAGTGCTTACAGCACGGTCTTGGTCTTCCCGCAGCCTCCCTCCCCCTTCCTTTTATGGAGCTGCTTTTTTTCCTGCCTTTGTAGAGTACGCACATCTCTCTGCTTGGGTTTTACAGTTGAGACATTTGTCACGGAGTAAGCTCTGTGACACCAATGCCTTTATGTCACATCTTAACCATTTTGTGGAAAATATTTAGAAATCCACACCCGCTTAACCCCCTCCCATAGTAATCACCTGCTGCACTTAGATGCACCTCTTGACTCAGGGGGCACCTCCCAACCTCAGCACTTCACTGATCCCCAACCTGCCCCTGCCTACCCCCCATCTCATGGTACACCCTCCTCCTCCATTCCTCCATTCCTCCTCCTCCACTCCCTCCACTATGTCACCTTTGTCTGTTATCTTTTCTGTGTCTGTCTTCTCCATGTTGTTCAAACTCACGGATGCAGGCATATGTTGTACAATGCCTCAGCAGTGTCTACTTGTGTGAACCTTTTGTAACTCACTGTACCATCTCTAAATGTATAAATTGTTCTTCTTTGCTATTTTCTGTTCAACTGACGTGGAACCTACAAAAGAGCATCTGCTCACAGGTGTTATATTAACATACTAAGAAGCCAGCAGATTAGGACCTATGGCCTATCGAGTCTGCTCGACGATCAGTGCCTTCCCAGGGCAACATTTTTAGCCTACCCCCCCCCCCCACAAGGTCTCCAAGGTTATCAAGAACTTAATAAATAAATTTAAAAAAAAAATAAAATATATATATATATATATATATATATATATATATTGCTTAGTTCATTTTCCAACTAGTTGGGACGTTGCCTTACAGTTTACAGTTATTTCCTGCTGTTAGAAACGACTGATAAGGGGGGATGATTTTTGTCTCTCTTAACATGTGGGTTTCATTATCGCCAACAGACTGTTTTATATTAATAACTAAACTTTTAGGATTTAAGGGCACCAAGTCATCATGATGCCTGCAACTTACCTGAAGAATATTTGGTTGGTGTAGTGCCCTAGTCATATGCAGTTGCTAGGTTTCTTATCAGTTTGGGGATTTTAGTCAATATTTTGGTGCTTATGCCATCGGTATAGTATCCCATAGATACATGGAAACTGTGGGCAGATAAGGGCCACCAGGCCACTCCATTCTGCGCGTTTATGCTACCTGACAAAGCGGCCAGTGACCTTATCTGGTCATTGGCTTTAGCTTTTTCTTCCTATCTCTAATATTAATTTATTCCTGTTGCATGCTTGTTTGAAGCCTGTCACCGTATGGGTGGCCACCACTTCCTGGGCAGGCTATTCCATGCATCCACCACCCTCTCCTTAAAAAAGAACTTCCTGACATTTCCCCTTATGCAGCCACCCATCAGTCTCATGTCATGTCCTTCTGTTCTGGCACTCCTTTTAAACTGGAGTATGTTGTCCCCTTTCATCATGTTCATGCCCTTGAGGTATTTGAACGTTTCTGTTAAGTCACCTATCTCCCTCCTTTGCTTCAGCGTGTACAAACTGAGGTCTCTGACTCTTTCCTCATAAGGCTTGTGATGTAGACCCTTCACCATTTTGGTCGCCCTTCCCTGTCTCTATTTTTGTCAATGTCCTTACAAAGGTGTGGTCTCCAGAACCAGACACAGTACTCAGGGTGAGGCCTCACCAGGGTCTCATACAGTGGAACTGTTACCTCCCTCCTTCGGCCTGTGATTCCTCTTTCAGTACACCTCAACATCCCAGTGGCCTTCCTCACTGCCTTGTGGCCTTCAGGTCATCTGTGATTAGGATCCTCATGCCCCTCTCCTCCTTAGTAACTGCCAACAGCTCTTCCCCCACAACCTGTAGCTTGCTCCAGGGTTCCTGCTCCCATGTGCATGATTTTGCACTTCTTTGCATTAAACCTTAGTTGCCACACCTCTGACCATGTCTCCAACCATTGCAGGTCCTTTCTCATCCTTTCCACCCCCTCCAGGGTATCCACCCTGTTGCAAATCTTGGTGTTATCGGCAAACCTTTCCCTGTAGCCCATCTGCAATGTCGCTGATGAAAATATCGAAGAGGACTGGCTCCAGAACTGACCCTTGAGGTATCCCACTGGTCACTTCCCTTTCCTCTGATTGGGTTCCATTTGCCATGACCCTCTGTTTTCCGTCTCTTAACCAGTTTCCAATCCAGTTTATCACCTTGTGCCCCATCCGCAGGCTACCTAGCTTGTTGACCAGTCTCCTATGTGGGACGGTATCTAAGGCTTTGCTGAAATCTTGGTAGACAGTATCTACTGCCCCCCCCGTATGCTGCCTTTGTCACCTAGTCAAAGAAATCTATTAGATTAGTTTGAATGGACCATCCTGCGGTGAACCCATGTTGCCTGGGATCCAACACCCCCATGGCTTCTAGGTGCTCCACTGTTCTTTCCTTGAGGAGTGTCTCCATTATCTTTCCAACTACAGAGGTTAGACTAACTGGCCCATAGTTCCCTGCATCTTCTTTACTACCGCTCTTGTGGAGAGGGACAACATTTGCCCTTCTCCAGTCCTCTGGGACCACTCCAGTGTCTAAGGACTCACTGAACAGGGCTGCCAGAGGGGCTGCAAGTTCAATTCTCAGTTCCCTTAGGACCCTGGGATGTATGTCATCTCTGGATCCATGGCTTTGTCCACCTTCAGCTTTGCAGTCTCTTGTAGGATTCTCTCCTCTGTGAATGGACTGGTGTTTACCTCCTTATCCTTTGTTCTTTTAAAGTCTGGTTGTGGGCCCTGCCTATGCCCTTCCACAGTGAAGACTGAACAGAAATATTTGTTCAGGATCGCTACTTTCTCCCCGTCTCCCTCCACTATCTTCCCCCCTGGCTCCTCGAAGCCTAGCTACTCCCCCCTGTGCCTTCCTTCTCTCGCTAATGTACCTGAAGAATGTCTTGTCTCCTTTTTTAACCGCTAGAGCTAGTCTTTTCTCTGTTTGCGTTTTAGCGCACTTCGCTGCTTTTCCTGCCTCTCTGACACTTCTGGTACATTTCCTTGTCCTCATCTCTTTGTGTCTCCTTATACTTCCTGAAGGCTAGCCTCTTGGCCCTTACCTTTTCAGGCACCCCCCCCCCGAGAACCAAAGTGGTTTTCTTCTTCTTTTATTCTTGTCTATCAACCTAACACATTATTTTGTGACCTCTGCTATGGCCTCCTTGATGTGTGCCCATTTCTCCTCAATGTCCCCCCATCCCCCTTTTTTTCAGGGTTTCCTTAAGCTGAAGTCCCATACTGGTAAAGTCTACCTTCTGAAGTCTTAAGACTCTTGTTTTCGTATGGGTTGACTGAATCCCTGTGTCCATCTTGAACCACATCATATGGTGGTCACTGGACCCTAGCTGACCTTCCACCTTGAGCCCTGTTATCCTGTCCCCATTGGTCAGTACCAGATCCAGGATTGCTCGGTCTCTGGTAGGTTCCTGCACCAGTTGCCTAAAGCCAGCCCCCTCAAGGGAGTCAGTGAAGTCCTGTGCCCTGGTCGAGGCCCCTGCTGGGATGGACCAGTCTATTTCCGGCATGTTAAATCTCCCATCAGCAATACCTCTCTCTTTGCTGCCATGTCATGCATGTTTTCCAGCAGCAGTTTGTCAATTTCTTCTACCTGAGTTGGGGTTCTATAAATGACCCCTGTGTGAATGGCTGTTCCATTGCCTGGCTAAGGGTGACCCAAACTTCCTCCGTTTGCTCATGTCTGTTCCAGCTGTGGTTCCTGGTATACCATGTTTCGGTTATGGCCACTGTGTCCAGATCAGCCTCTGTCATTACAGCAATTGGTCTGGGACTTTGTTCCCCAGACTGCAGGCATTTCTGTGCATAACTTTCCATGGAAAGTGGCATCCTTTCATCCCCTCCTTGTGTTTCACTCCCTTTATCATCCTACTATTCTTGGCATATTTTATGTGGTGCTTCTCTTTTACTACCATTCTGGTTACTTGTGGTTTAGGTCTCTTAGTTAGCAATGATATCATCTGGCCCTGTGCCCAGCCTTTTCTGCCCTGTGGTACTGATGTATCTTCCCCCGGCATAATGTCCTGATCCTGCTTGACGTGTGCCCTAACCTGTGGGGAAGGGCTGTCCAAATCTCCCCGCTCCTGACAGGCCCCCCAGTAGCTAGTTTAAATGCTCAAGAAGCATGTAAACCTCTCACTGAGGACAGACGTTCATAGAGGTGCTGAAGTATATTCCATTTGTAACTGTTTCTTGATTACATTTCTTGTCTCATTTCTATAATATACTTGTTTTTTGATGTACTTGTCAAATGCAATAAAAAGAAAATGAAAAAAGTAAGTAATGGGGCTACAGCTAAGCTCAGCCACCTGAGGAAGAGCCAAAAAAGCTCATAGCTGCTGAAGTTGTGGTAGGACTCCTCCTTGGGTCCGTGAGTGTTTTACATTTATTCACTGGCTGTAATAATAAATGAAAGATGAGGTGCTGTATATGTAAGTAATGAACCTTTATTATTTCTCTGAATGTCCTCTAGTTTGTGACTACTGTTCTTATATGGTTTCTGTGCAAAAACAGGCATGAGTCGTGCATTGTGTGTATAGTAGTATAAATGTTTATTGCAGAATTTAGTCAGTTGAGCACAAAGCTCATTTACAATGGCTTCCCAGACGAAAACTGGTTAGAAAGGAAAAAAAAGACATGATATTATTATAAACCATACAATACAGCATGTGAAATATATACACGTGTATAAGATCAGCCATTTGGACAGCAGTTTCTTGAAACTTCTAAAAAAACACTATTTAATAGAGTGCAGCAATGAAAATTCCAGAACAATGAGACATAAATTAATTGGAAGCATATTCTATAACTTGGGACCAGCACATGCAAAAGCATTACCCCCCAGCAACACTAATACAATTTGGTTTAGAAAATGGGCAAAAGTATTTCAGGCTTCTGATTGGCTGAAGGACTTCTCTAGCTGGGCATCTATCAGACAACAGATGTCCGGCTATTAAAAGTACCAGCCCAGCCAACCCCATCACCAGAATCCTGCTGCCCAGCCTGGTCTCTAATTGGCTAAACCCCCTCATTTCGTTTTCTAATGTCTGCCATTTTTTTGTCTCGCTTAGCGAGAGACAGTGGAACACAGTGCTCTGACTTAAACTACAACCTGCTAATGGTAAGCACACACATCTTTCTTTCTTATTTTCATTCAGTATCAGGACTGTACTTTACCCGCTTATTCCTCGTCCCATCGACCACGCTCTCTCATTCCTCCTCCCGTCGACCACGCTCACTTCCGAAAAACAAAACTGCTTGTAGCAGACAAGCGAGCAAGGCAGCCTCCCCTTCCCCTTAGACAAAACCTCCCTTGGCCTCTATATCCATAAAAGTTCTCCCCTCAAGCTTCCTTATATTGTAATAATTTAAAATAAACATTACGCAGTCGGAACATGTAACAAGAAAGCCATCAAACCAATTGGCTTCACGAAACCGCCTGTCAAGCACACCACGCACCTCTCCCAACCTGTCTCAACAATACTGCACTACACAATCCAGACAACAAACAGTACTAAAACCACTTATGAGATCAGCACATTTCTAATATCAAAAATAATGGGCTGGCGCAAAGCATAGGTTCCCATAAAATTACATTTATTGAAAAACGATGCAACATAAAAAAAACAGTGGAGGGAAATCCTCTCTCACCCCAATACAGATTCAGAAGCCGTCCATCTCCAGCTCGATGTAAAAAAGCCGATAGCGTCCAAAGTGCTGGTGCCGTGCAGAAACAGACCGTCTCCTCTCCCTAATTCAAATAAGGCAAGTTAAAAGTACCAAACGCGCGAATGAGCTTAGAAATTCAATAAAGTACCATCACATATTAGCAAAAAGCTTATCGGCGTGAAATAAACTAGGCCAACAGATGTACCATAGTGCAACATGCAGAATGCGGGGACCGTCTCGGGTCGATACGTAAGCGTGCTTCCGGGATCTGTAGCTGTCCATGCGTACTGCATGTTGCACCACGGTTCGTCTGTTGGCCTAGTTTATTTCATATCGATAAGCTTTTCTGCTAATATGTGCATAGCACTTTAGTGAATTCTTAAGCCTATCTGTGTGGTTTGCAGTTTAACTTACCTTATTTGAGGAGCTGGCCTGGTGGTGCTGAGGGTTGAGGCGCTGGACGCCACACCTCGCACCACGCCGGCGAGCCGGGTTCAGGAATGAGCCCAGGTTGTCGGGGGTTGGCAGGGATGGGGAAGGATTGAGCGTCCTACGGACTGCTCTCCTTCCCCTGGGAGGGGGGATTTCACCAGCCGCTGCAATGGTGACCTCAGCAGAGGCTGGAGGCAGTACAGTGCCACGGACGCAAAAGCAGGGAATGAAGCTGGCGGACGTCTTTCGGGGTGCCGGGCACAGCTCAGCTGCTGGACGCATTGCACATCAAAGCTTTGGGGAGAAAAACTACGTAAAAAATCCATATCGGCAGGTGGCGGCAATGACCATCAGTAGCCCAAGGCCGCATCCAACGTCGGCCGTTCCTGGGGCCTCTCCGTCGGGTCTGGAGAGCCCGGAATTCCGAATATCGGAGGATGGTTCAGACTGGTGGTGAAGCTGCGGAGCTGAGCATGGGAACCTGAGAGATGCCCCGAAGGTAGGGAGCATAAATAGAGCTGGCAAAAAAAAAAAAAAACTTGCCTTATTTGCACCGAGGAGAGACAGATCTGTTTCTAAACAGCACCAGCACTTGGACGCTATCAGCTTTTTCACATCGAGCTGGAGGTGGACGGCTTCTGAATTTGCATTGAGGTGAGAGAGGATTTCCCTCCACTGTTTTTTATGTGGCATCATTTTTTAATAAATGTCATTTTATGGGAACCTAATTGCGCTAGCCCATTATTTTTGATATTAGAAATGTGCTGACCTCATAGGTGGATTTAGTACTGCTTGCTGTCTGGATTGAGAGTTTTTAATTCCGGGGTAAACGTGCACTGACTTTCACTTTAGCACGGGTAGCCCCTAGCTTCCCTCAGTTACAGTTATAAGGGAGCTTTTTCTGTTTAAGTTTTTTGATTGCACTACACAACTTACCCCGATCAGCAAATGAGCGCTCCTTACAACTTTCTTTTCTGTGTCTTCCAGTCCCCTCTCACTTCTAACAGTACATAGTAAAAAAAAAAAAAAAAAAAAACCCCACAAAGAAACAAAAACGCACAGTAATGAGAAGAGTCGGGAGGCTAACACAGCACACTATCAGATATGCAGGAACTACTTTACACAAAAACAAGAAAAATGGTACTGTAGGCATTTTTACAAAAGCACTTTAAATTTCTTTTATGATCCTACAAAAATGATACAGTCAACGCATTTTCTAAGCGCAACAATACCTTCCAGGGTGGGCAGTATTGGCTATACCCGCCCTTCCAGGGGCTATAAGGCCTTCCGCCTGTGATGTCGGGCCTCATTACGCCCTTGGGCGGGTATAGCCCAATACCGCCCACCCTGTAGGGTATTATTGCTTGCACAATACATTTAAACATGAGACAGCTGGAAGAGCATAACTCGTGTCTGGAATTCCTAATACTCAATAATGGTGTTAAATACTTAGGAACCCTGGCTGTCATGCACTTAAAGGAGAACTTCGCTGAATCGATAAGTAATTTTTCCCACTAGAAACTGTTTTTTAAGTACTAGTTCAAAGTTTTCTATTGTTGAGTCTATATGGGCCTGTTAGTAACCTCAGTGGATGTTCCTGATTTACTCTCTGGTGTCGAGTGCCATATTAGAACTGTGTGATGTTCCTCTCAACCACAGAGTTCTTACAGCAGTGCATGGCTGCATTGTGTCAGCAACAGAAGAGCAGAACAGGGACATAACCTGTATCATACAATAGTTACTGGTGACCATAAATATCAACCAGATTACTGTTTTGTTAAAAATGCATATCGACTAGATTTCAGGTTATTATGCTCCAAAGGCAATAATTACCTGAAATCCAGATGATATGATGCTTCATAATAACCCGAAATCTGGTTGATATGACATTCCCCAAAGAAACTGTTGCATTCCATTGTTTCACAAAAAGTATTTCAGCTGCAGTATTTTCAACTGTTTTTATTCATGTACAGTTCAATTTCTTCAAAAATAAAACTGCACTGTAGCTAAAAAACGTCCTTTTCTTTCAAGCTGCTAGAAATACAGTCTAAACCTCCACTCCGGCAATTATAAAAAATAAATTTTTCGTTTATAAGTGCAGCATCTGAACTTTCCACATTAGCATGAGTTTTCACCTACAAGATCTTATAAAAATAATGAGCCAGTAGGTTGATCTCTTTTTTAAGTTGATCCCTTAAGTGCATATAAATGAATATAGTAGGTCTTTCTGTGAGAACGTATAATAAAATATGTAAAATGCTGAAAATGCTTATAATGGAGATTTAGCCTTGTGTTAATCTCTCAGATGCTAGCAGTTTGATTAGTTGCACTTGATCTGACCACTGTACCACCTACTGTCAACATATGGTGCATTTATGTCTTGTACACTGATCAAATATTCTGTACCCCTGTTCTTATGTATTGCTTAACACTCCTTTTATACCACTATGTATGCCTTATATCTGTAACTAACTCTGGGTCGCCCCTGAAAAAGGGACCTTCGGGGCTTAGTGGGCCTATCCGGTCACCAAAATTGAATGAATGAATGAATGAATAAATACATAAATATAAATAGATCATGTTTTGATATTGCCTCTGTAAGAAAAACTTGAATGTTGTAATCGTCCAATTACAATGTCTGTATTTTGGTAATGTCACATTTTTGAACTTTAAATGAATGATGCTCTAGTAAGTCTGTATAAGCCCGCTTTGGAAGGCTAGATGCCGATGCGTTAGGGGCTTCTACTGTATGATGAATATGCTGGAGTGCTGGGTGAAAATTTTCAAAAAATAAATTTGAGAACTGTTATCAGTACAATATTAGCACAGTTTCCAGAGTGCTTTTTTCAGGTGTGGGAGTGTTGTTTTTGAGAACTTTGTCAGAAAACCAGGGGTTAGCAACCCCAGCAGTGAACCGCTCAGCTTGTTGGAGCGCAGGTATTGTTTGAAAGAACTTATAAAAAATAAAGGATAGGTACGTATGGTGTTATAGATTTTCTTTTCACACACCCGAGCTGTGTGGTGACCACATAAGCCTCTCGAGCTTCGCTCTCGATGTTTATGGGTCATAACACACACTTACGTATCCATTATTCTCTGTTATGAATGGTGCTTACCAGCAGCATGTAAATCAGAAACCCCGACTAGGATAACTGAAAAGCCTGTATGGCTAAGAGAATAACAGAACTGGAACCAGTATTTAAAAAATGGATTTTACTGGGAATAATTACTTGTGGATTCAGTGCAATTTATAAACCATTTGATACTGTTACTAAGACTTGACGACCACTAGCTTAGTGTTATATAAAGGTTGCATTGATAGCGTATCATTCAGAATAAATGCTGTAGGCCCGGTGGTGCTGAGGGTTGAGGCGCTGGACGCCACATCTTGCGCCACGCCGACGACCTGGGTTTGGACGCGAGCCCGGGCTGCCAGGGGCTGGCAGGGGAGGGATAGGATCGAGTGTCCGTAGGACTGCTCTCCTATCCCTGGGGAGGGATCCAGGGAACCGCCGCTCTGTAGCGGCCCCTGGTGATGGCCAAGGGCACTACCAGAGCCATGGCAGCAAAGGGGCAGAGTGCAGCAGACGCCATTGCATGCTCGCACTCTGCAAGGGGTGAAAAGTAGGGCGGAAAATGGCGGAGCGACGATCTGGCTGGCTGAAGGCTGTGCCTGGTGCTCTCCGGTTCCCAGAGAATCCTGCCACAGAACGTATGAGTGATAATGGCTGGCTCTGTGGGGTGTCAGACCAGACCCGGGGGTGTGTGTTTGCTGGCGGCCAGAGATCGCGGAGATTCGCTCCACGAGGAGGACAAATAGAGACATGATAAAAAAATAAAAAAAAAAGAAATCCTGCAAACCTATTCATTATACAGGGTGTCCAATATTTAACAAGAAGCGCCCAGGAAGAATCAGCATATACAAAATCTGCACAGGTGAAAAGCAGAATAACAAATACATTTGCCATATATTTTAAAACCAAGAGAAATACATAATCTGTGCTGATACAGGGCAGCAATTCTCACGTTCACTTTTTTATACAGTTATGTTATATGAACTCATAGGTCAGTGTCTGCCTCTTCCACAGCTTACACAAAGATCTACGCAATGGTGGACACGGAGGAAGAAGTAAGGAAACTTAGTGAGGATCTGGGCAGGTTAGGTCAAAGATTTGGTAGTTGGACTTGCAACGCAAAAAAATATAAAGTGATGTACATTGGGAAGAGGAACCCAAGATTGCAATGAAATGGGTGGAGTGCTGCTGGAAAGTACCATGGAGAAAAAGTACCTAGAGGTCATGATATCAGAGAGCCTGAAAACAGCAGCACATTGTAACAGAGATGTGAACAAGGTAAACAGGATGCTGGCTTGCATAAGGAGGGGGTTAAGCTGTAAAAGTCAAGGAGGTGATCCACTGGAATACAGTTGTTCAACATGGTGCTAAACAGAGTAAAGCTGATCTGTAATAAGATGTGTCGCTATGCCAGCCCAGTGGTGTGGAGGGTTGAGGCATTGGCGCCTTACTTCCTATCACACCAGCAACCCGAGTTCGGGAATGGAGTCTGGTCGTTTGAGGGCTGGTCGGGGAAGGAAGGATTGAGCATCCCATCGGACTGCTGTCCTCCCTCAGGGAGAGGGGGGGTTGTGTGACCCGCTGCTTGCCTGCTACCTGGAGGTGTTCAGGTGGTAGCGTAGCTTCAGGCATGCGCACAGCCAGTTAACACAGGCGTTTGAGGACGACTCTGTAGGCGGAGCTCACCCATCGTGCCATTGCATGTGGACGGCTGCAGGAGCAACAGGGGAAGAAAAACGGAGGAAACCCCCTCTGGCCGCAGGATGACAACTGGACTCTCGGCCCCATACCAACTAAGAACACCTTGCCGTGAAGATGGAGGGGCAAGTCCTGGAATGGGCGGTATAACACTGGGGTGGTCTGTTCAGAAGGGGTCTGGTTGGGGGCATAAGAGCATAAGTATTGATGGAAAAATAAGGCATGTTGCTTTGTACTTGGTGCAGATAACCGCATTCATAGTTGTACCCTTTATGCACTCACTAACTGGCTACCTTTACCATGCAGAATAGAGCTACACACTTTTTTTTATTTTTTTTTATATTTAACTTTTTATTTGTATTACGTTGTTGGTGGTACATACAGTGCAGAACAGTAATGAGTATCAATATATCAGCTTATTTATAGTGGTATAACAGCAGTGCTTTCAATTTCATGGTCTATCTATTTATCTATTGGGGCCCTGGGAATGAAGAGAAAGACCTCCCTAATAATAGTAGTGTACATTCAAACATATTGGAGGGGAGCCTTCTACGTGCCGAGCATCTAATCGAAAGATCAGAAATTGTATGGACTAACTGGATTGTATCTCGTTCCTCCTTTTTTCTTTTTTTTTTTTCTCCCCCTTCCCCTTCCTGAATCTCTGTCAGGGTATAATGTCTGTTCTGTGTTGGGAGATGTATAGTAGCCAAACTGTCCGTCTGTTTGTCAAAAGTGGTAACATTGTCTTGTAACTGGGCTGTCATTGTTCCATTTTGTAAATCTCATAGATGATATCTTCCCACAACTTGACTTGTGCAAGTGATTTCTGTAGCCATAACTTGGTCATTGCTTTTTTAGCCGCTGCCAGTAAAATACTAGGGAGGCAGCAGTAATGGTTCTGTCTGATTTGTGGGGGAAGTGTAGCAGAATTGCTACTTCTGGTGTCTGGGGCCCCAAATCAGGAATAATTTATCTCGGGGCAGACTCAACTGCCCGCCAAAAGGGGGTCTGGACCGGACATGACCAGACACACGCGTGTGTATATGTGTGTGTGTGTGTGTGTGTGTGTGTGTGTGTGTGTGTGTACCTCACATCCACAACCCCTCCAACAAGAGGCATCTGGAGAAGCATGAAATTTGGTGGTTATTTTGGGTGTATGGAAATAGCAGGATGCCACCTTCCATCCATACTTGCACTGTATATAGGAGGAGTTGGTCCAGTGCTGTCCCTGCCATATGTTTATCCATTGTTGTGGGGTTAACTTGATAGAAAGTTCTGCCTCCCAGTTGGATTGAACTACTTTCATTGATGAGGTTGGGACATCTGTAAGGGCACGGTAGAAATGGGGAAAAAAAGGTGAGATGGGGAAGCCTCCCTCTGTACTGCTAGAATTAACGGAAAAAGAG
The DNA here is from genome assembly GCA_016271365.2 of Neoceratodus forsteri. NCBI lineage: Eukaryota > Metazoa > Chordata > Ceratodontiformes > Ceratodontidae > Neoceratodus > Neoceratodus forsteri. The sequence goes on along the minus strand of CM057452.1, from coordinate 348,915,238 downwards.
GTGCGATGGCCTGGGGCTCAACCGTGAGGCTAACAGCGCTACTTAAAAAATGTCTCATTTGGAAATATCTATACTAATATGGGCATGTTAGTTGAAACTGGAAAGTCTTAAAGGCCCCTCATTATAAAAGTGATAAACCTGGACCAGACCCAGTCTCATCCATTCAAGGAATTTATGATCCAGCCTAGCTGGAAGAAAGGCCGGGTCCATGGGTGGAATCCCAAGCCATCGCTCCCCCCATCAAAATTTCCCAAAAAGTGCCCCAGTGTCTTAATAGGTCCACTGTGTAAATAGATGGTTCTGGAGCAAAGTTATGTCTGTATGGTTGAAAAACCCTAGTTTCATTTAAGGTCTCCAGGGCAAAAGTGCATTCAACCTGTACTCAAGAAGGAGCTTGGGACGGCAGATGAAGCCAGTGTGTCAATTGGGTAATTAATGATGCCATTGCGTAATGAAGCAGCCCCCCCAAAACGGGATCTAGGCAATTACAATTTCCTTAGCGTTATCCTTGGACGTTCCCAGTTCCATAGGAAGGTGGAAGTAATTCTGTCCCACTTAGCCAAGACTGCTCTTGATGGGATCAGTAGTATATTCTGAAAAAGATAAAGGAACCGCAGCAGGAAATTCATTTGTATGGTCTGTACTCTACTGAGTAGAGAAATTGGAAGGTGATGCCAAAGTTGTAGGTCCGTTTTTACTCTTTCTAACAAAGTGGAATAGTTTTGTGTATAAACGTTTGTAGGGTTTGGGGTCAGGTAGATACCAAGGTATTTAATATGAGTTTGATTCCATTTATAGGGGTGTTGCTGTCATAGTTGGGAGGATGGGTTAAAATGTATTTGTAGAACTTCTTTTTTTTGGGAGTTAATTTTATAGCCTGAGACTTGCTCAATGGTATGTAAATGGTTTTCTAGTATTGTAAGAGAGTCAGGATTTGTGATATATAGCAGTAAGTCATCTGCATAATACACCAGCTTGTGGTCGGCCCGGTGGCACTGAGGGTTGAGGCCCTGGACGCCATACCTCATGCCACGCTGGCTACCTGGGTTCGGGAACGGACTTGGGTCATTGGGGGGTTGGCAGGGGAGGCAGGGAATCGAGCATCCAGAAGACTGCTCTCCCCTCCCAGGGTGGGACTCAGGGTATACCTCACTCCATAGTGGCCCCTGGTGGAGACCGGGGATCCTACTGGTAGCGAGGCTCAATGCAGCGTTGGGAGGCGAAGTGGCGGTGGACGGCTGCATATTAGGTGCACTGCCGTCATTGCATGTCCACGCTCTGGGGGGCAACTTGAAGGGAAAATCCCTGGTGGCTTAGTGGAGGTGAAGGGGGCCCAGAGCCCTGACCACATCCCGACGCTGGACCTGCCTCACTAGATCTCCTCTGCCTGCTGGACCCCACGGATGTCCCTCTAATTACAGAAAGGCTGCCAAGGGTGGGTGGACCCTTCCCTGGGAAGTGATCCGGGGGGGCTTGACAAGCCATGGGGCTGGGTAGAGACCAGTAGAGGAGGTTTAAGGCAGGGAGTAGAAGCATAGAAACATAGACATAGAAACATAGAATTTGACAGCAGATAAGGATTGCTTGGTCCACCTAGTCTGCCCATTTCTCTACCTAATGAATAAGCTGCAGATCCTAGTTAACCAACAGCCTACTTCCTACTACCCCCCCCACTAGAATTGCCTTATGTCTGTCCCATGCATTCTTGAATTCCCCCACTGTTTTTGACTCCACGACCTCCTCAGGAAGGCCGTTCCATACAGCCACATCCCTCTCTGTGAAAAAATACTTGCCCACATTACCTCTGAGCCGTCCCCCCTCTATCTTCAAATTGTGCCCCCTTGTTCTTGCATATCTCTATTTCTGAAAGATGCTACCGTCTTGGACTTTGTTGATTCTCTTGCGGTACTTGAAAGTTTCTGTCATGTTCCCCCTCTCCCTCCTTTCCTCGAGAGTATAAATATTAAGCTCCTTTAGTCTCTTTTCGTATGTCTTCTGGTGCAGACCCTGCACCATTTTAGTTACCCTCCTCTGGACAGCCTTCATCCTGTCTATGTCCTTGCGGAGATTGCGTCTCCAGAACTGCATCACTGCATGCAGTACTCCAAATGGAGTCTCACCAACTGACTGTACAGAGGGATAACAACTTCCTGTTTTCTACTGATGATGCCTCTCCCTATGCATCCCAGTATCCCCCCAGCCCTCCTTACTGCCTTCTCACATTGCTTGCGCACCTTTAGGTTGTCTTATGGGTCTACCACCAGGTCCTTTTCCATTTTTGTTCTTAGTATCTCACCCCCTCATTGTTTACTCTTCCTCTGGGTTTTTGTTTCCCAGGTGTGCATTACTTTGCACTTCTTTGCTTTGAATCTAAGCTGCCATACATTTGACCATTCCTCCAACCTTGCCAAGTCCCTTCTCATCATTTCCACCCCACCTTGTGTATGAACCCTGTTGCAGATCTTTGTGTCGTCTGCAAAGAGACATACTTTTCCTTCCAGTCCCTCCGCAATGTCATTTATAAAGACATTAAAGAGGACCGGTCTCAGTACTAAACCCTGCGGTACCCCGCTAGTAACCCCCTTTTCTTCAGAGTGGACTCAGTTTATTATTACCCTCTGCATCCTGTTGTCCAGCCAATTTTATACCCAAGCTACCACCTTGGTACCCACTCTAAGGCTGGCTAACTTGTATGTTAATCTTTAGTATGGGACTGTGTCAAATGCCTTGCTAAAGTGTAGGTAGGCCATGTCCACAGCCCCTCCCTGGTCTACTACTTTGGTCACCCAGACAAATAAGTTTATTATATTCGTCTGACATGACCTTCCCACTGTGAATCCATGCTGCCTTGGGTCCTGTGCACTGCTGGCCTCTAGGGACTCAACTGTTCTTTCTTTCAGAAGTGATTCCATCATTTTTCCTACCACTGAGGTCAAACTAACAGGTCTCGGGCCGACCCGGTGGCGCTGAGGGTTAAGGCGCTGGATGCCACACCTTGTGCCACGTTGGCGACCTGGGTTTGGAAGTGAGCTCGGGCGCTGGGGGTCGGCAGGGGAGGGATTGAATTGAGCGCCTGTAAGGTTGCTGTCCGATCCGAGGGGGAGGGCATTGGGGTGCCAGGCACTCCAGTGACCCCTGGTGGAGATCGGGGGCGCCGCAGAAGTGCGGGCGGCACGTAATTGCATGCCCGACGCTGGCAGGGTTGCCATGCGCCAAGCGTCGGGGGTGTGCACACACAGGGGAGGGGTTGGGAGAACAAGGAAAAACCCATCTTGGAAGGATAGGCAACGGCACCTATCCTCCATGCCCAGCGCTGGGGTTCGTCTTGGCCGGCTTCATTGATCCTCCACCTGGGCCCCACCTGCAAGCCAGAGTCTGTCTCGCAAGGAGCCCAAGGTATGGAGTTGGGTTACCCTCCGCGAGCGGGTTAAACCGGGGGTGCCGGCTGCGGGGGGGGGGTGAGAGAGAATGCACAGGTCGCAGCGACCCTCAGGCAGGGCGGCACAGGGATGGGTTGCCTGAGAGAGTTCCCTCGAGCTGTGAAGGAGTAAATGAAAATTGAAAAAAACAAAACAAAACAAAACAAAAAAAGACTAACAGGTCTGTAGTTTCTTGCCACTTTTGCGCCCTCTTTTGTGAACTGGAATCACATCCGCCCTCCTCCAGTCTTCAGGTACCACCCCATCCTCCCACAATTTGTTAAAGAGGGTAATCAGTGGTGTCGCTAGTTCTACCCTTAGTTCTTTTAGAATTCTGGGGTGAATCCCGTCAGGCCCCATTGCTTTGTCCACCTTCAGTTTTATGAGCTCTTTCAGAACCCTTTTTTTCTGTGAATGTACTGGTATCGACCCCCCTATCTAGAGTGTTTCTATTGTTTGGTTTAGGTATCTCCCCATCCGCTTCTTTTGTGAATACTGAGCAGAAGTATTTGTTCAGTATCCCTGCTTTTTCACTGTCATTCTCTGCCCACATTCCCTCCCCTTTATTAAGCCTCGGTATCCCTCCCTTGGTCTGTCTTCGCTCCCCAGTGTACCTATAAAAGGTTTTATCTCCCTTCTTAACTGAGTTGGCTATCTTTTCCTCAGTTTGGGCCTTTGCTATTCTGACTACCTTCCCTTTCTCCTTCTGCTTTAACTGACATAGTTCTCCGTCTTGCTGCTTCTGTGTTTCCTTATATTTCCCGAATGCTATCCTTTTCTCTGTAACTTTCCCTGCCACTTTTTTTGAGAACCATAGTGATGTTTTCCTTCATTTTTGTTTTGTTGATTTGCTTTATACAAAGGCTTGTTGCCTCTGTGATGGCAGTTTTGCTTTTCCCTATTGTTCCTTCACCCCTCCTTCTTGCCTATTTGCTAGTGCTTTTCTGAGGCACTCTCCCATTTTGGCAAAGTCAGCCCTCCTAAAGTCCAACACCCTTGCTTTTGTATGGCTTGACTCGACAGCTGTGTTTATTGTAAACCACACTGTTTGGTGATCACTTGTTCCCAGATGGCTACCCACTTCTAAATCTGAGATCCTCTCTCCATCCCCGTTTGAAAGTACCAGGTCTAAGATTGCTCCCTCCTGAGTGGGTTCCAGCACTAGCTGTCTGAGGCATGCCCCCTGTAGGGCATTGAGAATTACCCTGCTCTTGGATGTGGCTGCAGTAAATAAAGGTGCTGTAGTTAACATCTGGCATATTCTGGTCCCCCATCAACAATCTGTCTCCTTTTTCTGCCATTCTAAGGATGCCTTCTGTAATTTCCTTGCCCATTGCCTCCCCCTGAGATGGTGGTCTGTAAATGACCCCTGTGCAGATTGTGGTGCCATTTCCTGTCTCCAGGGTGACCCACAGTGCCTCCTCTCCTCCCTGTGTACCCTTTAGTTCTGTTGCTTTGATGAGCTACTTCTCCTCCTCTTTTACCCTCCTTGTCCTTCCTGTAGATTGTGTAACCTGGTATTTTGACATCCCAGTCATGGTTCTCTGTGTACCATGTTTCTGTGACTGCCACGATATCCAGGTGTTCCTCTTCCATCAAGGCCACTAGTTCAGGTAGCTTGTTACACAGATTACCGGCATTGATACTCATTGCCCTCCATTTTTTGATGGCCTTACCCCTTTTAGGCCCATCCCAGTTCTTTACTGCCTTTGCCTTTTTCTGGATTTACCCCTGTCCTGCTCCTTGTCGACTTCTCTACCTTTGTGTCTACTTCACTAACTTCCCTGTTTTGAGGGGGGGCTGGGATTTCCCTGCTTCCCTTCAGTGCCTCCCCCCTTGGCTAGTTTAAATGCTTGCCAGTGAAGCATTTAAACATATCACCTAGGATTTGGTTCCCCTCCCGGACAGATGCGGACCATCACACCAGTATAGGCCTGTATCCCTCCAGGTGGACCTGCAGTCCTCAATGAAGCCAAATCCCTGAGCTCTGCACCAGTTTTTCAACCAGTCATTGAACCCCATGGTGCGGAGTACCCTAGCCTCACCCATGGCATAGACAGATAGCACTTCCGAGAAAGCTACTGTACCTGCTACTTGTCTAAGGCCCCTCCCCAAGTCCACAAACTCCTGCTGCACTGCTCTGACCCCATTCCCAGCCAGGTCATTTGTCCCTAGGTGGACAGTGACATCCAGCTCCCTGCCCCGTGCAGCTGATCCCACGATCCTGAGGATTTGCTTCCTGTCCCTCCAAGCCGTGGCGCCAGCCAGGCACCTTACCTCCCTCTCCCCTCCCTCCTCCAGTTCTACCCCCCGATGATTGAGTCCCCTACCAGGAGTTGTTTCCTTCCCCTGTGGGGTTCCGTGCCACCCTCTTGTGGGTCTCCTTTGTGGAGGTTCCCAGCATTCTCCTTGGTCTCTACTGCAGGTGCCTCCATAGAGGAACCACACTCTGCCAGAATGGTAAATGAATTGTGGAGAGGCACAACTGGAGGGATGTGCCTCTGTTCCACCACCCTCACCCTCCCTGAGCCTACGTGGTCCAACTGCTCCTCTTTCTTGGCAACCTCTGAGGCAGTGGTGGTGGCCTGGGTTGTCTCTGGGTGGGGGAGGAGGAGGAGGAGGAGGTTTCCTGAATCCTCACCAGGTCATCCTGGAAATGGGCAATTTCCTCCCTCAGATCAGAGAGGTGCCTGCAAATAGGGCAGCAATGCAGCCTCCAGAAGACTGCCGCTCCATAGCCAGTGCATTGCACCACTCCCCACATGTTTATCTCCCTTCCCGTTTAAGAATTTTTTATTTCTTTTTTGGGTGTGCAAGGGTGTGAGTGTGTTTACCGCTTATTCTGTGTGCAGTGCCTTTAAGGATATGAACAGGTGTATGTCCTTTGCACTTTTGGGGAAGTGAAGTCAAAACCCCTGATATAAAGGAAGTGATGCACTTGGAGCGGGTGGGTGGCAATATGCCCATGCCCTCCAGAAACAATCCACTACAGCTCTGACTTACCACCCCAGTGAGTGCCTTCCTTCCTTTCAGACTCCTGTTTCACAGAGTTTAAGTAACAGGTCTAGTCAAAAATGACTGCAAATATTCTCCCAGCTAGATTTCCTCCCTGGCAAGTAGAAGTTACACTAAGAAAAGTCAACCCCAAAAACAGAGAACCAAAACACTGACTTCTACTTATTTACACAGGCCTCAAAATTAAAGAATGCAATTCATTGTACTCTATTAAATCACCTCTCAGCTACAGCAGACAGAGTCCCCAAACAACTCCTGTTTTGAATCCACAGTTCCTCCAGCTCCTTTCAGCTTCTCCTCTTATCAAACACCTATTTCACAGAGCTTAAGTGACAAGTCTAGTCACAAATGACTGCAAATCTTTCCTCCCTGGCAAATAAAAGTTACACTAAGAAACGTTAACCCTCAAAACTGTCGAGTGGTACCCTGCAGAGATGCCCTGGGTCTCCAGTGACAAAACAGAATTCACAAATTAAAAAAAACAAAACACCAACTTATGCAGGTGGTCATCTACTGAATAGCTCTGTATTTGTTGGGTCAGACACAAAAACTGGGCTATTGGTGCTGCATATAAAGCAAACAAATACGGTGATAAAGGGCATCCCTGCCTGGTGCCTCGGGACAAACTAAAGTGAGCAGAGAGGGAACCATTAACCTTTACAACTGCTTGGGGAGTATATGTACCGGAGGTATTATTTAAAAATTCTTGGGGAAAACCAAATTTAGAAAGGTATAGTTGTAAGAAAGTCCTAAGACACCCTGTCAAATGTCTTTTGAGCTTCAAGGCTAAGAATCACCAGAGGGGTTTTAGTATGACAAGCATGATTAATAAGATACAGAATTCATTTAATATTATCCATAGTTTGTCTCTTTCTGATAAATCCTGACTGATCTGGGTGAATACGTGTGGGAAGAATTAAGCAATAAGGCACGACAGGGTGTGGGTTTTTGGGGGATTTACCCACGCCTTGTGTGGTGTCACGAGGTGCAGCCGAGTGACTTAACCACGCAAGAAGTGGGTAAATCCCCCAATAACCCACATCCTGGAGTGCCTTATTGCGATTATACAATGGACCCATGTGTAGAATAAACTTTAACTGTGTTTAAGTATGTTTTTTTTATTAATGCCATTTCTTAGCCGTGGGTTGTTACAGAATATACCACGGTCATGTGATGTGTTTTGACCAATGAGGTTACAGGATTTTCATACCCCATTGTATAATAAGGTCTAAGCGATGGGCCGATATGCTACTTAAGCAGTAATCCATGACAGGGTGTGGGTTATGCTGAGATTTACTCACACGGCCTTGTGACCAAATCCGCACCAGGCGTGAGTAAATCCCAGCAAAACCCACATTCTGGCGTGGATTATTGCAACTATACAATGTCCCCCTTTATTTTGTTCGTAACAAAAAATAAAGAAATACAGTTTTTTTGCCAGTTTAAATAATTTATTCTTGCACCAGAAAAAAAATGTTTCACTGTTGCTAGGTAGAATATTGAGGCAGTCACTGGTATTACAGTTGCCCTTGAATTGGGAGCTTTTTTTTTTTTTTATTTTTGTACACATATGGCACAGAGACAACCAGGTGGGAGAGGAATATGCAGCGTGCCTGTCAGCCCCCTTCAATCCCATTCACTGGTATTGCAGGTGCCGTTCAGTCGAGAACTATTTCTTTTTTTTGTACATTTTCCATGTCGGTAGCGTGAGAACCATCGTGAAGTACGGGTGGGGGGTTTGTTGGGTCACTTTGGGGGGGTTCCAGTAGTGAATTAAAAGAGAGAGTAAGTTGCATCAACCGTTCAGAGAAGTGGCAGTTCTATGGTCTTATTTGGCTTTTGTTTTTCTTGGGAGGGTCAAGTGATCCGGAGAGCAGCAGTTTAACATCACGGGGCACTGAGAAGGAGCATAAACAGTGGAGGTGGCAGGTGAGTGCTGAAAGTTGCAAGCGGCCTCTGGAGCTATGAGTGACCATGTGGTATGGGGGTGCACAGGAGTGGGGTGTGGGTTGCTGATAACAGGGGACGGACTGCAGAGAGAGCCATGGTGCGACTTTGGCCCTCGTTCTGCATCAACCACTATGGCAGCATTTGCCGTCAGAAATGAGGACCAATATCTTTACTGCCTGTACTCCAGTTGTTCAGCTTCAGTACAGTTTGAGAGACACTGATACTGTGGCTGTAATGGAGAGCGAGAGAGAGAGAGAGAGAGAGACCCATATAGCGGGGCTATACTGGGAGCAACTGACAGGTGAGCCGAGTGTCAAATGCAGTGGTTGTTTGAATCTCTCACTTTAGCGGGGGATCAAAATGGTGACTTTATTGTTTTGGTTTTAGGGGGCAGCTTGATCTCTTGGCAGATGCAGCTGACCGGGGCTTTATCTGTGAGTTATGTTGAAATTTACTCACGGATAAAACAGCCAGTCAGCCAATCCGATGTCTACATTTATTAGTGCCATTGTATAATATAAATTTGATAGTCTTGGTTCAGGACTGAAATGGGCTGATAAGAGTCACATAGATGGCTGGCCTGGTTGCACTGGAGGTTGAGACGCTGGCCGTCGGCAGGGGGGAAGAGAGGATTGAGCGTCTGGAGAACTGCTCTCCTCTCTTGGGGAGGGAAGGATTGTCATCCTGCGTGCTTGATGCCCTCTGGTGGGGGCTGGGGGTGGCTCAGGTAGGGAGGGCACAGCAGCCGGTGATCATGGCATGTGCCCACACGCGTGCGGCCATACGCTGAGAGGGAGGGGGGTTCAGAAAAAGGAAGAATGGATGGCAGCCAGGGGGCTTCATAAAGCCCTTCCCTGTCCCACTGCTCCACCACCCTGGATTTGGATTGTGCTCCGGGGAGAGGGCAAGCTCCCTTCCTGGCCTCGCCACGGGGAGCAAGCTGTGGGGGGTCTTGGGGATGGTTCACATGTGGGGGTGCGGGTGGGCGATAAAGGGCTGAGTCCTTGTCCCTCTGTGTGAGGAGTAGAAAGTATGAATTTAAAAAAAAAAAAAAAAAAAATAGTTGCATAGATGGCTTGGTTTGTTAGGTTTTAAAATGGTCGAGATAGTAGCCTGTCTCTAGGAGATGGGATAAGTGGCTGTATCATGACTTTCCTGTTGGGGCCTGCAACATTGGATTCTTTAACAGCTCTAGTAGAGCCTTATAAAGCTCTGTCCTGTAGCCGTTTGGGCCTGGGCTTTTCCCTGTTTTTAGATTTTTAATAGCATAAACTAATTCCTGTTCCATTATAGGCTGGAGAAGAGATTCCTTTTGTGTTTCCATCAATGTTAGAAGATGTAGCCTCTCTCAACATTTTGTCACAGTATCTTTCAATGGTGGCAGTTCTTCAGTGTAAAACTGGGAATAGTAATCACAGAATATTTGTAGTATCTGGGCCCCATATTCAGAGCTGGCTGGATGCGCATGCAAATCCATGCACCATACAAAAAAATTGGGCCAGCCAGCTCTGACACGATATTCTTACAGAATGCATGGTCGGAACAGATTGAGCATTCTGTTTGAATATCGGACCCTGAAGTCCGCCAGTGGGGGAATGTGTGGTGCATACCTTGATGTGCTGTTTCCCCCAAGGGTGATATTTAGCCAAAATATGCTGATGAGCTCATTGGGCATGCATGGATCATAGATAGGGGTGTGCAAATCCCATTGCCCCCTGTTCGGGGCAAGTAAATTTAATTGAAGGGCAAGTACAAAATCTGAGCTAATTTCATTGTAATTAATATGGGGCAAATGAAAATTCAGCTACAGTCATGGCTGGGCAAGTAATAAAAGTTTTGATTTGAACACCCTGCGCAAAGGGACCTCATGCATGCCCATTATGGGCCCATTAGCATGGCTGAGATGGGCAATGTGCACTGGGCCAGCCTTTTTCCCCCATCCATGTCTGTAGTGAAGGTAAAAATCCCATCTGTTCCCTGGTAGGCCAGTGGTCCCCCCCTTCCTGCCCTGAGCACTGTAACGTACAAAACCTCCCCAAGCCCCTTTTCCATAGTGTAAGGTCCCCCCTCCCCGCCCTGATCAGAGTGTCTGTCATATATAATAAAATACCCCCTTTTCCGTAGTGTAGGAATCCACCTCTCTGCCCCAGTAACAGTGTGTCATATACATAATGACAGATCCCCTTTTCCATAGTGTAGTGTCCCTCCTCCCCGCCCCGATCAGAGTGTCATGGAAAATAAAAGATCTCCTTTTCTATACTGTAGGGACCCCCTTTTCCCGCTCCGATCACTGAGTGCTATATCAATGGAAAAATAACCCTTTTTCCATACTGTAGGGACCACTTCCCCCCACCGGCTCGATCACTGTATGAAATGGTATAAGATACGCTCATTGGTAGCCAGTGAGTGTACTATTTACTGTACACACTTGGGTACCACTCAGTCAGTGGCTGGCCATGGCAAGGTGTGGAGGGCTGTGCCAGTTGCAAGCACAGATCGGATTGAGGTGGTGTGAGGAGGGGAGTTACTGCATACCGGGGTTGGGGGACACTACACTATGGCAACTGGACACGGTATGTTATACTATTTCATACACTGATTGGGGCCCGGTAGGGGGGGGTCTCTACAGTATGGAAAAAGGGTTCTTTTTCTATTGATATGGCACTCAGTGTTCGGGGCAGGAAGGGGGACCCTACACTATGGAAGCAGGGCTTGGGGAATTTTATCCACATTACGGTGCTCAGGGCTGGAGGGGGGAGGAACCACTAGACTACCAGGGAATGGACGACTTTACCGTTTCCTACAAACGTGGATTGGGGCAGGGGGGTCATGTGACCAGCCATGGACTGTGCGCGGGACACCACCCTGCCCAGCACAAAATTAGGGCAGGGTTTTGGTTTCCTAACTTTGTGCCAGTGCATCCAGCTGTGTCTTCGCCAGGGGAGGTTCAGATATACATGAATTCCTCATTTGCATGCCCGCATCACAATATTCTGCGTCATGGTGCAGTTAGGTTTGCGTGGCACATCAAGGGCTTCTAAATATTGCCACGCCCCCAATGGCCCTCGCAAGCCCGGAGATGCGCAGGCGCATCTCCTTTCAATATGTGGGCCTCTGTGAGGTAGTCATTACACACTGAATATGTTTAAAGATGTAGTGGCACACACCAAAGAATCAGACAAAGGCAATATTTTGCAAGATAAAAGATATACCATTTATTTGCCAAAGTTAGCCACAATACTCTGCTGCCTACAACAGAAACCCCACATTGGCCCGTTCGGGGAATTTTTATTTTAAGAATGGAAACCAATTAACTTTATTTTCTGAGGCGGTAGGCCCGCATCTTAGATGCCTGTGCCCCCCTTTATAATATTTCTGGCGAAGCCATAGTAGCACTTGTTCCGTCTTATATGGTATTAGGTTTTGGATCTTATTCTGGGTCTGTTGGATTGGTTGGATCAAGGATTTGTCCCCTGCATATGAGCCAATTGGAGAAATTATACTTATTCCTGTAGCTCACTTAATTTTGCCTGTCTTTGCTTTTTTGCTTGAGGGCTGCATATGAAATGATTTAGCCCCGGAGGACTGTTTTTAAGGTATCTCATAAAATCTAGGGTGTAGTAGACTCTGAAATGTTTTCGTGTATGCTTAGTGGGATTGTCTGCTTCACCAAGCTAAGGAATTCAGGATCCCAAAAGAGGGAATTGCTGAATCTCCAGAAACTGTTTCTGAATTCTTTTTAGAGTCCTAATTCTAAACAGATGGGTGCATGATCAGAAAGATAAATATTCTCTATGTCAGAGGAGTGCACTCAACCGATACAAAAGTAATCCAATCTGTGGGCATGTGAGTAAGGCCCTATACACATTAGGAAGAAAGATTTGCACCGTTTTTAAAAATGTTTTGGAAACGTTTTTAAAACTCACAGCAGACCGTCCATATTAGTTTTCCACCGAGTTTTAACTTGGTTCTAACCCGGTTGACTCCTGTCCGCATCAGCATGGAGTACCATTTTTAAAACCCAGTTACTCCCCTGACTATAGTACGCTTGTAGTGTGGCATGCAACCCAGGATGCAGATGTGTTCCTCCCAGCATGCATTTCTTCATTATTGTTAATAAACAACTTGTAGTGGCGAATTGCCGTTTGGGGGATGTTTTCTGAACTTGCAGTGTGTGTGTTCTCATTAGGGCAACAGTTGTGGGTGATAATTTATGATTGCACATTATATTCATTTTCAAAAAACCTGCTGAATGTTGAATGGTGACAGACTGTCCCAGCAAGCAGTGCACCCTGTCATGATCCAGATCAAGTATTACCTTGGTGATCAGTTGTTTAAATGTGGAGTTCTGCAGAGGGGAGATACATACTCTGATTTTATGCTTGCTGGCAGCTCATCAGACTCTGTCAGCACTTGCTCTTAACAGGAGAACATCTGAGATGAGACAGAAATCCTTGATTAGCACAGCACGTTCAAGAATGAGATGGCAGCAAATTATAAAATCACTGGCTGTCATGCAGAGTATTGTGACTGCTGGGTATGTCTCTAATTCCCTACATAGGCGTGTATGTTGTGTGGATCAGTCTTCATCTTGGTGGAATGATATTGTGATGACCCACTGGGATGATGAACAGTGGATCTCTAACTTCCATATCAGTAAAGGGACTTTCACATCCCTATGTGATGAGCTGTCACCTTACATTGCACGTAGCAATACGCGGTTTTGGCAAGCAGTGTCAGTTAGTAAGCGTGTGGGGATCACCCTATGGCGTCTAGCTACAAATGTTGAGTACCGTACACTCTGATATCTGTTTGGGGTCGGACGCTCCGTGGTGGGTGAGATAATAAACGAATTGTGTTGTGCCATTGTTCAAGTCCTCCTACCCAAGGTGATTGTCATTCAAAACCTGGATGACATAATGGCCGGTTTTGATGGAGAATGAGGGTTTCCCCAATACGTCGGTGCTGTTGATGGCACTCATTTTCCCATTTTGTGCCCACCTGGTAATGCAACCAAGTACTACAACAGGAAGTGCTACTATTCCGTGGTGATGCAGGCGGTTGTTGATTACCGATACAGATTCATTGACATAAATGTTGGTTGGCCTGGTAAAGTTCATGATGCCAGAGTACTTAAAAACAGCGACTTGTATCGCAGAGGGCAGCGTGGAGATCTGTTTCCAAACAGCGAGTGGGAAATAAATGATGTGATGGTGCCAGCTTTGATTCTGGGCGATCCTGCATATCCCCTCCTACCATGGCTTTTGAAGCCATATGCTGATTATACTAACCCCGATAAGAGCAACTTTAATTACAGGCTGAGTAAGATATGTATGGTGGTTGAATGTGCCTTTGGGAGACCCAAAGGCAGATAGTGTTGTCTCCTAAAAAGAAGCGAGTTCAGCCTGGAGAACATTCCATACATTATTGCTGCCTGCTGTGTGCTGCACAATATATGTGAGAGTAAGGGGGAGTTGTTCGACTCTGGGTGGTTGGATGACACAGATGGTTTGGTTCCCAAACCTGACATTGAACAGCGGCAGGCATATGATGCAACAGTTGCATCACAAACAAGACAGGCAGTCTTGATCCGTGATGCCCTGTGTGCTTATTTTGTTGGAGTGCCACATGTGCATTAACCTATTCCTCAATTAACATCATAATGTCATGTTATTCACACTCCAGTAAATGCAGCAAGGTAACAAAGGCAGTGCACCAGTACTTACCCTGACGATGCTGTGTCACACAACCAGTATTGGTATTGTGGTGCATTTATTCATAGACCCCACCAACCCCACCCCTCACACCCATCTCTGTTGCTCATAGAGCTGACGTAATATACGTAGTACAAAGTACGAAGCAGTTGTTTTTAAAAAATCTTTAGTTTTATTTCCAAAGAAACATTGTTACTGTTCAATAACAAATGCAGTTGTACCACTAAAGGGAACAACAGTAGTGCAATGAGAAGTTTTAGTTTTGCAAGTAGTGGAAGTAGCAGATTTTACAAAAAACAGTTATAAACTGTGTATGTTGAATTCATGAATGACACTCAAGAAGGTCTTAAAATATGTACCGTTCAGTGAAACAATCTTGATGTAACACTAGAAAGGAAGAGCAGTAGCAAAGATATGCTTGTAGTTCTGAAACTAGCAGTTCATTACAACCTTAAAAACTCGGTATGTAGAATTCATGAATGACATAAACTGTGTTTACAGTCCTTGTGTAAACTTAAAATGTGGCTGTACCAGTCAATGGAACAGCGGTTGAACAATATATATGTTCTGGTCTTGCAAGTAGCAGTTGATCATTACAATGAAACCCTTTTCATATTAAATTCATGTTTGACAATAGCAGTTTCTGATGTTACATGACAGCATTAAAGTTTGTTGCACTTTTTCTGTCTTGTTAAACTCTTTATTAAATCATGCACTACTGTTGAATCTTGACAATTTGAAACTGCGCCTTGGGCAATAGCACCACAAACAAATACTGATGCATTCCATTTTCAAAACTGAAACACGTTTCTTGCCCCTAGCAAAAAGTGTTACACGTGAAGTGACAACTGGTGTTGTCAGATATATTGATGTATACTCTCAGGTAGACCTGGGGAGGGGTAAGGCAAACAGTGGCTTGGCCACGAAATGGCAAACAAACAGAAATACAGCAACATCTGTACAAATGAGGAGCACACATCAAACATGCCATTTGTGGCACAAGAAGATGTGTAGATAACTGACTCCTACTGTTTCTTTGCATTCATTAAAACATGGAAAGGATATACCCATCAGTTGCACAGATTGTGTTTGTTCGCTGGTTTGTGGCACATTACAGTTGAGATGTCACAGATTTGTCCACGTGAAATCCTCAGAATGCCGTTGCTCACTGTATGACTGCACATGCGTGCTGCTTGGTCTACATTCATCAGCAGCAGTATGCTCGGGAACAGTACTGCCCACATAACCAACATTATCATTTTCATGTGCAGGAGTGATATTATTGTGGACAGGTTGACTGTCCTGCACGACGTTCGGTTGCTGATACAGTACCCCTCTACTGGTAAAGGAATGGGCAGCAGAAGTATTTCCTGAGGTCATTAGATTAACAGTTGGTGGTTGCATGGCATTGGGATGGACAGTGGCAGCTGCAACTTTCATCTGCATTGGTTGCTGTGCAAACATTGCCATGATGCTATGGGACAGTGAGGCAGTATGTTCCATCTCCTGTGTTCTCAGCCTTTTCTCCATCTCTGTAGCTTCCTTAGCCCTTTCTTTCTCTTGTTGCAGCAACTGATTGAGCAGCACAATCAACATTTTACGTGTTGGTTCAAACACTGGCTCAGCTATTTCATGCATTTTTGTCAAACCTGCAGCCATAAGGTGCCCCCCAAGTCCATTCCCAGTATAGACTGGAAGCTGCGGGAAAATTAGAATTTGAACTCCTCCATACAGTGAACAGAGTTTACAATCAGGAGTATGTATGTGCCACATATAAAACCATAATCCATAAAAAAAAAAAAAAAGGTAAACTATAAAATAGAAGTTTAACTAGCAGGCTAAACAGGGACCTGCAATAGGGAAAACTATGTCTCAGTGATGGAACTCGCCAGCTGGGTCACTAACCAGAGCTCAGTGGAGGGGCGCGTTGTAAGCCGCATGCCATCACCGATGTATAAGTGATTATTGTACAGGTGACTCTTATAAGAAGTCGCGCTAGTAAAAACACTCCCATAGGTGGCAGTTCTAGAGACTGCCTTAGGAGACCATCGACCTCCAATGTGGGTCAGGCTCCTGCGGGGGTTACATTACCTTGGAAAATCGGGCGGTAGGAAAACAAAAATGGGAGGGAGAATAATACCAGCTCCACAGGATGGGTAGGGTGAAAAAAAAATCTAAAAAATCGTCATTTCCACCCATCTGCCCAGAATCTACATCCATCCAGGGGCCCAGTGATATGACTTTATGAATAACAGGACAGGGGGGTATTGTACACCAGCTGATAATGTTAATGTGCTGAGCCGTTTTATGTTTTTGGTCAGCGAGGTGTAGTAAATTATAGAGAAACAAATGAAACCTTTGTGCATGTTCTACTGTAAACCATGCTAAAAGTATATTACAGCTCCTTCTCTCCACACATGAAGTCTTTCAATGTGAGAAAAATTAAAATAAGATAGATAATATGTCTGCATTATGTAAATAAATTCTACCAGAGTGCTATTGTACTTAAATTTCCCTGTTAAACAGTACATGCCACCGTGTGAGGTCTGTCAAATGTAACCACTAGGTAAAAATCCAAGGCTGGCAACATCGAAAATCTTAATGTTCCCGGAGGGGCTCCATGGAAGTAGTTCCATTACTTCATGAAAATGTAATGGAGAGCAAAGTAAAATCCAAGACTTAGTGTGCTTAAACCAGTAGGCCAGCTCTTCTCGATGTGCTGTTGTAATTGGTCAATGAAATTCCCCAACTTCAAAAGGGCTGTATGAGGTACGAGAAGGAGGGGAGAGCACGCACAACCAAGACGAGACCAGACCCGGGCCCCCACCCCAATCCCCCGGCCGGCACTGAAAGCATAAGAGGCAGAGACGTGCCCACCCATTCCCCGCAGCAGTTAGGAGCACTGTGACCAAGCTGTCCTGAACTAATTATAATACTCGCAAGTCGAAATCAAGAGCCCAAGAACCTGGTAAGAGCTAAAGTAAATAATCAGCCTTAGGGTATCATAGGTATCATAGGTGATTTCAGAGCAAAGAAGACTTGCGTCCATTGTGCTTACTTGTTAATTCTAATTTTGAAACCCCTCTATTTTATTTGCTTTGCAATACTTATCCAGTTTTTTTCTTGAACTCAACTGTCGTCTTACTTGTGACTACCTCCTCAGGTAGATTATTCCATACTGGAATAACTCTAACACTAAACCAGTGCCTTCTTTTCGTGGTCTTAAAATTATGCCCTTAGTTGCCATGAATGTGACCCAGTGTCATATCACTGTTCCCCAGGGTAAGTCCCAATTTGACCCTTAGCTTTGCATCTTAAGTGCATTATACACCATACACGATCCCTCCTCAGGCACCTATACTTCAACGTGAACATCCCCAAGTCCTCCAATCGATCCCCATAGTCCTGGTCCCTAACATCCGCTACTAACCTGGTAGCCCTCCTCTGAACCCTCTCCAATCTTTCTATGTCCAACCTGTAACCAGGTGACCAGAACTGTGCACAATACTCCAGCTGCGGCCTCACCAGTGCACTGAAGAGAGGCACAATAATTTCCCTCTTCCTACTCTTAATATGTTTCTTGATATTTATAAGAGTACTACTAACAGATTTTATAACCTGACTGCAATGCTGGTGGAACTTGAAATCACTTGTCACTTTAAGGGGAGTCCACTCAGTTCAGTGCCAGGACTCTTAAGGTCAGAGACAAATATCATAGTCTGCTAGCTGGTAGTGTTACTGGGGTAAAGCTGTGACTCCGTTTAGGGGAACCGCGGGACCGTCTCTCTCCAAAGGGTGGCCAACACCACTGTCCCGTTAACTTGCTCCCCCACCCAGGCCACCGCCACTACCTCAGAGGTTAGCGAGAAAGAGGAGTGGTTGGACCCCGGTGGGCTCAGGGAGGGTGAGGGTGGTGGAACAGAGGCACATCCCTCCAGTTGTGCCTCTCTACAATTCATTGGCCACTCTGGCGAAGCATGGTTCCTCTATGGAGGCACCTGCAGTGGAGACCAAGGAGGATGCTGGGAACCTCCACAATGGAGACCCTGCAGGAGGGTGGCCCAGGACCCACAGGGGAAGGAAACAACTCCTGGTGGGGGACTCATTTGTTAGGAGGGTAGAACTGGGGGAGGGAGGGGAAAGGGAGGTAAAGTGCCTGCTCGGCGCCAAGGCTTGGAGGGACAGGAAACTAATCCTCAGGATCGTGGGAGCAGTGGCAAGGGGGAGGGATCTGGATGTCATTATCCACCTAGGGACGAATTACCTGGCTGAGAATGGTATCAGAGTAGTGCAACAGGAGTTTGTGGAGTTGGGGAGGGGCCTCAGACAAGTAGCACACATGGTAACTTTCTCGGAAGTGCTGTCTTTCTATGGCATGGATGAGACTAGGGCACTCTGCACCATGGGATTCAGTGACTGATTGAAAAGCTGGTGCCGAGCTCAGGGATTTGGCTTCATTGGGGACTGGGGCTCCACCTGGAGGGATGCATGCCTATTCATGCGAGATGGTCTGCATCTATACTGGAGGGGAACCAGGATCCTAGGTGATAGGTTTAAATGCTTCAATGGCAAGCATTTAAACTAGCCAAGGGAGGAGGCACTGAAGAGGAAAAGGGAAATCCTAGCCCCCCCCCAAAAAATCAGGCTAATTAGTGAGGTAAACACCAAGATAGAGCAGTCGATGGGGAGAAGGGCAGGGGTAAATGGAGAAAAAGACAAAAGCAGTAGGGACAGGGATGGGGCGAAAAGAAATAAAGCTATAAAAAAATAGAAGGTAATGAGTACCAATGCCCGTAGTCTAGGTAAAAAGCTCCCTGAAATGGTGGCTTTGATGGAAGTGGGATGCCTGGATATTGTGGCAGTCACAGAAACATGGTACACAGAGAACCATGACTGGGATGTCAACATACCAGGGTACACAATCTACAGGAGGGACAGCGAGGGAAGAAGAAGAGGAGGAGGAGGAGGAGCAGCTCTTTATGTAAGGGAAGGGATCAAAACAACAGAGCTAAAGAGTAAACAGGGAGCAGATGAGACACTCTGGGTCCCAGGGTGGTAGCCTTTGTAAAACACTGGTTGGACAACAGGACACAGCGGGTAATAGTAAATGGAGTCCACAGTGAAGAAAGGAGGGTAACTAGTGGGGTACCGCAGGGTTCAGTACTGGGGCCGGTCCTTTTTAATGTCTTTATAAGTGACATTGCAGAGGGACTAGAAGAGAAAGTATGTCTCTTTGCAGATGACACAAAGATCTGCAACAGAGCTGATACACAAGGTGGGGTGGAACGGATGAAAAGGGACTTGGCAGGGTTGGAGGAATGGTCAAATGTATGGCAGCATAGATTCAATGCAAAGAAGTGCAAAGTAATGCACCTGGGAAACAAAAACCCAGGGGGAGAGTTCACAATGGGGGGTGAGATACTGACAACAACAAAAATGAAAAGGGACCTGGGGTAGTCGTTGCAGACGACTTAAAGGTGGGCGCCAGCAATGTGGAGAAGGCAGTAAGGAGGGCTGGGAGGATAGTGGGATGCATAGGGAGAGGCATCACCAGTAGAAAACAGGATGTTTTTGGCCCTCTGTACAGACAGTTGGTAAGACCACATCTGGAGTACTGTGTACAGTTCTGGAGACCCCATCTCTGCAAAGACATAGTCAGGGTGGAGGCTGTCCAGAGGAGGGCAACCAAAATGATGCAGGATCTGCATCAGAAGACATAGGAAGAAAGTTTAAAGGAACTAAAGATGTATAGTCTCCAGGAAAGTGGGGGCATGATGTAAACTTTCAAATATCTCAAGGAATCAACAAAGTCCAAGAGGGTAGCATCTTTCAGAAAAGTGATGTGCAAAACAAGGGGGCATAATTTGAAGATGGGGGTGACTCAGAGGTAATGTGAGGAAGTATTTCTTCACAGAGAGGGTTGTGGATACATGGAACAGCATTCCTAAGGAGGTCGTAGAGTCAAAAACAGTGGGGGAATTCAAGATTGCATGGGACAGACATAAGGCAATTCTAGTGGGGGGGGTAGGAGGAATTAGGCTGTTGGTTAACTAGGATCTGCAGCTTATCCATTAGGTAGGGAAACGGGCAGACTAGGAGGGCCAAGCGGTCCTTATCTGCCGTCAACTTCTATGTTTCTATGTAACCTTTAAGCTGCACTTAAAATTCCATTAGTGACAATTTGTCATTCTGGAGGCTCATGTCAGTGCTGATTGCAAGCTCAGTCTGGGAAAGTAAGGATCTGGGTTACCACCATGTCGCCACTAGGCAGCTGCCTCCTCTGTCCTCACTTGCATTTAGGTGTCAGCTGATTTGATAGATTTTACAGATAACTAGGCACCACCATTGTTGGGCTCTGCTGCATGCTGCTGGGGCTGCAATAACTCCACTAAGCAGGGGTGCTCCCACAGTTCCCAGCTGCCCAAAAGTCAGGTCGGCTCTCCCCCATGCCTCCCCACCCCTGTAACCAGCACACAGAAGGACCGCTAATGAGTGTTCTCTGGTCTGATCCCCAACCCGTCACACCCTCCCCCCCCACACTCACATGCTACGGAGTAAATGTACTCCATCTGATTACTCACAGGTCCAGTTATATGACATACTCATGACACCTTTCAAGTGTCCCTATCTGCCTGTAAATGTTTCAGTTATTTGCTGTAAGGTCTGCAAGGTGGATTGCTGAACAGCAGGATCCATGGGTTGAAGATGTCCAGAGGCACGGCGATCTGAGGTGCGCTCTGGGAGCGGTGCTCGAGTAGCTAGCTTGAATCTACGTTTCTTGAGGTCAGAAGTCGCTTCAGCAGCTGAGGCATAACTTTGCTGTCCCTCTGGGTACTGGACAATTGAACATGGCGGGTGGGGAGTTCGGAATTTCAGTTAGTTTTTTGGGAGAGTGGCAAAGGGAGGAATATAAGCCCTGCAATGTTGCATTGTGTGGGGAGCGTAGCCATTGTCCACAAACACCGTTATAGTGCCAAAAAACACTTTAGCTTGTGCTCAGGCATTTTGCAGTATCAGTTCCTTTGTTTGGATTTGTAGGAAACTGATTATTATTGGTCTAGGTCTGGTGGAAGGATGGGTGGGTTTGGGGCCAAGTGTGCTATGTGCCCGTTTAATTTCAAGCTTGAAATCTGTGTCCAGGGTGATAGCAGTACGGAGAAATTACTCTATGAAGTCCATCATGTCGGTGACCTCAGAGTTTTGGGGTATATTATTGTGGCACTGTCTATTTTCTGTGTCTTCTTGCCTGTCTGTTATAGTTGGCTGTGTTTTGACCATTTGTACCAGGACATTTTGAACCTGCGTCAGTTTCTCTGACTGGGAATGTGAATGTTCCTCTAAGGTGGTAATTTACGACTCTAAACTAGTCAGATCCGTTTGGAATGAAGCCATTGTTTCTTTAAATGAGATAAATCCAGCCTTGAAATCTTTCAGTTCAGTCAGAATAATGTGTAGTTTTAGAACTGTACCTTTTTAAGTTGATTTGGGAGCTGATGCAGTAGGAGGTCTTGTGGCTTAAGAATTCTCTGAAGCCCCTGAGTCAGACATTTCTTCAGTGGAGCCCTCATCTTCTACAGGTAAGAGCTTGAATTTATTCTTACCCCCTTTATACCTAGTTGATACCATATCTCATGGGAGTATTTAAAACTATTTAGTAAAAGTTTAAAATATGTATGAGGCCGTTTTTTTTTTTTTTGTTGTTTGGTAGCGGACCTCTCCTTTTAAGCAGCCACAGGGGGAGGTGACGACACCAGAAGTTGCTCCAGACCTGTTTGCTAGCCAGAAAGGCGCACCTGGGTCTAACATCCTGCTTTAACAAATTGCTTCCTCACCTTCTCCAACCACCACAACATCAGGAACAAGTCCAAGAATGCCCTTAAGCCTCCTTTCCAGAGTTCTCAGCTAGACAAGCGGTCATTTGCTGTCAGGGCCGCTAACTAGCTAAAATATCTGATACACTGTTGAATCTATTCATGAGTAACAGTTTGAGATCTTTGCTGTTTGCACTTGCAGTCCAGTGCAACTGTAACTGTCAACATTGTTTTATTCGGCTTCTCTCTGCACATATTCTGTGACTTTTTATACAATGATCTGAATGAATTTTTTTCAAAATTATGTGATAGATAGATAAAACTTTATTTTTATTCGGGAAACAAGTCATTAGAATTATTTACAATCCTGTTCACAAGACAGTTCTGTAGTTCACTAACCTTATGTTACACTAAAACATAAATATTGTAATTGTTCTGTCAGCGGGCGGTCGGCAGCACCTTAGCCGAACCAGGGAACCACGAGGCCAGGAGGAACAGCGAGGGAGCAGTCGGGGAAAGGCGCAGCCAGTCGCCTGCAACTCCCACCCCACAGCACCCAGCTGAGCGCCGGGGCTCCGCTCCGCCAGCGGGCGATCGGCCCGACACCTGCTTGAACAGGAGGCCGGGAGGAACAGCAAGGTAGCAGTCGGGAAAGGTGCAGCCAATCGTGGTTAGCTCCTCCAGGCACAGCAGCGATTGGCTCTCCTGCTCCATTGACTTACACTGGCTCAGCCTGCATTGCCGAAATCTGTGTGGACTTGATTTTGCTTTTCACTCTTCCCTGTTTTCTGCAAAATCTCCAAAAGAGCTGCTTCCAACTTGTGAGGCATCTGTAGAGGAATCTGTTGTTGCTTTTGTTTGAATTCTGCTGGATCCTGTTAGCAGCAGTGGGCCAGATGCTGAGGCGCCACTCTCCTTCTATTTTAACTGTGTAAATTACCTAAAAGTGCTGTTTTGCACTATTGTATCATAAGGGAAACTGCCATTTTACTGCTCTTTACTGTAATTACAGCTCCTTTTTGCATGCATGTAAGGTGGGCCAGGCGCTGAGGCGCACAGCAACCCCACAGTCCTTTTGTAGTGAGATTTAGTCAGTGACGCTCAGGAAGGCTTGATACTGCCTTTATTAACTGCTGCACCCTCCTCTGTCTCTCTCCAGCCTGCAACTCCCACCCCACAGCACCCAGCTGAGCGCCGGGGCTTCGCTCCGCCAGCGGGCGGTCGGCGGCACCTTAGCCGAACCAGGGAACCACGAGGCCGGGAGGAACAGCGAGGGAGCAGTCGGGAAAGGCGTAAAATTTTTGCCCACCTGCCCTTCCCCCCGTTGTGTGTTAATTTATAGGCATCTTCCCGCCTAAATCTCTTCCCCGCCCTCAGCATTTTTTCTAAACCAACAGAGAGTCACAACAGCTTGCTGATCCAACCAATCAGCAACTTCACTACTCCCCCACAGCCAACTACCAATATTTCTTTCAGAATGGGGAGCTTACTTCTGATACTCCTTTCACTATCAGCCATAGGGTTCCACAAAGAAGATGTCCCTGTCATACAATTTAGAGTGGTCCATCTGCCCAGTCTCTCTGAACCATCCCCTTTGGCTGACACTCAAACCCTCATATATGCTGTACCATTGCTGCATCGACTACAGTGGTATATTCACCATAAAGAGACACATACCACCACACATGTATTTCAGCCAAGGCTCCACTGCTGGATATATAGATCTCCCCTAAGCCTAGTCGTCAAACTGCTACTTGGTATCCCGACACACTTCCTTAAAACCACAGGGAGCACCCCAAAAAAAGAGTGGCAACAGAATAAAAGAAGGAAGACCAAAGACCGCCCCTTCTCCCTATCACTGGCAGCCCTCATGAAACTACTGCTCTTTCTATTGCTCTGTATTGGTAATGTGGAAATCAACCCTGGACCTCTTGAAAGTATCACCTTTCCATCAGACCTAATCTCAATTAAAGGCCTCAGTTTCCTGCATTTTAACATATGCAGTCTGTTGAAAAAATTTATGTTGATACAAGCCTGGGTTGCCCATACCTTGCCAGACTTTCTCGTGGTAACTGAGACATGGCTCAAACCCACCACAGCGGACAGGGATGTTAACCTACCTAACTATCAGCTATTCAGAGCTGATTGCCAAACAAAGGGAGGTGGAGTAGCCATATATGCAAAAGCTGGTATAGCTGTATCCTGTACTGCTGCAACATTTATGCCCAAGGAGTTTGAATGCCTGTCTCTAAAAGTCTCTCTCCCCAATACAGTAGCTTTTCAACTAATTAGATGCTACAGACCCCCCTCTGCTGAACACAAGCTCTTATCCCACCTGGGGAACCTGGTCAAGCCCAGCACTGAAGAAGTCATTATTCTAGGTGACCTGAATTTCAACTGGCTCACCCAGGCAGCTACACCTCTGGTATAATTCTGTGACACCTATGGGCTCACACAGTTAATTAATGAACCAACAAGAATAAATGCAAGGAATAGTAAACAGCACACTACTTGATATCATGCTAGTGAGTAAACCACATCTATTCACACACGCTGGAGTGCTCTATGCGATATAAGTGATCACTGCCCCATCGTGAGGTAAGATCCACCAGCATAACAACAAATCCTGCAAAATTCCTCATGAGGAGATCCAAGAAAACATCAATATTGAAGGATATCTGCATGATCTAGCTTACTGTCCACACTGGCAAAAGTTTTATCTTGCACATTCTGTAGAAAAAGCTCAGGAGGTGCTAAATAGCATTATAATAAATGCCCTTAACACCCATGCCCCAATCTCTAGTATCCGAATAAAAAACAAATCCTGTCGCTGGTTTTCAGCTGACCTCAAAGCTGCACTGCTGGAGAGAGACAAACTCTGGAAAGTGGCAAGAAAAACTAAGAATGCAAACGACTGGATGATTTTTAGGAAAGCCAGGAATAGATGCACCAGGAAAGTTAGGGATGCAAAGGCTGCCTTCTACCTGGCTGAGCTCAACTCCTCCTACCATAATCCTGCTAGGTTTTGGGGCACCATCAAGGGTATGATGGGACAGGACGCTAACAACCCCCTTCCAACTCAACTACACAATAGTTATGGCCCTATCACTGGCAAAATGGAAATCCTGGACGCATTCAACAACCACTTCAACGGCTGGCCTTGCCTTTGACACCTCCCCAGCTAACCTGCTGAGGGACCAGTTAAGCTCCCACTACATTGGTGATCAAAGAGTTGACTCTTCCTTTAGCTTCAAACCTATACTGTTGAAACAAGTTGAGGATCTATTATGGCATCTGGATGCCAAAAAAAGTGCAGGAGCAGACTCTCTGGACCCCTTCTTTCTAAAGATTGCGTGCCATGTACTTGCAGTCCCCCTAACACACCTCTTTAACCTTTCCCTAAACTCTGGCTCTATTCCCACACTGTGGAAGACAGCCCAAGTGGTCCCCCTTCTAAAATCAGAGGACCCTATGGATCTTAATAATTACAGGCCCATTTCCATTCTACCTGTGCTATCCAAGATGCTGGAGAAATTAGTGAGTAATCAGCTAAGGGAATATCTTGACAATGCTAACCTATTAAATCCAGCTCAATCTGGATTCAGGGCCAAACATAGCACTATCACTGCATTAGCCAAGGTCACAAATGACTGGCAAACCGAATTGGATAAAAAGAATAATATCTGTGCAGTATTCCTGGACCTGAGCAAAGCATTCGATACTGTGGACCATGAGCTGCTACTCTTATCCCTACACTCCCTTGGCCTAGATCCACCCTCCCTTAAGTGGTTCAGATGCTACCTCTCCGGTAGGTCACAGCAGGTAAAAGCTGAAGGTGACCTATCCCCATTAAGACCACTGTCGAGGAGTCCTGCAAGGCTCTATTCTGGGTCCTATCTTTTTTGCCATTTATATAAATAACATTGATTCAACCCTTACCAAGTCCTCAGTACACCTCTTTGCTGATGACACTGTTCTGTATGTCAGCAACCCTTCGACTACAGTTGCTCATGAAATCCTACAAACAGAATTCTCCTAGTTACAACATCAGCTACTCGAGAAAAAGCTTCTGCTAAATGCAAAGAAAGCTAAAGCAATGATGTTCACAACTCAAAACTCCACCAGCACGTCCTCTTCAATCACTCTCCCCCAGCTATGCACTATACTTGGAGAAAATCTGGAGTATGTTGAAAACTGCAAATACCTAGGTGTGTGGATTGACAACAGACTCGACTTCACTCATCATCTAGAAGAACTGTTAAAAAAGCTTCGCCAAAGGCTTGGCCTCCTCTGTAGATTAAAACCCTTCCTTAACAGAGACTCAAAGATGAGATTAGTCCAGGCCATCTTTCTATCAGTTATTGACTATGCAGACTTCCTTTATAGTCACTGCCCCATCTCCTACCTTCACAAGTTGGACACCTTATATCATAGAGCAATAAGGTTCATTACAGATCTGCCATATAATACCCACCATTGCTCTCTTTATGACGCAGTTGGATGGGGTTCCCTTCATATCAGGAGGAGCAGAAATGCAGCTCTATGGAGTTACAGATCTTTATCAAAAAAACTCCCAAACTATATCCTGGACTGCTTCAACCAGACCACTCCTAGCTCCTATGCCCTAAGAAGCAACAATATCATCCTGCTCAAATTGCCCAAAGTCAGCACCAGAATAGGGAGGGCAGCAATCAGCTATTCTCTAGCTATAGCATGGAACACCCTACAAAAATCCCTAAAACTGTCCTTTATCATTCCATTTGCATCCTTTAAACAGCATTGTACAGCCTTCTTCACAGAGAAATGCAGTTGCTACTGCTAGAGCTAGAATAGTCATCCTACAAATCTGACTTCCAATCATATATGGCATATTCCTTCCAGTCAGACACTCCAGCTTATGGCACCCCATAATACCTTCACCATCCTAGTATTCATTATGTTGTGTGTCTGTCATGGCCCCCATTGGAATATGTATGTACTGTACATACTGTAGATATTAGCTTAACCTTCCTTTAACCGAGTTTTAACACGTGAATTCACTGTACATCATTGTGTTACAAACATTATTTTTCTTTGTATGTATAACTGTCTTATTAAGCATATGATGTATTTGCTGTGTATCAGCTATTGAACCTTGACCTTATCAGGTCCATCTTGTAAATGAGCCTTGCTCAATGATGTTCGCCTGAATAAATAAAAATTTGATTGATTGATAAGTGCTTTGATTCTGACTTGACTGCATTTCTTTTGGAACATCTTTTTGCATAGAAACATGGAAGTTGACGGCAGATAAGGACTGCAAGGCCCAGCCAGTCTGCCCTTTTCTTGTTCTACCTTATGAATGTGCCATTGACCTTTGCTCTGTCAATGGCCTATCTATTCATACTCATTCTGTATTGCTCCCTTATGTCTATCCCATGCCTGTTTGAAGCCCTGTACTATATTCATTTTCACGACTTCCTGAGGTAGGCCATTCCATGCATCCACCTCCCTTTCTGTGAAAAAGAACTTCCTCACATTACCCCTTAATCGGCCTCCCTCTAATCTCGTGCTGTGTCCTCTTGTCCTGCTATTTTTCTTACATTAAAACATGTTCGACTCTTTCAACTTGTTAATACCCTTAAGGTGTTTGAATATTTCGATCTTATCACCTCTCTCCCTCCTTTGCTCTAGGGTATACATATTGAGCTCCATTAATCTGTCCTCATATGTTTTCTGATGCAGTCCCTGCACCATTTTGGTTGCCCTTCTCTGGACTGCCTCAGTTTGATTCATGTCCTTGTGAAGGTGTGGCCTCCAGTACTGCACGCAGTACTCCAGATGGGGCTAACCAGTGTCTTGTAAAGAGGGATTATTACCTCCCTCTTCCGACTTGTGATACCCTTACTAATACACCCCAACATCCCCCTAGCCTTACCTACTGCTTTAGTGGTCTGCTTGGATGATTTCAGGTCATCTGTGATGATGATGCCCAAGTCTCTTTCTTCCCTTGTGACTGCCAGCAACTCCCCTCCCAGCCTGTAGGTGGCTTCAGGCTTTCTCTTCCCTATGGGCATGATCTTGCATTTCTTTGCATTAAACCCCAGTTGCCACTCTTCTGACCATTTTGCCAGTTTATGCAGATCTCTTCTCATTCTGCCCACCCCATCTGGATCATATATTCTGTTGCAGATCTTGCTGTCATCTGCAAACGGACTAACCTTACCCACCAGTCCATCTGCAGTGTCACTGATGAAGATATTGAGGACTGGTCCCAGGACTGATCCCTGAGGTACCCCAATTGTGACTTGTATCTCTTCTGACTCTATACTGTTTACCACCACTCTCTGTTTTCTGCCCGTCAACTAGTTTGCCACCCAGTTGACCAACTGCTGACCCACCCCGAGCCTACCCAGCTTATTAATCAATCTTCTGTGTGGAACAGTATTGAAAGCTTTGCTGAAGTCAAGGTAGGCGACATCAACTGCTCCCCCTTGGTCCACCACTCTGGTTACCCAGTCAAAGAAATCTATGAGATTAGTTGGACAAGACCTTCCTGTTGTAAACCCATGCTGTCTTGGATCCTGTGCTCCTATGTATTTCAGGTGTTGCACTATCCTTTCCTTAAGGAGTACCTCTATAATCTTGCCCACTACTGAGATAAGATTGACTGGTCTGTAGTTCCTTGCCTCCTCCCTGCTACCACTCTTGTGGAGTGGGATTGCATGAACCCTTCTCTAGTCTTCTGGGACCACTCCTGTGCTCAGAGACTCACTAAACAGTTCTGCTAATGACTATGCCAGTTCCACCTTTAGCCCCTTTAGTACCCTGGGATGTATGCCATCCGGTCCCAATGCCTTGTTCACCCTGAGCTTACTGAGCTCTTGTAGGACCCTTTCATTTGTGAAGGGACTAGTGCACACCTCCCTCCCTCCCCCCTGTACTTATTGTTCTTGTAATGTTTTTTGTGACTGTATTTGGTGTGAAACCTTTGTAATGAGCACTTGTGCTCGAAGATAATCTCCAAAGTTTTTAATAAATAAATTTATTATAAAGCAGTGTAAGATTTTCAGTCAATCATAGCTCAGAATCACAGTACCTCTAAATAAGGATATAGATGATCTCATGCACAGCACTCAGCTGTTTCCCGCCTCCTCCACCCAATCTCTTGTCATATTTCTTTCTCTCTTTGTCAGCCGCATCTTTCGGAAAGTGCTGCTCACCTCTGTCTCTCATAAATACTGCTGTCATTTCTCCGGCTATAGACATTGTGCTAAACGTGTAAACAAAATACAAAAATGTTTGTTCTGTTGCCGACTTTCACCACCCACCACCAAAACGTGCCTTAAGAGCACATCAGCAGTGGCCGACATTTTCCAAAGCCTGGACTGTACCAGTTGTAAGTCTAACTGGAGGGGAGGGGGATAGAACACTAACCAAAAAATAATAATTTGAATCATTCCACTGCTTATAGAAGGCTCTCTCTCTTTTTTTTTTTTGTTTAACAAGAAAATCTTACTCTGCTTCATAATATGTCAATATACTTTCTTGCATCTATTACTGAATCATAATTTTATCTCAGCCTTTTTGGGCTGACAGAACCACTTTACTTTGTGGTGCTCTCGCCTGGCAGCACGAGATAGCATTGTGACTCGGGAAGAGTCACAGGAATGTGTACGTACATATTAACATATACCACTTTTCTACCAGGTAAGCATACAGAGATGTACAGTAATCTTTTTTTTTTTTTGCAAAAGTGACCTGTGTTAAGGGGTGGAGGTTAGGGAGGAAAAGGTGTCGCAAGATACAGTAGTACTCTATAATTCTAACAGTGATTTCAAGGTTTGGAATCAGCTGACAGTCCTGTATATCTTGATGTGAGCTCCTGAGCTTATCGGAACTTATTTCTTGCAGTGTATAACAGAACTTTTCTTTTTCCAGACTCATCATGTTTAAGATCAAAAAGATTTGCTGTATTGGAGCTGGTTATGTTGGGGGGCCAACTTGTAGCGTCATTGCCCAGATGTGCCCCGACATTCAGGTTACAGTTGTGGATGTCAATGAAGCCCGCATTAAGGCATGGAACTCTGAGAAACTTCCAATCTATGAGGTATGTGTGGAATAAGTCATTTTAAACTCTCTATTTTGCACTCATATCAGGATTCTCGAGTTGCATCTCATGGCCCCCATATGTGTGGAAAGTGAACCGTTTTATTTATTTATTTATTTTTGCTCCCACCATGCTTCTTGGTACCCCTCTCCTTTAGGTCCCACAGTGCCACCTCTTTCTTCTGCTAGACTCACCCCTTATCTTGCACCCCCGCTGGGTCATGCTGTCAGTCCAGACCTCCAGATGCCTTCTTGGGCTAGCTTGTTCCTGCTGGTGGCCTTAACTGGTCATCGTCATGGGGCGTGCACTTGAGAGCTATTCACTTCCCTCACTGCTGGCCAGCTTGTCCATGTTGGGGGTGTATCATGGCCTGGTGAAGGAGCACAAATGCAGCATCCAGAGGTGTCATGAATATCTGATGCATTGCAGATGAGGGTCCAGGTGCAGGGAGGGGTATCCAGGGTGTCATCCGGCTTGCCGCCGATGCATTTTCCCTTTTTCTGTGTCCCACACACCCTCCATCCAAGTCACTTGCATGCATGCACTGCTTGGGGTGGGGTGCCTGACAGCGCATGGTCACCCACACAGTTATCGGCACCTCTACCAGCCACCATCAGGAGCCGCTGCAGAGCAGCACTGCGAACTCCCCCCCCCTCCCCCCGGGAGGAGAGCATCCAAAGGATGTTCTTTCATCCTCCCTGCCGGCCTCCACTCCTGATGTCCCTAGTGCAGGGTGCAATCCTGGGTCTCCAGCATGCTGGAGTGTTCCCCCAGCGTTCAGCGCCATGGAGAACCCTTTTTTTTTTGTAAATGGTAGCGGGAAGTATGTTGTTCATGCATACCAGCATAGTAATTTTAAAGTTGGAAGGGACTCTAGGTACAGTACATTATGTTCACTCCCTTCATAAATGGGTATGAAAGATCTGTGCTGTGCAAACGTACAGATTTATAGGGAATACCTCTCCACTCTACTACCCAGGGTGCTCTGAGATTCCCTTGGTAGTCAGAAATTTGTCCAGACTTACTTTAAAGGCCTGTATGCACTTGGTCTGTTGTCTTCATTGGCAGGCTGCTTCGTAGGTTTACTACCTTCTGGAGGAAGTGCCTCCTAATGTTACTACAGAATTCCACAGCCTCCTAGCTTCGGGGAAGGCCCTCACAAACCTGCTTGAAGACAGGAGATCAAACATCTATGACTGGTCAGTCATGGCTGTTCACTGTGATCACCGGTATTGTGGCAATGAAGAAGCCTCTATACAGGCATCCGTGCACCCCATCAGTAGTCTGTTATTGGAAAAAACACTTTAGCTGGTCATGTACAGCCCTGGCTGTAGTTCTCACAATAGGTTGCTTGCTACTGTCCTGTTCTGCTAATCACATTTTTTCCCAGCTGCAGGGTTTGCAGAAAGAAAAAAGCAAGCGATTGCAGAAAATAATAGTTGAGTCTTACAACATGAGTCTGGTAGTGATGCTATACAAAACTGGCATCACCTCCATCCTGAGATGTTGCGTCGGACAATTTGGAATGGTGATGAAAGAATCAGATGCTACCCTCTAGTGTTCTAACGTCAGATTGGTTTTCTCTGCTGAAGAGAACAGTCACCTCGGATCCCTCTCCAGGCATATTTAGTTTAATTTCTCGATACTTGCATTAGTTAGAGAGGCTTATTTTATTATTATTTTATATTTTTGGCAGTTTTCTCTGGTTCTTGGTCAGTTCTTGGAACTACAGAAAAGTCTTCACAGTTCCCGCTGTAAGATGGTAACCCTTATTTAAAAAAAAAAAAAAGTTTCAAATTACTGCTTATTTTAACTAATTTACTAAGTGGTTTGCTATATTTTAAAATACTAAGGAACCAGCAATAATTTTTGGCTTTTTCAGTCGATTATTATGACTGGAAAACCTAAGAAAAGGACAGGGCCCCTAGGATTTAAAAACTGAATCCTGTAAAAAGATCTTGGTGAGGGCAGATCATTGTTATGACTGTTTGGGCCCTGACCATGAATATTTAAACTGTGAATTGTGTAAACTGTTTTGCTCAAAAACCAAAAAGAAAAGGGCAAAGCTCCAAGAGTCTCATTCTACCACAGAGTCACGTAACAGCTCTACCAAAACAACTACAACAAGCATTTGTCAATGCCGAATGTTGTCGCGCTGGCATTGGCTTTGGTAGTGCAGTGCGGGAAAACATTTTGGGCAGGATGTGAAAAATGACAGTTGCACAGTTCATAAGTAGGTGTTAAAAAAAAAAAAAAAATGCCAGTGTTGAACATGTGGCATGTAAATATAGCAAATTTACGAAGATACAAGGGTGCATGGGAAATGTGCAACGCACGCTTGGAACACAGTCATTTTATGGGCGTTCGGCACCAAATTTTCAACATAGGCATTTTATCACCTCTGCTCATGTGCAGTGTCACTGTTATTTCCTCAAACTGTCCCAAAAAGTGATTTCGCACAGCGACCTCGCTATTCTGCGCCGGAAGTGTGAAAACACATTTTGGGCAGGATATGTGAAATGACAGCTGTATTGTTCATCAAGAGGTGTGGAAAAATGACAATGGTGAAAATCCAGAGTGAAAATATTCCAAATGCACGACGTTACGAGCGTGTGTGCAGTGTGCCAATGCACGCTCGTAACACAGTCATTTTATGGAGTATCGTCACCAGATTTTCCACATAGGCATTTTAGGACCTCTGCTCATGAACTGTGTCACTATAGTTTTCATAATCTAGCCCAAACACTGATTTCCCACAGCGACCGCGCTGTTGTGTGCCGGAAGTGTGGAAACACATTTTGGGCAAGATGTGGAAAATGACAGCTGTACTGTTCACAGGGAGGTATACAAAATGATAGTGTTGAAAATCTGGCGTGAAAATATTGCGAATCATAAGTGCGAGCCTGCGTAGCAACATTACAGCATAACTTGTAAAACAGTAATTTTTTATTTTTTCCACTAAATTTGCAACATAAGCTTTTGAGAGGCCACCTACGAACACTGACACTATCGCTTTCGCTATCGGGTCCTGAAAGGTGATTCCACGCAGTGATCATGTAAATCACCGCTTGAGGCCAGTTAATGCCATGACAGTGATAGAATTCATGAGGAGGGGTTCCAAAAACCCCATGTTGAAAATTTGGTGGCAAAATTCCCAAAAGTGTCGGAGATATGCAGCAAAGTTGAAAAAACCCAGTTCATTCCATTATACAGCTTACCGGCATTTCCTCAGTTCGCGGTCGGCTTTGAAGAGTGCAGACGTGTTCCCGGTCCACTGAAGATTGTCGCGCCGGACTCCAGAGGTAAGGATGAGGTGAGGGTGTGTGTGTGGGGAGGCAGGATGCGCAGTGGGTGGTGGGGTGGTGGGAGGGGGCCTGGGAGAGCTCCTAGGGACCGCTTCCTTCTTTACAGGGAAAAAATATGACATTGGGGGACCGCTTTGTTTTAATAGGTGCTTACATGCTTGGTGGGCTGCCAGTGCCACCTGTGTGTGTGTGTGTGTGTGTGTGTGTGTGTGTGCGCTTAGCTGACTGGGGATTGGGCACCCCGCAGCAAACAAGGAAAAGAGGGGGTTGCAGGAGCCGAGGGGGATTGGGCACCTCGGCTATCAAAATGGAAGGGGACTACATTATGCAGACGGGAGTGGCTTCCCATCGGCAAAAATTAAGGAGGGAGGGATACATGCCGAAGGGGATTGGGCACCCCCTGCCGCAAAGAGAAACTGTTGGGGGGCGATGATGCCGAGGGGTATTGGGCACCCCCTTGGCAATCAAAAAAAGGGGGGGTGTTAACATGATGCCGATGGGGATTGGGCACCCCTGTCGGCACACAGTAAAGGAAGGGGGGTTGATGGGCAACAGCGGCAGTCACTGCTGCCATGTTGCCTGCACGTAGGGTGAGGCGTGCTGTGGTCACGCTGCATGACAGCTTCTCTCTAATTGCAGCGGACCTTTGATAGATCTCTTTGCCTCATTAGCCAGGCAGGGAGTCTGCTCCTGCTGCTGGGGAATTACATCAGGAGTGGCGGAATCCATCTTCCTACGTTGGGGGATGTCCGGAAATCGACCTTTTCACCTCCCAATTCAACGCAAAACTTCCCAGTCTTTGCTTGCTCGTTCCAGGGCATGGTGCTTTCTGGCACGACGTGCTGTCTCTCTCTTGGACAGGGAAATTTTTGTACGCCTTACCTCCATTTCCCATTCTCCAGAGGGTCCTCCTCAGACTTCAAGCAGAGAGGGCAAAGATGATTCTCATCGCTCCTCTCTGGCCGAGACAGATGTGGTTCCTGCTGCTGCAACAGCTTTCCAGGGAACCACCAATTCCACTTACAGTGACTCACGACCTCCTAACTCAGGATCAAGGTTGACTGCTACACCTGGGGCTCAGGACCCTGCATCTTCATGCATGTCTGCTGCAGACATAGCGATCTCTCGCTTTGGGGTGTCCTCCCGGGTTGCTCAGGTCCTCCTCGAGGCCAGAAAACCCTCTACTCGTTCCACTTATGCCATGAAGTGGAAACGGTTTTCCATCTGGGTGACTGCCAAGGGTTGGAACCCCTTCTCATATTCTACCCCTCAAGTCATGGAATACCTCCTTCACCTGTCAGACTCCGGTCTTTCATATTCGTCATTAAAGGTCCACCTTTCGGCTATTTCGGCATACCACGAGCTAGTGGATGGTAAACCCGTGGCTCAGTTGGAAGTCTCAAAAACCTTTCTGAAAGGGATTCTCCATCTGAAACCCCACATCCGCAGCCCAGCTCCTCCTTGGGAATCGAACTTCGTTTTGGAAAAGCTCAACCTTCCTCCTTTTGAGCCAGCTATGAGCTGTGATTTACGCTTCCTTTCCTGGAAGGCATTGTTCCTGGTTGCCATCACGTCAGCCCGGAGGATTTCGGAGCTTCGTGCTCTGGTTTGTAAGGAGCTTTATCTGATTTTCCACAGGGACCGGGTGGTCGACAGAACGAATCTGAAGTTTATTCCCAAGGTGGTGTCAGAAGCCATGCTGAACCAATCAGTAGAGCTTCCTGTATACTATCCATCCCCCTCTAACAGAGGTGAGGGACTCCTCCATACCATGGATGTACATCGGATTCTTTGGTGTTACACTCACCGAACTAAAGAATTCCGTAGCTCTGATCAGCTTTTTGTTTCTTTTGCCCCCAGATCGAAGGGCAAACCAGTTTCTAAGCAGGGCCTTTCCAAATGGTTAGGTAACTGCATTAGGTATTGTTACCAAAAGTATGAAAATCCTTTGCTGGGTACCATCAGAGGTCATTCTACTAGGGGCATGGCTGCTTCTGCTGCCTTTTTGTGAAACGTCTCTGTGGCTGATATCTGTGCCACAGCCACTTGGAGTTCTGTCCATACCTTTACCAAACACTACAGTCTGGACATTGCTTCTAGACGGAGGGCTGGTTTCGGCCTAGCTGTTGTTACAGGGCCTTCTGTCCTAGACTGGGTCCATTCTGGATTCCAGTTTTTCTGTTGGAGTTATTTTTCCTCCTCCCTAGTTTCTGTTGGTCTCTCTTTGGAGGGACTGCTTGGGACTCTGTCCTATAAGTGATGACCTACAGTACTGAAGGAACCCTCTCAAAGTAAGATAGTACAGTTACGTAGGAACTTACCGTAACAGTAGATCTTCGAGAGAGGTTCTTTCAGTAGGTCATATTTTCCCTCCCTCCTTCCCCTCCTTTTGTGTTTTACAGGGTCTCCAAATCCTGTTTGCTCCTGCTGTCAGGCCTTTTCCTGGCTGCGGCGGGAGAACTGGAGGGCGGGTGTGGGGAACGCCCACTATATACAGTCACACTGACGTTGATCACGTGATGTTGGGTGGGAGGTCCCCCGTCAGGGATTGCTGGAAAAGTCTGCCGTGTGGCCTGACACAATGTGGCGCCAGTCCTATAAGTGATCTACTGAAGGAACCTCTCTCGAAGATCTACTGTTACGGTAAGTTCCTACGTAACTGTACTTTCTCTGTTTTTGCTACTTCAATAGGGGTACTCCGAACTTTTATATTAATTATAGAGAAGAACGATTAACCTATTTATTTTAAATGTTTTATCAGGAAAGACATACTGAGCTGGTAACAGCTGGTTTTCTAGATCTATCCTGGGGGGGAATGAGGAATAGGGATTACACAGTACGAGAATGTCAAGCTGGAAGACAACAATAATGCAAGAACAATAGTGATGATAATGAAATATAATATAAATACAATAAAAGTAAAAATAGAAAACTACACAACAGTTATATGGTCATAATGTACTGGCGACAGCGCAAACACAAAATAACGTTGTAAAACAATGGATAAGGTACAGGTGCAAATAAAGTACTGGGAGCAGTTGGGAACGGAGCAATATTATACCACCCAGCCTATAAAGGTGCTGGATTTTATAATGCCAGTGCAATAAGGATGTACACATGCCAAAATATTAGTAATGCAAGTCAGGGAAACGGAACAGTTCAGGGTCACTCAGACCAGGGGCTTGGGAGGGGGGACTGCACATAGCCAAGGAGGGGCATCAGGGACAGACCAGCGGGGAAGAGGGAAACACAGGGGCCAGTGGTCAGGAACAGTTGCAGGAGGGGGATGTAAAACTGTGGAGAAGGGGCCTGAAGGAGGATTGGGGCAAAGCTGATCTGAGAGATACGGTGAGGGAGGACCTTTGCATAGGAAAACAATACGAGAAGGCAGCTTGGCCCGCAGAAGTTTTCTTGGAGGAGAGGGAGTGAGAATCAGTGTCATGGAAAGGGTAGATGGTGTAAGTGGGAGCGGATAGAAGGGCAGAAAGGTGGGGCAGGAGAGTGCTAAACCAGAATTTGGAAGTGAAGGGGGCACTGTGGGCAAAGCGTCTGGCACCAAGGGGGGGACATGACTTGGATGTGCCTTATTAAGTTGTGACAGTGAAGTAAACCCATGTAGAAGGGACTATCTTTTTAACATAACCAGGGTGCGAAATTCCTATACCTTAGGTGCCCCAAGGCAGGCACCTTTATCTCAGGACACCTACCACTAGACAGTGCCTGCCCACTGGGGCACCCAAGGAATTTGTGCACCTAGTCTATTTTTGTTTCAGTCTGTTTCATTTGTCAGGACATCACAGTGTGTTTTGGGGCAGGGTGCAGTGAAGGAGCGCTAACGCGATGGCCGATCACAAGACCCGTAACTCTGTGACAAAGCGCCGAGCACCAATTTATGCTTGCGTTTGTGGAGTTAGCGCCTGCTGCTCGTTGTCTAAGAAAAGCAGCGACGCTTCCACAAGCAGTATTTGTGTAGTGGCTGGGGGGAGGGGCATTCTGAGAGCTAGTCATGCAGCCGCAGCTATTCTCAGCACATCTGAGCTGTGGCCGGGCCACTTTCCTTAGTCAAGTCAGCTGCCTTGTAGCTCGGGCAGTGTGGTTGGGGGGGCACTGTCAACAGACTATTTCTGCTAGATGACTGCAGCTGAAACTGACAAACTACTTTTGTAAATGATGATAGGGAGGCGCGAACAGCCGGCTTGGCGCATTTTCAGCAGGCGGGAATAGTCTGTCAACCGCATAGTGAGGCTTCAGACCATTGAGATGAGCTGCAGTTCCCGAGCACCAAAGCTTGCCTGCGAGGAAGACTGCTGCACCTTAAAGATCAAAAGGTACAAACTAATAGGGGCACTGAGAAGCCTTAGTGAATCATTTATTAATATAAGCAGTGCATCGATGGGTTTTGCTTCTACAGAGGGGAAGGAAGAGATTACTTTGATTGTACACTACTTTCTCTGTTCTGTGAGTTCCTGTTTTTGACTGCAGTATTTAATAAGCTCTAGAAGTTGTTTAGATTGTTTTTCTGGCATGTGCGTTTATATCTTCTGAATGTCTTGAACTTGGTGGCGCCAGTAAGTGGTCTCTAGATAACCTAAAGTAACTTGAGGGCATCCTGAAGTTGAACTTTTTTTTTTGTAAAATGCAATTATTAAATGCAAGCAAAAACACTATTTGACACAGTCAACCTTAAGCAATAGTTCATGATGCATTAATGAGTACATACAACAGGTACATTCACCTTACATACTGGTATTAAAAAAACTTAAATGTGCTTTTAAGAGCTTTCTTAGGCAAGGAGTTAGTGTAATGCTGGTTCATGCTAGGAGGGAGGGATGGACTCGAGGGAGCAGATGTAATTGTCCAAAGCTCTTTTTTAGTAATGGGAGCTTATGGAAAAGAAAAAAAAAAAAAAAAAACCTGTGTGTGCTGCCTGTAACAGATACTGCAACAGAAGGAGTAGCCAGCCTTCAGCAGAGGGATAGGAGGAACTCGGCCTCCAAAAGTAAGCTAGCTATAATAATCTAAATTAAAAAAAAGCTTTTTAGAGAGTTACAGGGAGCTATTCTCTGCAGTGAGCTACTAAGGGATGCTGAGCAAGGTGATACTTGGTCCAGCAACGAGGAAACTAAAATTATATAACATAAATGAGGAGGCATGTAAATAATTTTCTGGGCATGTATTTTTACTACTTACATGCCCAAGTGGGCATGTACTTTTTTTCACAAATTTCATACCCTGAACATAACTTTCCATAGGATAATATGCAGCTTTCTGAGTTACAGCTATCATAGGACTACAATGAGCAGAGCATAGATACATTTTTTTTTTTTTTTATTAATACCCTCTCTGTTCTCTGGTTCCTAATGTCCTCCTAATCTTCCAAGGTATTTTGTTTCTGGTGGTACCTTTACCTCACCGCGGTGCCATTTTCCTCCATTCTGCCACAGCTAAACTCCCCGGGTGGGGATGGGGCTGAGGGGATATACCCCGAATACACTGCCACTTCGTCAGTAAGCATGTTGCCGGTAGGTAGGGCTGGTGTCCTTTATTCATGAGAACTGGGGGCTTTTTCCTGTTTTGTTCCATATCCCATGGGACTCTGCATGTACAGAGGTCAAGGGGCTATGTGCATGCTAAGTGTGGCAGTGCCACAAAGTCAGTGGAGTCCTGCCCTCTAGCCACACTGCCACCTGTGGTCTCCCAACTGGTAGTACAAATACAAAAGTTTTTATTTGTTCGGCAAAGAAGCCATTACAAAAGATACAAACATGAAACATTACAGGGTATCCAGGACATTCATAAGGAAAAGTCTCCACAGCTAAAACATTTATAGTATTGTTCTTGTAAAGACACACAAGGTTAGAGAATGAGAGATAGCTCCTAGTTTTAGATCTTAAAAGAAAGGCCATCCAGGATAAATCATGTGTCTGCAAGGTTAGAAGTAGACAATTCAAAAAGGCCAAGATGTAAAAAAAAATTTTTTTTTTTTTTTTTTTTTTTTACAAATTCAAAAATGTAACCCAATCCCAATGGGACAGGAAAGTCAAATCTTGGCTTGATCCCAATGGGAGCACATTTGGTCATCAGATGGCACTACTTTGATACAAGTGCTTGTCCAGCGAATTTTGGTTCTTGGGTTAAGTGGGGAAAATCATTACATTACGACTTAGAAAGGTGCCCTGTTTAGATGGACTGTTAAAAGGAAATGGTCCTATACTACAAGAGAATCAGTCCTTATTGCCATCACTCTGGTGGTCCTCATCCCAGTTGTAAATTTATCTCCCCATAGACCTTTCTGAGCATGGAATGCTCCTAAGCCGCCAATCTTAATACCATCTTTATACCTATAGGGTCATGTAGGTTCAGCCTCAGACTATTAAACTTGCACTCACTGAAAAAGGGAAATCACTTAGATAAACTTAGCATTCCTTTATTTATTTATTTAGTTAGTTTTTGTTGACCGGGTAAGTGCACTAGACAAATCCTGCCTATTTTCAGGCATGCCCGAGGGAGGAGGATACAGATGAATGCCAACTGACCTTGAACTAGATTAAGCTGTTGGTGGTATTTTTAGTGAATGAGGGAAATTTGGCCAGGACACCAGGGAAAGTCCCCTACTCTTTTCGAGAAATGCCATGGGCTCTTTAACATCCACCTGAACTACCACCAATCCAGGCAGATGGGACCTCGGTTTAATGTCTCATCCTCAGCACACATGTTGGCATTTAAGCATCCACCTGCCAGAACCTTAGATGGTAATTTTCCCATTCTCTACCTATAAAGAGTTCCTCCTGCTAGAACTCATTAATATCTGGAAGTTCTTTCATTATGTTTAGGGCTATAATTTGCTCACAATGTCATGAAACCCCTGTTGTTACTAAACTTCATGTAACATACAGATTTAAGAAAACAACAGTGCTTTTAGGTATTTATAAATACCGTAATAAAAATCAGTCTTGTAACATTACTACAATTAAAAAAAATCACTTCATTTAAAACAAGTCATTAGAAGACACACAAGAACCAAATATTAGTCCTTTGTAGCCCCCCGAGGAATATGAAAAAAGGGTTTTAAAAGTGTGAGACCTATATAGGGGCAGTTCATTTGCAAAAAAGCTATTAGAATATATACAAAAAATGTCCCTTCTTGGCTCATAAATAGGAAGTGGTACCTCCAGTCCTGTATCCCTAGCAATGTCTCCATAGCGAGGAGTCCCAAATTATATTGTTACTTATACATCTAAGAAAAGTCCAGAACACAGTGCATAAATGATCCTACTGCAAAAAAAAAAAAAAAAGAAAAAAAATAGAAACAGAGAGCACATACCAGAATGTAGGCTGTCAGGTTAATGCTGTAGTGTGCCATTAATTCAGGAAGAACAGCTTGCCAGGAGATGAGTCTTACTTTTTGCGGTGGTCCAGCAAAATCTGCTAAATAGATACTCTAATGGATCAGTCAGTAAAGATAAGTCTCACACAGGGGCATTTTTTAATTCAGAATAAAGCGCCAGACTACAAGACACCCGAGTACAGTACCTTCCCCCACCATATTAATACATTCGGCGCTATCTTACAAGGCAGTCATGTTCAATTTTATAAAAACTGGTTCAGGACTTTTCATATCCCAAATATTTATTTATTAGCCCCCCCCCCAAAAAAAAAAACTGATGGGCTTTGCAGCCCTCTTGAAAGTCCGTTCATTTTTAGTCCGGCACTCATGGCTCCAGGAGTCCAGGGTTAATATATGTAAATCAAGGAAGTTACATGTCGTAAAGTGCAGTCTTGTTCGATCTTGTTCAGAAACATAATGTGACCAAACCACAGTAGGCTTCTTTTAGCAGTAATGCCAGAAGATTTCACCTAATATAGGTACAATGCGAAAAGGTACCTCAGAGTTCCTCAAAGATTTCATCAGGAAACATGAGACACCAAGGTTATTAAAGAAGGGGGATGGGGAGGCCAAGTGAGAACCAATATAAGTGCTGGCACATGTTGGAGGGTGGTATGCCTCAATGCCAGGAGTCTGAATAATAAGATTAGTGAGCTGTATGCTTTAGTGGCAGACCCTGGGCTGGATCTAGTGGTCATTACAGAAACTTAGGTCTGTGTGAACACGATTGGAACATGGCGATACCAGGCTACACCTTATATAGGCATGACAAGAGGGACGGGTAGAGGTGAAGGGGTAACCATCTAGCGAATGCCAAGAAATTTTGGCATATGGTAGACTCTGTAAGATGCCTTCAGAGTCCTCCATTACAAATGTGTCTAATGGTGGTTCTACATCTTATTCTAAGGAGGGTGTCTGTGCTGTGTCTAACTTTTTTTTTTTTTTCACCGAGGCTGCTGCTATGCTGTTAAATAAATCTGGCTTGTATCACGATCCCCTTACAGTGTTCTCTGTCTCTCTCTCGCGCTCAAGACCTAGATTTTATTTCAGGTCTATAAAAAACGAGGAAGCATTCACATTGCTATGCTCCCTGAGAGAGGATACTGCCAAGTGGACTGACAGTTTAGATAATTTTTTACTTGGATGTAGTGCAGACATTTTGGCAACCCCCCCCCCCTTAACTTTGATATTTAATCTGTCACTTATCATGCAATCCGTCCCCTCAGCCTGGAAACACTTCCTTGTTATTCCCGTCCACAAGTGGGGGTGGGGGTGAACTTTGGCAGACAATTATAATCCTGTTTCCCTGCTTCCTGTTTCTAAATTTATGGGAATACGTGTGTTATCTCAGATAAATTACTACTTAGCAAACTATAAGGTTCTGTCTAGTTTTCAGTCATGTTTTAGGCCCAAATTTTCCACCCAAACAGCATTGATTGATTTTCATGATTTGTTTAATTTCATTTTCATTTTTATTTTTTATACTTGTTAGCAAGATGAGCAAATTGCCTGTTTTCACAAGCGGCAAGTTTTACATAGAAACAGGACATATTATATGAACAAAATACAAAGTGTACATACTGTATAGACAATACAAAATATACAAACATAAAAAATTCAGTATCTATTGGAAACAAGTACAATCGGTAAGAGAATCGAGCCATTGTGCAAGCTTGTACTTAAAAGACCTTACAGTTCTACCATTAGCTACTGCAATGGGGATACTATTAAAGAATGTTATTGCCCTGTAAATCACAGATCTTTGATCAGTGGCCTTCTTATAATAGGGGACTCTAAGCAAACCTCAGGTCTGTAACCTAGTACCCAGGGGAGTTTGTGATCTAACAAAAAAAGATTGAATTTGAGCAGGAAGAAAACCCTTAATTCCGCTGAAGACAGAAGCACCCATTCTAATATTGATCCTATTTATTAGGGAAGGACAGTTTGCTTCCCTCAGTAGGTTGCAGTGGTGAGTTCTTGAAAAAAGACCAGTCATAAATCGAAGAATACCATGATAAGTTACTTGAAGTTTATGTAGCAGTTTTTCA